>CM057458.1:662272500-663522500 GCA_016271365.2 Neoceratodus forsteri
AAATAGCTGGAGGGGGTCAAACCTGTGACCCTTGGTACGCTCTATGTAGTAACTTAGGGCCCTCTTAACATCTAAGCTGTGCAGCCTCCTCTCACCAGAGGAGGAATGGTCAGTGAAGAACACTGGAAGTGAAATAGATTGGTTAAGGTGGAAATCCAAACCACCTTAGGCAAAACTTCCTGTTAGTCCTGAGGACTACCTTATCCCTGTGAAAGGAAATAAAGTCAGTCTCCACTGATAAAGTCTGTAACTCACTTATGCGCCTGGCAGAAGTGATGGCTACTAGAAATACAGTTTTCCAAGTCAATACTTAAGCTCTGCCAAGACAGAGGCTCAAAGGGGTTGCATCAGCTGAGCAATGCAAACATTAAGATCCCAAGCAGGGGCAGGGTCCCTGGAATGGAGGATTGGTATGAAGCAATCCCTTAAAAACTTGGAAAATACAGGGTGAGCAGAAGAGAAGAGGGCTTCCTGCTGAAATGAAAGCAGAGACAGCTGCCAAATGCACTTTCAGGGTAGCTGGTCTCAGTCCCAAAGAATTAAGATGGACCATATAATCCAATACAGTGGGTAAATCAGCAGATTCCGGGGAAATATGCTTCCCAGAACACCATATGGAAAATCTTTTCCACTTGGAGTTATAGGTAGCCCTGGTGGAAGGCTTTCTAGAAGCTTTCAAGATTTCGAGGACACTTTGAGAAAGCTGTAGCTCAGCAAACTCTAACTCCTCAAGAGCCAGGCCTTGAGGTTGTGGGATTTGAGATTCGGATACCAGATTCTCCCGAGCACAGGTTAACAGATTGTGGTTCCTGGGGAGGCACAGGGGAAGATGGACTGCTGAGGACAGAAGGAGTGGGTACCAGGGCTGCCTGGCCCAATCTGGATCATCTTGCAGGGCTGAGACCTGATTTTGACTAGCACCTTGAACAGGAGAGGGAAGGGGGGCATAGAGAAAGTACAGTTACGTAAGAACTTACCGTAACAGTAGATCTTCAAGAACAGCTCTTGCAGCAGGTTACACCATTGGGACCGAAGCCGCCAGGCCAGGACCCGAGAAAATTCTAGCTAGCTAACTACAGCGGGGACCTGCCCGTCGGTCCGCCTCTGACGTCAGGCGGTGGTACAAAAGGGGCGGTCCCGCCAAACTCCCCAGTTCTCCCACTGGAGACTTCTTGCCGAGGCTGACATCAAAATGGGAGACCTAGGATTCACGTGCAGAAGACAGAAAGATATCAATTCCTGCCAGAAAGACTGAGCCATGCTTCCTCCAAGGGGAAGGATGGATAGTTTGCTGTAAGAGCTGTTCTCGAAGATCTACTGTTACGGTAAGTTCTTACGTAACTGTACTATCTTACTACGAGACACAGCTCTTGCAGCAGGTTACACCATTAGGACTGATTCCCAAGCAGTAACGCTGTCAGAAAATCCGGGAGGAGGAAAATAAAGGATAAATACCAGGTCCTGAACCTAGGACAGGAGACCCTGAAGCACGGCCAAACCAAAACCAGCCCTTCGCCGAGAGGCGATGTCCAGGCTATAATGCCTGATAAAGGTATGCACAGAACTCCAAGTGGCTGCAGCGCATATAGCAGAAGTGGAAACATTTTTGAGCGCTGCAAAGGAAGTAGCCACCCCTCTAGTGGAATGACCCCGGACTGTACCCGGGAGGGGCTTTTGTTTGATACCATAACAGTGAGAAATACACTGGACAAGCCCAGCGAGAGGACTGTTTGGATACTGATTGGCCCATCATTCTCTCAGAGAAGGAATGAAAAGCTGCTCAGAACTACGAAGGACTGAGTTCTGTTGAGGTAAAACCTCAGGCTGCGGTGAACATCCAGGGTATGGAGCAGAGCCTCCTCTATTAGAGTAGTTCGGAAGTAGACCGGAAGGTCGATATCCTGGTTCAGAGTGAGTGAAGAAACCACCTTAGGCAAGAATTTAGGGTTCGTCCTCAGGGATACTCTGTCCCGGTGGAAAACTAAATAAGGCTCTTTGCACATGAGAGCGTGAAGTTCAGAAATTCTTCTTGCCTAGGTAACAGCAACTAAAAACAACGTTTTCCACGACAGAAAACGTAGCTCGCAATCCGCGGCAGGTTCAAAGGGGGAGCGTGAGCTGTTCAAGGACAAAAAGCAAATCCCATGGAGGCACAGGGTCTCTAATAGGAGGCCTAAGGTGCAGCACTCCCCAAGAAATTCGAGAGGCGCCCACCTGAGCCACTGTACGATTTCCCACCGGGAGGTGGTAAGCCGAAATGGCACAGAGGTGCACTTTAATAGAGGAGTAGGCTAGACCCGAATGAAAGAGGGAGAGCAAATATTCTAATATTACTCCCACAGGACAACCTAAAGGGGAAAGGTCGCGTGCTCGCGACCATACACAAAAACGGCGCCATTTCATGGCGTACGTCGCATGCGTTGCCGGCTTTCTGGCTGCAGAAAGGACTTCTGCAACCTCTTGCGAGACCCCGTGACGCAAAATGGCTATGTCTCTAGGAGCCAAGCATGCAGGTTCAAGGAACGTAGGTCCGGGTGGACAAGTGAACCCTTCTCCTGAGACAGTAAGTGGGAGCTGAGCGGCAACGGGAGCGGGGGTTCCTGAGATAGTTGAATCAACAAAGGGAACCAAATCTGTCTGGGCCAAAATGGGGCCACCAGGATCATTATTGCGTGTCCTGCGAGTTTGAGAAGAACTCTCTGGATCAACGGGAAAGGAGGGAAAGCGAGGAATCTGTTGGCCCAGGAGAGGGATAACGTTGCCTCGCCAGAAAACACCAGGCCCTGGATCTAGCGAAAAAATTGGGCAGTTTTGTGCTGATGGGGAGGCAACTAAGTCTAGATCTGGAGTTCCCCATCGAAGAAACAGATCCTCTGCTACTCTCTTGAAGGAGTTCCCATTCGTGGACTCTGGCCTGAGAACGACTCAGGCCGTCTGCAACCGTGTTGTCCACTCCGGGGAGCGTGCACAGTGATCAGATTCGCGCCGTGTCTGATTACTCCAATCCACACTCTCATTGGCCTCCCTGCAAAGGTAAGAGTGTGTGCTTCGTTTGTTGAGGTAATACATCACCGCCGTGTTGTCTGTCTGAAGTAGAAGAGTACACGGGATAACTGACTGAAAGGCCTGCAGGGCATAGAGGACCGCCTCATTTCCAGCACGTTGATGTGAAGGTGGCTTCCATCTGGGTCCATGTACCTGGGACTTTACCTGGCCCAGGTGTGCCCCCACCCAAGACCGGAAGCGCCTGTGGTGAGGGTGACCTCGGGACGGGCGCAATGAACGGACGCCTGATGAGAGCGACCCTGGGCTAGCTCCACTGCCAGTCTTGAATCACTGAATTCATGAGTCTGACCGGATGCTGCAAGTGGTTCAGCCTTTGTCCCATTGGCGCTTTGAGCATCCACTGAGTAATGCTATGTGGAGTCTTGCGAAGGGACAGTAGGAATGGCCGCAGCCATGTGTCCGAGCAAGCAAAGGACCAACCTGGCAGGTACAACCTGCTTAATGATAGGTCCCTTATGAGGGATCTGATGGCCCCCGCCTGTCGGCCGGAAGAAAGGCTCTTCCCCTAACAGTGTCCAGAACTGCTCCTATGAACTGCAGTTTCTGCGCCGGTACCAGGAGAGACTTCGTACTTTATGAGGATGCCCAGGGATCGGAACAGATCCTGGGTGCCTTGATTGTAAGAACAACGCCTCTGGAGGCGGCCATGAGAAGCCAGTCGTCCAGGTATCGGGAACACGAAGTGGCCCTGTCTCCTCAGAGACGCTGCTACAACTGCCATGCACTTGGTAAAGACCCTTGTAGCGGAAGACAGTCCAAAGGAAGGGCTCGGAACTGAAGGTGGTGGTCGGAAACTCAAGCGCAGGAACCTCCTGTGCGCCTGAGCCATAGGGATGTGCAGGTAGGCATCCTGCATGTCTAGAGACGCTAAAAGGCGTCCTGTTTGAGCATGGGGATAAGACCCGGAAGGGTCACCATGCGAATCTCTTGTAAGTGACCCCACATTGAGGTCGCTGAGGTCCAAGATTGACGAGGTCCCCTGTTTTCTTGGGAACCAGGAAGAAGTGGAATAGTATCCTAGTCCCTCTGGTTCTCTGGGACGATTTCATCAGCTCCCTTCGTAGTAGCGCGAGTACTTCTTGCCAGATCAAGGCTTTGTGCTGACCCTGATACCGGGAGAGCAAGGAAGGCCTCGAGGTGGCTTTCCTGCGACTCTATAAAGTGGCCTAGACTGACCAACTGAAGAACCCACCTGTCGGTGGTAATGCCTGCCATCCCGGCAGGAAATGCAATGCACTCCCCACTATAAACTCCCGTTGATCCTGAGGGCGGGGCCGGAAAGGGTCAGGCTGTGGCGGCAGATGGACCCGCTGGCTGGGGCTGCTTTAGGAGAACGCTGGCCTCGGCTGGCGGGGTGTTTGCCCTGGGCTCTACGTAAACCAGAGCCCCCCTGAGGTGCAGCGGAGTGGGTCTGTTGCCTCTAGCCCCATGCAAGACGAACGGTTTGGTTCCCTTAAAGGAACCAAGCTAGGTCGTACATGGCCTGAACCGACCTTACCGCCTTTCCCGCCTCTTGGAGTTTGGTAAGGATCTTTCTGTAGGATTACCAAACAATACTTCTCGCAAAAGGGCGCCCAGATGTTCTTTGGACGTCCGGTAAAACCGAGACGCGGAACCAAGAGTGTTCCGAGGCAAACACCAGAAGCTGCTGCTCGGCATGAGTCCGCTGGAGTAACACGCGTTTAGCACTTGTCCCTACGCCTGAACTCCAACGGAGGAGCTGAAGCATCTCCTCCTTCTGCTCACCTTCGGCATCTTTTCAGCCGCCCAGACCCTGTTCCTACAAAGCGCTCTGGAACTGAACCATGTGGTTAAATAGTTCAGGGATCTGATGGCGCAGGTAGCGGAAGCATCACGCGGCGCCACCAATGCGCCCAGTTGTTTGGACTCTGGGTCCGTGGCAGGGTGTCGAAACTAGGCTTCAGACCGGTCATGTGAGGCTGTGATGACCAGAGAATCGGCCTGAGGATGCTGCGCCAAGTACTGGTCGCCGTTAGGAGCCTTTGTACAAGCGATCAGCTTTCTTCGGGTCTCGCCGAGCGAGTGTGACGCCCACGCGGCTTGGTGACGCCCACGAAAGTGTCAACCAAGGGTGGTACCACCACAGGCTTGGGGTCCTTTTGTCAAGATATCTGGCGAGTCGTACTCTTTCGGGTCTAAGTCTTCAGCATCCCATCCCATGTTCTCTTGTATATGTCTCCATAATATCAAGGAACGAGGGATCATCCGAGGAGATCTAGGCATCTCACTGGGGTCCGGAGAAGGGATGGAGAGTGGAGATGGGAATCTAGAGGTGGAGTAGTCTGATCCCGTGTCCTCGCTGGAAGGCGATCGTCGGCGCCTCCTGGATCTCTCTGGGGCTGGGTGATCCAGAAGAGGATTTCGACAGAGGTCTCCTGCTTATCAGGTCTCCCCTGGGAGGAGTTCTAGGCTCCGGGAGGAGGAACACGCCCGCCACCCCGGCGGCTGGGGGGGCAGGAACCGAGTAGGAGGAGGAGGAGGAGGGAGGAGGAGGGGGAACCATGTCCTTTTAATGGTATCCCACCAGTAGGTGAACAGATCTTTCATCTCCCTAGAGAGAGGTTCCGGACGGCCCGGTGCCGGGGTGGTTGTCGGTCCCGCGCCGGCTCACAGGGGCTCTGGTAATGGCGAGGGTTCCCTGGGAGTACCGACGGACCGGGTCGCCTGGCCTGGTCTCGGGCTGCTCTAGTCCTCCGATAGAGGCTCCTGACCGATGTCGGGTCGGAGCACCAGGGCCTTTTCAGGAGGGGCGGGCGCCGTCCCCTACCGCGCCCGCTGATGTAATGGCCGGTGGCGCCGGCCGCCGGGCCGACGGGCGGTCCAGGAAGAGCGGGCGACGGCTGACGGGCTGTCGAGCCGCGCCTGGGCTACAGGCCTTTTTAAAGGCGTGAGCTCCAGCTGCTATGCGGAGGCACCGACGAAGACCTGACGCCGGGTACCGAGGAGCCGGAACCCACTTGCGTGGTGATGGTGTCGCTCCGACTTCGCCAAGGCCCTGGAAGGGGAGGAAGTTCATGGCGATTTCTCCTGAGATGAAGGTTTCTTGATTGCAGCTAGGGAGATTTCAACCGGAGCTACGGGACTAACCCTGGAAGGGACTTCTCCTCTTCTCCGCGTGCTTGTGGACCCTGGAGCTTCCTTGGAGGACATGGTCTTCAGTTGTTCCTCCAGAAGAAACGCCTGCAAAGCCTTCTTGACGCCGGATCCGGTACGCTGTTGAACCCTTGGCGTTAAAGGACAGGCCCGATATCGTGGTCTGGGCCTAGGCACCGGACGCAGAGGCCGTGGGGTCCTTGAACGGATCTGCTTTCCACAAGCGCACTTCGGCGGATGGCCAGAAGTTGGTGATGACATCAAGATCTTGCTTGAAGAGGATTCTAGATTTTCAAATTTTATCGTAAAAGAACTATTCACTGCCGCCAAGGCCAGACTGGTAACCCAAGGGCCAGGAGCCAAGTCGACGGGCGGGAAAAGAACTGGAGTTAGGCGGACCCCTTTGTGCCCCACGCCTGACGTCAAGGCGTCCCCGCCGTAGTTAGCTAGCTAGAATTTTTCCTGGGGTCCTGGCGCCATGGCTTTCGGGTCCCAATGGTGGTAACCTGCTGCAAGAGCTGTGTCTCAAGCAAGATCTTCCTTCCCAATCGAAGAAAGGCATTCAGGGGGACTGAGCCCAACACTGGGGCCTGCAACAAAAAGTGGAAGTTGATGATTGTCTGGGGCTGCAAAAAGATCTATCTGAGGTGCCCCATCTGGCAAAACTATCCTCAGTACTAGGGGATCCAGTGACCATTCAGTGATGGCCCTGGGAAATCCTGCTGAGAGCATCTGCCAGGACATTGTCCTGCCTGGGAGGTGAACTGCTATGAGGGGAAGTGTTAGGGAACAAGCCAGAGACCATAATCATCGCCTCGGTGCACAAGGCCGAAGACCGAGTGCCCCTTGTTTGTTGATGTACCACATTGTAGTGGTGTTGTCTGTTCTGACCTGTACCACCTTGTTCTGAACAGATGCACAAAAACCTGAAGTGCTAGAAAAACAGCTCTGAGTTCCAACAGATTGATGTGGAGCAGAGATTCTGAGGGGACCATAACCCCTGGGTGGAGAGGTTGCCCATGAACTCCCATCCCAAGAGGGACGATCTGTAGTAAGGGTCAAGGAGGGACAGAGGATGAAAGACACCCCTTGTCTCAGATTGCTCTGATCCTGCCACCACTGAAGGGCCTGGATCAGGGTCGAGTCACTGGGATTAACTTGGATAGGGGATCTCTTCTTGAGACCAGAAGGCTCTCAAATGGAACTGAATGTCCCTCATCTGAAATCTTGCTCCTTGCACTACAGCTGTGGAAGCAGCCATGTGTCCCTGGGAGCTGCAGGAATGCCTTGCTGGTCGAGACCTGCAGAGTGAAGGACTAAGCCAGGGCCACCAAGGTCCTTAACACTTTCTAGGGAAAGGAAGGCTCTGGCCTGCTTTTGTGTCCAGTTCTGCGCCTATAAAGGTGAGTACCTGGACAGGTTCCAGAACTGACTTTGGAAGATTGAGAAGAAAGCCCAGAGAGGCAAGCAGCTGCTGGGTAACTAGCAGGTGTGATTTGACCTGGTCTGAGACTGACCCACAATGAGCCAGTCGTCCAGGTAGGGAAAGATGGCAATCTTTGCCTTCTTAGATGAGCAACTGCTACTGCCAGACATTTTGTGAAAACCCTTGGGGCAGAGGTAAGGTCAAGGGCATTGCTCTGAACTGATAATGGCCTGAGGGCAGTTCAAATCTGAGGTACTTTCAATGGGAGCTTCTGATAAGAACATGGAAGTAGGCATCCTTGAGGTCCAGGGAACCTAGCCAGTCCCCTGGCCTTAGGGAGGGTAAAATCATTCCCAGAGTCACCATTTTGAATTTTGGTTTTAAAAGGTGCTTGCTCAGTTATCTTAGGTCCAGGATAGGCCACCACTCTCCTGTCTTTTTTGGGGTAAGGAAGTACCTGGAGTACAGACCCTTGCCCTGGTGTAGGGGAGAAACCCTTTCTACAGCTCTGAGAGCCAGGAGGGTTGAGACTTCTGTTTCCAAAGCAAGAGTCTCTAGAGGGTTTGCAGATGGAAAAGATCTGATTCTCATCTTTGGAAATTTTTTGAAGCTGAGAACCAGACCCTGGCTCACTACTTCCAGGACCCACCTGTCTGATGTTAAAGACTCCCAGTCCTGGACGAAGTAAGCCAGCCTGCCCCCTACAGGTAATGGAGAGCCAACCTGGGCATCCCATCAGGTGCCTGTTTGGCAGGGGCTTTAGGCTGAGGGGTGGGAGCAGGCCTGCTGGTACCCGCCTGCCTCTCCCTCTGAAGAACCCCTCTGAACATAGGCTGAAGAGGCCTGGGTCTGGTAAAAGGCCTGTGAAAAGCCTCGCCCCTACCCCTGGGGCTGCCTCTGAGGAGTGGCTTGCTCCTCCTTGGCTTGTGCACTCCTATAAGTGGTTCTATATTCATCCATTTTCATATAATTCTCTGTCTGCTCCCAAACAGAGAATTTCCCACCACAGGAAAATCCATAGCCTTAGACTGGGTATCCTGTGACAAAGTAGTACACCTGAGCCAGGCCAATCTACTAAAAGCCACAGATGTAGCCATGACTCTAGATGATACATCATTAGAATCCACTGCAGCATGGAATTGCACCTTAGATGCCTCAATACCATCAACAGCCACCTGCTCCAGCTCCTTTGAAAGCTGGCCAGGGGCCTGTTTGGCTAAGGCCATGACAGTATCCCATCTAGATTTTTGGTATCTTGCAACATAAGCCATATAGTTTGCTTGTCTGAGTCCCAAAGACACTGCCATGTATTGTTTTTTGGCCATGGCATCAATCTTCCTGGAGTCCTTGTCAGGAGGATGTGAAGCCAGGGGAATATTAGCTTTATCATAGGCTGCAACCTGAACTACCCCAACATGACTGCATTGCTGTGAAAGAAATTCTGTATCAGGACCTGACAAAGTGTACCTCCTGTCCATCTTTTTATCTACAGGAGGCACAGAATTAGAGCTTTTAAAATTTTTATTGTTTGTTTCCTAAAGATTTATGTAAAGGGATGGACAATCTCCTGGACTCTGGGATATCCATCATCTCTACAAAGTCAGGCTCCTCTTGCTCATCCAAAGCCTCTAAAGGAAGCTGGAGGGTTTCAGCAACTTTTTTATAAAACAAAAAATGAGAAGGGGACTCAGCAAGCCTAGGGGAAGATTCACCTAAAGGTCTGTCTGGGGAGATGTCCGGTTCAGTGGGCACATCCAGACTTTCAAAGTCACATTCACACTGATCATAATCATCCTCCCCCTCCTCTGGTTCATAAAACTCTTCTATATCATATTCTTGAACCGGTGGAACCGACCTTTTGCCAGATAGTGGCGGTTCGGAGGAAACCGGGGAAAGTGACTGGACAATCTGTATTGCCCTGGCTATCTCTGCAGCAGTTGGAGAAGGATTTGGACTCCACACCTGCTGACTTTCTAGTTCTCTTTGCTGGAACTGGCTCCTCAGAGTCAGCTTTACGCTTGCCCAAGGAAGTCTGGCCCTGGTCAGAGGGCACTCCTCCAGTTCAGTTGGCACCGAACCTGGGCTGGCCATCCGGTCAGCGGACTTTTTGCCTCTGCGCTCCTGAGCCTACCAACCTCTCTTATCTAGGTAGCTGCAGGAAATTCTTGCAAATCTGGCAGTCTGCACTGAGGTGGTCAAACCCCAAACAATAAATACATGTGGTGTGTGGGTCAGCCTTGGCAAAGGCTTCCCCACAGACACTACAGTGTTGAAACCCAGTGGGCCCGGTTTTTCTTTTGGGTTTCTCAGACATAATGCCAAAAAACTTGCCCTTTTGATGGCAGTGCCAGGCAAGACACCCTTATCGGTTCCCAACCGTGTCACAGGTCGTGGAAAAAACCGTAATGAAATCCGTTTTTTTTTAAATAGATAAGAACCGGGAACCGCACTCTAACAAGCCTTAAAAGGTTTCAGAATAAAGTTTAAATACAATTTGATCGGTTCAAACCGAACCGATAAACATTTACAAGTTCCACATAGAAAACCTATCTATTACTTACAATACCATAGACAGAGCTTGAACCGATCGGTTTGCGGTTAAAATAAAGAATATCGCAGTTGAATTTAACCGAGAAAAGACACTTTAAACCGAGAAAATGAACCGAGCAGCAGGAGGAATCTCCGGAGCAACTGTTCAGTGAGGCGGAGTAAAGAATCTGACGGTTTCGGTTTGAAACCACCCTAAAAGAGCTTCTCTGACCGAGCTCACGCTCTAAGTTCCATGCACTGCATGGAAGTTAACTCTTTCACCTCCTGAGCAGTTCTAATGGTGGGACAAACTGCATCTGTCATAATATAGCAAGACTTCATGTTGTTTGAAGACAATGTTTTAAGCAGACCAGTCTTGGCAGAGTCATCAGGCAAAGCCTGAGCCATAGTACGAGCAGCTTTCCGCAGGCTATTTAAATATCTGATAAAGTAGGTCTGGTAGTTTGCAGTCCTAAGGCCCAATTATCCAAAGGCATAAGTAAGTTTGCCCATCACATCAAGCCTCCTAGTTTTCTTATGAAGTGGCAAAGTACTGATATGTCTAGGGGTCCTAAATCTATCATGGGCAGCCATGATGACCACAGAGTCAGTTTCTGGCTGATTAGCATAATAAGGCTTAGCAGGTGGTGCAGGATACTACTTATCAGCCTTTCTAGGAACTGCAGGCTGTAAGTTTGGTCTGTACAATTCTGCAAAAGTAGCATCATCTAATGCAGAATATACAGTTGGAATGATTAATGGTGGTAGTGGTGGTGGGTGGCACTTCCAAACCCTCCATGAGATTAATTTTAGTGGAATCTTCCTATTCCCTGCATCATGGCTTGGAAAGATGGGTCTTTAGGAGGAGATCTCAGGGTAACAACCAACAAGTCCTCGCTACAGGACAAGAGGGTAATGCTAAAGTGAGAGTGACCCTCCACACATTGTTCACCTTCATATTCCTCCTTTAAGTGCATGAGGTCAGGATTATATTCCAAGTCACTGTCAACATGACTGACGATGGGAGCCGCAGAATGGGCCAGCAATGTCAGCGGTTGAGTTCCAGAAGGCTCTGTTGGCAGAATAACTGCCTGCATGGGCAACCCTGTCGGACTGCATAAAATCATTTCAGAAACAGAACTAGCACAACCTGGGAGTCAAAGGCATCCTGTAAAGGGGCTGGGACTACCTGCGTCAACTGGCCTTGGTCCATCGACAATGGCATCATACCATCCATTATAGGCAAGACAGCACCTTAGCCAGGTTCTGACCTTGGTGTCTAAGACAGTTAGAGGTGGGTTGGGTGCTGTAGTTGACACCACAGTGAGTACTGATGAGGACGTACATTTTCTCAACAGTGACTGGAACCTCGCCGGTGAAGACGTATCCTTTTCTCCGTGTCTGTGCTTATGGCCGGATGACGAGAAAGTCCATGGTGACAACCATTCTGTGTCCTTATCCCTAAGACTTTGATGGCTGCTTCTTGGCCAATGGTGAGCGAGAAGCAGATTCTGAACCCTTTTTGTTCTCCACGGCTGTCAATGCCTATAATTACAAGGACATTTTCTACAGTTTTCTTACGTCATCTCGTAGCCTGGTTGAAGCTCTGGCAAATCTCACAGGTCCCTCATGTTGTGAGACAGGCCCAAGCAGCACAAACTATGTGTGTGTCTTTAAACATTTTATCTCTGCATTTACAATATCAAAATAAAGGCTCTTTCGATTTTGGAGGCATACAAAGTCGGTGACAGAACACCAAGAAAAGTAAAATAAACAGCAATGGCTCAACTGATGACATTTCCTTCAGCAGGACCAAGGAATGTGATCGACGGCAGGAAAAACAACATATGCATAGATTGTGCATGTCTCTGTGGGCGGCCCCTGGCTAGCAAGAAGTTTCCGAGTAGTCCTGACGCTGACAGATTTTAGTTTCAAACCTGTGGCCTAATGAAGGAGATAGCCTCCAAGAAGACAAGATACCTTTTGAAGGAAGTCTTAAAGGCCTCCACTATGCAGTTAGATGGGATGCGCACCAGTAAAGAGTCACCTAACCTCCCTATGCTCCCAGGATGCATCTGGGAAATGAGCTTTGACTCACTGTGCCTTTCCTGGCCAAAAAATCTAAAATAAATAAAATATTCTATAATACATGACTACCACACTTATTCAGTGCTTTCTAAAAGTTGCTCTTAACATAGAACTATTAAAGGAGAACTACGGGATTACAAGAAGCCCCACCCGGTGCACAGATTGGGGCTTCAGTATCCTGATTCCCCCTGCAGGCACATTCTGAATCAGAGCATTTCCCTACCTTTTTACTCGTAAAATTGCTACCAAGCCCCGTACCAGCCAACATGTTGTACTTGCTGCGGTGCCCGCCCACCGATCTCGCTGATAACCACACGAGATGATGTGCCTATGCCCCTACCAATACTATCTGCCATGCTTTGTTTTTAGATACTGACTATATGCCATGCGTATGCCACGTATGCACATGGCATATAGGCAAAGTCTCTAAAGGCAAAGCAGGGCATGGCAGATACAGAGATTATTTAATCTCCTTAGATAAGGGCATAGTACAGGTAGGGGCATAGGTGTGTCATCATTTCATGTGGTTATCGGCGAGATCTCGGTTTCGGGGGGGCACGCACCATGGCAAGTACAACATGCTGGCTGGTACGGGGCTTGGTAGAAATTTTACGAGTAAAAAGGTAGGAAAACGCTCTGATTCAGAAGATTGTGCCTGCAGGGAGAATCGGGGCACTGAAGCCCCGATTTGTGCATCAGACATGGCTTCACATAACCCCGTAGTTATCCTTTAAGAACAACTTCCAACGCACACCACAAACAGCTGTGGGGCCAAATGCAGCATGTGGATCCGAAAACCAAGCTGTCAAAAAACAGCTGTTTCTTACCACATAGAAACATAGACTTTGACTGCAGATAAGGACCACTTGGCCCATCTAGTCTGCCCATTTCCCTACCTACAGGATAGGCCGCAGATCCTAGTTAACCAATAGCCTATTTCTTCCTACCCCCCACAAGAATTGCTTTATGTCTGTCCCATGTATTCTTGAATTCTCCCACAGTTTTAGACCCCACAACCTCCTCAGGAAGGCTGTTCCATGCATCCACTACCCTCTCTGTGAAATAATACTTCCTCACATTGCCCCAGAACCGCCCTCCTTCTATCTTTAAATTGTGTCCCCTTGTTCTTGCACGTCTCTTTTTCTGAAAGATGCTACCCTCTTGGACTTTGTTGATTCCACTGAGGTACTTAAAAGTTTCTATCATGTCCCCCCTCTCCCTTCTTTCCTCAAGGGTATACATATTAAGCTCCTTTAGTCTCTCCTCATACGGCTTCTCTTGAAGACCCTGCACCATTTTAGCTGCCCTCCTCTGGACTGCCTCTATCCTGTCTATGTCCTTGCAGAGATGGGGTCTCCAGAACTGACACAGTACTCAGATGGGGTCTCACCAACTGTCTGTACAGAGGGATAACAATTTCCTGTTTTCTGCTGCTGATGCCGCCCCTATACATCCCAGTATACCCCAGCCCTCCCTACTGCCTTCTCACATTGCTTACTAACCTTAAGGTCATCTGATATGATTACCCCAGGTCCTTTCCTTTTTGTTGTTGTTACTACCTCCCACCCATTGTGTATTCTTCCCTGGGTTCTTGTTTCCCAGGTGCATTATTTTGCACTTCTTTGCATTGAATCCTAGCTGCCATACTTGACCATTCCTCCAACCTTGCCAAGTCCCTTTTCATCCTTTCCACGCCCTTGTGTATCAACCCTGTTGCAGATCTTTGTGTCATCTGCAAAGTATTTTTCCTTCCAGTCCCTCTGAAATGTCACTGATGAAGACATTAAAAGGACTGACCCAATACAGAACCTCATGGTACTCACTAGTAACCCTCTTCCTCAGAGTGGACTCCATTTATAATTACCTTCTGTGTCCTGTTGTGCAGCCAATGTTTTACCCAGGATACCACCCTGGGACCAACTCCCAGGCTGGTTAATTTGACTATTAATCTTTTGTGTGGGACTGTGTCAAATGCCTTGCTAAAGTCTAGGTAGGCCATGTCCACAGCCCCTCCCTGGTCTACTACTTTGGTCACCCAGTCAAAGAAATCTATTAGATTCATCTGACATGACATCGTGCAGCAGTCTGGTCCCTGAGCAATTCTTCCATCAACTGCTTTATCTTTATTTTTAAATGTTCATGGAATAATTGTTGACACAGAGACCGGAATGCAGCAGGCTGCAGTAAGTAACAGCTTTATTTTTTCAATTTGCTTCAAGGTCCTCTAGCTGCCTCATATCCGGCCACTTGCTCACTTGTCTCTCTCCCCCCCCCCCCCCTTTCTGCATTAAGGATTTTCCACAGAACATCATAAATGGTATGTGTGCATGTGGGGGGCTCACATGCTACCCAAACTACTATAAAAAATAATGGAATAACAAACTGTGAAGAACTCAACTTGCTGAATCACACACCTCGTTCTTCACTATCGTGCCCACTAATGTTACAGTACCCAAAAAGTGTGTGTGAATCAGCTTGTTCTTTTTTGTTTTTAATTTCTATTTATCCTGCCTGGTCGTTTGGCCGACTTCTGGCCCCACCAAAGGACCCTGATCTGCCCAGATTCCATCACCCCCCAATCTCCCAGGGCTTGTCTTTTTTGTCTTTACTGGAGAAAATGACTTACTGCACTCTGAAACAGCAATTACTCAAACCGAGGTTGTAGCTGCATTAGTGAAGTTTATTTAAGCATCCAAGAACCTGGAGACGGAACAGTTCCCCAGCACACTGGCCATTCTCAATGGCCTTCGTCAAGGGTCGAATTGAGAATGGCCAAAGCGCTAGGGAACTCTTCTGCCTCCAGGTTCTTGGATGCTTAAATAAACTTCACTAATCCAGCTATGACTTTGGTTTGAGTAATTGTTGTTCGAGAGTGCAGTAAGTCCATTTCTCCAGTGACACGATTTGTAAGGTGAGCAGCACCTGTTCTTACCGCACCCTCAGTGATTCAGAGATGAGCTGGTACCTCTCTCCATTTGGGCTTGCCTAGGTGCAGGGTCTGTGAGCAACCCTTGAGCATACTTGAAAGAGGCATTAAGGGGAATGGGACAGGAATCAGGGGTTGAGGAACAGTGGGCAGTATTTAAAATGGGGATTACAAGAACAACAGAATTATGCATTAAGCAGGTTAGCAAGAAGAAAAGGAAGAGGAGACCATTATGGTTTTCCAAAGAGGTAGCAAAGAAAGAGAAAGCCAAAAAGACTGCATTCAGGCAATACAAAAAGACACAGGCAGAAGGGGATAGGAGAAGTACCAGGAGAAGCAAAGGGAGGCAGGGAGGTCAGTAGGAAGCAAAGCTCAGACAGAAGAACACACTGCAAAATCAGTGGGTAGAGGGACAAACCTTTACAGGTACATAAGGAAAAAAGGCAAAGGGAGGATAGTGAGACTGAAGGGGAGGATGGGGCTGTGTGGAGGATGACAACAGTAAAGCTGACATATTGAACAGGTATTTGTGCTCAGTCTTTACTGAGGAAGAGGAGGTAATGGGTCTGAAGGAGTACAAGGGTGAGAATGGTGCAGAAATGGACACAAGTCCCTTTACATGAGAAAGGGTCCTGAAGGAACTGGAAGTAATAAGAGTTGATAAAGCAATGGGGCCAGATGGGTGCACCCTAGGGTCCTTAAAGAACTAAGAGAGGTGGTGGCTGAACCTCTGGCTATCCTGTTTAGCCGATCATTGGAAACAGGGGAGGTACCCAAAGACTGGAGGACAGCAGATGTAGTCCCCTTATACAAAAGTGGGAACAAAGAGGAAGCAGGGAACTACAGACCAGTCAGCCTCACCTCGGTAGTGGGGAAGATCATGGAAGCACTACTGAAGGAGAGATTGGTGGAACATCTGGTTGTCAATGGACTACAGGACCCAAGGCAGCATGGTTTCACCAGGGGGAGGTCATGTCAGACCAACCTTGTTGAATTTTTTGACTGGGTGACTAGGGAGGTGGATCAGGGGAGGGCAGTGGACATGGCCTATCTGGACTTCAGCGAGGCCTCTGACACTGTGCCACATAGAAGACTATTACACAAACTGGGGAATATGGATGGGCAGGACAGTAGTGTGGTGGGTAGGTAACTGGCTGGGTGGCAGGACACAGAGGGTGGCGGTAAATGGCTGTCACTCCACAGAGGGAAGAGTGACCAGTGGGGTACCACAGGGATCAGTGCTGGGACCGGTCCTATTCAACATCTTCATCAGTGACATTGCGCAGGACCTAGAAGGCAGAATTTCACTGTTCGCTGATGACACAAAGCTCTGTAACAGAGTAGACACACCAGAGGGTGTAGACAGAATGAGAAGGAACCTGCAGAAACTTGAAGAATGGTCAGGGGTTTGACAGTTGAAATTCAATGTAAGGAAGTGCAAGATAATGCATATGGGGCACAAAAACCCTGGCACAATATATCAGTATATCAGTTGGGGGGTGAGGATATAGCATGCACCGAGCAGGAAAGGGATCTTGGGGTTATCATCTCTGATGACCTCTAGGTAGGGAAACAGTGCGACAAGGCAGCAGGTAAAGCAAATAGGATGCTGGGATGTATAGGCAGGGGCATCACCAGCAGGAAAAGGGAGGTCATAATTCTGCTATACAAGACACTAATGAGGCCCCACCTGGTGTACAGTGTACAGTTCTGGAGACCATACCTACGTAAGGACATAGACAGGGTAGAGAAGGTTCAGAGGAGGGCAACAAAGATGGTGCATGGATTGCATCACAAGTCCTATGAAGACAGGTTGAAGGAACTGAACATGTACTCCCTCCTGGAGGAGAGAGGGGATATGATAGAGACATACAAGTATCTTACAGGGAGGAACAGGGTGCAGGAATACACTATTTTTAAGCGAAAAAGATGTTCCAGGACTAGAGGGCATGGGATGAAGTTGGAGGGAAGACGATTCAGAGGAAACATGAGGAAGAATTTCTTCACAGAATGGGTGGTGGACAAGTGGAACACCCTGCCAGAGGAAGTGGTGGGGACTGAAACAATCACGGGATTTAAGAATGCATGGGATAGACAAAGGAATTCTGGAGGTCAGGGTTAAGGGGCAACAGACTTCTAGGAAAACATAAACTGAACTTACAAGCTCAATTGGGCAGACACTGCCCATATCTGCCAACACTGTCTATGTATCTATGTAACCCAGGGCCGTCATACTGTGACAAACAAGGTTTTTTTTCCCATTTTCCTCCCCTCCCACCCTAAGGATGCTGTCTGAAAGAGTGTGCAGTCAAGGTCCGCATAGCCAATCCACATCCCTCCCCAATGAAGTTCATGTTCAGCCTGAACTGCCACCCATGGTCCCTTAGGTGGCATCTGCGTTGGGGGAGTGCTTCCCCCACCTTTCCCAGAAGGTGCTGTAAGTGCATCCAGTGGGATGCTCAATCCTCCGCTCCTGGCCAGCTCTCCAGTGACCTTGCTCTGTTTCTTAACTCGGGTTGTTGATGTCACAAGAGAAAGCTTTTATTTCAAGTTCATGTTTATTGTGAGGGGATAAGATCCACTGAGCAAGCTCATTTGCAAGGAGGTCCCTTATACAGCAATGATAAGACAATACATGGAACAATATACAAAAATAGAGGTAACATTGCACAATATAAAAAAACAGGAATAGCAATTTCTAAAAATGGTATACAGTACAACCTCGATTATCCGAATTCAATGAGGGACGCAAGATTAGTTCAGATAATCGAGGGATCTGTAACATTGAGGGTTCCTATCTCCATGTTCCTGTTAGCTTGGGGGACATGGAACGAGTTCAGATAATCCAGAGGTTCGGATAATGGGGGGTTCAAACAATCGAGGTTATACAATACGTACAGTAATTGCATACTACATAGAATTCAGGCCAACACAATTACACAACACAGAAGTCAGTAATCGTTTGTGCCCATAATATGGAGATGAGAGGTAGGACTGAGGACGGGGATAGGGGAGCAGAATACAAGATTAATAGCAGTGCCATTTTTCAGTAGTAAATTTGTCGATGAGGGTTTTTAATACATTTAAAGGGATTAAGGTTTGGAGCTTCAGCATTGTTTGAAGTTTATTCCAGACTGTAGGGAGTGCGTAACTAATGGCTGCTTTGCCATAAAGTGTGAGAATTTTAGGAACCTCTAGGGAAATATATGCGTTCTTCCTTAGCACGTACGAACTATGCGAGCAATGGAGGAGAGTAGTAGTAATAAAAGGAGGCAGTTTATTTAAGACAGCTTTATATACCCAGATGTAGGTATGTACAAGTCTCCTAGTAGCCAGGGAGGTCCAGCTCATCTCTTTATACAGGATGCAGTGATGGGTTCTGGCTGTAGCATTGGTGATAAAGTGGACAGCACGATGGTATAGTGTGTCCAATATCTGAAGGTAGGCGATTGCACAATTGTTGTATAAGGTATCTGCATAATCCAGTAGAGGCAGAAAGGTGGCCTGTACTAATTTCAGTCCATAGGTATGGTAGAAGAGAGTCTTGTTTCTGAAGAAGCCGAGCCTCAGTTTCAATTTTTTAACCAAGGTGAAAGGTAAAGGACAGATGAGAATCAAGCAGAATGCCCAAGTATTTAAACCTGTCCATTACTTTGAGTGTATCACCAACTGGCCCCAGAAGTGTGGAGGCATGTCTGCACTCCAGAAAGCTTAGAGATCCCACCTCCTGCATTTCAAGCCACCCCCTTCTCCCGGAAGGCAAGCCTAGCCTGCTGTGAGTGTACCCTTGACCCCAAACTTAAAACTAATTTCTACACTCTTTTAAATTCTCCTGCAGGCACCCACCCTGATTTTCCAACCTAATAAACCATCCTACCAGAAGATATATTGGTCTTCCAATATGGCCCTGGAGAACTTTTCCACCAACCATGGCACCCCTAGCCTTAAGTCACGATGGACCAGTAACCCACCTGCCTCTCTCCTAAACAGGGGTGCACTCCTGGCCCTTCTTTACATACTGTCCCTCCACTCGGTGGACATGTGCATAGGGCATGGACACTCCGACCCCACGAGGCAAAATCTCAACAACCCCAAGTCTTGTGGTCATTACTACTGGACCTCTCACACAACAAAGAACAATTTTTCTCATAGCACACGAGTTGGTAAAGAGGGGCACCTACTACGTGTTGCTCCATGAAGCGTGCAGGAGGCTCCGTAACCTCTCAAAACCTCATGTCAGGCAAATGTTGGTATGACTACTTGCTCTTCTACTGCTCTGTGCAGGTGATGTTCAGCCAAACCCGGGGCCCCCATTAGCCAATATCCTTGTCTCCACCCACCAGGATCTTCACTGGGCATCATCGAAAGGCTTAAGGATAGCAGACTTAGACCTAAAATTCACGAGGTCCAAGCCTAGCTAGACTTCCACAAGCCAGATATTCTTGCAATCTCGGAGATCTGGCTTAAGGCCCACATCCTAGACCATGAGATCATGATCCTAGGGTACAAAACCTTCAGACAAGACAGGGCAAAAAAGAGAGGGAGAGGGGTTCTAATCTATACGAAAGAGACCCTAAATGTGGCACTACTGAAGCCCAACCTTGGGAATTGCCAGGACGGGGAGTCTATTTTCAGCCGTCTAACCCTCGGTCAAGCTTAGCATCTCACCATCGGCTGTCTATAACCCCCCTACGACTGCCCAACTTGCTCTTGAGAGCATCACCAAATAGGCTGGCAGTGAATTAACCAATGAACTCCTAATTATGGGAGACTTCAACCTGAATTCGGCAGCTGACCCCAACAAAGTCCTCAAGGCACTGATCCATGACGCAAACCTGGACCAGGTTATCTCTCTACCCACCAGGCTCAACTA
Source organism: Neoceratodus forsteri (assembly GCA_016271365.2). Lineage (NCBI taxonomy): Eukaryota > Metazoa > Chordata > Ceratodontiformes > Ceratodontidae > Neoceratodus > Neoceratodus forsteri. The sequence continues at coordinate 662,292,523 of CM057458.1, forward strand.
TAAAACTGGGAACCACACTACTCTTGACTGGGCTCTGGTATCCAATCCCCTCAACATACAGAAAGCAGGCATATTGACAAACACTATCAGTGACCACTCCCCAATTTTCTGTATTTGGAAGAACAGTGCACCAAAGATTCCTCCCAGGTTACTCACGGTACGTGATTTCTCCAAATTCTCGTCCACAAAGTTTAATGACTACGTAAGTAACCTGGACTGGAGCCCACTTAGGCTCCTCACAACCTTGGATGAGGCCTACTTCCAAGAATCACTACTCAAAGCAGCCTCATTCTTTGCCCCCCCCCCTTAAAAAACTTAGAACAAACGGAGGCTGCTACAAGTGGATCTCCCCCTCAGTGAAATCTCAGATGAAAAGCAGGGGCAAGGCCTGGAAGAAGTTCCAGCTCTCCCTTCAGATCTGGTTACTTACAAAAACCCTAAGAAATAAATGTAAGCTAGCCGTCTAACTTGTAAAAAAGGAGTATGTATCCCACCTCCAAATGTCCAACATGGGGAACCCCAAGCTTTTCTGGTCACACATCAACGAACTGCTTAAGGGCAATTCCAAGGAGGCACTAGGTCCAATAGAGGTACAAGGACAGCGTGTCAGCGACTGCCACCAAATAGCCTCAGCAATCAACCACCACTTCACCAACCTCAATGATTATAAGTTAGGGCTGCCCCCATCTATGCCTTTACAGATCTCCGATGTACCCCCCTTCCCCACGTCTGAAAAGACCACAATTTTACCTAAGATTAGTCAAGATGAGTGAGGTCCTTGAGCTAATTAAAGCCCTCAAAAACAAAGGCGTTGGAGGCCCTGATGGAATTAGCCCAAGGTTACTCAAGGAAGGTGCCCAGTCCCTTGCCAAACCTCTGACCTGGATCATCAGAGAGCTCGAAATAAGGGGGCGCTGAGTGCCAATTCGCGCTTGTATTTTGATATTCAGCGCCTGCTGCTTTAAGAAACGGCAAGTCTGCAGTGCTGTGAACAGCTCCCAGTCTGTGCAGAACGTGTTTCCCTGCCGTGATGCTTCTGTGCTCGCGTAAAGGAGAAGAGATCTGGGTCTGTTAATGATGAGTGCAGGCTGAAGGTCGGAGCCGAAGCCAGAACGACAAAGAACGGGCGGATATGCAGAATCGGAGGGTTGTACCCGATTCTGCATATCCACGCCACGCTCTCCTCTTATGCTTTCTCTGACTCTGCTTCGATTTCAAAGCTGCATGTCACTAAGCAGAGCTGATACTTCCCTCCTTCTTATGCTGTACAGAAACGCACGGCAGGAAAACACGTTCTGCACAGACTGGGAGCTGTTATAGTCCTAGGAGGAATGCTACAACAGGCTCAGTTGGATCAGAAAGGAGGAAATATTTAAAAATATAACCAGAGTGCTGAGGAGGGTTAATATATGAACAGGCACCTCAGGAAAGACATGAAAGGAGCTTTGCTTTTATTAAGTAAAGCAAGAAAGTCTTAAAGGCAAAGCTTCCTCTTACTCTTGCAATTATGTGTATTTTCACAAGCATTCTGTTTAAAATGAGGTGGCAGATGTTAGTTGTATTTTAAAGAACTGTCCTATCAATACCCCAAGCAGCAGTTGATAGTTTCTTGAACTGCTACAAAAATAGAAAAAAATAGGATATGTTTAACTCTTAACTCCTCCCACAAAACCTATAATAAACTCTTTCAGCTATTTATGATACCAGAGGAGCACAGAAGTCATGAGAGTTACAAACCCACCCATGACAGCCAGATTATCAAGGAAAATAAAATCCAGATTACAATACCTCATGAACATTTGAAGAAGCCAGCCCAAGAAGGTCATTTGGTCTATTAAGTCTGCTAGTGTTGCAGGGTTAACAGCTTGAGCTACTGTCCCTGCCTCCTCTCCCCACTCCTCCCATACTCCCTACCAATAACCCTTACCCCTCCCCCTATACCTGCCTCTCTTAGAGCTGCCCACCGTCTTCAATGAGATTACCACTTCTGGCAATGCGTCTAACTACTGAGCTCTTTTTTTTTTTTTTTCCACCACAGATTTTATTTAGGATAGTTCAGCTGAGATGCCACATCTTGTTCCCAGTGGTGTCTCGATTCTACCCATTTTCACAGCCTGGGGGACTGGATGAGGGGTGTGTGTAGGTGTCTTGGGTCACACAATGAATATCTGGCTCTAGTGGGGATTAAACTTGCAATGTCTCTGTTCCCAAGCTGGTATTAACTAGACCGGTACCTAGTAGCTACACTGCCTCCTAGCTGACCACTATGTGTCTTGTCATGTTTTTAATATATTTTACCATCAGCTCCTGGTCGGCTGGAAAATGTCGATACCCAGGAGCTATTCATGGCTCCTGCCTGCCAAATCCTTATTTCGACCCCTGTCAACAGGTCTCTTCTTGAAGGTTACACTCCGCACCAGTGGAAGCTGGCAAATGTCACCATTCACAAGGGTGGGTCGCGCAAACAAATTGGCAATTATAGGCCCATCTCCCTGCTATGTACCCTTGATAAACTGCAAGAAAGGCTAGTGTACGGGCAACTGAGAGACTACCTTGAACTCCACCAACTCTTAGCCTCCTCACAGCATGGCTTTCGGGCAAACCATGGGACAGATATGGCACTCATCAATCTCACAGTGGACATATTTAGGGCACTGGACATAGGCATGTCGACGGGTGCAATCTTTATAGATCTGTCCAAGGTGTTTGACCTTGTGGACCACAACCTTCTTCTAACGAAGCTTCACGGCATAGGTCTTGATGCCCAGGCCCTAAACTGGTTCAACAGCTACCTATCAGGCCGCTCCCAGAGGGTCATTTGGAAGGGAGAGCTATCTGACCCTCTTCCCATCAAGGAGGGGGTGCCTCAGGGCTCAATTCTTGGCCCCCTCCTGTTCTCTCTCTTCACAAATGACCTCAACGGTCACTGCGGGGATAGCTCTAGTTGTTCAATACGCTGATGATACAGTCATCTACCGGTCCATGTCTGCCCTCCAGAACCTGGGCCCTCTCCTCCAAGAGGACCTAAATACACTTGAGGCCTGGCTTACATCTAACAGAATGGTCCTCAACGCCCCAAAAACAAAAGCCTTGCTGTTTGGCCCTAGATCCCTCGGCCAGGACAGGACCAATTCCTTACAACTAACTTCCCTTGCTGGAAAGAGTACAGACATTGTAGACAACATAAAATACCTTGGGCGAACTATCGACCAAAGTCTCACCTTTAAGTCTCACGTAGACCAGGTAACTAGGTCAATCCATGGCAAATCTGGCACCTTGTACTGGCTAAAAAAACAACTTATCCTGGAGGCAAGCCGAGCAACTGCCTCAAATGTCCTCCTTCCTACATTAACGTATGCCGCCCCTGTAATTCAGGGTATGTCAAAGCATGAGGTCGACAGGCTTCAGGTCCTGTACACCAAGGTGCCAAGGTCTGCGACACTGAGTCACCCAAGAAGCCACCCCTGCATCTCGCTGGCTCAGCTTCAATGGCCTTCCTTTGAGGCTCGTCTTCAGTACCCCCTTGCTCTGCCTTGCTTACAAACTGCAGCACCCAGCTGCCCCACCTAGCCTTTTACAAGAATAATCATTCCTAAGTCTAACCCTCATATACTCAGGACCACCGTTGGTCCCTACTAGCAATCCTCAGAGTCAAGACTAACATGGGAGGCAAATCCTTCGCACACTGCCCCTAAGCTGTGGAACACTCTCCACCTTTAGTATAGGAAGCCCCATCGCTGTTAAACTTTCTCGCACAAGGCTCAAGTCCCACCTGCTTGGGGCAAGCTCATGCCATTGTCAGGGTATTGGATAGTCACCCCCGGTCCCACATCTTACACCGATCCCTCCCCTTTTCTCACCCAAAATGACTCCAAAAGCATGCCTCAACTCCCTCAATTGTTGCACTTATGTTCAATATATTGAAATATTGCCTTTATTGTAACCTTGAATTTTATGTCTACTTTCTCTGCACCCTGTACTACCTGACTGTACAGTACTGTTTCTGTCTCCGGGTAGCCCCTGAAAAAGGGACCTGAGCTCAGTGGGCCTACCCAGTCATCAAAATTCAATAAATAAGAAGGGCAGTAATGGGGGGGGGAGGAGGCCAGCAGATAGGGTGAGAGCCCGAAGAATTTGGTGGATGGAAGAACATTACATTGGTTTTCTTTGCATTCAGTAAAAGTTTTGATTGTATTAAATTGTACTGAAGCTGTTTAAAGTCTGACAATCAGAACAGACTTGTGCAAACGAAGGTCTGGAGATATAAAGCATAGTGTCATCGGCGATGAGGTGAATTTTGGAATATACAATGTTACTGCTCAGATTATTGATGTACAACAAGAAAATTGAGCACTGTGGAAACCCTCATGCCAGGGGAAGCAGGGATGAGAATGTCCCTTTAGCCTTAATTTGTTGCTGTCTCTATCCGCCAGATAGCTGGCGAACCATTCTAAAATGTAGCTTTCAAACCCCGGTTCCTCAAGATTGTCCAGAAGAAGGCCGTGATCGTCAGTATGAAAAGCCTTGCTAAGGTCCAGACAGACAGCCCCTTTGATAGGTTTATTATCTATGGTCTCCAACCAGTCATTTGTTACTTTAGACAAGGCAGATAATGTGCTATGATGATATCTAAACCCAGATTGTAAAGGGTTGAACAGATGGTGCTTATCGAGAAATTCCCTGACCTGTATACTAACCAATTTTTCTAAGACTCTGGCGAGGACAGGCAGAACTGAGATGGGCCTACAGTTGTTCACATCACTAGGATCTCCAGACTTAAATAGAGACAGTATATGGGCTACCTTCCATTCATGAGGTACAATGCCCTCTGTCAACGATAAGTTGAACAGGTGTGTAATGGGGGCTGTCAAGTACTAGTAGCCTAGGCTTCAAGAAGAAAGGATCGATGCTGTCTGCTCCAGCGCTATTTTTGGTGTCTATTTTAAGCAACTGATCTTCGACTTGTTTGTATGTCATGGTAGAAAAGGTGAAGGTGGTAGGGGTGGAGGGACTGGTTTCCTTCGCTGTCTGTGAGATACAGGGGCGTAGGGTAGCTGCCTGGGAAGAATCAAAAGCAAGGCCTGCTGTTGCAAAATGTTCGCTAAGTTTATCAAGTATTGTGGATTTGTCGGTGAAGGAGGAGTCTTGAAAATAAATTTTATTGGGCAGGGTTGGAGGTTTTTTATGACCTTCCATTGATTTAAAAGTGTGCCAAATTTTGGCAGGATTCCCTTTTGCGGAGTTGAGAATGTTCAGATAATAATTATCTTTGGTGTTTCTTACCAGTCTAGTACAGGCATTGTGGCAAGCCCTAAAAGCTGTCCAGTCCTCTGCAGTTTTAGTACATCTCACAGCTGCCCAGAGCTGATCCCTCTTTAACTGAGCTTTTTTAATGTCCCCATTAAACCACGGACAAGATGCTTTTATTTATTTATTTATTTTTACTCTGCAGCTAATCATCGGGGCATGATTATTCATGACACAACTAAGGGTGGAATTAAAAACATGCATGGCCTCACTGGCTTTGCCAGTTGATGTCTCTCAGGTCCGCTAGAAAGTTGGCTGAACTGAACTTCCTAAAGTTCTGCTTAATAACAAATCTGTCAACAGGGGCAGGTTTTAATAGATTCCTAACACACACCACTATAATATGGTCACTGAGATCATTGTGGAAAACAGCTTCTTGTAATATTCTGTGTGGTCTGTCCGTGATGACTAGGTCTATGAGTGAACTAGTGAGATGATTCTTATGGTTTGGTCTAGTGGTTCCTGTAATTATCTGACTCAGGCCCAGGTTGTCACAGAGATTCTTAAGAGGGTTTGATTTTGAGCTAAGCAAATCCAAATTCAAGTTGGCAAGAATTATGGATTCATTTGTGTTGGTGTCTATAAAACTATGTAGAAGGTGCAAGAGATCCAGGCCCCCAGAGGGTGGTCTGTAACAACCTATTATGTTAATTAATTCGGCAGATGAGATGGTTAGCTTTAATACCAAGAATGCAAATTCCTTTGGCTTGGAGATGGCATGAAGGACAGAGGCAGATAACCTCTCATTAACATAGATGACCCCCCCCCCCCGTGGCTCTATCTACACGGTATAAGGAGTGGGATGGAAGAGCTAAAGCTTGGTCTGAGGTGGTACCCTTCAGCCAGGTTTCCATCAGGACCAAAATATCCAGGATAGTATGGGATACCCATGCTTGTACGTCAGTCAATTTCTTTTGGAGACTACAGACATTTCAAAGCATCATTTTTAGTCCTTTAGCTGAAGTAAAATCCGTAGGTGATGCTAATAGGGAGATATGTCCAGGATTGAGCTCTATGTTACCTGAGCAGAGGAGAAGCATAAGAATTATTTTCTGTATCCAAAGTCACATGGAAATATTGTTCCCCTTACGTAGGGGCTCATGAGGGTAGCACAGTGAGGCTGGCCATTTTTTTACTGGTAGGGAAATGGTAGTACAAAGATGCGCAGAGTAGCAGAAGGGCACGGAATACAGGGGAGCTACCAGAGACGAGGTTTAATGCATATACCCTAGTCAAGTGATCCCACAAGGGATGAGAATTAGTGTCAACAATGGTGTTCGGACTTGGGTTAGGTGTGTGGGCAGAGATCTCCATCTGGGATGAGGATAGGTGGAGACAAAAATAACAACAGGATTGTGAGTAACGTTATTCTACCGTACTAAGTCAAATTAACGATGGTTTAATTGCAGCCAGCACTGTAAAGAGGCTGAGTGATTAGTTTCAGCTAAAATTAGTTACAGTAGAAAACAATACAGTGACAGATTCATAGTGAAGGCTGCCAGACTATTTAGAGTGAATGAAGTCAAATAAGCTACGAGTCAAAAAATAAGCTGCGATGCCCCTAGTGGGCTAATAATAAAACAAACAAAGGGAAAAGCTGAGAGGTAAATCATATAGATTCTGTCATGTGACTGGAGGGAGCTATAAATATAGATGTCCAGATGGGGTTTTTTTGGGGGAGCGGACAGATGGCGCAAGCGCTGGCGTTCTCTCCCCATGAACAGGTGTACCTTTGCAGTCTCCAGGGGCGGAAAGTGTTAGCCTGAACCGCAGGAGCGTGTGTTCCTGGAGAGGTGAGCCCGATCAAGGGCTAAGAAGAAGCCTAGGGGTAAGAGGGAAGGGAATTTATTTAAATTATGCAATGGCAAGAAAAATTAGAGTAACCTGATTGGCTGCTGACCCCTAGACACAGTGATGTTATTAGACAATACCACCACTTTAAGGCAGGAAAAGAGATGACCGCAGAAATGAAAATTACGTACCTACCGTAATTCTTGATCTTCTTGGACGAGTCTCCACCACTCATTCACACTAGTGGGATTAGCGCCGGAGGCACTAGGACCCATCGGGAGCAAACTTTTTGCTGGAGGGTCAGCGCGAGAGATGGCGCCACGAGGAGCGGCTCGAGCGGCAATCACTATCTCGGTGACGACCCTCCAACCGCCTCAGTACCTTTTTTACCAAGGAGGTGCAGCGCAACTAACGTAAAGAGTAAATCTAACCTTAAGAAACGGACATAAGACAGTCCGTACGACCCGTGTAAGAAGGGTCAGCAAAGAAGTCTTCACGGCCTAAAGATTTGAGGGAGGAAGACCAACACAGCGTGTGAGCTCGGGATGGAGGGTAGAATGCAGTGGTGGAGACTCGCCCAAGAAGATCAAGAATTACGGAGGTATGTAATTTTCATATCTTCCTGACATAAGTCTCCACCACTCATTCACACTAGTGGGAGAGTACCAAGCTGATAATCCCCCAAAAGGGCGGCAGGAGAGCCAGAGCTCACGCGACTAAGATAGAAGTCCATTAAGGATAGTTCTGCCGAATGCGGAATGCCGCCTGGCATGAACATCCAGTGCATACTGCTTAACGAAGGTATGCACTGAGCTCCAGGTGGCGGAGCTGCAGATATCTGCACTGGAACATTGCACTTCCGCAAGGGATGCCGCGACCGCCCTAGTAGAGTGAGCGTACACTCTACCTTCTAATTTAACTTGAGCCATGGAATAGCAATGTCGAAGGCATGCCACTAACCATGAGATGCATCTGATAGCGACAGGTTGACCCAGCCGGGTGTCGCTGAAAGAAACAAACAGTTGCTGAGTCTTGCGAAAATTCTTGGTTCTATCTAAATAGAACCGCAAGGCTCTCTTAACATCCAAGGAATGAAGAGATCGCTCCCTTCATTTTGGAAATTAGCTTAAGTAGGGAAGTACCAGAGGTTGGTTTAGATGGAATTCTGACACAACCTTGGGAAGAAATTTAGGATGAGTACTGGAGAACTACCTTGTCTTTATGGAATACAGTATGGAGGGTCCGTAACTAGGGCATGTATCTCAGAGACCCTGCGGCTGAGGTAATGGCCACCAGGAAGGCAGTCTTCCAGGTAAGAAATTTTAGCTCACAGGTAGCTAGGGTTCGAAAGGCTTCCGAGTGAGCATGTCCAGCACCAGGTTAATGTCCCAGGCTGCAACTGGACGCTTAACAGGGGGTCTGGTATGAAGAATCCCCTTAAGAAATCTCTTCACCATAGGTAACTGAGCCAGAGTCAAGGAAGAAACCGGCTCATGGAACGCTGAGATGGCACTAAGGTGAACTTTAACTGTGGAGTACTGGAGACCCGAGTTTGATAGGTCCAAAAGATACTCCAGAACCTTGTCAGGAGGACAGGAAAGGGATTCCAAGAGGATTGACACTAGAGAAAACGTTTCATTTGGAGGCGTCACGTTTTAGGTGGCTGGCTTCCGAGCAGCCAGAAGGATGTCTGAGACTCTGAGAGACGTTGAACCGATTCACTTCTACCTCTTCAGGAGCCAAGCATGAAGGGTGAAGTGATTTCAGGTTGGGATGGACCAACGAACCCTGAGTCAAAAGACTGATTTGCAAGGGAAGTGGTCTCGAGAGGCTGCCAACATACTGTTGAGTAGAGGAACCATAGTTGCCGAGGCCAGGAGGGAGCAATGAGAATCATTTTGGTCCCCTGAGACTCGAATCTTGAGGAGTACTCTCTGGATTAGAGGAAGCGGTGGAAAGCGAAGAAAGCGCTTTGTCCACCGCAGCCTGAACGCATCCTGACAGAAAATGCCAGGCCCTGGATTTCTGGAGCAGAAGAGAGGCAGTTTTATGCTGAGTGGGGATGCAAAAGGTCCAGGTCTGGAGTCCCCACTCTTCAACAGTGACCGAGCTACGGCTGGATCGAGAGACCACTGTGAGGGTCTGCCTGCTCTGCTGAGGTGATCTGCTAGGTCGCTTTGTATACCTGGCAGATAAACCGCTTGAATCAGAGACTTGTGCTCCAAGCACCACTCCCACACCTCATTGCTTCCCTGCAAAGGGGATAAGAATGAGCACCGCCTTGCTTGTTGATGTAATACATCACAGCTTTGTTGTCCGTTTGAAGGAGAATGTTCTTGTGACAAAGGATATCCTTCAGAGCTCGGATCGCAGAGAGGACCGCTCTCATCTCCAGGACATTTATGTGGAGATGAGTTTCGAACTGAGTCCACACACCTTGAGTGTGGAGGGAGTGACAGTGAGCTCCCCATCCCATTAGCGATGTGTCTGTGGTGATGGAGATCTGATGATCCGGGGGAGCAAAGGGGAACCCTTCCAGGAGATTGCTCTCTTGAGACCACCAGGTGAGAGACCTCAAGGGGCTCCGCCACCTTGATGGGATAAGACTGGGGTGAGGTAGGAGACCACTGAGTGGAGAGCATTCATTGGGTGGTTCTCATGTGCAACCGGCCAGGGTACAGTGAACACCGAGGACGCCATGAGACCCAACATGCTGCATCGAGAGAGCTGTAACCGATTGGTTCTCCCGATGTAACGGGCCATCCGAGGATATCGAGCCTCTGTCCTCTGGAAGGAAAGCTTCATGAAGAGGTGTCTAGAAGCCGCCCCTATGAAAAGGCCTCTGGGAGGGCTGCAGCTGTGATTTTTCAAATTCAGCAGAACTCCCATGGACGTAGAAGACGAGAAGTCGCTTGCACGGCTTCCAAAGTCCCTTGGCTGGAAAGGGCTTATAGAAGCCAATCGTCCAGGTAGGGAAACACTCGAGTCCGATCTTCCTGAGATGCAACGAGAACTGCACAACACTTTGTAAAAACTCTGCCGAGGATAGCCAAGGGCAGGACTCTGAACTGATAATGCTGACCCAAAGCTACAAACCTGAGGAACTTGCGGTGGGTCGGGTGGATGGGGATATGCTGGTAAGCGTCCTGCATATCCAGGGAGGCCAGCCAGTCGTGCTGATGCAGCAAGGGTAACAGGGTACCTAGGGAAATCATTTTGAATTTTTCCCTGGGGAGAAATTTGTTTAACTTTCTGAGGTCTAGAATGGGGCGCATTCCCCCAGATTTCTTTGGAACCAGAAAGTAATGGGAGTAGAACCCTGTGTTTCGCAGATGCGGGGGCACCAGTTCTATTGCCCTGTTGTTTAGAAGGCCTGGATCTCGCGGTGAGGAGGTCTGACTGAGAGACCAACAACCTGGGTTGTCGCCTGGGAGGACAATTCGGGGTTTCAAGAAATTGAGAGAATAACCTCGCGAATTATCCAGGGACCCATTTGTCCGGGTTATGGACTTCCACTGGTTGCAAAAGTACATTAGACGACCTCCCACTGAGGAGAAAGTTCCACCGGCAATGTGGATGGAACTTGGGCCAGCAATTCATAAGGTGGCGCTGGGGGCTTTAGGCCCCTGCGCTTTCTGCTGCGTTTTCTTTTGAGGTTGGGCAGGTTGGCTTTTATGGAAGCTTCCTCTGCCTCTGCCTCGAAAGGACCGACGACTATGAAACTGACGTCTGTTCACATGCCCCCGAGAGGGGGTAGGCGGAGGTCTGGCCAACTTAATGGCTGATCTAGTCTTCTGAGTGGCCTCTAAGGCTTGCTCCACCTGAGGGCCAAAAAGATAGCAGCCATCAAAAGGCAGCGCCATTACCTGCTGCTGAGCATCATTCGTGAAGCCAGAAGTACGCAGCCAGGAATGGCGCCGAGTACAACTACCAGCTGCTGCTGAGCGAGAAGCAGTGTCGAAAGTCCATGGCGGCTTTGACCTGTTGGTTATTGGACTCAATACCTCTAATAACGGTCAGAAGAAGCTCTGACTTGGAGTCCGAATCTGGAAGAGCTTCAACCATTCTTTTCATAGAGTGCCACAGGATATACTCATACTGAGAAAATAGCCTTGATAACTGGCAAACGCATACTTAGAGTGGAGGCAGCAAAGACCCTCTTACCTAATGTATCAATCTTACGAGACTCTTTGTTAATAGGTCGAGCCGTAGTAGTTTGAGGAAGAACCACTTTGTCATTCTCTGCCAGGACTACAATAGGATCCGCAAGGCTTGGGATGCCAAAAGGGACGATCCTTGGGAGCTGAATACTTTATCAATGGATCTAGCCACTGAGGGAATAAGAGCAGGATTATTCCAAACCATTTGAGACAGCGTCTCGAAGGAAGGCTGGATCGGAGGAGTCAAATCCGTAGGGATCTCCGAAGCATGAAGATACTGGAGTCTTAATATCTTCCCAGGATCGATGTCTGTAGCCTGGAGAGAAAGAGTGGATCTCAGGTTCTTCAACAGAGACTTAAAGGACAGGTCCTCGACCACAGGCTCTGTAGCAAAAAAAGATCCTGTTTCCTCCACTTCATCACCCAACCGAGGTCTGGGTCAGGCTCAACATCATCTCCTGATGGTCCAGGAAGGACTGTTTGGACAGGAAAGGAGTGAAAATTAGGAGAGGAGGAAATAGCAGAAAACAAGGAGAGTCCCCGAGGGCCCCAGCGCCGAGAAGGCAAAACGGGTTAAAACGGCAACGCAGAGGGCACAGCGCCGAAGAAGCCTGGCACCCAGCGCCCGCGGCGCCTCCGACCAGCGGCGCCCGCCAGACCCAACGGCGACGCAGGCGGGCGCCTGCTGAGACCACCCGCACCAAGACGGCGCCCGATAAGCCAACAGACCCTGCCAAAGCGCTGGAATGCCCCAGGAACCTGGAAAGCTAGAGAAGGAAAACAGAGATAAGGGCATCGGTGTGGCCCCCGCGCCGCAGCCATGTGAGGGGGGGACACCTAGTCGCGGAGTCGCTGGCACCGTAAGAAGGCCGTAGCACTAGGAAGGTCCAACCGCCTCCTGACGCCGAGGAGCCCGAGGGTCCTGCAACCGAGCCAGGCAGAAGAACCAACCTCCGAGCCCATCGCCCATAAGAGCGCCCACTGATGAAACTGCTCATCTGGAGCCCCACCTATAGGGCGGAGGGCTCCGATGTCGAGGACGACGGTCACCAGAAGTTGGCGACTCCAAAGGAGGAGACCGGCAACTAGCTACGATAACCGATCATCGACGCGCAGACATACCAGAGGGCGACCTCGAGTGATGCCTTCTCTTTTTTGACCTGTGGGCCGAAGAAGAGCTCGAGGTCGAACGGTGCCGAGAATGCGACCATTTATTTTAATGCCGACGGGGGGACCGCCCATCCCCCCGGGCATCGGACTGACCGTTGTCGGAACTCCGCTGAGGAGAAGGAGGCTGACGGACCCAGCCCGCTGACTGAACAGCTTTCACACGAAGTCTCCCTACCATCACCTGACCTGCTCATGGTCGACTGTCCAGTAGGCTGCAGACTTTTCAAGTAAGTTAAATTTAAAATAATAGAAAAATTTAACAAAAATAGAGTAAAATTAAGCGATACTACTATCGTGATAAGGTTACAAAACAATAAACTGAAAACTATGCGCTAGTTTGAAGTTTGACTCCCGACAGGCGAGCGACGTTGTCACTGAAGCACACTCGACGGCGGGAAAAAAGGAACTGAGGCGGTTGGAGGGTCGTCACCGAGATAGTGATTGCTGCTCAGCCGCTGCTCGCGGCGCCGTTCCTCGCGGCGCCATCTCTCACCCCGACCCTCCAGCAAAAAGTTTGCTCCAGATGGGTCCTAGTGCCTCCGGCGCTAATCCCACTAGTGCGAATGAGTGGTGGAGACTTATGTCCAGGAAGATCTGTCAATGACATCCCTCCATCCCCAGTGAAGCCCACGCAAAGCTAATACTGATTCACAGTACCTTTTCTGTTCCAGCAAGTCAGTGTCCCCCACCCCACATACACACACAAAACTTCCATATTCAGTAACTGTCATGCCCTGTAGGACTCACCGCTGCATGTTGCAGATTTTTATTGTTCAGAAACTAACGACTTTGCTGAGGTGCTGTGAACTACACAGAATCTAACTGCCGGTTGCGCGACACAGAGAGCGAGTAACATTCGCCACCCCACTACACTTCCACACATTATTCTGTTCCTCCTAGTCATACCCACACAGCTAAAATAAAAAAAAGTGTGGCATACAGCACAAGACAGCCGTAGCTCCAAATGGCTTTTTCGTTCCCCGTTCCACTTCACAACTATGACAGGACGTGCACACTGTAGCATCATACTATACAGTCGCTCAGCCGCAAACCTCACTCCGATCCCCGTTACCTGCGCTCTCCTTTTCCTGCAGTCCAGTCTCAATATTCAAACTGCGGTGTCGGTCACAACTCTTCGGGTCCTCACTTCATATGGGGGGGCGAGCAAAATACTGTCTGTGTGTAACAGCAGAGGAATACAGAACAATAGGGCACAGGGGGGTCAGAGACACACAAACCCAAGTGAATATAGGGCAATCATGTAGGGGCAGCACCACCTGCTGGACCAAAGTATGGACGTTTTTTCTCCCAATATGTATACCTGTCCTAACAAAAATGTTTTAAAAAAAGTATTTTAAACAGTTTTCACATTGTCTTCTCTTTTTTAAAAAAGAGCCATTGTATAATAAGGCACTCCAGGGTGTGTGTTATTGTGTAATAATTAATGGGTCTTCCTTTTTACCGATGAAAACCACGCCGTAATTAAGCAGTGTTTATTATGGCAAACACGCACTCAAGTTTTTCCTCAGTCTGAACATGCACCCACCGCAGTTCTCCTGCCTGGACCACTGATTGCCTCCTGTTCCACAAGAGACAGAACAGCCACTAGAGACACAGCGGTAAGTAACCTCAAACAAAATAAAAATAAAAAAGTTTGCCTTCCAGCAGGAAAGAATCCCAGAACAGATTTAAATAAATAAAAACGGCCATGGACTGTGCGCTCGAACCAAAGCGGACCACGGCCGCACAGCAGTCAGGGATGTCATTTCTATTTTTATTTTGTACAACTGCTGTGGCCAAAAAGGAAGACCCAGTAATTACATAAAATAAAATATGGGGTGTTGTGTGTAACAAGTTTACACACACCCTCGGGGTTAGATGTTTTTTATAAACCTCACGAGCTTCGCTCTCAGGGTTTATGTAGCATCTAACCCCTCGGGCATGTTTAAACTTCTTACACACACCATCCCAAATTTTATTCTATTTATAACATCACTCCTGGGGTGATGAACGCACTCAGCTTCACCACGTGCTTCAGCCCATCCCAGGAGTGATGTTATCACTCAACACCACACCCTGTCATACCTTATTGCTTAAACAAGAACTGGTCGGGTTTGCCCGATAATCAGGGAGAGGGTTTCAGAATGGGGGAAGGAACTACTAGAACAAAGGGAGCAGAAAGGACAGGGCACAGCAGGTCAGATTACAGGCTACAGGGAGAAGTTAGGCAGAGAGAAGAATAAAGAACAGAGGCTAAGACCTGGAAAATTGTTCACAAAGAAACATTTGCAGGCACAGTGGAAAAAAGAAAACCTTTTCAATACCAGACACAGTGTAATTAAAAACAGTTTTGACTGCAGTGATCACACAAAATAGAGCCAGTCGGATCAAAAGGAAATAGCATGAAAACAGGCACCAGATTTAAAATCTAATCTTCTCCCTCTGTGGCCGTGGGTGTACCTTGCAATCTCCGGGGTGGGTGGGTGGCTGGCACGAACTGCAGGAGCGGTTCCTGGAGAGGCGAGCCCGATCAAGGGCTGAGGAGAAGCCTTGCGGTCTCCGGGGGAGGGTAGACAACTGGCTTGAACCGCAGAAACGGTTCCTGGAGAGGTGAGATTGAGCAAGGGCTGAGGAGAAGGCAGTGTGCTGACAAGCCAGCTTGAATAAGCTTATTCTTTAAAGTGGGGTATTATTTATTCTCTGTTTTCCTTAAGTTATGATATATCCCTGCGGATGTTAAGTTTTTAGAAAACTATGGGTCGAAAGAAAAGGTTACTCACCTGTAACAGTAGATCTAGGAGTGGTATATGTTGTTCATTCACACTTCTTGGCATGTCCCCTTCCACCAATCTTGCT
This sequence comes from Neoceratodus forsteri, assembly GCA_016271365.2. Lineage (NCBI taxonomy): Eukaryota > Metazoa > Chordata > Ceratodontiformes > Ceratodontidae > Neoceratodus > Neoceratodus forsteri. The sequence goes on from CM057458.1 coordinate 662,307,807, forward strand.
GGAAGTCTTCAAGCTGGCTCCTCCCACCAACCCGGGTGGTATATACCTCGGCTCCGCCCCGTGGCACCAGATCTTAGCCACTGCAAAAATATTATGTCGAGCCTGAGAGGTCAGGTGTGTGTGTGTGTGTGTGTGTGTGTGTGTGTGTGTATAGAACAACATATACCACTCCAAGAACTACTGTTACAGGTGAGTAACCTGTTCATCTAGGAGTGTGGATATGTTGTTCATCTACACTTCTTGGCAGACTCCAAGCAGTTCTCTGGGAAGAGGGAGGCAAGGCGCACACCCCATACTTAGGAAATAAAGACTGGAGAACTGAGGCCCCAAAACCAGCATCCCGGCGTGACCCAAGATCAATGTGGTAGTGGGTAATGAAGGTGTTTGCTGACTTCCAGGTAGCAGCCCGACAGATTTCCTGGATAGGGATGTCTCTGGAAGCAGCCACAGAAGTAGCAGTATGGCGGGTAGAATGAGCTCTTATCCCTCTGGGAGGATCCTTGCCCGCCAACTCACAGCACAGACAATGCATGATGTAATCCATCTTGCAAGGGTCTGTTTGGCTGCAGGTTGGCCAGGAGCAGCTTCAGCGGAGATGACAAACAGCTGGCGAACCTCTCCACGAATTTCCACCGTCCTTTCCTTGTAATAGGAGAAAGCAAATCTCAGGTCCAAGGTATGGAGCCTGTACTTGGCATCCAAGGTGTAATTAGGGTAGTAAACTGGAAGAGTCAACACCTTGTTAAGGTGAACCTCTGACACCACCTTCAGAAGGAATTTTGGGTGGGGGCACAGAACAACTGTCCCTGTGAAAGACCAGATAAGGGGAGTCCACCGAAAGCACCTGGAGCTCCCCTGTCCTTCTGGCAGACGTGATAGCCACCAGGAAGGCCGTCTTCCAAGACAAGTGTGAAAGCTCATATTTGTTCATGGGTTCGAATGGCTTGCCCATGAGCTTTGCCAAAACCAGCAACAGATCCCATGCAGGTGGAGGTTCACGCACCGGAGGGATGTGTGATCCAGGCCTTTGAAAAAGCACCCGACCACTGTCTCCTGCACCAATGTCGGCTGACCGGCCCGTGCCCGGTAAGCAGAAATGGCTGCCAGGTGCACACTAAGGATCGATGACCGTAGACCCCCTTTGGAGAGGGACCAAAGGTAGTTGAGAATGTTAGCCACAGAACAGGATAAGCGGACCCTTACTCTGACACCAAATGGAAAAACGTTTCCATTTCAAGGCATAACATTTCCTGGTTGATTCCTTTCTGGATGCCTTCACCACAGTATAGACATCTTCGGAAAGACCCAGAGCCTGGAACTCTAGCCGCTCAGGTACCAGGCTGTGAGGTGCAGGGATTGAAGGTTCAGATAGAATACCTTCCCCCGGTTCAGAGATATCAGGTCCGGGCGTGTACAAAGCCGATCCGGGGGCCTGCAGCTGAGGCAGAGGGGATCTGGGTACCAGAACTGGTGCGGCCAATCTGGGGCTACCAGGATCACCTTTTCCTTGTCCCTCCTTACCTTGAGTAACACCTTGTGGATCAAGGGAAATGGAGGGAAGGCGTACAGGAGGCCTGGGGTCCACGGCCTCGAGAGGCATCCTCCTGCAGCGAGCCCCTGCTTGGGGTGCATGTAACAGCCTCAGCTTGATGTCTTCTCCTGGAGGCAAACAAGTCCACCATCAGTTTGCCCCAATGGGAGAACAGACTGTAAGCTACCCTCTGGATGGAGAGAGCACTCGTGGGATGTCTGGCCTATGCGGCTGAGAGCATCCGCCAGCTGGTTCGAGGCTCCTGCCACATGGATGGCTAGGAGATCCGCCTCCAACCGGCTTACAAGGGTCAAGATGTGGAGCGCCTCCTTGCACAGTAGACAGGAATGCGTGCTGCCCTGTTTGTTGAGGTAGTACATGGTCGTGGTATTATCCGTCTGGACTTGAACCACTTGACCCCAGAGTTGAGGGCCGAAAGCTGACACCACCAGTCTGACTGCTCTGAGCTCCAATACTTTGATGTGGCATCGGGACACCTCGGGGGTCCAGAACCCATGGGCCCTGTTGACCCCCATGTGGGCTCCCCAGCCCAGAGGCGCATCGGTCATAAGGACAACCGTCGGCTCAGGGCAGACAAATGGGATCTCTTCATGCAACCGGTCTGGGGTGGTCCACCACTGGAAAGCATCCCACATCTTCTGGGTTACAGTGATCAGCTAATCGAAGTGACCATATCGCTGAGTCCACTGGGCGGCCAGCTCCCACTGGAGGGGGTGCATGTGCCACCTGGTCCAACGGACCACTGAGGTGTACGCCGCCATATAACCCAGAAGGCGCAGAAAGTAGCGGACAGGGCGCAAGTGCCCAACCAGAAATAATCGGGCAAAGGAGGAGGAGAGAACCTCTGCCCTGTCTGCCGGGAGCAGAGCTCTGGCCTGACAAGATTCGAGCTCTGCCCTGATGAAGCCCATCACCTGAGAGGGCACAAGTTCCGACTTGGCCTCGTTGATCAGGAGGCTGCATTGGGAGCAGGTTTGGAGGGTCAGATTCCTGGACCTCTCCACCTCCTGAAGGGATGAGCCTGCCAAGTGCCAGTTGTCGAGACAAGGATAGATTCTGACTCATTGACGCCAAAGGTGGGCTGCCACCACTGCAATGCATTTGGTGAAGACTCGAGGGGCCGATGACAGGCCAAACGTCATGGCTCAGAACTCGTACAGGGTCCCTTCAACCCTGAAGCGGAGGAACCGCTGATGGGACGGTTGGATTGGGAAGTCAAAGAACGTGTCCTGTAGATCCAGTGAACACAACCACATGTTTCGCTCCAGGGATGGTATGATCTGGTTCAGAGTGACCATCCAAAAGGTGCAGGACCCGAGATATTGATTCAGGTCGTGGAGATCTAGGATGGGGCGCCAACCTTCATCCACTTGGGCACCAGCAAGTACCTGGAAACAAAGCCTGGGTGTCACAGGATCCGGCACTGGAGCTACTGCCACCTTGCGGAGGAGCTGAGCTACATCGTCTCTAAGAGCCGACTGGGTCATGTGGAGATCCGTTCCTCCCAAGGGGCGCGGATCGGCCGGCAGGGTACTGCTCGAATTCCAGAGGCGGACCCTGTCCGACCACTTTGAGAACCCACCTGTCCGAAGTGATAGCGGATCAGTCGGAAAGGAAGTGGCACAGCCGACCCCCCATGGGAGGACCCAGAGCTGGTGTCACGGGTGTAGGGGTGGCAACCCCCAACCCGTCACTGAGAAGGCTTAGAGGAGGAGTAGACTCCGGGACCTGCGCCTTGGCCTCCTTTACGGGGCTGTTGAGGACCCTGCTTGAGCCTGCTGTTGCTGCTGACCTCCTTGACAGGAGGGCTGCCTGACCACAGGGGAAGAATGCCGAAATGGCTTTTTCTTTCTTCTCTGCCGGCTCTTGCCCGAAGAACCCTTGGCAATAGTAGCATCCAAGGCGGCACTGGACTGCTCTATACACTGAAAGTGACCGGCCAGTCCTGGATCGAACAAGTAGGTACCCAGGAAGGGCACATCACCAAGCTTATACTGAGTATCCGCCGGGAAGGAGGAAAGCCTCAGCCAAGCCCTGCAGTGAGAGGTGACTGCGGCTACCAGCGAGCAGACACAAGAATCTCCTATATCCAAGGCTAGCTGGAGCTGCTGTTTTGCAACAGCACGGCCTTGATCACGGACCTGCTTGACCATAGTCTGCATGTCCGGTGAGAGATGAGGGAGGACCTCTTTCAATGACCCCAGAAGAGCAAGTGCCATAACAGCTGAGCTGGCCTGACGAAGGCCCAGAGAAGAGGCCGCATAGACCTTGCGGCAGAGTGGTCCATATTTCTGGACTCCTTGTCCGGGGGTCAGTCAGTGTCGGCCGAACTACCAACACGCCTGAACACAGAGGCGATCACCAGGGTCTCGGCCGAAGGGTGCTCTGTGAATCCCGCAAGGAACCCCATGGGCACTGCATACTTGCGGGCCATGCAGGCAGATGGTGCTGGGCAGGATGCAAAGTACAAGGGTAGGGGACACAATGATCTTGGCAACTGGAAAGGCCTCTGTCGGGGTATCACCTCTCGAGTATGTCATTGAAAGGGTACTCCGCCTTTTTCTGGATGGGCTCCAGGGGCATTCTGGTGGAATCGGAGATGAGGCGGAGGATGCCGTGGAAGGAGGAAGGGCCTTCCTCCATCCCTGCACCGATCAACGGGATGTAAGTGCAAGCCGGTGACATCAGAGTACAAGGAGTCATGATAGAGCGGTCTACTGCCTAAGTCACCCTCAATATGCCGAGGGCAGTCCGGGGTGACTGTTATCGACAGACGTCGGGGAAGCCCAGTGTCTTGTCGGTCCTCTTTCGAGGGCGTCCCTCCCTCAGGCTGTTTAGGTGGTGGTTCCACCCGAATCAGTGGAGAGACCGGGATAGGCCGAACCGTGAGACAGGCTGGCCCCATTGGCGGAAGAACCAGTGGCTTCAGTTCCGGAGGGGCAGACGTTGGCCTGGGAGGCGGGAGCCAAGTTATGGCGAGGGTAGGTAGCAGAGCCGGCTTCTGCCCTGTCAGGATCTGCTGCTGCCACATGAGGTCTTCACAGCCCCAACGGAGCCTCTGCCGGAGCCTCTCGTCATCTGAGGTCGATGAGGACCTGTGGTGTTGCCTCTTTTTAGAGTGCTTGTGGCTCTTTCTCGGTTGTTCGGCCGAGGGGGTTCTGGACCTCGACCGAGATCAGGGAGGCCGACTCGGTCGACCAGGAGACACCGGAGTCGATGAAAACTGAGGTTCCGGAACCGGGTCCTTGATGGAGACACAAGCAGGCTGGGTTTCCTCATCATGAAATACAAGGACTGAAGTGAGTCCTTTCCAAGGAGTCATCGGAGTTAGCTGGCAACAAGGGGTCGAGGATAATTTCGACCTCGTCGGCCACTTCCTCGGTCCCCTGGCCAGACGGAAGATTCATGAAGACAGCGATCTCGACCGAAATTGAGACTGCGTGTTCCTGGGACTTCGACTGCTCTCCGTCCCTAGACGAAGACAAAGGGTCCTTATCTCTCTTCCGAGAGCGGGAGGAGTGCGAGCCCGAGGGCACCTCACCCCGAGTGGGGAGAGACTGACACAATCCTTTGAAGGAGCCCGTAAAGGTGGAGCCAAGGTTCAGAGGAACAGAAAAGCTTCGACTGGCCAAAGCGTGAGCTGCTTTCTCCTCGAATGCCTTCATCTGTTCCAGCTGCTCGGTGGATCCCGCAGCCACGGAAACCACCCACCTCACCTTCGATTTCACCGGTGGGTTCCTTTTCTCCTGTTTCCCCAGCTTCAAGCGTGCCTTGCGGTCGTACAGGACGTTGGGATAGAAAGCCAGGCAAAACTGCATGACAAGGTGTCTAGGCAATAAACGTACGTGCAGTGAGGATCGGTGTGCGACATCTTCTCGCAGGGGGCACCGGCGAAATCTGGGAAGATCTTCCTCCATGGTATATGCATTTAAAATAGCGATTGCTAACTCGAATGAGTTTCATTTTCGGTAAAAAGTGATGGTTAGAATCCAGGGCCTACGATATGCTGACAGCACGAGGGAACCTCTATCTTCCCATGGAAAGGAAGATCTGGCATCAAGGGGTGGAGCCGAGGTATATACCACCCGGGTGGGTGGGAGGAGCCAGCTTGAAGACTTCCGGCAAGATTTAAAGTAGAAGGGGACATGCCAAGAAATGTGGATGAACATAGCCACACTTCTAGAAAAAGTATTTTATTTTTCTACAGCCCTGCCTATTGAAGGAGGTTAGGTGCATCTTGGGTTATTTACGCTGCAGCTTCTTGGTAAAAACGATACTGAGGCGGTTGGGTCAGTGCTGAAGTAGACTACATAGTCGCGAGACAGTCTTGCAGTGCCATGCATGACGAGTCCTACTGGTGCTGGCCCTCCTGAAGATTTAGGGCTCCCGCAGGGTCCCAATGCCTATGGCTTGTAACCCAGAATTATGAATAAATGGTGAAGACTAAGTCCAGGAAGATGTGGATTTTCTGGTGTACAAAATTTCAAATACATTTTTTTGTATGCGTCTGTACACTGCCTTCACCACTTTCATGTACATGTAAAAAGCCCCCCCGAAAGTGCAGGGGAGTACCTTAATCGTACCACAGAGTGTACCTTGCCGCCACCAGCACCGCTGCCTCTTTCGCCATTAATGAAATTGTTGCTTGCCACCAACAGAGCGAGCAATCACCATCTGTAACTGACAAGGGATCCTCCTGTTCATTAGCCCCAATAGAGAGGACACTAAGCACAATCGTGCAAAACACCGAGTCCACAAATACATGTTTGAAAGGCAGCAGCCTTGCAAGATAAAATCTGTGGAATCAGTGCCTTTAGGACTACAAATACCGCAGACAACCCTTTGTCCACCCTTATTCACAGAATCCACAGCAACTAGGTCAGGGGCCAGGCCAACAACCAATCGGGCTGCAGAACCATCCCAAGGGAGCCAGAAAGGCCCATAGGACACACGACTCAAGTAATACAGGCACAACTCTGTGGCCAGCTGTTTACTGTGTGAAGGTCCTCCAACACTTTCAGCAGTGACTGACTACTCCAAGAGCTGGATTGCCTGTGTGCAGCAGGGGCTGTTCCAGAACTCTTCTCAGTCTGCATGTGCCTGGTGAAGAAGTAAAGGAATGGAATGAACTGCAGCTGATAGCTGTAGGAGACAGACTATACGTCTGCCAGAGATACAGGTTACTCACCTGTAACAGGAGTTCTAGGAATGGTATATGTTGTTCATCCACACTGTCTGGCAGGTTCCTTGCCGCTTTAAATCTTGCCGGAAGGTCTTCAAGCTGGCTCCTCCCACCCACCCGGGTGGTAAAACTCTCGGCTCCGCCCCATGCACACCAGATCTGGCCGCTAGAAGCTCAGGGTTGTGCGTGGCCGGGAGGTCGGGAGTCAGGTGGATGAACAACATATACCATTCCTAGAACTCCTGTTACAGGTGAGTAACCTGTATTTCTAGGGACATGGATATGTTGTTCATCCACACTGTCTGGCAGACTCCTAGCAGTCTCTCCGGGAGGAGGGAGGCAAGGCACACCCCTACTTAGGGAATAAAGACTGGAGAACCGAGGCCCCAAAACCAGCATCCCGGCGTGACTCAAGGCCATGTGGTAATGGGTAATGAAGGTGTGGTGCTGACTTCCAGGTAGCAGCCCTGCAGATTTCCTGGATAGGGACGCCCTGGAAGCAGCCACCGGCGCAGCAGTATGACGGGTACAATGAGCTCTTATACCTCTGGGAGGCTCCATGCCCGCCAACTTATAGCAGAGATCTATGCAGGAGGTGACCCACCTGCTTATCGTCCGCTTGGCTGCAGGTCTGCCAGGTGCGGCTTCAGCGTGGGTGACAAACAACTGGCGAACCTCTCCCGGGAATTTCAACCCGTGCGCTCCCTTATAATAAGCGGCGCCTTCTAGGGTCCAAAGTATGGAGCCTGTATTCGGCCTCCAGTGTGATTGGGGTAGAACACCGCAGAGTCAACACCTGGTTAAGGTGAAACTCCGACACCACCTTGGAAGGAATTTGGGTTGGGCGCAGGACAACCTTGTCCCTGTGGAAGACCAGGTAAGGAGACCGATGCAGAGCGCCTGAGTTCTCCCATCCTTCTGGCTGAGCGGATAGCCACCAAGAAGGCGGTCTCCACGACAGGTGGAGTTCACACCTGTGCATTGATTCGAATGGCTTGCCCATGAGCTTTGCCAGTACCAGCAGTAAATCCCACGGAGGTGGAGGCTCTCGCATCGAGGGGAAATGTGATCAAGGCCTTGGAAAAAGCGCCAGACGACCTTCTCCTGCGCCACCGACTGCTCCCCGGCCCGCGCCCGGTAAGCAGAGATGGCTGCCAGGTGCACCTTTAGGGTCGTCGACCTATGCCCTTGACTAGAAAGGGACCATAAATAGTCCAAAATGCTTGCCAAAGAACAGGAGGAAGGGTCCAAGCCCTTGCCCTGACACCAGATGGAAAATTTCTTCCATTTGAAGGCATAGAATTTGCTGGTCGACTCCTTACGGGACGCCTCAACAACATTGAGGACCTCGTTGGAAAGACCCAAGGCCTGGAACTCTAGCCGCTCAGGAGCCAGGCCGTCAGGTGCAGGAATTGAAGGTCCGGATGGAACACCTTCCCCTGATTGACACAGCAGGTCCGGGCAAGCTGGAAGCTGCCTCGGGAGCCTGGAGCTGAGGCTGAGGAGATCTGGGTACCAGAACTGGCGGGGCCAGTCTGGGGCTATCAGAATCACCTGCGCCTTGTCCCTCCTTGCCTTGAGAAGCACCTTGTGAATCAAGGGAAATAGGGGAAAGGCGTAAAAGAGGCCCGGGGTCCACAGCCTCGAGAAGGCATCCCCCTGCAGCGAGCCCTGCTGAGGGGGCGGGCATGAAACAGCCTCAGCCAGCTTCTCCCTGGAGGCAAACAGGTCCACCTGAGGTGTGCCCCAGTGGGAGAACAGATCTTGTACTACCTCCGGCAGGAGAGACCACTCATGAGATGCAGCCCTATCCGGCTCAGGGCATCGGCCAGGGTGTTGGAGGCTCCTGCCACATGAATGGCTAGGAGATCCGCCTCCAGGCTGCGACGCAGTGACCAATGCGGAGAGCTTCCTTGCATAGAAGCATGGAACGCGCCCCGCCCCTGGCGGTTAGGGGTACATGGTCGTGGTATTGTCCGCCTGGACTCGGACCACTTGACCCCGGAGAAACGGAGCAAAGGCGGTGAGAGCTAGGTGGACCGCCGGAGCTCCAGCAGGTTGATGTGGCATCGGACCTCAAGGGACCAGAGGCCGTGCGCCGTGTTCCCCAGATGGGCACCCAACCCATCAGAGAGGCATCGGTCGATAGAGAGACCGTCGGCTTGGGGCGGACAAACGGGATGCCCTCCTGCAGATGAGATGGAACGGTCCACCACCGGAGAGCGTTCCACATCTCCTGGGTCACCATCACTAGCTGGTCCAATGGATCGCAGCGTTGTGACCACTGGCTGGCCAGACCCCACTGAAGGGGGCGCATGTGCCAGCGTGCCCAACGGACCACGCTGGTACAGGCCGCCATGAGACCCAGGAGTGCAGGAAGTCCCGGGCAGGGCGCGATTGCCCAACCAGAAATGATTGGGCAAAGGAGGTAAGAACCTCGCCCTGTCCGCCGGAAGCGTCGCTCTGGCTCTGAAGAGAGCACAGTCTGCCCCGATAAACAGAATCGCCTGCGGCTCGAGTTCGACTTGGCCTCGTTGATGAGAAGGCCGACTTGAGAGCAAACCTGGAGGGCAGATCTCTGACCGCCCCACCTCCTGTCTGGAGGGGCTGCTATCAGCCAATCGTCCAGGTAAGGTACACCCGACCCCCGGCGCCATGAAAAGCTGTCACCACTGCAATGCATTTGGTGAAGACCCTGGGAGCTGAAGACAGGCCGAAGGGCATGGCTTGGAACTCGAAGAGGGATCCCTCCGCTCCAAAGCGAAGGAATCTCCGATGTGACGGACGGATAGGGACGTGAAAGAACGCGTCCTGCAGGTCCAGAGAGCAGAACCACATGCTGTGTTCCAGAGATGGTATTATCTGCGCCAGAGTGACCATCCTGAAGGTTCGAGACCTTAGGAACTTGTTCAGGTTGTGTCGGTCGAGAATGGGGCGCCAGCCCCCCATCAGTTTCGGAACCAGGAATTACCTGGACACAAACCCCGGGTCTGGGGGCCGCACTCCCGATCACCTCCTTTTGGAGGAGGAGAGCGACGTCGGCCCGACGAGCCGACAGTGAGGCTGCGGACCCCGAGGCCCCTGAGGTGCGACAGCTCTGAAGGGCGGGGCCTGCTCGAATTCTAGAGGCAGGCCTTTTCCCACCACCTCCAGTACCCACCTGTCCATGGTAATAACGGACCAGGCGGAAAGGAAGTGTCGGAGCCGTCCCCACGGGGGAACCAGGGTGAGGTGACGGGATGGGGGCGACACCCCTCAGCCCGTCACTGGGCAGGCTTGGAGGAGGGACCGGCCGAGGGACCTCCTGGGCCTTTACCTCCCTGCTTCCTGTTGGAGGAAGCCGACGGCTTGGGTTTGGGATGCCAAGCCGAGCCTGCTGGCCCTGACGTTGCTGGGCCGGCGCGCCGGGGGCGCAGAAGGACGAAAGGGCTTAGGCTGAGGCTTGCGGCCTTTGTCCTTCTGAGCGGAAGAGACCGAGTCCAAGGTAGCACTGGACTTCTCGATCCTCTGCAGGTGACCTTCCACCCCAGGGCCGAAGAGGTCAGTCCCAAAAGGGAACATCCGCCAACTTGTGCTGGGTATCCAAAGTAAAGGTGGATATCCTCAGCCAACATGACCTTCATGGCCACTGCGCCACCACAGACCTGGCACATGAGTCCCCACCAATGTCTAAAGCAGTCTGGAGCTGCTGTTTGGCCACTGCTCTGGTCTCGCACCTGCCTGACCGTAGTCTGCAGATCACGGGAAGATGAGGGACGACCTCATCAAGGAGCCCAAAGGGCATGAGAAAAAATGTGCCATGAGGACAGCGAACTGGCAGCTGACGAAACCGAGAGGGACAGCAAAACTTTTCGCCCGGCATAATCCAATTTCTTGGATTCCTTGTCGGGAGGTTTGTCCACATCCCTGGCGTTCCCGGCGCGCCGGAAAACGCTGTCGGTAACCAACCCTCAGCAGAGGGGTGTTCCGAGAAACTGGACAGGGAACCGGTAGGGACCGCATACTTCCTGGCCATCCTGGCCGAAGGCGCAGGGCAGGAAGCATGGCACTGCCAAAGCTCCAAGGCCGGACCCACTATGGCCTCGGCCACCGGAAAGGCCTCCGTAGGGGAATCCCCTCGGTCCAGAATCTCCGTGAGGGGATACCTGGCCCGTTTAGCAACGGGTTCGAGCTTCATCCTGGTGGACTCCGAGATGAGCCGAAACAATCCTAGGAAGGACGAAGGGCTATCGTCCACCGACTGTCCTCCTGAGGACTCCAAGTCCATTCGCTTGGAGAAAAGGGAGGAATCATCCTCGGACGAGTCCTCAAAGAGCTGCCTCGGGCCTGAGCCACCCTCCACCTGCTGAGGCTAATAGGGAGTGAGAGTGACAGACAGCCTATGGGGCAGTCCCCGAGCCGACCGAGAATTTTTGGTCGGAGCCCCAAATAATGGCTGCGGAGGTTCCACCAGAATCGGTGGGGCAGCTGGAATTGGCCGAACAACCGGCCTGGGAACAGGCTCCTCGGCTACAACGAGGGGTTGTTTTGGCCGCTCCGGTGACAGCCACTTAATGGCCGGGGAAGACGACTGGGTCGGCTTATTCCCGGTCAGAAGGAGCTGTTGCCACATGAGTTCCCTCTACCCGACGCAACTTGCGCGAAGTCTCCTCGTCCGAGGAGGAGGAAGAGTGGCGGCGTGCTTGCCGCGGTGCGAGACCGAGACCGCCTATGGTGGCGGGATCGGCTGCAGCACGCTAAGATGTCAGAGATAAAGAACCTGGCTAGGGCCGAGGACGGTGCGGGAGGTGTCGGAATCGGCACCCCTCGTTCAGACGGTAGTCAAGGGACCTCAACTTCCTACCAGGGGAACCGAGAGGGGATTCTCGGCTTCTCCAGTCGACAACCCGGCCCAACGGGTTGAAAAAATCTCGACAGCGGTGGCCGGAGTCTCGGTCAACTGGCTGACAGGGGACACCGTGAAGCCAATGGCGAAGCCGGGGGTCGACTGGAAGTCGACTACTGGGGAGGGGATCTTTCCCGCTCCCAAGAGCGCCGACGGTGAGACTTACTTTTGCTCTTTTGGACCGAGAAAAGGTCCAGAAGAAGTTGGACCCTCACCTTTGTCGAGAGGGTCAGACAAAGCCCTTAAAAGAAGCCATCTACGAGGCACCGAGAGAGAGCGGACAAATGCTGCAGCCGAGGTAGAAGCTGCCGCGCCACCTCCTCTTCGAGGGCGATCATCTGCTCGAGCTGATCCGCCCGACCAGCCCGCCGCTGACACCGCCAACCGGCCTCTTTAGACTTAACCGAGGAAATTTTTCTCGGACGCACCCAGCTGTAAACGGGCAGCACGGTCTTCGAGGACGAGGGCCGAAAAAGAAGAGCACAGGTCGCAAGCCCGCGGGTCGTGCTCAAGGCCTAAGCAGTAGACGCACGTGGAGTGCGGATCCGTCCGAGACATCTTCTGCCCGCAAGCGCATCTCTGGAAACCGGGAGTCGATTTGTTCATCGCAGCCGCGAGGGAGAGAAGACCAAAGTCTTTTTAGCAAAAACCTTTTGATTTCAAAGATTCGAAGAATTAGGAACCAGTCTTATACGCAGAGCGTTAAGGAGGGAACCTGAGCTTCCAAGCGGTAAAGAAGATCTGGCGTCATGGGGCGGAGCCGAGAGTTTTACCACCCGGGTGGGTGGGAGGAGCCAGCTTGAAGACCTTCCGGCAAGATTTAAAGCAGCAAGGAACCTGCCAGACAGTGTGGATGAACAACATATCCATGTCCCTAGAACAAGACATTTTCCTGCAACCACAGAAGTGGAGGTAAGAAAAAATTACTTACTGTAGTAATCTTTCTTCCAAGATGTCCTTTAGCATCAGTAACATTAAGCAGTTAGCTGACTAGGTAGAACTGCCCTGCAAGTGTGGTTTATGCCAATTAATTAGCATCAGCCAGTCAAAGGAGAGATTGGGTGGCGGGGGTGCTGAGGGAGAGCCTGCCAGAGAAGGCACCAGGATTTTTCCGAAGATAAATGGGCATATGCCAAGAGTTATGAACCAACAGGAATTAAAAACCATGCAAAAGCTTGCCCAATAGTAAACAAGAAAAAACTTTGCTTAAGCGAAGTTCAAAGTGAAAACACAGCAAATTAGGGAGAAGACAAAAGGCATAGTCCTCTCCTGTAAGGTTGTCAGGGGAGGTAGGGTGGAAGCTTACTGATGCTAAAGGACACCTTGGAAGAAAGATCACTACGGTGAGTAATTTTTTCTTCTCACCCCCGGGTTCCTTTAGCATCAGTAACATTAAGCAGACTAAAAAGCAGTGTAGTTGGGAGGCAGACAGAGAACCTACTTAGGAAAGTGGCTCTGCAAAACCGCCTTACCAAATCTGGCATTAGATCTAGACTGTACATCCAGGCAGCAATGCTTTGTGAATGTGAGTACAGTCTTCCAAGTAGCTGCTTTACAGACATCCAATAAAGGTATGTCCCATGCAGTTGCCACAGAGGCAGCAGTGCCCCTAGTAAGAGTGGGCCCTGAGCCCCTCAGGAGGCTGTAAGTCAGCCTCGTCATAACAGAAACGAATGCAAGAGACTATCCAGAGAGAAATGGTTCTCTTGGTAGCTGGTCTTCCTCTACCCACTTCCCCATAGGTGAGGAATAGTGGAGTAGAGGAGCACCAGACCTCCAAGTAGTGTAACAGGGCTCTTGTGACATCCAGACTATGAAGTTTCTGTTCCCCAGGAGTGGACTTTCAGTGAAAAAAAAAAAAAAAAAACACTGGTAAGGTGGAACTCGGAAACCACCTCGGGCAAGAGTTTTCTGTTTGTCCTAAGCTAAATTTTATCCCGGGGGGGTTAATGTAGTATGGCTCAGTACCGAGTGCCTGCAACTCTGAATTCCTACTTGTAGAAGTAATGGCTACCAGAAAAATTGTTTTCCAGGTGACATACTTGAGATGAGCCGTAGCCAACAGCTTAAAGGCGGGGCTCCATGAGCTTGGCAATACACAGATTCAGACTATAAGGAGGAACAGGTTCCCTGACAGGAGGCTGAAGATTCAAAAGGCCTTTTAAAAAAACTGAACACCGGCTGGGAGTAAAAAGATTTGGACTTTCCCACAGAAAGATAGGCCGAAACTGCAGCCAAATGCAGTTTAAGCGAGAAGGCCTGAGGCCTGGATATGAACCAAATGGTCCAAAAGGATGGTGTCAGAAGCTGAGAAGGAGTTAATCTTCCTGCCTTTACACCAGATGGAGAATCTCTTCCATTTGGCTGCATAGGTCTTCTCTGTGTTGGGCTTTTTAGCCATCTACAGAATCTTAAGAACTTGTTCTGAGTACTGAGAAGCAGGGAACTCTAACTCCTCAAGAGCCAAGCTTTGAGGTGAAGAGACTGCAGGTCTGGATAAGTCACTCCTGAGTGGGAAGAGTCAGGAGTGAGCAACTGAGGGGAAGGCAAATGGGCCTGCTGCATGAAAGTGTTGGCAGCAGAGGGTACCAAACTTGTCTTGGCCAATCTGGTGCCACCAGAATCATTAATGCTGATTGAAGCCAGAGTTTCAGCAGGATCTTAAAAATGAGAGGAAATGGAGGGAAGGCATATAGGAACTTCCTTGACCAGTCCAGCACTAGGACATCTGCTGGAGAGTTTCCAGGACTGGTGGTCTGCAGCAGAACAGAAGAAGCTGGTGACTGAGAGGAGACAAACAGATCTATTTCTGGGGTCCCCCACCTCCTGAATACTGTGGCTAGCACTTGTTTGTTGAGGTACCACTTGCAGTGTCCCTGACTGAAGCAACTGAGGGTATCCGCCAGGGTGTTGTCTTTGCCTGGAAGGTGAATGGCCGACAAGAGTCACATTGAGAGAATTGGCCAGGGTCCAAATTTTCATGGCCTCTGTACAGAGGCCTCTTGACCTTGTGCCACCCTGTTTGTTTATGTAGAACATGGCAGTGGTGTTTGTTCTGATCTGCACCATGTGACCTTTGACGTGAGGGGCAAAGGTCTTTAGTGCCAAATAAATGGCCTCAAGTTCCAGGAGGTTGATGTGTGACTGTGACTCCTCCGGAGTCCAGGTACCACTGACAGAGGAACTGTCCAGGTGAACCCCCCCCCCATCCTAGCAGAAAAGCATCTGTAGTGATGATTTTCACTGGGGGGGGGGGCGCGGAAGGGGACACCTACCGATAGGTTGGCAGTGTCCTTCCACCAGTGCATGGCTTGAAAATACAGGTTACTCACCTGTAGCAGGAGTTCTAGGAGTGGTACATGTTGTTCATCCACACTGTCTGGCAAGTACCTTGCCGCTTTAAGATGGGCCGGAAAGACTTCAAGCTGGCTCCTCCCACCCACCCGGGTGATGAAACTCTCGGCTCCGCTCCAGGACGCCAAATCTAGCCTGCTGGAAGCCAGGTTGTGCGCTGAAGCCGGGGAGGTCGGGTGGGTCCGTGAGCACGAACATCATATACTACTCCTAGAACTCCTGTTACAGGTGAGTAACCTGTATTTCCAGGGGCATGGATATGTTGTTCTATACACACTGTCTGGCAGACTCCTAGCAGTTCTCCGGGAGGAGGGAGGAGGCAAGGCATACATCCCCTACACAGGGAACAGGGAATGGAGAACTGAGGTTCCAAAACCAGCATCCTGGCGTGACGTGCTAAGAGTCAGGTGATCCTGGAAGGACTGCAGAGTGGGTTCCTGACTCAGGCTGTCACTAAACCAACAAGAGCTGAGGCAATTCTTGATCTGGTGCTCACAAATGGGGAGCATGTACAGGAAATAATGGTCAGGGAGCCACTGGGTGGGGGAAGTGACCATTGCACAGTGTGGTTCCATTTGGATAGGGGCAGGGAAAGCATACCGACTAAAACCAAATTCTTGGATTTCAAGAGGGCGGACTTCAGAAAAATGGGTGAGGCTCAAAGGAGCTATCTGGTGGGCATCAGAGCAGATATGGGGGTGGCCCTAAAGTGGTCCATCATTAAGGAAGGAATACTGGTTGCCACAGATGAGTGTGTTAGGCTCAGGGGGAACAACACAAGGACCAAAGCGCCCAGCTGGTTCAGTTCTGGGGTTGCCAAGGCAGTAAGGGAAAAGAGGCTGGCCTATAGAAAATTCAAGAAGACCAAGAGAGAGGTGGGTAGGGAAAACTACCTAAGGTTGGCTAGTAAGGCAAGTAAGGAATTACGGCGAGCAAAGGCACAGAAGAAGCTTCAAATAGCTGAAGGAATTAAGAAGGGAAGAAGGCTTTCTTTCACTATATAAGTGAGAAAAGGGACAAGAAGGAAGGAATTGTTAGTTTAAGAAAAGTGTGGAGTTGGTGTAGGATAATGGAGGAAAAGCAGAGATACTAAATGAATACTTCTATTCTGTCTTCACCAGGGAGAAGGACAGACCAGTGCCTTCAGGAGTGAAAACAGAAGCAGGGGGAGGGGAACACAGACATAGTGACAGAGGACGATAGAGTGAGAGAGGGTCAGCTGGAACTGAAAGTGGACAAATCACCAGGCCCGGACAGAGTACATTCAAGGGTACTAAAGGAACTGGCTGAGGAGCTGGCAGGGCTGCTAGCAGACCTATTTAATAGTTCACTAGAATCAGGTGTGGTACCACAGGACTGGAGAACAGCACATGTAGTGCCCCTTCACAAAAGCGGCCCCAAGGATGATCCAGGGAATTACAGACCAGTCAGTCTGACCCTCCATTGTGGGAAAGCCGATAGAGACCATACTAAAGGAAAGGTTGGTGGAATATCTAGAGGAACATGGTCTCCAGGATGAGAGGCAGCATGGGTTCATGGGGGGAGGGGGTCATCTCAAACAAATCTGATTGACTTCTTTGACTGTGTCACTAAGACCGTAGACAGGGGCCAAGCGGTAGACATCCTCTGTCTTGATTTCAGCAAGGCCTTTGACTCTGTGCCCCACAAAAGGTTGATCAGGAAGTTGATGGATCTTGGATTTGGGGAAAAGATGGTCAGATGGGTGGAAAACTGGCTGAGAGACAGAACCCAAAGGGTGGTGGTTGGGGGAGAGTTATCTGGCACCAGAGAGGTAACCAGTGGGGTCCCACAGGGCTCTGTGCTGGGGCTGGTGTTGTTCAATGTCTTCATCAATAACATTGGGGATGGCATTAAAGGCAAAATGTGCCTATTCGCAGATGACACCAAGATCTATGGGAGAGTGGACACAGCTGAAGGGATAAGGGACCTAGAGGAAGATCTGGAAAAGCCAGGGGGGGGGTCCAGAATCTGGCAGCTTAGCTTCAATGCCAAGAAATGCAAAGTTATGATACTGGAGCCAAGAATCCCAGGACAGAGTATTACCTGGGTGGAGACCGAGTATCTGCATCAGAAGAGGAGAAGGACCTGGGAGTGATGATCACTAGTGGCCGGAAGCACTCCACGCAGTGTAAGAAAGCAGCAGCAAAGGCAAACAAGATGCTGGGATGCATAGCTGGGGGATCAGTAGTAGGAGAGAGGTGGTTATACTGCCCTTGTACAGGTCACTGGTAAGGCTGCATCTAGTGTATGAAGTTCAGTACTTGTGCCCACACCTCAAAAAGGACATTAACCTGCTGGAGAAGGTACAGAGGAGGGCTACGAAGATGATAGCCGGTCAGCAGGGCAAGGCATACGAGGAGAGGTTGAGGGCACTGAACATGTACTCCCTGGAAGACAGGAGAGAGAGAGGGGGACATGATTGGGACATTCAAGTACTTGTAAGGGATAAATAAGGTTGATAAGGAGTCTCTCTTTAAGCTGAGTGGCAACCATATCTCAACGGGGCACAGTCTTAAACTGGAGGGTGGAAGGTTTAGGAGGGAGGTCAGGAAGCACTTCACAGAGAGCGTGGTGGACACTTGGAATGCGCAGCCGGAAGAGGTCATCTTGTTGAAGATGCTGGGCAGCTTTAACTCATTCTGGCCTGTAGGTGGCATCTGAATGCATAGCCACTCAGGACAATAATGCCTGTAGACGTACTCAGCTGACTTTCACTCAGGCCTAGAAAACGTCTGAGGAAGTCAGCAGTTTTCACCTAAATATTAAACAAACTGAATTGCTTAGAATTGATTGCATTGCACCGTTAGAAAGGTAATTTTGGGCTGAACAATTTTGCTGCTGATTCTATCACGTATACTTTAGGAGTTATTTGCATTTGTTTAAGGTATGGTGTGAATGGCTGACATTTGTCTCTCAAGCCTCACCTCAGCACTTTGAATAAATCTGAAAAAAAAAAACCCACAGTTGTTTGGTATTTCAGCTACTATAAAATACAAACTAAATAGATTACAATTTCTTGCATAGCACCATTAGAAAGATAATTTTGTGCTGAACAATTCTGCCACTGATACTTCAAGGCTACCACGTATACTTTAGGAGTTATTTGCATTTGTTTGAGGTATGGTGTGCATGGCTGACATTTGTCTCTCACGACTCACTTAAGTACCTTGAAAAAAAAAAAAAAAATTCAGAAAAACATCACTTGTTTAGTATTTCAGCTAATATAAAATAAAAATAAAATTGACTACAATTGATTGCATAGGACCACTGGAAAGGTAATGTTGTGCTGAACAACTACGTCACTGGTACTTTGTGTGAAGCACTTACGGTTCAAGAGGTATTCACATTTGTTTGTGGCGTGCTGATTATGGCTTGATTTTGCTTAGAAAGGCCCAGGATGCAGTGCTAAGAGTATACAGGGCACAAGTGGTGAAAGTTTCAAAGAGCTCTTGTGGCATGAATGAGTTAAGAGAGGCTGGGCTAGGCATAGGGGGAAGGTAAGAATCGTGAGTAGGGAGGATGAGGGAGGGAGGGCAGGGACATTAACTCAAGCTGTGGACCCTGCAATATGAGCAGACTGGATAGACCAAATGGTCGTCTTCTGCTGGCTTCTTCATATGTTCATATGTAAGGTCGATGTGGTAATGGGAAATGAAGGTGTGTGCTGACTTCCAGGTAGCAGCCCTGTAGATTTCCTGAATAGGGACATCCCTAGAAGCAGCCACTGACACAGCGGTATGATGGGTGGAATGAGCACTAAGCCCTATGGGAGGCTCCCTACCCGCCAACCTATAGCAAAGATCAATGCAGGAAGTGATCTTCCAACCAATCATCCGCTTTGCTGCAGGTCTGCCATGTGCGGCTTCAGCGTAGGTGACAAACAGCTGGCGAACCTCTCCCTGAACTTGCGTTGTACACTCTTTGTAGTAAACAAGCACTCTTCTCAGGTCCAAAGTATAGAGCCTGTACTCGGCCGCCGAGGTGTGACTGGGGTAGAACACCGGCAGAGTCAACACCTGGTTCAGATGAAACTCCGACACCACCTTCGGGAGAAATTTCAAGCGGGGGCACAGGACAACCTTGTCCCTGTGGAAGACCAGGTAGGAAGCTTCGATGGAAAGATAGGAGAGATAGTACATGGTCGTAGTGTTGTCCGTCTGGACCTGGACCACTTGACCCCAAACAAACGGAGCAAAGGTGGTCAGAACTAGCTGGACTGCTCAGAGCTCGAGTAGACTGATGTGGCATCCGGACTCCTGAGGGGACCAGAGTCTGTGGGCTCTGTGCTCCCCCAGATGGGCACACTAACCCACCAGAGAGGCGTCGGTCATCAGGATGACTGTCGGCTCGGGGTGGATGAACGGGATTCCCTCCCGCAGATGAGCTGGGATGAACCACCACTGCAGGCCGTCCCACATCTCCTGGGTCACAGAGACTTGCTGATCTAAATGACCTGAGCGCTGAGACCACTGGAGCTCCCCAGTCCTTCTGGCTGACGTGATAGCCACCAAGAAGGCGGTCTTCCATGACATGTGAGAGATGTCAAACCTGTGCATCGGTTCGAATGGCTTGCCCATGAGTTTGGCCAATACCAGCAGTAAATCCCACAGAGGTGGTGGTTCACGCACTGCAGGGGATATATGATCTAAGCCCTTGAAAAAGCACCAGACCACCTTCTTCTGTGCCACCGACTGCTTGCCAGCCAGCGCCCGGTAAGCAGAGATGGCTGCCAGGTGCACCTTGAGGATCGTCGACTGAAGCCCCTGCTGGGAAAGGGACCACAGGTAGTCCAGAATGCTAGCCAGCGGACAGGACGAGGGGGCCAATCCCTTGCCCTGACACCAAATGGAGAATCTCTTCCATTTGAAGGTATAGCATTTTCTGGTCGACTCCTTGCAGGATGCCTTAATGACACTGAGGACCTCATCAGAAAGACCCAAGGCCTGGAACTCCAGCCACTCAGGAACCAGGCCGTCAGGTGCAGGGATTGAAGGACCGGATGGAGTACCTTCCCCTTGTTGATGGAGAGCTGGTCCGGGTGGGCTGGAAGCCGCCTCGGGAGCCTGGAGTTGAAGCTGAGGAGATCTGGATACCAGAACTGGCAAGGCCAGTCTAGGGCTACCAGGATCACTTGCACCTTGTCCCTCCTGATCTTGAGGAGCACCTTGTGGATCAAGGGCAGAGGAGGGAAGGCACAGAAGAGGCCTGGGGTCCATGGCCTGGAGAAGGCATCCCCCTGCAGCATGCCCTGCTGAGGGGGCAGGCATGGTAAAGCCTCAACCTGGCATTCTCCCTGGAGGCGAAAAGATCCACCTGAGATGTACCCTAGTGGTACAACAGGTCCTGTACTATCTCTGGCAGGAAAGACCACTCGTGAGATGCATCACCTAGCCAGCTGAGGGCATCGGCCAGACTGTTCAAGGCTCCTGCCACATGAATGGCTAGGAGATCCGCCTCCAGGCTGAGTACGAGAGACCAAATGCGAAGAGCTTCCTTGCACAGAAACAAGGAGTGCGTCCCCCGCCCTGTCTGTTGAGATAGTACATGGTTGTGGTGTTGTCCGTCTGGACCTGGACAACTTGACCCCGAACAAACGGAGCGAAGGTGGTCAGGGCTAGCCGGACCGCTCGGAGCTCCAGCAGGTTGATGTGGCATTGGGACTCCTGAGGGGACCAGAGTCTGTGGGCTCTGTGCTCCCCCAGGTGGGCACCCCAACCCATCAGAGAAGCGTTGGTCATCAGGATGACTGTCGGCTCAGGGTGGATGAATGGAATTCCCTCCCGCAGATGAGCTGGGAAGAGTCACCACCGCAGGCCTACCCACATCTCTTGGGTCACAGAGACTGGCTGGTCTAGATGACCAGAGCACTGAGACCACTGGTGGGCTAGCCCCCACTTCAGGGGCACATATGCCAGCGGGCCCAACGAACCACGCTGGTGCAAGCCGCCATGAGACCCAGAAAATCCCGGGCAGGACGCAATTCAAAACCAGAAATGATTGGGCAAAGGAGGAAAGGACCTCGGCCCTGTCTGCCTGGAGCTGGGCTCTGGCTAGGAGAGAGTCGAGCTCCATCCCGATGAACTGAATCACCTGCGAGGGCACGAGTTCCGACTTGGCCCCATTGATGAGAAGGCTGAACAGAGAGCAAGCCTGCAGGGCCAGATATTTGGACCTCTCCAACCTGGAGGAACCTGCTATCAGCCAGTGGTCCAGGTAAGTGTAGGCCTGGACCCCTCGGCGCCGCAGGAATGCTGCCACCACTGCGATACATTTGGTGAAGACCCTGTGAGCTGATGAGAGGCCGAAAGGCATGGCTCAGAACTCGTAGAGGGTTCCCTCTGCCCAAAAGCGGAGGAACTGCTAACAAGATGGATGGATTGCAACGTGAAAGAACGCGTCCTGGAGGTCAAGGGAGCAGACCCACATGCCCTGCTCCAGGGATGTTATCTGAGCCAGGGTTACCATCCGAAAGGTGCGCAGCCTTAGAACCTTGATCAGGTCGTGCAGATCGAGAATGGGGCGCCAGCCCCCCGTCTGTTTTGGAACCAGGAAGTACCAGGAAACAAGCCCTAGGCGTGGAGGAGGATCCGTAACCTTGCTGACTACCCCCTTGCGGAGGAGCTGGTCGATGTAGTCTCGGAGAGCCGACTGGGAGGCTGCGGACCTGGTAGCCCCCCGCGGGGCTCGGACTTGAAAGGGAGGACCTGCTCGAAATCCAGAGGCAGACCCCTGCTGAATACTTCCAGCCCCCAGTGGTCCGTGGTGATAGCGGACCAGGCAGAAATGAAGTGGCTGAGTCGGGGGGGACGACCTAAGGGAGGTGAGATGAGGTTGGGGGCAGCATCCCGTAACAGGGCAGGCTTGGAGGAGGAGAGACCGACTGAGGAGCTGCCAGGGCCCTTCCCCCAGACTTCCTGACCAAGGAAGCAACGGACTTGGCTCTAGGGCTCCAAGTTTGAGCCTGCTGGCCCTGCTACTGGTGCTGCTGGGCAGGTCTTGCCGCAGGAGCGGAGGAACAAAAGGGCTTACACTGCTGATGGCGGCCTTTGTCCTTCTGTGCAGATGTGACCGAATCTAGGGTGGCACTGGATTTTTCAATGCGCTGGAGGTGGCCCTCCATGCCGGGCCTGAGCAGGTTGGCGCCCAGAAAGGGAACATCTGCAAGCTTGTGTTGGGTGTCTGCCGTGAAGTCGAGATCATAACCAAATCCTGTGGGCGCATAGCCCTCTTGGCTTTACCTTGAGCGAGAAAAAGTCTCCAATGTCCAGAGCCGTCTGGAGCTGCTGCTTTGCCACCGCCCTTCCCCGATCCCGGACCTGCTTGGCCGTGGTCTGGAGGTCGTCCAACAGATGAGGGAGCACCTCATCCAGGGAGCCCAACAGGGCATGAAAGAAGTGTGCCATCATAACAGCCGAGCTGGCCTGGCGAAGGCCAAAGAGGTGGCAGCGTACACCTTTCTCCCTGAGTAGTCCAGTTTCTTGGACTCCTTATCTGAGGGCTTGTCCACATCCTTTGTGTTGCCCAAGCGCCTGAAGACAGAATCTGCCACCAACCCCTCGGCTGAGGGATGCTCAGAGAAGCCAGAGAGAGAGCCAGTAGGGACCGCATACTTGCAGGCCATCCTGGCCGATGGCACTGGGCAGGAGGCTGGGCACTGCCAGCGTTCTAATGCCGGGCCCACAATGGCCTCGGCTATGGGGAAGGCCTCTATGGGGGAGTCCCCCTTGTCCAGAATCTCTGTAAGGGGATATCTGGCCCGTTTCACCACGGGTTTGACAGGCATCCTTGTGGACTTTGAGATGAGCCGAAGGATACCGAGGAACGAGGTGGGTCTCTCGTCCACAGAAAGACCCCCCCCCCCGAGGATTCCAGATCAACTGGACAGGAATGCAATGAGGAGTCTTCAGACTTCGAAGAGCCCGCGTACAGCTGGTGACCGCCTGAGCCACTCTCCACTCGCTGAGAGCGATCGGGGGTGAGAGTGACTGACAACCAATGGGGCAAACTTTGACCCGACTGAGAATCCTTGGTCGGCGTCCCATTCTTTGGCTGGGGAGATGGTGGTTCCACCACAATGGGTCGGTGCCGGGACCGGGTCCTCAACCGGGGAACCAGTGGCGGGAGTCGGCTTTGGACGTTTGGGCGACAGCCACTTAACTGCCGGTGTGGAAGCCAGCGTCGGCTTGCTGCTGGCCAAAAGGAGCTGTTGCCGCATTAGATCCTCATAGCGCTGATGCAACTTGCGCCAGAGCCTTCCTCAGCCAAGGAGGATGAGGAAGAAGAGTGACGGTGCCGCTTTCTGCGATCTCGGGACCGAGACTGACGACGTCAGCGGGATTTCCCCAATGCGGAGGAGAACCGAGACCAAGACCTCGACCGGGCGGTGGGCGAGAAGGAACAGGGAACAAGCTGCCTCTTCAGTTTAGGGTCCTTGGCCGGGGACTTCGGCTCAATGGTCTGAGGCAACTCCTCGGAAGGCACCGAAGCACTGGTGTCTGAGAGAATGTGTTGTTGGCCTCCTCGGTCAGCAATCTCGGCTGCGTCAACAGGCGTCTCAGCCGGCTGGTCTGGCGGGGACACCGTGAAACCAGCAGCCTGGGCCGCAACATCAATCGAAGTTGAGAGCTGACGGTCCGGAAAACAAGATCTCTCCAACCCCCAAGAGCGTAGACGGTGGGCTTTACCTTTTTTCAGATCCATCTTCCGGGACCAAGGGGTGAGAGACCCAGAAAGACCCTCCCCTTTAGTTGAGAGGGACTGGCACAGCTCCCGAAAGGAAGCCGTGTAAGAAGAGCCCAGTTGGAGCGGAATAAAGGCCGAAGCCGAAGAGGAGCTTGCCGCGGCATGGGCCACCTCCTCCTCCTCGAGGGCCGTAAGCTGTTGAAGCTGTTCCAGTTCCGCAGAGCCCGCCGCTGCGGACACCATCCAACGGGCCTCCTTCGATTTGACCAGTGGGTACCATTTCTCCGACTGACCCAGATGGAGTCAGGCAGCACAGTCTTCGAGCACAGACGGAGAAAAGGACAGACATCTTGCAAGCCTGCAAATTGTGCTTGTGCCCAATGCAATAAACGCACGAGGTGTGGGGGGTCGGTGCATGACATCTTCTGCCCGCAGGGGCACCGGCAGAACCCGGGGACGGTCTTGTCCTCCACTGCAGCTGCAAGGGGAGAGGTTAAAGACTGAACTTGAACAGGTTTCAAAGTAAGTTTAGGAAAAAAATCCGAAGTTTTTAGAGCCAGGGCCTGCAAAACGGGAGAGTGCTAAAGAGGGAACCTGATGCTTCCAAGCGGTAAGGAAGATCTGACGTCATGGGTTGGAGCAGAGAGTTTCATCACCTGGGTCGGTGGGAGGAGCCAGCTTGAAGACTTTCCGGCCCATCTTAAAGCAGAAAGGTACCTCCCAGACAGTGTGAATAGAAATTCAAATTACGTACCTACCGTAATTATGATCTTTCTGTGTATCTTCACCATTCATCACAGATGGGTACTGGCCGGAGATCAGGACCCTGCGGGAGCCGTTTTTTTTTTTTTTTAAAAGATGAGGCGGAGCCGATGCGCTTGTCGGCGCCGTCCTCGAGGACTGGACGACTATGTGGCGCTCGGATTAGCCGTTAGGCTGCATCGACTCCGCCTGCCTACCAGTTCTGAGTCGCGGAGAGGTAAGAGGAAGGGATGGAGGTGGGACAAGAGAGTCCAAGGGACAGAAAAAGGAGAAAACTGAACTAAAAGGAGAAATAACGACTGAGAGGACAGCACAGAAGAAGTAAGACTAAGGGGGATTGGGTAGGGGCCCCAATCTCTGGAAACGGAAGAAGGGGGAATTTCAGGAGAGAGAGTGAGAGGTAACAGGGATCCAGGACCCTTGTCCGTCACCAGACTGTATAGGAACTGCAAGGAGTTAGCAAAGCTCTTTGCCAGAATTCAAGGCACAGAATAACTGGCAATACCCCAAAGCAGTGTCGGCTATTCTGGAGAAGGACAGGGTACAGGGACTCAGTACTCTCTCTCTCTAAAGAGATATTTGGTGAAAAAAAGAAAAAGGAAAAAATTTTTTTTTTTTTTGATTAGATGGATAACAGAAGGAGGGCAACCACCAGCTCCTACCCGTAAGAGAAGATATGTAGAAGAGAGGTGCCACTCAAACTATACCCCTTAGGAAGACTGTCCCCCTGTGTGTCTCAACTAATCTCACTCAAGCAAGGGTGCGGAAGATGGCAACAGTTGAGGAGGGCTAAGGAAGAAAGGGCACTTTCCTATACTGGTTTAACCATGCAGGAACAACAAGTGGAGGGCTACCGCCTTGCCCCAGAGGTTCGGCACCTATGCAGTGAAGATAGGGAAGGCACAGAGGAAGAGGATTCCAGAGACTGGAGCCCCAAGGGGGATGGTGGGAGGACTGTGATGAATGGTGAGATACACAGAAAGATCATAATTACGGTGAAAGCGTGAATTTGAATATCTTATCAGTGTCAATCTTCACCATTCATCACAGATGGGTGAGTACCAATCCCCGAAGGTTGACTGATTGCACCCTAAGGGACAGTGTCCCTTAGCCCTCAGTGGGTGACACACTAAGGGGGAACCTTCTGGGCCTGAAGAGGCCCTAGAGAGGAGAAGCGAGGCAGGGGTTCCCCGGAGAAGGAATTGCCCTGACAAGCGCCGTCTCGCCCCTCTGGAAAGAGGTAGGTTCCCTGGTGAGAGAGCAAATCACCCTCAGCCGGGCCAAGGGTGACAACGGAAAGCGATGCCATGCCGATCTTCTGGTGCAGATCGCTGTCCCTATGACCCTGGTAGCTACCTCACTGGCATCGTAAGATGCCCTGCATGTGCCTTGCTAGCTCCAGGCCACGTGCAGAGAGCAATGGCTTGCCTGGTTTGCTCGGAGTCAGGCAGGCGGCTGGGAACTGACCTGAGCGCTGACCACAAGTACCTGTTATAGGCAGCATAGTGGGCCTGATGCGCGAAATGGGGGAAGCAGCCGTGCAGTACAAAGTCCTCCTCCCCAGAAATCAAAATCCGAGGTCCTGATCTGGGGCCGGTCACGGCGGAGGCGAAGCCCATCAGGAGTGTCCAGGTGCGTCAATCCGGACTGGGATGAGGCAAGGAGCCTGGAGACTCGGGGAGCCGCAATACCTCTGACAGAGGTCCCAGGGGCAGGAACTCCGAGAAGGGCCTCTGCCAGAAACGCATGGACGCCTCCCGAAGGGAGGCGGGCAAGCGGCACCACGGTGGCTGTCCCAAAATCGCCTAGAAAGGCGTCGCCGCATGCTCGGATTGCTCACAGAAGAAGGAGAAAGGTGAAGGTCCTCCATCATCCTCATGAAGCGCTGATACTCAGAGATCAGCAGCAGGAGAGATGTGGACAGAGGTTCCTCTCCCAGAAGGGGGATGAGGAGCTGGAGGTCACCATAGGCTCGGAGGGTGGCTGCTGGGGGAGGTTGAAAACCTGGCTGTCCAAAGCCTTAACGTAAGCAGGGAACCGAGCAGCCACCGCTCTGAACTGTTCTCAGGTGAGAGGCCGCTGGGACCAAAGATACCTGGTAGCACGGAGAAGGTGGCAGAGGGAGTGGACAGGGCGAGAGAAGAAGTCGGCTGACCTCTGCCAGGGCTGAGGCGGACCACGGACTCCACGGGGAGTCCTGGAAGACTCCGCAGTCGACAGCTCTGCCAACCCGGTACTGCCTAGACTGCACCAAAGAATCCCCAAGTGAGGCGACGGGGCCGTGAAGGTCAGAGGACAGTCCTGCCTCGAAAGAATGGGACCCTCTCCAAGGAACCCAAGGGAAGGGTGGAAGTCCGCTCGGCTCCGTCAGGACCGGGTAGGTCCCAGAGAAGAGGCCGGCGAACCAATACCTCGAGTCGGAAAGGGTCCTAGCCCTCGAAGTGGCCAGTCTAGGCAGCTCCGTACCCAGGGCTGCTCCCGAAGGGGCAATCCCGGAAGGAGCACCTTCCCCTCCCGTGGCCCTCTCGATAGGCCCCAAAGTTGGGCGACCAAGAGATGTCACAGTAGGGAGTACCACCGTAGAGGGGTCAAGGAACCCCCCCAAGGCTAGGCTGCAAGGCAATGGTGGCACACACCACCCCCGCTGGTCAGCACCACTGACCCTAGCCCTAGAAAACCCGACTCACCTCGGAGGGACTGGTCGAGACCAGAGAAACCACCAGCTTGTCCTCCCTTGCAGACAACCCGAAGGGTGTGACTGCCCATAACTCGAGCTGGACTCCGACTCCGAAGAGGAAGAGTCCGAGGCCTAAGCCAAACAGTAGGAGTCGAGGAAGGGACACCTTCCCGAGGGGCCCAGGAGCCAAGGCAATCTCCGCCCGGTCCACAGCACCGCGAGCGGTGTCAGCAGAAGGTGGCAGGGCAGCTTGGGCCAGAAGTCCTAGGCCAGGGCCAGCTGTGGCACCATCAGGTCCACCGGTGCCAGGGGAGGCACCGGGACGGAGCAGCGCCATCAGCAACCCCAGTCTTGGGCAGCGCCGCGCCAGGCAGCAGGCTTGGCGTCGCAGCGAGGACCAAGGCTGCGTCGGCGACCCGAAGGACTCGGCTCCGACCACGGCGCCGTGAGACGGCGTTGAGTCAGCAGCGCTGTGGCAGACTGACACGAAGGCCCGAGCGCCGTGCTCAACCTTGGTGCCGGGTGAGACATGGCGAAGAACTGACGTCGAAGGCGGTTTCACGGCACCGCGAGCAGTGGCTAAGCCCATAGCGCCCGACAGTCAGGATGGCGCCGACAGGACCCTCGGCACATGACGGCACGAAGGCCCGATGGCACGAGCAGCGGGCGTCGGCCAGGCCTAGCCGGACGGCGGGGAGGCGACACCGGAGACCTTCACCCTGCCCCGCTCCGGGGAAGCAGGATGGGCCTCCTGCGCTGCGGAAGAGCCTCGCCCACGACTAGGCTAGAAGAGGCCGAGGCTCCCTCCTCCGCGGTCCGTACAGAACCGGGAGGGGACCCGGAGGAGGGGCTGAGAGAACGCGGCTTGGCCCGACGAGTGTGCAGCCTACCCCCGAAAGTCGGCGGAGCTCGCCCGACCTTAAACGCGCGCTGTTCCAAAACTCGGCGGTCCATCGAGAAGCAGGCGTCGCACGAATCCATGTCGTGTAGCGGGCCAAGGCACGAAAGGCACCGGTCATGTTGGTCAGTGACGGAGTACTTGCGGCCGCACGGGCACCGACGACAGGGGGCCGCCTGTCGTGCGATTTTTGCCCTCCGACCGCGACATGACCTAGAGAGAAAAACACCAAAACAGACTCGGCGTCGCTTTAAATGTAATAAAAGGAAAGATCTTACGGCGGCGTGGAGGCAAACACAGAACTAGTAGACCGGCGACTAGAGACGGGCTTCAAGGCCTAAAATTTTAGAATAAGGTTTCTCAGGCTTCCCATGAGGCGACCTTGGCGGTGGGAGATGAAGAACTGGTAGGCAGGCGGTCGATACACAGCCCTAGCAGCTAATCCTCGGCGCCCACGTGGTATGTCGACCTCGAGGGGCCAGGCGATGCTGCATCGGCTCCGCCCTATCTTTTTTTTAAAAGGCTCCTGGGTCCTGATCTCCGGCCAGTACCCATCTGTGATGAATGGTGAAGACTGCACAGATAAGATCATTATCTCGCCCTAGAAAAACAGGTCACTCACCTGTAACAGTAGTTCTAGAAGTGGCATATGTTGTTCATCCACACTCTTTGGCATGTCCTTTCCCTTTAAGAATCTTGCCGGAAGGTCTTTAAGCTGGCTCCTCCCACCCATGCGTTTGGTATAACCCTCGGTTCCGCTGCATGACGCCAGATCTTGCCCGCTGGAAGCCAAAGTTCTGCGTCGAAGCCGGGAAGGTCGGCTGGGTTCATGTGGATTTGTGTGGATGAACAACATATAGAACTACTGTTGCAAGTGAGTAACCTATTTTTCTAGGATCATGGTTATGTTGTTCTATCCACACTGTTTGGCAGACTTCCAGTAGTTTTTCGGGAGGAGGGAGGCAAGGCGCACACTCCCTCTATACTTACTTGGGGAACAGAGACTGAAGAACTGAGGGCCCAAAACCAGCATCCTGGCGTGACTCTAGGTCGATGTGGTAGTGGGTAATGAAGGTGTTTGCTGTCTTCCAGGTAGCAGACCTGCAGATTTCCTGGATAGGGATGTCCCTGGAAGCAGCCAACGATGCAGCAGTATGGCAGGTGGAGTGAGCTCTTATCCCTATGGGAGGCTCCTTCCCTGCCAACCTGTAGCAGAGATCAATGCAGGATGTAATCCATCTGCCTATCATTCGCTTTGCTGCAGGTCTGCCAGGTGCGGCTTCAGCGTAGGTGAGGAATAGCTGGCAAACCTGTCCCCGAACTTCCGCAGTCCACTTTTTATAATAAGAGAGCACTCGGCTCAGGTCCAGAGTATGAAGCCTGTACTCGGCCCCCCGAGGTGTAGTTCGGATAGAACACAGGCAGAGTTAACACCTGGTTAAGGTGGAACTCTGAAACCACCTTCAGGAGGAACTTCGTTCGGGTGGGGGCATAGGACTACCTTGTTACTGTGGAAGACCAGGTAAGGAGACTCCACCGATAGCGCCTGGAGCTCCCCAGCCCTTTTGGCTGACATGATAGCCACTAGGAAGGCGGTCTTCCATGACAGATGTGACATCTCACACCTGTGCATCGGTTCGAATGGCTTGCCCATGAGCTTTGCTAGTATCAGCAGTATATCCCACAGAGGTGGAGGTACACGCACCGGAGGGGATATGTGGTTGAGGCCTTTAAAGAAATGCCAGACCACCTTCTCCTGTGCCACCGTCTGTTGACTGGCCCACGCCCGGTAAGCAGAGATGGCTGCCAGGTGCACCTTAAGGGTCGTAGACTGAAGACTCCCTTTGGACAGGGACCAAAGGTAGTCTAGGATGCTAGCCACTGGACAGGACAAAGGGTCCAGGCCCTTACCCTGATACCAAAAGGAAAACCTTTTATCATTTGAAGGCATAGCACCTCCTGGTCAGCTCCTTTCTGGATGCTTCCAATACTGCGAGTACATCTTCAGACAGCCACAGAGCCTGGAACTCTAGCCACTCAGGAACCGGAAGACACCTCGGAAGCCTGGAGCCGAGGCTGAGGAGATCTGGGTATCAGAACTGGCTAGGCCAGTCTGGGGCTACCAGGATCACCTGTGCCTTGTCCCTCCTGACCTTGAGAATCACCTTGTGAACCAAGGGAAGTGGAGGGAAGGCATAAGAGAGGCCTGGCGTCCATGGCCTTGAGAAGGCATTCCCCTGCAGCAGGCCCTGCGGAGAGGGGCAGGCATGAAACGGCCTCAGCTTGGTGTTCTCCTTGGAGACTAACAGATCCACCTGAGGTTTGCCCCAGTGGGAGAACAGGCTGAGTACTACCTCTGGATGGAGAGACCACTCGTGGGACGTCTCGCCCACACAGCTGAAAGCATCCACCAGTTGGTTTGAGGCTCCTGCCACATGAATGGCTAGGAGATCTGCCTCCAGTTAGCTCACGAGGGTCCAGATGCGGAGTGCTTCCCTGGACAACAGCTGGGAGGGAGTTTGTGCCGCCCTGTTTGTAGAGATAGTACTGTCGTCGAGGCACAGGTCAGGAAGCATAGGGAAAACCAGGAGCAGTTGTAAAATTTACCAAAAATTATTACATTTACACTAGCAGTATCATAAAATAAACTTGTTCCGTATAACTATTTACAAAGGTAAAATAAAATAAAGTTTTCTCTCAGCCTCTGTGTCTCTTGTTTTTCTTAATCTTTTTTGCAGCTGCAGCTTAGCTCTTTTATAATCTTTTCAACCCCCATTCTTAGCAAGCATCCTGTTCTTGTAAGCTTAAAGATGTGCACTCAAGTAACCTCTGGAGTTTTCCATTGGCTTTTTACAATTATCTCAAATTATAATTATATACATTTCAGCAGTAACATATATTTTCTAAACTAAAGGATTCCAATATCAGTTACATTTCCATACAATGATTTGAACATATTTAACATTAGCAGATATGCAAGGGAGAAAAACAGACAGCAAGAGAAAACTGAGAGATAGTGAGAGGCAAAGAACTGCGAGACTGTCAGGGTGATCAAATCCGAAGTCTCACAAGAATATTGGGTTGCGCAACCAGATTGACAAGAGACAGAAAAGGACAGATCCTTGCATTTTAAACACTTTCTCTAACAACTGGGACAGGGTCCTATTCTACCCAGTCACAAGTACATGGTCGTGGTATTGTCCATCTGGACTTGCACCACTTGACCCTGAAGGAGCGGAGTGAATGCTGACAGTGCCAGGCTGACTGCTCTGAGCTCCAACAGGTTGATATATCATCGGGATTCCTCAGGGGCCCAGAAACCGTAGGCTCTGTGGTTCCCCATGTTGGCTCCCCAGCTCGGGATGGACAAACAGGATCCCTTCCTGCAAATGTTCCAGGATGGTCCACCACTGGAGAGTGTCCCACATCTTCTGGGACACAGTGACCAGCTGGTCGAAGTGACCATGATGCTGAGTCCACTGGCAGGCAAGCTCCCATTGGAGGGGGTGCATGTGCCACGGGCCCATCAGACCACGGTGGTGCAGGCCGTCATGTACACCAGAAGTCGAAGAAAGTCCTGGGAAAGGCGCAAGTTCCCAATCAGAAATGATTGAGCAAAGGAGGAGAGAACTTCCGCCCTGTCCATCGGCAGCCGGGTTCTGGCTCGGCAGGAGACGTGCTCTGCCCCGATGAAACATATCACCTGTGAAGGTATGCATTCCGACTTGGCCTCATTGATCAGGGGACCAAGATCAGTGTAGGTCTGGAGGGCCAGCTCCCTGGACCTCTACACCTCCTGTTTAGAGGATCCCACTAAGAGCCAGTCGTTGAGATATGGGTAAACCCTGACCCCTTGACGCCGAAGTTGGGCCGTCACCGTTGCAATGCATTTGGTGAAAACCAGTGGGGCCGATGACAGGCCGAATGGCATGGCTTGGAACTCGAATAGGGCTCCTTCTGCGAGGAAGTAGAGGGACCTTTGGTGAGACGGATGGATCGGGACGTGAAACAAAGTGTCCTGGAGATCCAGAAAGCAAAACCACATGTTCTGCTCGACAGATGGAATGATCTGGGACACAGTTACCATCCTGAAGGTGCGTGACCTGAAGAACTGGTCGTGCATATCTAGAATGGGGGCCAGCCACCCATCCACTTCAGAACCAGGAAGTACCTGCATACGAACCCAGTGTTGACCGGGGGGTCCGTAACTCTGGCTACCACCTTCCTTGTGGAGGAGTTGGACAATGTCGTCTCTGAGAGCCAACCGAGTGTGCATGGACACCATTTCCTCCCGTGGGGTGCGGGCTCAGCTTGGAGGGTACTGCTCGAATTCCAGAGGCAGACCCTGGCCAACCCCTTCTGGAACCCACCTGTCCGTGGGAACAGCAGACCAGATGGAAAGGAAGTGATGGAGATGGCCCCCATGGGAGGACCCAGAGCTTGCGTGACAGGTATAGGGGTAAGTAACTAAAGTAAAGTAAACCTTTATTTTTAAAATGCTTTTCAGAACCAAAATGCTGTACAAAACACATTAAAACCATACAATTGGATTAAACAGTCATTTTTAAAATCCTTCAAAATAAGCTTTAGAGAACAAATATGTTTTGAGCTCAGATTTAAAACTCGAGACAGTCAGGCATTCTCATATCCAACACGGTAGAGAATTCCATAGCGAAGGGGCAGCATTAGAAAACGCACGTGCCCCAGATGTCTTTAACCGGACCCTGGGAATCTCTAGTAGTCCCTCATTGGCAGATTGGAGTGAGCAGAAGGGGTAGTAGGGAGTAAAGAGATCTTGCAAGTAGTGGGGTCCCTGTTCATGTAGGGCTTTATAGGTCAGCAACCCGACCTTAAAGGTGATCCGCCACTGAACCAGCAGCCAGTGCAGTCTGCACAGCACAGGCGTAGTATGACTAGACCTAGATGTACCAGTCAAAAGCCTGGCTTCCACGTTCTGCACTAGCTGTAAGCGGCAGATGTCAACCCCCGGCAGCCCTAGGTAAAGGGCACTGCAGTAAACAAGGCAGGAGGTCACGAAGGCGTGGACCAATATAGGAAGGTCAGCCGGAGGAACCAAGTGTTTCACCCAGGCGATATTCCTAAGATGATAAAAGGAAGATTTGACAACGGCAGACACCTGTGATTTCAGGGTCAAACTGTCATCAAAAATAATGCCCAGGTTATGCACCCGGTCTGAGGTCAGGAGCTAGACACCATCAAGCCATAAGCCAGATGGAAGCCCAGCCCTAAGACCCACCTCACAGCGACCAGGGTCCACAACCAGCACCTCAGTCTTATCCGGGTTTAACCTCAGCCAGCTAGTGCTCATCCAATCTCTGATCTCTGCTAGACAGGTGTTAAGCACAGAGATCGCAGCATCCTGTCTGGGAATAAAGGACAGATACAGTTGGGTATCATCTGCATAGCAGTGAAAACCCACACTGTATCGCCTAATGATCTCTCCTAATGGCAGCATGTACAGTGCAAACAACATGGGCACCAAGATAGAGCCCTGTGGCACCCCACAGGACAGGGAAAGCGTGTCAGAGGAATAAATTCCAGTGACAACCCTCTGTGACCTGCCTGTGAGGAAAGATCTAAACCAAAAAAGAACTGTTCCAGACAGTCCACAAAGAAGCCGCAGGCACTCCAACAGCACACCATGGTCCACAGTGTCAAATGCCACAGATAGATCAAGAAGGACTAGAATAGTACAAGCCTTTTGATCTCTCGCAATTAAGAGATCATTTAAAACCCGGACCAGGGCGGTCTCAGTGCTATGTCTTTTCCTAAACTCAGACTGAAGAACATCATAGACACTGTGATTTGTAATATGGTCATCCAGCTGTAGTGCAACCACCTTTTCAATAACCTTATCCACAAAGGGCAGGTTAGAGAAAGGTCTATAGTTAGCCAATCAGTCTGGGTCCAAAGATGATTTTTTAAGGAGTGGTCGAATGACCGCCTCCTTGAAGGGATCAGGAAAGACCCCCTGCTCCAAGGACTTCCAGACAATTTCCACAAGGATCGGGCAGATAACATCTACACAACCTACCAATAGTGGTGTAGGGCCCTGATCCAAACTACAGCTGGTTGGTCGTACAGTCTGGACAATCCTCATAATGTCCAACGTCAGACCAGGTGACACAGGTGCTCGTTGCCTCCTGCTGATCTCCGCAATCTCTCAAAGGGAGAGCTGGGCCAACACCCGATCTAATGCTGGCAATCTTATCTGCGAAGAATCGAGCAAGCTCATCACACTTTGTGAAAAATCTCTTCCAGGCTGCAGACAGACTGGACTGCACAGTCTGTCGACAGTCCGGAAGACTTGAGCTGGTCGGTTCAGCGCAGCAGCAATCTCCCCGGACAG
Organism: Neoceratodus forsteri; assembly: GCA_016271365.2. Taxonomy (NCBI): domain Eukaryota; kingdom Metazoa; phylum Chordata; order Ceratodontiformes; family Ceratodontidae; genus Neoceratodus; species Neoceratodus forsteri. The sequence goes on from CM057458.1 coordinate 662,342,190, forward strand.
GAACTCTGCCTTCTTACGGGTGATTGCTGATTGATAGATCAAATAATGGTCCATCAAGACCAGATTTCCGCCAAGCCCTCTCTAGCCTTCGCCCCACTCTCTTCAGCTCCTTCAAGGACCCATCAAACCAAGGGGTCCTCGGGCGCAAAAGTCAGTGGGTGAACAAGAACAGGAGCAATTAAGTTCAGGGCTTCACCCACCACCTTATTATAGGCTAGTACGAGATCCCCTGGACTCATGCATTCACTTGATACACCTGATAGATCCAGCACCACCAATAGGCCCTCTGGGGCAATCCCCCTCAAAGGGCAATACTGGACCATCTCCGTAGGGGCAGGACTAACTGGGGGTGCCCCGAAGCTGAATCTTATGGTGTGATGGTCTGACCAACGGTTTGGTTCCACCCCAAATTTCATGATCTCCATACCCAGGAGAAACACAAGATCTAGAGAGTGACCCCCTAAATCGGTAGCAGAGGTAACCACCTGTGTAAGGCCCAACATATCATAAACTGGAGGAGATTATTTCCAAACTGCGAGAATTCATCACTGATCCAGGCACTGAAGTCACCCAGTAATAACCAACTGGGCGACTCCAATGCCATGTCAATAATGAAGTCTGCAAACTCCTTCAGGAATTCTCCACCATCCCCGGGTGGATGGTAGATGAGGAGAATCCTGAACCCTACACACGCTCCCAGGATGCACTCAAAAGATACAGTGCACCCACTGGCACATCCACAAGACCCAGCTCCATTTAAAAAAAAAAGATGGCCACACCCCCACCCCTACGGTCCAACCTCAGTGGGTGCATCACCGAGAACCCAACTGGAGCAGCAGATGCCAAAATAAGGCATGCATTCTCATCCAGCCAAATCTCAGTGATATATGCCAGATCAGATGTTGCAACAGGATCGGCTATAATAGTGGTCTTGTTCCTAATCGACCTGGCATTACACAACACCGCCCCGGTTGGATGGGTTTTCAAGGAGGTTCCCAGGACCTGCCCATAATTTGTGGGTATGGGAATCAGGCAGGGAACAGCACTTTCCTGACCCCATTTCGCCCCAGGGTGTCTCCTAGCCCCCACTATCTCTTTCCGCCCACCCCATCCTGTCACTCAGCAGGCTTGGAGGAAGAGATTCCAGATTGGGGGACTGCCTGAGCCCTGTCCTCCAGGCTTAAGGGCCGCTGGAGGCCCAGACTTGAGCCGAGGGTGCAAAGATTATGACTGCTTGGCCGCAGGGGCAGAGTGCCGAAAGGGCTTCTGCTTTTTGAAACCCTGGGATTCCTTCTGTGCAGAAGTTACAGAGTCCAAGGTGGCACTGGACTTCTCGACGCGCTGGAGGTGACCATCCACACCTGGGCCAAAGAGGTCGGTACCCATGAAAGGGACGTTCGTTAGCTTATGTTGGGTGTCCGCCGTGAAGGTGGAGACCCTTAACCAAGCCCTGCGGCACATTGCAACCGTGGCTGCCACTCAGTGGGCGCACGAGTCCCCGAAGTCCAGAGCTGTCTGGCGTTGCTGCTTTGCAACAGCCTGACCTTGGTCACAGACTTGCTCGACTGTGGACTGAAGGTCAGTGGGGAGGTGAGGAAGAACCTCATCAAGGGAGCCCAGAAGGGCGTGAGTGAAGTGCGCCATGATGATGGCCGAGCTTGCCTGATGGAGGCCCAACGTAGAGGCGGCATAGACTGTTCAGGCAGAGTGGTCCAGTTTTTTAGACTCCTTGTCCGGTGGTCTATCTGTATCTACCGAGCTACCCGAGCATCTGAACACAGATTCAATCACCAAACCCTCGGCCAAGGGATGCTCTGTGAATCCCGAGAGGGACCCGATGGGCACCGCATATCTGCAGGCCATACGGGCAGACAGGGCAGGGCAGGAGGCCGGGTGCTGCCATAGCTCCAAAGCCGGACCAACAATGGCCTTGGCCACTGGGAAGGCTTCCATTGGTGAATCCCCCTATTTGAGAATATCAGTGAGGGGATATTCTGCCCGTTTCTGCATGGGTTCGAGAGGCATCACCGTAGATTCGGAGATGTGACAGAGGATGCCCATAAAGGAAGGGGGACCTTCCTAAATTGAGAGACAACTGACCAATTCCTTGTCTATAGGACAGGACGTAGGTTCGAGTCCTTGGACTCCAAGGAGTCCAGGTAAGTCAGCCGGCCACTGGAGTCTCCCTCCACCTGCCTGAGATGGTTGGGAGTGAGGGTGACAGAAAGCCTGCACAGGAGGCCTGGAACAGGCTTAGTCTCTGTGTGGCGGCTCCACCAGGACCAGTGGAGAGGTCAATTTTGACCGAACCAGAACGGTTCTGACCGACTCCGTGGGAGAAGGAACGGTGCAGGACGGCTCCGGCCTAGGAGGAGATAGCCAAGGAATGGCTGGGGTGGAAGCCGGAATCGATTTTTGCCCAGACAGAATCAGCTGTTGCCACATTAAATTTTCGTAGCATCGATGGAGTTTCTGTCGAAGCCTCTCCTCATCTGAGGAGGATGAAGAAGAATGTCGGCTGTGCCTTTTCTTTGAGCACTTATGCACCTTCTTCGGCCTGACAACCGAAGGGGTAGTTCCGAAGGAGCTGGGGAGAACCGCTACTCTTCCTGGTCAGGGACCGGATCCTCGATGGGATTCCCAGCGGGCTGGGTCTCCTCATCTGGGAGAGGTAGGACCAGGGTCCTGATTAAAGAGTCGTCGGTCTCGTCGACTGAGAATGGATCGACTGGGTCGAGAATTATCTCAACTGGGTCGTCGTCTGGAGTCTGAGCTGGTTGGCCTGACGGGGGAACCGTGAAGCCAGCGGCTGAGGCTGGAACATTGACCGAAGTCGAGACAGGTGATTCCTCGGACCGAGACCTCTTACGATCCTAATAACGTCGTCGGCGAGATGAATAATCTCTCGGTTCCTTGTCCTTTTTATGGGACCGAGAGACATGCGTGCCCGAAGGCCCCTCACCCTTGGTGGGAAGGGATTGGCACATTTCTCAAAAGGATCCAGAAAAGGTGGAACCCAAATGAAGCAGAACAAAGGAGGTCGAGGACTGATCTGTGGCCCGAGCCGCCTCTTCCTCGAAAGCCTTTATTTGTTCGAGCTGCTGAGGTGTGAGACATCTTTTGCCTGCACAGACAGCAGCGGAAAGTGGGTGAGGATTTATCCTCCACAGCGGTCGAGATCGCAAACCGATTTTGTGCAACTCTGATGAGTTTAAGTTTGAGCAAATCAGTGGATTTGAAAGCCAGGGCCTACAGAACACAAGAGCAGTAAGGAGGGAATCTGCATCTTCTAGCAGAAAGGAAGATCTGGCATCATGGGGCGGAGCTGAGGGTTATACCACTCGGGTGGGTGGGAGGAGCCAGCTTAAAGACCTTCTGCCAAGATTCTTAAAGGGAAAGGACATGCCAAAAAATGTGGATAGAACGACATATCCACAATCCTAGAAAAATTACTTTGTGATTGGTAGTTGTTTGAATAGAGCACTGCTCTTCTGGAACCAGTGAGAGTGTGATACTAAATGTCCCTCTTTCTGTACCAGACTCCTGGGACCACAGCTGTCATAGATGCCATGTGTCTCAGAAGTCTTAAGAAGTGTCTGGTCGGCCTTGGTTGGCCCAGGATGAAATAATTTGCCACTGCCAGGAAATTCTGAATTCTTTCTGGTGGCAAAAAGCCCTGCTCTGCTTTGTGTCCAACTGTGCTCCTATAAATGTTAGGAGCCAAGTTGTCTTTGAGTGGGATTTCTTTAAATTTATGAGAAATCCTAGGGAGCGAGAGAGAGAGAGAGAGAGAGAGAAGGGTGCTTTTTGTGAGAGACAGGAACTCCTGGACTTGACCTGGAGTTTTCCCCACTATTAGCCAGTTGTCCAGATAAGGGTAGACTGATACCCCTTGTTTCCTGAGATGTGCTGCCATGACAGCCAGACATTTGGTAAACACCCTGGACGCAAATGTTAGGCCGAAGGGCATGGCTGTAAACTGGTAATGCCATTAAGGAAGTCTGAACATCAGACATTTTCTGTGGGACTGCCTGATGGGTATATGGAAGCAGGCATCCTTGAGATCTAGAGAAACTAGCCAGTCTCCCTGTTGCAGGGACTGAATGACCATATTCAGTGTAACCATCTTCAATTTTGGTTTCAGGAGGTGTTTGTTAAGATATCCGAGGTCCAGAATAGATTGTCACTTCCCATTTTTCTTTTGGATGAGAAAGTACCTGGAGTAGATGCCTTTTTTTTTTCTGTAAAGCTGGTACTCTTTCTATCACTTTTGATGCCAACAGGTTTTTGACCTACAAATCCTGCAGGCGTTTTTCTGTTGGGGTTAGGGATTTTGAAAACAGAGTGCCCCTTAAGGCTGGCATCTTCTTGAACTGAAGAGGCAGGCCCTTTTTTCCACTACCTCCAAGACCCACTTGTCTGACATTATTATGGTCCAGGCTTGGGGGGTAGTGGGAGAGCCTGCCCCCTACTGGCAGAGGGGAGGCAGCCTGGACAATTAAGTCAGGGCTTGGACTGAGTTGCAGGAGCCTGGGTAGTGGATGGCTTTCTCTGGCCTCTTCTGCCCCTTCCACTGTTGTATCCTCTCATCTGGGAGAGGTCATATTGTGGAGGAGGACAGAGGTAATGAGGCTTAGGAAAATAACCCTTTCCTCGGTTTGTCTTGGGCTGCGACTTCTGAGTGGAAGTCTTTTGCTCTGCAGTATTGCTCCGACAAGTGGACTTGTACTCGTCCACTTTTTTCATGTACTCTTCTGTCCTAGAGTTGAACAGAAGATTTTTATCACAGGGAAAGTCCATGGTCTTGGACTGAGTATCCTGTATTAAACTGGCAGTTCTCAGCCAGGCAACCTTCTTAGGGAAATGGCCTGGCCCATTACTCTGGATGCAGCATCATTATTGTCATCTGCCATGTGAAACTGATATTTGGTAGCTTCCAGGGCAGTCTTAGCTGTTTCTATCAAGTCATGGACCACAGAGTCAGATTCTTGTTGTGCAATGGCCAAGACAGAATTCCACAAAGCCTTCTTGTACTTGGCTGTGTAGGCCAAGTAAGAAGAAAGATGGAGAAGCAAAGATGCTTAAGTATAAGCCTTCTTTGCAATGTAGTCTATTTTCCTGGAGTCCTTGTCCGGAGGTAAGGAAGACAAGGGCACCCCAGCTCTGTCACAGGCAGCTTTGCTGCACTATTCCGTCATGCCTAGGGTGGACAGACAAAAAGTCAGTATTCCCTGTGGAGAGCTGGTATTTCACGTCAATGTGTTTATAAACACCAGGTAAAGAGGATGGGGTCTGTAACAGCTTCATGGTGTTTCCCTGAAAGCTTTATAGATGGTGAGAATCATCTTTTTAGGAGGAGGGGGACCTTTCATCTCTCTATAGTCATCACCCTCCTCTTCTTCCTGTTTGGACTCCTGACAGGGGATGTCAAGAGTATCTACCACGTGCTGAAGGAAAGTTAAGAGGAATTTTCCTCCTGATCTTAAGGAGAAGCACCAACATTAGGATATGGAGAAGTATCAGGCTCCAGGGGATTATTGTCAGAGATACTGTCTGGAGCATCATAGTCATCATCCCCATCACCCTTGTAGGCTCCTGTTTCAGAGGGGACTGCAGAAGGGTGTTTGCTTGACAAGGCAGAGAGAAAGAACCCCATACCTTGTAGGGTCTGAAAAACGTTCTAAGCTTTGCCATATCTTCCGCAGAAGGCAGCTCCTTTTGAAAATCTGGGAGACTGTCAGGCTGCGTGTGCTTGGTTTTTTCTTTGTCCTTCTCACCTCCTACTTGATCACCCTTACCATTAACAGGAGGATGTTTGTCTTTACATAATTTTTTTGGTGCCACCTTATCAGTGGCTGAATCTGGCTTCCTTTTTGATCCAGGCACTTCATCAGTACCCCTATTATTCTTAGGTTTTGAAGGAGCTTCATCAGCCCCTTTGGAAGCTTTTGTTTTTGAAGGCACTTCAGCACCTATTTCATTACTTTTCTCTTTCAAAGGCACTTCATCAGTGCCTTTTCTGGACTTAGAGCTTGTGGATGCTTCATCAGCATCCCTGTCTGAATTTTTAAAAGGCCCCTCATCGGTAAGCCTGGGTCTTTGTTTTGGAACACAAGAGAACCCTTCCTCAGCCATTTTTCTAAGCCTCTTTGCTCTGTTCCTCAAAGTTTTAGAAGAAAATTTTGAGCAAAGTGTGCAGTAATGGTCTGGACCCAAACACCTCAAGCACAGGTCAAGGTTATTAGCCTTAGCCACAATCCTGTGACAGTTTAAACAATTTTTAAAACCTGTGGGTCCAGTCCTCTTTTTAGGGGTTTCTGACATGCCAATCCTCAGAAACCGTTTAAATTTAAAAGTTCCAATACAGATAAATGACAGAATGGCGTCGGTTCCCTCTTGGTGAAGAGCAAAGCAGTAAAAAAGTAGTGAAAACCTCGGTTCCTGGAGAAAAAAGGAAACCGCGATTTAAAGTTAAAAGGAACATTTGACATTCACAAACGCGGTTAAAATAAAGTAAAAATAAAGGAAGGAACCACGGAACTGACTGAAAAACGCAGTACCCGGAAACCGCGATAAACTCTCAAGAAACACTCAGCACAGTAAAGAAATGTAAAAAAATAAAGATTTACCATAAAAGTTCAAGAAGAACAGATTACTCACCTGTAACAGTAGTTCTAGGAGTGGTATACGTTGTTCATCCACACTTCTTGCCATGTCCCTTTCCCCTTTAAATCTTGCTGGAAGTCTTCAAGCTGGCTCCTCCCACCCACTCTGGTGGTATAAACCTTGGCTCCGCCCCATGACAACAGATCTTAGCCCGCTGGAGGCCAGGTTGTGCACCTAAAGCCAGGGAGGTCGTGTGTGCATGTACAACATATACCACTCCTGGAACTACTGTTACAGGTGAGTAACCTGTTCTTCTAGGAGCATGGATATGTTGTTCAGCCACACTTCTTGGCAGACTCCAAGCAGTTCTCCGGGAGGAGGGAGGCAAGGCGCACACCCCCTACTTGGGAAATAAAGACTGGAGAACCGAGGCCCCAAAACCAGCATACCGGCGTGGCTCAAGGTCGATGTGGTAGTGGGTAATGAAGGTGTTTGCCAACTTCCAGGTAGCAGCCTGACAGACTTCCTGGATAGGGATGTCCCTGGAAGCAGCCACTGATGCAGCAGTATGGCAGGTAGAATGAGCTCTTATTCCTCTGGGAGGCTCCTTACCCGCCAACTCAAGATGTAATCCATCTTGCAATGGTCCATTTAGCTGCAGGTCTGCCAGAAGCGGCTTCAGCGTAGGTGACAAACAGCTGGTGAACCTCTCCATGAATTTCCACCGCTCTCTCCTTATAATAGGAGAGAGCACGTCTAAGGTCCAAAGTATGGAGCCTGTACTCGGCATCCGAGGTGTAGTTAGGGTAGTATACTGGCAGAGTCAATACCTGGTTAAGGTGAAACTCTGATACCACCTTCGGAAGGAATTCTGGGTGGGGGCGCAGGACAACTTTGTCCCTGTGAAAGACCAGATAAGTGGGGTGCACAGACAGCGCCTGGAGCTCCCCTGTCCTTCTGGCAGACGTGATAGCCACCAGGAAGGCAGTCTTCCATGACAAGTGCGAGAGTGCACATTTGTGCATAGGTTCGAATGGCTTGCCCATGAGCTTTACCAAAACCAGCAACAGATCCCACGGAGGTGGAGGTTCACACACCGTCGGGGATATGTGATCCAGGTCTTTGAAGAAGCGCCCGACCACTGTCTCCTGCGCCAATGTTGGCTGACCGGCCCGCGCCCAGTAAGCAGAAATGGCTGCCAGGTGCACCCTAAGGATCGATGACCGTAGACCCCCTGTGGAGAGAGACCAAAGGTAGTCGAGAATGTTAGCCACAGAGCAGGATAAGGGGTCCAGACTTACCTGACAACAAATGGAAAATCTCTTCCATTTGAAGGCATAACATTTCCTGGTCGATTCCTTAAGAGATGCCTCCACCACGGTGTAGACATCCTCAGAAAGACCCAGAGCCTGGAACTCTAGCCGCTCAGGTACCAGGCTGTGAGGTGCAGGGATTAAAGGTCGGATGGAATACCTTCCCCTGGTTCAGTGATATCACGTCCGGGCGTGTACAAAGCCGCTCTGGGGGCCTGCAGCTGAGGCTGAGGAGATCTGGATACCAGAAATGGTGCGGCCAGTCTAGGGCTACCAGGATCACCTTTGCCTTGTCCCTCCTCACCTTGAGTAGCACGTTGTGGATCAAGGGAAATGGAGGGAAGGCGTAGAGGAGGCCTAGGGTCCACTGCTTTGAGAAGGCACCCCCCTGCTGAGGGGGACGGGCATGGTACAGCCTCAGCTTGTTGGTTTTCCTGGAGGCAAACAGGTCCACCAACAGTTTGCCCCAGTGGAAGAACAGAATGTAAGCTACCTCTGGATGGAGAGACCACTCGTGGGATGTCTGGCCTACGTGGCTGAGAGCATCCGCCAGCTGGTTTGAGACTCCTGCCACATGAATGGCTAGGAGACCTGCCTCCAACCGGCTTACGAGGTTCCAGATCTGAAGCGCCTCCTTGCACAGCAGAGGGGAGTGCGTTCCGCCCTGTTTGTTGAGGTAGTACATGGTCATGGTATTGTCCGTCTGGACTTGAACCACTTGACCCCGGAGCTGAGGAGCAAAAGCTGACACCACCGGTCTGACTGCTCTGAGCTCCAACAGGTTGGTGTGGCGTCGGGACTCCTCGGGGGTCCAGAACCCGTGGGCCCTGTCATCCCCCATGTGGGCTCCCCAGCACATAAGAGAGGCATCGGTCATAAGGATGACCGTCGGCTCGGGGCGGACAAACGAGATCCCTTCCTGCAACCATTCTGGGGCGGTCCAACATTGGAGAGCATCCCACATCTTCTGGATTACAGTGATCAGCTGGTCGAAATGACCACGGCGCTGAGTCCACTGGGCGGTCAGCTCCCACTGGAGGGGGCGCATGTGCCATCTGGCCCAACGGACCACTGAGGTGCATGCCACCATGCAACCCAGAAGGTGCAGAACGTCCCGGGCAGGGCGCAAGTGCCCAACCAGAAATGATCGGACAAAGAAGGAGAGAACCTCCGTCCTGTCTGCCGAGAGCCGAGCTCTGGCTTGGCAAGAGTCTAGCTCTGCCCCGAAGAAGCTCATCACCTGAACAGGCATGAGTTCCGACCTGGCCTCGTTGATCAGGAGGCCGAGTTGGGAGCAGGTTTGGAGAGCCAGATCCATGGACCTCACCATCTCCTGAAGGGAGGATCCTGCCAAGAGCCAGTCATTGAGATAAGGGTAGATTCGTATTCCTCGATGCCGAAGATGGGCTGCCACCACTGCAATGCACTTGGCGAAGACCCACTGGGCCGATGACAGGCCGAACGGCATGGCTCGGACCTCGTACAGGGTCCCTTCGACCCTGAAGTGGAGGAACCGCTGATGGGACGGACGGATTGGGATGTGAAAGAACGTGTCCTGTAGATCCAGTGAACAGAACCACATGTTTCGCTCCAGGGATGGTATGATCTGGTTCAGAGTTACCATCCGGAAGGTGCGGGACCTGAGATATTGATTCAGGTCATGGAGATCTAGAATGGGGCGCCAACCCCCTGTCCGCTTGGGCACCAGGAAGTACCTGGACATGAAGTCTGTGTCTGTAGGAAGATCCAGCACTGGAGCTACTGCCTCCTTGCAGAGGAGCTGAGCTATGTCATCTCGGAGAGCCGACTGAGTGCAAGCTGAGATTCTTTCCTCCCGAGGGGCGCGGGCTCAGCTGAGAGGGTACTGCTCGAACTCTAGAGGCAGTCCCTGACAGACCACTTCGAGAACCCACCTGTCCGAAGTGATATCAGACCAGGCGGAATGAAAGTGGCGGAGCCGGCCCACCACGGGAGGACCCAGAGCTGGCGTGATGGGTGTAGGGGTGGCAACCCCCAACCCGTCACTGAGCAGGCCTAGAGGAGGAGGAGGAAGCTCCTGGACCTGCGCCTCGGCCTCCTTTGCAGGGCTGTTGAGGACCCTGCTTGGGCCGTGGGCACCAAGCTTGAGCCTGCTGCTGCTGACCTCCTTGACAGAAGGGCTGCCTGACCGCAAGGGAAGAATGCCAAAATGGCTTCTTCTTTCTTTTCTGCTGGTTCTTGCCCAAAGAAACTTTTGCAGAAGTAGCATCCAAGGTGGCACTGGACTGCTCTATGCGCTGAAGGTGACCGTCCACTCCTGAGCCGAACAGGTCGGTGCCAAGGAAAAGAACATCAGCTAACTTGTGCTGGGTATCTGCCGGGAAGGAGGATAGCCTCAGCCAGGTCCTGCGGCGAGTGGCCACTGTGGCTGCTAAAGAGCAGGCACAGGAATCCCAACTGTCTAGGACCGTCTGGAGCTGCTGTTTTGCAACAGCATGGCCCTGATCACAGAGTTGCTTGACTGCGGCCTGCATGTCTGCCTGGAGACGAAGGGAGGACTTCATCTAATGACCTGAGGAAGGCATGAGAGAAGTGTGCCATAATGACAGCAGAACTGCCCTGATGAAGGCCTAAGGAAGAGGCCGTGTAGACCTTGCGGGCAGCGTGGTCCATATATTTGGACTCCTTGTCCGGAGGTCGGTCTGTGTCGGCCGAGCTACCAGTACGTCTAACCACAGACGCGGTCACCAGACTCTCGGCCGAAGGGTGTTCTGTGAATCCTGTCAGGGACCACATGGTCATCGCATTCTTGCAGGCCCTGCGGGCAGACGGTGCTGGGCAGGAAGTTGGGCGCTGCCAAAGCTCAAGGGCCGGGCCAGTGATGGCTTCGGCCACTGGAAAGGACTCCATTGGGGTATCCCCCTTTCTAGGATGTCCGTAAGGGGGTACTCCGCCTTTTTCTGGATAAACTCCAGGGGCATTCCGGTAGATTTCGGAGATCAGGCAAAGAAGGCCCTGGAAGGAGGAAGGACCCTCCTCTAAACCCACCATGGAGGACTCATCATCCCCAGGATGGAAGTGCAGTTCTGTGACATCTGAGTCCGAGGAGTCGTGGTACAACGGTCTCCTGCCTAGATCCCCTTCAATTCGCCGGGTTGGTCAGGGGTAACCGTAATGGACAGACGTCGGGGAAGCCCAGTGTCTGTACGGTCCTCTTTCGAGGGATCCCCTCCCTGAGGCTGCTTAGGAGGTGGTTCCACCAGAATCAGTGGAGAGACCGAGATGGGCCGAGCTGGGATACAGGCCGGCCCCGCGGAAGGGGGATACAAAGGCTTCAGTTCTGGAGGGATCAGCATCGACCCAGGAGGCGGTAGCCAAGTGATGGCTGGGGTAGACGGCGGAGCCGGCTTCTGCCCGGTCAAAATCAGCTGTTGCCACATAAGATCCTCATAGCATCGACTGAGTTTCCGAAGCCTCTCCTCATCCGAGGAGGATGAGGATCTGCGGCAATGCCTCTTTTTAGAGTGCTTATGACTCTTTCGGTCGTTTGACCGAGGGGTTCTGGACCTCGATCGAGATCGGGCTGACCGACTCGGTCGATTGGGAGTCACCGGATTCGGTGAAAACCGAGGGTCCAGAACCATTTCCCCGATGGGGACACCAGTGGGCTGGCTCTCCTCATCGGGAAAGACAAGGACCGATGTGCTTTCCAAAGAATCGTCGACCGGAGTCAGCGAAATAGGGTCGATTAGGTCGAGAGAAATCTCAACCTCATCGGCCACTTCCTCAATCTCTTGGCCAGACGGAAGATCCGTGAAGCCGGCGGCAGAGGATGTGATCTCAACCAAGGTCGAGACCGTGTGTTCCTGGGACTCGGACCTTTCTCGGTCCCAAGAACGTGTCTTCGCTTGGATGAAGACTTCGGGTCCTTATCCCTCTTCCGAGGGCGAGAGGAGTGTGAGCCTGAGGTTGCCTCAACCCTGGAGGGGAGAGACTGGCACAAGTCCTTGAAGGAGCCTGAAAAGGTGGAACCGAGGTTCAGAAGAACAAAAAAGCTCCAACTGGCCGAAGCTTGAGCCGCTTCCTCCTCGAAAGCCTTCATTTGCTCCAACTGCTCAGCGGATCCCGCAGCTGCGGAAACCGCCCACCTCGTCTCCTTTGATTTCACCGGCGGGTTCCTCTTCTCCGGTCTCCCCAATTTCGGCGCCAAGCGGTCGTCCAGGACATTGGGATGGAAGGCCAGGCAGAACGTGCAGGTGGCGGTGTTATGTCCGACATCTAGGCAGTAGACGCACGTTATGTGGGGATCAGTGCGAGACATCTTCTGGCCGTAGGAGCACCGGCGAAATCCGGGAGAAGATTTATCCTCCATGTCCGATGCGCTACTATTGGAATCGTTAACTCGAATGAGTTTTAAGTTAAGTTGCAGTAAAAAAACGATGCTTTGAATCCAGGGCCTACGAATTGCGTACGAGGGAACCTGCATCTTCCAGCAGAAAAGAAGATCTGGCATCATGGTGCGGAACCAAGGTTTATACCACCCGGGTGGGCGGCAGGAGCCAGCTTGAAGACTTCAGGCAAGATTTAAAGGGGAAAGGGACATGCCATGAAGAAGTGTAGATGAACAACATATCCACGCTCCTAGAAAAAAGCTTTTCTTGGCCAACTGAGTGGGAACACCTCAGTGTTGCTCAGTCAGCGAAGAAACAATTCTGGTGCGTTCTCTGGCAGGCTCTCCTCAGCACACCCCTAAGCTCTTTTGATTGGCTAATGCTAATTAATTTGCATAAACCACACCTCCGGGGCAGTTCTACCTAGTCAGCTAACTGCTTAATGTTACTGATGCTAAAGGACCCCTGGGATGAGAATTGCATGCTTGTGCAGCATGCACTGAGAGACTACCCAAGGAAGCCAGGAGAGGAGTTATTTATTTATTTGCTTTTGTTAACCGGGTAAGTCACACTAGACAGCCAAGTGCCTATTTTCAGGTGCGACCCGGGAGAGTTACAAACTTGAATATACAGGTACAGTGACGAATCAGTTTTACATACAATGAGATTACAGGTCATACAGAAGAATGACGAGTCCGGGGGTTTACAGACGACCGGAGAGTTAAGAGCTAAAGCATATACAAACAGTGAGCGAACAAATTTACATATAATGAGTGACGAGTCCGGGGGTTTACAGACGACCTCGGGAGAGTTAAGAGCTAAAGCATATACAAACAGTGAGCGAGTCAAATTTACATATAATGAGAGAGCAGGCGATACCAATTATAGCATTCCATTTAGCCATTGCTTGACCAGTTGACGGGAGAGTAAGTGCAGTGGGCTCGGAGGCGTAGAGACTCCTCTGCACGAGCAGTGCGGGAGCCACGAGGCGCATGGACAGGTGGAGGAGCCTTCAGGAAGTTCCAAAGGGAAGTTTTAAATCCTGGATTTTGGGGGACTGAGTAAGGGATGGGAACGAGTTCCATAATTTGGGGGCATAGTTGGCGAAGGTTCACCTCACGGGTGCGTGGTCCTAGGAACCAGGCGATTGAGTGCCGCCTTTGACCTAAGGTGGTAGGAAAAGGTGTCAGGGTTGAGGGGAAGGGCAAGGCAGCAGGCGTGGCTGATCTAACGATGTTGTCAATGAGGTACTCTACTACGAAGATACGGTGCTTCTCAGGAGGAAGCCCTCAATGATGTAGAAATTGTAGTGTGTCGAAGGCAGAAAAGCGCAAAGTGGCAGATGCTGTTGGGTCGTATCCCATTTCAAAAGGCTGGATTTTGGCACGGGACGAAGGTCACTAGCCCGTAGCAGAGGGAGGGGAGAACACCCCTGGCTAGGGCTATCCGAGCGGCTGAATAAGCTGCCCCGCGAATACTCTCTAGGTGTTTAGAAAGACTTTTGTTGCATCGCAGCAACAATCTGCAACAGACAGTAGCTGTGTACCAGCCAGCACCACAGTCGGGGGCTAGCTGCTGTAGTGTACTAGGGACTGGATGCCAGGAAGTGGTGTGCTGGTCTGACATGGTCGGGCTTTTCAGGCTGAAGCTGAACCTGCGATTTTCAAAAGAGAATCATCTCTAACTGTACAAGCAGAGGCGCAATTTTTCATGCTTGCACAAAAGCCTGAGACAGGAACCCGCCAGAAGAGGAACCTGCTGTTTCTGAGCCAAAACACCCTGCGCACCTAGGGAGATCTTGCTGATCTAGGAAAACCGAGTTATTTATTTCAAATGTTTCATCAGGAAAGACATACTGAACTTGCAACAGTTTCTTTTCAGATGAGTGTGGGGAAAGCATACAATACATGATGTGCAGACTAAAAACTAAGCAATTCAGGTTCCTGTCCCTGCAGTACCATCACCACTGTGGTCGTTAATTAAGCTTTCTTTTGGGTTTCAAACACAGCAATAGTTTTTTCGATTATTTCTAAAGTGCACATTCACTGGCCAGCGAAATGCAATGTCACTGGCCTACAACTAAAAAAAATTAACATAAAACATCAGCACACAACATTAACGTGATGCAACAGAAAATGAAATCAATGATATGTAAAAACATTTAAAGGGACACTGTCAACCTTCTTAACATTATATAATGTGAAGCTGAAAAACATATTTTAACATCATCTTCAGCAGAATTTGTCTTTTTTCTCAGTAAAACTGAAAACCAGATATTTGTGAAATCATACCAACACTCGTTTTGTATACAGTCCTTTTTTTGCACATCTCCCGAACTTCAGTAACATCCTCCAATAAATCAGCAACTCAGTGCAGAAGATTTCACCCACCATATCATGTGTGGCTAGACTGAGTGGTGTTCCCAAGTTTCATGAAGGATGCAAAGACAGCAGATCAAGGACTGTAATCAAATGTGTGTAGAAACACTAATATAGCGCAGAGCCAATTTTTCACTTTAAGAAAAAGGACACTACAAAACAACCAACTGTATCTGCACATGTTACAGAAAGTGCAAGTAATCATACGATGACGCTCACCTGTAATTACTGTTTTACTGCTAGTATTCAACAGTCACACTTGAGCAGTACAGGGCAGATGTGAAGTACTAGAAGATCAACTGACTACAATTTCAGCTCATCCTCCTCCTTTTTTCACACTCTTGCCACTTCATGCGGAATTGCAGGAAAAGAGAGGACTGCTCAAAAGGTGCCCAAATTGAGGGCAGGTATTCGGGAGAGGTTGGGCACGTACTGAAAGTGTTACTGTAGATGAAGTTCAGTGGGGAAAATGAGAATTACGTACTCACCATAATTCTTGATCTTCTAGGAATATCTTTACCATTAATTCACTCTAATGTGTCTAAGCCAGAATTGTTAGGGCTCTGAGAGAGCCAGAAATTTTCAGGAAGGCCGGCATCGAGGCAAGCTGCGTGCACGCACATCACCACAAGACTGGCACATACTGCATGATTTACGTCGGCACCAGCCCTCAACCACCTCAATATCAGTTTTTTGCCAAGGAGGTGCAACATAACCTAACTGGCACTTCTAGGGACATGGATATGTTGTTCTATCCACACTATCTGGCAGAGTCCTTTCCCCTTTATAAAGTACCACCCGGGTGGTATATCCCACAGCTCCACCCCATGATGCTAGATCTTCCTTTCCGCTTGAAGAAGCAGGTTCCTTCCTTCGCGCTCTCGCATTGTAGGCCCTAGTGCTTTCTGATCCCTTTGGATTGCTTCAAAAACTTTCGCAACCATTTCAGTTTTGTCTTCGAGCTTCCCGACCGCGATGGACAAGTCCACACATGGATTTCACCGGTGCCCGTGCGGGCAGAAGATGTCGCGTAAAGACCCCCACGCCACGTGCGTTTACTGCCTGAGCCTCGAACATAATACCCAAGCCTGCAATATAAGTCGGTCTTTCATGTGACGGTCCTTGAGGACCGTCTAACCCGCCTTAAATTGGGCCGCTCGGAGAAACGGCATCTGCTGGTCAAATCTAAAGATGCCAGTTGGGTGGTCTTCGCGGCTGCAGGGTCCGCCGAGCAGCTAGAACAGCTTGCAGCCTTCGAGGAAGTGGCTCGGGGCCACCGCTCACTCCTCTTTGGCTTCAGCCTTCATGTCGCTCCAACTGGACTCCACTTTTACGGGCTCCTTCAAGGAGCTGTGTCAGTCCCTCCTGAAGGGTCCAGATCCTTCTGAACCTCATAGCTCTAATCCTCGAAAGGAGTCATCGAAAAAAAGAGAAGAGACATCGTCGACGTTTATGGGACTGGGAACGTTCTCTGTCTCACGACTCTCAGGTTTTGACTACGGTTGAAACAGTTAGCCGCAGGCTTCACGGAGACCCTATCGAGCTAGTCGGTCGAGATGCCGGCCAATGATGTGGCCAAGATCTTCCTCGTCCCCTTCAACCGGTTGTCATCCGAAGAGGCCGATAACTCTCTCTTCAGGACTTCGGTCCTGCCTGTGACCATAGAAGGGGCTGCTTAGTCTGCTGACCAGAACCCTCCGGTCACCGACCCAGACCAGGAGCCGTGGCATTCCCCGTCTCCCTCCAAGATCCCTGTCTGCATCCCCAGCAGCTGAGGTCAAGGCCTCGGTTCTCATCCAGTGTGTCGAGCAGTTCCCGCCATCACTGGCGCTCTCGCTCTTGGTGCCACGGGAAACTGGACTGCCGCTATTCCTCATCTATCCTCCTTGAGTAAGGAGAGGCTTTGGTACAAGTTGCATCGGCACTATGAAGATCTTATGTGGCAGCAGTTAGTGCTGGCCAGTACTAAGCCGACCCCGGTTTCCACACCGGCCATTACTTGGCTGTTGCCTGAAAGGCCAACACCGACTTCCCCGTGGGGTCGGTCGATACCGTCCCTCCCCCAGCAGAGCTGGTTAAGACCGCTTTGGTGCAGCCAAAGCCGGACTCTCCGCCAACTGTGGTGGAGCCACCACCCAAGCAGCCGTCGACCGGCGCTCCGACCAAGGAGTCTCGGCCGGCCAAGGGGCTTCCCCATCGGCTGTCAGTCACCGTTACACCTGACTGTCTGCGGAGGACTGAAGGCGACTTGGGCGGTTGGCCGCTTTATGCAGACTCTTCAGAGTCGGAGGATTCCTCACTGCACTCCCATTCGGTCGATGAGGAGTCTGTGGGGGATCTATCGACGGAGGAAGAGCCCTCTTCCTTCCTGGGCATCATCCGCCTCACCTCAGAGTCCACAGGGATGAAAATGGAGCACATTTAGAAATGGGCTTGCTATCCTCTTACAGAGATTCTGGACAAAGGGGACCCTCCAACAGAGACTTTTCTAGTGGCCAAGGCCATTGTCAGCCCAGCCCTGAAGCTTTGGCAGCGCCTCGTGTCCTGTTCTGTGCCCTCTGCCTGGATAGCCCGCAAGTATGTAGTGTCCACCGGTACCCTCTCGGGGTTCACAGAGCACCCCTAGGCCGAGAGACTGGTGGCCGACTCCGTGTTTCAGCGCTCAGGCAATATCAGGGATGTCGACAAGCCGTCGGACAAGGAGTCCAAGAAATTGGACCATGCGGCTAAAAAGTCAATGCTGCCTCCTCACTCAGTCTCCATTAGGTGAGCTCAGCTGTCTTGATGGCACACTTCTCCCACACCCTCTTGGGCTCTTTGGACGAGGTGATTCCTCACCTGCCTACGAACCTCCAGACCACAGTCAAACAGGTATGGGCTGTGGCCAAGCAGCAGCTGCAAATGGCTCTGGAACTGGGAGATTCCTCTGACAGCTCGGTGGCAGTCATAGTAGCTATGCACCGTAGGGCTTGGCTGCAGATCTCGACCTTCACGGCAGACTCTCATTCTTGGGCACTGATCTGTTTGGGACTGGTGTGGAGGGTCACCTCCAGTGCATCGAGAAGTCCAATGCTACCTTGGATTCAACATCGCAAAGAAGGATCCCTAGGGCTCCAGGCCACAGAACCGAAAGCCCTTCTGGTCCTCAACACCTGCGGCAAAACCAGCCCAACATCAGGGTGGCCAGCATCAATCCTGGCAACCCCGGTCCAAGGTAGGGCCCTCGGTGGTCTGTAAGCCTGGAGGGAAAGGGCCCGGTGGTGCCTCAGCTGGGCCGTCCTCCTCCAAGACTGCTCAGTGATGGGATGGGGGATGCCGCCCTCATACCCATCATGCCTCCCCTGGGTCCTCCTGTTGGGGGCTGACTCTGCCACCACTTCCTTTCGACCTGGTCCACTGTCACCATGGACACATGGGTTCTAGAAGTGGTCGGTAAGGGTCTGCCTCTGGAATCTGAGCAGTACCCTCCACGCCAAGCCCACGCCCCACAGGAGGACTTGGTATCTGCAGATACTGGGACAGCTCTTCGAGACATCGCCAAGCCCCCCAAAAGGAGGTTGTGGTCAGAGTAGCGGATCCTCCGGAACTCCAAAGGTTTGTCTCCAGGTACTTCCTGGTGCCAAAACGGATGGTGGGCTGGCGCCTCAATTCTAGATCTGCACGACCTGAACAAGTTCCTCAGGTCGTGCTCCTTCAGAATAGTAACCGCCTCAGATCATACCATCTCTAGAGCAAAAACATGTGGTTTTGCTCCCAGGATCTTCAGGACGTGTTTTTTCATGTCCCAATCCGTCCATCCCACCAAAGGTTCCTCTGCTTTCGAGCCGAGGGAAACCTCTACGAGTTCCAGGCCATGCCATTTGGCTTCTCCACGGCCCCCAGGGTCTTCCCAAATGCACGGCAGCTTACCTGAGGTGCCAAGGGGTCCGGGTGTATCCCTACCTGGACAACTGGCTGATCGCAGATCACTCCAAGCAGGAGCTGGAAGGGTTCAGGGACCTGGCCCTCCAGACCTGCACCTCTCTTGGCCTCCTGGTCAACGAGGTCATATCAGGACACGTGCCCTCACAGGTGATCCTCTTTACTGGGGCAGAGCTACACTCTTATCGAGCCAGAGTACGGCTTCCATTGGACAGGGCGGAGGTTCTCTCCTCCTTTGCCCGACCATTTTGGGTTGGGCAACTGTGCCCTGCGCATAACTTCCTGTGCCTTTTGAGTTACATGGTGGACTGCATCAACGCGGTCCAATGGGCCCACTGGAATATGTGCTCCCTGTAATGGGAGCTGGCCAGCCAGTGGTCTCAGCGCAAAGGTCACTTTCACCAGCTGGTCACTGTGACCCAGATGATGTGGGATGCCCTCCAGTGGTGGCTAGTCCCAGAACATCTGCAGGAAGGGATCCCATTTGTCCGCTGCGAGCCGACAGTCATCCTGATGACCGATGCCTCTCTCACGGGCTGGGGTGCCCATCTGGGGGAACACAAGAGTCCAAGGGCTCTAGACCCCCGAGGATTCCTGATGGCATATCAACCTGCTGAAGCTCTGGGCATTTCGGCTGACGCTGACTGCATTTGCTTCGCATATTTGGGGGTCAGGTGGTCCAAGTCCAGACAGACACCACGACCATGTATTATGTCAACAAACAGGGCAGGATGTACTCCCTGCATTTGTGCAAGGAAGCTCTCCGTGTATGGACTCTTGTGAGCAGTCTGGAGGCAGATCTCATAGCCATCCATGTGGCAGGAACTTCTAATCAGGTGGCAGACGCCCTCAGCCGGGTAGGCAAGGCGTCTCACAAGTGGTCTCTCCATCCGGAGGTAGTTCACAGCTTATTCTCCCAGTGGGGCACCTCTCAGGTGGACCGTATCACCTCCAGGGAGAACGCAACACTGAGGCTGTTCTGTGCCCACCCCCCTCAGCAGGGCTCACTGCAGGGGGATGCCTTCTCGTGGCCCTGGACCCCAGGCCTCTTCCCTTGATCCACAAGGTGTTGCTCAAGGTCAGGTGGGACAAGGCATGGGTGATCCTGGTGGCTCCGAACTGGCCACACCAGTTTTGGTACCCCGATCTCCTCAGCAACAGGCTCCCGAGGCATCTACCATTCCACCCAGACCTGCTCTCTCTCAATCAGGGGAAGGTACTCCCTCCTGGACCTTAAATCCCTGCACCTGACAGCCTGGTTCCTGAAAGACTAGAGTTCCAGGTTTTGGGTCTCTCTGAAAGATGTTCTCAGCATGGTGGAGGCATCTAGAAAGGAATCAACCAGAAAATGCTATGCCTTCAAATGGAAGAGATTCTCCATTTGGTGTCAGGGCAAGGGGTTAGACCCTTTGGCCTGTCCAGTGGCTAGCATTTCAGACTAACTGTGGTCCCTCTCCAAAGGGGGCCTTCGGTCAACAACTCTTAAGGTGCACCTGGCAGCCATCTCTGCTTAGCGAGTGCAGGTTGGTCAGCAGTCGGAGGTGCAGGAGAAGGTGGACTGGCACTTTTTCAAAGGTGCAGATCACATTTCCATTCCAGTGTATGAACCACCACCACTATGGGACTTGTTGCTGATTTTGGCAAAGCTCATGGGCAAGCCATTCAAACTGATGCACAGGTGTGAGATGTCTCACCTGTCGTGGAAGACTGCCTTCTTGGTGGCTATCATGTCAGCCCAAAGGATTGGGGAGCTCTAGGCGCTTTCAGCAGAGTCTCCTTACTTGGTCTTTCACGGGGGACAAGGCTGTCCTGCACCCCAACCCAAAGTTCCTCCCAAAGGCTGTGTTGGAGTTTCACCTTAATCAGGTGATGACTTTTTTGGTGTTTCTTCCCGAATCACACCTCAGAGGCCGAACACAGGCTCCATACTCTGGACCTGAGGCGAGCGCTCGCTTATTACAAAGAGTGCATGGCTGGAGTTTGGGGAGATGTTTGCCACCTACGATGAAGCTGCACCTCGTAGACCTGCAGCCAAGCAGACGAAAGGCAGGTGTATCACTTCCTGCTTTGATCTCTACTACAGGTTGGCAGGTAGGGAGCTTCCCGGAGGGCTAAGGGCTCATTCCATCCATCATACCACTGTGTTGGTGGCTCCTTCTAGGGACGTCCCTATCCAGGAACTCTGTAGGGCTGCTAACTGGAAGTCAGCACACACCTTCATTTCCCATTACCACATTGACCTCAAGTCATGCTGAGATGCTGGTTTGGGGACCTCAGTTCTCCAATCTCTGTTCCCTAAATAGAGGTTGTGTGCCTTGCTTCCCTCCTCCGAGAGAACTGCTAGGAGTCTGCCAGATAGTGTGGATAGAACATATCCATGTCCCTAGAAACACAGGTTACTTACCTGAAACAGTAGTTCTAGAAGTGGTATATGCTGTTCATCCACACGGACCCACCCGACCTCCCCTGGCTTAGGCGCACAACCTCTGCTTCCAGCGGGTAAGATCTGGCATCATGGGGATGAGCGGAGGGATATGCCACCCGGTTGGGTAGGAGAAGCCAGCTTGAAGACTTTCCAGCACTTCTTAAAGGGGAAAGGACTCTGCCAGATAGTGTGGATGAACAACATAAACCACTCCTAGAAAGTACAGTTACGTAAAAACTTACCATAACAGTAGATCATTGAGGAGTGTCTCTTGCAGTAGGTAATACTTTTGAGTGTCTAGCAGAGGTCGCTGTGGCGCACGGCAGCTCTTCTTGCAGTTTTTCGCCAGGGACCGCCACACATGACATCAGCTTTCTGTTTCTGATATAAGAGTGGGCGGTCCCTGGTATCCTCAGTTCCCCACTGGATTCAGCTCGCAAAGCGGGGACCTAGGGGAAGGCGAGGTACCAAAGGAGTCCCAACTCAAAGTCACTGGACCAGAATTTTGCTCTCTTAGAGAAGGAAGTGATGGAGGGTGGGGAACAAACCTACTGCAAAAGACACTCCTCAAAGATCTACTGTTACGGTAAGTTTTTACATAACTGTACTATCTTCCACGGAGCGGTCTCCTGCAGTAGGTAATACTTTTGGGATGTATCCCAAGCAGTAATGCCCATGTAGGAGGACAGTTATGATAGAAGACCGTTTAGGACTGCACAGCCGAAGGCCACCCTACGTCATGAGGCAATATCCAGATTGTAATGCCTTGTGAATGTATGAATCGTGGACCAGGTAGCTGCATTACAGATACCGGAAATGGAGGCTCCTTTAAAGCAAGCCACAGTGGTGACCATAGCTCTAGTGGAGTGGGCTTGGACAGGTCCAGGTAAAGGCTTGTATTTTTTGTAACAAAACATAATACAATTTGCCAACCAGGATGAAAGAGTACGTTTAACAACTGGGAGGCCGTTGCGACACGGGGCAAAAGAGACGAACAGTTAAGATGTCTTTCTAATCGATTTTGTCCGATTAGTATAGTAGTGTAATATACGATGGATATCTACAATACGTAGTAGACCCTGACTGGAGTAATCAGGATAGTAGACTGGAAGCTCCAAGGACTGATTTAAAGCATGTTCGGAGACTACTTTCGGAAGGAAGGAAGGAAGGGTTGGTACAAAGGACTACCCTGTCTTTGTGGAAAATCAAGTAAGGTTCCCTACACATAAGGGCATGAAGCTCGGAAATACATAAGAGTAGAAGTGACAGCCACCAGAAATAGGGTTTTCCATGAAAGAAAATGAAGGTCACAAGTGGCTGCTGACTTCAAAGGCTCAAAAGTCAATTTTTCTATCATAAAATTGAGATCCCACGGAGGAGTGGGTCATTTTAATAGGAGGTTTAATATATAACATTCCTTTCAAAGACATCTTAGCTTGGTGATGTTGGTACAGTAACCTGCCATCCAGAGGTTCATGGAAAGCTGAGATGGCGGCCAAGTGGACTTTGACGGAAGAGTAACTTAAACCAGACTCAGAGAGGCCAGGTAGTCCAGAACCTTCGTTAGTGGACTAGAGTAAGGGTCCGAAGATCGAGAGGCTGACCATATAGAAAAGCGTTTCCATTTGGAATTGTATGTTGCTGTTGTTGCTGGCTTATGGGAGGCCAAGAAAATACTGGCAACAGGAGAGGACACTTGTGTCTAGTTATGAAAGCGTCCTCAGGAGCCAAGCATGAAGGTGTAAAGCCTTCAGGTTGGGATGTAGGAGAGACCCTTGATACTGAGTCAAAAGATATGGTTGGCAATGGAACGGGGTCCCATACTGACAGTTGTAGGAGATGGGGAAACCATGGCTGGCGAGGCCACATTGGGGCTACGAGTATCATTGTGGCTGGTGCTACTCGTAGTTTCAGTAAAGTCCGTTGCAGGAGAGGGACGGGGGGAGGGGGGCACATAAGAAGAAACCTGTCCAAGGTTGGGAAAGGGCATATATACACCGTCCCTTTTTGATTGGGATAATGGAAAAATACCTGGAAAAACGGTAATTCACTAGAGAGGCTAACCGATCCAGCTGTAAAGTGCCCCATAGGTTGAAGATTTCTTGAGCACTTGCTCATGAAGTGTCCATTTGTGAGTTGTGGACTGGCGACTCAACCGGTCGGCTAACTGGTTGCAATGTCCTGGTAGGTGGACAGCTGTTAGTGTCAGTTGTTGCCGGATGGCTTTTTGCCAGACTGCAAGGGTCTCCAGGGACAGGGTGCGAGATTTCGTACCCCCCTGCTTGTTGAGGTAGAACACTACTGCACTGCTGTCTGATTGTATTATTAAAGATCCTGGCGCGAGGTAGGGCCAGAACCTCTGCAGGGCTAGATGAACCACTTTCATCTCTAGGAAACTAATGCGAAACTGATGGGGAGAAGTGGGCCACTGACCTTGGGCATGATAAGGCTGAAGTGTGCACCCCATCCATGTAGGGAAGCATCCGTGGTCAACTTCTGCATGGGGGGGGGGGGACCAGAAGGGCATTCCTTGATTTAGATTGTCCACCATGTCAGGGTCGACTTTAAAGAGGGAGTGATCCTGATTTTGTCTTGGAACTGTCCTGTTTTATGGGACCATTGATTCTGGAGGGTCCACTGGACAGGTTTCATGTGGAGACAGGTGAATGCCACCATAGGGATGGCAGCGGACACATGACCCAGAAGGCGCAGCATTTGTCGGGCTAGGACTATTTTCTGAGTTTGTATGTGTGACACCAGAGACACAAGCACGTCCTGCCTGGCAGGTTGGAGGTAAGCCCTGGCTGTAACTGCATCTAGGACAGCTCCAATGTATTGGAGAGACTGTGTCGGATTTGGACTGGACTTTGGCCAACTGACTGCGATTCCCAGATCTGCAAACATTTTCAGGGTAGCATCTAGGGAGGCAAGCAGAGCTGCTCTGGAGTCTGCTTTGATTAGCCAATCGTCTAGATATGGAAAGATGCAGTGCTGTTTTCTTCATAAGGCTGCTGCCACCACTGCTAGGCACTTGGTGAACACGCTGAGGGCTGATGAGAGGCCAAAAGGGAGTGTTCGAAACTGATAATTTTAACCCAGCAGGTGGAAGCGCAAAAATTTGTGGTGGGCAGGGTGGATGGGGATATGTAAGTAGGCATCCTTCATGTCTAGGGCGCAAAGCCAATCGCCCTGTTTCAGGATCGGCATGATGGCAGGTAGGGTGATCATGAGAAAATGCTTGTACTGAATGTAAAGATCCAGTTGTCCGAGATCCAGTATTGGTCTGAGGCCTCCCGTTCATTATGGTACCAGAAAGAAGTAGGAGTAAAATCCCGATTGATATTCCAGAAGAAAAAAATTACTCACCTTAGTAATTGTGTTTCTTCTAATGGAGTCTTGCTGCATTCTGACAATTTGCAGTTAGCTCCAGCTTTTGAACTGCCCCGGAGAGTGAAGGGTTAAATTCTATGCCAGGCATAGAACGTTGGGCTCGAGCTTGGTTGAAAACTCTGTGTGTGACCTTTTGAAATCAAACCATTGGATTCTTACGAGCTAAAACGGACTAAAACATGTGGAAATTGTAAAAACTCCTAGTAGCCAACTGGCAACAAAGACTTTGGATTCCCCAAAAGACTCATGTCAGGAAACCCAAAGAACCAAAACCAGGTAATAAGAACTAAAAACTTTTAATTAAACAAATACAAAGCACCCAACACAACAGGAGTGGGGTAAAGACACCCTTGGGGTGCAACACTGCACCTGCCCACCCACTTCCCAAAAACAGGTTCTGAGAGGGGAGGCAGGGAGGGAGGTCAGAATACAGCAAGACTCCATTAGAAGAAACACACTTACTAAGGTGAGTAATTTTTTCTTCAAACAATATGAAGTCTTGCTGTAGTCTGACATATGCAGACTACCAAGCAGTATCTCCAAGGAGGATGGACAGAACCTATTTTGGGAAAAGGTTCTGAAGTACTGCTGTGACAAAACTAGCATCACTCCTAGCCTGGATATTCAGAGAGTAATGCTTGGTGAAGGTATGAACTGTTTTCCAGGTGGCTGCTGGACAGATTTCTAACAAGGGGATATCCCTAGCTGCAGCCAGAGATGCAGCTGTACCTCTAGTGGAATGAGCCCTCAGGCCTGAGGGTGCACTTTTCCCAGTTTTTCACAGCAGAACTGAATACAGGACACAATCCACCTGGCAATGGATGTCTTGGTGGCAGGTTTTCCCTTACCTACTTCCCCACAAGTGAGGAACAACTGGAGGGAGTCAAACCTGTGACCCTTTGTACGTTCTATATAGTAATTAAGGGCCCTTTTAACATCTAAACTGTGTAGCCTCCATTCCCCTGAGGAGGTGTGATCAGTGAAGAACACAGGAAGAAACATAGATTGGTTTAAGTGGAAATCAGAAACCACTTTAGGCAGGAACCTTCTATTGGTTCTAAGGGCCACCTTATCTCTATGGAAAGAGATGAAGTCAGGCTCCACTGACAGGGCTTGCAATTCACTGATATGTCTGGCAAAAGTAACAGCAAACAAAAACACAGTTTTCCAAGTCAAGTGCTTGAGCTCTGCTGAGGACATAGGCTCGGTTGCATCAGCTGAGCAATACAAATATTCAAATCCCAGGCAGGAGCAGGATCCCTAAGAGAGGGATTGGTATGAAGCAATCCTTTGAAAAATTTACAGAATACAGGGTGAGATGACAGAGAGGAAGATTTCCCCACTGACAGGAAAACAGAAATAGCTGACAAATGAACTCTGAGTGTAGCTGGTTTGAGGCCTAGGCCATTAAGGTAAACCATGTAATCCAGAACTGTAGACAAGCCAGCAGTGTCTGGGGAAACGTGCCTCTTGGAACATCAAATGCTGAACCATTTCCATATGGAGTTGTAGGTTTTTCTTGTGGCAGGCTTTCGAGAAGCCTTGAGGATCTCCAGAACCCCTTGGGACAGATGTAAATCTGCATACTCCAAGTCTTCAAGAGCCATGCCTTGAGATTGAGTGACTGGAGATTGGGGTAACAAATCCCCCCTGAGAGGAGGTTAGCAGATTGTAATTCCTGGGAAGAGAGAGGGGAAGATGGACTGCTAAGAATAGCAACAGGGGTTACCAAGGCTGCCTGGCCCAGTCTGGAGCAATCAGAATCACTTTGCATGGTTGTGACCTTATCTTGACTAGAACCTTGAACAACAGAGAAAAAGGAGGGAAGGCATAAAGAAACCTCTCTTCCCAGTTCAAAATCAGAGCATCCAGAGGGACTGAACCCAAGACTGGGGATCTGCAACAAAACAGAGGAAGTTGGTGATTGCCTGGGGCTGCAAAGAAATCCATCTCCGGAGTGCCCCACCTTGAGAAGATCACCTTCAAAACCAAAGGATCCAGAGACCATTCGTGATGGCCCTGGGAAATCCTGCTCAATGCATCTGCTATCACATTGTCCTTTCCTGGGAGGTGGACCGCTACTAGAGAGGTCTGCAGGGAATAAGCCAGGGGGACCATACTTTCATGGCCTCCGTGCACATGGCCGTGGACCGAATGCCTCCCTGCTTGTCGATATACAACATGGTGGTAGTGTTGCCCGTCCTGACCTGAACCACCTTGTTCTGTATTGAATGAGAGAAAGCTTGTAGGGCAAGAAGTACTGCCCTGAGCTCCAGAAGGTTGATGTGAAGAAGGGATTCCTGAGGGGACCATAGTCCCTGGGCCGTGAGAGCCCCCAGATGGGCTCCCCACCCCAAAAGGGAAGCATCTGTGGTAAGAACCACAGAATGAGTCAGAGACAAATGGAACACCTTGCCTCAGATTGACCAGGTCCTGCCACCACTGAAGGGCCTTGATTAAGGTCTGAGTAACAGGAACTAGCTTGGTAAGAGGATCTTTTCTTTGGGACCAAAAGGTTCTCATATGGAACTGAATGTCCCTCATCTGAAACCTGGCCCCTTGGACCACTGCTGTGGAAGGCGCCATGTGGCCTAAAAGCTGCAGAAAATGCCTTGCTGGTCGAGAAACCAGAGGGAGAAAGGAAGAGGCCAGCTGAGAGATGGCTTTTGCCCTTTCCAAAGGAAGGAAGTCTCTTGTCTTGAGGGTGTCCAGCTCTGCTCCTATAAAGGTGAGAAGCTGTACTGGTTCGAGAACTGACGTGGGAAGACTGAGAAGGAACCCCAGGTAAGTGAGAACTTTCTGGGTAACCTGCAGATCTGACTTGACTTGGTCTGAAGACTGGCCTACCAGAAGCCAATCGTCCAGATATGGAAAAATAGAGATCCTTTTCCTTCTTAGAAAGGCCAGCACTACTGCTAGGCACTTTGTTAACACCCTTGGAGCTGAGGTTAGACTGAAGGGCATTGCTCTGAACTGATAATGGCCTGAGGGCAATTCGAACCTGAGGTACTTTCTGTGGGAGCACCTGATGGGAATGTGAAAATAGGCATCCTTGAGGTCCAAGGAGGCTAGCCAGTCTCCTGGCCTCAGAGAGGGAAGAATTGTTCCCAGAGTCACCATCTTGAATTTTGCTTTTACTGGGTGCTTGTTTAGGTATCTTAGATCTAGGATGGGTTGCCACTCCCCTGTCTTTTTCGGGGTAAGGAAGTACCTGGAGTACAGACCTTTGCCCCTATATGGAGTTGGAACTCTCTCTATGGCCTTTAAAGCCAGAAGAGACCAAACTTCTGCCTCTAGAGCAAGGGGTTCTGAAGTATTTGCAGGTGGAAAGGATCTGGGTCTGAGTTTTAGAAAACTTTTGAAATGGAGAACAGGCTCCTGGCTTACAACCTCCAGGACCCACTTGTCTGAGGTAACAGACATCCAGTCCCGGGCAAAGTAAGCCAGCCTGCATCCTACTGGAATGGGTGAGTCGACCTGGGCTGACAAATCAGGGTGTCTGCTTGGCAGGAGCGTTAGGCTGAGGGGTGGATGCAGCACTGCTTATCCCCCTTCTGCCTCTCCCTCTGAAGAACCCCCTCTAAGAAAAGGAAGAGGAGGTCTGCGCCTGGTAGAAAGGCCTGTCCCTGCCCCTAGCTTGCTGCCTCTGAGGAGTTGTCTGCCTCTCTCCTTGGCCTGGGCACTCCTATAAGTGGTCCTGTACTCATCCATTTTCTTCATGTAATTTTCTGTCTGCTCCCCAAACAGAGAATTACCCACTACAGGGAAATCCATGGCCTTAGCCTGGGTGTCCTGCTAAAGGCTAGTACATCTGAGCCAGGCTATTCTCCAAAGAGCCACAGATGTAGCCATGACTCTTGATGCCTCAATCCCATCCGCAGCCACCCCCTCCAGCTCCTTGGCTAGCTGGGGGGGGAGGCCTGTTTTGCCAGTGCCAGCAGTGTCCCATCTGGACTTCTGGTACCTGGCTGTACAGGCCATATAATTAGCCTGCCTGAGTCCCAGAGATGATGCCAAGTTCTGTTTCTTTGCCATGGCATCTATCTTCCTGGAATCTTTGTCTGGGGGGTGTGAAGTCAAGGGGATGTTTGCCTTGTCACAGGCAGCAGCCTGCACTACCCCAACATGGCTGCATTGTTGGTAAAGAAATTCTGTATCCGAGTCTGACAAGGTGTACCTCTTGTCCATTCTCTTGTCAACAGGAGGTACAGAGTTGGGAGACCTAAGTTTTGTGTCCGTTTCCCAAATGACCTATGAAGGGGAACAGACAGTCTCTTAGACTCTGGGATGTCCATCATCTCTAGGAAGTCAGGTTCATCTTGATCCTCTACAGCCTCCTCAATTTTATCCTTTTGTTTTCTTTTTGTAAGAACCAATCCCTCAGGATCGGCTCTCCTCTTGCCTGAAGAAGTATCGCCCTGGTCAGAGGGCACTCCTCCTGGTTCGGTAGGAACCGAACCGGGCTGGCCTTCTGGGTCAGCGGATTTCTCAGCCTCCTAATCCCCAAGTCTACCTAACCTTTTCTCCAGGGTAGACTTAGGGAAATTCTTGCGAATTTAGCAGTCTGAATTGAGGTGGTCAAACCCCAGACAGTAAACACAGGTGGTGTGGGGATTGGCCTTAGCAAAGACCTCCCCACACACACTGCAGTGTTGAAACCCAGTGGGCCCGGTTTTTTTTCTTGGGTTTCTCAGACATGGCCAACCTAACCAACTTACCCTTTCTATGGCAACCACCAGGCAAGACTCCCCTATCGGTTACACACCGTGTCACAGGTGATGGGGAAAAAAAAAAAAAAAAAACGCTAAAATTAAGCTTTTTTTTTAAACCGATATGGACCAGTAACCGCACACTAACTTTTCCTTTTTCAAGATCTTACTACAAGATCAGTTCAGCCAAACCGATTAGAAAAATTTCACAATTTCCACACAACAGCTACTAATCTAAGTACTTACGGTACCACAGACAAGAGTCTCGAACCGAAAAATGAAACGAAAATTGGACTAAAACCGAAACTTTAACCACGATAGAACCGAGCAGGAGAAATCTCCGGAGGGACTGTTCAGTGAGGTGGAGTAAAGAATCTGACTGTTTGGTTTCAAAAGGACACAGACAGAGTTTTCAACCGAGCTCAAGCCCAACGTTCTATGCCTGGCACAGAATTTAACCCTTCACTCTCCAGGGCAGTTCAAGAGCTGGAGCTAACTGCAAATTGTCAGAATACAGCAATACTTCATGTTGTTTGAAGGGGCACTGGTACTATGGCCTTTTTGGTCAAAAAGGCCCTCAGTTCTTCCTATAAGATGGGTATATGATCTGAATGATAATAAATCTTGTGTGGAGGGCAAGGGCGTGGGGTGGAGAGGAACTCCAGAGTATGACCCTTCTGCGTAATCTGAAGCACCAATTTGTCTTAAGTGATAGTTTGCCAGGCCTCCAGATGGAGGGCAAAATGACCCCCCCCCCCCACAGCCTCCAAGGCCTGGTCAAGGAGGCAGGGGGAAGCCCTAGTGGATCACTGGGAGACTGGCTGCGCAGCTCCACCCGAAGGGCAGGAGTGGGCACCCCGGGCGGCAGAGGAGTTGCCTCTGCTGGACTGAGCATGACCTCTGAAGCCGCCTTTATTATTACCTCTGTATCTTCTACCTCTTTTGGAATAAGAGGAATGCTGAGTATGGTAGGTTGTAGATGGGAGTATGGTCCATGCCATGGACCGTACGGAGGGTTCTGCCTGATACCTGTAAGTCATCCAGTAGAGTTTTGAGCACCTGGCCCAAACAGCTTGGACCCGTTAAAGGGGGCATTAGCTACTTTATGTCGTATGTCAGGTGCAAAGCCTGACATGTGAAGCCAAGCATGGCGACGCAAGGTGATGGCAGCACCTGACAGTCAGGCTGAGGTATCTATGGCATCATATCCCGACCTGTGAAGGTGACTGGAGACAGAATTACTAGTTGCCACTGTAGCCAATAATTTCTCCCTTTCCTAGGAGGGAGGGAGTTTATTGATAAGCTCAATGGCAGAGGACCCAAGGGAACGCTGATATTTAATATGACCCATATAGTTCAAGATTCTGATATTCATAGCACCTGAGGAAAAGACCTCTTTCCTCAGATAGTCAATTCTTCGGGATTCCTTATCGGGGGTAAGGAGCTCACGTGCTTGCGTTTTTTGGTACGGTCATGAGCGGCACTAATGACCACATAATCTGCCTCAGGAATACTAGACAGAAAGGGGTGATCCAGAGGAGCCTGATACAGACGATCCGCGTTGTGGGGAACAGCAGTAACAGCTGAAGACTGATGACAAGCAGCCAGCATGGCATTCTGGTAAGTTAGTATTAGTGGGGGAACCACTAAAACGGACTCCTCAGGTAATTCAAGGTGTTCTGCCATATCCTTGTGTTGTTTGTCATGTTCAGTAGTCAAGAATCCCATGACCTTTTGTATTTGAGCCATCATCTCACTAAAGGTCGGGTCATCTGGGGGAGAGGCTGCAGAAAGTACAGGCAGGTCCTCATCCAGAGAAGAGATTTCCGAATAGGGAGATTCAGGATTGTGAAAATCCAGATCTTGAAACTCTTCATCCTCAAGATCACCGGGGAAATCAGGCGGTAATTCTTGGTCATCTGACAAACAGTCCTCTACGAAAGGAGGAGGAGACCAGGGTGGCATGGTATCCCTGTCACAATGGAATCTTTTAGGAGGAGGAGGAGATCGGGGAGGATCATCCAGCTCTTCATAGGGCAGGGAGTTCCGCATGGCATGCAAGACATGTCGTACTACATTGGTGATGTCCCTTTCTTGAGAAGAAGGGGAGTGCTGGGACACAAGTGGGGTGATAGAGGAATGGGACGAGTAGTATAAGCAGGTCTTGCCCCGGCTGGTCAAGACCAGGGTCCCGATCTCTATCCGCCTGACCCCTATAGGAAGGCACCTGTGAAGGCAGAGGGGCAGTCAATAAGGCATAAGCCACAGGTTTCCCCTGAGAAATGTGGGGTCTCATCGACGGGCCAGCAGAGGGAAAGGAGTTATTTTCACTTAAACTGTCAGATGCTCTCGACGGGAGAGAAGCACCTGTAAATGGAGCAGCTGTATATAATTAACTGCATGGAAAGTGCTGGAAAGTGTTGTCGACAAGAGGGTATGAGCCTCTGTCGATGGAGCAGTCACTTTTTTATGAAAAAGTGTTTAGCGGATGCCCCGTCGACGGGCAACAAGGCAGGGAGTGTGAGGAAGGTTTCTCCTTTTTCTGCCAAGAACGAGAACCAGTAGAGGGGGAGCCCTTGGTACGAGCCCCCTGGTTCTCCAAGAGAGACATTTTCTGCTCCATCAAAAGATGTTGAATTTCAAGCAACCATCCTCGATGAGTTGCCTGATTAAATTCCTGACATAGACTGCAGGGACTGGTGTCATGTGTGGGTTCCAGACACCTTACACAAAGTGCGTGTTTGTCAAAGCAGTATATCTTCCTACCGCAACAGCAGGAACAAAATAATGCTTGTTTTGTTTAAGAATCTGTAGACATTCATCTTAGTTCCAAATTTCTCATCAATGACTGCTACACAGAAGTTGCACTAGCTGCTGTGCGAGCTGAAGATGGCAGGAAAATGAACTGAGGATACCAGGGACAACCCACTCTTATATAGGAAACAGGAAGCTGATGTCATGTGTGTCGGTCCCTGTTGAAAAACTGCTAGAAGAGCTGACGTACGCCACAGCGACCTCTCCTGGAAACCAAAAAGTATTACCAACTGCAAGAGACCACTCCGTGGAAGATCTACTGTTACAGGCAAGTAACCTGTGTTTATGCACTAAACCTAAGGGCATAACATAGCCCTGATGACCCACGTAAGAAGGGTCAACAAACTAGAAACAAAGTGTCTTCACAGCCAAAACCAAAAACAATGGGTGAAAATCAGTAACAGACCAGAGTGAGCCAGAAGAATGGCAGGTGGGTGTGTTAGTCAATGGTGCACATATTCTTAGATCAAGAATTACAGTGAGTAAGTAATTTTCATATCTTCCAGGAATCAATCGTCACCACTGATTTACACTAATGGGTCAGAGTAGCAAGCTCAGACAAATTCCTCAAGACTAGGACAGTAGAAGCCAAGGGCTCACTCAGGACAGCCTGCCAAACGTGGCATGCTGCTTGGCACAGACATCAAAGGCATCTTGCTTAACAAGGTGTGCACTGTGCTCCAAGCTGCAGCTCTGCAGATTATCATTGATGAGCACAGAGCGGATCGCTGGCAGAGACATGGCAACTGCTCTGGTGGAGTGGGCACGTACCGAACCTTGTAGCTTGAACTGTGCCATGGAATAGTAGTGGCGTAGGTAAACATGCACTTCATCATAACAGGCTGTCCCTTCCAATAGAGATCGAAGGTGACAAAGACCTGTCTGGATTGCTTGAAGTCCTCAGTTCTATCAAGGTAAAACGTAAGGACCGTCTTAACATCCAGAGAATGGAGAGTGCATTCTCCTTCATTCTGAAAGTTAGCAAAGAAGTTAGGCAGCACAAGTGGCTGATACAGATGGAACTCCAACACCACATTGGAAAGGAACTCAGGGTGTGTGTGTGTGTGTGTGTGTGTGTGTGTGTGTGTGTGTGTGTGTGTGTGTGGAGAACTACCCTGTCCTTGTAGAAAACAGTATGAGAAGGATCTGTGACCAAGACACGGATCTCAGATACTCTATGATCAGAGGTGCTG
Organism: Neoceratodus forsteri; assembly: GCA_016271365.2. NCBI lineage: Eukaryota > Metazoa > Chordata > Ceratodontiformes > Ceratodontidae > Neoceratodus > Neoceratodus forsteri. The sequence goes on from CM057458.1 coordinate 662,375,309, forward strand.
GCCACTCGAAAAACTGCTTTCCTAGTTAAAATCTTTTACTGAAATGTTGCAAGGATCTCGAAGGGCTTGCGGGTGAGCATATCCAGGGTAAAGCTGATGTCCCAGGCAGCCACCAGCTTCCTGATGGGAGGCCTTGTGTGTAAAATGCCCTTAAAGAACTTCTTGAAGAGTGGCAGTTGTGCCAGGTGGAGGGTACCTACAGACTTGTGGTATGCAGAAATAGCACATAAGTGGACTCTGACTGTGGAATTCTGCAAGCCAGCATCAGAAAGGTACAGTAAGTAATCCAGCACCTTGCCAGGTGGGCACCAAAAGGGGTACATGCGGGTTTTGAAGCGCGAGATGGAAAATCTTTTCCACTTGGCTGTTTAAATCTTTGTACTGGAAGGTATATGGGCAGATGGAAGTTATTTCAGAGACCCTCCAAGATACCTCATACCTGTTCACTTCCACCTCTTCAGGAGCCAGGCCTGAAGGTGAAGGAAGCACAGGCTAGGATGGGCCAGGTGACCCTGAGTAAGTCAGTCCATCCTGAGTGGAACAATCCTTGGTTTGCTGACTGATGGTCTGCAGAAGACTTGGTTTGCTGGCCAAGGCACCTAGCTTCACCTAAGCTCTTTCCTTCTAAGACTGCTTGAAAGGCAGAGTAGAGAAACTTACCAGAGCAAGGGAAAAGGATTAAGACTTATTTTGGCTAAGCAGATTTACTGTGTGGTGGTGTTTTATTTTTTTTACTCACAGGGATTGCTACTGTTTGTTGCTAACATTTCATTGCTTTATTTTTCTCTGATATTGTTGTTGCTGGTATACCTTCTTCTGCATTATTACAAGGTGTGCCTACAGGTGTGTGCTAACAGATTACTGCTGTAATCTTCTGATTCAAATTGTCTTTTGCAAGGTATATCTTCTGTTACTGCTTTATTTTTCTCTGTAGCAAAGTGTTTCTTACAGGGTATATCTTCTCTGAAATTACTGTATTACAGGTGGAGCTTACATTTTTGTGACTTTTTTTCATCATTGGGATAAGCTTTCAGGGTTACTGCATTTGTTGTTGACTGATTGTTTCTGCTCTTACCTCCTTGTTCTTTCGTCCGTGGTTCTTTTTCGGCAGGGGAAGGGCCCAGCCACCCACCCCCATCCCCAACCACCCCACACTACACTACTTTTATAGGGTACCACAGTTGTGACATTTCCTGTGGCAGAGCAGGAAGGGGCGGATCAGTGGGGCATCCACAAGGTGAGCTCATTTACAGGGGCACTAGTAATTTAACTTGTTATAACAAGTTAAACAAAAACAAAACACAATCAAACCATTACTTGCATTTTTTTTTCCTTCTAATTACTCTAACTAGGTTATAAACCCAGCAACTTATTTGGAATGGATATCATTAACTGCAGGTACTGTGGAACAATTTTCAGAAAAACAGTCTTACAGGATGTAGGACACTGTCCTACATGCTGGGCCATTGGAGATCTTAGGGCTCAGCTCCGGGCAGCATGGGCAGAGATTGCATGCCTCAAATTTCATAGTCAAGAGGAAATACATTATAAGAACCACCCGCTATTTCCCCAGCATCCAACAGAAAAACCTTGATTGCAGAGGGTAGTTGGACCAGGAGGTTGGCAGGTGGTTAGAAGGGGCAAATCGGGTGCACCATCACTCTCTGCTCTCCAACATATTACCTCCAAAAACCATATAAACACTACAAACAGGTATCTGCCTCTATCTCTGAAATCAAACAAAGAGGCAGAAGACACTGCAGAGCAGGACATCATGCACAGGAGCTAGCACAACAAAACTCACCCAAATCAGGAACCAAAACAAAAAAGCAAAAGGGAATCCAAAACTTTGATCATAGGAGACTCCATGATTCGGGGAGTTGATACCCATCTCCAGCCAGGGGTAATGGTCAGATGTCTCCCAGGTACATCAGCATGGAGAGACACTGACCGCATTGCTAAAACTGTTCACAAAGCAGGAGAAAACACTGATGTCCTAGTACACATAGGGACTAATGATCTCGCCAGCTGGTCAGTTGTGGAGACCAAGGAACACCTGACCAGGCTGGGTGACAAATTATCATCCATTTCGTCCGGCATCTCCTTCTCTTGAGATCCTGCCAATCTGGGAGAGGGGGGCAGATGGATGGAAGGTCAGAGAAGGGGAGATAGGGGAGCTAAACACGTGGCTCAAGGGCTGGTGCCAGGAAAAAGGACAGATTTGTAGGGAACTGGCAACAGTTCTGGAAGCGAAAGTTCTTTAAATTTGATGGACTGCATCCGACTAAGGAGGGAGCAGTGCATTGGGCAGAAGTTTGACGTTTTGCAGAATATTTAAATAGCAATGGGGAGAGGGTGCAACACCTTCCCCTCAGCTAGTGGTCAAACAGGGATTCAGCATGTTTGCAGTTCATTTGCATCACCAGGTAAGAAAAAAGGTTTGTCTCCCCATACAACACACAGGGGTAATGCCAAACCTCACCCAACAACTAACACACCAAATCTGGCCAATGGAAGATCATGTACACAATGCTCACAGCCTGGGAAATAAGATCCCAGACCTGCAGGCAATAATGTCAGAGGCTAAACTGGACATAGTAGCAATTAGTGAGACGTGGTTTACCAGTAACCACACTTGGGAGACTACAGTACCTGGCTATGTATTGTTCAGAAGAGACCGAGGTGCAAAAAGGGGGGGAGGAGTGGCCTTGTATGTCAATGAAAATATACTAACATACTAAAACGCCAGCAGAATAGGCCTAACGGTCTTTCGTGTCTGCTCGTTTGGTCAGCCCCCACCCTGGGTGCTGACCTTGCTGTCCCCCTCGCCTTCTCTGGCTTCTCCCTTCCCAGTTCCGGATATTCTTGCTGCATTGGATTTTGCTTCCAGAACCCTTCCCCCGTACCTGTCCCACCCCTCTTGAACCCTCCACTGTCTCTGCCTCCACCAGCCCCTAGGCAGTGCATTCCATGGCTCCACCACCTCTCAGTGAAGTAGCACCTCCTCCTTTCTCCCTGAATCTTCCCCTCCAGCTCCCACCCATGCCCTCTAGTGGCCCTTCCTCCTTCCTTCAAGCACCCTGACTGTTCCTCCCTATTTACCCTCTTCATGTACCTGAAGACCCTATCATGTCCCCGGTCCCTTCTCTCTTCCAATGTGTACATATTTAGCTCCTTCGAGCCTCTCCGCATAGGTCCTGTCCCCAAGCCCCAAATCATTTTGGTTCTCCTCTGACCCTCTCCAGGAGGTTAATGTCCTCTTAATGTGGCCTCCAAACTGCACGTAGTACTCAAGGTGCGGCCTCACCAAGCAGTTATACAGAGGAGTATCACTTCCTCCTTCTGGAGGTGATCCCCAGCGATGCATCCCAGCATCCTGTTGGCCTTGGCTGCTGCCCTCCTACAAGTCTCAGAGTTGTTCATCTTGACATCCACCACCACCCCCAGGTCCCTCTCAGCCATCGAGACTTGTAGCATTTCCCCCCCCCAGGGTGTACACTTCACCTGGGTTTCTGGCCCCCAGGTGGAGTACCTTGCACTTCCCTGCACTGAACCTCAGCTTCCACTTTCTAGACCATCTTTCCAGAGCCTCCAGGTCCCCCTGTAGGGCCACCCTCCCCTCCTCCCCATCCACCACTGCCCCCAGTTTCGAGTCATCTGCAAAGAGACTCATCTCACTCCTGATTCCTGTCCTTATGTCAGATACGTAGGCGTTAAACAGAAGGGGCCCAAGGACTGATCCCTGTGGGACCCCACTAATGACCCTCCTTGGGGATGAGACTATCCCACCAACTGCCACCTCTGGGTCCAGTCCTGGAGCCAATTGCTCATCCATCTGATCAGCTGGTTCCCAACCCCATTTCTCCCAGCTTATCCAACAGGCCCACGGAGGAACAGAGTCAAATGCCTTGCTGAAGTCTAGAAAGAGGACATCCACTGGTCTAACCAGGTCCAAGGCACTTGTCACCCATTCATAGAACTCCACCAGGTTTGTCTGACATGATTTCCCGGATGAATCCATGCTGTCTATCATCCAGGCACCCTGACTTATCCAGGTCCCCCCTAGCCTCTCCTTGACAATGCCCTCCATCACCTTGCCCACCACCGATGTCAGGCTGACAGGCCTGTAGTTCCCTGCCACCTCCCTTGATCCCCCCTTGTGGATAGGCACTATATGCGCCACCTTCCAGTCTTGGGGCACCCACCCTGTCCTCAGAGAGATGGTAAAAAGCTCTGCCAGGGGTTTCGCCAGGACATCTGCAAGTTCCTTCAGCACTCTGGGATGTAATGTATCTGGCCCCGGTGCTTTCTCCGTCTTAAGGGAGCTGAGGGCTTCTCACTCTCTCTGCTGTGATTTCCACCTCCGGTACCTCTTCTCCTGCTTAGCCCTCCCCCACCTGCCAGTGATGCCTCCCTCTCCCAGCCCTGCCGACTGGTAAAGGTCCCCCCTCAGTATCTCTGTCTCTCCCATGTATGATGCAGCACCCCCATTTTCCTTGGTGAAAACTGAGGTGAAGTACTCATTTAGTACCTCAGCCTGCTCCCCCGGGTCTTGTGCCCATCTCTCCCCTGATTTAATCCTGCTAATCTGCCCCTTCACCCTTCGTTTTTCCCCAATTTATCTAAAGAACCCCTTGTTCCCTCTCCTAATTTCCCTGGCCAGGTTCTGCTCCTTCCTTGCCTTAGCCGCCCTCACCACTCTAGTGGCCCTTCTAGACATCAGCTAGACCCCTCGATCCCTTCACCCTCGAGCACTTGAATTGCTTATAGGCTGCTTTCTTCCCCGCACCACCTCCTGGACCTCCTGGTCCACCAACAGGGTTTCTGGCCCTAGCGCATTGCCTTACCTTGCACAGGTGCTGGTAGCATCCTGCACCCTCTCCTGATGATTTCACACCTACTATCAGCCCCACGCCTGACCCAATCCCATCCAAATGCTCCTTAAGGATCCTTCCCATTTCCTTAAAATCCGCCCCTGAAGTCCGTTACTGCGTCTTTGTGCAGCCTCTCACCCTCCTAGGTCCAGGCAGAACCAGACCGTGGCATGGTCACCCCCGCCAATGGGTCTCTTACCTCCAGGCCCCCAATCTGGTCACTGTCTGCCAGACCACATCCAGTACCCGTGCCTCCTGGTCGGTTCCCTCACCTGTTGAGTTAGGAACGCATCTTGAAAGACATCCAACAACCTCTGTTCCCTGGTCACAGAGGATGTCATAGTCTCCCAGTCTGTTCCTGGCATGTTTAAGTCCCCCAACACCACCACCGTTCCTCTGCCCAGTCTGCAGTGTCTCCTAACATCTGCCACCAGACTGTCCTCCAGCTCAAAGCTACAGAAATTCAGAATACACATAAGGAGCCAGAAGAACTGTGTTCACCCTGGAAACAGGAAATGGGACAGCCATAAGAACTGGGGTTGTCTACAGGCCCCCAGACCAGGGGGAGGACACAGACACATTACTGTTAGAAGATATACAAAACATGACAGCTAAAGGGGAGGTTCTGATAATGGGAGACTTCAACATGCCGGATACAGACTGGTCAATACCAGCAGGAACATCTGCCAGAACTAGACACATAGTGGATTCCCTGCAGGGGGAGGGCCTCAAACAACTGGTACAACAACCCACAAGAGACAGGGCTATTCTAGATCTAGTACTGACTAACAGGGAAGGGATCGCAGATCTCCAGGTAGAAGGTCACCTGGGGGCCAGTGACCATCACATGGTATGGTTCAATTTGGCTACTACATCTAAATCATCCCATTCCAAGGCAAAAATATGGGACTTCAGAGGAGCTGACTTTGATAAGATGGCCAACAGAGTTAAGTTAGCCCTGGCAAAAAGAAACACAGGTGAGGGGGTACAGGCAAAGCAGGCAAGCATTAAGGATGCAATACTTGAAGCAACATCCCATTGTGTTAGACAGAAAAGGAAGTGCAAAAGAAGAAGGAAACCACTTTGGTTCTCAAATACAGTAGCAGAAAAGGTCAGTGCCAAAAGGCTGGCCTTCAGGAAATATAAGGGAACACAGCGGGATGAAGATAGGGAGGTATACCAAACTGCCCTAAGGGAAGCAGGGAAGGCAGTAAGGCAGGCAAAGTCCCAAACTGAGGAAACACTAGCACGAACAGTAAAAGAAGGTGACAAGACTTTCTATAGATACATTAGTGAAAGGAGAAAGTCCAGAGGGTATTGCTAAGCTAATGGACAAAGGGAGCATGTGAGGAGGAGACCATGTAAAAGCATCTATCCTAAATATATACTTTTGCTCAGTATTTACTGAATAGAAGGTAGGCAGGGCCACAGCTCAGCACCATGGACACAGGGGAGGGAGGTGAGCACTACTCCTTCACAAAAGAAAGGGTCCTACAAGAGCCTGCTAAGCTCAGGGTGGACAAGGCAATGGGACCTGATGGCATACATCCCAGGGTACTTAAGGAGCTAAAGGTGGAACTAGCAGAGCCATTAGCAGAACTGTTTAGTGAGTCTCTGAGCACAGGAGAGGTCCCAGAAGACTGGAGAAGGGCTCATGTGATCCCGCTCCACAAGAGTGGTAGCAGGGAGGAGGCAGGGAACTACAGACCAGTCAGTCTTACCTCAGTAGTGGGCAAGATTATGGAGGCACTCCTTAAGGAAAGGATAGTGCAACACCTGGAATCCATAGGGCTACAGGATCCAAGACAGCATGGGTTTACAAAAGGAAGGTCCTGTCAAACTAATTTCATAGATTTCTTTGACTGGGTAACCAGAGTGGTGGACCAAGGGGAGCAGTTGATGTTGCCTACCTTGACTTCAGCAAAGCTTTTGACACTGTTCCACATAGAAGATTGATAAATAAGCTGGGTAGACTTGGGGTGGGTCAGACGTTGGTCAACTGGGTGGCAAACTGGTTGACGGGCAGAAAACAGAGAGTGGTGGTAAATGGTATACAGTCAGAAGAGATGCAAGTCACAAGTGGGGTACCTCAGGGATCAGTCCTGGGGCCAGTCCTCTTCAACATCTTCATTAGTGACCTTGCAGGTGGACTAGAGGGTAAGGCTTGTCTGTTTGCAGATGACACCAAGATCTGCAACAGAGTAGATGATCCAGATGGGGTGGGCAGAATGAGAAGAGATCTGGATAAACTAGCAAAATGGTCAGAAGAGTGGCAACTTGGATTTAATGCAAAGAAGTGCAAGATCATGCACACAGGGAAGAGAAACCCTGAAGCCACCTATAGGCTGGGAGGGGAGTTGCTAGCAGTCACAAAGGAAGAAAGAAACTTGGGCATCATCATCGCTGATAACCTGAAATCATCCAAGCAGACCTCTAAAGCAGTAGGTAAGGCTAGGGGGGTGTTAGGGTGTATTAGTAGGGGTATCACAAGTCGAAAAGGGAGGTAATAATCCCTCTGTACAAGACATTGGTTAGGCCCCCATCTGGAGTACTGCGCAGTATTGAGGCCACACCTTCACAAGGACATTAACCAAATTGAGGCAGTCCAGAGAAGGGCAACCAAAATGGCAGGGACTGCATCAGAAGACATATGAGGACAGATTAACAGAGCTCAATATAGATACCCTTGAGCAAAGGAGGGAGAGAGGTGATATGATCGAGGCATTCAAACACCTTAAGGGCATTAACAAGGTAAAAGAGGCTAACATGTTTAAATATAAGAAAAATAGCAGGACAAGAGGACACAGCATGAGATTAGAGGGGGGCCGATTAAGGGGGAATGTGAGGAAATTCTTTTTCACAGAAAGGGTGGTAGATGCATGGAATGGCCTACCTCAAGAAGTGGTGGCTATGAATACAGTGCAGGGCTTCAAACAGGCATGGGATAGGCATAAGGGAGCAATACAAAGGAGTATGAATAGATAGGCCACTGACAGAGCAAAGGTCGATGGCACATTTATAAGGTAGAAAAAGAAATGGGCAGACTGGATGGGCCTTGCGGTCCTTATCTGCCGTCAACTTCTATGTTTCTATGTTCAAAAGAGGAAAACATGTTTGTCGAGGCCAGCAGGGGGCTACCAGTATTACCTTGCCCCGTGCACCTCCAGATTGAGCACTAGAGGGACTGGTGGGAAAGCATGCAGATATTAATGTTGCCACTGCAGTCTGAATGTATCTGGACAGAAAACACCAGGTCCTGTATTTCTGGAGCAGAATCAAGACAGTTTGGTGTTGAGTAGTGATGCAAAAAAAGGTCCATATCTGGGGTGCCCACTTGTCAAACAGCAATCTCACAATGTCTGAAGCTAGTGACCACTCTTGAGGATTGGCCTCTGTTCAGCTGAGCTAGTCTGCCAGAATGTTCTGGAGTCCTGGCAATTAAATAGCTTGGAGCAGTATCTGTTGCTCAAGACACCATTCCCACACTCTCATGTCCTCCCTGCAGAAAAGTTAAGAGTGTGTTCCTCCTCTTTGTTGATGTGATAACATCACTGATTAGTTGTCTGTCAGGTGGAGGACTGTTTTATGGCAGACAAGATCCACAAGGGCTTGCAGGCCGTACAAAACATCTCAATCTCCAGCATGCTGATGTGGGGAGAAGTCTCTGACGGGTCCCAGACACCTTGTGTTCAGAGGCCCTGACAGTGGGCACACCACCCCAATAGGAAGGCATCAGTGGTGAGTCACCTGAGGCTCCAGCTGGAGGAAGGGAAAGCCCTGAAGGAGACTGTCCTCCACTAACCACCTGTGAGTGACCGAACCAAGGGCTTGGTCACTTGTATTGGGTAGGTCTGAGGATATGATGCTTGTGACCCCTGTGCACTGAGCATCCACCAAGTCATTCTCATATGTAGTTATGCCACAAGCACTGTGAACACTGAGGAGAATATCAAACCCACCATGCGGTGTACAGAGTGGGCTTGAACAGATTTGAGCTCCATTATGTAGCATGCCATCTGCAGGACTGCCTGTATTCTGCTCTCTGGATGGAAGACCCAGGCCTTGGTCACATCCAGAAAAACTCCTAACAGCAGCAGCTGCTGAGAGGGCTGGAACTGAGATTTCTCTAGATTCAGCCAAACCTGATGAACTGGCTATGAGCCAAATGCCCAATTAATGGTAAACCTGGAGTTTTAGTTTTCTGACGTGAGCTGTGAGTACTGCAAAGCAATCTGTAAAGACTTGAGGCACTGAGGAAAGCACAAAAGGCAGAACCCTTCACTGGTAATGCTGCCCCCAGCAGAACAAACTGAAAATATCTGTGGTGGCTAGGGTGCATCACTATGTGCTGGTATGAATCCTGCATATGTCCAAGGAAGCCAACCAATCCTGAGGTTTCAGGAAGGGAAGTAGAGACCCCAGAGAAGTTATCCTGAACTTATCTCGACCCAAAAACTTGTTTCTGAAGTTGCCAATGGGGCACATGCCCCCCAGTTTCTATTGAACTAGGAAGTAGCAGGAGTAGAAGCCTGCGTTTCCTTCCGACTCTGGCACTACCTGCACTCTCCTGTGCCAGAAGCTCTAACATGAAATGATAAGGGGTGCCTTCTGGGTGGATCGTCCAGAGGGTTTTCTGTGAAGCCCAGGGAGTATCCCTCTCGGATGATCCTGAGGACACACTTGTCTGTCGTGGTGGATTCCCACTGATGGTAGAACTAGGTCAGGTGCCCCCCCACTGGGGAGGTGAGGTCTGCCTCGGGTAGCTGAGGCAGGACCAGGGCTGGAGCTTCAGAGGATGGTACTGGGTGCTTTCGATGTCTGTGCCTTCAGCTGCACCTTCTTTGAGGCGGCTGAGATTTTTGGAGATCTGACGGGCTCCTCGCATTTCCCATGAAAGACCGCCAGTTCTGAGAGAAACCATGCCTCCCGAGGGTTAGCAGGAGCTGGCCTGGAAGTCTTAATGGTCGTCTAGTTTTCTGAGATGCCTCAAAAAATTTCTCTGCTTGCTACCCAAACAATAAGTGCTATCAAAGGGGACGTTTATTACCAGTTGCTGGACATCTTAAGGGGGGAAAAAAAAATTAGAGTATGTAGCCAGGGGTGCCCCTGACACAGATGCCTGTCACAGCAGAATGGGAGAAGAGGAGCAGAGATTGAAGGACCGGATGGTATGCCTTCCCCTGGTTGATTGAGATCATGTCCGGGCGTGCTGGAAGCCGCTCCGGGGGCCTGTTGCTGAGGCTAAGGAGATCTGGGTACCAGAACTGGAGAGGACAGTTTGGGGCTACCAGAATCACCTGTGCCTTGTCCCTCCTCACCTTGATGAGCACCCTGTGGATCAAGGGAAATGGAGAAAAGGCGCAGAAGATGCCTGGGGTCCACGGCCTCGAAAAGGCATCCCCCTTGCAGCAAGCCCTGCTAAGTGGGGGCAGGCATGAAACAACCTCAGCTTGGTGTTTTCCTTGGAGGCAAACAGGTCCACCATCAGTTTGCCCCAGTGGGAGAACAGGCTGTAAGCTACCTCTGGATGGAGAGACCACTTGGTGGGATGTCTCGCCTATGTGGCCGAGAGCATCCGCCAGATGGTTTGAGGCTCCTGCCACAAGGATGGCTAGGAGACCTGCCTCCAGACGGCTCATGAGTGTCCAGATGTGGAGCGCTTCCCTGCAGAGCAGATGGGAATGCGTGCCACCCTATTTGTTGAGGTGGTACATGGTCATGGTATTGTCCATCTGGACTTGAACCATTTGATCCCAGAGCCGAGGAGTGAAAGCTGACAGTGCTAGTCTGACTGCTCTGAGCTCCAACAGGTCGATGCGATAACGGGACTCCTTGGGGTTCCAGAACCCGTGGGCCCTGTTGTACCCCATATGGGCCTCCCAGCCCATGAGCGAGGTATCGGTCATAAGGACGGCCGTTGGCTCAGGATGGACAAATGGGATCCCTTCCTGCAACTGACCTGGAATGGTCCACCATTGGAGAGCGCCCCACATCTTGTGGGTGACAGTGATCAGCTGGTTGAAATGACCATGGTGCTGAGTCCACTGAGTGGCCAAGCTCCCACTGGAGGGGGTGCATGTGCCACCAGGCCCAACGGACCACGGAGGTGCATGCTGCCATGTAACCCAGAAGGCGCAGAAAGTCCCGGGCAAGGCGCAACTGCCCAACCAGAAATGACTGGGCAAAGGAGGAGAGAACCTCCGCCCCGATGAAGCACATCACCTAAGAAGGCACGAGTTCCAACTTGGCCTCGCTGATCAAGAGGCCGAGTTGGGAGCAGGTCTGGAGGGCCAAGTCCCTAGACCTCTCCACCGCCTGCAGGGTGGAACCTGCTAAAAGCCAATCGCCGAGGTAGGTAGGGTACCTCTGCCCCCGCCCGAGATGAGCTGCCACCACTGAAATGCATTCTGTAAATATGGACCGCCAAATGGCATGACTTGAACTCATACAGGGTCCCTCGGCTCGAAGCGGAGGAACAGCTGGTGAGACTGACAGATTGGGGGACATGAAAGAATCGTCCCTGAGATCCAGTGAACAGAACCATGTTTTGCTCCAAGGATGGCATGGTCTGGGACAGAGTGACCATCTGAAAGGTGGGTGACCTGAAATACTGATTCAGGTAATGCAGATCTAGAATAGGGTGCCAGCCCCCGTGAACCAGGAAGTACCTGAAAACGAAGCCTGGGTCTGTTGGAGGATCCATCACTAGAGCTACTGCCTCCTTAAGGAGGAGCTGAGCAATGTCGCCTTGAAGAGCCAACTGAATATGGGCGGATACCCTCCTCCAATGGGGTGGGTTCAGCTGGAGGATATTGCTCAATTTCAGAGGCAGTCCCTGGCCGACCACATCTAAGACCCACCTGTCCGCAGCACATGGACCAGGTCTCCCCAATGAGGGACCCAAAGTTGGCGTGACAGGAGTGGGGTGGCAACCTCCGCCTGTCACTGAGCAGGCTTGAAGGCGGAGGATCCAGGGCCTGAACCTCGGCCTCCCTTACGGACCTGGAAGGGCCAAGGCCGGGATGCCAAGCTTGAGCCTGTTGCTGGCCCCCTTGAATGGAGGGCTGCTGGGCCACAGGGGAAGAGTGTTGAAAAGGCTCCTACTTCTTAGAACCAGAAGAACCCTAAGCAGAAGTGGCATCCAAGGTGGCATAGGACTGCTCAATATGCTGAAGGTGACCAGCCACACCAGGGCAGAACAGATCGGTGCCCAGAAAAGGCACATCAGCTAGTTTGTGCTGAGCAGCCATTGGAAAGGAGGAGAGCCTCAGCCAAGCCCTGCGGCGAGAGGCGACTGCAACTGCCAACGAGCAGGCATAAGATTCCCCGATATCCAGGGCCATCTGAAGCTGTTTGGCAACAGCCCAGCCTTGGTCCCGGACCTGCTTGACTGTGGTCTGCATGTCCGCTGGAAGATGTGGGAGGACTTTGTCCAAAGACCCCAAGAGGGTATGGGAGAAGCGTGCCATGATGACGGCCGAACTTGCCTGACGGAGGCCTAAAAACGAGGCCACATAGACCTTTCGGGCAGAATGATCCAAATATTTGGATTCCTTCTCAGGAGATTGGTCAGTATCGACAGAACTACCAGCACGCCTGAACACAGAGGTGGTCACAAGGCTCTCGGCCAAAGGGTGCTCTGTGAACCCCGCGCAAGGGACCCCATGGGCACCGCATACTTATGGGCCATGCAGGCAGATTGAGCTGGACAGCAGGCAGGGTGCTGCCAAAGTTCTAAGGCCGGGCCAACAGACTCGGCCACAGGAAAGGCTTCCATTAGGGTATCCCCTCTCGAGTATGTCAGTGAGAGGGTACTCCGCCTTTTTCTGGATAGGTTCCAAGGGCATCCATGTGGACTCAGAGATGAGGCGAAGAATGCCCTGAAAGGACAAAGGACCTTCATCCGTCTCTATCCCATCAGCCGATTCATCATCCCCTGGATGAGAATGAAGGCCAGTCTCATCCGAACCTGAGGAATCCGGATACAATGGTCGACTGCCCACATCACCCTCGACCTGCTAGGGACAATCGGGGGTGACAGTGAGCGAAAGACGCCGGGGAAGCCCGGTGTCCGATCTAGCTTCCTTAGAAGGAGCCCCTCCCACAGGCTGCTAAGGCAGTGGTTCCACCAAAATCGGTGGAGAAACCGGTTTAGGCCGAACTGGAGGTTTCACTGGCTCCGTAGGCAGGGGAACCGATTTGATCGGCTCCGAAGGAGTCGGCTTCGGCCTGAGAAGTGAAAGCCAAGTAATGGCCAGGAAAAGAGCCAGAGTAGGTTTGTGCCTGGTCAAAATCAGCTGTTGCCACATAAGGTCCTCATAGCGCCGATGGAGTTTCCGCCAGAGCCTCTCCTCATCCGAGGAGGACGAGGATGACCGACGGCGTCGCCTCTTTTTAGAGCACTTATGGCTCTTCCTCGGCCTATTGGTTGAGGGAGTCCGGGACCTCGATTGAGATCAGATGGGCCGACTTGGTCGCTCAGGAAACACCGTTGGGACGGTGACTTCCTGGGGTCGGGAACCACATCCTCAACGGGATTCCCAGCAGGCTGGGTCTTCTCATCAGGGAAAACAAGGACCAGAGTCCGAGCAAGAGAGTCGATCGTGTTGAGAATTATCTCAATGTCGTCTACCAACACTTCAGTTGACAGACAGCAAGGCTGAGAAGCCAGCGGCCGAACAGGCCATTTCGGCCAAGGTCAAAATGGCCGGTTCCTGAGACCGAGATCTCTCCCGATCCCAAAAGCATCTCCGTCGAGATGAAGATGATCCCGGGTCCTTTCCCCACTTATGAGAATAAGAGGAGCGCATGCCCGCAGGCCTCTCACCCTTAGTCAGAAGAGACTGGCACAACTCTAGGAAAGAACCCAAGAAGGTGGAGCCCAGGTTGAGCGGAACGAAGAAGCTCTGAGAGGAAGATTCCACAGCACAAGCCGCTTCCTTCTCGAAGGCTTGCATGCACTCCAATTGCTTGGCGGATCATGCGGCCGCGGAAACCGCCCACCGGACCTCCCTGGATTTCACCGGCGGGTTCAGTTTATCAGGCCTCCCCAGATTAAGGCATGTGAGACGGTCGTTGAGGACGTTGGGATGAAATGCAAGGCAAACTTCGCACGTCATGGTCGATACCCAGACATTAAACACACACAGCATGTGGGTCGGTGCGCAATATCTTTTAGCCACATGAACACATCCTCAATGGGATTCCCAGCAGGCTGGGTCTCCTCATCAGGGAAAACGAGGACCAGAGTCCGAGCAAGAGAGTCGTCAACCAGGATCGGCAACAGAGAGTCGATCATGTTGAGAATTATCCGGGGAAAGACTTGTTTTCCATAGCTGAAGACAAGAAATAGCAATTGCTAACGCGAACAAGGTGAATTTTCAGAATAACCGAAGGCTTTGAAGCTAGGGCCTACAACATGTGACAGCACAAAGGAAGCAACCTGAATCTTCCAGCGAAAGGAGGAATGGAGGGCAACTAAAATGGTGCAGGGTCTACAAGAGAAGCCATACAAGGAGAGACTAAAGGAGCTTAATATGTATACCCTTGAAGAAAGGAGAGAGAGAGAGAGGGGAGATATGATAGAAACTTTTAAGTACCCCTGTGGAATCAACAAAGTCCAAGAGAGTAGCATCTTTCAGAAAAAGAGATGTGCAAGAACAAGGGGACACAATTTAAAGATAGAGGGGGGACGGTTCAGGGGCAATGTGAGGAAGTATTTTTTCACAGAGAGGGTAGTGGATGCATGGAACAGCCTTCCTGAGGAGGCTGTGGGGTCTAAAACTGTGGACGAATTCAAGAATGCATGGGACAGACATAAGGCAATTCTTGTGGGGGGTAGGAAGAAATAGGCTGTTGGTTAACTAGGATCTGCTGCTTACCCTGTAGGTAGGGAAATGGGCAGACTAGGTGGGCCAAGCGGTCCTTATCTGCCATCAAAGTCTATGTTTCTAAAGGAAGATCTGGCATCATGGAGCAGAGCCGAGGGTTATACCACCCTGGTGGGTGGGAGGAGCCAGCCTGAAGACTTTCCGGCAGATTTAAAGGGGAGAGGGACATGCCAGGAAGTGTGGATGAACAACACATCCATGATCTTAGAAAAACATTTTTTTTTAAAATAAAAACCTTCTCAACTCCCCTTTTTTCGTATCTCAATTATGTTTTCCCACCTCCAAAGGTTTTTGAGACCACACTTTACAGTGTTGTTTTTTTTTTTCCCCCCAGGCAGTGTGGGGCAGCCGTTTGAACCCTATCAAGTGGAATGTTCTTTATCTTTCCATAGATAAAGGGGGTTTAGGGATGGTGAATCCCTTAGTTTTTTTTCTATTCTATTTTCATAATGACTAATGTTAAACCTTTACTTTTTCATACTGGACACCACTTTTTTTTTCACTTCTCTCTGCCCATGGGTCAGACGTTGGGACACAAGACAACTGCGTGGAATGGGAACTGCAGGGCAGGCTCCTTCTTATGTATGGTAGTTATTCTTAAAACTAATAGCTTGGCATATTTCTAGTAGAATGGTATTAACTGGACATAGAAATATTCTATATGATCATGTTATTTTGGGGGCTTTTATGGATTCTGACATTTTGAAGTGCCCTCCGTCCTTTTTATCTTCCCTCAAGACCTTATTACAAAATAAGAGAATCCCCACCCCAACATTTGGGACGTCCACTGGCTCTGCTGTCATGAGAGGTTAAACGTGAAAGAAAACCAAAAACAAACAGTTGGCTGAACGACTGCGTAGCAGGCCGCATTGTGATCCACAAACTGAATCCATGCAACATCTTTTTTTCACTTGCTCATATATTTCAAACTTCTGGACTGTCACTCATACTTAATGGCAGGTACCCTTTTTCCGAACTCTCAGTTATGAAGTTTTAATTTATGGAGCATCAGGGTCCGCATGGACTGCTTGGCATGAAAATACACTACAGGTAGCACATAAAGTTGGGGAGGGTCACAGGGAGCATATTTCGTAAGAAAATAAATGCATGTGTGGAAAGAACAGGCAGATAACTTGGCCTTGGGCATGCTTACAGAGCTTTGCACCGTCGTTGGTTCCTCATCTCTCAAGTGCTGTAGTCCATGCAGACAGTTGGTGATGCTAACATCACAGTTGTGCTATTATAGGCTGTAACTGCCTGAATGATTGAAGACAACTGTGATGGATTTGTTTATTTTTGTCTATCCGCTTGTAAGGTTATTGGATGAACAGGCATGTGATGCTCAGTTTATGATCCAGCATCACCTGGAAAGGTGACATTGTCACTAAAGACTTGTGTATTACGTGTCCACTAAGTGCCTTAACGTCACCTTACTTGTCTGTCAGGGATTGGGACTGTGTCCCTACACAGTCCATAGTACATAGTCATGTGGGGAGTAGTGCAATGAATGGCTGTGGGGCAGCAGTCTTCCGGGAGTCTTTCTGGAGGCTGAAATGCTGCCCTATTTGCAGACAACTCTCTGCCCTGAGGGAGGAAGTTGCCCGTCTTCAGGCCACACTGGACAGCAGTAAGAGAACCTTCCCCCAGGCCAGACTTGATGGTAGGAAGGGAACCCCCCCAATCCAGGGAGCACCAGAGCCACCACCACTACCTCAGAGGTTGCAAAGAAAGCACAGCAGTTGGAACACAGTGGGCTCAGGGAGGGTGAGGAGGGTGCAACAGAGGCACACCCAGTCAGTTGTTCCACTCCACAATCCATACACCATTCTGGGGGAGCACAGCTCCCCTATGGATGCACCCACGGAGGAGATTAAGGAGGCTGAGGACACCTGTCACAAGGGAGGCCCACAGGAGGGAGGCAGAGGATGCCACAAGGAAAGGAAGCAGCTCTTGGTGGGGACTCAATTATTAGGGGGACAGAACTGGGGGGAGCAGGGAAAACTGAAGTAAAGTGCCTGCCTGGTGCCATGGCACTGGAGTTGGGCGTGACACAGAGCGCAGAGTCGCAAGGGGTATTGGAGCCAAGGTCGGGACCGATCACGCCGCCCCCAACCCCGTCGCCTCCAGTCCCAGCGCTACACATGGCACCAGGAGCAACAGCGACACCGAGAGCCAGCCAGTCAACACCAGTAGGTGGTCCCATGGTGGTGGTGGTTCACACACTGGAGGGGACAGGTGTTCCAGTCCTTCAATATAGCACCCAACCACCATCTCCTGCACCACCGTCGGCTTACCAGCCCGCACCCAGTAAACAGAGATGACAGCCATGTGCACCTCTGTTGACAAGGCACAGGTCAGAAAGCATAGTCAAACCAGAAGAAGTTATAAAATTCGTAAGTAGCATTTTGTTATCTATAACAATAAAATAAAAAATTAAACTATGCAGGATAGTGCTCATACAGGCAGTTCAAACAAAACAAAATCCTTCAACTCGGTGTCTCTAGTTCTAAATGTTAATCTCTCTGTAAACAAACACTGCTCTCTTGATATATTACGTCTTTTCTTGGCAATTAACTTCTGCATCTTGAGCTCATTAAGATTCATCCTGTTTCTCATACAATCGATCAGAACTTTGTCAATTTCTTTCCTGCAGGTGCAACAAAATAGAACATTGTGCCCCAGAGCTGATCTTTTGTTGACAACTCTGCAAATGGGCCTGCGGAGGTCAAACTGCACCTCAAGGTTAACCTATATGTTCCAGATACATCCAAATAGCTTTCTGCAAACTATAATTACCATATATACATTTGCAAACCAAGGGATCCCAGTTTCACACAAAGATTCACATATACTTTTTAACCACAGAGAAGTAAGGGGGAAAAGAAAAGACAGAAACAGGAAGAAAACGAAAATTACGTACTCACCATAGGTTGTGCTTGAGGGTCCAGGTACGGAGGGTCACCTGACACAGGGGAGGAGTGTGTTCTGCCCTTCCTGCACAGGTAGAACTGCCTGGATATGTACAACCTGACCCATGACTACAGGAGTGAATTCTGTCAGAAAAGCTGCACTGCACAGAGTTCCAGCAGGTATATGTAGTGACGGGACTCTATGAGTGATCAAAACCCATGGGCTCTGCGGTCTCCCAGGTGTGCTCCCATGCTACCAGAGATGTATCCATCATGACTGTGACATTCGGGTCTGGGTAGACAAATGGGTTTCCTTTCTCCAGGTGTTTGGAGATCAGGCACTATTGTACGGCATCCAACATCGGCTGGGTCACTGTGACCAGCTGTTCCAAGCAGCCTATGCACTGGGACTACTGCGGACCCAATTACAGGGTTTTATTTAACTCTAAAAACTGATTAACGTTTTGCTCACAAAAGTTCTAAAACATTGTAAAAATGCATAGCACTTGCCTCACTGTGTTTAACAAACATAACACTTATAGAAAACCTATATAAATACTTTCTGTACAGTTAGTATTGTCCCAAGGAAAAACTGCTAATTATTTAAAACACTGAACTACCACTGCAGGTGGCGCATCTGCCAGCAGGCCTAATAGACCACACTAGTACAGGACACTATGTACACCAGCAGTCTCAGGAAATCCCAAGAAGGGTGCAAGCGCACAACCTAAAATAATTAGGCAAAGGAGAAAAGGTCCAGTGCCCGGTCCGCAGGGAGCCCTGTTCTGCCCCAATTATCACCAGGATAACTGATTTGCTGGGCGGAGAGTTAGAAGCTGTGTTTGAATGTTCATAAGTACACCTTTTGAGTGATGGAATTATTAAACTGCCCAAGCTTTGAACTTCAACAAGTGTCCTTTATTTGGCTATTTTGCTGCATACCAACTTACACAGAGTGGGCTGGAAGTGCAGGTCTGTCTGTTTGGTTACGTTGGGAAACACATTCCCTGACCAGCACCCCTCCTTGAACCGGTGAGCACTGCATTCCTTGTTTTTGAATGAAGGGTGAGTGCCCAACCTGAAATGATCAGGCAAAGAAGGTAAGGTCCAGTGCCCAGTCCACAGGGAGGTGGGCACTGGCCCGCTAGGAGTCCTGTTCTGACCGAATGATCACCTGCGAGGGTACCAGCTTGGACTTCTCTGGATTGACCAGAAGGCCAAAGTCTCAGCATGTATGGAGAGCCAGAACTCTGCAGCTCTTGGATGCTTTGCACGGGCCGGACAGCAGTCAGTCGTCGAAGTAGGAATACACCCTGATGCCTTAGCACCACAGGTAGGCTGCCACCACTGCCATGCACCTTGTGAAGACCCTGGGCGCAGAGGTGAGGCCAAAAGGCATTAACTGGAACTGGTACAGGACCCCTTCTGCATGGAACCAGAGGCGGGACGGACGGACTGGGATGTGGAGGAACGCATCCTGGAGGACCAGGGAGCAAGAGAAAAAATTACTCACCATACTAATGTTTCTTCTAATGGAGTTCTGCTGTATTCTGACTATATGCAGTTAGCCCCAGTACTTGAACTGCTCCAGAGAGTAAAGGGTTAACTCTATGCAAAGGCATAGAACGTTGAGCTCGAGCTCTGTTTTCAAACCTCTGTCTGTGGTACTCTGAAGTGTAAGCGTCAGATTCTTACGAGCAGTAAACTAACTCAAAGAAAAAACTGTTTCAAAAATGATGTGCCAAAAGGCAAAACCAGGTTTTAGGGTCAAAAGACAAGTCGAGAAACCAAAAAAGAATCCAACAGGTAGTGATTTACCAAAAATGCTTAATAAACAACTAAAAGAAACCCGCTAAGAGGTGGAGGCATGTCCAGTACACCTCTGGGGTGCAGCACTATGCCTGCCCACCCACATCCCAAAACTACTAGGTTCCAGGAGGGGAGGCAGGGAGGGAGGTCAGAATACAGCAAAACTCCATTAGAAGAAACAACATTACTAGGGTGAGTTGTTTTTTCTTAAAACAACACGAACTCTTGCTGTATTCTGACTATATGCAGACTACCAAGCAGTACCCCCTTGGAGGAGGGAGTTACAGGACCTATTTTGGGAACAAGCTCTGCAGCACAACCGTGCCAAACTTAGCATCGCTTTGTGACTGGATGTCCAAAGAGTAACACTTGGTAAAAGTGTGAACAGATTTCCAGGTAGCTGCTTTGCATATGTCCACTAACAGTACATCTCTAGCTGCTGCGACCGAAGCAGCTGTACCTCTGGTAGAATGAGCCCTCAGGCCTGAGGGAGGTTCCATCCAAAGTTTAGAATAGCAGAATTGAATACAAAAGACAATCCACCTGGCAACAGACCCCTTGGTAGCAGGTTTGCCCTTTCCCACTTCACCATAAGTGAGAAACAACTGAGAGCGGTCCTTTCTATGGGCCTTAGTATGCTCAATGTTTTAACTAAGAGCCCTTTTTACATCAAGACTGTGTAACCTCCTCTCCCCAGAGGAGGAATGAGCAGTGAAAAACACAAGCAATAACAGACTGGCTCATATGAAAGTCTGACACCACCTTGGGAAGAAACTTTCTATTGGTGCGGAGGACCATCTCATCGCTATGAAAGGAAATTAAATTAAGATTCCACTGATAAGGCCTGTAATTCACTGATTCTCCTGGCAGAGGTAATGGCTACCAAGAACAGTTTTCCAAGTCAAGTATTTTAGCTCAGCTGATGATAAAGGTTCAAAAGGGGGCTGCATAAGCTGAGCAATACAGATGTTCAGATCCCAAGAAGGGGTAGGCTCCCTAAAGGGAGGACTGACATGAACCAAACCTTTGAAGAATTTCTTGAAAACTGGATGGGAAGCTAGGGAGGAGCCCTTACCAGCAGAAAGGAAGGCAGACACAGCTGCCAAATGTACTTTGAGTAGTAGTAGGTCGGAGGCCTAAACTGTTAAGATGCACTAAATAGTCCAATACAGTGGTAATATCAGCCAGTTCTGGCTTAGTATGCCTCCTGGAACACCAAAACCCAAACCTTTTCCATTTGGAGTTGTAAGTCTTCCTAGTAGCAGGTTTCCTGCTGCCTTTTAAAATATCCAGGACTGATTGGGAAAGATGCAAACTTGCATATTCTAGCTCTTCAAGAGCCAGGCCTTGAGCCTGAGAGTCTGAAGGTAGGGATGCAGAATCGTCCTCTGACAGGAGGTGAAGAGACTGTGTTGTCTGGGAAGACATAAGGGCAGTGTTACTGACAGTGACAACATTAGAGGATCGGACTGTCTGGCCCAATCTGGAGCCACCAGGATTACTTTGCAAGGCTGAGACATGATTTTTATCAGGACCCTGAATATCAGAGGAAAAGGAGAAAATGCATACAGAAACCTGCTGGTCCAATTCAGCAGAAGAGCATCATGAGGGACAGGACCCAGAAGGGGTGGTCTGCAACAATAAAGAGGAAGCTGATGTTTGTCCGGGGCTGCAAAGAGATCTATCCCTGGGGTGCCCCAACTCTTGAAAATTACTTGAAGAACTAGAGGGTTCAGGGTCCATTTGTGATGACCCTGAGAAATCCTCCTGAGAGCAGCTGCAAGAATATTGTCCTTCCCTGGGAGATGCACAGCCATCAGGGAAGCCTGAAGGGAATAAGCTAGAGACCATACTTTCATGGCCGAGGACCAAGTGCCTCCCTGCTTGTTGATGTACCACATGGTTGTGGTATTGTCTGTTCTGATGTGCAATACTTTCCCTTGAACCACAGTTGAGAATGTCTGAAGTGCTAGAAAGACAGCTCTCAATTCGAGAAGATTTATGTGTAGAAGAGACTCCTGGTGAGACCAGGTTCCCTGAGCTGTAAGATGATGCAAGTGGGCTCCCCAGCCCAGCAGGGAGGCATTTGGTGACAGTCACAGAAGGGACTTGACTGATAAAGGGAACCCCTTGTCAAAGATTGTCTTCCTCCAGCCACCACTGGAGGGCCTGGACTAAGGTTTGAGAGACTGGAACCAGTTTGGAGAGAGAATCCTTTTTCTGAGACCAGTAAGATCAGAGATGAAACTGAATCTCTCTCATCTGAAATCCTGCTCCCTGAGTTACTGCTGTGGACGCTGCCATGTGGCCCAGCAGTTGTAGAAAGTGTCTGGCTGGACGAGACACCAGAGGACACAAACAGGAGGCCAGAGTGACCAATGACTGAACCTTTGAGAGAGGGAGAAACACTCTTTCCTGAATAGTATCTACTTCCACCCCCATGAAGGTTAGAAGTTGGGCTGGCTCCAGAACAGACTTCTCTAGATTTAGAATGAAACCCAAGGATTCTACGAGCTTTTGGGTGACCTCTAAAGTGGACATGACTTGGTCCGAGGACTGGCCCACTAAGAGCCAGTCATCCAGGTATGGGAACAGAAGGATGCCCTGCCTCCTGAGGAATGCCACCGCTACTGCAAGGCACTTGAACACCCTTGTAGCAGATGTTAGGCTGAAAGGCATGGCCCTGAATTGATAATGACTGAGGGCAACTCAAACCTGAGGTACTTTCTGTGGGAATGTCTGATAAGTATGTGGAAGTAGGCATCCTTGAGATCCAGGGAGGCTAGCCAGTCTCCTGGTCTCAGAGAGGGGAAGAATTACTCCCAGAGTCACCATTTTGAACTTGGTTTTGTTAAATGTTTGTTCAGGTACCTGAAATCTAAGATGGGTCGCCACTCCTGTCTTTTTTGGGGTTAGGAAGTATCTGGAATCCAGTCCTTTCCCCCTGTGACAAAGAGGTACATTCTCTACTCCTTGCAAAAGCAGGAGAGAGGAGACTTCTTCCACTAAGGCCTTTGTCTCCAAGGGGAGAGGGAGGACTGAAGGATCTTGCTCTCATTCTTGGGAACCTTTTGAAACTGAGAGCAAGTCCCAGGCTCACTACTTTCAGGACTCATTTGTCTGAAGTAATAGACTCCAGGCCTGGGAGTAGTGAGCCAGCCTGCCCCCTACTGGGATTGGGGTGACGACCCTGACTGACACCTCAGGTGTCTGCTTGGCAGGGGGCGTAGACTGAGTGGCAGATGGGATCCTAGTCACCCCACGTCTACCTCTTCCTCTAAAGAACCCTCTCTGCTGGAAAGGAGGAGGAGGAGGCGGCCTGAGCTTGGTAGAAAGGCCTGTGGAAAGACCTGCCCCTAAACTGCTGCCTCTGAGGAGTAGTCTGCTTTTCTTTGGCTGCAGCACTCCTATAGGTGGTCCTGTATTCGTCCATTTTTTTCATATAATTCTCTGATCCCCAATGAGAGAATTACCAGTTACAGGAAAATCCATGGCCTTATCCTGGGTATCCTGTGAGAGGTTGGTACACCAACAGTAAGCCAAGCAAATCTCCTCATGGAGAGAGATGTAGCCATGAGCCTGGAATGGATATCATTAGAGTCAACAGCAGCGTGGAACTGCACTTTAGATGCCTCTATACCATTTGCAACCACCTGCTCCAGCTCCTAGGCTACCTGGGGGGAGGCATTCTTAGCTAGCTCCAGAACCGTATCCCACATAAATTTCTGGTACCTAGCTGTATATGGAGAAAGAAAAACATGGCACCAACACTTTCACATAAATAAACTGTATTGTGCTCAAACATTTTAAAACACACAATGCAGTAACGCAATGCAAGGTCAAAACAGCTCTGACAAAGAAAACGTCCGACCGGTTTCGCGCCAAAAACAGCGCCTCCTCAGGGACACCTGCCGGTCGGACGTTTTGTCAGAGCTGTTTTGACCTTGCATGCCGTTACTGCATTGTGTGTTTTAAAATGTTTGAGCACAATACAGTTTATTTATGTGAAAGTGTTGGTGCCGTGTTTTTCTTTCTCCATGTTTAAATATTATACACAGGCACAACGGGTATTTGGAGCCGCTATTCCTTGTTTTTGTACCTAGCTGTATATGCCATGTAATTAGATTGAGTCCCAAAAATGATGCCAAGTACTGCTTTTTTACCATGGCATCCACTTTCCTGGAATCCTTGTCTGGGGGGTGAGATGCCAGGGGAATATTAGCCTTGTCACAGGCTGCAGCTTGTACTACCCCCAACATGGCTGCTATGATTGGTAAGGAATTCTGTCCCAGGACCTGACAAGGTATACCCTCCTGTCCATTCTCTTTTCCACAGGAGGTATGGACGTAGGAAACTGTCAACATTTTTCTCTCTGCTTCCCCAAGGATTTGTGTAAGGGGATAGACACCCTCTGACTCTGGGACATCCATCATTTCTAAATAGTCAGGTTCTTCCTGATCCTGCTTAGCCTCTTCCAGAGGAAGCTGAAGAGTCTCAGCCACTTTCCTGTAAAACAAGAAATGGAAAGGGGACTCAGAAAGCCTGGGAGGAGAAACCTGAGAGGGCCTGTCTGGGGAGATGTCAGGCTCTACCGGCCCATCTAGGCCCTCATCCTCTTCCTCATATTCTTCCTCCTTCTCCCAGTAGCCCTATTAGTAGCTTCAGGATCTATGTCACAAACAGATATTTCAATCGAAGCGGTCTGCTGAACCCGAGCCGAGCGACTGAACATGGAAATCGCTTCTTGATCTCCTCAGCCAGTTGGACCATGGGAAGTCTGATCCGAACCGGGGGATTTTCTTTTTCATTTACTTGGAACAGATTCCGCAGAATCGGCTCTCTGTTTGCCCAAAGAGGTATTGCCCAGGTCAGTGGGCACCTCCTCAGGTTCGGCTGTAACCGAACCGCGCTTGCCATCTGGGTCAGCAGACTTCTCGGCCTCCCTCTCCCTTAGCCTACTCAAACATTTTTCCAGAGAGGCTTTGGGAAAGTTTTTGCATATTTGGCAGTCTTCTTTGAGGTGGTCAAACCCCAGACTGTACACACATATGAGGTGAGGGTCGGCCTTGGCAAAGGCCTCCTTACACTCGGTACAGTGCTGAAACCCAGTGGGTCCGGGTCTGGTTTTCTTTTTGGGTTTCTCAGATATGCCTTCAACTGAAAGTCACCCAAAACAGTGGTTAAGCAAGGCGACTAAAAACTTATCGGTTCCAACAGTGTCACGGGTCGGTTAAAAAAAATCCTAAAAGTCCGTTTTTTTTTTAGGAACCAATAAGTACCAGAAAGAACCACACAAATAATAAGTAATACAAAAAATAGACTAGGCTTCGGTTCCACACCGGACCAACCGGTAAGAAACCAAAATCAAAACAATTTCTTGCGGAAAAAACACCACTACCTACAACTACCACTTACTGGTACCGAGAGGGGAAAGAATTCTGAATTTCTTGAAGAAATAACTTGAAAAATCTACCGATTTGTACTGTAACTGAACCGAAGGGCAGAAGGGATCTTCGGAGCGACTTCACAGTTAGATGGAGTAAAGAATCTGACGGTTACACTTCAGAGTACCACAGACACAGGTTTGAAAACTGAACTTGAGCTCAACGTTCTATGCCTTTGCATAGAGTTAACCCTTTACTCTCTGGAGCAGTTCAAGTGCTGGGGCTAACTGCATATAGTCAGAATACAGCAAGACTTCATGTTGTTTGAACCACATGTTCTGCTTCAGAGACAGAATGATCTAATTTATGGTGACATCAAGAACTTGTGCCTCTGCATTAACAGGTTCAGATCATGCAGATCTAGTATGGAGCACAAGCCCACTTTCCATCTCATTATCAGGAGGTACTTAAGACACGTTAACCCTGACTGGCCATGAGTGTGGAGTCAGTAAGGCAAGAGTACCTTTAAGTCCAGAGGCAGTGCTCTGCCTACCAGTTCTAACACGCTGTGATTTCAGACCAACATGGCAGAAAATGACAACCAACTTCTGACAGGAGCATAGACAAGGACAGGATGGGTGGAGAGATGACAACCCCCAACCCGTTACTGGCTGGCTTTTGTGGGGTAACGGCCGCTGCAACCAGAGGGACACCATCACCCCTGCCCCCACCTTTCTTAGGACCCAAGCACCTGAACTTGGGGCACCACACAATATAATTTTCCCTGCTGCGTTGGTGCCAAGGAGGCTGTGGCCTAAAGGCCAATACTGAAAAGCCTGTTTCTTAGGCTTCTTTTTTCTTGTCTTTCTGGGACGATGCCACAAAAATCAAGGGTGGTACTGGACTTCTTGATATGAGTTAGATGTCCTTTCACCCCATGTTAGTAGATTGGCTCGCTTTGTTTTAGATATCCCTCGGAGAACTCACCGATGTTTATTATATAATTCTCTAAATTGGTCCAAACCACAAGACAGACGACATCTCCATCTTCTTCAGTTTACGCACAAAGTGTGGAAAGGTATTCTCCCCAAATATATTTCAGATCTGTTTAACATCAGACCAGTCAGGGAAAGTTTGAGATCTGCCAAGGGCATAGAATATTGCATAATTAAATGCAATCTAGGGGCTGGAAGATCATCTATTCCATACAGGGGAGCAGTATTGTGGAACATGGTCCCTGTCAGCTTACAGCAGTACAATCTCCCTGTAAGATTAAAGAGCTAGTGTACTGCCTAAAAGAACAGGTTACTCACATGTAACAGTAGTTCTAGGAGTGGTATATGTTGTTCATCCACACTCTTTGGTATGTCCCCTTCCACTTTAAATATCACCGAAGTCTTCAAGCTGGCTCCTCCCACCCACCGGGTGTATATACCTCGGCTCCGCCCCATGACACCAACTCTTGCGGCCAGTACCAGGTGTTAAGGTCCACAGCCGGTGAGGTGGGTCCGTGTGGATGAACAACATATACCACTCCTAGAAAGTGCAGTTACACAAAGACTTTTGCTGTAACAGTAGATCTTCTAAGAATGTCTCTTGCAGTAAGTCATTACTTCTGGGAGTTCTCGATAGGTGGCGCTCCGGCACAGAAGTTTCTTCCAGCAGTCTACACACTCGGGACCACCCACACGACCTCACTTCCTGGGTTGTACCTATAAAAGTAGGTGGTCCCTGATAAGCTCCGTTCCCCGCCAGTTTCAGCTCGTGAAAGTGAGGGACCGAGGTACCAAAGCTTCCCAACCCTACATCGTTTTTCCTGGTGCAGAATGGCAGGGGGTTGGAGGGAGGGAAACTACTTACTGCAAGAGACATTCCTAAAAGATTTACTGTTACAGCAAAAGTCTTTGTGTAACTGCACTATCTTCCACGGAATGGTCTCCTGCAGTAAGTTATTACTTCTGGGAGATTCCCAAGCAGTTATATGACAGTGGGGTGGCCAAATATGGCATTGTGCCATAAGGATAATGTGGTCATAGGACCAATAAATGTTGCGAATAGCATATCAGTATATAAAATAATTTTTGTATTCTATTTGTAAGCTGTTCCACTATCTTGTCTGTTATAGGGTTATGGCTAAGATATAAGCCGGACCTGCTATTATCAGGTGTTTATCAGATGTATTAAGAGAAATGGTAACCCGATTAGGGTGAAACATGATAATCATATCAATAAATTATAAGTAATTCCACTATATCAAGGAGTGAATAGTTGCTCTCAGTAATCTGCAGTGAAGAAAAAAAAAAAAAACAGTCTGAGCCAAAGGCAAGTGATGTCCCAAGTTGTAACAGTATTTTAAATAATACAATGTTAGTCCTTAGAAGTGCAACAATGTAGCACATTAAGAGTCTTATCACATCAGTCAAGACAGTAGAAAAATATCCATTTGGCATAAATAGGATACAAAAGTAGCAGATACTGTTGAAAATTAAACAATGTAGCTGTGGCAGAAAGTCAGTGATTCTTAGAATCAGTAGCTATATTCAGTTTTGCATTTGGTTTTAAGCAACATGTGAAGTACATGTTGACATATCCATCTTGTATTAGCAATCTAACTTACAAGCGGGCCCCAGGTATGTCAGGGCCTGCAACCTTGTTCGGCATGAATCTGAAATGTTCGTAAGGCAAGTCCATTATGTGTACTGATTGGAAAAACAGACGCTAAAGTAATAATGAACAATATAATCGAAATCATAAGGCAGTGGATTTCGTCCTTGAAATTAAACACGTGTAAGAATTTTTTTTTTTGCCAAGCAAAAGACATGCAGAGCTTAATATGTATAATCTCTGTACAGGTACTCACCCTCGTACATGTAAGTATCTGGCATGATCAGGTGAAAGTCGCTTATAGTTGTAGAAGGCTGAAATATAATCCAGACCAGGATATACTGGGTGTGTCTCAGCATGCGAGTAGTAGCAGGTGGACCCATACGTGGGAGGGACATGGAGTCCATCATACAGTAGGCCAAGAGGCATCCCTATGGAATGGCCATGATGGTCTGTAAGTGTGATACCTCAGGAAAGTGGCTAGATGTAAAGGGCCCATTGTAAAAGGCCTCAGTCTTTTGCCTGAAGCCCCAAGAGGTCTCCAAGGCCTAGAAGAGGAGACTGGGGCGGAGTATGAGTTTTTTTTTGGTTTTTTTTTTTTTAGTGAGAGGAAGAGGCACAGGGGGGCCACGGGTCAGCTTTGATGTGTTCCTTGTCACTGGTTCTCTGCCCTTAAAGGTTTCTTGTTGAGTATAATTAGGTCCAGTTTTGTATGAATAATTATATTGAGGGCGTGGTTTGGAGTACATGTATTGTACTGTCTTTAGTTGTCTGCCTGAGGATTGTAGATCATCCAGAACTGTTTGAGCCACTGGGCCAAAAGATGGTTGCCTGAAAAGGGGGCATTAGCCACTTTCTGTTTAATATCAGGTGCTAGCCCTGAGAGTCAGAGCCATGCCTGGCGGCATATAAGAACACAGACTGCAGAGGCCCTGGCTGAAACATCGGCAATATCGTATCTTGATCTTAATAAATGTCGAGAAAGGGAAGTGAAGGTATTTATTATTGATGTGAGTTGCTCTTTGTCAGGGGACGCAGGTAGTGTTTATAATGTCACCAGCAGAGGTGCTCACCGTACGCTGGTATTTCAGCATGTGTCATGTAATTAAGTATTCTGATATTTAGTGTGTTTAGAGCAAACACTTTCTTCCCCATATAATCAAAACGTCTAGAGTCTCTCTGGAGGTATTGTAAGTTTAGGTTTGCCAGTGCGGTTGTGAGCAGCTGCAATAACCGCAGAGTCCGCAGTGGGCGTATTGATTAAATATTGATGATCAGGAGAGCCTGATACAGCCTGTGTGCTTTTCTAGGTACCTCCTGTGCTGCTACGAGTTGGCTCCATGCTTCAGTAATTGCACTTCTGAACGCTGGTATAAAAGGAGCGACTGCCTAGATCAGTTCTTCCGGAAGGTCCAGATATGCTGCCATATCTTTACTTATTCTATCTTGTTCCGTTGTGGTAAACCCCATTATTTTTTGTATTTGTAACAACATTTCGGGGAATGAGGGGGTCATCCGGAGGAGAAATTACCTTTAGTGGTTGTAGTACACCTTCGTCCCAGTAACATGGATCATCATAAGGGGACTCATAACCTTTTATACTGGAAGAATCATAATGTGTGCGAAGTTCCGAATTTGTATGATAATCTGGAAAATATTCTTCTGAATATTCATGAGGAGGCATTACAGGTGAGCGGTCTAGCTCTGTGCGTGCTTGTTTTGATGGAGGCGGAGTCATAGTTTGTGATTGAGGTTTATGTCTCAGAGTGTTGGAATGGTCGAAGCCCATAGAATCTTAACACTCTATTCACTATTTCTTCAATATCTGGAACTTGTGAAGATGGAATTGCCACGTAAGCAGGCTCTGAGTCCAGCGTACTTGGTGATGGGGGATCACTTTGTGCCTCCCGGTAAAGTGGAGCACTTTTCTGGTGTCATTTTTCACCCCCGACTGGTGTGTGGGTACCATGCATGAGTGCAAATGAGGCAGGTTTGCCTCTGTGCTCCATAGTATACAATTCTTTATTTTGTGTTAATGCAGCCCCATAAGTATTGTTTCATGCATGTTTGTGGGAATATCCATGGCACATCATGGTAGACTTTCTATAAGGATCTTCCATTGTTGTATTATATGCATGTAAGAAAAAAATTACTCACCTTAGTAATGCTGTTTCTTCTAATGGAGTCTTGCTATATTATAGACCTTAGCAGTTTGATCCAGCTCTAGAACTGCCGCGGAGTGAAATGGTTAAAACCATTCCAAAATAGAATTTTGGCACGAGAGCAGCTCTATCTGTGTCATTTCAAACTTGAACTGTCAGATCTTTCGAGCCAAACTCACTAAGGTCTGTGTGGAAGCTGTAACCTACACTAGCCAAATGGCTACCTAAATAATAACAACCACT
Source organism: Neoceratodus forsteri (assembly GCA_016271365.2). Taxonomy (NCBI): domain Eukaryota; kingdom Metazoa; phylum Chordata; order Ceratodontiformes; family Ceratodontidae; genus Neoceratodus; species Neoceratodus forsteri. The sequence goes on from CM057458.1 coordinate 662,405,184, forward strand.
GATGGTCCCAACACCCAAGACTCAAGTCAGGGGACCAGAAATACTAACACCATTCTAATAATATGAAAATGGAACATAAGTATAATAAAACACACACAGTATACACATACACACCCCAAAGGGACAAAATGCTAACAGGACATAAGCAGTGCCCACACTAAGTTGCCCGCACCCCACCAAGTAGAGGTTCTGAGAGGGGCAGGTTGGGGGTCTATAATATAGCAAGACTCCATTAGAAGAAACAACATTACTAAGGTGAGTAATTTTTCTTCAAACAACATGAAGTCTTGCTATATTATGAGACATTAGCAGAATACACAGCAGTACCTCCATGGAGGAGGCAGAACCTACTTAGGAATAGGCTCTGAAGAACAGCTGTGCTAAACGAGCATCTCTCCTGGCCTGACATCCAGGAGTAATGCTTGGTAAAGTGTGTACCGTTTTCCAAGTAGCAGCCTGGCAAATCTCTAATAAAGGGATATCTCTGGCAGCAGCTAGAGACGCAGCTGTACTCCTGGTAGAATGAGCCCTCAAACCACGGGGGGAGGCTCTGCCCACTTTCTGATAACAAAATTGGATACAACAGACAATCCACCTGGCTACTGATCTCTTACTGGCAGGTTTGCCTTTCCCAACTTCACCATAGGTAAGGAAAAGTTGGAGGGATTCGAACCTGTGACCTTCGGTACGCTCTATATAATAACTGAGAGCTCTCAACATCCAGGCTGTGCAACCTCCTCTCACCCGAACAGGAGTGATCAGTGAAAAATACTGGAAGGGAGATAGATTGATTAAGATGGAAATCTGAAACCACCTTAGGCAAAAACTTCCTATTAGTCCTAAGGACTACCTTATCCCTGTGGAAGGAAATAAAGTCAGTCTCCACTGACAAGGCTTGCAATTGACTTATGCGTCTGGCAGAAGTGATAGCCACTAGAAAAACAGTTTTCCAAGTTAGGTACTTAAGCTCTGCAGAAGACATAGTTTCAAAGGGGTTGCATTAACTGGCAATGCAAACATTAAGGTCCCAAGCAGGGCTGGTTCCCGAAAGGGAGGATTAGTATGGAGTAATCCCTTAAAAACTTGGAAAACACAGGATGAGAGGAAAGAGGGATGACTTTCCTGCTGACACAAAAGCAGACACAGCTGCCAAATGAACTCTCAGGGTAGCTGGTCTGAGACCCAAGGAATTAAGATGTACCATGTAATCTAACAAAATGGGCAATTCAGCAGATTCTGGAAATATTTTCCCAGCACACCAAATGGAAAACCTTTTCCATTTAGAACTATAAGTAGCCCTAGTGGAAGGCTTTCTGGAAGCCTTTAGGATCTCAAGAACACCCTGAGAGAGGTGTAAATCAGCAAACTCTAACTCCTCAGAGCCAGGCCTTGAGGTTGAGGGATCTGAGGCCGGATACCAAACCCTTCCCTGGGCACAAGTCAACAGATTGTGATTCCTGGGGAGGCACAGGGAAGATGGACTGTCAGAGACAGAAGGAGGGGTACCAGGGCTGCCTGGCCCAATCCGGGCAATCAGAATCACCCTGCAAGGCTGAGATCTGATTTTGACTAGTACTTTGAATAGGAGAGGAAGGGGGGAAAGCATGAGGAACTTCCCTCCCAATCCAGAAGAAGGGCATCCAGGGAACTGAGCCCAGCACTGGAGGCCTGCAACAGAACAGAGGAAGTTTGTGATTGTCTGGGGCTGCAAAAGATCTATCTGAGGATGCCCACCTGGCAAAAACTATCCCCAACACTTGAGGATCCAGGGACCATTCGTGATGGCCCTGGGAAATCCTGCTGAGGGCATCCACTAGGACATTGTCCTTCCCTGGAAGATGAACTGCTATGAGGGAAGTGTTCAGGGAATGGGCCAGAGACCACAACTTCATTGCCTCGGTGCACAAGGCCGAAGACCGAGTGCCCCCCTGTTTGTTAATGTACCACATTGTTGTGGTGTTGTCTGTTCTGACTTGTATCACCTTGTTGTGGACAGATGCAGAAAAAGCTTGAAGAGCTAAAAAGACAGCTCTGAGTTCCAGCAAATTGATGTGGAGCAGAGATTCCTGGGGGACCAAACTCCTGAGTGGAAAGGTAGCCATGTGGGCTCCCCAACCCAGAAGGAAGCATCTGTAGTAGAGTCAGTCGTGAGAAGGGGAAATGAAGGTACCCGGCTCTTAAATTGCTCTGATCCTGCCACCACTGGAGAGCGAGGATCAAGGTTTGAGTCACTGGGACCAACTTGGAAAGGGGGTCTCTCTCTGACCAAAAGGTTCTCAAGTGAAACTGAATGTCTCTCATCTGAAATCTGGCTCCCTGCACAACAGCTGTGGATGCAGCCATGTGCCCCAGGAGCTGCAGAAAGTGTCTTGCTGGTCGAGAGACCTGCAGAGTGAAGGAAGAGGCCAGAGCCACTAAATTCCTTACCCTTTATGGGGGAAGAAAGGCTCTGGCTAGCTTTGTGTCCAATTCTGCCCCTATAAAGGTGAGTACCTGGACTGGTTCCAGAACCGACTTTGGTAGGTTTAGCAGAAAACCCAGGGAGGTGAGAAGCTGCTGGGTGACCTGCAGGTGAGATTTTACCTGTTCTGGGGACTGGCCTACAATGAGCCAGTCGTCTAGATAGGGAAAAACAGCAATCCTCTGCCTCCTTAAGTGGGCCACTGCTAGACACTTTGTGAATACCCTGGAGCAGAGGTAAGGTCAAGAGCATTGCTCTGAACTGGTAATGACCTGAGGCAGTTCGAATCTGAGGTACTTTGATGGGGTCTTCTGATTAGGACATGGAAATAGGCATCCTTGAGGTCCAGGGAGGCTAGCCAGTCCCCTGGCCTTAGGGAAGGTAAAATCACTGCCAGAGTTACCATTTTGAACTTTGGTTTCAAAAGATGCTTGTTCAGATATCTGAGATCTAAAATGGGCTGCCATTCTCCTGTCTTTGGGGTAAGGAAGTATCTGAATACAGACCCCTGCCCTGATGCAGGGAGGAACCCTTTCTACTACTCTGAGAGCTAACAGGATGAGACCTCTGTTTCCAGAGCGAGGGTCTCTGAAGCACTTGCAGGTAGAAAAGTCTGCTTCTCAACTTGGGAAACTTTTGAAGCTGAGAACCAGACCCTGGCTTACTACTTCCAGAACCCACTTGTCTGAGGTTAAAAGAAGCCCAATTCTGACTGAAGTAAGCCAGCCTGCCCCCACTGGTAAGGAGAATCGTGCCCTGGCACCCCATCAGGGTGCCTGTTTCGCAGGAGCTTTAGGCTGGGGGGGTGGGAGCAGGTCTGCCCACCCCTCGTCTGCCCCTGTCTCTGAAGAAGCCCCTCTGACCATAGGCAGAGGAGGCCTGAGTCTGGTAGAAAGGCCTGTGAAAAGGCCTACCCCTACCCCTGGGGGTATGCCTTTGAGGAGTGGCTTGCCGCTCCTTAGCCTGGGCACTCTTGTAAGTAGTCCTATATTCATCCATCTTCTTCATGTAATTCTCTGTCTGCTCTCCAAATAGAGAATTTCCCACCACGGAAAATCCATAGCCTTAGTCTGGGTATCCTGTGACAAACTAGTACACCTGAGCCAGGCCAACCTACAAAGCTACAGATGTGGCCATGACCCTAGAGGAAACATCATTAACATCCACAGCAGCATGAAACTGAACCTTAGAGGCTTCAATGCCATCAGCAGCCACCTGTTCTAGTTCACTAGCCAGCTGGCCATGGGCCTGCTTAGCCAATTGCATAACAGTATCTCATCCAGATTTCTGATACCTAGCTACATAAGCCATATAATTTGCTTGCCTGAGTCCCAGAGAGGCTGCCATATACTGTTTTTTTGCCATGGCATCAATCTTCCTGGAATCCTTGTCAGGAGGATGTGACACCAAGGGAATATTAGCTTTATCACAGGCAGCAGCCTGAACTACTAACATGACTGCATTGCTGAGAAAGGAATTCTGTATCAGGGCCTGACAATGTATACCTTCTGTCCATCTTTTTATCTACAGGAGGCACAGAATTAGGAGCTTTAAAATTTTAATTGTTTGTTTCCTAAAAGACTTATGTAAAGAATAGACAATCTCCTAGACTCTGCAATATCCATCATTTCTACAAAATCAGGCTCCTCTTGCTCATCCACAGCCTCTTCTAAAGGAAGCTGGAGGGTTTCAGCAACTTTTTTATAAAACATAAAATGAGATGGGGACTCAGACAGCATAGGGGGAGATTCTAAAGGTCTGTCTGGGGAGATGTCCGGTTCAATGGGCACACCCAGACCTTCCCAGCCACATTCATACTGTTCATAATCCTCCTCCCCCTCCTCTGGTTCACAAAATTCCTCAATATCATAATCCTGAACCACTGGGACCGGACGAACCGACCTTTTACCAGATAGTGGTGGTTTACCTGAGATAGTGACTGGACAATTTGTATGGCTTTTGCTATCTCTGCAGCCGTTGGAGAAGGAATTTTGGACTCCAGACCTGCTGATTTTCTTGTTTTCTTTACTAGAATTGGTTCCTCAGAACCAGCTTTGCTTTGGCCCGAGGAAGTCTGGCCCTGGTCAGAGGGCACTCCCTCTGGTTCGGTTGGCACCGAACCGGGCTGGCCATCCGGGTCAGCGGACGTTTTGGCCTCTCGTTCCCTGAGCCTGCCCAATCTTTTTTCCAGGGTGGCTGCAGGGAAATTCTTACATACCTGGCAGTCTGACTGGAGGTGGTCAAACCCCAGACAATAAACACATGTGGTGCGTGGGTCAGCCTTGGCAAAGACTTCCCCACAAACATCACAGTGTTGAAACCAATGGGCCGGTTTTCTTTTGGGTTTCTCAGACATAATGCCAGCCTAACCAAAAACTTGCCCTTTACACGGCAGTTAGGCAAGACACCCTTATCCGGTTCCTAACCGTGTCACTGGTATTGCAAAACCGTAATAAATCCGTTTTTAGAACCGATAAGAACAGGAACCGCACTCTAAAATAGTAACTTTTAGTTTTAAATGAGTTTTAAACCCACTGATCGGTTCAAAACCGAACCGATAACCTACAAGTTCCACACAGACAAAACCTTCATTTACTTACGGTTACCACAGATAGAGCTTGAACCGAGCGGTTTTGCGGTTAAAATAAAACTATTCTCGGTTAAATCCAACCGAGAAAACACTTTTTAAACCGAGAAATGAACCGAGCAGAAGGAGAAATCTCTGGAGCGACTGTTCACTGAGGCGGAGTAAAGAATCTGACAGTTGAAGTTTGAAATGACACAGATAGAGCTGCTCTCGTGCCAAAATTCTATTTTGGAATGGTTTTAACCATTTCACTCCGGGGCAGTTCTAGAGCTGGATCAAACTGCTAAGGTCTATAATATAGCAAGACTTCATGTTGTTTGAAAGGTGCTGTTCTGTGATGCAGGGGCTGCTCAGTCGACGGTGGTATCAGCTTCGTCGACGGAAGAGGAAGAAAAGCATGCCTTGTCGACGATGTACTATGTCTTACAGATGAAGAGTAAATAAACGCATGCTCAGTCGATGGTGGAATACACCCCATCGATGATGAGGAAGGCAGTACATGCTCTGTCGATGGTGGGATGCCCTCCGTCGATGATGGGATAGCAAGTGCATGTCCCATCAACAATGGAAATGCTGTCATTGACGTAGTGATAGTGAGTGCATTCTCCGTCAACGATGGGAAGGTGACAGCATGCTCTGTCGACGGTGGTAGGCTTCTCGTCGACGATGGTGCATAGGGAGCACGACCTGTCGACGATGAATTATGTAGTGTGTGCTCCGTCGATGGAGGAGGTGTTTTCATCGATGATGATGTCTTGTAGAGCCCTCTCGTCAATGGGGGAGCAAGCCCCGTCGATGGGGAGAGTAGCAGGACCTCTGTCGTCGACGGTGCATGTGGCCTCGTTGATGGGGGAGCTGAGGAATGACGACCCGTTGACAAGGAATGTTCCTTGCTGTGAGAGGTTGTAACTCTCTGTTCTTTTGATGAAGTAGTGCCTGCCGCTGATGGAGGTGTAGCTCCCATCGATGATGAATGCCTTCTTGATGATCCATGTTTTTGAGGTATGACCGTTGTACGGCTGTCAGGCAGTACTGTAGGTGAAAGTGTTTACTTCCCTATTTTATTTCTTGAAGAGGACTCTTGAGTTTTTTTTAGCCCTTTGGTTGAGAACCCTGTGTGTATGACAGGGAAGCATCCATTATAACACTTTTATAAAGTACAGAAATCTGGTGCCCGTGTATGAAGCCCAGGCACCTCAGGCTATGAGTTCAATCCACATCGTATACTGCTGTAGAAGAGATGCTATCAGAGCTGAAGCCGGTGGGAAAATGAACGGAGCTTACCAGGAACCACCACTTTTATAGGTGTAACCCAGGAAGTGAGGTCATGTGGGTGGTGCCTAGTGTGGAGAGTGTTGGAAGAAACTTCCGTGCTGAAGCGCCACCTATCGGGAACTCCCAGAAGTAATGACTTACTGCAAGAGACCATTCTGTGGAAGATCTACTGCTACAGGTGAGTAACCTGTTCTTCTAGGATCATGGATAAGTTGTTCATCCACACTCTATGGCAGACTCCCTAGCAGTTCTCCGGGAGGAGGGAGGCAAGGTGCACACCCCCTACTTAGGGAACAGAGACTGAAGAACTCAGGCCCCAAAGCCAGCATCCCGGCGTGACCCAAGGTCGATGTGATAGTGGGTGATGAAGGTGTTTGCTGACTTCCAGGTAGCAGCCTGGCAGATTTTCTGGATAGGGATGTCCCTGGAAGCAGCCACCGAAAGCGTCTGGAGCCCCTCTGTCCTTCTGGCTGACATGACAGCCACCAGAAAGGCTGTCTTCCACAAGTGTGACAGCTCACACTTGTGCATTGGTTCGAATGGCTTGCCCATGAGCTTTGCCAGTACCAGCAGCAGATCCCATGAAGGTGAAGGTTCACGCACCGGAGGGGATGTGTGTTCCAGGCCTTTGAGAAAGTGCCCAACCACTGACTCCTGCACCGTCGGCTGACAGGCCCGTGCCCGGTGAGCAGAGATGGCAGCCAGGTGCACCCTGAGGGTCAATGACTGTAGACACCCCCTTGGAGAGAGAGAGAGAGAGAGAGAGAGAGAAAAGGTAGTCAAGAATGTTAGCCAAGGGGCAGGACATTTGAAGGCATAACACTTCCTGGTTGATTCCTTTCTAGATGCCTCCACCACGGTGTAGCCATCTTTGGAAAGACCAAAAGCCTGGAACTCTAGCCGCTCAGGTACTAGGCTGTGAGGTGCTGGGATTGAAGGTCTGGATGGAATACCTTCCCTTGACTGAGTGATATCAGGTCCGGGCATATACAAAGACGCTCTGGGGGCCTGCAGCTGAGGCTGAGGAGATCTGGATACCAGAACTGGCGCGGTCAGTCTGGGGCTACCAGGATCACCTTCGCCTTGTCCCTCCTCACCTTGAGGAGCACTTTGTGGATTAAGGGAAATGGAGGGAAGGCGTAGAGGAGGCCTGTGGCCCATGGCCTCGAGAAGGCATCCCCCTGCAGTGAGCCCTGCTTGGGGTGGGGGGGCAGGCATGAAACAGCCTCAGCTTATGTTCCGTGGAGGCAAATAGGTCCACCATTGGTTTGCCCCAATGGAAGAACAGGCTGTAAGCTACCTCTGGATGGAGAGACCACTCGTGCGATGTCTGGCCCAAGCGGCTGAGAGCATCCACCAGATGGCTTGAGACTCCGGCCACATGGATGGCTAGGAGATCCGCCTCCAATCGGCTCACAAGGGTCCAGATGCCAAGTGCCTCCTTGCACAGCAGACAGGAGTGCATGCCTCCCTGTTTGCTGAGGTAGTACATGGTCATGGTATTGTCCACCTGGACTTGAACCACTGACCCCGGAGCTGAGGAAGCGAAAGCCGACAACGCCAGTCTGACTGCTCTGAGCTCCAACAGGTTGATGTGGCATCCGGACTCTTCGGGGGTCCAGAGCCCGTGAGCCCTTCCGTCCACCATGTGGGCTCCCCAACCCATGAGAGAGGCATCGGTCGTGAGAACAACCGTTGGCACGGGGCAGACAAGAAATGACTGTGGCACTGAGTCCACTAGGTGGCTAGCTCCCACTGGAGGGGGTGCATGTGCAACCGGGTCCAATGGAACACCGAGGTGCATGCCACCATGTAACCCAGAAGACGCAGAAAGTCCCGGGAAGAGCGCAACTGCCCAACCAGACATGATTGGGCAAAGGAGGAAAGACCCTCTGCCCTGTCTGCTGGGAACCGAGCTCTGACTTGACAAAAGTCATGCTATGCCCCGATGAAGCCCATCACCTGAGAAGGCACGAGTTCCGATTTGGCCTCACTGATTAGGAGGCCGAGTGGGGAGCAGGTTTGGAGGACCAGATCCCTGGACCTCTCCACCACCTGTTGGGTGGGACCTGCCAGCAGCCAATCGTCGAAGCAGGGGTAAATTCTGACTCCCCAACGCCGGAGATGGGCTGCCACCACTGCAATGCATTTGGTGAAGACCCATGGGGCCGATGACAGGCTAAACGGCATGGCTCGGGACTTGTACAGGGTCCCTTTGATCCTGAAGCGGAGGAATCGCTGATGGGATGGACGGATTGGGACATGAAAGAACGTGTCCTGCAGATCCAGTGAACGAAACCATGTTTCGCTCCAAGGATGGAATGATCTGGGACAGAGTGACCATCCAAAAGGTGCGAGACCCGAGATACTGATTCAGGTCGTGGAGATCTAGAATGGGGCGCTAGCCCCCCATCCGCTTTGGCACCAGGAAGTACCTGGAGACGAAGCCTGGGTCTACTGGAGGATCCACCACAGGAGCTAGTGCCTCCATGAGGAGGGGCTGAGCAATGTCGTCTCGAAGAGCCGACTGGGTGTGAGCGGATATCCGTTCCACCCGAGGGGTGTGGGTTTGGCTGGGAGTGTACTGCTCGAATTCTAGAGGCAGTCCCTGACCGACCACTTCGAGAACCCACCTGTCCGAAGTGACAGCGGACCAGGTGGAAAGGAAGTGGTGGAGCCGGCCCCCCCATGGGAGTACCCAGAGCTATCGTGACAGGAGTAGGGGTGGCAACCCCCACCCAGTCACCGAGCAGGCTTGGAGGAGGAAGAGGCTCCAGGACCTGAACCTCGGCCTCCTTTATGGGCCTGTTGGGGTCCGGGCTTGGGCCGAGGGCACAGAGCTTGAGCCTGCTGGCGCTGCTGTCCCCCTTGAAAGGAGGACTGCCGAGCCACAGGGGAAGAGTGCCGAAAGGGCTTCTTCCGCTGGTTTTTGCCCAAAGAACCCTTGGCAGAAGTAGCGTCCAAGGTGGCGCTGGACTCCTCAATGCGCTGAAGCTGATTGGCCACTCCTAGGCCGAACAAGTCAGTCCCAAGGAAGGGCACATCAGCTAATTTTGTGCTGAGTGTCCGCCGAATAGTAAGAGAGCCCCAGCCAAGCCCTGCGACAAGAGGCAACTGCGGCAACCATCAAGCGGGCACAAGAATACCCAATGTCCAGGGCTGTCTGGAGCTGCTGTTTGGCAACAGCTCGGCCCTGGTCTTGGACCTGCTTGACTATGGTCTGTATGTCCAGAGGTAGATGTGGGAGGACCTCATCTAGCGACCTGAGAAGGGTGTGAGAGAAGTGTGCCATGACGACGGCCGAACTTGGCTGACAAAGGCCCAAGGAGGCTGCATAGACCTTCCTAGCCGAATGGTTCAAGAGCTTGGACTCTTTATCGGGAGGTCAGTCTGTATTGGCAGAACTGCCAGTACGCCTGAACACAGAAGCGGTCACCAGGCTCTCGGCTGAAGGGTGCTCTGTGAACCCCGCTAGGGATCCCAAGGGCACCACGTACTTGCGGGCCATGCAGGCAGACGGAGCTGGACAAGAGGCAGGATGCTGCCAGAGTTCAAGGGCCACACCAACAATGGCATTGGCCACAGGGAAGGCCTCCGTCGGGATATCCCCTCTCTTAATGATGTCTGTAAGAGGATACTCTGCTTTTTTCTGGATAGGCTTCAGGGGCATCCCTGTGGACTCAGGAGAGGTGAAGGATCCCTTGGAAGGAGGAAGGACCTTCCTTCGTCCCAAAGCCAATAGACAATTCATCATTACCAGGATGAGAATGAAGTCCGGTGACGACCGAATCAGACGAATCTGGATACAGCAGCCTGCCGCCCAAATCACCCTCCACTCGCCGGGGGTGGTCCAGGGTGACTGTGACTGACAAACGCCGGGGAAGCCTGGTGTCCGGTATGTCTTCCTTGGAAGGAGCCCCTCCCACAGGCTGCTTAGGTGGTGGCTCCACCACAAATCGGTGGAGAGACCAGTTTAGGCCAAACAGGTGGTCTTGCCAGCCCTGCAGTTGGGGGAACCGAAGATTTTGGCTCCGAAGGGTTCGGCTTCGGCCTAGGAGGCGAAAGCCAAGTAATGGACAGGGTAGGAGGCAGGGTAGGCCTGTGCCCAGACAATATCAGCTATTGCCACATGAGGTCCTCGTAGCACCAATGGAGTTTCCGCTGAAGCCTCTCCTCATCCGAGGAGGACGAGGACAACAGATAGCGCTGCCTCTTTTTTTAGCGTTTATGGCTCTTTCTCGGCCTTTCGGTCAAGGGGGTTCTAGACCTCAACTGAGATCGGGCGTGCCGACCCTGTCGCTCCAGGGACACCGGCAGGACCGGTGACTCCCGGGAGTCCGGAACCGGATCCTCAATGGGCACAGCAGCGGACTGGGTCTCCTCATTGGGGAAAACAAGGACCAAACTCCTCTCTAAGGAGTCGGCGACAGTGGGTCGATTCGGTCAATAACAATTTCAGCCTCGTCGACCGCATCCTCGGTCGGCTGGCCCGATAGGAGGTCCGAGAAGCCAGCGGCCAAAGAAGTGATCTCGACCAAGGTCAAGACCGCATGCTCCTGGGACTGAGACCTCTCATGGTCCCAAGAGCGCCTTTGTCGAGACAAAGACTTTTTCGGTTCCTTCTCCTGCTTACGGGATCGGGAGGAGTGCGAGCCCTCAGGAGCCTCTCCCCTGGTAGGAAGAGACAGGCACAACTCCCGGAAGGAGCTCGAGAAGGTGGAGCCCAGACTGAGCACAATGAAAAAGCTCCGAGAGTCTGCAGCACGAGCCGCTTCTTCCTCGAACGCTTGCATGTGTTCCAATTGCTCAACGGATCCTGCAGCCGCGGGAACCGCCTACCTAGTCTCACTGGACTTCACCGGAGGGTTCCTCTTCTCTGGTCTCCCCAGTTTCAAGCATGCAAGATGGGTAGTCCAGGATGGCTGGGATGGAAGAAGAAGCAAAACTGCAGAATGATGTCATGGCTGACACCGAGGCAGTAGGCAGCGTAGGGGTGGGGATCGGTACGCAACATCTCTTGGCCGCAGGAGCACTGGCGACATCCGGGGGAAGATTTTTCTTCCATAATCGAAGGTAAGAAATAACGATCGCTAACTAGAACGGTAAGAGTTTCAGTAAAACCGAAGGTTTGAAATCCAGGGCCTACGAAATGCAAGAGCACGAGGGAGGCAACCTGAATCTTCCAGCGGAAAGGAAGATCTGGCATCATGGGGCGAAGCAGAGGTATATACACCCGGGTGGGTGGGAGGAGCCAGCTTGAAGACTTCCGGTGATCCTTAAAGTGGAAGGGGACGTGCCAAAGAGTGTGGATGAACAACATATCCACAATCCGAGAACTAATATTAGATTTTAAAAGCAGCCAATCACTACCTTTTATATCTTAGGTACTTTTTATTTTCCCTTTGTCTAACTAGGAGATCGTTTACCTGATGTTAGTAGGTGTGATGTGTGGAACAGCTCTTAGCCTGGCAGCTGACATATCTTGCTATACTGCCCCCACACTGCCTAACCGACATCATTGCTGCTTAGGAACAGCAACTCAGTGACTGCCAGGTCATTCACCCATGATGTCACTGTCAGTGAGATCATAATGATGATGTAGTGGGGGTCAGTAGAGTTATGTCAGCTGCCAAGCTAAGAGCTGTTTCACACTTCAAGCACAATATTATCATAAGGAATACTTTCTGATGAGCAAAAGGAAAAAGAAAAATACTTCAGAACTAAAAAGTTACAACTGACTACTTAAATTTCATATTATTTTCCTGTCTGCCTGTTTTGGCTACACTAGCTCTTTAAGTGATTTAAAAAGATGGTTAGTAGAATGTGGAAACACCTCAATGTCTTCTTCGGATGCAGTAACTTAATGTTTAATTATAATTCAACTGGAGATACTTATGAATTCTGAAGTCACCCTGTAATGTTTAATTACTCATTAGTTTTGATTTTTATTTATATTAAATTTTGATAAATTATTGCATTCTTATATGTAATTTCTGTACTTTTGTATGTAATCTCTACTTCTAGGGACATGGATATGTTGTTCATCCACACTGTCTGGCAGGTTCCTTGCCACTTTAAATCTTGCTGGAAGGTCTTCAAGCTGGCTCCTCTCACCCACCCGGGTGGTAAAACACTCTGCTCCGCCCCATGACGCCAGATCTTCCTTACACGCTTGAAGCTCAGGTTCCCTCTCATAGCAGCTCTGGTATGAGACTGGATCATAATTCTTGATTCGCCCAAAACTTATTTTAAAATTTTCAAGACTTCAATCAAGTTTCTCCTTGCGCTCGCGATGGACAAATCGACTCGGTTGGTGATGCCCTAGTGGGCAGAAAATGTCCAGAGACGGACTCGCACTCCACATGCGTCTATTGCCTCGGCCTAGAACATGACCCGCAGGCCTGCTGACTGGGTGGACTGGGCAGACTGGGTGGGCCAAGCGGTCCTTATCTGCCGTCAAAATCTATGTTTCTATGCGAGTTATGCCGTTTGTTTTCGGCCAACGTCCTGGAAGACCGCGCTGCCCAGTTACAGCTTGGGCACCCCGAGAAGCGCTACCCACTGGTGAAGTCGAAGGAGGCTCGTTGGGCGGTTACCGCGGCAGCTGGCTTGGCTGAGCAACTCGAGCAGATGATCGCCCTCAAGGAGGAGGTGGCACAGGCCGCATCATCCTCTTCCTCGGTCGCATTTATTCCGCTCTCTCTGGGTACCTCATATTCAGCTTCTTTCAAGGAGCTTTGCCAATCCCTTTCCACGAAGGGAGAGGGGCCATTGGGACATTCCTCTCGGTCCAGAAAGAAGGACTCAAAAGGTAAGTCCCATCATCGGTGTTCATGGGAGCGGGAGAGGTCCCCTTCCCCGGACAGTCGACACTCGACTTCGGTCGAGGTTGCAGCTAAGGCCGCTGGCTTCACGGTGTCCCCGTCAGGTCAGCCGGCCAAGACACCCGTCGACGCGGTCGAGATTTTTCTCGACCCGGACGGCTGTCGACAGCTGAAGCCGACAACCCTTCTTCACCGGTTCCCCGGTGGAGACAAGAAGGACCTGCGCCTCCGTGCCGCAGTCCCAGTTAAGGCTTCCGAGCCGAGGGAAGAGTGGGTATCCTCCGCCCCTTCCCAGACCCGTCCTCGGAAACACCGAGGATCTCGGTCTCGGTCAAGCCGATCCCGACATCAGCGGTCTCGGCACAGAAGTAAGCGGCGCCACTACTCGTCCTCGTCTTCCTCCTCGGAAGAGGAGAGGCTTCGACGCAAGTTGCGTCGACGCTACGAGGACCTCATGTGGCAGCAGTTCCTTCTGTCCGGGAACAAGCCGACGCTGTTGCCATCCCTGGCCATCAAGTGGCTGTCACCCGAGCGGCCGGAACAACCCCTCGCTGTAGCCGAGGTGCCTAAGCCTAAGCCTGAGCCGGTTGTTCGGCCGAAACCAGCAGCCCCACCAATTGTGGTGGAACCTCCGCCTCCAGAACCAAAATCAGGGGCGCCGACCAAGGACTCTCAGTTGGGTCAGGGCCTGCCCCATAGGTTGTCGGTCACCTTCACTCCCGACCGACCTCGGCAGGTGGAGGGTGGCTCAGGCCCCAGGCAGCTCTTCGCGGACTCCTCGGAGTCCGACGACGACTCCTCCCTGTTCTCCAGGCCCACTGACCTGGAGTCCTCTGGGGACCAGTCGATGGACGAACGCCCACTGTCCTTCTGGGTTTGCTTCGGCTCATCTCGGAGTCCACCGGGATGCAGCTCGAGCCCGTATCCAAGCAGGCCAAGTATCCCCTCACGGAGATACTGGACCGAGGAGATTCGCCCACGGAGGCCTTTTCGGTGACTGAAACCACTGTTGGCCCAGCCTTGGAGCTCTGGCAGTGGCCTGCTTCCTGTCCTGTGCCTTCGGCCAGGATGGCCAGGAAGTATGCGGTCCCTACCGGCTCTTTGCCCGGTTTTTCGGAACACCCCTCCGCCAAGGGGTTGGTCACTGACAGCGTTTTCCGGTTCGGGAACACTAGGGATGTGGACAGCCCCTGACAAGTAGTCAAAAAGCTGGACTATGCGGGCACAAGGTGTACAGTCGTCCTCCTTGGCCTCCATCAACATCAAGCTAGCTGTGCTGATGGCACACTTCTCCACGCCCTCATGGGCTCCTGGATGAGGTGATCCCTCATCTCCCGGCCGACCTGCAGACCACGGTCCGGCAGGTACGGGACCAGGGTAGGGCAGTGGCTAAACAGCAACTCAAAACGGCTCTGGACATTGGAGACTCCTGTGCCAGATCGGTTGCGGCTGCGGTGGCCATGCGCCACAGAGCATGGCTGAGGATATCCACCTTCACGGTGGATAACCAGCACAAATTGGCGGATGTCCCCTTCCTGGGGACCGACCTCTTCGGCCCTGGAGTGGAAGGTCACCTCCAGCGGATCGAAAAGTCCAATGCCACTCTGGACTCTGTCACCTCCGCCCAGAAGGACAAAGGCCACCGACAGCAGCAGCACAAGTCCTTTCGTCCTTCTGCGCCTGTGGCACGTCCAGCCCAACAGCACCAGCACCAGGGCCAGCAGGCTCGCGCTTGGCATCCCAAACCCAAGCCCATGGCTTCCTCCAATAGGAAGCAGAGAGGTAAAGGCCATGGAGGTCCCTCGGCTGGTTCCTCCTCTAAGCCTGCCCAGTGACTGGTTGAGGGGTGTCGCCCCCAGCCTCGTCACTCCCCTCTGGGTTCCCCCAGTGGGGGGACGGCTCTGCCACTTCCTTTCCGCTTGGTCCATTATCACCACGGACCCTTGGGTGTTGGAGGTGGTAAGAAAGGGCCTGCCTCTGGAGTTTGAGCAGGCCCCGCCCTTCCGAGCCATCGCCCCTCGGGGGGCTACGGGGTCTGCAGCCTCTTTGTCGGCTTGCCGAGCCGATATTGCCCTGCTCCTTGAAAAAGAGGTGATCAGGAAGGTGGCGGATCCTCCTCCAGACCCGGGGTTTGTGTCCAGGTACTTCCTGGTCCCAAAACGGACGGGGGGCTGGCGCCCCATTCGCGACCTGCACGACCTGAACAGGTTCCTAAGGTCTCGGACCTTCAGGATGGTCAGTCTGGCTCAGATAATCCCATCCTTGGAACGAGGCATGTGGTGCTGTTCTCTGGACCTTCAGGACGCGTTCTTTCACGTCCCAATCTGTCCGTCTCACCAGAGATTCCTCCGCTTCAGGGCAGAAGGATCCCTCTACGAGTTCCGGGCCATGCCCTTCGGCCTTTCCCTAGCTCCCAGGGTCTTCACCAAATGCATGGCAGTGGTGACAGCATTCCTGCGACGCCGAAGGGTCCGGGTGTACCCCTACCTGGACGATTGGTTGATTGCAGCCCCCTCCAGAGCGGAGGTGGAGCGGTCCAGAGATCTGGCCTTCCAGATTTGCTCTCAGGTTAGCCTCCTCATCAATGAGGCCAAGTCGGAACTCGTGCCAAAGCAGGTGATACAATTCATCGGGGCAGAGCTCGACTCTACGAGCCAGAGCACGGCTCCCGGCAGACAGGGCCGAGGTTCTTTCCTCCTTTGCCCAATCATTTCAGGTTGGGCAACTGCGCCCTGCCCGGGACTTCCTGTGCCTCCTGGCGGCCTGCACCAGCGTGGTCCGTTGGTACATGCGTCCCCTTCAGTGGGGGCTGGCCAGCCAACGGTCACAGCACTTTGATCCTCTGGATCAGCTAGTGACAGTGACCCAGGGGATGTGGAATGCTCTCCAGTGGTGGACCGTTCCAGCACATCTACAGGAGGGCATCTCGTTTGTCCGTCCCGAGCCGATGGTCTATTGACCGATGCCTCTCTGATGGGTTGGGGTGCCCATCTGGGGGAGCAGAGAGCGCACGGCCTCTGGTCCCCTCGGGTGTCCCGATGCCACATCAACCTGCGGGAGCTTCGAGCGGTTCGTCTAGCCCTCACCGTCTTCGCTCCATTTCTACGGGGTCTGGTGGTTCAGGTCCAGACGGACAATACCACGACCATGTACTATCTAAACCGCCAGGGCAGGACGCGCTCCATGCCTCTGTGCAGGGAAGCTCTCCGCATTTGGTCACTCATGCGCAGCCTGGAGGTGGATCTCCTCGCCATTCATGTGGCAGGAGCCTCCAACACCTGGCCGATGCCCTAAGCGGATAGGGGCTGCGCCCCGACTGGTCTCACCTGCGGAGGTAGTACAAGATCTGTTCTCCCACTGGGCACGCCTCAGGTGGACCTGTTTGCCTCCAGGGAGAATGCGAAGCGGAGACTGTTTCATGCCGGCCCCCCCCCCTCAGCAGGACTCGCTGCAGGGGGATGCCTTCTCGAGGCCATGGACTCCGGGCCTCTTCTACGCCTTTCCCCCATTTCCCTTGATCCACAAGGTGCTTCTCAAGGTGAGGAGGGACAAGGCGCAGGTGATTCTGGTAGCCCCAGACTGGCCCGCCAGTTCTGGTATCCAGATCTCCTCAGTCTCAGCCCAGGCTCCCGAGGCGGCTTCCAGCCCGCCCGGACCTGATCTCAGTCAATCAGGGGAAGGTATTCCATCCGGACCTTAAATCCCTGCACCTGACGGCCTGGTTCCTGAATGGCTCGAGTTCCAGGCCTTGGGTCTTTCCGACGAGGTCCTCAACGTCGTTGAGGCATCCCGTAAGGAGTCGACCAGAAAACGCTACGCCTTCAAATGGAAGAGATTCTCCATTTAGTGTCAGGGCAAGGGCCTGGACCCTTCCTCCTGTTCCTTGACAAGCATTCTGGACTACCTGTGGTCCCTTTCTCAGCAACGGTTTCGGTCGACAACCCTTAAGGTGCACCTGGCAGCCATCTCTGCTTACCGGTCGCCGGCCGGGAAGCAGTCGGTGGCGCAGGAGAAGGTGGTCGGGCGCTTTTTCAAAGGCCTTGATCACATATCCCATCTGGTGCGAGAACCTCCACTTCCGTGGGATCTACTGTTGGTACTGGCTAAGCTCATGGGCAAGCCATTCGAACCGATGCACAGGTGTGACATCTCTCACCTGTCGTGGAAGACCGCCTTCTTGGTGGCTATCACGTCAGCCAGAAGGATGGGAGAACTCCAGGCGCTTTCCATCGAGTCTCCTTATCTGGTCTTCCACAGGGACAAGGTTGTCTTGTGCCCCCACCCGAAATTCCTTCCGAAGGTGGTGTCTGAGTTTCACCTTAACCAGTTGTTGACTCTGCCGGTGTTCTATCCCAATCACACCTCGGAGGCCGAATATAGACTCCATACTATGGACCCTAGAAGAGCGCTCGCTTATTACAAGAAGCGGATGGCTGAAGTTCGGGGAGAGGTTCGCCAGCTGTTTGTCACCTACGCTGAAGCCGCACCTGGCAGACCTGCAGCCAAGCGGACGATAGGCAGGTGGGTCACCTCCTGCATATATCTCTGCTATAGGTTGGCGGGCATGGAGCCTCCCAGAGGAATAAGAGCTCATTCTACCCGCCATACCACTGCATCGGTGGCTGCTTCCAGGGACGTCCCTATCCAGGAAATCTGCAGGGCTGCTACCTGGAAGTCAGCACACACCTTCATTACCCACTACATCGACCTTGAGTCACACCGGGATGCTGGTTTTGGGGCCTCGGTTCTCCAGTCTTTATTTCCTAAGTAGGGGGTGTGCGCCTTGCCTCCCTCCTCCCGGAGAACTGCTAGGAGTCTGCCAGACAGTGTGAATGAATAACATATCCATGTCCCTAGAAATACAGGTTACTCACCTGTAATAGGAGTTCTAGGAATGGTATATGTTGTTCATCCACACGACCCACCCGACCTCCGCGGCTTCGACGCACAACCTGGCTTCCAGCGGGCTAGATCTGGCATCATGGGGCGGAGCCGAGAGTTTTACCACCCAGGTGGGTGGGAGGAGCCAGCTTGAAGACCTTCCGGCAAGATTTAAAATGGCAAGGAACCTGCCAGACAGTGTGGATGAACAACATATACCATTCCTAGAACTCCTGTTACACGTGAGTAACCTGTATATTTGCATTGGGACTTCATTGAAAATGAGCTCTGTTCAATTGAGTGTTATCCCTATTCATGATCTATGAACAAAAAGATCTAGTACTACCCCAGGGACAGAGGTCAGTGTCCAAGAAAGGGACATTGGCCAGCTTGTGCTGGGTGTCTGTTGTGAAGGTGGACATGTAGAGCCAGGCCCTGTGACCCATGGAGACAGCCGCTGACATGGCACAGCCACAAGAATCTCCAATGTTAGCCGGTCCGCCAGCACAGCGGTTATGCAACCAGTCAAGATGCAGATGACCCAGGTTCAGAAGAGAACTCGGGTCACTGCAGGCCAGCCAGGGGGAGGAAGAGGATGAGCGTCCAAGGGACTGCAATCCTCCTCGGGGTAGGGGTGGGGTTTACCATGCTCGATGCACACCTGGCCCCTCTAGTGGTGAGCTGGGGAAGGGATTACCACAGCCCGTCACGGTCTGGAGAAGGGGCAGGCAGACAACATCCACCTGTGGGTGAGTGGTGCAGTGTCACTGCATACCATGTCCCTCCGGGGGGTGGGGGGGCACACTTAACAACAAGGAATCCCACCACCCCCACCTCCGGCCTCCTGGCTCATCCACCAGCCCCGGACACAGCTGCCGAAGGGGTACCTTGGGCATCACCATCCTGTGGGATGGCTCTGCCATGAGGGGGCAAACTCGTGGGGTTGAAACCCTGTGGTGGAGTGTGTTCTGGTGTCAAGGGTGAAGCAACAGCTGGGAAGCATTAACAAATTAAAAAAAAAAAAATGAATCACCTATGTTCAAGGCAGTCTGAGGCTGGTGTTTAGCCAGCGACTGACACTGGTCTCGGATGACTGTCCCAGCCAATTGCGGATGCTGATCAGCACGACGGTGAAAGATTACTGCACTTAAGACACCCATCAGGGAGTTACCTAAACTGGCCAGCATCATAGCATAACTTGCTTGACAGAAACCCAAGTACGCCGCAATATACGCTTTTTTCCTGTGGTGTGGTTAGTCTTCTCAAAGTCCCTGTCTGGAGGCTTATCCACGACCCCTGGCTTCCCGACTTCCGGAAGGTAGAATCAGTCACCAGCCACTATGTGGAGGGGTGGTTTGTGAATCCTGAAAAGGATCCAGCAGGGACAGTGTACTTGCAGATCACCTGGATAAAGGGTGTCAGGCAGGATGCTGGATACTACCAAAGCTCCAGGGCTGGTCCCAAAATGGCCTCACCCAGGAGAAAGGCAACCCCCAAGGATTCATCGCTGTCCACAATATCTGTAATGGGATACTTAGCTCTCTTTTGGACTGGCTCAAGCGGGAGTAACAAGTCCGATAGCAGCAAGCTCACAGGAGAAGGGTAGAGTACAGTTTTGTACTTACTGTAATGGAAGATCTTCGAGAGGATCTCTTGCAGCAGGTCATACACTTGGGTGCCCGCCAATGGGCGCTCTCATCGACGGTAGCTTTTACCAGCAGTGTTGAATGGGGGCCGCCCACTGTGAAGTCACGTCATGCATATGTATAAATATGTGGGCGGCCCCTCCCAGCATCAGTTCCTGGTGGGCGATCACCTTCACAGCAGGACACCAAGGGGAACTGTAGAGGCTGTAGGCATCACCCATCAGGATGAAGATTACAGAAGACAGCTCTCCCAGGGAAGGAGGGCAGGAATGTGACCTACTGCAAGACATCCTCTTGAAGATCTACCATTACAGCAAGTACAAATCTGTACTATCTTCTTCAAGGGTATCTCTTGCAGCAAGTCATACACTTGGGATGATTTCCAAGCAGCTGAACAGAAAGAGTTGTTAGGACAGGAGGCCCTGCAGGATGGCACGGCCAAAGGAGGTGCAATGCCTGGAGGCCAAATTAAGACTATAGTCAGGGCCCCTACTTTTCTGCGGCACAGTGGGACCAAGTTCTGTGGCAAGACTACCATTTGCCGCAGAACTTCTGCGGCGGTGGTTTGTAATTTCTGCAGAAGTTCTGCGGCACTAACAAACAACCACATCACAATGTCCGCTTGTTATCCTGACTTCACTTTCATGACAGTGGTTATAGCGATCAGGATGGTGAAAAGCACAGTAACACTAGTTCAAAAAATAACAGACTTATAAAAATAATTTTATGCTTAAAAAAGCAAAACAAATGTCTCTCCCTGAAGGTCCTAACCTGTTGCATAAATGAGATATGCAGAGGGGATCTTATGTGATAAATAATGTATTTCTATATGCATGCTATCTATCCCACTAATGAGGTTTTCACTGTCTATCACTTATATATTTGTATGTGCTTTCTACACCACTCATGAGGTTCCCACTGTGTATCACTTATATATTTATATGCAATCTGTAACATACATACAAATATGTGTGTGTGTGTGTGGTGAGAGAGACAGAGATACTGTATGTGTGTGTATGTGTGTGTATATATATATATATATATATATGTATAATTTTTTTTTTTTTTAATTTCAATGAACTTGCATCCTCATTCATACAGGTCCCATTGGAAATGGAATAGAGGAGTTACTGCAAAACTAATTTTTCATGTCAACCTGCTTTCCCTGACACACTGCATAACACCATCAGGCCATGACATGCATGTGAACCGATAGTGAGATAGTGCTCTCCAGCCCATCACAATGTGTCCACCATGTGACAGAACACTGCACCTTACCTTCCCAGGCTCCGAGCAGCGATGTGTTCCACCAATCCTTGTGCTGCCCAGCCAGCTCCCAGAGCTAATCTCTGAACCTGAGTTGCCGACATGGAAACACAGCATGCTACCCTCTGGCCCAACAGCTATCCTTGCACACACAACATTTCTCCATAACTTTTAGGTGATTCTATCAACCAAGGATAATATGTAATCAATAACCCTGGCAAAATGCATGCAGTGCAATTATTTATTTAACAAGTCTATTCTTTCAACAGGTCTACACATTACTATATTCCACTTTTCTGGGCATAATTACTTTATTTTTCTTAAAAATGACAGTTAAATTCATTTTACCAGTTATTCATTTCAGATGGCATCTCTATACCTTAAAGGCACAAATAGGTTTGTACAAAGTGAGGTATGGACTTAGGTCTGTGCTATTGACAAGGTTTTGTTTAAATTGGCCCTAGTGCAATAATGTAAGACTGAAAACTGTATTAGGCTGTAGTGCAGGTTGAGCAAATATCACCATGCATGATGTGCTGTGCCACCATCTCTGGCAGTGGGAGTTGTGGTAGATAAGTGACTGTTCATTTCTGTTGCAGAATGCAGCCATTTCATTATCTAATGTATGATGTTATAGCAATGATAACATCACATTCTGAGCATATATGGGGTTTTGGATATAAAAAGAGGGAAGGAAACAGATTCTATGGATAAACAGAAATATTAATAAAAACTCACCAAAGAGTGAATTCTGTGGCACCGTAGAAGTTCTGCGGTAAATTGCAAGTTCTGCGCAAAATTCTGCGGCCGCAGAATTCTAGGAGCCTTGACTATAGTATTTAGTAAAGGTATGAACGGTAGACCAAGTGGCAGCATCACAGATATCAGTAACGAAGATGGCCCTGAAGCAGGCAGCAGAGGTAGAAAGAGCCCTGGTGGAGTGTGCGTGCACAGCTCCGGGAAGAGGCTTGTTGCATTTATTGTAGCAACAGGTGATACAATGGCCTAACCAATTGGACAAGGTCTGCTTCGTGAGAGGGTGTCCTTCTCTGCTAGGAGCGAAGGCAACAGAGAGTTGCTTGGATTTTATGAGAAGACTTAGTACGAGCGAGATAACGAAGGATGTGGTGTACATCCAGATTGTGGAGATGAGATGCTCCCGAGTTAGAATCAGCCAGGTAGAGTACAGGCAAGTTTATGGACTGGTTGAGCGTGAAGTCCAAAACCACCTTTGGAAGGAATGTGGGATTGGTGCGGGAGTGAAACTCTGTCTTTATGGAAGACCAAGTACAACTCATGGCACATGAGGGCTTGAAGTTCCAACATGCGCCGAACTGATGCGACAGCCACTACGAAAAGGGCCTTCCAGGCCAAGACGCGCATGTCACAGGTAGCTGCCAGTTCACATGGTTCAAGTGATAATTTTTCTAAGATGTAGTTGAGGTCCCAGGGTGGAATGGGATTCCAAGCGGAGGGCTTGAGATGGAGAATACCCTAAACATCTTGGCGAGGGCCATCTGGGCAACCTGCTGGTCCCCCAATGGGTTCATGGAAAGCCGAGACTGCGGCTAAATGAACCTTGATGGAAAAGTAGCTGAGATCCTGACTAGAGAGGGTGGATAGACACTCCAGGATTATAGGTAACAGGCAGGAGTAGGGATTCAAGCCCTTGTCAGCCATCCAGATGGCAAAACACTTCCATTTGGCAGTAAATGTCTTTCTGGTGGATGCCTTCCTAGAGGCCAGCAGAATGGTGGTCACAGAGGCAGAGACGTGTTGTCGAGCTCTGAAGACATCCTCAGGAGCCGAAGATGAAGGGATTGGAGTCTGGGGTGAAGAAGAGTGCCCCAGTTCTGTGTGAGGAGATCTGGTTGGAGAGGAAGGGGAAGGGGATCCCTGATCGACAGCTACTGAAGAGAGGAAACCGGATCTGCTGGGGCCAAAAGGGGGTGGTGATGAGAATCATGGAGGCGGGCTCCAGCTAGAGTTTGAGTAGTACTCGCTGGAGGAGAGGAACAGGTGGGAAGACATATAAAACGTGCCCGTGGGCCGGCCTGCCAGTGCCGCGGTAGCACTACCACTCTCGATACTAGTGACCCGGGTTTGGGAATGAGCCCGGGGACTCTGAGGGCTGGCTGGGGGGAGGAGACTTGAGCATCCGGGGGACTGCTCGCCTTCTCCGGGAAGGGAGAGGGGACAAGGCTCAGCGCTTGGCTGACCTCAGACAGAGGCCTGAGGTACAGCAAACATCCGGCCATAGAGACAGGGGAGGTGTGACGGACGTCGGCAGGACCCGCCATGACATCAGGGCACACATCATGCCCAGAACAGCAGAAAATCGACTCCCTGCGCTCCGGGAAGACGGAGCACCAGCACAGATCCCCAAATGTCCCCTGTCTGTCCCGGTCCGGTGCCCTGATGAGACTTGAATATTCGTGGTGTACGGGTTCCACCTCGTCCCCACCTGAGGCGCAAACCACAGCTACACAGGGGACTACTGTGGGCTCCAGGTTGCCCACCACGCTTCTCAGAGGGTGGTGGACGCATGGAACAGCCTTCCTGAGGAGGCTGTGGGGTCTAAAACTGTGGGAGAATTCAAGAATGCATGGGACAGACATAAGGCAATTTTTTGTAGGGGGTAGGAAGAAATAGGCTGTTGGTTAAATAGGATCTGCAGCTTATCCTCTAGGTAGGGAAATGGGCAGACTAGGTGGGCCAAGCGGTCCTTATCTGCCGTCAAAGTCTATGTTTCTATTAAAGGAATGGGGGACAGATGTCAGGTGTCTCCCAATGGTGCGGAACGCCGGGGTGGGGGTGGGGTCATAAACAGAATGTTAAAAAAAAAGTGCCCGTGACAGGAGAGGAACAGGGCATCCAGGGATTTGCCCCCTGTGAGTCTGGAATGACTAAGCAGTAGCAGGGAAGTCTGATCGTCCAGAGAGATGAATAAATTGATGTCCAGAATGCCCCACAGAAAGAAAATGTCACGGAGAACATCCATTGCCAAGGCCCACTCGTGGCCCTGTGCAGGACGGCTGGGGTGATCTGCAATGACCTTCTGGGATCCAGGAACGTGTACTGCCATTAGATGAAGTTGGGAGAGCTAGAGCTCGATTCCAAACTTTCATGGCCTCTTGACATAGAGCTCATGATTTTGTGTCCCCTTGTTTGTCACGTAGTATACAACACAGGTACTGTCCATTTTTACCAGCAGGGTTCCAGGAATAAGGAACGGTTGGAAGGCCTGAAAGGCCAGACGGACGGCCCACATCTCCAGATTGTTTAAGTGGAGAGATACAGCGTCCAGACCCCAGAGACCCTTGTTTGATGTGGACCAAGATGGGCACCCCAACCCAGGGCTGAACTGAGAGGCCGTGGCCACTGCTCATTCCGTTTCCTGCGTGGTTGGACTGGCTAGAAGCCAGTCATCTAGAGAGGGAAAGATCTGGAGTCCAGGTTTTCTTGAGTGAGCTGCAACGACAGCAAAGCACTTTGAAAAGACTAAAGGTATCGAGGACAGCCCAAAGGGCAGGACTCAGTACTGATAATGCTGACCCAGTACCATGAAGCAGAGAAAGAAGAAATTAACTTCATACTTATTCGTAATTTCCTTTTCTGTTGGATCCAACATCGTCAATGGGTAATCATAACAACTGGGTATAGTGCACCCCCTACTAGGGGAATGGCACAGCCTAAGCCTTTAGAATGTTGGGCATATGAGGATTCCGTGCTGCAGTAACTCTCCAGTTACTACTTACCTCGCAGTGCCATAATAGCTACACATTTATACATTATAGTCTACCATTAACATAAACGCATTGCCACACAGAAACATAGAAGATGACGGCAGATAAGGACCGCAAGGCCCATCCAGTCTGCCCATTTTTTCTACCTTATTAATGTGCCATAGGCCTTTACTCCCGTCAATGGCATATCTATTCATATTCATGTGTATTGCTCCCTTATGCCACATGTAAATAAGAACAGGTTACTCACCTGTAACAGCAGTTCTAGGAGTGGTACAGTATATGTTTTTCATCCACATTTCTTGGCATGCCTCATTCCCCTTTAAATCTTGCCGGAAAGTCTTCAAGCTGGCTCCTCCCACACACCCGGGTGGTTAATACTTCGGCTCCGCCCCATAACGCCAGATCTTAGCCCGCCGGAAGCAAGGTTGTGTGCCTAAAGCCAGGGAGGTCGGGCTGGTGCATGTGGATGAACAACGTATACCACTCCTAGAACTACTGTTACAGGTGAGTAACCTGTTCTAGGAGCGTGGATATGTTGTTCATCCACACTTCTTGGCAGACTCCAAGCAGTTCTCCAGGAGGAGGGAGGCAAGGCACACACCCCCTACTTAGGGAAGAGAGATTGGAGAACTGAGGCCCCAAAATCAGCATCCCGGCATGATTTAAGGTCGATGTGGTAGTGGGTAATGAAGGTGTTTGCTGACTTCCAGGTAGTAGCCTGACAGATTTCCTGGATAGGGATGTCCCTGGAAGCAGCCACCGATGCAGCAGTATGGCAGGTAGAATGAACTCTCATCCCCTCTGGGAGGCTCCTTGCCCGCCAACTCATAGCACAGACCTATGCATGATGTAATCCACCTTGCAATGGTCCGTCTGGCTACAGGTCTGCCAGAAATGGCTTCAGCGCAGGTGACAGCTGCCAAACCTCTCCACGAATTTCCACCATTTTCTGCTTATAATAGGAGAGAGCACATTTCAGGTCCAGAGTACGGAGCCTGTACTCGGCGTCTGAGGTGTAGTTAGGGTAGTATACCAGCAGAGTCAACACCTAGTTAAGGTGAAACTCTGATACCACCTTGGAAAGGAATTTCAGGTGGGGGTGCAGGACAACTCTGTCCCTGTTGAAGACCAGATAAGGGGAGTCCACTGAAAGCGCCTGGCACTCCCCTGTCCTTCTGGCTGAAATGATAGCCACCAGGAAGGCCGTCTTCCACAACAAATGTGAGAGCTCACATACGAATGGAGCTCTGCCAAAACCATGGAGGTGGAGGTTCCCACAACGGAAGGGATATGTGATCCAGGCCTTTGAAAAAAGCGGCCGACCACTGTCTCCTGTGCCAATGACGGCTGACCGGTAAGCAGAAATGGCTGCCAGGTGCACCCTAAGGGTCGATGACCATAGACCCCCTTTGGAAAGAGAGACCAAGGTAGTCCAGAATGTTAGCCACAGAGCAGTCTAAGGGGTCTAGAGCCTTACCCTGGCACCAAATGGGAAACCTTTTCCATTTGAAGGCATAACATTTCCTGGTCGATTCCTTACGAGATGCCTCCACCACGGTGTAGACATCCTTGGAAAAACCCAGAGCCTGGAACTCTAGCCGCTCAGGTACCAGACTGTGAGGTGCAGGGACTGAAGGACCGGATGGAATACCTTCCTCTGGTTCAATGATATCAGGTCCGGGCATGTACAGAGCCGCTCTGGGGGCCTGCAGCTGAGGCTGAGGAGATCTGGGTACCAGAACTGGCGCAGCCAATCTGGGGATACCAGGATCACCTTCGTCTTGTCCCTCTTCACCTTGAGTAACACCTTGTGGATCAAGGGAAATGGAGGTAAGGTGTAGAGGAGGCCTGGGGTCCACAGCCTCGAGAAGGCATCCCCTGCAGCGAGCCCTGCTAAGGGAGGCAGGCATGGTACGGCCTCAGCCTGGTGTTTTCCCTGGAGGCAAACAGGTCCACCAACAGTCTGACCCAATGGGAGAACAGACTGTAAGCTACCTCTGGATGGAGAGACCACTCGTGGGATGTCTGGCCTAGACGGCGGAGAGCATCTGCCAACTGGTTCCGAGACTCCTGCCACATGAATGGCTAGGAGATCCGCCTCCAACCGGCTTACGAGGGTCCAGATGCGGAGCGCCTCCTTGCACAGCAGATGGGAGTGCGTGCCGCCCTGTTTGTTGAGGAAGTACATGGTCGTGGTATTGTCCACCTGGACTTGAACCACTGACCCCGGAGCTGAGGAGCAAAAGCTGACAGTGCCAGTCTGACTGCTCTGAGCTCCAACAGGTTGATGTGGCATCGGAACTCCTCAAGGGTCCAGAAGCCGTGGGCCCTGTTGTCTCCCATGTGAGCTCCCCAGCCCATGAGAGAAGCATCGGTCGTAAGGACGACCATCGGCTCGGGGCAGACAAATGGGATCCCTTCCTGCAACCATTCTGCGGCAGTCCATCACTGGAGAGCGTCCCACATTTTCTGGGTTACAGTGATCAGCTGGTCAAAATGACCGTCCCATTGAGTACACTGGGCGGCCAGCTCCCACTAGAGGGGGCGCATGTGCCACCTGGCTCAACGGACCACTGAGGTGCACGCCGCCATGTAACCCAGAAGGCACAGAAAGTCCAGGGCAGGGTGCAAGTGCCCAACCAGAAATGATCAGGCAAAGGAGGAAAGATCCTCTGCCCTGTCCACCGGGAGCAGAGTTCTGCTTGACAAGAATCAAGCTCTGCCCCGATGAAGCCCATCACCTGAGAGGGCATGAGTTCCGACTCGGCCTAGTTGATCAGGAGGCCGAGTTGGGAGCAGGTTCGGAGCGCCAAATCCCTGGACCTCCCCACCTCCTGAAGGTCGGAACCTGCCAAGAGACGGTCATCGAGATAAGGATAGATTCGTACTCCTTGGTGCTAAAGATGGGCTGCCACCACTGCAATGCACTTGGGTGAAGACCCATGGGGCTGATGACGGGTAGAACGGCATGGCTTGGAACATGTACAGGATCCCCTCGACCCTGAAGTGGAGGAACCGCTCATGGGACGGACGGATTGGGACGTGAAAGAACGCATCCTGCAGATCCAGTGAACAGAACCACATGTTTCGCTCCAGGGATGGTATGATCTGGTTCAGAGTTACCATTCGGAAGGTGCAAGACCCGAGATATTGATTCAGGTCGTGGAGATCTAGGACGGGTCGCTTGGGTACCAGGAAGTACCTGGACACGAAGCCTGGGTCTGTAGGAGGATCCTGCACTGGATCTATCGCCTCCTTGCGGAGGAGCTGAGCTATGTCGTCTCGGAGAGCCGACTGGGTGCAAGCTGAGATCCTTTCCTCCTGAGGGGCACGGGCTCTGCTGGGAGGGTACTGCTCGAACTCTAGAGGCAGTCCCTGACTGACCACTTCGAGAACCCACCTGTCTGAGGTGATATCGGACCAGGTGGAAAGAAAGTGACGGAGCCGGCCCCCTACGGGAGGGCCCAGAGCTGGCATGACAGGTGTAGGGGTGGCAACATCCAACCCGTCACTCAGCTGGCTTAGAGGAGGAGGAGGCAGCTCCTGGACCTGCACTTCAACCTCCTTTACGGGGCTGTTATGGACCCTGCTTGGGCCTTGGGCGCCAAGCTTGAGCCTGCTGCTGCTGACCACCTTGATAGGAGGGTTGCCTGACTGCAGGGGAAGAGTGCCGAAAAGACGACTTCTTACGCTGATTCTTGCCTGAAGAACCCTTTGCAGAAGCAGCATCCAAGGTGGTACTGGACTGCTCTATCGCCTGAAGGTGACTGGCAACTCCTGGACCGAACAGGTCGGTGCCTAGGAAGGGCAAGTCAGCTAACTTGTGCTGAGTATCCGCCGGGAAGGAGGAAAGCCTCAGCCAAGCTCTGTGGCAAGTGGCCACTGTGGCTGCTAAAGAGTGGGCACAAGAATTCCCGATGTCCAGGGCATTCTGGAGCTGCTGTTTTACAACAGCACGGCCCTGATCATGGACGTGCTACACTGTGGTCTGCATGTCCACTGGGAGAAGAGGTAGGACTTTGTTTAATGACCCTAGGAGGGCATAAGAGAAGTGTGCCATTATAACAGCCGACCTAGCCTGACAAGGTCTAAGGAAGAGGCCGCATAGACCTTACGGGCAGAATGGTCCATATTTTTGGACTCCTTGTCCGGGGGTCGGTCAGTGTTGGCTGAGCTACCAGTATGCCAGAACACAGAAGCAGTCACCAGGCTCTCGGGCGAAGGATGTTCTATGAATCCCACCAGGGACCCCATGGGCACCACGTACTTGCGGGCCATGCGGGCAGACGTTGCTGGGCAGGAAGCCAGGCGCTGCCAAAGCTCAAGGGCCGGGCGGCTTCGGCCACTGGAAAGGACTCCATTGGGGTATTCCCCCCTTTTGAGGATATCCGTAAGGGGGTACTCTGCCTTCTTCTGGATGGACTCCGGGGGCATTCCGGTGGATTTGGAGATCAGGCCAAGAATGCCCTGAAAAGAGGAAGGGCATTCCTCCAAAACTGCCACGGACGACTCATCTCCAGGATGGGAGTGCAATCCGGTGTCATCAGAGTCTGAAGAGTCTGGATACAACAGCCTCCTGCCTAGGTCTCCCTCGATACGCCAAAGGCAATCGGGGAAGACAGTTATCGACAGACATCGGAGAAGCCCGGTGTCTGTTTGGTCCTCTTTCGAGGGAGCCCCACCCTGAGGCTGCTTAGACAGTGGTTCCACCAAAATCGGTGGAGAGACCAAAGCAGGCCGAACCGGGATACGGGCCGCCCCAACGGGCAGGGGAAATGAAGACTTCGGTTCCGGAGGGGTCGGCGTCGGCCTAGAAGGTGGAAGCCAAGTGATGGCCGGGGTGGCTGGCTTCTGCCCGGACAAAATCAGCTGCTGTCACATGAGATATTCACAGCATCGACAGAGATTCCGCCGAAGCCTCTCCTCGTCTGAGGAGGATGAAGATCTGTGGCGACGCCTCTTCTTAGTGTTTATGACTTTTCCGGCTGTTCGGCCGTAGGGGTTCTGGACCTCGATCGAGACCGAGGGGGTCAACCCGTTCAATCAGGAGACACCGGTGTCATTGAAAAACGAGGGTCGGGAACAATTTCCTCAATGGGGACACCAGCGGGCTGGGTCTCCTCATTCAGAAAAACAAGGACCAGAGTCCTTTCAAAGGAGTCGGCGACCGGTCGGAGAGTAATCTCAGTCTCATCGGCCATTTCTTCGGTCCCCTGGCCAAACGGGATGTCAGAAAAGCCGAAGGCCGAGTATGCGATCTTGACCGAGGCAGAGACCACGTGCTCTTGGGACTCAGACCTTTCCTCGGTCCCAAGAACATCTTCACTTAAACGAAAACTTCGGATTCTTTTCCCTCTTGCGAGGGCGGGAGGAATGCGAGCCTGAGGGCGCCTCACCCCTGGTGGGGAGAGACTGGCACAACTCCTTGAAGGAGCCCGTAAAGGTGGAGCCAAGGTTGAGCGGAACAAAAAAGCTCTGATTGGCCGAAGCGTGAGCTGCTTCCACCTCGACTGCCTTCATTTGCTTCCTTCTTTCGGCGGATCCCTGCTGACGCTGAAACCCGCCCACCTCGCCTTCTTCGATTTTTTACCAGCGGGTTCCTTTCTGCGGTCTCCCCAATTTTAGCGCGCTCTGCGGCCGCCCAGGATGCTGGGATGGATGGCCAGGCAGAAAGAAGATAGGTGTGCCGCGTCCGACACTTCCAGACACCAAACACACGTTAGGTGGGGATCGTGCACAACATCTTCTGGGCGCAGGTACACCAACAACTGGGGACGCATTTATCCTTCGCGTCCGGAAGTGCTACAATCTGAATCGCTAACTCGAACGAAGTTTTAAGGTTAGTTTCAAAACGCCACGCTTGAATCCAGGGCCTACGAACTGCTGAGAGCGCAAGAGGGAACCTGCATCTTCCAGTGGAAAGGAAGATCTGACGTCATGGGGCGGAGCCGAGGTATTTACCACCCGGGTGGGAGAAGCCAGCTTGAAGACTTTCTTGCAAGATTTAAAGGGCAAAGGGACATGCCAAGAAGTGTGGATGAACAACATATCCACGCTCCTAGAAAAACAGTTTTACCTTCCAGACAGATAAGCGAGCAGAACACTCTCCACTGGACTCAAGGTTTGCAAAATTCGATGCTCCTTGCCTGAAGAACCATCCTGTACAAAAAAACAGGTTCTCATCTTTTGCACATCTGAAAACTTAAGGCCGACTGCCATTAAGATAGAATTTCCAGGCAACAACTAGATGCAGTGAGGTCACCTGTGACAAGGAAAAGATGCCTCAAAAGTTACCAGTAAAACTGTTAACTGTTGCAGACTGATCGATCGAAAACCATCCTTCATATACATATATATATATATATATATATATATATATATATATATATATATATACACACACACACACACACACATATATATATTCTTTGCAAAAACTCTGTTAATGCATCAGTTGAGTTGCTTCACACCGACAAAAGTGTGGAAATTCAGCGTTAGGGTTACCACCCAACCCCCACATCCTCTACACACCAACAGACGTCAGGATGTGCCACAGGGTCGTCAGTTCCAACTCTCACTCCATTCCATGTGTAAGCAAACTGACGTGTTACAGTACAGGAGAATGGGGTGAGAGTTAGGACTGATGACCCCATGGCACAATCCGATGTCTGTTGGTGTGTAGAAGATGGGGTTGGGGTGGTAACCCTAACGCTGAATTTCCACACTTTTGTTGGGTGTGGAGACAACTCTAACTGATGCATTAATGGAGTTTTTTGCAAAGACATTCCTTTTTTTTTTTTTTGAAGTGTAATACAAGTAGCAAATGTATGTGATGGTGGGTGCGTGGGGCCTGCTGCCCATTTGTGCATAATGATATGTGTCTGTGGGAGTACAGACCTTCCCCTCCCACTCACACATAAGTAAGCAGCCCTACAAGGCAGGGAATCCTTGTAACAGTAATTTGCCAATATCTCGGGAACCGTAGCAGCTAGGAAGACAATTCAAGTGTCGTAATCATGACAGTGAGTAGTTCTCGCAACACAGATTGACCGAATCCATATCTTGCATCGTTTACAAGATACGGGCACCAAAAAGCGCTGTGAGTGGTAACTCTGAGGGCGTAATAGTGTCCTACAGACATGAAAATTAGCAATTGGAACACTAATTTTCAAATATCTCTGCAACTGTACTAGGCAGAAAAAAAATTCAAATACCATGGTATTCATGGCTTTCCAACCTACTTCTTCTGTACTTTGGGGGACTAAAAAATTTTGCGACAAAAAATCAATCTCTCGAACCGTTTTCAAGAAACGGGCCCCGAAAGGCGTCACGAGCGCCACAATGTGATCCTATGGGAAAATTTCTCAACTTCGGACTGCTGCAACTATGGTCCTGTACAATGTTTTCATATAAAACCACCAAAAAGGCACATCTGTGGGACTAGGGGTTACCACCCTGAAAATTTCAGGCCAATAGCACAATCCACCTTGCCACAATGAAGTGACAAAGAAAAAAACACATTTAAAAATGTGTCCGTGCAGTGTTACCATGATTATTTTAAATGTTATTACGACACTCCTGTCTCTATAATGAGTATGTGACCGCGAACACAAAAAATAGTGTCGCAGTTACTTTTCATATGATTGCGAATATTTTTTGTGGTAACATAAAATACTGCCGCAAGCAAAAAAATGGCAAAATGGTGAAAAAAAAAAAAAATTTCCACACCAGCTGGTGAAAAACTGCCAGATTCATGTTCCTCAGGGCCCGATTAGGTAAACACAACTGTTGGTGT
The DNA here is from genome assembly GCA_016271365.2 of Neoceratodus forsteri. Lineage (NCBI taxonomy): Eukaryota > Metazoa > Chordata > Ceratodontiformes > Ceratodontidae > Neoceratodus > Neoceratodus forsteri. The sequence continues at coordinate 662,437,668 of CM057458.1, forward strand.
TTAAAGTGCTCTATTTTTTGAATTACGTTTTTTGTCTCTTGCTAACTGAAAACAAGATGGCAGCAGTACAACAAAAAATATACTCGCGAAATTTTTTGCAGTGCACATATAAATTTTCCCTTAGGCCATAATGGGACACGAAAAAAACTGAATAACTTTTGAACAGAGCAATATTTTTTCACCAAATCTTCAAAAGGCACCAGTTCAACCCAGGACACATGTAGACGTACAAATCTGAACTCACTGCAATGCATTCTTCAGTCCATTATGGCTTACAAAAATATTTGCAAAAAGGGCGAATTTTCACTTTTTGAGCGCCCCACGGTTCCGCAACCATACATCCGACCGGAGCGAAAATTTCCAGATCCAGAGATCTACGGTAGGCAGGTCTGCATTCCAAATTGCAGACAAAGCGGACAAACAGTTGCAAAGTTATTAAAGTACAAACTTTTGAGGTTTAACATAGAAGAAAAAATTACTCACCTTAGTAATTGTATTTCTTCTAATGGAGTCTTGCTATATTCTGACAATTTGCAGTTAGCTCCAGCTCTTGAGCTGCCCCGGAGAGTGAAGGGTTAAATTCTATCCCAGGCATAGAACGCTGGGCTCGAGCTCGGATGAAAACTCTGTCTGTGTCCTTTTGAAACCAAACAGTCAGATTCTTACGAGCTAAAACTCACTGACTAAATAATGTAGAAATTGTAAAAACTCCAAGTAGCCAACTGGCAACAAAGACTTTGGATTCCCCAAAAGACTCAAGTTAGGAAACCCAAAGAACCAAAACCAGGTACTAGAACTAAAAACTCTTAATTAAACAAATACAAAGCACCCAACACAACAGGAGTGGGGTAATGAGACTCCTGGGGTGCGACACTGAACCTGCCCACCCACTTCCCAAAAACAGGTTCTGAGAGGGGAGGCAAGGAGGTAAGTCAGAATACAGCAAGACTCCATTAGAAGAAACACAATTACTAAGGGGAGTAATTTTTTCTTCAAACAACATGAAGTCTTGCTCTATTCTGACAATTTGCAGACTACCAAGCAGTACCTCCAAAGAGGAGGTGGGACAGAACCTACTTTGGGAATAGGCCCAGAAGTACTGCTGTGCCAAACCGAGCATCACTCCTAGCCTGGATATTCAGAGATTAATGCTTGGTGAAGGTATGAACTGTTTTCCAGGTGGCTGCTTGACAGATTTCTAACAAGGGGCTATCCCTAGCTGCAGCCAGAGATGCAGCTGTACCTCTAGTGGAATGAGCCCTCAGGCCTGAGGGTGCAGTTTTTCCCAGTTTTTCATAGCAGAACTGAATACAGGACACAATCCACCTGGCAATGATTCTCTTGGTGGCAGGTTTTCCCTTACCTACTCCCCATAAGTTAGGAACAACTAGAGGGAGTCAAACCTGTGACCCTTTGTACATTCTATGTAGTAACTAAGGGCCCTTTTAACATCTAAACTGTGTAGCCTCCGTTCCCCTGAAGAGGTATCATCAGTGAAGAACACAGGAAGAGACACAGATTGGTTTAAGTGGAAATCAGAAACCACTTTAGGTAGGAACCTTCTATTGGTTCTAAGGACCACCTTATCTCTATGGAAAGAGATGAAGTCAGGCTCCACTGACAGGGCTTGCAATTCACTGATATGTCTGGCAGAAGTAACAGCAACCAAAAACAGTTTTCCAAGTCAAGTACTTGAGCTCTGCTGAGGACACAGGCTCGAAGGGGGAGTTGTATCAGCTGAGCAATACAAATATTCAAATCCCAGGAAGGAGCAGGATCCCTAAAAGGGGGATTGGTATGAAACAATCCTTTGAAAAATTTAAAGAACACAGGGTGAGATGACAGAGAGGAAGATTTCCCCACTGACAGGAAAGCAGAAATAGCTGACAAATTAACTTTGAGAGTAGCTGGTTTGAAGCCAAGGCCATTAAGGTAAACCATGTAATTCAGAACTGTAGACAAGACAGCAGTGTCTGGGGAAACGTGCTTCTTGAAACACCAAATACTGAACCTTTTCCATTTGGAGTTGTATGTTTTTCTTGTGGCAGGCTATCAAGAAGCCTTGAGGATCTCCAGAACCCCTTGTGACAGATGTAAATCTGCATACTCCAAGTCTTCAAGAGCCGTGACTGGAGATTGGGGTAACAAATGCTCCCCAGAGAGGAGGTTAGCAGATTGTAATTCCTGAGAAGAGAGAGGGAAAGATGGACTGCTAAGGACAGCAACAGGGGGTACCATGGCTGCCTGGCCCAGTCTGGAGCAATCAGAATCACTTTGCATGGTTGTGACCTTACCTTGACTAGAACCTTGAATAGAGGAAAAGGAGGGAAGGCATAAAGAAACTTCTCTTCCCAGTTCAAAATCAAGAGCATCCAGAGGGACTGAACCCAAGACAACTGGGGGTCTGCAACAAAACAAAGGAAGTTGGTGATTGTCTGGGGCTGCAAAGAGATCTATCTCCGGAGTGCCCCACCTTGAGAAGATCACCTTCAAAATCAAAGGATCCAGAGACCATTCGTGATGGCCCTGGGAAATCCTGCTCAATGCATCCGCTATCACATTGTCCTTTCCTGGGAGGTGGATCACTACTAGAGAGGTCTGCAGGGAATAAGCCAGGGACTGTACTTTCATGGCCTCCGTGCACATGGCCGTGGACAGAGTGCCTCCCTGCTTGTTGATATACCACATGGTGGTACTGCTGTCCGTCCTGACCTGAACCACCTTGTTCTGTATTTTTTTTTGGTTATACTTTTAACCTCTCTGCAGCTGGGGTGTTACCTATGGTCCCCCAATCCGCCCGACCATCAGTCTCTGCTCTGCCCCCAATCCTCAAGCTCTCACCCTCACTCCACCTATACAGCGATCAGCCATGGTGGGCACGCCACCACCGCCACAGGATCCGGGGTTCGCAAGGAGGAGCATCCAGGGGCCAGAAGTCGGCGGTGCTGCCTATCCGCCCTCATGTAGCCCGCAAGGTTTTTCCACTTTTTCTCCTCACACGCCTGAGGCGCGGACACGACGCCAGGGATCAGAGCGCGACGCCACCGCACGCGCCCCCATCCCAGCGCTCCACTTCAGTACGTCCTCTAGTTCTGCCCATAGCCTGCCAAGCCCCCAGCCACCGCTAGGAGCCGCCAGGCCACCGAGGTAACACACTCCCCCCCAACGGAGAAGGAGAGTAGTCTTACAGACGCTAGATCCTTCTCCTCCCCTGCCGACCCCCGACGACCCAGGCTCGTTCCCGAACCCGGGTCGCCAGCATAGCGTGAGGTGTGGCATCCAGTACCTCAACCCTCAGCGCCACCGGGCTGGCTCCTTGTTCTGTATTGACTGAGAGAAAGCTTGTAGGGCAAGAAGTACTGCCCTGAGCTCCAGAAGGTTGATGTGAAGAAGGGATTCCTGAGGGGACCACAGTCCCTGGGCTGTGAGAGCCCCCAGATGGGCTCCCCACCCCAAAAGGGAAGCATCTGTGGTAAGAACCACAGTGTGAGTTTGAGAGACAAATGGAACACCTTGCTTCAGATTGTCCAGGTCCTGCCACCACTGAAGGGCTCGAATTAAAGTCTGAGTAACAGGAACTAGCTTGGTAAGAGGATCTTTCCTTTGGGACCAAAAGGTTCTCAGATGGAACTGAATGTCCCTCATCTGAAACCTGGCCCCTTGGACCACTGCTGTGGAAGCTGCCATGTGGCCCAGAAGCTGCAGAAAATGCCTTGCTGGTCGAGAAACCAGAGGGAGAAAGGAAGAGGCCAGCTGAGAGATGGCTTTTGCCCTTTCCAAAGGGAGGAAGGCTCTTGCCTTGAGGGTGCCCAGCTCTGCTCCTATAAAAGTGAGGAGCTGTACTGGTTCAAGAATTGACTTGGGAAGATTGAGAAGGAACCCCAGGGAAGTGAGAACTTTCTGGGTAACCTGCCGATCTGACTTGACTTGGTCTGAAGACTGGCCAACCAGAAGCCAATCGTCCAGATTTGGAAAAATAGAATTCCTTTTCCTTCTTAAAAAGGTCACCACTACTGCTATGCACTTTGTAAACACCCTTGGAGCTGAGGTCAGACCGAAGGGCATTGCTCAGAACTGATAATGGCCTGAGGGCAATTCGAACCTGAGGTACTTTCTGTGGGAGCACCTGATGGGAATGTGAAAATAGGCATCCTTGAGGTCCAGGGAGGCTAGCCAGTCTCCGGGCCTCACAGAGAGAAGAATTGTTCCCAGAGTCACCATCTTGAATTTTGGCTTTACTAGGTGCTTGTTTAGGTATCTTAGATCTAGAATGGGTCGCCACTCCCCTGTCTTTTTTTGGGGCAAGGAAGTACCTGGAGTACAGACCTTTGCCCCTATATGGAGTAGGAACTCTCAATATGGCCTTTAAAGCCAGTACAGACAAAACCTTTGCCTCTAGAGCAAGAGTTTCTTAAGTATTTGCAGGTGGAAAGGATCTGGGTCTCAGTTTCGGAAAACTTTTGAAACTGAGAACCAGCCCCTGGCTTACAACCTCCAGGACCCACTTGTCTGAGGTAACAGACATCCAGTCCTGGACAAAGTAAGCCAGCCCGCCTCCTACTGGAATGGGGGAGTCAACCCGGGCTGACATCAGGGTGTCTGCTTGGCAGAAGCCTTAGGCTGAGGGCTGGATGCAGCCCTGCTCATCCTCCTTTTGCCTCTCCCTCTGAAGAACCCCCTCTGAGAAAAGGAAGAGGAGGCCTGTGCCTGGTAGAAAGGCCTGTGAAAAGGCCTGCCCCTGCCCCTAGCTTGCTGGCTCTGAGGAGTTGCCTGCCTCTCCTTGGCCTACGCACTACTATAAGTGGTCCTGTACTCGTCCATTTTCTTCATGTAATTCTCTGTCTGCTCCCCAAACAAAGAATTACCCACTACAGGGAAATCCATGGCCTTAGCTTGGGTGTCCTGCTAAAGGCTAGTACATCTGAGCCAGGCCGTTCTCCGAAGAGCCACAGATGTAGCCATGACTCTTGATGACACATCATTGGAGTCCACAGCAGCATGAAATTGCACCTTTGATGCCTCAATCCCATCAGCAGCCACCCCCTCCAGCTCCTTGGCTAGCTGGGGGGAGGCCTGTTTAGCCAATGCCAGTACAGTGTCCCACCTGGACTTTTGGTACCTGGCTGTGTAGGCCATATAAGTAGCCTGCCTGAGTCCCAAACATAATGCCATGGCATCTATCTTCCTGGAATCTTTGTCTGGGGGGGGTGTGAAGCCAAGTTGATGTTTGTCTTGTCACAGGCAGCAGCCTGCATGACCCCAACATGGCTGCATTGTTGGTATAGAAATTCCATATCAGAGCCCGACAAAGTGTACCTCTTGTCCATTCTCATCAACAGGAGGTACAGAATTGGGAGACCTAAGAATTTTTTGTGTCCGTTTCCCAAATGACCTATGAAGGCGAACAGACAGTCTCTTAGACTCTGCGTTGTCCATCATCTCTATGAAGTCGGGCTCCTCTTGATCCTCTACAGCCTCCTCAATAGGAAGCTGGAGGGTTTGAGCCACTTTTCTGTAGAACAGAAAGTGGGGAGGGGACGCAGAAAGCCCAGGAGGGGAAACACCAGAAGGTCTGTCTGGGGAGATGTCCGGTTCCACAGGCACATCCAGACTTTCACTGTTGTAATAGTCTTCAAAATCCCCCTCCTCATCACACTCCGGTTTGTAAAAGTCTTCAGGGGAATAATCCTGAACCGGGGGGACCAACAGAACTGAACCCCTGCCAGAAGGCGCTGAATCAGTCAGAACCGGACGAAGCGATTCCACAATCCGAATCACTTTGGCTATTTCTTCGGCGGTTGGAACATGCAGCTCTGGATCCGAACCGGCCGATTTATCCTTTCGTTTTCATTTTGTAGGAACCGATGCCTCAGGATCAGCTCTCCTCTTGCCCGAAGTATCGCCCTGGTCAGAGGGCATTCCTTCTGGTTCAGTAGGAACCGAACCGGGCTGGCCTTCCAGGTCAGCAGATTTCTCGGCCTCCTTATCCCTAAGTCTACCCGACCTTTTCTCCAGGGTAGACTTATGGAAATTCTTACAGATTTGGCAGTCTGCATCGAGGTGGTCAAACCCCAGACAGTAAACACAGGTGGTGTGGGGATTAGCCTTAGCAAAGACCTCCCCACACACACTGCAGTATTGAAACCCAGTGGGCCCAGTTTTTTTTCTTGGGTTTCTCAGACATGGCCAATCTAACCAACTTACCCTTTAAATGGCAACCGCCAGGCAAGACTTCCCTATTGGTTTCTCACTGTGTCACGGGTGATGGAAAAAAAACGCTAAACTTAAGTTTTTTTTTTTAAACCGATATGGACCGGTAACCACACACTAACTTTTTCTTTTTCAAGATCTTACTACAAGATCGGTTCAGCCGAACCGATCGGAAAAATGTCACAATTTCCACACAACAACTACTAATCTAAGTACTTACGGTATCACAGACAGAGTCTCGAACCGAGAAACTGAATGAAAATCAGACTAAAACCAAAACTTTAACTGCAATGGAACCAAGCAGAAGGAGAAATTTCCGGAGCGACTGTTCAGTGAGGCGGAGTAAAGAATCTGACAGTTTGGTTTCAAAAGGACAAAGTCAGAGAACTACAGTCTTCTTGGCCACTCAGCAGCTCCCTCCAGAGTGTCTATTATTTTTATTTATTATTCTTTCTGTAAACTTGGAAAGAGAGAAGTAGAGGGAAAATACACTCTGCTGAAGGTCCACTCTAGAGGAAGAGTGACCCCAACCCCGGGTGTGGGCACCACAAGGACTGAAGAACCTTCTCGGATCTAAGCATTGCGGCTGGATGCGAACACATTGATCTGAGGCCTACCAAACTGATTGCACAGGAGTTTGAAAACCTCTGGTTCAATCTCCATTCCAAGGAATGAACTTTTTTTTTTTTAATTTTGTTTTGGGTTTAACCAGTCCACCTGAAGGTTCAACACCACTGCCAGCTGAACGGGTGGCAGGTTGGCGACCTCCAGAAACATCTTTCGTGCCTTAATGGTTATGTACAAATCCACGCCATGTTTAGCCTCATGGAGGAAAACTAAGGGAAGCTAGGTGGACCTTCTCCATCTCCTGAACATTGATGTGGAGATGTCTGTAGACCAACCAAGTTCCTTGAGTGGGAAAATAGCACCGACCTGCTCCCCATCCATCTAGGCTGACATTTGCTGTTGGAATTAACTCTGGAAATTATAGTGGAACGTGCTCAGATCTTGCACAGCCGCTCACTAACTCAGGGAGTGAAGAAGCTAAGGGGTAAAAGGAAAACTGGCTGATAATCCTTCGATGAGGGATCCCAGGCCTACAGGAAACCCACTGAATAGGCTGCATCTGGAAGCGTGCCCACAGGATTAAACCGTTAGCTATCCTAAAGCCCAACTGCAGGGAGCCAGCAGACATCCGAAAAAATGACCTTCCCGGGAAAAAGGGCTGTAAAAACCTTCCTAATTTTGTGCCGAAAGAAAAAATTACTCACCTTAGTAATGCTGTTTCTTCTAATGGAGTCTTGCTATATTATGACTGATGCAGTTTGTCCCACCATTTGAACTGCTCCGGAGGTGAAAGAGTTAACTTCCATGCAGTGCATGGAACTTAGAGCGAGAGCTCGGTTAAGAAAGCTCTGTCAGGGTAATTTCAAACCGAAACCGTCAGATCTTTACAAGCAAAACTCACTAAGGCTCTGTGTGGAAGCTGTAACCTACACTAGCCAACTGGCTACTAAAATATTCACACATTTTTCTGGTCCAAACACCAAGACTCAAGTCAGGGGACCAGAAAAAATAAGATAAAATAAATAAAACACAACACCCAAACACCCCAACAAGAAGGGGTGGAAAACATAAAAGGGGGCATCAATAAGTGCCAACAGTGGACTGCCCACCCCATACCCAAAGTAGAAGTTCTGAGAGGGGCAGGCTGGGGGGGAGGTCATAATATAGCAAGACTCCATTAGAAGAAACAACATTACTAAGGTGAGTAATTTTTTCTTCAAACAACATAAAGTCTTGCTATATTACGACTGATGCAGACTACACAGCAGTACCTCCATGGCGGAGGGACAGAACCTACTTAGGGAATAGGCTCTGAAGCACGGCTGTGCCAAACCGAGCATCCCTCCTGGCCTGGATATCCAGGGAATAATGCTTGGTGAAAGTGTGTACTGTTTTCCAAGTAGCTGCTTGACATATCTCTAAGATAGGATGTCTCTGGCAGCAGCTAGAGACGCAGCTGTACCTCTGGTAGAGTGAGCCCTCGGCCTGAAGGGGAACCTACCCAGTTTTTGATAGCAAAATTGGATACAAGAGACAATCCACCTGGCAATGGATCTCTTAGTGGCAGATCTCCCTTTCCCAACCTCACCATAAGTAAGAAATAGTTGGAGGAGTCAAACCTGTGACCCTTGGTACACTCTATGTAGTAACTTAGGGCCCTCTTAACATCTGTTGTGCAGCCTCCCTCACCAGAGGAGGAATGGTCAGTGAAGAACACTGGAAGTGAAATAGATTGGTTAAGGTGGAACCAAACTACCTTAGGCAAAACTTCCTGTTAGTCCTAAGGACTACCTTATCCCTGTGAAAGGAAATAAAGTCAGTCTCCACTGATAAAGCCTGTAACTCACTTATGCGCCTGGCAGAAGTGATGGCTACTAGAAATACAGTTTTCCAAGTCAAATACTTAAGCTCTGCCGAAGACAGAGGTTCAAAGGGGGGTTGCATCAGCTGAGCAATGCAAACATTAAGATCCCAGGCAGGGGCAGGGTCCCTGAATGGAGAATTGGTATGAAGCAATCCCTTAAAAAACTTGGAAAATACAGGGTGAGCAGAAAGAGAAGAGGGCTTCCCTGCTGAAATGAAGCAGAGACAGCTGCCAAATGCACTTTCAGGGTAGCTGGTCTCAGTCCCAAAGAATTAAGATGGACCATATAGTCCAAAACAGTGGGTAAATCAGCAGATTCCGGGGAAATATGCTTCCCAGAACACCATATGGAAAACCTTTTCCACTTGGAGTTATAGGTAGCCCTGGTGGAAGGCTTCCTAGAAGCTTTCAAGATTTCGAGAACACCCTGAGAAAGTTGTAGATCAGCAAACTCGTAACTCCTCAAGAGCCAGGCCTTGAGGTTGAGGGATTTGAGATTCGGATACCAAACTCTCCCCTGAGCACAGGTTAACAGATTGTGGTTCCTGGAGAGACACAGGGGAAGATGGACGGCTAAGGACAGAAGGAGTGGGTACCAGGGCTGCCTGGCCCAGTCTGGAGCAATCAGGATCATCTTGCAGGGCTGAGACCTGATTTTGACTAGCACCTTGAACAGGAGAGGGAAGGGGGGAAGGCATAGAGAAACTTCCCTTCCCAATCGAGGAGAAAGGCATCCAGGGGGACTGAGCCCAACACTGGGGGCCTGCAACAAAAAAGTGGAAGTTGATGATTGTCTGGGGCTGCAAAAAGATCTATCTGAGGAGTGCCCCATCTGGCAAAAACTATCCCCAGTACTAGGGGATCCAGTGACCATTCGTGATGGCCCTGGGAAATCCTGCTGAGAGCATCTGCCAGGACATTGTCCTTGCCTGGGAGGTGAACTGCTATGAGGAAGTGTTCAGGAATAAGCCAGAGACCACAACTCATCGCCTCGGTGCACAAGGCCAAGACCGAGTGCCCCTTGTTTGTTGATGTACACACTGTAGTGGTGTTGTCTGTCCTGACCTGTACCACCTTGTTCTGAACAGATGCAGAAAAACCTGAAGTGCTAGAAAAACAGCTCTGAGTTCCAACAGATTGATGTGGAGCAGAGATTCCTGAGGGACCATAACCCCTGGGTGGAGAGGTCGCCATGTGAGCTCCCCATCCCAAGAGGACACATCTGCAGTAAGGGTCAAGGAGTGATAGAGGAATGAAGGCACCCTTGTCTCAGATTGCTCTGATCCTGCCACCACTGAAGGGCCTGGATCAGGGTTCAGTCACTGGGATTAACTTGGATAGGGAATCTCTTCTTTGAGACCAGAAGGCTCTCAAATGGAACTGAATGTCCCTCATCTGAAATCTTGCTCCTTGCACTACAGCTGTGGAAGCAGCCATGTGTCCTAGGAGCTGCAGGAAATGCCTTGCTGGTCGAGAGACCTGCAGAGTGAAGGACGAGGCCAGGGCCACCAAGGTCCTTACCCTTTCTAGGGGAAGGAAGGCTCTGGCCTGCTTTGTGTCCAGTTCTGCACCTATAAAGGTGAGTACCTGGACAGGTTCCAGAACTGACTTTGGAAGACTGAGAAGAAAGCCCAGAGAGGTAAGCAGCTGCTGAACTTGCAGGTGTGATTTGACCTGGTCTGAAGACTGACCACAATGAGCCAGTCGTCCAGGTAGGGAAAGATGGCAATCTTTTGCCTTCTTAGATGAGCAACTGCTACTGCCAGACATTTTGTGAATACCCTTGGGGCAGAGGTAAGGCCGAAGGGCATTGCTCTGAACTGATAATGGCCTGAGGGCAGTTCGAATCTGAGGTACTTTCGTGGGAGCTTCTGATAAGAACATGGAAGTAGGCATCCTTGAGGTCCAGGGAAGCTAGCCAGTCCCCTGGCCTTAGGGAGGGTAAAATCATTCCCAGAGTCACCATTTTGAATTTTGGTTTTAAAAGGTGCTTGTTCAGATATCTTAGGTCCAGGATGGGCCGCCACTCTCCTGTCTTTTTTTGGGGTAAGGAAGTACCTGGAGTACAGACCCTTGCCCTGGTGTAGGGGAGAAACCCTTTCTACAGCTCTGAGAGCCAGGAGGGTTGAGACTTCTGTTTCCAAGGCAAGAGTCTCTAAAGGGTTTGCAGGTGGAAAGGATCTGATTCTCATCTTTGGAAATTTTTTGAAGCTGAGAACCAGATCCTGGCTCACTACTTCCAGGACCAACATGTCTGATGTTAAAGACTCCCAGTCCTGGACGAAGTTAGCCAGCCTGCCCCCTACAGGTAACGGAGAGCCGGCCCTGGGCATTCCATCATGGTGCCTGTTTGGCAGGGGCTTTAGGCTGAGGGGTGGGAGCAGGCCTGCTTGTACCCAGTCTGCCTCTCCCTCTGAAGAACCCTCTCTGAACATAGGCTGAAGAGGAGGCCTGGGTCTGGTAAAAAGGCCTGCCCCTACCCCTGGGGGGCTGCCTCTGAGGAGTGGCTTGCCGTTCCTTGGCTTGTGCACTCCAATAAGTGGTTCTATATTCATCCATTTTCTTCATATAATTCTCCGTCTGCTCCCCAAACAGAGAATTTCCCACCACAGGAAAATCCATAGCCTTAGACTGGGTATCCTGTGATAAAGTAGTACACCTGAGCCAAGCCAATCTACGGAAAGCCACAGATGTAGCCATGACTCTAGAGGATACATCATTAGAATCCACTGCAGCATGAAACTGCACCTTAGATGCCTCAATACCATCAGCAGCCACCTGCTCCAGCTCCTTGGCAAGCTGGCCAGGGGCCTGTTTGGCTATGGTCATGACAGTATCCCATCTAGATTTTTGGTATCTCGCAACATAAGCCATATAGTTTGCTTGTCTGAGTCCCAAAGACGCTGCCATGTATTGTTTTTTGGCCATGGCATCAATCTTCCTGGAGTCCTTGTCAGGAGGATGTGAAGCCAGGGGAATATTAGCTTTATCACAGGCTGCAGTCTGAACCACCCCAACATGACTGCATTGCTGTGAAAGAAATTCTGTATCAGGACCTGACAAAGTGTACCTCCTGTCCATCTTTTTATCCACAGGAGGCACAGAATTAGGAGCTTTTAAAATTTTTATTGTTTGTTTCCTAAAAGATTTATGTAAAGGAATAGACAATCTCCTGGACTCTGGGATATCCATCATCTCTACAAAGTCAGGCTCCTCTTGCTCATCCAAAGCCTCCTCTAAAGGAAGCTGGAGGGTTTCAGCAACTTTTTTATAAAACAGAAAATGAGAAGGGGACTCAGCAAGCCTAGGGGGAGATTCACCTAAAGGTCTGTCTGGGGAGATGTCCGGTTCAATGGGCACATCCAGACTTTCAAAGTCACATTCACACTGATCATAATCATCCTCCCCCTCCTCTGGTTATTAAAACTCCTCTATATCATATTCTTGAACCGGTGGAACCGACCGAACCGACCTTTTGCCAGATAGTGGCGGTTCAGAGGGAACCGGGGAAAGTGACTGGACAATCTGTATTGCCCTGGCTATCTCTGCAGCAGTTGGAGAAGGGATTTTGACTCCACACCTGCTGACTTTCTAGTTCTCTTTGCTGGAACTGGCTCCTCAGAGTCAGCTTTACGTTTGCCTGAGGAAGTCTGGCCCTGGTCAGAGGGCACTCCCTCCGGTTCGGTTGGCACCGAACCGGGCTGGCCATCCGGGTCAGCGGACTTTTTGGCCTCTCGCTCCCTGAGCCTACCAACTCTCTTATCTAGGGTAGCTGCAGGGAAATTCTTGCAAATCTGGCAGTCTGCACTGAGGTGGTCAAACCCCAGACAATAAACACATGTGGTGTGTGGGTCAGCCTTGGCAAAGGCTTCCCCACAGACACTACAGTGTTGAAACCCAGTGGGCCCGGTTTTTCTTTTGGCTTTCTCAGACATAATGCCAGCCTAACCAAAAACTTGCCCTTTTTTCGGCAGTGCCAGGCAAGACACCCTTATCGGTTCCCAACCGTGTCACGGGTCGTGGAAAAAACCGTAATGAAATCCGTTTTTTTTAGAAGCGATAAGAACCGGGAACCGCACTCTAACAAGCCTTAAAACGCTTCAAAATGAAGTTTAAATACAATCTGACGGTTCAAACCGAACCGATAAACATTTACAAGTTCCACACAGAAAACCTATCTATTACTTACAATACCATAGACAGAGCTTGAACCGATCAGTTTGCGGTTAAAATAATGAAAATCGCGGTTGAATTTAACAGAGAAAAAACTCTTTAAACCGAGAAAATGAACCGAGCAGCAGGAGGAATCTCCGGAGCAACTGTTCAGTGAGGCGGAGTAAAGAATCTGACGGTTTCGGTTTGAAATTACCCTGACAGAGCTTTCTTAACCGAGCTCGCGCTCTAAGTTCCATGCACTGCATGGAAGTTAACTCTCACCTCCGGAGCAGTTCTAATGGTGGGACAAACTGCATCAGTCATAATATAGCAAGACTTCATGTTGTTTGAAAATTACCACCAGACATCCAAGGTCTAAGACGGCTCGAGAGAGCTCTTCTTCCAGTTCACCCATGCAACCCTGGCATATCCAGAGTGCTGAGTACCGACCTCTTGCTAATGACAATGTCAGTGCCTGAATAAGCAGGTCGTTCAGTCAGGACAGACTTTAAGCCACTAGGACTACCAACACGAACTCAAAGGGGCTGATGCTCAGGCAAAGATGCACCCTATGCTGGAGGATTGGTCCAGTATCAAAACTGGAGATACTCAGAGTAGAAATGATATAGGGAATGTGATGGCAGGCATCCGTCAGATGTACGGGGTCTTGAAAAAAGAAAACCTTGACTGAGCAGCCCGGTGACTGACCTCTGGGGCTGCCTCCAGAAAGGTTGTGGAGCACAAACTGTTCAGGCTCTTGAATTTAAGAAAAAACCTGACAACTCCTTAACTTCTGGGGACCATAAAATAAAACCAACAGGACCCCTGAACTCACTAATTAGCAGGACCTGTACTCTGATCCAAAGGGACGAAAGCCAGGAGCTCTAATGACATCTGGCCTTCCTGCTACCACTGAAAACTGGGGCATAGAAGCTACCTCTAATAAGGTGCCTGACATTGTTCAGGCCCATCTTTGAGGAAACTCTTCTACTCTATCACCAAGAAAAGGAGCCAGGGACGGGCAGCGTGCTCTCTTTTGAGGCACCATGCTGAGGTGCTGGGCCTCCTGAACAGTGCCTGGCCAGTGCTCCTCTGATACTGTAACCTGGTTACCTGTGTAGGCTCCTGCATTCCCAGGAGCCATTTTCTGAAGGAATAGAACTCCCCTCGGAACTGTCTGCACTGGCAGTTACCTTGACCCCACTGGGTTATGGTATTCTTGTGCCGTTGTTTACGAACATCTGAAAATGCCAGCAGATCAGGCCTTAAGGGTCATCACGTCTGCTTGAGATGCAGCTCACAGTAAGGACACTGCCACTGTCCCCTCTCCCCTTTTCACTTCCTCCCCTGAAGGTCTCCCATCCCGAGTTCCCATACTGGTTGCTTTCCACCCCACCCATACTAAACTGATCCTATCCTTTCTTGAAACTTCCCACTGATTCCACTGATATCAACTCCTCAGGTAGCGAGTTCCAAGGCACCACCACCCTTTCCATGAAGCAATGTTTCCTCAGCTCTATTCGGAATTTTCCCCCACCAGTTTTAGGCTATGACCCCTCGTGGTTCCCATACCTCTTCAATGTGAACAAACACTCAGTGTTTCCTCTCTTGATGCCCTTCAAGTATTTAAAGGTCTCAGTCATTCCTCCCTGTCCCTTCTGTCCTCCAGGGAGTACATACTAAGCTCCCCAAGTCACTCATCATATGGCTTCTCTCCCATTCCCTGGATCATCTTAGACGCCCTCCTCTGGACTCTCTCCAGGAACATGACATCTTTCTTTAAGTAAGGATGCCAGAACTGCACATATAAGTGCGGCCCCACTAAGGATTTGTACAGTTGCAGGATAACCTCCTCCCTCCTCAAGGTAATCCTCATAGCAGTGCACCCCAGCATTCGGTTTGCCTTTGCTGCTGCCTTCCTGCACGGTTTGCCAGTGATCACCACTCCTAGGTCTTTTTCTTCCTCCAAGACTGTCAATTGTCTCCCTCCTCCTCCAAAATGGTAGCAGTACTCAGGATTCCCAGCCCCAAATGCAGTACACGACACTTCCAAGCGTTAAAATCTATCTGCCACGTGTCTGACCACTGTTCAAGTCTTCCTGAAGAACAGTCCTCCACCCCTCTTCAGTGTCCACTACCCCTCCGAGTCTGGAGTCATCGGCGAACAGGCTAATTTTTCTCATAACTTCCTCTGCAATGTCTGCATGAAAGCATTAAATAACAGCGGACCCAGAACAGATCCATGCAGGACCCCGCTAATGACCCTCCTGGGCAAAGAAATCCCCACCACCACCATGCTGCTGCCTGTTGCTTAGCCAGCTGCCTATCCAATTCACCATTTTTGCCCCCACCCCCTGGTTCCTCAGCTTGCCCAGCAGTCTCCCATACGGCACTGAGTCAAACGCCTTGCTAAAGTCCAGGTACAGGACATCAACCAGCCGACCCCCATCCAGAGACCTTGTCACCCAATCAAAAAATTCAATCAGGTTGGTTTGAGAAAAACTCTCCCCTGGACAAATCTGTGTTGTCGGACATCTTGAAGGCAGTTTTCCTCCAAGAACTCTGCCAGCCTTTCCTTCAAGATGGTCTCCAACAGTTTCCTCACTACTGACATCAGGGTGACCGTCCTGTAATTTCCTGCATCGCACCTAGGACCGCTCTTGTGGAGTGGCATAACATGTGCCATCCTCCAGTCCAGTGGTACACAACCCGACTGAAAGAAGAAACTGAATAATTTCATTAGAGGTGTTGCCAGGACATCCGCCAGTTCCTTCAGGACCCTGGGGTGGATCTCGTTCAGGCTCGATGCCTTGTTTGCCCTAAAGGACTTTAGACCTTCCCACACTCTCTCCATTGAGATCTCTCCATCTGTTAGTGTCCCACCCCTTCAGGATTGGCCCATCCTTTTCCCCTTGTAAAGACTGAGCAGAAGTACTCGTTAAGTACCTCAGCCTGCTCAACTCCACCCTCTGCCCACCTCCTTCCTTTTTTAACATGGTGATTTGCCCTTTACACTTCCTTCTCTCCCAGATGTATCTAAAAACATTTCTTCTCCCCTTCTCTGATCCCCTGTGCCAACCTTAGCTCTTTGGATGCCTTGGCTGCCCTTACCATCCTACGAGCCGACAGGGAGGCTGGGCGGATCTCCGTAGCCTCGTGGGCTAATAGCTCGGAAGGGCGGGGCCTGCTCCAACTCCAGAGGCAGACCCTTTCCTACCACCTCCAACACCCAGCGGGCCATGGTGATAGCAGACCAGGCGGAAAGGAAGTGGTGGAGCCATCCCCTCATGGGGGGAACCTGGGGGAGCGACAAGGCTGGGGGTGGCACCCTTCAACCCGTCCCTAGACAGGCTTGGAGGAAGGACCGGCCGAGGGACCTCCTGGGCCTTTTCTTCCCTGCTTCCTGTTGGAGGAAGCCGCAGGCTTGGCTTTGGGGTCCCAAGCGCGAGCCTGCTGGCCCTGATGCTAGTGTTGCTGGGCGTGCCGCAGGGGCAGAAGGTCGAAAGGACTTATGTTGCTGACGACGGCCCTGTCCTTCTGAGCGGAGGTGACCGAGTCCAGGGTAGTGTTGGACTTTTCGATCCTCTGGAGGTGGCCTTCCACTCCACGGCCGAACAGGTTGGTCCCCAAGAAGGGGACGTCTGCCAATTTGTGCTGGGTATCTGCCATAAAGGTGGATATCCTCAGCCAGGCTCTGTGGCGCATGGCCACTGCGGCCGCTACTGATCGGGCACAGGAGTCTCAAATGTCTAGAGTTGTTTGGGGCTGCTGTTTCGACACTGCCCTTCCCTGATCCCACACCTGCTTGACCGTAGTCTGCAGGTCGGCCGGGAGATGAGGGATCACCTCATCCAGGGAGCCCATGAGGCCGAGGGGGAAGTGCGCCATCAGTACGGCCGAGCTGGCCTGACGGAGGCCGAGGGAGGACGCAGCGTACACCTTGCACCCGGCATAGTCCAGCTTTTTGTACTCCTCGTCGGGGGGCTTATCCACATCCCTAGCGTTCCCGGAGTGCCGGAAAACGCTGTCGTTGACCAACCTCTCTGCAGAGGGGTGTTCCGAAAAACCGGACAAAGAGCCAGTAGGGATCGCATACTTCCTGGCCATCCTGGCCAAAGGCGCAGGACAGGAAGCAGGCCGCTGCCAGAGCTCCAAGGCTGGGCCAACAATGGCTTCTGCCACCGGAAAGGCCTCCATGGGAGAATCCCCTCGGTCCGGTATCACCGTGAGGGGATATTGGCCCGCATGGATACGGGCTCAAGCTGTATCCCGGTGGACTCCGAGATGAGCCCAAGCAGTCCCATGAACGATGATGGGCTCTCGTCCATCGACTGCCCCTCGGAGGACTCCAGGTCAAGGGGCCTGGAAAACAGGGAGGAGTCGTCTGACTCCGAGGAGTCTGCAAAGAGCTGCCTGGGGCCTGAGCCACCTCCACCTGCCGAGGACGGTCGGGAGTGAGGGTGACCGACAACGTGGGCAGACCCTGACCCGACAGAGTCCTTGGTCGGAGCCCCCGATTTCGGTTGTGGAGGCGGAGGTTCCACCACAACTGGTGGGGCAGCTGGTTTCGCTGAACAACCGCCCAGGCTTGGGCACCTCGACCACCGCAAGGGGTTGTTTCGCCTTCGGTGACAGCCACTAATGGCCAGGGAAGGCGCACGCGCCAGCTTGTTCCTGGACAAAAGGAGCTGCTGCCACATTAAGTCCTTGAAGGCCAACGCACTTGGCGCCGGCCTCTCCTCTTCGGGAGGAGGAAGACGAGACAAGCGGCGCTGCCGCCACTGTGCCGAGACCCTCTGTGTTTCCGGTGGTGACTGGGAGGAGCGGGGACACCCGCCTCCTCCCTCGGCTCAGGAACCTGACCGGGACCCGCACAGGAGGCATGCAAGTCCTCGGTTTCCACCGGGGAACCAGTGATGAAGGGTTGTCGGCTTCACCAGTCCACAGCCCGTCTGACGGGTCGAGAAAAATCTCGACCGCGTCGACGGGTGTCTCGGACGGCTGACCTGATGGGGACACCGTGAAGCCAGCAGCCTTAGCTGCAACCTCGACCAAAGTTGAGTGTCGACTGTTCGGGAAAGGGGACCTCTCCTGCTCCCACGAACGTCGACGGTGGGACTTACCCTTCGAGTCCTTCTTTTTTGACCGAGAAGAGTGTCCCGATGGCCCCTCGCCTTTCGTGGAGAGGGATTGGCAAAGCTCCTTAAAAGAAGCTGTGTAGGAGGATCCCAGAGAGAGCGGGATAAATGCTGCGACCAAGGAAGATGAGGATGCGGCTTGGGCAGCCTCCTCCTCGAGGGCGATCATCTACTCGAGTTGCTCAGCCGAGCCAGCCGCCGGACACCGCCCAACGGGCCTCCTTGGACTTCACAGGCGGATAATTTTTCTCTGGGTGCCCAAGTTGTAGCCGGGCTTCGGGATCTTCAAGGACGTTGGCAGAGAAAGATCTACACAACTCGCAGGCCTGCAGGTCGTGGTCAAGGCCGAGGCAGTAGACGCATGTGGAGTGCGGATCTGTCCTGGACATCTTCTGCCCGCATGGGCACCGCCGAAAACCGGGAGTCGATTTGTCCATCGCAGCCTCGAGGGAAGAATTTGACCGAAGTCTTGAGAATTTTAAAATTATTTTCGGGTGCACCGAAGAGTTAGGATCCAGTCTACACGCAGAGCATTAAGGAGGGAACCTGAGCTTCCAAGCGGTAAGGAAGCTCTGGCGTCATGGGGCGGAGCCAAGAGTTTTACCACCCGGGAGGGTGGGAGGATCCAGCTTGAAGACCTTCCGGCAAGATTTAAAGTGGCAAGGAACCTGCCAGACAGTGTGGATGAACAACATATCCATGTCCCTAGAACATGTTCAACTGTTTACCTGGGGGTTACCCTAGACAGCACCTTGTCTTACTCTGAACACACTGAGACCATTGCCAAGATTGTGAACATACGCATAGGACTTCTCTTCAGACACAAGAGCTGCCTCACCAATGAAGCCCTAAGCACTGCCATTCAGAGCTCTGTTGTATCAATAATCGACTATGGGCTTGTGATCTATGGCTCTGCCACTGAGACCGCACTTCGACGAATAGCCATTGCCCTTAAGTCATGCCGTCTACTGATCTCTGCTCCACGCCTCTCACACACCTGTGACATCTAAAAGCAAGCAAACTGGCTCCAACTCCCCAGCAGACTCAAGTACCAGACCTGTATGCTAGCAAAAAAAAAAAATACCTTAAATCTCCTACCCTCAAGGGTTCAGTCCTTACTGGCCCCCAGCTGCGGCCCCCGCCTAACCAGGAGCCCAGAATATCTTACTTTTTCTGTTCCACGCTGCCGCACTACCCAAGGACAACGCTCCTTTACATACAGAGCCTCATCCTGGTAAAACTCACTTCCACCTGCTGTTACCAATGACACTACCCTGGGCACTTTCAAGTGCTACCTGCATCAGTACCTTGTCACAATGGCCTCCTGTGAATGTTTTTCCTAACTAAACTTACTCTCCTTCCCTCTAATTCCCACCCCCAGTCCCTCCAACCTTTACGCCCCCACTTTCTCCTATCTCCTCCCTTTTTATTTCCCCACTATTATCTACATTCTCCCCCCATAGTTTCCTCTACATGTATCTACCATCTCTCCTAAAAGCTTCTAATTTATTCTAGTGAACCATATTACAACTGTGGTTTTTATTGTACATATGTTCTTAAATAATATACACAAATTACTGTAACTTAACATACATACTGTGAATCACTGCACACTGCAGTATTTCCATATAAAAGCTTTAATGTACCCAACAAAACCTATGGCTGCTTGAAACTACTGTACTTGTTACTGTCCTCACTATGTTCTGTATTGTTTCCCCGATGTGGAATCTTTGTAAAAAAGCCTTGGCTCAAAGGTGTCTTCCGAAATAATAAGAAGCTAAACTAACAAAGAAACTACCAGCCCCACTTATCTCACTCACCATCCTCCACAAAGTCTCAGTTTACTCCCCCCCCCCCCAAAAAACGGGTAGAGGGGATACATGCCTGAATGCGTATACTGTCAGTAGGCGAAGCAAGGACAGATATACCGGGGTCCCCAGCAAGCTGGCACTGGGGCCACTTTTTTTCACTTTTCTCCCGATACCTCAGAAGATTCCAGCATGCGAGAGGAACCAATACGCACTGTCACTCAATGCATAATGGTGTGAGTCCCCAGCCGGAGTCCTCCCCCTCCTTCTCGGTGCCCTGCAACCTGTGCTAACCCAGATGGCAGTATCGTCGCAAAGACCTTTTCCCTCCCTCCTGAGAAGAGGAGATTGTATGCTTGGATGGATGCTCAATCCTTCTCTCCCATGTTGATCCCCGAACCCGGATGACCAACACTGTAGAGGTAGCCCTACCACTTGCCCATGAGATTAGACTCTTGGTTGAAGAAGCAAGCACAGGTGGAAGAGGCTTTAAACAGTCTCCTTGGCTGGACTAATTAGTGTCCCTATGGTTCACCTCAAACTCTGTGCCCACCATGAAAGATCTAAGACTGTGGTTCTTCCTTGAACTCTACATAGAAGGCCAAGCCTTCTTACGGCCTTTCGGCTGGGAGACGTGGACAAAACTTAAAGGAGGAGTGCAGCCAGAATTTCCGGTATCACTGAATTTCGGAATTTTGATCAGTATATCCCCAAACATCCTTGTGCCATAAATGAGATCTCTAAGTTACTTTGTTTAAAAGTTACAAATTATTTTGTAACCCTAAATTCAGTGCTTGTTCAAAAACGCCAGTTTTAGTGAGGCGCTACTGATGTCACAACCAGAACTCACAGTCTAGTCCTCCTTGCAAGCTACCTTACAGGACATGTTTCTCCCACGTTACATAAAACTGCAGTTGTAGTAAACATCTGAAAAGCTGACACTGGGAGTGTTACTGCATGCACTTCCATAACACGCCGATGCCAGGTACAGTACTGAAGACTGTGACGGGGGGGGGGGGTGTTGGAATGCTGTGGCAAACATGGCTTTAGAATGACTAAACTGTGTGCAATTTTTAGAATACTGCAGGGATGAGATTTCAAAACACCACCAGGCTGCAATTCTGGAATGCAGTTATGATAATTTCAGAAAGTGGCTGTGAAGCACAGTTTCAGAATGTGACAGTGATAGACCATTTCGGAAAGGGGCAGTGGCGCACAATTTTGGAATGGGGCGGTGGTGCATAATTTCAGAATGGGGCAGTTACACACTGTTTCGGAATGTGGTGGTGATGCAGCATTTCAGAATGTGGCAGTGATGCAGAGTTTCGGAATGAGGTGGTGACGCACAGTTTTGGAATATGGCAGACAATTTTGTAACGTGGTAATGCATCAGAATGTGGTGATGCACAATTCCGAAATCTGGTGGTGATGCATAGTTTCAGAATGTGGCAGTGATATGTAATTTTGGAATATAGTGGTGGCAATTCTGGAATGTGGCAGTGAGGCATAATTTCAGAATGTGGTGGTGGTGATGCACAATTTCGGAATATGGCAGTGATACACAATTTTGGAAAGTGGCAGTGACGCACAATTTTGGAATATGGTGGTGACGTAGAATTTTGGAATTTGGCAGTGATGTATAGTTTTGGAATGTGGAAGTGACGCACAATTTTGGAAAGTGGCACTGATTAACAATTTTGGAATATGGTGGTGACATAGAATTTTGGAATGTGCCAGTGAGGTAATGTTTTAGAATGTGGAAGTGACGCACAATTTCAGACTGTGGCTGTGACACAAGTTTGAAATGTGGTGGTGACAATTTCAAAATGTGGCACTGAAACACAACTTCAAAATGTGGTGGGGATGCACAATTTTAGAATGTGGCTGGGATACACAATGTCGGGATGTGATGCACGATTTTGAAATGTGGTGGGTACGTACAATTCTGGAACGTGACAGGGACGAGCAATTTCAGTACAAAATGGTGTGTCCTGCCACATTCTGACAATGTGCATCCCCATTATATTCTGAAATTGCCAGTCCACACCAATTCCTCGATGTGTAGCCCTGTCGCATTCCAAGATTGAGTGTGCCACTACATTTTGAGATAGTGCATCCCTACCACATTCTGAGATTGCACATCTTCCCCAATCTTCTAAAATTGTGCACCACCTTGAAATACTATAGCTTGGTGTAGTGCTGCATTCCAAAAAACCCTCCTGACACATTCTAGAAATGCAAGCACTGCAGCTAAACCTATACCAGTTTTTATTTTTTTTAATGATTTCTACAGCAACAGTTTTTTAAACTTTGGAGAAAATAGGTCCTATAATGTTGATGACAGGGAGGACTAGGCTGTGAGTTCTGGTTATGACATCATCAGTGGCTCTTCACTGAAACTGTCTTTTTTGAACAGTGAGTGAGATCAGGGTTACAAAATAACCCATAACTTTAAAATGAAGTAACGCAGAAACTTAATTTTTGGTAAGAGATTTATTGGGGGTATTCTGATACCAATTCTGCAATGTAGTACTTTTGGCCTGACTCCCTCTTTAGGCAGTGAAACAGACACTGAAGGGACACTTCAGGTCACTAAGCCCTAGTCTTTACCAGACTGGCACTTCTTGTCTAAAGGCTCCGTGAGACAGCACTTGCGGTGGGCAAGGGTTTCGGGCCAACATAGTCTGCCACATTGCACAGTTCTCGACATTATGCTGGGAGCCCAAGCACGTCAAACAGACGTCATGGAGATTTCTCAGTCACATCTTGTTACAGCAGCGCAAGAAGCCAGAGTAGAGAACCGACATCATGTTGGGTTCCAAACTGAAAATTCCCCCCTTCAAACATCCTGGTCTTGGCCAACACTATTAGGCTAAAGACCTAAAGCTCTATTTCAAGTGAGGCAGTGAAAAACAACCAACAAACTGTCAGGAAAATTAAAAAATAACTGAGAAAACCACAAAGGAAGAAACTAAAACATTGGGGACTTAATTTTTCCAGTGGAAAGAAACATCTAAAGTACGGAGTGGCAAAGGTACAAGAAAACGAGGCACTGAAGCTCTATAGCCAACAGGCTTTCTGGGGACTTTGCACATGCTTTGTATAATCCACAAGTGTTTATTTATATGCACTTTTTGACCAAGAAAGACACACTAAATTGTGATAGATTGTTTCCAGGTGCGTCAGGGTGTTACATGGACCTGTTTTATTAACGAATGAACGTTGGTCAAGGCACAGGGACAACTCCTCTACTATTCACTAATAAATGCCATGGGATATTTCACCCAGTCGCCAGAGACAGGCAGAAGGGACCTCAGTTTAACATCTCATCCAAAAGATGGCGCCTTAAGTGTATGCACCCCCCCCCCCGGCGATCTGCACTACAGTGTCAGTTATTGACAATACCCCAAGTACCTGATGTGGGGCTAGAACCCACAACCATCTGATCTTCCAGCCCCAGAGGAGAATGTGCTACCTACTGAGCCTCTAACACAGACATCGTGCTGGGGCCCCAAGGGTGACCATGTAGATGGAATCCAAGAAACTGTAAAATGTTTTTTTTTCAAACTACGGTCCATTTGACAGTGTCCCTTTAAGCAAACATGAAAGTGAAAATAAAATGGAGGGATCAACATAAGGAGGTGAGTAGGAGGGTATTATGAATGTATATTTGTAGCACAGCTGCATTAAAGTGGAATAAAATGTATAAATATGAAAATAATAGCTATAAGGTCAGCAAAAAAAAAAAAAAAAACAGTACAAATACACAAAATTCAGTAATATCTGTAACTCTCGAAAGCACAAGAATCTTACAAGATTAAATCTTCTTGAAAAAATAGTGTTTTTCACACAAGCACTTACATTAACATAGTCTTACCCTATTGAACACCATGTGTCTGCACTTGCTTCAGATTTATCAATAGAATGTCGATAAGATATAAAGGCATCCTGTACTTTTCCAATACTTGAGTAGCACCTGTAACAAAGGAGTAAATTCTCATTATTACACAACTAGAGAGTTACAAATCTATAATCCCTCAATGATATGAACAGTGAAATTAAGCTCTGCCATATGTAATTAACCGTGACCTATATCCATGGAAGAGGTAACAGTGCATCGGATGTCAGTGCAACAGCTCATCTAAGAAGAGGCCAGCCCACCAGGAGACTTGGGGTTTGCATACCCCAGGATTCCACCCTGCAGTCGACCAAAGGCTAGGCCCATCTTAGACTCTACTCCCAGGGAGGAAGCACTTGGTATACTTGCCATTTGCACATTCCCTGTAGGTTGATTGTGGAGTGGCACTGTCACCAACTGTGAAGGCAACTGCTTGAAAGTACTCCTAGTTGGTGAAGTGGTATAGCCGTGGTAAATCCACTGTTTCGCAGGAGGGTCGGGGAGCCCATAAGGTGACCAAAAGGGGGAAAAGAATAAAATAATAAAAGAAAGCAATATAAAATGATAAAGAAATCTTGCAGATGTACATCCTTGTGTTGAGGAAGCTACTTTTAAACAGCAATTTATTAGTTATTAGCTACTTCAAAATACTTGTGATTCCATAGTTGCCCATTACTTTCTATTATACATCGAGGGAGCACTCCTGACCATTGAAGCATTCCTTTCTTCTGTGCGAGACACTCTTCTCCTCTAAAGAGTGCCTCATGTGTGGCTGCTCTGAAAACAGGCACATTTGGAGAAGGTTTTTTAAAATGTTAATATATTATTGATTGATCTCAATCAGTAATATATCACTACTGCTGCTGAGACCACTCTTACGGTTGTTAAAAGTGCTCTCACTAACCGGCCAACTGGCATGCAGGACTGAGGTGCCTAGTGCTTTACCTCCTGCCACACCGGTGACCCAAGTTCATTAATGAAGTCTGGTAGTTCAGGGCATGACCAGGGGAGGGAGGGTGCTTCCTTGCCACCTGTAGGTGTCCAGATGGTAGCGCAGTTCGGACACACCAGACAACCAGACATGGGCGTCTGAGTATGTCTCCACAGAGGCGGAGCTCTCCCATTACACCACTGCATGTGGGTGGTTTCAGGGAGGGGAAATCAAAAATCAGGAGGAAAATCCCTCTGGCGACAGGATGACGTCTGGCTGTCGCAAGCTCCCCGTGCATCGAGACCGTAATCCTGCCACACCAAGGCACGCCAAGTCCTGGGAGTTGAGTGATGTGGCTGGAAGGACAGGGAAGAAGGGGCTGCCAGAGGTGTCGGAAGGTAAAATGCTTATGGAAAAGAGTGCTCTCACTAACACGATCAGTGATATCATTTCTTTTGGCTTTCGACATAACCACCAGGTATCACCGTTTTCAACTGAAATCAATTCTTAATGTACTTGTCTCTAAGAACCATCTATCCAACAACCTTTTTGAAGAACAAATGAAACTCTTGGCCTGTTCTCAAAACCACTGCAACTTTGCCCTTACAGCCCCTTGCTATTACTAACTGGTCACCACCTCATGCATCATCCTTATGGAAAGAAACGGGTTAAAAAAAGGGCCCTGCTGCCTCACAGAAGCAACTTTAAACCCCTTTTAAAACATCTAATACTGCTGCTGTTGCTCCTCTCAGGCAACATTCACCCTAACCCCAGCCCACCACAACTTGGCCACAAAGTTATTACCAGCAGTGCAGGGTCACTTTCCTTGGCAAGTATTAGCATCTGCAGCCTCCTCTCCAAACTTGATACCCTCTCTGCCTGGGTTCCCAGCACAATCCATACATCGTATCAGTGCTGGGAACATGGCTGTCTCCGAAGATACCTGACTCCGCAATAGTAATTCCCGGATATGCAGTTTTCAGACAGGACAGACTTACCAAGAAAGGAGGAGGCTGTGCCCTCTACCTTAAAGAGTCCCTCATGGGTCATGTCATGCCCTTGCCTATCTCCGGAAATGACATCCAAATCCTTGCTGCCAAAGTACTTCTCGGAACTCATAACAAGATCCTGACTGTTGTCTTTGTCTATATATCACCCAAATTGAGCAATCTGGGCTTTCACTCCCTCTTTGACTGCATCAACTACCTGGATCAGAATACAGAAGTTATCCTGCTTGGCGATTTCAATGTCAACTGGCTGGCCTCCAGCTCCAATAGTTATAAGGATGCCCTAGCTGCTGCTAACTTTTCACAAATGGTCAAATCTCTACTAGAGTAAACTACAGAACAGGGACCAGCACACTTCTGGACTGGGTGCTGAGTAATCGTCCAGAGCACATCTCTGAAGCTACAGTCCTCCCAGACTCCTTAAGTGACCATTCCCCTATCTTGAGTATCTGGACCAACAAATACACCAAACTCCCCCCCCAAAAAAAAACTATTAACAGGAAAATGCTGACCCCTGGTCATCTTGAGTCATAAAACACTCCTTCGTGAACATGACTGGTCACCAGTTGATATAGCCCTCAGCGTAGACATAGCACTTGAATACTTTATCACCTGTTTCAGCTCAGCATGCGATGTTCATGCTCCGTTCAAGAAGCATAAAATCAAGCGTCTCAATAACCCATGGATGATAACAGACCTCCTTACATAAATGAAATCTCGAAACCAGCTCTGGTATCGTGCAAAGGCTACTGGTACTCAGAGTGACATCCAGGCCTACAAAACAGCGAGGAATGCATGCACCAGAGCAATCCGCCATGAGAAGGTTAACTTTTATAGGAACACCTTAGCCAGCACCTGGAATGACGGGAGTAAATTCTGGGGTAACCTTGCTGAAGTGACTGGAAAGGATCCCAAAACAACACCCACAATGTTGAACATAGATGGCACCATCACTCTTGACCATGTAATCATTGCCAATGCATGTAACACTACTTTTGCTGACCTTAGTCATGTGCTATCCCCTAACTTTTCTGATCCCACTGCAGTCAACTTAGCTCCTGTTAGTTCAGGTTTGCCACCAGGGCACCCTCCTTTCCATTTCAAAGCAATCCTGGAAAGCCTAGCTAATAAACACATTCTTAAAGTGCTTGGAAAGTCTAGGTCAGTGGCGATTCACTGGATATGAAACTTCTCGCCCTCACCAATGACGAAGTCCTGCTCCCACTAACCAGAATCCTCAACCGTTCCCTCATGCTCTCCCAGTTCCCCGAAAAGTGGAAACTGGCAGTGGTGACTTCAATCCATAAAAGCGGTGACAAGACTCTCACGAACAAGTACAGGCCTATATCCATCCTCACCCTCTATCCAAAGCATTGGAATGGATAGTGGCTGATCAGCTCACAGAGTACCTTGTAAAATACAGCCTGCAATGTTCCCAGCAGCATGGCTTCCACAAAGCACTACCACGGCACTCCTCGAATTCACCACACATATCCATCATGCGCTTGATCAGGGCCAGTTGGTCGGCGCCTCTTTTACTAACCTAAGGCATTTGACACTGTCAATCACTCCATTCTCCTTGAACAATTATCCCTCCTTGGTATTTCAAGTGAAACTACCCTCTGGTTTCAAAGCTACCTCAGTAACTGGACCCAGCAGATCAGGATTTGTGAATTCCTCTTGTCATCCCTACCAATCCACTGTGGAGTACCCCAAGGGTTCTATCCTGGGTCCCTGGTTATTCAGCATAATCTTGAACAATCTCCCTGCCTCCTGCCATGACAGAATGTTACTCTGTGAAAATGATGCAGTAATCTTCACTTGCCACACTGATCCCACCTCCCTTCAGTCCCAACTACAGAAAAGTTTCACAGAAGTGGAAGACTGGTTTTGCTTACGTAAACTCATCTTTAACCACAAAAAAAAATAAAACAATGTTGTTCCATGGAACCCACAACAAGTACAAGGACCATGAGCTCATAATTAACAACCACGAAGGCGCCGCCCTTGAGCAGGTGGATATGTTTAAATATCTGGGCCTGACCCTTGACTGCTCCCTCTTGTATACCAAACACACTGACAATATCGCTAAAACTGTGAACTCCCGCATAGGGCTACTATACAAGCATAAACACTGCCTAATGGTTGAAGCCTTGAACCTCGCTATCCAGAGCTCTGCTATCTATAGATCCGCTACTGATACTGCACTCCGGAACATAGCTCTAGCTCTTAAGTCATGTAGACTCCTTATTTCAGCTGCCCGCCTTTCTCACACGTGACATTTACAAGCAGGCTAACTGGCTCCAGCTATCCAGCAGGCTAAAGTACCAGACCTGCATCCTAGCTAAGAAGACATCACTGGGCCTTAGACCCTTGGAGTCCAATCAATATTGGCCCCGCAGCATGTCCGCTGCCTAACTAGAAGATCGGACAGTCTAACCTTTACAATACCTCTCTGCCAGACCTCTCAAGCTCAGTGTTCTTACCTTATCAGAGCCTCCGCCTGGTTCAACTTGCTACCTACAGAAATCTCCAACATTGCCATGATTGGTGCTTTTAAGTGTAAACTACGTCAACACCTCGTGGCTAGTGCCTTCTGTGATTGCTTCTTATAATCCCCTCCAGGCATACTACCCTCAAGCTTCCCTCCTAATGGTATGTAGTGAAAACAGCGCGTCCACAATAGCGCACGTAATAATAGTGTGAACTTCTCAGCGCAAGTATTAAACAGCACGTAGGATAAAAGCGCAAGAATTATACAGCGCCATCTAGCACTGCAAATGACTTGCGCATAAATTTCACTCATTAGTACAACCAAAGTTAGGAAAGATGTCATGGTATGAGTCAATGAGATCTGTGAAAAGTCAGAAGGGTGGAGAGCTTGCCCTGCTAAATGGTTTTCTGTATCGCCATGAAAGAACTATAGCTGCAAAGGCATATTACAAATGCCTTGAGTATGACAAGGGCCATTGCACTGCCCAAATACATTTAAATGGGGAAACTGTGCTGAAGAAACATGGCGAGGACAATCATGTCCCCGATTCAGCAGCTGTCTCTATTAAAAGAAGCTGTGGCTGGGATGAAGAATAAGGCTGCAACGAGTAGTGAAACAACCCACCAAACTGTTGCAGGTGCTGTCGCACAACTATGCCCCTCTGTAGCATCCCAGCTCCCCGCGATGTCTCTCATTAAGAGGACTGGGGACATTACCTGGAGCACGGCGACTCCAGCCGGAGTCGCAGTGGAAGAGCAGCCCCAGTCCCGATGCTTCTCCTTGTCCTTCTTACGATGGCCTTTGGGGGAAGTGACGCCTGCCGGAACTTTTTCAACTCGTTTCCCATGGAGGACATTTTCTTCTTGAGGATATGGGCCTCTAGGGACTGCTTCTTCCGTCTGTGGGTGGCGGAGTTAAATTTAAGGCAGTGTTGGCACTTCTCCACCTGATGGTCCAGGCCCAGAAAGATGAGGCACTGGGAATGGCTGTCCTTGTGCGGGAGTTGGGCACCACACTTATTTTTGTGCTCGGAGGGTGTAGGGGACGACATACACCAATGAAAGGCTGACGATTAAGTCGAATAATATCGAAAAAAACTACGGTAAATACTACCGGCAACAGAGTTGACGAGCGTTGAACTTTACTGTGAAGTGCTGACATGAGCTAACGGCGGGAAAGAACTAGAAGGCGGGTGTGGGGGACCACCCCTTTATACTGACGTCGCATGACGTTGGTCACCTGACATGGGGGCGGTGCCCCGCCAGAGACGGCTAGCTAGAAATTTTTCCGTTGGGTCCTGACACCGGACGGCATCAGTCCTATATGTAATTACCTACTGCAAGAGCCCTCTCAAAGTAAGATTTACTATTACAGTAAGTTCTTACATAACTGCGCTATCTTACTTCGAGAGGGCTCTTGCAGTAGGTAATTACATATAGGACTGAGTCCCAAGCAGTCTGGAACAAGGAAAAGCACTCGGGAGGAGGAAAACTACCAACCAGTAAACCTCTGGCTGTAAGGGTCTTAGGAAAGAAGACCGTGCAAAACTGCAAACCCAAAGCCTGCTCTGCGGTGAGAGGCAATGTCCAAACTGTAGTGTTCCGTAAAGGTGTGGACGGAAGTCCAAGTTGCAGCTGCGCAGATGTCTGCTGCTGACACATTCATGAAATAAGCTGCAGAGGCGGCTACTCCTCTGGTGGAGTGACCTCTGACCTGACCCAGCAGGGTCGTCTTGTACTTCTCGTAACAGAAAGTGATACAATGAGCCAACCATTTCGACATGCATTGCCTTCCCTTTTGTGAGCAAGAGAGACAAAAAGCTGATCCTTAGTCCAAGTGGTGTAGTATCTCAGTATTCTGTGAACATCCAAAGTATGCAAGAGGTACTCCCCTTGGTTGGAGTGTTGCGTAAAGAAGGCAGGTATCTCAATGGATTGATTCAGCATAGATTCTGATACTACCTTAGGGAGAAATCAAGGATTAGTGAGCAGAGCCACTCGTTCCTTGTGGAAAACCAAATACGGGATTTTACACATCAAGGCCTGAAGCTCGGAAATCCTTCGAGCTGAAGTAATGGCCACTAGGAAGAGAGTCTTCCATGAGAGGAATTTCAAGTCTGCTGAGGCTGCCGGCTCAAAGGGAGGCAGGGTAAGCTTCTTAAGAACAAAGTTCAGATCCCAAGGAGGGGCCGCAACGCGGACAGGGGGTCGCAAATGGAGAACCCCTCGAAGGAAAGTCTTAGAGACTTCCAACTGTGCGAAAGTTCTGTTGCCAAAAGGGACATGGGAGGCAGAGATAGCTGCCATATCAACCTTCAAGGAGGAATGGCTGAGATCCAGGTCAAAGAGATGACACCACATGCAGTCCAGGATCTTCCCGACAAGGCAAGAGAAAGGCTCAAAATCCTTGGAAGAGGCCCAAATCGAGAACCGCTTCCATTTCATGGCGTAGGTGGATCTAATGGAAATCTTTCTGGCCTCCACTAGAATATCGGCCACGAACGGAGAAACCTCGAATCCAGCCTGGGCTACGTCTGTAGGAGCCTTGCATGCAACTGAAGGAATATGAGACCTAGATGAATCAAGGTCCCCTGATCCTGGGTCAGCACATGCTGTGAAAGAGGAAGAGGAAGTGGAGGTTCCTCTGAAAATTGTTGCAGAAGAGAGAAATAAAACTTGCCTGGGCCAGAATGGAGCAATGAGGATCATCCAAGCTCCTTCTAAGCTGAGTTTGTGTTAAGACCCTCAGAATCAAGGGAACTGGCAGGAAGGCACAGACTAATCTGCCCTTCCAGTAGAGAGACTGAGCATCCCGCCAAAAAATGCCTCGCCCTGGAGCGAGCAAGCAGAAGTCGGGAAAATTTGCGTTTTGAGAGGACGTAAACAGGTCTACCTGGGGGGGTTCCCCAACGCCGGAAGATGTCATCTGCCAACCCTTGATCCAGTTCCCATTCATGGGCCTTTGCTGAGGAACGGATGAAGTGGCCCACCAGCGTGTTCTCGACTCCCGGAACATGAACTGCCATCAGGTGAAGGTTGTGCTGAACAGCCCGGTTCCAAACTCTCATTGCTTCCCTGCACAGAGGGTAAGAACGCGTTCCTCCCTGCTTGTTTATGTACCAGACTATGCACATGTTGTCCATCTAGATAGTCAGATGGCCGGGAAGGACATAGGCGTTCAGAGCCTGGAAAGCATACAGGACGGCTCTGAGCTCAAGCACATTTATATGAAGAGTCTGCTCGAGTCTGGACCAGAAGCCCTGAGTTCTGTGAGACCCTAGATGGGCCCCCAAGCCCTCTCCCAAGGCATCTGTTGTCAGTGTTTGGGAAGTGGGGCTCGAGGCAAAAGGAAACCCCTTGGCAAAGGTTCTCTCATACCATCCATCATTGCAAGTCCCGGACCATGGGATCAGAGACCAGAACTTCCTGGTCTAGGTCGTCTAGTGTCTGGTCCCATTGAAACCCAAGCGTCCACTGAGAGATCCTCATATGGAGCCAAGCGCACGGGACTGTCGGAATAGCAGCCGCCATTAGCCCAAGGAGGCATAGGACTGACCGGGCACTGAGCCGTCCGCGACTGGACAGCAAGCTTGCATGAGCCTGGAGGGTAGCCACTCTGTCCAGGGGCAGAAAGGCCATGCTGAGGGTCGTGTCCAGGATCGCCTCTATAAACTGGAGCCTTTGGCAAGGCACCAGTTGGGACTTGGCCTGGTTGATGGTGATACCCAGGCTGGTGAAACCGTGCAGTGGAAGGGAGAGGGAGCGCAGAAGTTCCTCCCTGGAGGGGGCTCCCAGGAGCCGATCGTGCAGGTATGGGAATACCTGCACCCCCTGGGTACGCAGGTGGGCCGCCACCACAGACAGACATTTGGTGAACACTCTGGGAGCCGAGGAAAGACCAAATGGGAGGGACCTGAACTGGTAGTGGTCCCCCTGGAACGAAGACTGAAGGAATCTATGGTGGGAAGGGCGGATGGGGATATGCAGGTAGGCATCCTGCATATCCAGCGCACCCAGCCACTGTCCCTGCCGAAGTAGCAGCAGAAGACCCTGCAGAAAGAGCATTCTGAAATGGTTGTACTCCACGAACATGTTCAGGGAGCTGAGGTCTAGAATAGGCCTCACGTCTCCCATTTTCTTTGGATCTAGGAAGAAATGGGAATAGTAACCTGTTCCCCAAAGGTGGGTCGGGACAGGCTCTATCGCCGCCTTCAAGAGAAGGGAGGAACTTTCTTCTAGGACCAGAGGAAGATGTTCCGGGGAGTAAGACGACTTGGAGGGTGGTTTTCTCTGTGGTTTCTGGAGAAACTCGATTGAGTGTCCTGCTGTTATCAGTTGGAGCCCTGGCACCCAAGGGCTCGCCTCTGGTGTCGGGTGCGGGGGAGTCTCACATCTCTGGCGGCAGGGATTCCACCTCCCTGGTGAGCTGAGCCTTGACCTCAGCCCACCAGGCAGCCAGAGTCTCCTTCAAGTCCACTGGCGGCTGGGGGGGGGGGCGGTGGAGGACGGGGATACGGATACTGAGGGTATCCGTAGTGCGAGTATCCACAGCCTGACGTCGGGTACTGCGGTGCAGGATACTGCGGTCCCGGGTAGGATGGCGTCTGATACCCGGGAACCAGGGGCTCTGGAGGAGCAGAAGGCCCTGGAAGAGGTCCCACGGGCGGGCCAGGAACAGGTGCCCTCGCGGGCGTTGTGTCCTGCATTGGGATGGCATCTGGTAACTGGATGTCACCCGACGCCGGGTAGACTGGCGTTGGAGCTGGCATCTGAGGGTCCGGCTCTAAGGGAGGGAGACCTGATGTGAGCGTACTGGCGTCCTCTGTGTCACCTGGGGAAGGAGGACTGAAATCCCTGGGGTCCAACAGGGGAGACGTTGAAGCCTTGGTAGAAGGCAGGGAGCCAGGGACAGTGGACTGGTCAAAAGGGTCCAGCGTTGGCTCTGACGCCATGTGAGCGTCGGAGGGGCTGACGTTCACCTTACCGGCGGAATCCGGGCAGATGTAGGAGAGGCCGGCGTCCGACTTGCCTGATCCGACGTAGGTTGCGTGGAAGGGGCGGCCTTGGCAGGTGTCTTTGGGGCCGCGCGCTGCCCCAAAGAGGCGGGCGTCTTACCAGCCTGTCCGGGCAGATGTCAGTGGCACAGGTGTCCGGCTTACTGGATCCGCTTGACCCAGAGGGCTACACACTGGCGGCAGCCTCCTTTGTCCCACCCGGAGGCTCCAGAGCCTGATGGCAAGGACGCTGCCTCAGAAAACCTCCAAGACAGCCTGCCTAAGTCGGTCCTCTCGGGAACGTTACCTGAGCACAGCAACTCCAGCCGGAGTCATGGTGGCCGTGGAAGTGGAGTCCCTGTCCCGGTGCTTCTTCTTCTTACGATGACCCTCAGGGGAAGTTGAGGCCTGCCTGAACTTCTTCAGCTCCTTCTCCATGGAGGACATCATCTTTTTCAAAATGTGGGCCTCCAGGGATTGCTGCCTCCGTTTGCGGGTGGCGGCGTTGAATTGTTGGCAGTGCTGGCACTTCTCCATGGGGTGATCCTGGCCTAGACAAAAGAGGCACAGAGAATGACCGTGCTCATTCGGGAGCTGGGCACCACATGAGTCGCACTTGTTTTTATGCGAATTGGAGGGAGTAGGGGACAACATACACGGCAAGCTAGAAGAAATACTGAAGAAAGACGTGAAAAATTTGGTAAAAATGAACGACGACAGACTGATGAAGCAGTAGGAACTTAACCTCGAGGTGCTTTCACAAGCTAATGGTGGGAAAGAACTGGAAGGTGGGCATGGGGGACCACCCCTTTATACTGACGTCACCTGACATGGGGGGGGGGGGTCCACCGCCTTACACTGATAGCTAGAAATCTGTCCATGGGGTCCTGACGCCTGACTGCATCAGTCCTATATGTAATTACCTATTGCAAGAGCCCTCTCGAAGTAAGCTCGTGTGATCTTACTTCGAGAGTCAGCTTTTGCAGCAGGTAACGCATATAGAACTGAAGCCGGCAGGCATCAGGACCCCACAGCAAACTTCTATCCAGCAGTATCAAGCGGGGACCACCCCCCAACGTCGACCTGTCCCCGATGTCCCACGTGATATAAGACGGTGGTCCCAGCATGCCCCAGTTCTTTTCCCACCGTCATCGCACGTTCATTGGCTCCTTGACTAGACTCACGCCAATACAACTGCTGTATTTTTCAAACCTCGTTTTTTTTTCTTTCTCGTTACAGTATCGCTTCATCGGTTATCGTTCCTACATGTCTTCTCCCCAGCCGCCTTCTTCTAGGCACACGAATAAGTGCGCCTGTGGGAAACAGATCCCCGCCAAAGACTGCCATGTGGCCTGCCTGTTGTGACTAGGCCCAGACCACAACACCCAGTCCTGCACTCACTGCCAGGCCTTCAACAGTTGGACCAGGATCCACTGTAAGAAGGCACCTCCAGGCTTACCTCGCCCAACAGCAGTTGGCCGCTATGCAGAGGAGCTCGTGCTCGGAGCGGGAGTCTTCCCACCATTCCCACAAAAAGTCAGAAAAGCATTGCAATTCTGCCTCAAAATCCAAGGAGAAACATAAAGAGAAGGAGAAAGAAAGGAGAGACCCACTCGAGATATGAAAATTACATACCTACCGTAATTCTTGATCTTCTCTTGTATCTTCATCATTCATTATTGTTGGGTGCAAGCCGGATGCACGCACCCACCATAGGAGCTTTTTTTTTTTTTTTGGAGGAAGGAGGTGGCGCCGACAGTGTGCGATGCACTGCATGGTGCATGCAAGGTGGCCGTTAGCCGCCGTAGACTCCTCCTCCATCCCAGTTCTGTGCAGCCAGAGAGGCAGAAATTGATTATAGGAGGAGAGCGAGGCAAGACAGCAAAGGGATAGACAAAGGAAAGGAAATAAACTGAAAAAGGAATAAGCCAAATAGGGGACAGAGAAAGCGAGATCCCGACCCTAAGTGACCACAGGACCTCAAACCTCGGGCAGTTCCAAGGGAGAGAAGAAGGTAAGAAATAGGAAACGAGAGAGAGAGAGGAAGAAGCAGGAAGAGATAAATGGATGGGAAGGAGGGCTATCTGCCAAGGTAAACTGGAAGACAAGGAAGCAAGGATCCCGCCAGTTAACATACTAGACGCCAGCAGAGTAGGCCTATTGGTCTATCAAATCTGCTAGTGCTTCAGCACCCTGATTGGGTACCGTAGCCCTCTATCTGCCTCCTTCCACTGTTACTCCATCCCCCAATCCTGCCCCCCAGGCAATCCAGCCTCTGCTTCACCCCTTGCCTATACCTGTCCCACCCTCTCTTGAATCCCTCCACCGTATCTGCCTGTACCAGCTCCCCGGGCAGCACATTCCACGGTTCCACCACTCTCTCAGCGAAGTACCTCCTCCTCCTTTCCTCCCTAATCCTACCACCCTCAATCTTTCAACTGTGTCCTCTGGTGAGTCCACCTTCCTTCAGTAGAAATATCCTATCTCGGTTTACCTTATTTACTCCTCTGAGGTATTTGAAAACCTCAATCATGTCCCCCCGGTCCCTCCTCTCCTCCAGCGAGAACAGGTTGAACTCTCATAGTCGTTCCTCGTATGCCATATCCCCCAGGCCCCCGATCATTCTGGTTGCTCTCCTCTGAGCACTCTGCAGGAGTTGGATGTCCATCCTTAGGTGCAGCCTCCAGAACTACACACAGTACTCAAGATGTGGCCTAACCTCTCTGTTCCTTGAGGTAATCCCCCTAGTGATGCATCCCAGCATCCTATTTGCCCTGACCGCAGCCCTCCTACAATGCTCTGAATTATTCACGTTAACATCCACCAAGACTCCTAGGTCTCTGCCGTGACCTGCAGCTCATCCCCGGTGTACACATAGTTGGGGTTTTCCGCCCTAGGTGTAGCAAAGGTAAAAGAGTCCACGGCTGAACTACAGGTCTTGACCACTTTGGAAGGCAGACTTCTTTTCCCATCCATTTATCCGAAATTCTATGCAACTCAAAGCCCAGGTCCCACAAACTGCCCCCGAAGGGTAAGCAGTACTGCTCAAAAGAGGAGCGAGTCCCGACTTAGGTGTAGAGGAGACATTTTTACAGTACCTCATAGAGTACTGACATAGTCCCCACTTCAAAGAAGAAAAACATGGGACAAGAAAAAAGGAGAAAGAAGTGAAGCAAACTCCCACAGACTCTCCTAGAACTGCCTAGGAGAATGGCAGTTATGGAGTGACAATCCAGAGGATGCTAGACCCCCGAACCGGGGTACACCCTATGAATAAGAGAATCAGAGGAAGTTCCCACAAGAGGGTTGAGGGTGAAGACCCTGCTCGCCATCCTCCAGTGTGAACGCTCTGACTTTTGAGAAGGAACAGAGCTCTGAGGTACCAAGTGGACTCAGCCCCCAACTGGCCTCAAGGAAGGGAAGGGCGAGCGGGGCGGAGGAGACGCCCAAGAATTGAGGCCCATGAGGGGAAGGTGGGTGGGATTCCGTAATGAATGGTGAAGATACAAGAGAAGATCAAGAATTACGGTAGGTACGTAATTTTCATATGTTTGTCAATCTTCACCATTCATTACTGTTGGGTGAGTACTAAGCTCCCTCGAAGGGGGCCTAGCACATCCCAGACGGAACAGATCCCTCAGCCTCCTGCTGGTGAGAAGCAGGAGGGACAGACCCTAGCTGTACTAGACTGAGACATCTAAGGCAGTGGAGAGTGAGCAGATGTCCCCCCCAATAGCGGGAGGAAGGAGAGCACCCGTGAAGAATCCTCCTTACTCTGCTGGAAAAAAAGATGGGTCCTCCAGAAGGCGGAGGAGATCACCCTACACCAGGCAATGGGTGACAATCTGTTCAGACGAAGCCACTCCGTCCGCCTGATGCAGATCAGAGTCCCTGCTAGTCTGGCAGCCACCTCACTGGTGTCATAAAATGCCCTTGCTTGGTGCCTTGCCAGTTCCAGACCTTGGACGGAGATGGCAATGGCCTGTCTAGACTGCTCCGTATCAGGCAGTAATGCTAGAGCTTGGGCTAGCATTGACCACAGATGCCTGATGTGAACTGATGCACATTAACGTACGAGCCGAAGAGAAAACCCTTTCTCTCCACTGGTCAAACTCTGCAGAATCCGGATCCGGGGGTTGGTCATGCACCAGGCGCCAAGGCCCGGAAGGAGTGTCTAGGGATGACAGGCCGGAGGGTGGGTGAGGTAGGGAACCTAGAGACTCCTGAGGGGCACAATACCGTCTCCTGCAGTCTGCCGAGGCTGGAGAAGGGACGGCTGGAGACTGCCAGGCGCGGATAGATGTCTTCTGGAAGGGGTAGGCTGGTGATGTGGCACCACGAGGTGTGTAGCACTGAATTCGCTGAGTATCAACTCCACGTAACAACAAGAAATCCAAGCTCTCTAACCATCCTCGAAAGGAATCGCTGATATTCAGTGAAATCAGCACTGAAGAACAGGCAGACAGAAGATCTCTCCTCTGATGAGGGAGACGAGGAGGAAGAGGAACTCAATGTTCAGAAGACTCCCGCGCGGGGAGCAGCACATCTGTTTGTCCAGCGCTCTAACATAGGAAGGAAAGGCCACCGCAGTAGCCCTGAATGTCTCCCAGGTTAAGGGCCCCGTAGAACCCACATGACCCAGAAGAGGGGGAGGTGTCTGCAGAGGGATGGACGATGGGCACCTAAGACAAAGTGTCCGGCCTCTGCCGGGGCTTTGAGATCCAGGGGACGATGCCACCATGACTGGGGGACCTGAGATGATGCTGGGTTACAAGGAAGAAGTCTGACAAGGCAATCTCCGGAACAGCCCAGAAGAGGAGTCTCCCCTGTGACGTGCCTGGGGTTGCATGAGCCCAGAAGGGCAACCCTCTGTGCTGCCACCCAAGGGCACCTTCGAGGGAAAGGCAGGGTTCAGCCCTGCAACTCCTCCCCATCCACCGCAGGGTGGTAGGGGAGTGCCGCCACTCCTCGCCCTGACCTCTCAACCCGTCAGACTCTGAGGCAGCCCTTTTCCTTGAGGCCAGTGTAGGGATCCCGACTCCGCAAGCCCCCGAGAGAGGCCACAGAAGCAGGGTTCCCCCCTCCGCCTCCCGGGAGGCCCTAGCGATACCAAAACAACAGGTGGCTCACCTGTAACAGTAGTTCTAGGAGTGGTATATGTTGTTCATCCACACTTATTGGCATGTCCCTTTTAAATCTTGCTGGAAGTCTTCAAGCTGGCTCCTCCCACCCACCAGAGTGGCACATAACTCGGCTCCACCCCATGATGCCAGATTTTAGCCTGCTGGAACCAGACTGTGTGCATTCGCAGCTGGGGAGCTCGTGTGGGTCCGTGTGGACGAACAACATGTACCACTCCTAGAAAGTACAGTTACGTAAGAACTTACCGTAACAGTAGATCTTCGAGAGAGGCTCTTGCAGTAGGTAATTACATATAGGACTGATGCCGGCCGGTGGCAGGACCCCATGGAAAAATTTCTAGCTAGCAGTCCCTGGTGGGGACCGCCCCCATGTCAGGTGACCGGCGTCATAAGACGTCGGTATAAAGGGGCAGTCCCAGACGCCCACCTTCCAGTTCTTTCCCGCCACAGGCCCGGAAGGCCCAGACAAGAGAGAAACAGATATTTCCCTCGATGGAAAAGGACCTGAAAAAGCCTAGAGGGATGGAGGGTGGGAAGGTATTACCTACTGCAAGAGCCTCTCTCGAAGATCTACTGTTACGGTAAGTTCTTACGTAACTGTACTATCATACTTTGAGAGGGCTCTGCAGTGGTAATTCATATAGGCCAGAACCAAGCAGTCTGGAACAAAAGAAAGGCACCGGGAGGAGGTACTACTCCAAGAAGTAGCGGGGAAAAACCTTGCAAGCCTCAAGAAAGGAGGCCTTGCAAGACAGCTAACCCGAAGCCTGCTCTACGGCGAGAGGCAATGTCCAAACTGTAATGTTTAGTAAAAGTATGGGCGGAAGTCTAAGTGGCGGCAGCACAGATGTCTGCCGCAGACACGTTCTTGAAACAAGCCGCAGAGGCAGCTACTCCGCGAGTGGAGTGACCTCTGACTTGACCCAGTAGGGTCTTGTTGTACTTGTCATAACAGAAAGTAATGCAATGGGCTAACCATTTTGATAGGCATTGCTTAGAGACAGCATTGCCTTCTCTTTTGTGAGCAAAAGAGACGAACAACTGATCAGTCTTTCTGAGATGGTTCGTCCTATCAGCGTAGTATCTCAGAATCCTGTGAACATCCATGGTATGGAGCAGATATTCTCCTTGAATGGAGTACTGCGTGAAGAAGGCAGGTAATTCAATAGACTGATTTAAGGTAGACTCCGCTACCACCTTCGGAAGAAACTTAGGATTCGTGCGAAGAGCTACTTGTTCTTTGTGAAAAATCAGATAAGGGATTTTGCACATCAGGGCCTGGAGCTCTGAAATTCTCCGAGCAGAAGTAATGGCCACCAAGAAGAGCGTCTTCCACGATAAAAACTTCAAGTCTGCGGAAGCCACAGGCTCAAAGGGAGGAAGGGTAAGTTTCAAGGACAAAGTTTAAGTCCCAAGGGGGAGCTGGAGTCTGGACAGGGGGCCTGAGATGAAGGACCCCTCTAAGGAAGGTTTTGGATACCTCCAGCTGGGCAAATGTCTCATCAGTGAAAGGGACATGGTAGGCTGAAATAGCCGCCATATGGACTTTGAAAGAGGAGTGACTGAGACCCAGGTCGAAAAGATGACGCATGTACTCAAGAAGAATGGTCACAGGACAGGAAAAGGGCTCCACGTTCCTGGACGCAGCCCAGATGGAAAATATTTTCCATTTCATGGCGTAGGTGGACCTAGTGGAGGGTTTTCTAGCCTCCACCAGAATGTCGGCCACCTTAGGAGAAACGCCAAAACGAGATTGAGCTAGGTCTGCAGGAGCCATGCATGAAGTTGAAGGGACTTGAGTCCCGGATGGACCAGGGTCCCCTGATCCTGGGTCAGCAATCCTCGAGATAAAGGAAAAGGAAGAGGAGGAACCTCTGAGTATTGTTGTAGAAGAGAGAACCAAATTTGCCTGGGCCAGAAAGGAGCGATCAGACTCATTCTCGCTCCTTCCAAAGCAAGCTTCTGCAGTACACGAGGGACCAGAGGAATTGGGGGAAAAGCATAGACGAAGCTGCCCTTCCAGCTTAGAGATAAGAGCGTCGCTCCAGAAAGCGCCTCGCTCTGCAGCGAGCGAGCAAAAGATTGGAAGCTTTGCGTTTTGGGAGGAGGCGAACAGGTCTATCTGAGGAGTCCCCCAAATCTGGAAAATCCTTGTTAGAACTTTTTCGTCCAATTCCCACTTGTGTGGTAGAGCTGACGAGCGACTGAGTCTGTCTGCCAGGACATTGTCGACTCCCGGAACATGGATCGCCGTGAGGTGAAGGTTGTGAAGCGCTGCCCATTCCCAAACCCTCATTGCTTCCCTGCACAGCGGGTAGGACCGAGTCCCTCCCTGCTTGTTGATGTACCACACCACGCACATGTTGTCCGTTTGGACAGCTAGGTGACCGGGAAGGATGTACTGGTGAAGGGCCTGGAGAGCATACAGCACTGCTCGAAGCTCGAGCACGTTGATGTGGAGAACTAACTCCAACTTTGACCATAGGCCCTGGGTTCAGTGAGGACCCAGATAGGCTCCGCAACCTTCGCCTGAAGCGTCCCGTGGTCAGAGTCTGATCGGGAGGATGAAAAAGGGACTCCGAATAGGTTCTTTCGAACCATCCACCATTGCAAGTCTCTTACATCGGGCGAGAGATCAGAACCAGATGATCTAGGTCGCTCACCCGCTGATCCCACTGAGATCAGAGAGTCAACTGAGAGATTTCATGTGGAGGCGCGCCGCTGAACTGGCCGGGATGGCTCGCCATAAGCCCCAGCAGACGGAGCACCGACCCTGGAATCCTCCTGTGTTCTGATAGGAGGAATTGGGACTGGAGGAGGCCCCTGTCCGAGGCAGGAAGGCCTTGCACATTGTTGTGTTGAGGATTGCTCGATGAACTGGAGCCTCTATGAAGGATCCAGGTGAGACTTGAATGGTTGATGGTAATACCCAGGCCAGTGAAAACCTGCTGGGTGGGAGAAAATGCAGGAGTTCCTCCTGAACGGGCCGCCAGGAGCCAGTCGTCCAGGTAGGGAAAAACCTGAGCTCCCAAAGTACGCAGGTGGGCCGCTACCAACCAGGCATTTGGTAAAGACTCGGGGAGCCGAGGAAAGACCAAAAGGGAGCGCCCGGAATTGGTAGTGGTCCCCCTGGAACGCAAACCTGAGGTACTTTCGGTGCGAAGGGCGAATGGGGATGTGCAGGTACGCAACCTGCATATCCAGTGCACAAAGCCATTGGCCCAGCCGGAGCAGGGGCAAGAGAGTTTGAAGGGAGAGCATCCTGAACCTCCTGTATTCCACATATAGGTTCAGGGAGCGAGATCGAGAATGGGTCTGAGATCTCCCGCCTTTGGTACGAGGAAGAAATGGGAATAGTAACCCATCCCGTGGAGGTGAGGGGGACAGGCTCTATAGCCTGCTTCGCAAGGAGAGCAGAGATTTCTTCCCTGACCAAAGGAAGATGGTCCCTTGAGTAAGAGGAGTTCAGAGGGGGGTGACGTGAGATTTCTGGAGAAGCTCTGGAGTGCCCTCTGCTATGATCTGAAGCACCCATGAATCATGTTATCCTCTCCCAACCTGGAAGGTGGAGGGAGAACCTCCCTCCTACCGGTTCCTCCGGGGTGTCCGGAGGCAGTGGGAGAGGGAAGGAGTCAAGTGGTGTGAGGCAGCGCCGCAGCTGGGGCACCCGCTGCTTTTTTGGGCAGGGGCCTGGCAGCTGTGGGGGCCCGACGTTTAGTGGCCCGCCTTCCCTGAGGTTTCACTTGAGGCCGGCTGCGTCTGCGAAAGGGACAGCGCTGTGGGGGATGGGGACAGTACATTGAATTAACAGATTTAAGGGCCGTCCCCTTCTCCTGCAAGTCAGTGATGATGTCCTTGACATCACCGCTGAAAAGCACAGAACCCCTGAAAGGTGCTTCTTGAATTGCTGACTGCACCTCTGGGACCAGACCTGACACACGGAGCCCTGCATGACGCTGAAGACTTACGGCGAACGCAGAGCTCCATCCTGCGGTGTCCATTGCATCGTAGAGCCGCCCCAGAATATGACGACTGGCAGAACGGACCAGGTCGGCTAACTCCTCCTTGACTTGGGAGTCAGGCAAGGAGTCAATCTTAGATTCCACCTGGCTAAGGACAGCCTTCTGGTAATCCCCCATGTGTGCTACATAATTCAGGGCCCTAATCTCCAGTGTGGAAGAAGCGTAGATCTTCCTTCCATACTGATCCAGAAGGTGGGATTCCGTATCCGGGGAGACTAGCTGGGAGCTGGTGTGCTGACCGGCCGTGAGCGGCGCTAATCACAACCGAGTCTGCACGTGGGAGAGTCTACAGAAGTCTACACCACCTCCGGAGCCTGGTATAGCCTGTTCGACTTCCTAGGAAGTGGGGCTAAAGCCGACGGTTGCTTCCAAATAGTGGAAACAAGGTGGGCATGAGGCTCGATCCAGGGTGGCACTAGGGTAGGAGCCGTAAGGGGCAAGTCCAGATGTTCGGCGAGTCTAAGGAATGCCACTGATGGACTTCCTGGATCTTCCTGAGCAACTCCGTGAAGGAAGGATCCTCCAGAGGAGACTTCGGAGTTGTCGTCGGCCGGGGCTTGGACGGAGAGCTCGGCTCGTCGTCTTTCTCGGAACACCCATCGGAGGCCTCCGAGGAGTCAGAGACAGAAGAAGAAAAAGAAGAATCTGAAGCAGAGTAAGACTCCCTAGCTCGTCTAGGGGGAGGAACGGGTTCCTTAGGGGGAATCCCAGAACGTGTGTCCTGCCCCTCTCTGGATCCCGGAGGCAAAGCCCGGGAACCGGAGGTGGAGAGGGAGTGCGCCTGGCGGCGACGGGAGCTGGGGGTGGCACCGTCGCGCAAGATGGCTCTCAACTTCCTTGGTGAGCTGAGCCTTGGCTCAGCCCACCAGGAGGCAAGAGTCTCCTGGAGACCACCGGGCCTAGGGGTGGTGGAGGAGGAGGAGGGGATAGCTGCACGGATGAAACGAGTGAGAGATCCGTAACCCGGCCGCGG
This sequence comes from Neoceratodus forsteri, assembly GCA_016271365.2. Classification (NCBI taxonomy): domain Eukaryota; kingdom Metazoa; phylum Chordata; order Ceratodontiformes; family Ceratodontidae; genus Neoceratodus; species Neoceratodus forsteri. The sequence goes on from CM057458.1 coordinate 662,480,869, forward strand.
GTATACCGGAGCCGGGTACTGCGGCATTGGATACTGCGGACCTGGGAAAACCGGCGTCAGATAGGACGGTGGATACCCAGGCACTGGAGGAGCTGCCGGAGCAGACGGCCCAGCCGGGTACTCCACGGGCGGATTAGCTGGAATAGGCCCGTGGGGTGGAGGGCCCGATGGAAGAGGAATATCCCCCGTCTGCGTAGGAGGGGCCGGTGTCGGAACCAGCGTCGGCGGGGCCAGCGCCGGCGAGCCGGCGTCAGATCCGCTCTGTAGGAAGAGTGAACGGACGGTAGCCCAAGATCCCAGCCTCATCCGGGATGGAGGGGAAAAACTCGGGTCGGGCAGGGGGGACTCTGGTTTCTGATGGCAGCGAAGGCCGCAGGGAGCTTCCGGCAATGACAGACGGGCAGGGTCTGCCGTCGAGGGCTCCGAGGCCCGGTCCTGGCGGATGCCAGAGGAGCCGCATCCGTTTTGGGGTCCTTCGGAGATGGGCCGAGGATGGGAAGAGGCCCGGTCCGAGGGGATGCGGTGCGCCACCCGGCGGTCGAGCGCCTTAGCGCCTCTCCCGGCGGACGCCAGAGGAGCCGACGCCCCGCTTTGCTGGAGGTGCCCGCTGGCCAGTAGGGCCGCAGTTCGCGGCGTACTGGGGCTGGAGCCTTGCCGAGGCACCCGGCGGCTCGAACGCGAACCCGACGGGCGGGCAGACGCCTCCAAAGCCTTGGAGGCTGCCGTCGGGCGATGCCCCTGAGGGGATGTTACCTTGCCCGCGACACCAGCTGGAGTCGCGGACAAGGAGGCCTTCTCCCGGTGCTTTTCCTTGTCCCGCTTCTTGTGCCCTTCAGGGGAGGCCTATCACCGTCAGGTTTCTTCAACTCCTTCCATCGCGGACATCTTCTTTGAGATGGGCTTCGAGACTGCTGGCGCCGCTGCGGGTGGCCGTGTTGAAACGTAGGCAGTGCGGACACTTGTCGACCGCGTGGTCGGGGCCTAAGCAGAAAAGGCAGAGGGAGTGACAGTCTTTGTGAGGCAGTTGGGCGCCGCACGAGTCGCACTTATTTTTTGAAGGGGACGACATATACCAACATTCACCTGACGACAGAAATATAAAATACAATACTGAAAACTTTTTCGGAAAAAACGACGAAGCAACAGGACTGAGCAATAGGAACTTAGCCGCGAGACGCAGCACAGCTGACGTGGAAAAGAATCTGGAAGGCGGGCCGCCGACCGCCTTTACACTGACGTCAGAGTGACGCCGGTCACCTGACGTGAGGCGGCCCGCCAGGGACTGCTAGCTAGAAATTCCTGCTGGGTTCTACCACGGCTGGCGCCAGTCCTATATGTACTACATACCGCAAGAGCCCTCTCGAAGTAAGATCTACTGTTACAGGCGAGTAACCTGTTTTTCTAAGATTGTGGATATGTTGTTCATCCACACTTATTGCCAGACTCCTAACAGTTCTCTGGGAGGGAGGGAGGCAAGGCTCACACCACCTCTATACTTACTTGGGAAACAGAGATTGGAGAACTGAGGTCCCAAAACCAGCATCCCGGCGTGACTCAAGGTCGGTGTGGTAGTGGGTAATAAAGGGGCTTGCCAACTTCCAGGTAGCAGCAGATTTCCTGGATAGAGATGTCCCTAGAAGCAGCCACCGATGCAGCAGTATGGCGGGTAGAATGAGCTCTTATCCCTCTGGGAGGCTCCATGCCCGCCAACTCATAGCATAGATCTATACATGATGTAATTCATCTTGCCATGGCCCGTTTGGCTGCAGGTCTGCCAGAAGCGGCTTCAGCATAGGTGACAAACAGCTGGCGAACCTCTCCATGAATTTCCGCCATCCTCTCCTTGTAACAGGAGACAGCACATCTCAGGTCCAAAGTATGGAGCCTGTACTCAGCCTCTGAGGTGTAATTAGGGTAGTATATCGACAGAGTCAACACCTGGTTAAGGTGAAACTCTGACACCACCTTCGGAAGGAATTTCGGGTGGGGGCACAGGAAAACTTGTCCCTGTGGAAGACCAGATAAGATGAGTCCACTGAAAGCATCTGGAGCTCCCCTGTCCTTCTGGCAGACGTGCCAGCCACCAGGAAGGTCATCTTCCACAAGTGTGACAGCTCACACTTGTGCATTGGTTTGAATGGCTTGCCCATGAGCTTTGCCAATACCAGCTGTAGGTCCCCCGGAGGTGGAGGTTCACGCACCGGAGGGGATACTTGATCCAGGCCTTTGAAAAAGTGCCAGACCACTGTCTCATGCCCCAATGTCGGCTGACCGGCCCGAGCCCAGTAAGCAGAAATGGCTGCCAGGTGCACCCTAAGGGTCGATGACCACAGACCCCCTTTGGAGAGAGACTAAAGGCAATCGAGAATGTTAGCCGCAGAACAGGATAAGGGGACCAGACCCTTACCCTGACACCAAATGGAAAATCTTTTCCATTTGAAGGCGTAACATTTCCTGGTCGATTCCTTTCTAAATACTTCCACCACGGTGTATACATCTTCGGAAAGACCCAACGCCTGGAACTCTAGCAGCTCAGGTACCAGTCTGTGAGGTGCAGGGATTGAAGGTCCGGATGGAATACCTTCCCCTGATTGAGTGATATCAGGTCCAGGCGTGTACAAAGCCGCTCTGGGGGCCTGCAGCTGAGGCTGAGGAGATCTGGATATCAGAACTGGCGCGGCCAGTCTGGGGCTACCAGAATAACCTTCGCCTTGTCCCTCCTCACCTTGAGTAACACCTTCTGGATCAAGGGAAATGAAGAGAAGGCATAGAGGAGGCCTGGGGTCCACGGCCTCGAGAAGGCATCCCCCTGCAGCGAGCCCTGCTGAGGGGGGCGGGCATGAAACAGCCTCAGCTTGGTGTTTTCCCTGGAGGCAAACAGCTCCATCAGCGGTCTGCCCCAACAGGAGAACAGGCTGTAAGCTACATCTGGATGGAGAGTCCACGCGTGGGATGTCTGGCCTATGCGACAGAGCATCCGCCAGCTGGTTCGAGACTCCTGCCACATGGATGGTTAGGAGATCTGCCTCCAACTGGCTCACAATGGTCCAGATGCGGAGCGCCTCTTTGCACAGCAGAGGGAGAGTGTGCTGCCCTGTTTGTTGAGGTAGTACATGGTCATAGTATTGTCCGTCTGGACTTGAACCACTTGACCCCAGAGTGGAGGAGTGAAAGCTGACAGTGCCAGTCTGACTGTTTTGAGCTCCAACAGGTTGATGTGGCATCAAGACTCCTCGGGGGTCCACAGTCCATGGGCCCGGTTGTCCCCATGTGGGCTTCCCAGCCCATGAGAGAGGCATTGGTCAGTGAGGACGACTGTCAGCTTGGGGAGGACAAACAGGATCCCTTCCTGCAACCGGTTTGGGGCAGTCCACCATTGGAGAGTGTCCCACATCTTCTGGGTTACAGTGATCAGCTGGTCGAAATGACCGTGGCACTGAGTCCACTGGGCGGCCAGCTCCCATTGAAGGGGGCACATGTGCAACTGGGCCCAATGGACCACTGAGATGCACGCTGCCATGTAACCCAGAAAGCCCCGGGCAAAGGTGGAGAGAAAACCTCTGCCCTGTCCACCGGGAGCCGAGCTCTGGCTTGAGAAGAGTTGAGTTCTGCCCCGATGAAGCCCATCACCTGAGAAGGCACAAGTTCCCACTTGGCCTCGTTGATCAGGAGGCCGAGTTGGGAGGGCCAGATCCCTGGACCTCTCCACCTCCTGTTGGGTGGAACCTGCAAGGAGCCAATCGTCAAGGTAGGGGTAAATTCTGACCCCCTCCCCCGGAGATGAGATGCCAGCACTGCAATGCATTTGGTGAAGACCTGTGGGGCCGATGACAGGCCAAACGGCATGGCTTGGAACTCATACAGGGTCCCCTCGACCCTGAAGCAGAGGGACTGCTGATGGGACGGACTGATTGGGATGTGAAAGAACGCATCCTGCAGATCCAGTGAAAAGAACCACATGTTTCACTCCAAGGATGGTATGATCTGGGACACAGTGACCATCCGAAAGGTGCGTGAATTGAGATACTGATTCAGGTCGTGGAGATCTAGAATGGGGCACTAGCCCCCCATCCACTTGGGTACCAGGAAGTACCTGGAGACAAAGCCTGGATCTGCATATGGATCCGCCATGAGAGCTACTGCTTCCTTGAGGAGGAGCTGAGCGATGTCCCCTCAAAGTGCCGACTGGGTGCATGCGGAAATCCATTCTTCTTGAGGGGCGCGGGCTCAGTTGGGAGGGTACTACTCCAACTCTGGAGGCAGTCCCTGACCGACCACATTGAGAACCCACCCGTCCAAAATTGACAGCGGACCAGACGGAAAGGAAATGGTGGAGCCGGCCCCCCATGGGAAGACCCAGAGCTGGCATGATGGGAATAGGGGTGGCAGCCCCCACCCCGTCACTGAGCAGGCTTGGAGGAGGAGGAAGCTCCATGCCCTGAGCTTTGGCCTCCTCTGCGGGCCTGTTGGGGGTCCAGGCTTGGGCCGAGGGTGCCAAGCTTGAGCCTGCTGCTAATGCTGCTGTCCTCCCTGGAAGGAGGACTGCTGAACCGCAGGGGCAGAATGCCAAAAAGGCATCTTTTTCTTCTGTTGGTTCTTGTCCTAAGAACTCTTAGCAGAAGTGGAGTCCAAGGTGGCACTGAACTGCTCTATGCACTGTAGGTGACTGGCCACTCCTACCACAAACAAGTTAGTCCCAAGGAAAGGCACATCAGCTAACTTGTGCTGAGTATCTGCCAAGGAGGAGAGCCTCAGCCAAGCCCTGCAGCGAGAGGTAACTGCGGTGGCCATCGAGCGGACACAAGAGTCCCCGATGTCCAGGGCTGTCTGGAGCTGCTGTTTGGCGACAGTACGGCCCTGATCTCGGACCTGCTTGACCGTGGTCTGCATGTCCACAGGGAGATGTGGGAGGACTTCATCCAATGACCAGAGAAGGGCATGGGAGAGGTGTGCCATGACGACGGCCAAACTTGCCTGACGAAGGCCCAAGGAGGACGCAGCACATACCTTCCGCCCCGAGTGGTCCAACTACTTGGACTCCTTGTCAGGAGGTTGGTCAGTGTCGGCAGAACTGCCAGTACGCCTGAACACAGAGGTGGTCACCAGGCTCTTGGCCGAAGGGTGCTCTGTGAAACCTGCAAGGGACCTCATGGGCACCGCATACTTTCGGGCAGACAGTGCTGGACATGAGGCAGGATGCTGCCATAGTTCGAGTGCCAAACCAACAATGGCCTCGGCCACAGGAAAGGCCTCTGTTGGGGTATCCCCTCTCTTGAGGATGTCCCGTGAGAGGGTACTCCGCCTTTTTCTGGACAGGTTCCAGGTGTATCCCTGTAGAATCAGAGATGAGACGAAGAATCCCTTGGAAGGAGGAAGGACCTTCCTCCATCCCTGTGGCAACGGACTCATCATCATCCCCAGGATGAGAGTGAAGCACGGTGACATCAGAGTCCGAAGAGTCGGGGTACAGCAGTTTGCTGCCCAAATCACCCTTGACCCGAGGGCAGTCTGGGATGACCATGACCGATAGATGTCGGGGAAGCCCGGTACCTGGTTGGTCCTCTTTGAAGGAGCCCCTCCCACAGGCCGCTGAGGCGGCGGCTCCACCACTATTGGTGGAGAGACCGGTAGAGGCCTAACCGGAAGATGGGCCAGCTCCGCGGGTGGAGGAACCAAAGGCTTCGGTTCTGAGGGGGTCGGCTTCGGCCTTGGAGGCAAAAGCCAAGCAATGGCCGGCACAGGAGGCGAAGTCGGCTTGTGCCCGGACAAAATCAGCTATTGCCACATGAGGCCCTCGTAGCACCGGAGTTTCCGCTGGAGCCTTTCTCCACATCTGAGGAGGATGACCGGTGGCGTCGCCTCTTTTTCGAGTGCTTGTGGCTCTTCCTTGGCCATCCAGACAAGGGGGTTCTAGATCTCGGCTGAGATTGGACAGGCCAACTCAGTCGCTCGGGAGACACCGGCGGGACCGGTGATGTGCGGGGATCCAGTACCGGGTCCTAAATGGGGACACCAGCAGGCTAAGTCTCCTCATCGGGGAAGACAAGGATCAGAGTCCTTTCCAAAAGAGTCGTCGACCGGGGCCGACGACAGTGGGCTGATGGGGTCAAGGACAATCTCGACCTCATCGGTCGCATCCTCAGTCGGCTGGCCTGACGGAAGGTCCGTGAAACCCGTGGCCGGAGAAGTGATCTCGACCGAGGTCGAGACCGCATGTTCCTGGTACCGAGACACCTCTCGTTCCCAAGAGCGTCTTCGCTGAAACGAAGATGTGCTCGATTCTTTATCTCTCTTGTGAGATAGGGAGGAGTGCAAGCCTGCTGGCGCCTCTCCCTGGGTGGGGAAGAGACTGGCACAACTTCTTGAAGGAACCTGAAAAGGTGGAGCCTAGGTTGAGTGGAACAAAAAAGCTTAGATTGTCCGAAGTGCAGGCGGCTTCTTCTTCGAACGCCTTCATGCATTCCAGCTGCTCGGCGGAACCTGCGGCCGCGGAAACCGCCCACCTAGCCTCCTTAGACTTCACTGGAGGATTCCTCTTCTCTGGTCTCCCCAACTTCAAACGTGCCAGGCGGTCGTCCAGGACACTGGGATGAGCCAAGCAAGAACTGCAGGATGAGGTGTCATGGCCGACACCTAGGCAGTAGACGCACGTGAGATGGGGATCAGTGTGCGACATCTTCTGGCCACAAGGACAGTGTCAAAATCCTGGGGAAGATTTCTCTTCGATGACAGAGGACGCAAAAGCGGGATCGCTAGCTTGGAGGAGTTTTAATTTCAGTAAAACTGAAGTATTGAAAGCCAGGGCCTACGAAATGCGTGAGCATGAGGGAGGCAACCTGCATCTTCCAACATAAAGGAAGACCTGGCGTCATGAGGCGGAGCCAAGGTATACTACCCGTGGGTGGGTGGGTGGGAGGAGCCAGCTTGAAGACTTCCGGCAAGATTTAAAGGGGAAAGGAACATGCCAATAAGTGTGGATGAACAACATATCCACAATCCTAGAAATGGCAGCTGCCTGGGCCTCTGCAGATGAGGGTGCCCCCTCCCGAATCTCATAACTATCATCCCGTAGGGATCCCAGGCCACCCCCAGAGGTAACTTGTTCCGGGGACTCAGAGAGAGGGACGCTGGGCTGTCTGAATCTGCGTCCCACAGAGACCTCCGATTCTGAAGAATCGGGTTGCCAGTCCAGGTCCAATTCTGAGTCACCTCCCTCTGAGGAGAAGGCGAGCAGAAGGACCTCCAGAGAAGCAACCCTAGGAGAGCCCCTGGCTGCGGCACTGCAAATGGCGCCGCCTCGGGCCGCAGCACTGCCCGAGTCACTGGCACCACGAACTGCACCGAGGCCCAGGGCAGCACCGCCTCGATCACCGGCACCACAAACAGCACCAGGATCCCGAGCGGCACCACTCGGCAGCTCAGAGGTTCTGCAATTGCCTGCCCCTGCAACCGAGTACTGCGACATTGGGGGAGCCTGCATTTCCATAGAGGTGACTGCATGGATGGCGCCAGCGACGCGACTCCTGGGGGAATCACGCCATTCCACCGGCGCCGAAGAAGCCGCCTCCTCCTCCTCGCAGGGCCATACAGACCCAGGAGGGTACCCGGAGGAAGGGTCTAGAGTTCTAGCCTGATAAGCCCACAGGCGATGCCGTCCTCTAAAGTCGGCAGAGTCCTGCCAATCTTAAATGCACGGATTTCCAGTACATGGCGGTGGTCCATGGAAAAACAGGCGTCACAGTGATCCATATCATGGTTGAGTCCCAGGCACCGAAGGCAGGTATCATGTCAATCAGTGATGGAGAAGTGCCGGCCGCAGGGGCACCGACGCATAGGGGCACGGCCCACCTTGGATTTATGCTCGGCCTCCGAATCGGACATGATGTGAAAAAAACACAATTAAACAGCAAAGATCCCGGCGCCATTGAAAATAACAAAAGGAATGGTCTTACCACTTCAACGACGTTGGGATGGAGAACTGGGATGAAGGAGATGGAAGAAGCGGCGTCGACAACTTCAACAAGGCTAATGGCGCAGAAGAAATGTTCTCAGCGGTTGTAGCAGGTGTGGCCTCAACGGCGGGAGAAAAAGAACTGGGATGGAGGAGGAGTCTAGGGCGCCTAATGGCTGCACACATGGGCAGCTCAGACTCCTCCCTCCCCCAACAAAAAAAACCTCCCGTGGCGGGTGCGCGCATCTGGCTTACGCCCAACAGTAATGAATGGTGAACATTGACAAGGGAAGCTCTAGATCCTCAGGATCATACTCTGTCTGTAGGGGTACCTCGGAATCATCAGGCCACGACTCCCGGCTGACAGTCGTCAAAGCCCTGGTCACCTCACGGGTGTTGGGCACGAAGGAGAAGGCTTCGGGGCCCTCTGGCCTGACACTTTGTCTCATCAAAATTCGGCCCCCATCGCAGGTCTCAGGCCAATCCTCTGACCAAGGTAAGGTCCCTCATGCCTCCCGGTCGGCCTCTGTATTTAGCACCGACTCCCGGGACAAGACTAAGACCTCAAGCTAGGCGGCAGGGAGATCTTCACCTTTACCTCCCAAACAGGCAAAGAAGTTGGTTGAGAAACATCCTCCCCCGCCGGAAAGGCGCCAGTTTGACAAACATGCCAAGCTGGCGCCAGACCAGCACCATTGCTGGTCTTCGTACAAGGCCCCCAAGGCCTCACACATATGCTGGCACCACCGGCTAAGACAGCGATGCCCACGACATCCCCTTCTAGAAGAGACATCCAGGCTGATGACACCCCTGTGCAGGAGGACCTGACGCCGGTCCACAGGGTACTCCCGGGAAGTGACGATGACAGCCATAACCCATCGTCACCTCCTGAATGTCCCCTGACACTGGACAGACCCGATGTCGGTGCGGGTACTGACCCCGGTCCGTCGCCGGACCCGGCTACAGGTTCCCCAAAACCGAACCTTTCTCATGTAAAGGATCTGTTCAGCCACTGGTGGGAAACCCTCAAGCCTGACATTCTCCCACCAAAGTCTCAGGCTGTTTCCCCAGTGGAACCGGATTTGGCCCCGAATCCTGATGGGGACGTCCCTCCCCATCCCCGGATCTGCATGCAGTTCCCCAACCTCAGCCAGAGGAGGACTAGAGGGGAGCAGCCCACCTCTCCTGAGAGATCCAGGAAGAAAACGACCAAAATGAGGGCCAGGTCAAGATCTAGGAGCCCTACTTCTTCTAGCTCCTCAGACAGACATCGGCATAAAAGGAGGCGGTACAGATCTTCTTCAGTCTCCTCCTCCTGACTCCTACCAACCATCGGATTCCTAATTTTCGTCCTCTGAGGACCTATCCCCCAGGGACCCTGAGGACACTCCAAAGTCACCTCCCGATGACCCATCCTTTATGGAGGTCATGCGGCACATTCAAGCCAACATGTGCTGGGATCAGGAGGATTAGATCCTGACCATATGCCGCTCGCACAATACCTCAGGCAAACGGATCCCAAACCTGTAGTCATCCCACCTACGGTCAACACCTTTGAAGATGTCACACAGGCTACTTGGCGACGCCCCCATTCGTCCATTGCTATCCCTAAAAAGGCTGACCATCTGAACAGGGCACCTAAGGAGCAACCCTTCTTGGCCAAACACCCCACCACTGATTCGGTGGTCATTTCGGCAGCACATGACCGTTCGCAGACACCTAAGCACCTGAGTACTCAGCCTCCAGACAGAGTCAAAACAACTGGACTCCATGGGCAGAAAGGTGTATTTGTCTGCCACCTACAGTATCAGAAGTCAACTTCTTGACCCATATGGTCCAATTCCAGAATGCCCTATGGGAACAGGGAATGAACATTTTTCAGAGTATGCCCGACTGCCCCCAAAAGGCAGAACTCTCCAAGTTTCTTCAGATTGGTTCAGGCTTAGGCACACATGCCCTACAATCTGCCTACGACTCTGCAGACACGGTGGCAAGGGCTGGTGCCACTGGCATTTGCTTAAGTCGCCATTCCTGGCTTCGGGTTTTTGGGTTTGCCCAGGATGTCCAATACAACATCCTAGATGCACCTTTTAGAGGCTCCGTCCTCTTTGGCGAGGACACAGAGAAAATCATTAATAAACTACAGGACTCTGGTAAGGCTGTCCTCACCGTAAGTCCATGTGCCACCCGAAACAGTGACAGTTTCGAACGTCTCATTTTCGTGGCCGAGGGGGTCAACAACCACCACCACAGCAGCCTCGTTTCCAGCATCAACAACCTCAATGGGGAGGCTACAGTCAACGAGGTGCCCACAGAGGATCTGCGGAACCTGACTCTCGGCAGTCAAAACCCACCAAACCTGCCTTTCCACCCCCTCCCACCACCTGACTCCCGAGGCGACCCACCTCTCCCTGATGTTTTGTCGGAGGAGGAGGTGGGAGGGCGCTTTTCTCTATATGCAGTGGCCTGGTGAAAGGTGACCTCCAACCAGTAGGTCCTCGAGCTCATAGAGAATGGGCACTCTATAGAGTTCGTAAGCATTCCACCGGACAGGCCCCCACCACCATCCCATTACTCCAGGGAACATGCAGGTCTGATCCAGCAAGAAATCCAAACCCTGCTGTCCACAAAGGCCATAGAACGTATTCCTCTACACCAGAGAGGAACAGGATCCTATTCACACTTCTTCCTGGTCCCGAAGAAGACAGGAGACTTGAGGCCCATTCTCGACCTCAGCGATCTTGGTCTGTCGATTATAAAAGGTTCAGGATGGTCAATCCTCAAAACCTGCTCCCAATGGTCCGGCAGGGAGACTGGTTGGCATCTCTGGATATGCATGACGCTTACCTTCATACCCTGATAGCGAAGCACTACACCACAGGAAACACCTCTGGTTCGCCTTTCAGGGCAGGCATTTCCAGTTTGGGTCACTACCCTTCGGCCTTTCCTCAGCTCTGAGGGTGTTCACGAAGTGCCTTGCAGTGGTAGCCACTGCACTTCGGAGGATGGGGCATTACGTGTTCCCATACTAGAACAGCTGGCTTCTCATGGCACAGTCCAAAGCACGACTTCAGAGTGCTATTCAAGACACTTGCACTCTTTTTCAGAGTCTGGGGATCACCATTAACACATCAAAATCAACCATGATCCCCTCTCGGCTCCTGCCATTCATAGGGGCCCTTCTCGACACCGTCAGAGGGACAGCCTTCCTACCACAGGACAGGGCCAATCAGCTGAGGATTCTAGCAAGTCAAATCTGTTCAGCCTCCACAGTGCCAGCAAGGACACTGCTCCGGTTCCTACGCCACATGGCAGCGTCCATTATCACAGTCCCCTTCATCAGATTTCGGATGAGGACAATTCAGTGGACTCTGTGTCCAATGGGACCAGAGATGGGACGACCTGGACCTTCCAGTCTCCATCACAAGACCCGTTCGTCTAGAACTTTTGTTGTGGATGACGTCGCCTTCCTGCTGGAAGGGGTGCCACTCCAAAAGGAGGCGCAGATCAGGTTTTCACATCAGACGCATCAAACACAGGATGGGGTGCGCACCTAGGCGTTCAAAGGACTAAGGGATGCTGGTCCATGCATGAGGAGTCTCTCCACATTGACATTCTCGAAATGAGAGCCGTTCTCTACATCCTCCAGCACTGAGTGCAGTGCTCAAACCAGAACATCATCTTATTCAGATGGATAACATGTCAGTGGTGTTTTATATCAACAAGCAGGGAGGCACACACTCGTATCCTCTATGCAGGAAAGCGATGAGAGTGTGGGATTGGACCACAGTTTACTGCATAACTATTTCAGTGGCCCAAGTCCCAGGTGTTCAGAACACATTGGACGACACCCTCAGCAGAACAAGGTCGAGAGTGCATGAGTGGTCGCTTCTCCAATCAGTAGCCGACGACCTGTTCGCCATTTGGGGGACACTCGAATTGGACCCATTTGCCTCCACCACCAATGCAAAACTGCCAAGTTTCTGCTTCCTAGATCCCGTGCCTGGTGTTTTCTGGCAAGACGCGTCGTCCCTCTCCTGGAAGGGGAGATTCCTTTACGCCTTCCCGCCATTTCCGCTCCTTCAAATTCTCCTTAAGGCGCTAATGGAAGGGACAACAATGATCCTGGTGACCCCTCTTTGGCCTCGACAAATCTGGTTCTCACTGTTACAAAAATTAGTAGTGGAGCCTCCGATCGCACTTCCATTGAGCACCTTCTTGCTCTCTCAGGACAATGGGACCTTGGTCCACCCGAACTTGAGGTCTCTACAACTGCATGCATGGCTCCTGAGGACCTAAACAAACTTCGTTTCAGAGTTTCCGATTGAGTCACCAAAGCCCTTGTGGAGGCTAGGAAACCCTCCACTAGAGCAACATATGCTATGAAGTGGAAGAGATATTGTCTTTGGGCCATGGCTCGACACTTGGATCCTCTGGCCTGTCCGGTTAATCTGCTGTTAGATTACCTGTTATCCCTTTCAGAGTCAGGATTGCGCTACTCCTCAATTTAGGTGCATCTGGTCGCCCCTTTCTGCAGATCATACCCCTGTCCAGGGCAGAATGGTAGCTCAGCTGGAGGTAATTCGCACCTTTCTTAGAGGTATGCTCCACATAAAACCTCCCATTAGGGATCCTGTTCCCCCTTGGGATCTTCTGTTTGTTCTGGAAAAGCTGATCTTGCCACCTTTTGAACCTGCTGTGGATTGCAAACTACGATTTCTTTCTTGAAAAATTTTATTTTTAGTTGGTGTTACTTCTGCTCGAAGAATTTCTGAACTTCAGGCCCTGATGTATAAGGAGATTTATTTACTGTTCCACAAAGACAAGGTTGCTTTGAGAACCAATCCCAAGTTTCTACCCAAGGTGGTGTCCGAGATGACCTTAAGTCAAGATGTTCAGTTGCCTGTTTATTACCCTGAACACTCAAATAAGGGTGAGGCACTTCTCCACACCCCGGATGTTCATCGCGCCTTGCAATATTTACTTATCCAGAACCAGGGGGAGCAGGAGCTCTGATCAATTGTATCTCTCCTTTGCTCCTAGTACTACGGGTAGCCCTGTGTCTAAACAGACCCTCTCTAGATGGTTGGTGCATTGCATCACTTTCTGTTAGCAGAAGCACGAAACCCCCCTGCCGGGACTGGTACAGGGTCACTTTACAAGACGCGTTGCAGCATGCTTTGCTACCCTCAAAAATGTTTCCTCTTCGGATGTTTGTGCAGCAGCTACGTGGCATACAGTCTACACCTTCATTAAACACTATAGTCTGGACATTACTTCAAGACGCAGGGCAGGCTTTGGGCTTGCTGTTCTGCAGGGTCTTATCTCTAAGGGGTTTCCCTCCTTCTTCGTAATTACCTACCGCCCAAGTGGCTGTCTTAAGTTTGTACTGCTTGGGAATCAGTCCTGTATGTCTTACCTGCTGCAAGAGCGGACTCTCGAAGTAAGACAGTACAGTTACATAAGAACTTACTCTAACAGTAGATCTTCGAGAGAAACTCTTGCACCAGGTATACTTCCCACCTTCCTTCCCCCGGAGGTCTCCCGCTGCATGCGTCCACTTCCATATGTTCTGCTGGATGAGGTATTGCCCTGGATCATCTTGACAGATCTCTGTTTATCCAGTGACCGCAGTCTCCGGTGGTACAAGAACTGGGACATGCTGGGACCACCGTCTCTTATACCATGTGGGATGTCAAGGGAGGGCCCCGCTTGGTACTGCTGGACAGAAGTTTGCCGTGGGGTCCCGACTCCTGCCGGCTTCAGTTCTATATGAGTTACCTGCTGCAAGAGCTTCTCTCGAAGATGTACTGTTACGGTAAGTTCTTATGTAACTGTACTTTCTTCTCTGCCCAGGGAACTACTTCCACTGCCCTGTTTCTGAGAAGGCCCTATGTCTCAGAAGTGAGAAGGCCTGACTGAGAGGCTGCGGTCCCGCTTAGGCGGAAGATCGGGGAGGGGTGTGTCTGCAAAATTGAGAGAGTAACCCTCTTGAACAATCCTGAGGACCCATTTGTCCACGGTGATAGGCTTCCACTGGTTGTAAAAACTGGTCAGATGGCCTCCCACTGTCATGGAAATGTCCACCACGGGCAGGTGAGGTGAGATCAGGGCCAGATTTTCAGAGGGTGGCACTGGGCCTTTCTGGGCCTTGTGCTGCTTTTTCTTTTGTGGCTGAGGAGGCTGGTTCTTGTTAGGGACTCCTCGGCCTGTTCCTCGAAAGAGCCGCCTGTTATGAAAAAACTGACGGTTCCTGCCACTCTGAGGAGCTGAAGGAGCCGGCCTGGCTGTGTTAATTTCAGTCCTAGTCTTCTGAGAGGCCTCCAAGGCTTGCTCTATTTGTGGGCCAAACAGATAAGTGCCATTAAAGGGCACATTCATAACTCGCTGCTGAGCATCAGAGGAGAACCTCAATGTCCGAAACCATGAATGTCTCCTGGTACAGATTCTAGCAGTGACTGTTCTCGAAAATGTGTCGTAAGCATCCACTGAAGCTTTAAGCTGATGCCTATTACATTCAATTCCCCAGATAACTAACTGTAGCATCTCCATTTAGGAGTCACCGGGACACCTTCTATTATAAAAGCCTTGAGAGTGTACCAGAGGGCATACTCGTATTGAGAGAAATACCCTTGATAGCTGGCAATATGCATGCCCAGGGTTGCGACAGCAAATGCACTCTTACCTGAAGTAACTATCTTGCGAGACTCTTTATTGATAGGACGTGCTGACATTTCTTGAGGAAGAACAGCTTTGTCATTCTCAGCCAGGACAACCAGCGCATCTGTGATGGGTTCTGAGACTAAAATGGGACTCTCCTTAGGAAGGACACACTTCCTTGTCTATTGATTTGCGGACAGATGGAATAAGGGCCAGCCATGCCTACACCGCCTCGGACAGGTCTCGGGGTGGGGTGGGGGATGGAGTTGTAAGGTTCACTGGAATGTTAAGAACATGAAGCCATTCCAGATGTAAATCATATATCTACCTGGGTCCACAGAGGTCTGTAGGTCCAGGGCTGCCCTCATGTTCTTGAGGAGAGACTGGAAGGAAAGGTCCTCTACTGGTTTTCAAATGGGGCGAGGGCTTATCTTCCAAACTACAGAACAAGTCTAAATCACCTTCTTCAGAGACTACAAAGTCTGGATTGGACTCTTCCTGCTCCACGTCACCCTCAGAGGGAGTCGAACTGCCTCAAACAAGCCGTATCCCAGTCTTGCAAAAGGATAGATAGGAGACACTGGAACCAGTACCAGACCCGGCGCTGCTCCATCAGGGACCGGCGCCGGCCCCATCACCGATAGCACCGCATGCAGATCCAAAGCGTCCCTAGGAGAAAAAGAAGGTACCTGTGCCGACCTCTGTGAAGAAACAGAGTGATGGCACGTGGAACCGGCATCGGCGGCATGGGCACTGGAAAGGGAAGAAAGTCTGCTGCTGCAGCTGGATGCACAACCTGCCCAGAAGGTCCCAACTGCAGCTCCAAGGCCTTTTTTTTTTTAAACAAAGAAATTAAAATTAAATAAATGAATTAAACTTGAATGCTGTTGTCATATGAACACAAAGATCTGACTGCTGGTGGAGAGCAACGTCACAAGTGAAGCGCACTCAATGGCAGGGAAAAAAACTGATGCGGTTGGAGGGTCGACGCCAAGATAGCCTGCATAGGCACGAGCCAGCCTTGCAGTGCCATGTATGCACGGTCCTATCTCTGCACCGACTCTCATAAAGATGTTTGGCTTCCGCGGGGTCCTAGTGCCTCCGGCTTGAACCCAAGCAGTATGAATGAATGGTGAAGACTTTATGTCCAGGAAGATCTGGGGGACGCCCACCTATATAGCTTAGCTGATGTCATGGAGTGACATCAGAGATGGACAGCCCCTCTGGCAGACTGCCAGCTAGAAAGTTTCTGTGTGGTCCTAGTGCCTGATGGCGGAGTCCTACATGTGATGGCCTGCTGCAAGAGATTCTCCCCAAGTAACACCAAGTTTTTCTTAAAAGGATCATAAACCACGTTGTTTACATTTTTTAATATAATTTTACATGAGCATGGGTGAAGTCTGCTCGATTACTGCAGTGTATGGTTGTGTCTGTTGTAAAATAGTCCTACTTATTCAGTATTTATGGTCCCTTGTTAATGCAGCATCCCCCCCCCCCCAGTATTTTTCATTACTTGTGAGTTCCACAACCCACTGACATCAGTTCAGTGGAAGCCTAAGCCTACAATGAAACTTTCCATGCAGGACTTCTGCTCAACTGATGCCACACTGTTCCAGCACTGCTGGGTAATTAAATTATGAATACTGGGCAGAAAAAAAAGGCTGCATTAACAAGGAATCTTAAAAAGGACAGGAAATCATTTCTAACTGGCAGCTGTTTATAAAGTTCTTATTCTCAGCAATTACATGCATTCACCTAAATTATCCATATTTAACTGTACCCAAATAAAAAGTGATATAAAAAAGCTGCATTCTGCATTGTCTTGTTTTATGGTCAGCATTCTGTTACAGTTCTTTTCATGGAACCAATCTGGAGTTTTAACTATGTCATGGTTTGTGCACAGAACTCTAAACAGGGTTCTGCTAAGTCAGCAGCTCATAATTTGCATTCTGTACACAAATCATGAAAACTCAACATGAGTGATTCCATGAAGTGAACTGTAACAGAATGCTGCCCATAAAAACACAACAATGCAAACTACAGCTTTACCTATCACTTTTTACTCAGATACAATCAAAAATGGATACTTCAGGAGAATGCATATCGTTTCTGAGAATAGGAACTCTATAAACAGCTACCAATTAGCACACATTTCCTGTCCCAGTTAAGTGAGAATCTGAAAACAACCCCATACATACTGTAATTCACATAACAATTCACTGGAGTTATTACATAAACTGCACACATGCCCAAACGTACAATTCGATTATAAAATGGCAAGAAAAAATCTAGAAATCTCATTGGCCAAGAGAGATCAGCCGAACGTGCATCAAGTCTCTATATACGCACAGTCATCCTGGTCCTAAACCACATCACACAAAGAGCAAATCAGTCCTCCTACAACCAGAATCATCTTCCATCAAGCTCCCTACAACCAGAAAGTACAGTTACGTAAGAACTTACTGTAACAGTAGATCTTCGAGAGAGGCTCTTGCAGTAGGTAATTACATATAGGACTGACGCCGGCCGGCAGCAGGATCCCACGGAAAAATTTCTAGCTAGCAGTCCCTGGCGGGGACCGTCCCCACGCCAGGTGACCGCGCCACACGACGTCGGGTATAAAGGGCGTCCCAGACGCCTCGCCTTCCAGTTCTTTCCCGCCACAGGCCCGGACGAGAGAAGCAGATATTTTCCGCCAATGGAAAAGGAGCTGAAAAAAGGCTAGGGGATGGAGGCGGAGAGACATTTAGCAGAGCCTCTCTGAAGATCTATTGTTACGATAAGTTCTTACGTAACTGTACTATCTTACTCGAGAGGGCTCTTGCAGTAGGTAATTACATATAGGACAGAATCCCAAGCAGTCTGGAACAAATGAAAAGGCACCGGGAGGAGGAACTACTCTAAAAAGTAGCAGATAATCTAGCAGGTCTCAAGAAACGAGGCCTTGCAAGACAGCTAACCCGAAGCCTGCTCTACGGCGAGAGGCAATGTCCAAACTGTAGTGTTTAGTGAAGGTATGGGCCGAGAAGTCACGTGGCGGCAGCACAGATGTCTGCCGCAGACACGTTTTTGAAAAAAGCATGAGGCGGCAACTCCACGAGTGGAGTGGCCTCTGACTTGACCCGGGAGGGTCTTGTACTTGTCATAACAGAAAGTGATGCAATGGGCCAACCATTTTGATAGGCATTGCTTAGAAACAGCATTGCCTTCTCTTTTGTGAGCAAAGGAGACGAACAACTGATCAGTCTTTCTGAGATCCTTTGTCTTATCGGTGTAGTATCTCAGAATCCTGTGAAAATCCATGGTATGGAGCAGGTATTCTCCTTGAATGGAGTACTGAGTGAAGAAAGCAGGTAATTCAGTAGACTGATTCAAGGTAGACTCCGCTACCACCTTCGGAAGAAACTTAGGATTCATGCGAAGAGCTACTCGTTCTTTGTGAAAAATCAAATAAGGGATTTTGCACATCAGGGCCTGACGCTCGGAAATTCTACGAGCAGAAGTAATGGCCACCAAGAAAAGCGTCTTCCACGATAAAAACTTCAAGTCTGCGGAAGCCACAGGCTCAAAGGGAGGAAGGGTAAGTTTCTCAAGGACAAAGTTTAAGTCCCAAGGCGAAGCTGGGGTCCAGAAAGGGGGCCTGAGATGAAGGACCTCTCTAAGGAAAGTTTTGGAGACCTCCAGCTGGGCAAATGCCTTATCAGTGAAAGGGACATGGTAGGCTGAGATAGCCGCCATATGGACTTTCAAAGAGGAGTGACTGAGACCCAGGTCGAAAAGATGACGCAGGTACTCAAGCAAAATGGTTGCAGGACAGGAAAAGGGCTCCACGTTCCTGGACGCAGCCCAGAGAGAAAATCTCTTCCATTTCATGGCATAGGTGGACCTAGTGGAGAGTTTTCTAGCCTCCACCAGAATCTCGGCCACCTTAGGAGAGACGCCAAAACGAGATTGAGCTAGGTCTGCAGGAGCCATGCATGAAGTTGAAAGGACTTGAGTCCCGGATGGACCAGGGTCCCCTGATCCTGGGCCAGCAATCCTGGAGATAAAGGAAGAGGAGGAACCTCTGAGTATTGTTGTAGAAGAGAGAACCAGATTTGCCTGGGCCAGAAATGAGCGATCAGAATCATTCTCGCTCCTTCCAAAGCCAGTTTCTGCAGTACACGAGGGACCAGAGGAATTGGGGGAAAAGCATAGACGAATCTGTCCTTCCAGCTTAGAGATAGAGCGTTGCTCCACAAAGCGCCTCGCTCTGGAGCGAGTGAGCAAAAGGTTGGAAGTTTTGCGTTTTAGGAGGAGGCGAAAAGGTCTATCTGAGGAATCCCCCAAATCTGGAAGATGCTTTTTAGAACTTTTTTGTCCAGCTCCCACTCGTGTGATAGAGCCGACGAGTGACTTAGCCTGTCTGCCAGGACATTGTCGACTTCCGGAACATGGATCGCCGTGAGGTGAAGGTTGTGAAGCGTAGCCCATTCCCAAACCCTCATCGCTTCCCTGCACAGCGGGTAGGAATGGGTCCTTCCCTGCTTGCTGATGTACCACACCACACACATGTTGTCTGTTTGGACAGCTAGGTGACCGGGAAGGATGTATTGGTGAAGGGCCTGGAGAGCATACAGCACTGCTCGAAGCTTGAGCACGTTGATGTGGAGAACTATCTCCAGCTTTGACCATAGGCCCTGGGTTCGGTGAGGACCCAGATGGGCCCCCAACCTTCGCCTGAAGCGTCCATGGTCAGAGTCTGATTGGGGGGAGGATGAAAAAAGGGGACCCCCCGGAATAGGTTCTCTCGAACCATCCACCATTCTAAGTCTCTTGCCATTGGCGAGGAGATCAGGACCAGATGATCTAGGTTGTCTACCCGTTGATCCCACTGAGATCGCATAGTCCACTGAGAGATTCTCACGTGGAGGCGTGCACGCGGAACTGTCGGGATGGCCGCCGCCATAAGCCCCAGTAGACGAAGTATCAACCTCGCCGGAACCCTCCTGTGTTCCGATAGGAGGGAAATCTGGGACTGGAGGGAGGCCCCCCTGTCCGGAGGCAGGAAGGCCTTGCACAATGTCGTGTCGAGGATAGCCCCTATAAACTGGAGGCTCTGTAAAGGATCCAGGTGAGACTTGGAATGGTTGATGGTAATACCCAGGCCAGTGAAAACCTGCTGCGTGAGGGAGAGAAAATGCAGGAGTTCCTCCCTGGACGGGGCCGCCAGGAGCCAGTCGTCCAGGTAGGGAAAAACCTGAGCTCCCAAAGTACGCAGGTGGGCCGCTACCACCGCCAGGCATTTGGTAAAGACTCGGGAACCGAGGAAAGACCAAAGGAGAGCCCGAATTGGTAGTGGTCCCCTGGGACTGCAAACCTGAGGTACTTTCGGTGTGAAGGGTGACAGGGGTGTGCAGGTCGCATCCTGCATATCCAGTGCACAAGCCATTGGCCCGGCCAAGCAGGGGCAAGAGGGTTTGAAGGAGAGCATCCTGAACCTCTTGTATTCCACATATAGGTTCAGGGAGCTGAGATCGAGAATGGGTCTGAGATCTCCCGTCTTCTTTGGTACGAGGAAGAAATGGGAATAGTAACCATCCCGTGGAGGTGAGGGGGACGGGCTCTATAGCCTGTTTCGCAAGGAGAGCAGAGATTTCTTCCCTGACCAAAGGAAGATGGTCCCTTGAGTAAGAGGAGTTCAGAGGGGTGACGTGGAAGTTTCTGTAGAAACTCTATGGAGTGCCCCTCTGCTATGATCTGAAGCACCCATGAATCGGTGTTATCCTCTCCCAACCCGGAAGGTGGAGGGAGAACCTCCCTCCTACCGGTTCCTCCGGGGTGTCCGGAGGCAGTGGGAGAGGGAAGGAGTCAGGTGGTGTTAGGCAGTGCCGCAGCTGGGGCACCCGTTGCTTTTCTGGGCGGGGGGGACCTGGCAGCTGTGGGGGCCCGACGTTTAGTGGCCTGCCTTCCGAGGTTTCGCTTGAGGCCGGCTGCGTCTGCGAAAGAGACGGCGCTGTGGGGGATGGGGACGGTACATTGAATCAACAGATTTAGGGCAGTCCTTCTCCTGCAAATCGAGTGATGTCCTTGACATCACCACAGCTACAGAACCTCTGAAGGTGCTTCTTGGATCGCTGACTGCACCTCGGGACCAGACCTGACACTGCGAGCCATGCATGATGCCAAGACTTACGGCGACATGAGCTCCGTCCTGTGGTGTCCACTGCATCGTAGGTCGTCCTCAAATATGACGACTGGCCGAACGAGCAGAACGGACCAGGTCGGCTAACTCCTGCTTGACTTGGGAGTCAGGCAAGGAGTCAATCTTAGATTCCGCCTGGGTAAGGACAGCCTTCTGGTAATCCCCCATATGTGCTACATAATTCAGGGCCCTAATCCCCAGTGTGGAAGAAGCATAGATCTTCCTTCCATACTGATCCAGAAGGCGGGATTCCTTATCCGGGGGAGACGAGCTCAAGTGTTTCGGGTGTGCTGACCGGCCGTGAGCGGCGCTAATCACAACCGAGTCTGCACGGGGGTGAGAGTCTAAAGTCTACACCCTCCGGAGCCTGGTATAGCCTGTTGGACTTCCTAGGAAGTGGGGCTAAAGCCGACGGTTGCTTCCAAATAGTGGAAACAAGGTGGGCGTGAGGCTCGATCCAGGGTGGCACAAGAGTAGGAGCCGTAAGGGGCAAGTCTGGATGTTCGGCGAGTTTAACCCGTTGAGGATCTGGCTCTAAGGAATGCCACTGATGGACTTCCTGGATCTTCCTGAGCAACTCCGTGAAGGAAGGATCCTCCGGAGACTTCGGAGGAGTCCTCGGCCGGGGCTTGGACGGAGAGTGCGGCTCGTTGTCTTTCTCGGAACACCCATCGGAAGCTTCCGAGGTCCGAGAGAGAGAGAAGAAGAATCTGAAGCAGAGTAAGATTCCTAGCTCGTCTAGGGGAGAGCAGGGTTCCTTGGGGAATCCCAGAATGTGTGTCCTGCCTCTCTGGATCCCGAGGCAAAGCCGGGAATCTGGAGGAGGAGAGGAGTGTGCCGTCTGGGCGTCGGGGCCGGGGTGGCACCGTCGCAGAAAAGGCGGCTCTCGACTTCCTTGGTGAGCTGAGCCTTGGCCTCAGCCCACCAGGAGGCCAGAGTCTCCTGAAGATCCACTGGCGGCCTAGGGGGCGGTGGAGGAGGAGGAGGAAGTTATGCGGAGGAAATCCGTGGGAGGTATCCGTAATCAGCTGCGGATATACGGAGCGGGTACTCTGGCGCAGGATACTGCGGACCTGGGAAAACCGGCGTCGGATAGAATGGCGGATACCCAGGCACTGACTGAGCTGCCGACAGGCAGCCCAGCCGGGTACTCCACAGGCGGATCAGCGGGATAGGCCCGTGGGGTGGAGGGCCAGATGGAAGAGATATCCCTGCCAGCATCGGAGGGCCAGTGTCGGAACCAGCGTCATGAGGCGGCGTCGGGCTTGGCGCTCAAGGGCCAACGTGAATCCGGCTCTTCAGGAGATCGGACGAGCCCAGGATCCCAAGTCTAGTCGAGGGGCGGAGGAAAAATCCAGGGGTAGGGCAGGGGGACTGGGGCTCTGGCGGCAGTGAAGGCTGCAGGGAGCCTGGTACGACAGGCGAAGCAGGGTCTGCGTAGGCCTCTGAGGCCCAGCCTTGCGTCGGAAGAGCGGCGTGTGGCAGGGTCCGAATCCCGACGGGCGCCAGAGGGCGGTGTCCGACATTGGGGTCCTTACCGTGGGAAGGCGAAAGATGAAGGAGGCCGGTCCGGGGGACACTGCGATGCGCCCGCCCGAAGGGTCCCCGGCGTCTTGGCCTTCTCCGGCATCGTCGGGCCGGCGTCCGGCAAGGAAGGTGCCCGCGCAGTAGGCACTCAAACCTGCGGTGGTACTGAGGCTGGAGCCTCTTGCCGGAGGCACCAGCCGAGCGCAAACCCGGCCAGGCGGGCGACGCCTCCTCCAAAGCCCCAGAGCTGCCGTCAAACAATCCCGGAGGAATGTTACCTTGCCTGCGACTCCGGCTGGAGTCGCGGAGGCGACCTTCTCCCGCTTCTTGTGCCCTTCAGGGGAGGTCGACGCCTGCGGTTTCTTCAACTCCTTCTCCATCGCGGACATCATCTTTTTGAGGAGATGGGCTTCGAGGGACTGCTGGCGTCGTCTGCGGGTGGCCACGTTGAAACGAAGGCAGTGCGGACACTTGTTGACCGCGTGGTCGGGGCCTAAGCAGAAAAGGCAGAGGGAGTGACCGTCTTTGTGAGGCAGTTGGGCGCCGCACGAGTCGCACTTATTCTTTGAAGGGGACGACATATATCGACGTTCATCTGACGATAGAAGTATAAAATACAATACTGAAAACATTTTCAGAAAAACCGACGAAGTAATAGGACTGAGCGATATTAACTTAACCGCGAGGCGCTGCACGAGCTGACGGCGGGAAAGAACTGGAAGGCGAGCGCCTGGGACCGCCTTTATACCGACGTCGTAGGACGCCGGGTCACCTGACGTGGGGGTGGTCCCCGCCAGGGACTGCTAGCTAGAAATTTTTCCGTGGGGTCCTGCTGCTGGCCGGCGTCAGTCCTATATGTAATTACCTAATGCAAGAGCCCTCTCGAAGTAAGATCTGATCTTCCACCACAAACATGGCTGCTACCTTTACACTGTGGAAACCTTCAACTGGGCCCAAAAACTAAAACTTACCTTAAATATAAAATAAAACAAATTTATTAAATGCTGTTTACCAGATCATCACACTCTCCTTATACACGTAAATAAACTAGAAACATTAAGTATTGTTTAAAGTTTTCATTACAACTGTTTCTTTGCTAACAGTGAAAAATCTCCCTTCTATTTTTAGCTGCTCATCAGAGAACTCTCTTTTGCTTTCCCTGACAGTGAGATAATTGAGTCTCTGGCTCTAAAACAGGCCTCTGTTGTCTGTGTGTACAGTATATTAGAAGAACATTCTGCTAATGGAACTGAGCAGAATTCTGAATCCCTGTATTCCATGGTAAACATCCCATGATAAAACATTCCATTTCTTGTATGTGGGGAAACAGAGGGAGAAAAAAAAAAAAAACAGAATGAAGAAAGTAAGCAATAATACTATACAAACAAAGAGAAAAGGTGGTAAATGACTCACCCTGCTGTTTTTTTAGGACAGAGCGTGCAGTTCATGATGCTGTCAGTGAGTGTGGCAGTTTTGAACCACGCTCATGCTTGCAGCACCAGGGAACCAAGAAGCCTCTGTTATGGCTTCCTTTTAGTTTTGTCTACACAGTAAGAAAAAGTAAAGTAAGAGGCCTATGTGTCATACTTAGAATGAGGAAAACAGCATTTGTGAATGGTCGTGACTGGCAAGGGAATATGAAGCTTAGGTGGGCAGGGAGGCACACACTGTATAACATTACTTTAATCTAGCACCAATAGGCAGAAGGACTATTTTATGTTAAAAGCACAGATTCATTTACATTTTTAATTATTTAAAAATATGTTTCAAAATAAACAGCTGCTTCTAAAAATAAAAGGCCGTTTTATACGTGCAATAAGACACTCCGGGGTTGCGCATTATGGTGTGATAACTGCATTCCTAGGGACAACCGGCGCGGCGGCAACGCCGCCAGTGCTAACTTACGCCCCTAGGAGTGCGGTTATCACACCGTAATGCACACCCCGTCATGTCTTGTTGCTTACATAAAGTGCTCCCTTTCAAATGCAGGGCACTGTCAGCAAGTGGTCTACAAAGAAAACAAAAGGATTAAATCAAATATACACATAAAAATATTAAACATAAGGTTAGAACCAATAGCTGACATCAGGTTCTACTTCACGAGTAACTGCCACTGGCTCAGTACTTGTTCTGTATAGATCATTCCGAAGACCACAAGACTGAAACATTTCTATTTTTCAGCATACATTTATTTTAAGCCACTTTAATACACTTGTCAGAACTTGCTGTTTTTAACTGGAAAAGTTCTGCTTGCTTAGCTAGCTGAAAAGAAAGAAATTACTCACCTTAGTAATTATGTTTCTTCTAGTGGAGTCTTGCTGTATTCTGACAAGTGCAGTTAGCCCCAGCCTTTAAACTGCCACGGAGAACAATGGGTTAACTTTTCTATGCATGGCATAGAATGTTCATCTCGAGCTCGGCTGATGTCTGTCTGTTGTTATTCGAACTGCAACCGTCAGATCTTTACGAGCAAAACTCACTAGGTGTTCTGTTTGGAAACTGTAAAATTTTTAACTAGCCAACTGGTAGAAAAATAATGTTTTGGGTTCTCAAAGGAAGACTCAAGTCAGGAAACCCAAACACAAAAACCAATCAAATTAAATAACATTTCACCCCAAGAGAACAGAGTGTGTAAAGGGGGCACCCTAGGGTGCCAACACTGTGCCTGCCCACCCACATCCCAAAAATCTAGGTTCTGAGAAGGAAGGCGGGGGGAGGTCAGAATACAGCAAGATGCCACTAGAAGAAACAATTACTAAGGTGAGTAATTTTTTCTTCAAACAACATGAAGTCTTGCTGTATTCTGACAAGTGCAGACTACCAAGCAGTACCTCCATGGAGGAGGGACAGAATCTACTTTGGAAATAGGCTCTGAAGTACTGCTGTGCCAAACCGAGCATCACTCCTAGCCTGGATATCCAGAAAGCAATGTTTGGTAAAAGTATGGACTGTTTTCCAGGTGGCTGCTTGACACATTTCTGAAAGAGGGATATCCCTGGCAGCAGCTGTCCCTCTTGTGGAATGAGCCCTCAGGCCTGAGGGTGGAGTTTTACCCATTTTTTCATAGCGGAATTGTATACAAGACACAATCCAGCTGGCAACAGATCTCTTGGTGGCAGGTTTGCCCTTCCCAACTTCTCCATAAGTGAGGAACAACTGGAGGGAGTCAAGCCTGTGACCCTTGGTATGCTCTATGTGGTAGCTAAGGGCTCTTTTAACATTCAAACTGTGTAGCCTCCTCTCTCCCAAGGAAGAATGATCAGTGAAGAAAACAGGGAGAGATACAGACTGATTCAGATGGAAATCTGAAACCACTTTAGGCAAGAACTTTCTGTTAGTTCTGAGGACCACTTTATCTCTGTGAAAAGAGATGAAATCAGGTTCCACTGACAGGGCTTGCAATTCACTGATACATCTAGCAGAAGTAATGGCTACCAAAAACACAGTTTTCCAAGTCAAGTACTTAAGCTCTGCTGAGGACAAAGGTCAAAAGGGGGTTGCATAAGCTGAGCAATGCAAACATTAAGATCCCAAGCAGGAGCAGGATCCCTGAAGGGGGGATTGGTGTGAAGCAATCCCTTGAAAAACTTACAGAATACAGGATGGGATGACAGTGAGGAAGACTTGCCTACTGACAGGAAAGCAGAAACAGCTGACAAGTGTACCTTGAGAGTAGCTGGTCTGAGACCTAGGCCATTGAGATGGACCATGTAATCCAGAACCGTAGGCAATTCAGCAGTGTCTGAAGAAATATTCTTCTTAGAACACCAAATGCTGAATCTTTTCCATTTGGAGTTCTAAGTCTTTCTGGTGGAGGGCTTTCGAGAAGCCGTGAGGATATCCAGAACCCCTTGGGAAAGATGCACATCTGCAAATTCTAACTCTTCAAGAGTCAAGCCCTGAGATTGAGAGACTGAAGATTGGGATACCAAATCCTCCCCTGAGAGGATGTTAACAGGTTGTAATTCCTGGGAAGATACAGGGGAAGATGGACTGCTAGGGACATCAACAAGGGATACCATGGCTGCCTGGCCCAGTCTGGAGCAATCAGAATCACTTTGCAAGGTTGTGACCTTATCTTGACTAACACTCTGAATGGGAGAGGAAAGGGGGGAAAGCATACAGAAATTTCCCTTCCCAGTTCAGAATCAGAGCATCAAGGGGGACTGAGCCCAAGACTGGGGGTCTGCAACAAAAAAAGAGGAAGTTGGTGATTGTCTGGGGCTGCAAAAAAGATCCATCTCTGGAGTGCCCCATCTTGAGAAAATCACCTTCAACAGCAGAGGATCTAGGGCTCATTCGTGATGGCCCTGAGATATTCTGCTCAGTGCATCTGCTAGAACATGGTCCTTCCCTGGAAGGTGAACTGCTATCAGAGAGGTTTGCAGGGAATAAGCCAGGGACAACAACTTCACTGCTTCTGTGCACAAGGCCGTAGACTGAGTGCTTCCTTGCTTGTTGATATACCACATGGTGGTGGTGGTGTCTGTTCTGACCTGAACCACCTTGTTCTGTACTGATTTGGAAAAAGCTTGCAGTGCCAGAAACACTGCCCTGAGTTCCAAGAGAATGATGTGTAGAAGAGATTCCTGAGGTGACCACAGTCCCTGGGTGGTGGGGTCCCCCAAATGGGCTCCCCAGCCCAGCAGGGAAGCATCTGTGGTGAGGACCACTGAATGAGACTGAGTGGCAAATGGAACCCCCTTGCCTCAAACTGTCCTGATCTTGCCACTATTGCAGGGCTTGGATCAGAGTTCGAGTCACTGGAATTAGTTTGGTAAGGGAATCCTTTCTTTGGGACAAAAATGCTCTTAAGTGGAACTGAATGTCCCTCATCTGGAATCTTGCACCTTGGACCACTGCTGTATAAGCTGCCATGGCCCAAGATGAAGGAAATGCCTTGCTGGTCGAGACACCTGGAAGGCTGAATGAAGAGGCTATTTCATGAGAGCTCTTGCCTTTTCCAGGGAAGGAAGGCTCTTGATTTACAGTATCCAGCTCTGCCCTATAAAGTGAGGAGCTACTGGTTTAAGAACTGACTTTGGTAGGTTGAGAAGAAACCTAAAGTGAGCACTTGCTGGGTCACTTGCAGGTGTGACTTGACTTGGTCTGGGGACTGGCCCACTGGAGCCAGTCGTTCCAATACGGAAAATGGAAATCTTTTGTCTTCTTAGGGAAGGCAACAACTACTGCCAGGCACTTTGTGAAGACCCCTTGGGGCAGAAGTTAGCCAAAGGACATTGCCTGAACTGACAGTGGCCTGAGGGCAACTTGAACCTGAGGTACTTCTGAGGGAGCACCTGATGGGAAATGAAAGTAGGCATCTTTGAGGTCCAGGAGGCTAACCAGTCCCTGGCCTTAGACAGGGAAGGATAATTCCCAGAGTTATCATCTTGAACTTTGGCTTTAAAAGACGTTTGTTCAGGTATCTTAGGTCCAGGATGGTTCGCCACGCTCCTGTCTTTTTGGGGGTTAGGAAGCACCTGGAGTACAGTCCTTTGCCCCAGTGTAGTGTAGGTACTCTCTCTATAGCTCTTAGAGCTAGGAGAGAAGAAACCTCTGCCTCTAGGGCAAGGGTCTCTGAGAGATTTGCAGGTGGAAAGATCTGGCTCTCATCTTGGGAAATTTTTTGAAGCTGAGAACCAGTCCCTACTGCTACTACTTCCAGGACCCACTTGTCTGATGTAACAGACATCCAGTCCTGGACAAAGTAAGCCAGCCTGCCCCACTGGGATAGGAGGAATCGAGCCGGACAGACCCATCAAGGTGTCTGCTTGGCGAGATTTAGGCTGAGGGGTGGATGCAGGCGGCTCATGCCTTCTGCCTCTCCCTCTGAAGAACCCCTCTGTGAAAGGGAAGAAGAGGCCTGTGCTTGGTAAAAAGGCCTTTGGAAAGGCCTGCCCCTGCCCCTGGACTGCTGCCTGCCTTTCCCTGGCCTGAGCACTCTTGTAAGTGGTCCTGTATACGTCCATTTTCTTCATGTAATTCTCTGTCTTCTCCCCAAACAGAGAATTACCCACTACAGGAAAATCCATGGCCTTAGCCTGGGTATCCTGTGAGAGGCTAGTACATCTGAGCCAAGCCATTCTCTGAAGAGCCACATATGTAGCCATAACTCTTGATGATACATCACTAGAGTCCACAGCAGCATGAAACTGAACTTTTGATGCCTCAATCCCATCTGCAGCCACCTCCTCCAGCTTGGCAAGCTGGGGGGAAGCCTGTTTAGCCAGTGCCAGAACAGTGTCCCACCTGGACTTCTGGTACCTGGCTGCACAGGCCATATAACTCGCCTGCACGAGTCCCAAGGAAGATGCCATGTACTGCTTCTTTGCCATGGCATCAATCTTCCTGGAGTCCTTGTCTGTGGGGTGTGATGCCAAGGGAATGCTTGCCTGATCACAGGCAGCAGCCTGTACAACCCCAACATGGCTGCATTGCTGATAAAGGAACTCCGTATCTGAGCCTGAAAGAGTATACCTCTTGTCCATTCTTCTATCCACAGGAGGTATGGAATTGGGAGACTTAAGAATTTTTTGTGTCTGTTTCCCAAAGGATTTGTGGAGGGGAATAGACAGTCTCCTGGACTCTGAGATGTCCATCATCTCTACACAGTCAGGCTCCTCCTGATCCTCCACTGCCTCCTCCACAGGAAGCTGGAGGGTATCAGCCACTTTTCTGTAAAACATGAAGTGTGAAGGGGACTCAGAAAGCGTAGGAGGAGAAACACCTGAAGGTCTGTCTGGGGAGATGTCCGGGTCAACAGGCACATCCAGACTTTCACCATCACCATAATCATCTTCCAACTCTCCTTCCTCCTCAAACTCCAGTTCATAAAAATTCTTCCAGGGTATAATCTTGAACGAGGAACAAACCAAGCGAGCCCTGCCAAAGGTGCGGATCAGTCGGAAAGCAAGTGGCGATTCCCTATACGAATCGCTTTGGCTACTTCATCGGCGGTTGGAGTATGAGATTCTGGATCCGAACCGGTCGACTTGTCTTTGCGTTTTCTTTCTGTCGGAACCGATTCCTCTGAATCGGCTCTCCTTTTGCCCTGGTCAGAGGGTGCTCCTCCTGGTTCGGTCGGAACCAAACCGGGCTTGCCATCCGGGTCAGCGGACTTCTCGGCCTCCCTTTCCCTCAGTCTACCTAATCTCTTTTCCAGGGTAGATTTGGGAAAATTTTTACAAATTTGGCAGTCTGAATCGAGGTGGTCAAACCCCAGACAATAAACACAGGTGGTGTGGGTATCGGCCTTAGCAAAGACCTCCCCACACTCACTGCAGTGTTGAAACCCAGTGGGCCCGTTTTTTTTTCTTGGATTTCTCAGACATGGCCAACCTAACCAAACTTACCCTTTTTTCGGCAACCGCCAGGCAAGACTCCCCTATTGGTTCCTGACCGTGTCACGGGTCTTGGAAAAAAAAAAAAAAAAGTACTAAAACCTTTTTTTTTTTTTTAGAACCGGTACAGACCGCTAACCACACACTAAAGTAAAGTACAAAATTTACCTCAATGATCGGTTCAGCCGAACCGATTCACACTTTTTACAAGTTCCACACAGAAAACAGAACAAAACCTATCTAGTACTCACGGTACCACAGACAGACTTGAACAGACTATGCGGAAACAAAATTTCGGTAGAAAACCGACACTTCAACCGACTTTGAACCGAGCAGCAGGAGAAATCTCCAGAGCGACTATTCAGTGAGGCGTAGTAAAGAATCTGATGGTTGCAGTTCGAATAACAACATGCAGAGACATCAACCAAGCTCGAGATGAACATTCTATGCCATGCATAGAAAAGTTAAACCATTGTTCTCCGGGGCAGTTTAAAGGCTGGGGCTAACTACACTTGTCAGAATACAGCAAGACTTCATGTTGTTTGAAGCATCTTCTGATTTTGTTTCAGTGTCATTTTATGTAAGCAGTAAGACATGATGGGGTATGCATTTAACAGATATTACCACCCACCCAGGGGCGGGGTGAGGCACAAGGCCGCAGTTCAAGTGCCTTTAGCACCTGGAAGGGCAGTAAAGTACAGTTAAGTAAGAACTTACCATAACAGTAGATCTTCGAGAGAGGCTCTTGCAGTAGGTAATTACATATAGGACTGAAGCCGGCAGGCATCAGGACCCTACAGAAAAATTTCTAGTTAGCAGTCTCTGGCGAGGGACCACCCCCACGTCAAGTGACCAGCGATGTCGGTATAGAGGGGCGGCCCCTCACGCCTGCCTTCCAGTTCTTTCCCGCCAAAGGCCAAAAAGGCGAGATGAGAGAGAAGCGGATATTTCCCTTCCTGGAAAAGGAGCTGAAAAAACTAAGGGGGATGGAGGGTGGGAAAGTATTACCTACTGCAAAAGCCTCTCTCCAAGATCTACTGTTACGGTAAATTCTACCTTACTTTGACAGGGCTCTTACAATAGGTAATTACATACAAGACTAAGTCCCAAGTAGTCTGGAACAAAGAGAAGCACCCGGGAGGAGGAAACTACTCATAAGAGATTCTCTGGCTGAAGAAGACTTAAGAAAGAAGTCCTTGCTGAACAGCCAACCCGAAGCCCGCTCTACGGTGAGATGCAAAGTCCACACTGTAGTGTTTGGTAAAGGTATGGACAGAAGTCCAAGTTGCGGCAGCGCAAATATCAGCCGCTGACACATTCTTGAAACAGGCAGCAGAGGCTGCGACACCCCTGGTGGAGTGACCCCTGACCTGATCTGGCAAGGTCTTGTGATACTTGTCGTAGCAGAAAATGATACAGTGAGCCAACCATTTGGACAAACATTGTTTGGAAACAGTGCTGCCCTCTCTTTTGCTGGCAAAATAAACAAATAGTTGGTCAGTCTTTCTGAGATCCTTCATGCTGTTGGTGTAGTATCTCAGAATCCAGTGAACGTACAGAGTATGTCAAAGATACTCCCCATGATTGGAGTGCTGTGTGAAAAAGGCAGGCAGTTCAATGGACTGGTTCAACGCAGATTCCACTACAACCGTAGGGAGAAACTTAGGATTGGTGCACAGAGCCACACGTTCCTTATGGAAAATCAAATATGGAATTTTGCATATCAAGGCCTGAAACTTGGAAATCCTTCGAGCGGAAGTAATGGCAACTAGGAAGAGAGCATTCAACGAAAAAAAAGTACAGTTACGTAAGAACTTACCATAACAGTAGATCTTTGAGAGAGGCTCTTGCTGTAGGTAATTACATATAGGACTGACGGCAGGCGACAGGACCCCACGGAAAAATTTCTAGCTAGCAGTCTCTGGCAAGGGACCGCCCCCACGTCAGGTGACCGGCGTCAGACGACGTCGGTATAAAGAGGCGGTCCCTCACACCCGCCTTCCAGATCTTTCCCACCACAGGCCACGAGAGACCGGACGAGAGAGAAGAAAAAATTACTCACCTTAGTAATGTTGTTTCTTCTAATGGAGTCTTGCTATATTATGACATATGCAGTATAACTCCAGGTTAGGACTGCTCCGGAGGTGAAAGAGCCAACTTTCATGCAGGGCATGGAATCTTGAGCGCGAGCTCGGTTAAACACTCTGTCTGTTGAAGCTCAAACTTAAACTGTCAGATATTTACGAGCAAAAACTCACTAAGGTTCTGTGTGGAAGCCGTAAACCTACACTAGCCACTGGCTACTAACTACAAAAACACCTTTTGATCTTGATCCCAAAACAAAGACTCAAGTCGGGGGATTCAAGAAGAACTTAAGCATAACACCTAAGCACCCTAGAAGGGTGAAAAAGTGGGCACCAAAGAAGTGCCAACATTGCACTGCCCACCCACATCCCAAAAACAGAGGTTCTGAGAGGGCAGGCTGGGGGAGGTCATATATAAAGACTCCATTAGAAGAAACAACATTACTAAGGTGAGTAATTTTTTCTTCAAACAACATGAAGTCTTGCTATATTATGACTATCTGAACTCTACAGCAGTACCTCCATGGAGGAGGACAGAACCTACTTGGAAATAGGCTGGAAACACGGCTGTGCCAAATCGAAGCATCACTCTAGCCTGGATATCCAGGAGTAATGCTTAGTAAAAGTGTGAACTGTTTTCCAGGTAGCTGCATGACATATCTCTAGGATAGGAATGTCCTGACAGCAACCAGAGATGCAGCTGTACCCCTGGTAGAGTGACCCCTCAGGCCTGAGGGAGGAACCATACCCAGTTTTAAGTAACAGAATTGGATACAAGAGACAATCCACCTGGCAATGGATCTTTTAGTGGCAGGTTTCCCTTACCAACCTCACCATAGGTGAGGAACAATGGAGGGATTCGAACCTGTGACCCTTGATGCGCTCTATATAGTAACTAAAGGCTCTTTTGACATCTAAACTAGCAATCTCCTCTCACCAAAGGAGGAATGGTCAGTGAAGTACACAGGAGTGACATGGATTGATTAAGGTGAAAGTCTGAAACCACCTTAGGGCAAAACTTCCTGTTAGTCCTGAGGGACTACCTTATCTCTATGAAAGGAGATGAAATCAGGCTCCACTGACAAGGCTTGTAGCTCACTTATCGCCTGGCAGAGGTGATGGCTACCAGAAAAGTACAGTTACGTAAGAACTTACCGTAACAGTAGATCTTCGAGAACAGCTCTTGCAGCAGGTTACACCATTAGGACCGAAGCCGGCAGGCATCAGGACCCCACGGAAAAATTCTAGCTAGCTATCTTCAGCGGGGACCGCCCCCGACGTCGGTCCCGCCTCCGACGTCAGGCGTAGTACATAAGGGGGCGGTCCCGCCCGATTCCCCAGTTCTCCCGCCGGAGACTTCCGGCCGCAGGCTGACATCGAAATGGGAGACCGAGGATCCACCGTCAGAAGTCAAAAGGAAAAATCCCTGTTAGTAAAGGCCTAAGCCATGCCTCCTCCAAGGGGGAAGGTGGGCGGAAGGTACCTGCTGCAAGAGCTGTTCTCGAAAGATCTACTATTCGTGGTTCTTACGTAACTGTGATCTTCTTAAGTTTAGCTCTTGCAACAAAACCCTTGGGACTGATTCCCAAACAGTAGCAGCTGCAAACATTCTGGGAGGAGGAAACTAGAATTATATTCCAGGTCCTGAATCTAGGACAGGAGACCCTGTAGCACCACCAGGCGAAGCCGGCTCCCCGCCCGGGAAGGCGTGTCAGGCTATAATGCCTGATAAATGTATGCACAGAGCTCCAAGTGGCTGCAGCACATATGGCAGAGGTGGAGAAGTTTCGGAGTGCTGTGAAGGAGGTGGCCACACCCTATGGGAATGACCCGGACTGATCCGAGGAGGGGCTTTTGTTTGATATCATAACAGTATGAGATGCACTGGACAAGCCAGCGAGACAGGGACTGTTTGGATACTGGTTGGCCCATCATCCTTTCAGAAAAGGAAACGAAAAGCTGCTCTGAACTACGAAGTTGTTTAGTTCTGTTGAGCTAATACCTCAAGCTGTGGTGAACATCCAGGGTGTGGAGCAGTGCCTCTCCTCTATTAGAGTAATTAGGGAAGTAGACCGGCAGGTCAATATCCTGATTGAGAGTGAGTGTAGAGACCACCTTAGGCAAAAATTTTGGATTCATCCTCAGGGATACTCTGTCCCGGTGGAAAACTAAACAAGGCTCTTTGCATATGAGGCGTGAAGCTCAGAAACTCTTCTCGCTGAGTAACAGCGACCAAAACAGCGTTTTTCCACGACATAAAATGCATGCTACTAATCCCGGCAGGTTCGAAAGGGGGCGTGAGGTTGTTCAGGACAAAGAAACCGTCCATGGAGGCACTGGGTCATTAATGGGTGGCCTAAGGTGTAACACCTCTCAAAAATTCCGAGGCGTCTAATTGTGCCACTGTGCGATGTCCACCGGAAGGTGGTAGGCAGAAATGGCACAGAGGTGCACCTTGACCAGAGGAGTAGGCTGGCCGAGCGGAAGGAGGCAGGTAGTCCAACACCACTCCGGGCAACCTAAAGGGAAAAATCGGCGTGCTCGCGTTATAAACAAAAGCAGGCGCCATTTCATGGCGTCGTCGCATCGTTACCGGCTTTCTGGCTGCAGAAAGAACTTCTGCAACCTCTTGCGAGACCCGTGGCGCAAGATGGCTATGTCTCTAGAGGCCATGCATGCAGGTTCAGTGAAGTAAGTCCGGGTGGACTGAGTGAACCTTCCTCCTGAGACAAGAGATGGGAGCTGAATGGCAGCAGGAGCGGAAGTTCCGGATAGCTGAATTAGCAAGGGAACCAGATCTGTCTGGGCCAGAAAGGGGCCACCAGGATCACTGTTGCATGCTCCCTGCGCGGTTTGAGAGAAACTCTCTGGATCAGCGGGAAGGGAGGGAAAGCGTGAGGAATCTGTCCGCCAGGAGAGGGACAGCATCGCCAGAAAACACCAGAGCCCTGGATCTAGCGAGCAAAAATTGGGCAGTTTCTGCGTTGGATGGGGATGCGAACAAGTCCAACTCTGGAGTTCCCCATCGAAGAAACAGATCCTCTACTACCTCTTGAAGAAGTTCCCACTCGTGGACTCTGGCCTTGGAGCAACTCAGGCCGTCTGCAATCGTGCTGTCCACCCCGGGAACATGTACAGTGATCAGATTCACGCCGTGTCGGATTACCCAATCCCACACCCTCATGGCCTCCCTGCAAAGGGGGTAAGACTGTGTACTCCTTGTTTGTTGAGGTAATACATCACCGCTGTGTTGTCTGTTTGAAGCAGGAGAGTACTCGGCGGGATTTCTGACTGAAGGGCCTGCAGGGCATAAGGACCGCCCTCATCTCTAGGGGCGTTATATGGAGATATGAGCCTCCAGAGGAGTCCACGTACCCTGGGACTTCACCCGATCCAGGTGTGCTCCCACCCTGAACCTGAGCGTCTGTGGTGGGGATTACCTCCGGGGATGCGCTACAAATGGGGCGCCCATGGAAGCGACCAGGGTCTATACCACCACTGCCAGTCTAGAATCAGGTGTTTGTGATTCTGACGGATGCTGCTATGGTCTTGCCTTTGATCCCATTGCACGCTTGAGCATCCACTGAGTTACCCGCATGTGGAGCCTTGCGAAAGGGCGGTAGGAATGGCCAGCCATGTGTCCGAGCAAGCCAAGGACCAACCTAGCAGGGACGGTCTTGTTGATGATAACTCCTGATGAGGGATCTGATGCGCTCTGCTCTGTCGTCTGGAAAAAAGCTCCCCTGAGCGGTGTCCAGTACTGCGCCTATAAATTGCAGCCTCTGCACGCGGTACCAGGAGAGACTTCTGCGTGGTTGATTAGGATGCCCAGAGAACGGAACAGGTCCTGGGTGCTCTGGATCACACGTAACAACACCTCTCTGGAGGCCGCCATGAGAAACCAATCGTCAGGTGCAGAGACACATAATGGCCCTGTCTCCTTAGAGGCAGCTACGATTGCCATGCATTTGGTAAAAGACCTGGAGTGCGGATGACAGTCCGAATGGAAGGGCTCGGAACTGAAAGGTGGTGGTCAAGAAACTCGAAGCGCAGGAACCTCTTGTGCGCCTGAGCGATAGGGATCTGCAAGTAAGCATCCTGCATGTCTAGAGACGCTAAGAAGGTGTCTTGCTTCAACATGGGAATGAGGCCCGGAAGAGTCACCATGCGGAATCTCTTGTATGCGACAGACACGTTGAGGTCGCTGAGGTCCAGAATGGACGAGAGGTCCCCTGTTTCTTTGGAACCAGGAAGAAGAGGGAATAGTATCCTTGTCCTCTCTGGTTCTCCGGGAGACGTACTACTCGCTCCTTTTGCAAGAGCTAGCAGTACTTCTTGCCAGATCAGTGACTTGTGCTGACCGGTGCAGAGAGCAAGGAGGAGCCTCGGTGGCTTTTCTGCGAATTCTATAAAGTAGCCTCTTCCGAGCCAACTGTGGGGTGGTTATAACCTGCCATCCCGGCAGGAAGTTGTAATCACGACCCCGACCATGATTTCCCGTTGATCCTGAGGGGCAGGGCCAGAAAGGAGTCAGGCTGTGGCAGCTGAGGGCCCGCTGGCTGGACCGGCTTGAAATCGCTGGCAAGCCTGCGGGTTGTTTCCCAGGGCTCTACGGCAGGAACCCCTCTGTTGTGGAGGCGGGGCGGGACTGTAGCCTCTGCGTCCGTCCACGAAATCGGCTT
The DNA here is from genome assembly GCA_016271365.2 of Neoceratodus forsteri. Lineage (NCBI taxonomy): Eukaryota > Metazoa > Chordata > Ceratodontiformes > Ceratodontidae > Neoceratodus > Neoceratodus forsteri. The sequence continues at coordinate 662,517,300 of CM057458.1, forward strand.
TGGTTCCTGCGAAAGGAACTAAGCATGGGTCAGTACATGGACTGAACCGACCTCACCGCCTTCCCGGCCTCTTGGAGTTTGGTAATAGTCTTCTCTGAGGGCTTACCAAACAAGACTTCTCCCTCGAATGGGGCGTCCATAATATTCTTCTGGATGTCCGGGTAAAAGCCGAATGCGCAGCCAGAGGTGTGCTCCGGATGCATACGCCTGAAGCTGCTGCTCGGGGCCAAGGTCCATGAGTCATCATATTTCGTAGCATAGGTTCCCCGCGTCCGAACCCGTCTTGAAGGAGCTGAAACATCCTCCTTCTGCTCACCTTCCGGCAGTTTTCCAGACCCGTTCCCACAAGGCATTTTGGAAATGCACCATGTGGGTTAAGTAATTCAGGGATCTGATGGCGCAGGTAGCGGAAGCATACGTGCGCCTACCCATAGCGTCCAGCTGTTTGGACTCTGGGTCCGGTGGCAGGGTGCTCAGATGTTGCGGTCTCTGGGACCGGTCATGTGAGGCTGCTATCACCGAGAGAATCGGCCTGAGGCTGCTAGAGTCAAGTACTGGTCTTCCCTAGCAGCCTTGGCCTGCGAGGTCAGCTTTCTTGGCATCGCCGGGGGCGAGTGTGGGCAGCTTCCACGCTGCCTTAGTGAGAGTCCACGAGAGTGTCTACCAAGGGTGGCTACCACAGGCTGGGGTCCTTCTGCGAAGATACTTTGCAAGCGGCCTTCGAGGTCTAACTCTTCGCATCCCATCCCATGTTCTCTTGGATGTGTCTCATAATATCTGGAACGAAGGTCATCGGAGGAGACTTTGGCATCTCGCGTGGATCGGAGGAAGGGATGGAGAGGGAGATGGGATCCTGGATGTAGAACTCTGATCCTGTGCCTCCAGTCAAAGCGCATCGCCGGCGTCTTCTGGTCTCTTAGGGCTGGGTGACCTGGAAGAGGATTTGGACGGGGTCTCCGCTTGTCTGGTCTCCCCTTGGAGGTGTTCTGTGCTCCCGGGAGGAGGTAATCGCCCGGCCGACCCGACGAGGGGGGGCACAGGAACCAAGGAGTAATCGCAGGGAGGAGGAGGAGGATAAGAGGAGGTGGATGGGAACCATGTCCTTCTTTATGGTGTCCCACCAGTAAGTGAACAAGCTCCTTCACTTCTACCTGGAAGGCCTTGACGATGGTCCGAACAGTGGTGCGACGGTCGCTGGTCCCGCGCCAGTTCCACAGGGGCTTGGGTAATGGCGAGGGTTCCTGGCGTCTCGACAGGACCGAGTCGCGGTCTGGTCTCGGGCTGAGTTAATTCCTCCTCGGTTATGGTCTCCTGACCGGCGATGGGTCGGGGCGTCCGGAATTCTCTTCTCTCCAGTAGGGCGGCGCGCGGGTCCCCCTGCGGCGTCCAATGAAGTGTTAGCCTGGCGGCGGCGGTGGAGTCTGGCTGAAGGCTCCGGGGAATCTGTGGCGAAGGGCGGCGGCGGGCGCACGGCATCGGGTCCTGCCGGAATGCTCTTCAGAGAGGTAAGCCTGAGGTCTTGCGGATAGGCAAGGAAGTCCGACCTGATGGGTTCAGAAAGGCGGGAACCACTTATGATGATGTTGGCGATCCCCAGACTTGACCAAGGCCCTGGAGGATTGCGGAAAGGTCTGGCAGTCTGGCCTGAGAAGAGAAGACTTCTTAACGCAGCAGGGGAGGCTGAGAGCTGGCCGGGAGGGAGCGGTTGGACCTGGAACCGGAGCTGCGTGAGTCTGAGGCCCTGAGACGGGGACCTGGAAGGGGCCTTCTCTTTCGTTTTCAGCGTGCTTGTGGGCCTTTTCTGATGAGTCCCCTTGGAAGACATGGTCTTAAGCTTTTCCAGCAAAAAAGCCTGAAGAGCCTTCTGGCGGATCGGGTTCTGCTATTAAACCCTGGCAAAGGCAGGAGCCGGTTTGGTGGTCCGAGGCCTAGAGCACGGACGCTTGGCAGCGTGAGGGTCACTTGAAGGGATCTGTTTCCCACAAGCACACTTGGAGGAGTGACCGGAGGTCGGAGAGGACATCAGAGAAAAACTTGCTTGAAGAAATTCGAATTTCCCTTAGGAAAGAACTTAACCATGTGTCGCGCGCTACAGCAGAACCGAAGGGTCGAGACATGCAAGTCGATGGCGGGAAAGAACTGGGGAATTGGGCGGGACCGCCCCCTTATGTACTACGTCTGACGTCGGAGGCGGGACTGACGTTGGGGGCAGTCCCCGCTGAAGATAGCTAGCTAGAATTTTTTCCGTGGCCTTGATGCCTGCCGGCTTCAGTCCCACTGGTGTAACCTGCTGCAAGAGCTGTGTCTCAAGTAAGATCCGATTTTCCAAGTCAAGTACTTCAGCTCTGCTGAAGACAATGTTTCAAAAGGGGTTGCATAAGCTGAGTGATGCAAATATTAAGATCCCAAGCAGGGCAGGATCTGAGCGGGGATTGTGTGGACAACCCTTTAAAAACTTGGAGAACACAGGGTGAGCTGATGAAGAGGCTTACCTGCTGACAAGAAGACAGACAGCTGCCAGGTGCACTTTTAGGGTAGCTGGTCTCAGCCCCAAAGAATTCAAATGCACCAAATAATCCAGGATCGTTGAGCACACCAGCAGATTATGGGAATATGTTTACCAGCACCATATGGAAAATCTTTTCCATTCTGAATTATAAGGTAGCCCTGGTGGAAGGCTTCCTAGGGCCTTCAAGATATCCAATACACCTTGAGAAGGTGTGGGTCAGCAAACTCCAACTCTTCAAGAGCCAAGCCTTGAGACTGAGAGATCTGAGGTTGGGATAAACTCTCCCCTGGGCACAGGTTAACAGGTTGTGATTCCTGGGAAGGCATGGGGAGGGTGGACTGCTAAGGACATGAAGAGGGGTACCAGGGCTGCCTGGCCCAATCTGGAGCAATCAGGATCATCTTGCAGGATTGAGATCTGATTCCTGACTAGCACTTTGAAAAGAAGAGGAGGGGGGAAAAAGCATAGAAAATTCCTTCCCAACTGAGGAGGAAGGCATCCAGAAGGACTGAGCCCAACACTGGGGCCCAGCAAAAAGGGAAGTTGGTGACTGTCTGGGGCTGCAAAGAGATCTATTTTGGAGTGCCCCATCTGGCAAATATTATCTCCAGTACCAGGGGATCCAGTGCCCATTGTGATGGCCTCTGGGAAATCCTGCTGAGAGCATCCGCTAGGAGATTGTCCTTGCCTGGGAGGTGAACTGCATAAGGGGCGTTCAGAGAGTAAGCCAGAGACCACAACTTCATTGCTTCTGTGCATGCGTCGAGACCGAGTGCCCCTTCCTTGTTGATGTACCACATTGTAGTGGTATTGTCTGTCTGACCTGAACTACCTTGTTCTGGACAGATGTGCAGAAAACCTGAAGTGCTAGAAAAACTGCTCTGAGCTCCAGCAAATTGATGTGGAGCAGGGGTTCCTGAGGGACCACAGCCCTTGGGTGGAAAGGTCGCCCATGTGAGCTCCCACCCAGGAGGGATGCATCTGTGTAGGATCAAGGAATGAGACTGGGGATGAAGGGACCCCCTGTCTCAGATTGTTCTGATCCTGCCACCACTGAAGGAGCCTGGATCAGGGTTCGAGGTCACTGGAATCATTTGGTTGGGGATCCAGATCCTTTGAGACCAAAGGCTCTCAAATGGAACTGAATGTCCCTCATCTGAAATTTACCTCCCTGTACTACTGCTGTAGAAGCAGCATGTGCCCCAGGAGCTGTAGGAAATGCCTTGCTGAGTCGAGACCTGGAGGGTGAAAGAGGAGGCCAGAGACACCAGGGTCCTTGCTCTTCCAGAGGAAGGAAGGCTAGCTGGTTTTGTGTTCAGTTCTGCGCCTATGAAGGTGAGAAGCTGGACAGGCTCAGAACTGACTTTGGAAGATTGAGAAGGAAACCTAGAGATGTAAGCAGCTGCTGGGTTACTTGCAATGAAGTTTGATCTGTTCTGGAGATTGGCCTACAATGAGCCAGTCGTTCAGATAAGGAAGATGGCAATCTTTGCCTTCTTAAATGAGAAACTGCTACTGCCAGGCATTTTGTGAACACCCTTGGAGCCGAGGAGGGGTCAAGGGCATTGCTCTGAACTGGTAATGGCCTGAGGGCAGTTCGAATCTGAGGTACTTTCGATGGGAGCTTCTGATGAGAATATGGAAATAGAGCATCCTTGAGGTCCAGGGAGGCTAGCCAGTCCCCTGGCCTTAAAGAGGGTAAAATAATCTCTAGGGTCACCATTTCGAACTTTGGTTTTAAAAGGTGCTTGTTTAGATACCTGAGACCCAGAATGTGCGCCATTCTCCTGTCTTTTGGGGTAGAAGTACCTGGAGTACAACCCTTTGCCCTGGTGTATGGGTAGAACCCTTTCCACGGCTCTGAGAGCCAGGAGAGTAGAAACTTCTGCTTCCAGGGCAAGTGCCTCTGATGGGTTTGCAGGTGGAAAAGATCTGGCTCTCATCTTCGGAAATTTTTTGAAGCTGAGAACCAGTCCCTGGCTTACTACCTCCAGGACCCACTTGTCTGATGTTAAAGACTTCCAGTCCTGGACAAAGTAATCCAGCCTGGCTGGGAGGCCTGGGCTTGGTAAAATGGCCTATGAAAAGGCCTGCCCCTGCCCCTGACATGCTGCCTTTGAGGAGTGACTTGCCTTTCTTTGGCCTGTGCACTCCTATAGGTGGTCCTATACTCATCCATTTTCTTCATATTCTCTGTCTGCTCCCCAAACAGAGACTTTCCCACAACAGGAAAATCCATAGCCTTAGACTGGGTATCCTGTGACAGGGCAGTGCATCTGAGCCAGGCCATTCTCTGCGAGAGACACAGATGTAGCCATAACTCAGAGAAACATCTAGAGTCTACAGCAGCATGAAATTGCACCTTGGATGCCTCAATACCATCCGTAGCCACCTGCTCCAGCTCCTGGCAAGCTGTTCAGGGGCCTGTTTTGCTAGGGCCAGGACAGTATCCCATCTGGATTTCTGGTACCTAGCTGCGTGAAGCCATATAATTTGCCTGTCCGAAGTCCCAAAGATGCTGCTATGTACTGCTTTTTGCCATGGCATCTACCTCCTGGAATCCTTTTCAGGAGGGTGAGAAGGCTAGAGAATATTAGCCTTTGTCACAGGCTGCAGCCTGCACTCACCCCACATGGCTGCAGTGCTGAGATAGAAACTCCAGTATCAGAGCCTGATAAAGCATACCTCTTGTCCATCCTTTATCCACAGGGAGGATAGAATGAGGAGTTTTCATTTTAACTGTTTCTAAAAGATTTATGCAAGGGAATAGACAGTCTCTAGACTCTGGAATATCCATCATTTCCACAAAATCAGGCTCTTCTTGATCATCCACAGCTTCCTTAACAGGGAGCTGCAGAGTGTCAGCAACTTTCTTGTAAAACAAAAAATGAGAAGGGGACTCAGATAGCCTGGGAGGGGATACTCCTGAAGGTCTGTCTGGAGAGATGTCCGGTTCAATGGGCACATCCAGACTGTCAAAATCACACTCACTCTCCTCGTACCCCTCCTCCCCTTCCCGTGGTTCATAAAAATCTTCAAAATCATAATCTTGAACCGAAGGAACCAACCAAACCGGGCGCTTACCCAATGGTGCCAGTTCGGATGGAACTGGGGAAAGAGACTGGACAATTTGAATAGCTTTGGCTATTTCCTCAGCGGTTGGAGAAAGAACTTTTGGCCCCAAACTAGTTGACCTTCTAGCCTTTAGTTGGAACGGCTCCTCAGAGCTGGCTCTTCGTTGCCCGAGGAAGCATCGCCCTGGTCAGAGGGCACTCCTCAGGACTGGTTGGAACCGGGCCGGGCTGGCCATCCGGTCAGCGGACTTTTTTGGCCTCCTTTCCCTGAGCCTTACCTAACTTTTTTCCACTGTGGCAGCAGGAAAATTTTACAAATCTGTGTCTGCCTGCATTGAGGTGGTCAAACCCCAGACAATATACATATGGTGTGTGGTCAGCCCTGGCAAAGGCTTCCCCACAGAGGCCACAGTGCTGAAACCCAGTGGGTCCAGTTTTTCTTTTGGGTTTCTTAGACATAGTGCCAGCCTAACCAAAACTTGCCCGTTAACGGCAATCCACCAGGCAAGACTCTCTTATCGGTTCCCAACCGTGTCACGGGTCGTGGAAAAAAACGTAATAAAATCCGTTTTTTTTAGAACCGATAAGAACCGGGAACCGCACTCTAAAGGGCTAGAAAGTAATTTTTAAACCTCTCTGATCGGTTCAAACCGAACCGAAAAAGACGTTTACAAGTTCCACACAGAAGAAAAATAAAAAAGTAAGCCTATCTATCTTACAATACCACAGACAGAGCTTGAACCGACGATTGCGGTTAAATTTCGGTAAATAAACCGAGAATTACACTTTAAAACCGACAAACAAACTGAGCAGCAGGAGGAATCTCCGGAGCGACTGTTCAGTGAGACGGAGTAAAGAATCTGACAGTTTAAGCTTGAGCTTCAACAGACAGAGTGTTTAACTGAGCTCGTGCTCAAGATTCCATGCCCTGCATGGAAGTTTGCTCTTTCACCTCCGGAGCAGTTCTAACCTGGGGTTATACTGCATATGTCATAATATAGCAAGACTTCATGTTGTTTGAAGCGGATATTTCCCTCACTGGAAAAGAAGCTGAAAAAGCTTAGGTGGACGGAGGGCAGGAAGGTATTACCTACTGCAAAAGCCTCTCTCGAAGACCTGCTGTTACATTAAGTTCTTACGTAACTGTACTACCTTACTTCGAGAGGGCTTTTGCAGTAGGTAATCACATATAGGACTGAGTCCCAAGCAGTCTGGAACAAGAAGCAGCACACGGAGGAGGAAAGCTACTCAAAGCAGATGCTCTATCTGTGAAGGCCTTAAGAAAGAAGGCCTTGCAGAACAGCGAGCCTGAAGCCTGCTCTATGGCGAGAGGCAATATCTAAACTGTAATGTTTTGTAAATGTATGAACAGAAGTCCAAGTGGCAGTAGCACAAGTGTCTGCCGCTGACACATTCTTGAAACATGCTGCAGAGGCAGCAACCCCTCTGGTGGAGTGACTTCTGATTTGACCCGGAAGGGTCTTGCTGTACTTGTCATAACAGAAGGTGGTGCAATGAGCCAACCATTTAGACAGGCATTGCTTGGAAACAGCACTGCCTTCTCTTTTGGGGGCAAAAGAGACAAAAAGTTGATCAGTCTTTCTGAGATCCCTTGTTGTGTTAGTGTAGTATCTCAGAATGCGGTAAACGTCCACAGCGTGAAGCAGCTACTCCCCCTGACTGGAGTACTGCGTAAAGAAGGTGGGTAATTCTATGGACTGGTTCAAAGTAGATTCTGCTAACACCTTGGGGAGAAACTTAGGATTGATGCGCAGAGCCACGCGTTCCTTGTGAAAAATCAAGTACAGGATTTTACACATCAGGGCCTGGAGCTCGCAAATCCTCCGAGCAGAGGTAATGGCCGCTAGGAAGAGCGTCTTCCATGAAAGGAACTTCATGTCTGCTGAAGCCGCCGGTTCAAAAGGAGGCAAAGTAAGTTTCTCAACGACGAAGTTCAAATCCCAAGGAGGGGCGGGAACTCGTATAAAGGGTCTCAAGTGAAGAACCCCTCTGAGAAAAGTCTTAAGACACTTCCAGCTGAGCAAACGTCCTATCTGCAAAGGGAATATGGTAGGCCGAAATGGCCGCCATGTGTACCTTCAGAGACGAGTGACTAAGACTGAGGTCGAAAAGGTGGCGCATGTACTCCAGCAGTCGCCCAACTGAGCAGGAGAAAGGCTTGAAGCCTTCTGAAGCGGCCCAGATTGAGAACTGTTTCCACTTCATGGCACAAGTAGACCTAGTGGAGGACTTCCTAGCCTCCACCAAGATCTCAGCCACTTGGGGAGAAATCCCAAAGCGGACTTGAGCTATGTCTGCAGGAGCCATGCATGCAGCTGAAGGGACTTGAGACCTGGATGAAATAGAGTCCCCTGATCCTGGGTCAACAGAATCCGTGACAGCGGAAAAGGAGGCTCCTCTGATTATTGCTGCAGTAGAGAGAACCAAACTTGCCTGGGCCAAAAAGGAGCAATCAGAATCATTCGTGCTCCTTCTGAACCTAGTTTCTGCAAGACATGCGGGATCAGAGGAATCGGGGGAATGCATAGGCGAATCTGTCCCTCCAATCTAGAGACAGAGGCGTCTCCAGAAAATGCCTAGCTCTTGAACAAGCGAGCAGAAGTTGGGAAGTTTTGCGTTTAGAGGTGAAGCGAACAGGTCCACCTGAGGTGTTACCCAACGTAGGAAGATATCGTCTAGGACCCCCTGATCCAGCTCCCACTCATGAGTTTGAGCATACGAGCGACTTAGTTTGTCTGCTAAGGAGTTATCGACCCCCAGAACATGAATTGCTGTGAGGGGAAGGTCGTGCTGTGCTGCCCAATACCAGACTCACATCGCTTCCCTGCAGAGAGGGTAGGACCGAGTCCCGCCCTGTTTGTTGATGTACCATACCACACACATATTGTCCGTCTGGACGGCTAGGTGGCCTGGAAGAAGATGCAGGTGGAGGGCCTGGAGAGCGTAGAGCACTGCCCGAAGCTCAAGCACATTGATGTGCAGTGACTTCTCGAGGTTGGTCCAAGAGCCCTGGGTCTGATGTGGACCGAGATGGGCTCCCCAGCCTTCGCCCGAGGTGTCTGTGGTCAGAGTCTGGGAGGGAGGAGGAAGGAAGAATGGAACTCCCCAAAGAAGTTTCTCTCGGACCATCCACCATTGTAAGTCTCGAATCATGGGAGAGGAGACTAGGACCAAGTGGTCCAAGTCGTCTACCAACTGATCCCACTAAGAGCGAAGCATCCACTGAGACCCCCTCATGTGGAGCCGAGCGCGAGGGACTGTCGGGATAGCAGCCGCCATAAGCCCAAGCAGGCGAAGAACTGACATTGCACTGACCCATCTGCGGCCAGACAACAAGCTTATTTGAGTCTGGAGTGTGGCCGCCCTCTCCAGAAGCAGAAAGGCCCTGCCTAGGGTCGTGTCCATTATCGCTACAATAAACTGAAGCCTCTGGGATGGGATCAAGTGAAACTTGGAATAGTTGATGGTAATACCCAGGCAGGCAAAGATCTGCTGGGTGAGGGAGAGGCAGTGCAGGAGCTTCTCCCTGGGCGAGGCCACCAGGAGCCAGTCGGCCAGGTATCGGGAGACCTGCCCCCGAGTACACAGATAGGCCGTCACCACTGCAAGACATTTGGTAAAACCTTGAGGGGCCAAGGAGAGGCCAAATGGAAGTGCCTTGAACTGGTAGTGGTCCCACTGGAAAGCAAAACGAAGATATTTGCGGTGAGACAGGCAAATGGCTATGTGCAGGTAAGTGTCCTGCATATACACAGCACACAGCCACTGGCCCAAGCGGAGGAGGGGCAGAAGGCTCTGCAGAGAGAGCATCCTGAACTTCTTGTACTCCACGAAAAGGTTTAGGGAACTGAGATCTAGAATAGGTCTTACATCTCCTGTCTTCTTCGGGACCAGCAGGAAGAAGTGGGAACAGTAACCCGCTCCCTGCAAGGGAAGGGGGACAGGTTCTATCGCCTCTTTCAGCAAAAGTGATGAAATTTCTTCCTAGACCAGAAGATGATGATCCCGAGGGTACGACGACCTTGGGGGAGGGGGACGAGGTGGTTTCTGCAGAAACTCTATTGAGTGTCCTTCTGCGATTAGCTGGAGCACCCACGAATCCGATGTTATCCTCTCCCAGCCCAGAAGGTGGAGGGAAAACCTCCCTCCTACCGGTTCCTCCGGGAAGCCCAGAGGTAGTGGGAGAGGAAATGAGTCAGGTGGTGTGGGGCAGCGCCGCAGCTGAAGCTCTTGCTGCTTTTTGGGGCGGGGGGCTTGACAGCTGGGGGCCAATGTTCAGTGGCCCTCTTTCCCAGTGGTCTCGCTTTGGGCCGATTCCATCTGCGAAAGGGACGGCACTGCGAATGATGGGGATGGTACATAGAGTCAACAGACTTTAGTACCGCCCCTTCTCCTGCAGGTCGGTGATGATGTCCTTGACATCACCTCCAAACAGCACCGAGCCCCGGAACGGCGCTTCCTGGATAGCGGACTGCACTTCCGGGACCAACCCCGACACTTGGAGCCAAGCGTGAGGCTGTAAACCTACGGCGAAAGCTGAGCTCCTCCCAGCAGTGTCCACTGCATCGTAGGTCGCATGAAGAATGTGCAGACTGGCCGAATGTGCAGAGCAGACAAGGTCAGCCACTTCCTGCTTGACCTGAGAGTTCAGAAGGGAGTCCAATTTGGATTCCACCTCACTCAGAATCGCCTTCTGGAAATCCCCCACGTGACCAACATAGTTCAGGGCCCTAATACCCAGAGTGGAAGACATCAAAAATCATCTTGCCATACTGGTCCAGAAGGCGGGACTCCTTGTCAGGTGGAGACGAGCTAAGATGTTTGGGTTGAGCTGACCGGCCATGAGTGGCACTAATCACAACCGAGTCAGCCCAAGGGTGGGAGTCTAAGAAGTCAACACCCTCTGGAGCCTGGTATAGCCTGTTCGACTTCCTGGGAAGTGGGGCTAAGGCCAACGGTTGTTTCCATATGGTAGTAATAAGGTCAGCATGAGGCTCGATCCAGGGTGGCACCAAAGTGGGAGTTGTCACGAGCAGATCCAGATGCTCAGCGAGTTTTTTTATGCTGGGGGTCTGGCTCCAAGGATTGCCACTTATGAACTTCCTGGATCTTCCGTAGCAACTCCATGAAGGAAGGATCCTCCAGAGGGGACTTCGGAGGAGTCTTTGACCGGGGCTTGGACGGAGAGCGTGGCTCATCATCTTGCTTGGAACAACCATCGGAAGGATCCGAGGTGTCCGAGGAAGAAGATGAGGACGAGGTAGACTCCCTTTCCCGACGAGGGGACGGAACGGACCCTTGGGAATCCCACAGGGAAGCGTGTCCTGCCCCGCTCTGGACCCAGAGGGGTGAGCCCTGGTGTCCGGAGGTGGGGAGGGAGTGTGTTGTTGTGGACGTACGGGAACCGGCACCATCGTCGGAAGACGACTCACCACCTCTCTGGTGAGCTGAGCCTTGGCCTCAGCCCACCAGGAGGCCAGAGTCTCCTGCAAATCTACCGGCGGCTGAGGGGGCGGTGGAGGAGGATACAGGTATGGACTATACCCGAAGGGCGCGTATCCATAACCTGATGGTGGGAAGCCCAGCGTCAGGTATTGAGGAGCAGAGTACTGCGGTGTCAGATATGTCGGCACCGGGTACTAAGGCGCCGGATACTGCGGTCCCAGGTATGGTGGCGTCTGATACGACGGGGCCGGGTACCCGGGAGCCAGAGGAGCGGCCTGAACAGATGGCCTGGCCAGAGGCCCCACCGGCGGTTCTGGAGCAGAAGACCCATGGGGTGGAGGGCCCGGCGTCAGGGCGACATTAGGGGGTGGGATGTCTTCCGGCATCTGCAATACCAGTGTCGGAGCTGGCGGCCGAAGAGCCGACATCCGGGGAACCGACGTCAGACCAGCTGGACCAGAAGGACGGTCTGACGGAGGTGGACAAGAAACCTCAGCTTCGCCCTGGGATGGGGAGGGGATCCGCGGGGTCGGGCTGAGGAGACTCAAGGTCCCCAGAAGGCAGCGAAGACTGCAGGGGCAGGAACAGCGGATGTGGGGGTCGGCGCCGGCTCATCCAGCGGTGCGGACGCTGGACGAACAAGGCGTGCGGCTCAGCAGCGGGATCCAGGCGGTCGCCAGAGGGCCGGCATCCGCACTTAACGGACTCCTTTGCCGGAGGCAGGCCGCGGAGGAGGGGAGGCCTGGTCGAGCGGAACGGGGCCGTGGCGCCGCCTGGCGATTGGGTGACTTACCGACATCTCCGTGCGGGTGTCGGAGGAGCCGCCATCCGGCTTATCGGAGCCGCTTGGACCCGTAGGCTGCAAAACGATGGTTCTACTGGGAGCGGAGGCCTCCACAAGCCCAGAGGCGCCCAAAGGGCCTGAGCGTGAGCCAGACGGGCGGGCTGATGCCGCCTTAGCCGTCGTGGAGTGGTCCGGGGGACGTCACCTGTTTCCCTGCAACTCCTGAGGAAGACACGGTGGGTGAGGAGCCCTTGTCCCGGTGCCTTTCCTAATCTTTTTTCTTGTGAAGGCCTTCAGGGGAGGTCGACGCCTGCCAAAGCTTTTTCAGTTCTTTTTCCATGGAGCTCATTTTCTTTTTTAAAATGTGGGCTTCCAGGGACTGCTGCTGCCTTCTCCAGGTGGCCGCGTTGAAGCTGAGGCAATGCTGGCACTTCTCCACTAGATGGCCGGGGCCTAGGCAAAAAAGGCAAAGGGAATGGCTGTCCTTGTGCGGGAGTTGGGCGCCGCACGAGTCGCACTTGTTTTTGTGCTTGGATGGTGTAGGGGACGACATACACCGACGGGTACCTGACGATGGCTAAGTAAAAAGCGAAAATACTCAGTAAAACAACCGATGAAGGAGCCTGACAAGCAGGGAACTTTTCCGCGAGGCGCTGGCTTAAGCTAATGGCGGGAAAGAACTGGAAGGCGGGCATGAGGGACTGCCCCTTTATACCAACGTCTCCTGACGCCAGTCACCTGACATGAGGGCGGTCCCTAGCCAGAGACTGCTAGCTAGAAATTGTCCGTGGGGTCCTGCCGCCTGCAGTTGTCAGTCCTATAAGTAATTACCTACTGCAAGAGCCCTCTCGAAGTAAGATCTTAAGTTCTGCTGAGGCTGCCGGCTCAAATGGAGGCAGCATTAAGCTTCTTGAGAATGAAATTCAAATCCATGGGAGGGGCAGGAATCCAAATGGGGGGTCTCAGATGAAGAACCCCTCGTAGAAAGGTCTTTGCGACCCCCAACTAAGCTAAAGTTCTATCCCCAAAGGGAACATAAGCAGCCAGAGCCGGCATGTGAACTTTCAAAAAGGAATGACTGAGACCCAGGTCGAAGAGATAACGCATATAGTCTAGTAGCCGCCCGACAGGACAGGAGAAAGGCTCCAGGTCTTTGGACGAAGCCCAAATGGAAAACTGTTTCCATTTCATGGCATAGGTGGAGCGAGTGGACGGCTTCCTGGCCTCCACCAAGATCTCTGCCACTTGAGGAGAAACCCCAAAACGGGCTTGTGCTACATCTGTAGGAGCCAAGCATGCAGCTTAAGGGACTTGAGGCCCGGGTGGTCCAGAGATCCCCGATCGTGGGTCAACAGTAGTTGCAAAAGTGGAAGAGGAATTGGAGGTTCCTCTGAGTACTGTTGCAGAAAAGAGAACCAAACTTGCCTGGGTCAGAAGGGAGCGATGAGAATCATACGGGCCCCTTCTGAGCTGAGCTTGTGCAGGATCCTCGGAATCAACTGAACTGGGGGAAAAGCATAAACGCGATCTACCCTTCCAGTCGAGAGACGGAGCATCTCTCCAGAGTCGTCCGCTCCCTGGAGCGAGCGAGCAAAAGGTGGGCAGTTTTACGTTTAGTGGGGACGCGAACAGGTCGACCCGAGAGGTTCCCCAACATAGGAAGATGTTGTCTGCTATTTCCTGGTCCAATTTCCACTCGTGAGGTTGTGCCTGTTTGTTGCGGTACCAGACTACACTCATGTTGTCAGTCTGGACAGCCAGGTGACCAGGAAGCAGAAAGGGGTGTAGTGCTTGAACAGCGTACAACAATGCTCTGAGCTCGAGCACGTTGATGTGAAGTGTCTGCTCGAGTATGGACCACGAGCCCTGGGTCCACTGGGATCCCAAATGAGCTCCCAACCTTCGCCCGAGGCGTCCACTGTCAGAGTTTGGGAGGGGGAAGGAAGGCAGAAGGCCAACTCCCCGACAAAGGTTCTCCTGAACCAACCACCAGTGCAAATCCCGAAGCATCGGGGGCTCGAGACTAGCACCTCTTGGTCCAAGTCATCGACCAATTGATCCCACTGAGACTGAAAAGTCCAACGAGAGATTCTCATGTGGAGCCGAGCGTGTGGAACTGTCGGAATTGCAGCCCCCATGAGCCCCAAGAGGCGAAGGACCGACCTGGTGGGAATCCGCCTGTGAGAGGACAAGAAGCTTGCCTGAGCCTGGAGTGTGGCCACCCTGTCTGGGGGTAGAAAGGCCATACCGGTGGCCATGTCCAGAATCGCCCCGATGAACTGGAGGCATTGAGATGGAATCAAATGGGATATGGCCTGGATGATGGTAATACCCAGGCTGGTAAAAACCTGCCTTGTAAGGCAAAAGGAACGCAGGAGCTCCTCCCTGGACGGGGCTGCCAGGAGCCAATCGTCCAGGTATGGGAAAACCTGCACTCCCTGAGTACACAGGTGGGCCACCACCACAGACAGGTATTTGCTAAATGCTCGGGGAGGGGAGACCAAATGGGAGGGTCCTGAACTGGTAGTGGTCCCCTGAAAGCAAACTGGAGGCATTTATGTGGGAAGGGCGGATAAAGATATGCAGGTACATGTCCTGTATGTCCAGAGCACACAGCCACAGCCCCGGCCAAAGGAGGGGCAGGAGACTCTTTAGGGAGAGCATCCTGAACCTTTTGTACTCCACGAACAGATTTAGAGAACTGAGATCCAGAATGGGCCTCACATCTCCTGTCTTCTTGGGGACCAGGAAGAAATGGGAGTAGAAGCCCGTCCCCTGGAGAGGGGGAGGGACGGGTTCTATTGCTGCTTTCAGTAGAAGGGAGGAAATTTCTTCCTGAACCCTGAGAAGATGTACAGGGGTTTAAGACGACCGGGGGGTCCTGAAGAAACTCTAGGGTGTGGCCCTCTGCTATGAGCTGAAGGACCAAAGAGTCGGAAGTGATCCTCTCTCAACCCGGCAGATGTAGGGAGAATCTCCCACCTACTGGTTCCAATGGATCGACCAGAAGCTGTGGGAGAGGGAGGGAGTCAAGAGGTGTGGGGCAGCGCCGCGGCTGGAGCTTCCGCAGCCAGTCTGGGTGGTTGGGGGGGTCTCGCAGCCAGAGGGGCCTGCCGTTGTTGGCCCGTTTCCTTGTGGTTTCGCCTTAGGCCGTGCGCGACGGAGAAAGCGAACGACGCCGCGCTTGAGGGGCTTCCGCGTACATGGAGTCAACCTCCTGAGAGCAGTGCCTCTTCCTTTCTCAGTTCCGTAATGATTCCTTGACATCACCACCGAACCTCGGAAGGGGGCATCCTGGATGGCGGATTGTACTTCCGAGGCCAAACCTGACACCCGAAGCCAGGCATGTCACCGCAGACTCACGGCAAACTTCATCCAGAAGCATCCACCGCATCGTAAGTAGCAAGCAGCATGTGCCTATTGGCCGAACGTTCGGAGCAGACCGGGTCTGCCACTTCCTGTTTTGTCTGGGACTGAGGAAGGGTGTCCAACTTGGCTTCCACCTCGCTAAGGCTAGCCTTCTGGTAATCCCCCATGTGAGCCACATAGTTCAAGGCTCTGATACCCAGAGTGGAAGAAGAAAGGACCTTCTTGCCATACTGGTCCAGAAGGCGGGACTCCTTATCGGGGGACCGCGGGACTGAGCTCAGGTTTTTGGGTTAGCCAGAACAGCCGTGGGCGGCGCTGATCATGACCGAATCAGCCTTGGGGTGTGATGAAAGAAAGTCAATTCCGTCGGGAGCCCGATACAGCCTATCCGCCTTCCGAGGAAGGGGGGCTAAAGCCGATGGTTGTTTCCAGATAGTGGAAACGAGGTTGGCGTGAGGTTCGATCCAGGGTGGAACTAATGTGGGAGCGACCTCGGGCAAATCCAAATGGGCAGCTAACTTCTGCCTCTGTGGATCCGGCTCCAGAGATTTCCACTGATGAAGAGCCTAGATTTTTCTTAGCAACTCCGTAAATGAGGGATCCTTCGGAGGGGACTTCGGAGGAGTCCTGGGACTGGGCTTGTCAGGAGTGCGAGGCTTGTCCGGAGCGGTCATCGGAGTCTTCTGACGAGTCTGAAGAAGGAGACGAAGACCCCTCCCCACTCGGGGCAGGAACATGGCCCCTAGGGGCAAGGTGCCACCCCCAGCCTTAGACCCCGTAGCAGTGTCTCTGGGGTTGGGGGGGCTCTCGCCCCCGGCGATGGGGATCCGGGACCGGGACCATCGTCGGGAGGCGGCTCTCCACCTCCCTGGTGAGCTGAGCCTTGGCCTCAGCCCACCAAGAAGCCAGAGTCTCCCTTAGATCCACCAGCGGCTGAGGGGCCGGTGGAGCAGGGGGAAGGGAGGTACAGATACTGGGGGTATCCATAGGGCGAGTATCCGTAGCCCGATGGTGGGAAGCCTGGCACTGGATACTGCTGTGTTGGGTGCTGCAGTGCCGGATACTGCGGAGCCAGATAAGACGGCATAAGATCTGGCACCAGGGGCTCTACCAGGTAGAAAGTCCTGGAAGAGGCCCTGCAGGCAGGCCTGGGACAGGTGGCCCGGCAGGCGTTGGGTCCGGCATCGGGGTGATGTCTGGCAAGGGGACGTTGGCCGGCATCCCAGGGTCCGATGTCAGGCCATCCGGACCTCTGGGAGGGAGGCCTGGTAGAGGCACCGAAGAGTCCCCAGCGGCGTCTGGGGGGAGGGCCGGTGGAATCCTCCGGGTCCAGATGGGGAGACGCAAGGGCCTCGGATGGCAGTGGCGAAGGTTGCAGGGAGCCAGCGGTGCCAGATAAGACCAAAGGATCCAGCGTAGGCTCCGTCACTGAGCGACGCCAGACGGGCTGGCTGACGTCTGACCGGTGGGGTCAGGGTGGGCATCAGAGGAGCTGACATCTCACTGATCGGACCCAGCGCCCGAAGAAGGCTGCGCAGGGGAGGCAACCATGATGGGCGGCTTGATGGCTGTGCGCTGGCCTCAAGGGTTTGAGCGACCAGCGGGGTTGGCCCGGGCGGACGCCGGAGGAGCCGACGCCAACTTACTGGAGAGTTCAAGAAGGCCATGGTGGGTGGCCTTACTGGGAGCGGATGCCTCCTTCGCCCCAGAGGCTCCCGACTGGCCTGATCACGAACCAGTCTCAGACACCACCAAAACGGCTATCGAGAATAGTCCCCGGAGGGGACGCATCTGACGGGCGGTGACCCTAGCCAAAGTAGCTGTAGTATTCTGGATGAGGAATCCCGTCCCGGTGCTTCTCCTTCTTCTGAAGGCCCTTGGGGGAGGTGGAAGCCTGTCGAAGCTTTTTCAGCTCCTTTTCCATGGAGGATATCATCTTGTTTAGAATGCGAGCCTCCAGGGACTGCTGCCTTCTTCTGCGGGTAGCCGCGTTGAACGTCAGGCAGTGCTGACAGGAATCCACGGGGTGGTCGGGGCCTAGGCAGATGAGACACCGAGAATGGCCGTCCTTGTGTGGGAGTTGGGTACCGCACGAGTCGCACTTGTTTTTGTGCTCGGATGTGGCAGGGGACGACATACACGGCAGGTAAAAGAATCCTGACGAATACATTAGAAAAAATGAAGAAACAAATGTTATAACTACCGGTGACGATTGACTGACGAGCAGTGGAACTTAACCGCGAGGCGCTGTCGAAAGCAAACGGCGAGAAAGAACTGGAAGGCGGGCATGAGGGACCGCCCCTTTATACCAACATCACCTGACACCGGTCACCTGACGTGGGGGCTGTCCCTTGCCAGAGACTGCTAGCTAGAAATTTTTGCATGGGGTCCTGATGCCTGCCGGCTTCAGTTCTATATGCAATTACCTACTGCAACAGCCCTCTTGAGGTTAAGATCATCTGTTCAATGTACACTCTGTCGTGTCTTACTGCACTTATAAAATGGGTTCCCTTTTTAAAAATGTTTTTCTTACCCTAAAAAAAGTAGTTATGTAAGAACTTATGGTAACAGTAGATCTTTTGAGAGTAGCTCTTGCAGCAAGTCACACCAGTAGGACTATGCCACCAGACATTAGGACCACACAGAAAATTTCTAGCTAGCAGTCAGTCCCCAAGCTGATGTCCGTCATCTGACATCAGTACAGGCTACAAGAGGGCGGTCGCCCACATCTACCTCAGTTCTCCCGCCGGAGACTCTGCACGGCCAACTGATGGATGACAGAGAAGGCTATCCCAAGAGCCAAAGAAGCTGAAGCAATAGAAAAACAGAAGCAGGGGGAAGGAGGAAGAGAAAGCAGGGCCTACTGCAAGCGCTTCTCTCGAAGATCTACTGTTATGGTAAGTTCTTACGTAACAGTACTATCTTACTTTGAGGAAGCCTCTTGCAGCAGGCCACACCGGTACAACTGAGTCCCAAGCACTACTGGTATCACCAGGATGAAATCACCGGGAGGAGGACCAGACAGCAGTCAACAGTTCACGACAGAAGGCCCTGAAGGACTGCCAGACTGAAGCTGGCTCTATGCCTAGAGGCGATGTACAGACTGTAATGCTTGGTGAAAGTGTGGACAGAACTCCAAGTGGCAGCTGCAGACACATTTCTAAAGCAAG
Organism: Neoceratodus forsteri; assembly: GCA_016271365.2. NCBI lineage: Eukaryota > Metazoa > Chordata > Ceratodontiformes > Ceratodontidae > Neoceratodus > Neoceratodus forsteri. The sequence goes on from CM057458.1 coordinate 662,535,672, forward strand.
CAGCAGAGGCAGCCATACTCCTGGTGGAATGGCCCTTGACCACCCCCGGAAGGGTCTTGTTGTATTTGCAGTAGCAATAAACAATGCAATTAACTAACCACTTGGACTATCACTGTTTGGCAACAGACGCCTCTCTCAGGGGCGAATGAAGCAAACAACTGGTCAGTCTTCCTCAAAGACTTAGTGCGGTTTGTATAATACTACAACACCCTGTGAACATCCAAAGTATGGAGCAAGGCCTCCCCCTGATTGGAATACTCAGTAAAATAAACTGGACGGTGGATGGATTGATTTAAAGTAAACTCAGACACCACCTTAGGTAAAAGCTTAGGATCAGTACGCAAGGATACCCTGTCCTTGTGAAAAACCAAATACGGTTCTTTACACATCAGAGCCTGGAGCTCAAAAATCCTTTGAGCAGAAGTAAGAGCAACTAAAAAAAGAGCATTTTCTATGACACAGAGCGCAGCTTGCAACTCACAGCCGGTTCAAAGGGAAGTAAAGTGAGTTTCTCCAAACAGAATTAAGGTCCCATGGGGGAACTGGATCCTGAATGGGAGGTTTCAGATGCAGAATGCACTGTAGAATTGTGCAAGATACCTCAAGCTGGGCAACAGCTTTGCCCTCAATAAGTGCATGGTACCAGAGATGGCGGAAAGGTACACCTTAAGAGAGGAGTACCCCAGACTTGAATCAGAAAGGGAAAGGAGGTACTCAACACCTAACTAACCAGGCAGGTGAATGGATCTAAATAGTGAGCAGCGGCCCAAATGGAAAAGCGCTTCCATTTCACAGCATGTGGCTCTGGTGGAAAGCATTCAGGCTGCCACCAGGACATCAGCGACCCTAGAAGAAACCCCGAAGTGGGAAATGGCTAGGTCCGCAGAAGCCAAGCATGTAGATGGCAGGGACTTGAAGACCGGATGGACCAGGATACCCTGGTCCTAGGACAGCAAGCCTTTGCACAGAGGGAGAGGCATCGGAGGTTCCGCAGCCTATTGCTGCAGCAAAGGAACCCAAATCTGGTGTGGTCAGAAGGGATCTATGAGAATCATCTCCGCTTCCTCCAACTGAAGCTTTAGCAGAACCCTCTGCAACAGTGGGAAGGGAGGGAATGCGTACAGAGACCTCCCCCTTCCAAGAGATGGGCAATGTGTCTCGCAAGAAAACTCCAGGTCCAGGATACAACAAGCAAAAAAGTGGCAGTTTTGCGTTGAGCAGGTATGCAAAGAGGTCCAATTCTGGGTAACCCCACCTGTCGAAGAGATCTTCTACCACTGAGGTGAGAAGTTTCCATTTGTAAGCCCAAGACCTGGAGCAGCTGAGACTGTCTGCCAACACATTTTGAACACCTAGAACATGAACAACCGAGAGCTCCAGACTGTGCTCGATGGCCCAATACCAGACTCTCACTGCCTCCCGACACAGGGAGTAAGAATGGGCTTCCCTCTACTTGTTGATGTAGTAGACACACGTTGTCCGTCTGAACCAGTAGTGGGCCTGGAAGGCTTGCAGGGCATATATAACTGCCCGCATCTCCAGGACTTTGATGTGAAGAGCTTGCTCTGTGTTCGACCAGGTATCCTGAGTTTAATGGTCGGCCAGCCTGAGGCATCCGCAGACAAAACCTGCCAGGGAGTCGGAATCTGAAAAGCACACCCCCCAACCCGAGCAGATTGGTCGGGTCCATCCACCAGGCCAGAACCCTCCAGACCGGGTTGGAGACCAGAACCCACTGGTCGAGGTTGTCAATGCGCTGATCCCACTGGACCACAGGGTCCATTGTGGTATCTGCACATGCAACTGGGCCAAGGGCACAGTGGCAACTGATGCTGCCATAAGACCCAAGCTGGGCCATAAAGACCCTGGCCGGAACCTGCTGGCTCGTGGAAACCAGATGGGCCTGCTCCATCAAATGGGCCACCCTGTTCTCTGGCAGAAAGGCCTTGCCCTGGCAGGTGTCCAGGACAGCCCCTATGTATTGGAAGCGCTGGCAAGGAGAAAGGCAGGACTTCAGGAGATTCACCATGACTCCTAGTTCCCAGAAGAGGCAGGAAGTGCATTCCAGGGTCTGAAGCAAGCACTCCCTGGAAGGGGCTGCTAGAAGCCAGTCATTCAGATAGGGAAAGACATAAAAGCCTTGTCTCCTCAATGCCGCTGCCACCACCACCTGGCATTTGGTAAATGCCCTGGGGGGCGAGGAAAGGCCAAAGGGGAGGGCCATGAATTGGAAGTGGGCACCCGGAAAATGGAAGTGGAGGAAATGGCAGTGAGCCAGAGAAATCTGAATGTGCAGGTAAGCTTTCTACCTTAATGCATGGCAATAATAAAAGGTGTGCAACAGGTATCTTATCCCATTATAAAAACTTTTTATTATTTTTGTTTGAATTAAAAAAATTTGCAAAATGTGCAAAAAAAAAAAAAAATCACAACAGCAGCACACACACACACACACACAGAGAATGGCCTTACCCCAATTCCCCTGAGGCAGCCTAATGGTGAAGCGCTGGGGTTAATGGTGGCTGGCTAGTTGGACTGGGGGGTAAGCACAAGTTACTCACCTGTAACAGTAGTTCTAGGAGTGGTATATGTTGTTCATCCACACTCTTTGGCATTTCCCGTTCTCCTTTAAGGATCACCGGAAGTCTTCAAGATGGCGCCTCCCACCCAACCAGGTGGTATATACCTCAGCGCCGCCCCATGACACAGGATCTTAGCCCACTGGAAGCCAGGTTGTGTGCATCTGCAGCCGGGGAGACTGGGTGGGTATGTGTGGATGAACAACATATACCACTCCTAGAAAGATCAGTCACGTAAGACCTTACCCTAACAGTAGATCTTCTAGGAATGTCTCTTGCAGTAAGTCATTACTTCTTGGAGTTCTCAGCAGGTGGTGCTATCACATGGCAGCTTCTTCCAGCAGTCCCCACACTAGGAATCACCCACGACCTCACTTCCTGGGCTGTGCCTATAAAAGTGAGTGGTTCCTGGCACTCATCGTTCCCCACCAGCTGTGGCTCACACTAGCGAGGGTCCGAGGGGAAAGAAGTACCAGAGCATCCCAACCCAATCAGTGTTTTCCCTATATTAGAAGGAAGGGGGTTGGAGGAAGGGAAGCTACTTACTGCAAGAGACATTTCTAGAAGATCTACTGTTGCGGTAAGGTCTTGCGTAACTAAACTATCTTCCATGGAATGGTCTCTTGCAGTAAGTCATTACTTCTGGGAGATTCCCAAGCAGTTATATGCCAGTAGAGTGGCCAGCAACGGCCTTGTGCCATACAGAGAGGTGCAGTCGGACGACCAGTGTGTGCTAAAGGCAGTATCCCAGTATACTGCCTAGTAGAGTAGTACTCTGTGCGTAGGCACTATATGATATTATCAGCTATAAAATCATTGTTGAAGCAACCCAGGTTGGCTGGCAGAAGTTGTTTACTGAGGAGTTAGGCTGATGTAAACCCGATCAGGGTAATAAGTCATTTGATAAAGTCAGCCTTATAATGGAGTGACAGGTATGTTCAAGTGGCTTGCATCTGAAAAAGACAGAACTTATGGTAAAAAGGATACTGAATAACAGGTTATACTTACGACATATCTCTGGAGTATATTTCAGTCATCTAGTTTTTGTTATAAATGAACAAAGTGCTGCAGTGTGCAGCCACAAAAATTGGTCAGAATTATATGGGGCTCAGATAGTGGAGCAAGCATCCAAATGATATAAATATTTCCATTTAAGAGTGCCAGTGTGTAGCCGGTCAGTGCAGTTCAGTCTTTAGCTGTGTCTGCCAAATCATTGTAGATGGTGTAAATGTATCCATTTTGGAACGTATAGGTTACATAAGTAGTATTCCAAAGATGTTTGTTACAATTTCACAAAGGAGGCAATGTATCCATTTCGTAATGTAACCTAGTGACTCTTAGTAGGGCCCGTACAAATGAGACAATGTATCTATTTTGTAATGTAATTCAGTGGCTCTTAATAGAGTCAGTAGAGGATGTGTGCTGTGTAGTTAAATAGTACACCCAGTTTAGGGTAAAAGTTGTGAAATCCAAAAGAGAGAGTTTTGACATCTCATCCGGTAGTAGTAATCTTATTTACAAAGGAGTCCCAAGCAGTATGCGAGGGAATGCAGCCTTATCAGGTATTACCACGAAAGGTTAGTATGTTGAGCCCTTTATTTATTCTGTTGGGTAAACAGATATCTAAACAATGGCCTGGATGGTCCATAGATATGAGCCTTATGGCCTCATCCAAGGCAAATATTTAACATGAGATTGTGCCACGCACCATATGTAGGTAAGAGTTGGCATCAGCCCCGGTTGAGGTTGGAGACAAAGTCCACCATGAGAAGGCTTTGTATGACGCATGCGGGATCCAGATGTGATGGTTGCAATGACCCGTGCTTGGTCTCCACTTAAAACTGCCCATTATTAAGGATATACACGTCCTTGGTATAGGTTCTGTAACAGTTAGGTCTGGAATGCCCAGATTATTCTAGTATGTAGCATATGTTCCATACAAATCAGTAACCAAGTATTTAGAGAATCTGGGTACTGTTCGTTATAAATTCTACAACAGACAGGGGTATTAGGCATCCCTGTAAAAGTAAGTCTCGTCTTCTGTGGTTTCGATGTTTGTTTGAGCCCAGATATCATGACATGTTATGAAAAACATGTCCAATATTAAGAATCCTTAGGATCGTAGATCGACATATGGGCCCAGAATAATTATTTATGAGAATAGTGGGCAGTATAGACGTATGTCTGATAGTAATGCGACCATACACTCTGATGACAGAGGTGTATATATACACACACACACACACACACACACACACACACACTTTTTTCCTTTTTCATGAGATATCATATACAGTGAGGTTGTCCTCATGCTATATGGAGTAAAAGTAAGGCATTGGTATTAGCCAGTTCTGGGTCCCTGAATAGTGGACGCCAAAGAATTAATCACCGTTGCTAGAGGAATAATTTACTGAATTCATGAGAAGGATCTGCACAGTCGACCACGGAGATATAAATGTGATATTGTCAATGATGTAAATACCCCTTAGTAATAGTAGGGGTAAGATGCAGGTCCTGTAGATGAATAAAGTAGTCCCATAGTGGAGTACATGGGTACCATCGACGGGAGCAGTTTTGTCCCATTGATAAATGTGAAAGACCCCGTGCCTTGTCGACAGAGGAGGCAGGGTAAGGGCTGTTGTCAACAGGGAGTTCTCCCGTCGATGAGAGTATGTGAAATTCTGAAGTGCCGTTGACTGCGTAATGTAACCTATTGACAATATATATATTGAAGAGCATGCTCCGTTGACGGTGAAATGTTGCTTTCGTCGACGATGAGAGGTAGAGCATGTCATGTCGACAGTGGACGATGGAAGGCATGCTCCATCGACGGTGGAACATCTTCCGTCGACAATGGAAGAGGTAGAGCATGCCCCATCGACGGTGAAGTGTGCCTCGTTGACGGTAGAATGTGCTCCGTCGATGATGAGAAATATAAGTCATGCTCCGTCGACGGTGGAACGTCTCCAGTCGATGATGGAAGAGATAGAGCATGCCCCGTCGATGGTGGAGTGTATCCCATCGACGGTGGATGATGGAGGGCATGCTCCGTCAACAGTGGAACCTCTTCTGTCGACGATGAATGATGGAGAACATGCTCCGTCGATGGGGAAATGTCTCTCGTCAATGATGGAGAGCATACTTCGTCGACAAGGAGTCATACCTTGTATGTTCCGTTGACGGTGGTTTTAGGTAGTACCGTCTATGATGAAGTGTCGGTGACTGGGAATGTACCCCTATGATGAGAATGTAAAAGCAGTATGCTCCGTCGATGCAGGGGAAGCCCGTCGATAGGAGAGGCTGTCATTGAAAGAAAATATGTGTAGGGCCTCCGTCGACGGGGAATGGACTTCCTGTTGCCGAGGATCATGTAGGAGGCCTCTGTTGACGACAAGGGATATGAAGGAATGCTCCGTCAACTGGGAATGAACATCCCGTCGACGGGAGTATAGCACAAACCTCTGTAGAGTATGTTGGAGGCCTCTGTTGATGGGGAATGTGCATCCGTCGAAGTGAGTAAAGCGTAAGTCCCTACTGGTGTATGTTGGAGGCCTCCGTTGACAGGGAATGTGCATCCATAGACGGGAGTATAATGTAAGCCTCTGTTCTATGTTCCTTTGATGAAGATGATGTAGAAATGCCTGCTGTCGACTGGGTATTTGCCTCGACGAAGAGTGCCCCTTTAAAGAGGTCTTGTTAGTAGAGACAGGACCGTTGGATCATGGTCAGGCAGGACTTGTAACGAAGGTATTTCTTTCTCTTTTCTCTTGAAGATGACTCAGTGGTACTGGGGCCGTAAACACGAGACCCCCGAGTTTGCAACATGGAAGTTTTTTCATCCATCATATGTGTAACCTTTTGTTTTCAGGTCATCAGGTAAGGCTCTTGGCCTAATCATATAGATATGGTAATGTGTTTTTTAAGCCCAGGCACCCCAAGCCATAAGATGGAAGTCCAATCTTCTTCAGAGACTTGCTTGCAGAAGATTGTTCTAGCTGCTGTGTGAGCTGAAGCCAGCGGGAAAATTAATGAGTGCCAGGAACCACTCATTTTTATAGGCACAGCCCAGGAAGTGAGGTCAGGTGGGTGGTTCCTGGTGTGGAGACTGCTGGAAGAAGCTGCCGTGTGATAACGCCACCTGCTGGGAACTCCCAGAGGTAATGGCTTACTGCAAGAGACTATTCCGTGGAAGATCTACTGTTACACGTGAGTAACCTAAGAGCATGGATGTGTTGTTCATCCACACTCTTTGGCAGACTCCTAGCAGTTCACCGGGAGGAGGGAGACAAAGTGCACACCCTCTACTTAAGGAACAGAGAATGGAGAACTGAGGCCCCAAAACCAGCATCCCGGCGTGACTCAAGGTCGATGTGGTAATGGATGATGAAGGTGTTCGCCAACTTCCAGGTAGCAGCCCAGCAGATTTCCTGGATAGGGATGTCCCTGGAGGAAGCCACCGATGCAGCGGTATGGCAGGTAGAATGAGCTCTTATCCATCTGGGAGGCTCCTTGCCTGCCAACTCATAGCACAGACCTATGCATGATGTGATCCATCTCGCAATAGTCAGTTTGTCTGCAGGTCTGCCAGAAGCGGCTTCACGTAGGTGACAAACAGCTAGTCTCTCCCCGAATTTCCGCCATCCTCTTCTTTTAAGAGAGAGCACGTCTCAGGTCCAAGGAATGGAGCCTGTACACGGCCTCCGAGGTGTAATTAGGGTAGTGTACTGGCAGAGTCAGCACCTGGTTGAGGTGAAACTCTGACAGCATCTTCGGAAGGAATTTCGTGTGGAGGCGTAGGACAACCTTGTCCCCGTGGAAAACCAAATAAGGGGAGTCCACCAAAAGCGCCTGGAGCTCCCCGTCCTTCTAGCAGATATGATAGCCACCAGGAAGGCAGTCTTCCACGACAAGTGGGACAACTCGCACTTGTGCTCTGGTTCGAATGGCTTGGCCATGAGCTTTGCCAGTACTAGCAGTAGATCCCACGGAGGTGGAGGTTCACGCACTGGAGAGGATATGTGATCCAGGCCTTTGAAAAAGTGCCCGACCACTGTCTCCTGTGCCAATATCAGCAGGGATGGCTGCCAGGTGCACCCAAAGGGTCGATGACTGAAGACCCCCTTTGGAGAGAGACCAAAGGTAGTAGAGAATGTTAGCCATTGAACAGGATAAAGGGTACAGGCCCTTACCCTGACATCAAATGGAAAACCTTTTCCATCTGAAGGCATAACATTTCCTGGTTGATTCCTTTCTAGATGCCTTCACCACGGTGTAGGCTTCTTCAGAAAGACTCAAAGCCTGGAACTCTAACTGCTCAGGTACCAGGCTGCGAGGTGCAGGGATTGAAGGTCTGGATAGAATACCTTCCCCTGACTGAGTGTCTTCAGGTCCGGGCATGTACAAAGACGCTCCAGGTGCCTGCAGCTGAGGATGAGGAGATCTGGATACCAGAATTGGAGCGGCCAGTCTGGGGCTACCAGGAGCACCTTTGCGCTATCCCTCCTCGCTTGAGAAGCACCTTTTGGATCAAGGGGAATGGAGGGAAGGAGTAGAAGAGGCCTGGGGTCCACGGTCTCGAGAAGGCATTCCCCTGCAGCGAGCCCTGCTTTGGCAGGGGGGGGGTGTGCATAAAACAGCCTCAGCTTGGTGTTTTCCCTGGAGGCAAACAGTCCACCATCAGTTTGCCCCAACAGGAGTACAGGCTGTAAGCTACCTCTGGATGGAGAGACCACTCGTGGGATGTCTGGCCAATCGGCTGAGAGCATCCACCAGATGGTTCAAGGCTCTTGCCATATGGATGGCTAGAAGATCAGCCTCCAACCGGCTCACGAGGGTCCAGATGTGGAGCGCCTCCTTGCACACCAAATGGGAGTGCGTGCTGCCCTGTTTGTTGAGGAAGTACATGGTTGTGGTATTGTCCATCTGGACTTGAACCACTTGACCCCGGAGCTGAGGAGCGAAAGCTGACAGTGTCAGTCTGACTGCTCTGAGCTCCAACAGGTTGATGCATCATTGGGACTCCTCAGGGGTCCAGAGCCCATGGGCCCTTTCGTCCATGTGGGCTCCCCAGCCCATGGGAGGCGCATCAGTCGTGAGGACGATCGTCGGCTCGGGACGGACAAACGGGATCCCTTCCTGCAACTGGTCTGTGGCGGTCCACCACTGCAGAGCATCCCACATCTTCTGGGTTACAATGACCAGCTGGTCAAAATAACCATGGCGCTAAGTACACTGGGCAGCCAGCTCCCACTTAAGGGGGCACATGTGCAACTGGGCCCAATGGACCACTGAGGTGCGCGCCATCATGTAACCCAGAAGGCGCCGAAGGTCCCGGGAAGGGCGCAAATGCCCAACCAGAAATGATTGGGCAAAGGAGGAGAGAACTTCTGCCCTGTCCGCTGGGAGCCAAGCTCTGACTTGACAAGAGTTAAGCTCTGCCCCGACGAAGCCTATCACCTGAGAAGGCACGAGTTCCGACTTGGCCTTATTGATCAGGAGGCAGAGTTGAGAGCAGGTCTGAAGGGCCAGGTCCCTGGAGCTCCCCACCTCCTGTTGGGTGGAACTTGCTAGGAGCCAATCATCAGGGTAGGGGTAAATTCTAACAACTGCCCCCAAAATGAGCCGCCACCACTGCAATGCATTTGGTGAAGACCGTGGGCTCATGACAGGCCAAACAGCATGGCTCAGAAATCATACAGGGTTCTTACGACCCTGAAGCGGAGGAACTACTGTTGGGACAGAAGAATTGGGAGGTGAGAGAACGCATCCTGCAGATCCAGTGAACAGAACCACATGTTTCACTCCAAGGATGGCATGATCTGGGACAGAGTGACCATCCGAAAGGTGCATGACCTGAGGTACTGATTCAGGTCCTGCAGATCTAGAATGGGGAGCAACCCCCCCCCCCCCCGTTTGGGCACCAGAAGTACCTGGAGACAAAGCCTGGCCCCCATGGGAGGACCCAGAGCTGGTGTGATGGGAGTGGGGATGGCAGCCCCTGTCCCTTCACTGAGAAGGCTTGGAGGAGAAGGTTTCAGGACCTCAACCTCCTTCAGAGACCTGTTGGGAACCCTGCTTGGGCTGAGGGTATCAAGCCTGAGCCTGCTGGTGTTGGTGCTGCTGTCCATCTTGAAAAGTGGACTGCTGAGCCACGGGGCAGAATGCCGAAAAGGCTTTTTCTTTTTCCTCTGTTGGTTAATGCCCAAGTAACTCTTGGCAGAAGTTGCATCCAAGGTGGTGTTTGACGGCTCAATACGCTGAAGGTGACCACCCACTCCCGGTTCGAACAAGTCGGTCCCAAGGAAGGGTACATCAGCTAACTTATGCTGGGTATCTACCGGCAAGGAGGAGAGCCTCAGCCAAGCCCTTCAACGAGAGGCAACTGCAGCAGCCATCAAACGGGCACAAGAGTCCCCAAGATCCAAGGCCGTCTGGAGCTGCTGTTTGGCAACAGCTCAGCCCTGGTGCCGGACTTGCTTGACCGTGGTCTGCATGTCCGTGGGGAGATGTGGGAGGACCTCATCCAACGACCCCAGAAGGGCAAAAGAGAAGTGTGCCATGATGACAGCTGAACTTGCCCAACGAAGGCCCAAGGAGGAAGCTGCACAGACATTCCTGGCTGAATGGTCCAAAAGCTTGGACTCTATCAAGAGGTCAGTCAGTGTCGACAGAACTGCCAGTAAGCCTGAACACAGAGGCGGTCACCAGGCTTTCGGCCGAAAGTTGCTCTGTGAACCCCGCAAGGGACCCCATGGGCACCGCGTACTTTCAAGCCATGCGGGCAGACACAGCTGGACAAGAGGCAGGACGCTGCCAAAGTTCTAAGGGCGGACCAACAATGGCCTCAGCCACAGGAAAGGCCTCTGTCAGAATATCCCCTCTCTTGAAGATGTCAGTGAGAGCGTACTCCGCCTTTTTCTGGATAGGCTCCAGGGGCATCCCTGTAAACTCAGAGATGAGGTGGAGAATCCCTTGAAAGAACGAAGGACCTTCCTCTGTTTCTAGGTCAGCGGTCAAATCATCACCCCCTGAATGTGAGTGAAGACCGGTGACGTCTGAATCCGGAAACAATGGCCTACCCCCATGTCCTCTTCGACTTGCTGGGGGCGATCTGGAGTGACTGTGACTGACAAGCGCCAGGGAAGCCTGGTGCCCTGTCATCCTTGGAAGGAGCCCATTCCACAGGCTGCTTGGGCGATGGTTCCACCACAATGGGTGGAGAGACCAGAGTGGGCCAAACAGGTGGTCTTGCCGGCTCCACGGGCAGGGGAACCGATTTGATAGGCTCCAAGGGAGTCGACTTCGGCCTAGGAGGCGAAAGCCAAGTAATGGCCAGGGAAGAAGCCAAAGTAGGCTTATGCCCGGCCAGAATCAGCTGCTGCCACATGAGGTCCCCGTACCACTGGAGTTTCCGCCAGAGCCTCTCCTCATCCGACGACGACCACCAATGGCGTCGGCTCTTATTAGAGCGCTTCTGGCTCTTTCTCAGTCTGTTGGACGAGGGGGTCCTTAGACCTCGACCGGGCAGGCCGACTCAGTCAGCAGGGAGACGACGACGGGGCTGGTGATTTCCCGGAGTGCGGGACCAGATCCTCGATGTGGACTCCAGCAGGCTGGGTCTCCTCACTGGGGAAGACAAGGACTGGGATGCTTTCGAAAGAGTCGGCAACTGGGGATCGATTGGGTCAATTACAATCTCGATCTCATCAACCACATCCTTGGTCGGCTGGCCCGACAGAAGGTCCGAGAAGCCGGTGGCTGAAGAAGCGATCTCAACAGAGGTCAAGACCGCATGCTTCTGGGACTGAGACCTCTCTTGGTCCCCAGAGCCCCTTCGTCGGGATGAAGGCGTGCTCAGGTCCTTATCCCAATGATGGGACTGAGAAGAGTGCAGGCCCACAGGCGCCTCCCCCTTGGTAGGGAGAGACTGGCACAATTCCCTAAAGGAACCAGAGAAGGTGGAGCCCAGGTTGAGCGGAACGAAGAAGCTCCAGGAAGAGCCTGCCAGGGCAAGCCGTTCTTCCGCGAATGCTTGCATGCGTTCCAATTGCTCGGCGGATCCCACAGACACAGAAACCGCCCACCTAGCCTCTTTAGATTTCACCGGAGGATTCCTCTTCTCCGGTCTCCCCAGTTGCAAACGTGCAAGATGGTCATCCAGGACTTTGGGATGGAAGACCAAGCAGAAACTGCAGGATGAGGTGTCATGGCGGACACCGAGGCAGTAGACGCATGTGGAGTGGGGATCAGTATGCGACATCTTTTGGCCGCAGGAGCACCGGCGAAATCCGGAGGAAGATTTTTCTTCCATAGTCGAAGTGACAAATTCGCGATCGCTAATGTGAATAATTCGAATTTTCGGTAAAACCAAGGGTTTGCAAACCAGGGCCTACAAAATACGTGAGCACAAGGGAGGCAACCTGAATCTTCCAGCGGAAAGGAAGATATGGCGTCATGAGGTGGAGCTGAGGTATATACCATCCAGGTGGGTGGGAGGAGCCAGCTTGCAGACTTCCGCCGATCCTTAAAGGGGAAAGGGACATGCTAAAGAGTGTGGATGAACAACATATCCACGCTCCTAGAACGTCATTTTCTATGTGTGTGCTGATGTGATATTTTGCACATTTTTTTGAATTTAAACAAAAAGAATAAAACGTTTTTATAATAGAGCATATGTTGCGACTCCTCCTTCCAAATGACCTATACCTGTTGCACACCATTTATTAGTGCTATGCACTAAGGCAGTTGTTAATATTTAGGTGGGCTTTGCACCAAGCCACCTGTGGTGTACCCCATCGTAGTATTCTGGAGGGCAGGTTTTTTCCTTTATGCTACAGGTAAGCATCCTGCATGTCTAGAGAGCACAGCCAGACCCCCGGTGCAGTAGGAGTAGAAATCCTTGGAGGATCACCATCCTGAACCATTTGTACTCTATGCAGACATTCAGATTGCTGAAGTCTAGGATAGGCCGAAGGTCCCTGGTCTTTTTGGGGACGAGGAAGAAGTGGAAATAAAATCTCCTTCCCCACTGAGCCTGCGAGACTGACTCTACGGCTCTTTTTTGCAGAAGCACTTCAATTTCCTCCAAAACAAGAGGCAGATGTGCAGGAGGGTAGGTAGAGTGGACAGGAGGGGTCTCTGGCGGCCACTCCACCAGTTCTAAAGTGTGACCCTGAGCTCTGAGCTGAAGCACCCAGCTGTCTATGATCACTGCTCTCCACCCCTCCAAGTGGAGAGAGAACCGACCCCCAACTGCCCCCTTTCGACCCGTGGTCTGAGTGAGGGGGGGGTCATTTAATGAGTCAGAAGGTTGGGGCAGGAGTGGGCAAGAGAGCTGCGGGACCCCCGGGGATCGAGCAGTAGTGGCCAGAGGGGGCCTTGGTGGTCTTGTGATGTTGTTGGCCCTTGTTAGGTTGGCCTTGAGCCTGCTTTCAGGAGGACCGACAAAAGAGCTGGCATTGGCTCGTTCTAGGCTGAGTATGGTAGAGTGAATGGACCGACCAGAGGGCTTTGCCTGACTCCTGCAAGTTTGAGATGAGGTTCTGGGACATCACCTCCAAAAAGAACTAAGCCCCTGAAGGGAGCATCTAGAATGTTGGCCTGAACATCCAGGGCAAACCCAGAAACCCAGAGCCAGGAATGCCAAAGGCAAATGTCAGCAGCAGCCCCTCGCCCAGAGTCGTCCATGGCATTGTATGATGCCCGAAGCACATGGGTACCCGCATCTGAGCCAGACTTCATGAGCTGGGCAAGCTGAGGTTTTGTGGGATCTTTGAACAGAGTCTGGATCAGCATGAAGAGTGATTGTTCTTTTCTGGAATTTGTATTTAGTGGAGCGGTCTGAAGATGAGGCTGGAGACGACAAACTCATCTGGAAAACACCGAAAAATCTGATGTTTAATGAAGAAATAAAAAATAAGTGTGGTAAACGCAGGTAATAGCAGTTGACTGTAGCTGCGATGTTCACTAGGTCCAATAAAACCAGAAATAAGAAATTAACAAATAATTACAGACTGTTAAGTTTAACTTCAGTTATCCGTAAACTTCTGGAGAAGCTACTTCAACATATAATCAACCATATTTTACATAATGGCCACAGTGATATAAATCAACATGGATTTGTTACCGGGAGATTGTGTCTCCCAAATCTATTACAATTTTTTGAACCAGTTAGTGCAGCCCTGGACAGAGGATGCTCAGTAGATTATATATTTCTTGACTTTCTTAAAGCTTTCAACAGTGTCTGCCATAATATTCTGATTGAACAATTAGCAAAGCTGAGAATTCATAATAATATTATCAAATGGATCAGCTCTTGGCTATCCGACAGAAAACAGTGTAGTAGTAATAAGGGGACATTGTTCGTCATGGGGCAACGTGACAAGCGGGATCCCCCAGGGGTCAGTCTTGGGACCAATGCTTTTCAATATTCTAATTTCCACAATGCAGGTGGATAAAAATGCATGGGCAGTCAAATATGTAGACGACTTAAATTAGGAAACCTACTCAAAAACATACAGGATGCACACTGATTTCAGGACAACCTAAACAAATTACAGCAATGGGCCTTAAGAAAAAAGCTATAATGAAAAAAAGTGTTAGGTAATGCATCTGGGATGCAAGAACCACCATTTTATCAACAAAATAAATAATAGTGATCTAACAGTAACTGAGACTGAAAAAGACTTAGGAGTATTCATTAACAATAAATTAAAATTTGACTTGCATACTAATGCCACCGTAAAAAAATGCCAATGAATTATTGGCTGTATCCTAAAAAACATCAAAAGTAGGGCACCAGAAGCCTTAATCCCACTATACACCAGCCTAGTAAGACCACATATGGACTACTGCGCACCTTTTTGTGCACTGTCCACAGCTAGAGAGAATAAATTAATTAACGGTGTCCAGAGAAAAATCAAGAGAGTTCAACACATGGAAAATTTTGACTATAAAAGGTTGGAACAGCTCAAATTATACTCAATGCAATATATAGAAGACTTAGGGCTCTTGGTAGAAGTTTTTGATTGGGAGTCGGACTGGCTGTGAAAAAAAAAAAAAAAAAGAGGGTCCACAACCAAAAAGAGTTTTGGAAAGTTTCCAGGGGTCCCCATTCAAATACATGGGAGCCGGGCCCCTGCGCCAGCACTGCTTTTACTGTAGTATTCTGCAAAAAGCTCCATTAGTTCCTTTTGGGGTATTTTAATCTACATTTTTTTATGTTTCAGAGGGTATATTCAAACAAATTATGTCCACTGCTCAACTAACAAGAGCTTTATTAGTTGAGCAGTGGCCGTAATTTGTTAGAACGCCCCCTCTGTAACATAAAACAACGCCCTACAGTGACTCCCTGGGCTTGGTGGCAGAGCATCTCGGGGACATTCGAGAAAAGTCCAAGTGTCCCGACTAATTAAAATGTGTGTAAGGACGGGCGCTCACGTCTCAAGAGCCCGCTTTCACTTATAAGGCAGTTCAAAGATTATCTCATGGAGACCACTGGCCTTGCTGGCAATTTCGTCATACTATTAGAAGAACACACCACCAAAAATTAAGAGAGAAAATGGCAATTACGCAGCTACGTAATTCTTGATATTCTTGGATGACGTCTCCACCACTCATTCACACTAATGGGAGTTAAGCCAAGTGCTAGAATCCAGCGAAACAAACTTTTTAGAGAGCGGCACTTAAAGATGGAGCCGCGAGGAAGTAGCACATCGAGCCCCTGCCGTGCAGCAAAGACCGTCTCGGCGTTGACCCTTCAAACGCCTCACTACCTTTTTTCCGACGGGGTGAAGTGTAACTAACCTAGAAGGATTAACCTAAAAATCGGACATAAGATAGTCCGAATGACCTGCGTAAGAAGGGTCAACAATAAAGTCCTCTCAGCTCAGTCACTGAGGAAGTAAAGACCAGAAACAGAAAAGTGAGCTCAGGGGATGGTGGGTGGGCATATGAACGAGTGGTGGAGACTTTGTCCAAGAAGATCAAGAATTACGGTAGGTAAGTAATTTCCATATCTTCCTGGACATAAAGTCTCCACCACTCATTCACACTAATGGGAGAGTACAGAGCTAATAATCCCTGAGCGAGCAGCAGGAGATTAGAGCTCACATACTTGGACAGAGTTCATTAAAACGGTCCTGCCAAGCGAAAGATATCTGACAGGCCAGCATAGCGAAAGTATGCTGAGCCAAGTAGCGCTACAAATATCCGCGATAGATGCGTTGCGCATTTCTGCTAAAGAAGCTGCGACTGCTCTCGTAGAGTGAGCGTACATTCTGCCTTCCAGTTTGACCTGTGCCATAGAACAGCAGTGGTGAAGGCATGCCACCGGCCACGCTGAAATGCATCTAATAGCGACAGGCTGACCCAGCTGAGTCTCACTGAAGGAAACAAACAGTTGTTGAGCCTTGCAAATTTCTTCTGTTTTATCTAGACAGAACTGCATCACTCTCTTAACATCTAGTGAATGAAGGATACGCTCCCCTTCATTCTGGAAGTTCGCAAAGTAGGTAGGAAGGACTAATGGTTGGTTTAGATGGAACTCTGATACAACCTTAGGGAGAAATGAAGGATGAGTCCTAAGTACTACTTTGTCCTTGTGAAATACAGTGTGGGGGGCGGGGGTCTGACACCACTGCATGTATTTCAGAAACCCTATGGGCTGAAGTGATGGTCACTAGGAAGGCCGTTCTCAAGTGAGGGCAAAGTCACTTAGTAGCTAGAGCTCGAAGGTTCTGAGGTGAGCATGTCTAGGCACGAGGTTAATGTCCCAGACTGCGACTGGATGTCTGATAGGAGGTCTAGTATGCTGAATACCCCTAAGGAACCTCTTACCTACAGGTAACTGAGCCAGTGACATGGAAAGTACCGGCTCTTGATATGCTGAAATGGCACAAAGATTAACTTTGACTGTGGAGTACTGCACACCTGTATTTGAGAGGTCTAAAAGGTACTCCAAGACTTTATTCGGTAGGCAGGAAAAAGGGTTCCAAGAGGATTTTGCACACCAGATAGAGAAACGCTTGCATTTAGCTGTGTAGGTTTTTCTAGTGGCCGGCTTACGCGCAGCCAAAAGAATATCTGAAACTCTACGAGAAACACTGAACTTATTCACCTTTATCTCTTTAGAACCCAAGCATGAAGGTGAAGAGACCTCAGTCTGGGATGGACCACGGGTCCCTGGGTCAGAAGATTCATCTGAAGGGAAGTGTCTTTGGGAGGTTCCAAAAGACTGTTGAGCAGTGGGAACCATATGTTCAGAAGGCCTTGTACCTTGGAAGCAATAAGGTATGACTGTACTGTCAATAGCCTGGGCTGTCGTTTGGGAGGATGATCCGGAGGGGTTTCCGAAAAATTGAGCGAGTACCCTTCGCGCATTATCCAGAGGACCCATTTGTCTGATGTCATAGATTTCCACTGGCTGTAGAACTGAGTCAGATGTTCTCCCACTGTTGAGGAGCGTCCCCTTCGGACAGCTGAGGTGGGACCTGGGCCATAAACTCAGAAGGTGGCACTGGGCACTTTGGGCCCTTGTGCCTTCTGCTGCACTTTCTTTTGTGGCTGAGGGATGTGTTTTTTGTTAAAACCTCCTCTGCCCCGAAAGGACTTACGGTTGTGAAACTGACGCTTGTTTGCACCCCCCCCCCCAAGGAGGGGGCAGATGCAGGTTTAGCTGTCTTAATGGCAGACCTAGTCTTCTGTGTGGCCTCCAGACATTGCTCCACCTGGGGCCCGAACAGATGCATACCATCAAAAGGTAAAGCCATGACCTGCTGCTGGGCGTCATTCGTGAAGCCCGAGGTTTGCAGCCAAGAGTGGCAGTGGGTGCAGATGCCAGCCACCCGGGAGGCGGTATTGAAACCATCAACTGTAGCTTTAACCTGTTGGTTACTGGACTCGATATCCCTAGCTATGGTTTGAAGTAGTTCTGAGTTAACTTCCAATTGGGGCACAGCTTCTACCACTTGCTTGAGCGAATGCCAAACGACATACTTATATTGAGAAAAATTGCCCTGGTAGTTGGCAATGAGCATACCCAGGGTCAAGACAGCAAAGTCTCTCTTACCTAAGGTGTCTATCTTGCGAGATTCTTTGTTTATAGGCTGGGCAGTAGATCCCTGAGGAAGGACAGCCTTATCTTTCTCTGCCAAGACTACAATGGCATCAGCAAAGGCTTGTGAGGCCAATATGGGGCGATCCTTGGGAGGGGGCATACATCCTATCTAAGGACTTGGCCACAGAAGGAATGAGAGCTGGATTCTTCTACACCATCTGTGAGAGAGTCTCGAAAGAGGGCTGCACCGAAGGTGTTAAATCCATAGGGATCTTCGGGACATGAAGACACTGGAGTCGTAAAAGCTTCCCAGGATCGATTTCTGTAGTCTGGAGAGAAAGAGTAGAATTTTTAAAATTTTGAGCAGAGACTTAAAGGAAAGGTCTTCAATCACAGGCTCTGCAGAAGGATTGATCCCTGCTCCCTGGGCAGTGTCATCAGCATTATCACCCAGATGAAGATCTGGGTCAGACTCAAAATTATCTCCTGATAGTCCAGGGAGACTATATGGAAAGAAGAAAAAAATGACTCACCATAGTAATGTTGTTTCTTCTAATGGAGTCTACTTGTATTCAGACATAATGCAGTTAGCCCAAGCATTTAAATTGCCCTGGAGAGGAAAGAGTCAACTCTATGCAGAAGCACAGAATGTTGAGCTCGAGCTTGGTTTTCAAACCTGTCTGTGGTACTTCTCAGTGTAACCATCAGATTCTTACGAGCACACTAACTAACATACTATAGTATGGAAATTGTTCAACATATAGCCAAAGGGCAAAAAATTATTTTGGGACCCAAAAGACTCAAGTCGAGAACCCAAGAAGGAAACGTAGTGACAATATTTAAGTATAAAACACCAGAAAAACAACAACATCCACCCCACCCAAGAGGGAGGGTACAAGGTACACCCCTGAGGTGCAACACTGTACCCGCCAGCCCACTTCCCAAAAACCCAGGTTCTGAGAGGGGAGGGGAGGTCTGAATACAGCAACACTCCATTAGAAGAAACAACATTACTATGGTAATTTTTTCTACAAACAACATGAAGTCTTGCTGTATTCAGACATAATGCAGACTACCAGTTCCCTATGTACTGTTTTCCAGGTGGCTGCTTTACAGATCTCTAACAAAGGTATATCTCTGGCCGCAGCTATACCCGTAGTCGTATGAGCCCTCAGGCCTGAAGGGGGCATTCTACCTAACTTGTTGTAACAGAATTATATACAAGAAACAACACACCTGGCAATAGTTCTTTTAGTGGCAGGCTTACCTTTCCCCACTTCACCATAAATGAGAAACAATTGAAGACAGTCATTTCAGTGTGCCTTAGTATGCTCAATGTAGTAGCTAAGGGCCCTCTTAACGTCCACACTGTGTAACCTTCTTTCACCTGAAGAAGAATGATCAGTGAAAAACACAGGGAGAGATATAGACTGGTTCAGATGAAAATCTGATACCACTTTGGGCAAGAACCTCCTACTGGTTCTTAGGATCACTTTGTCCCTATGGAAGGAGATGAAGTCAGGTTCAACTGACAGAGCCTGTAACTCACTAATACGGCTGGCAGAAGTAATAGCTACCAGGAACACAGTTTTCCAGCTCAAGTACTTAAACTCGGCCGAAGCCAGAGGTTCAAAGTGTGGCTGCATAAGCTGAGCTATGCAGACATTAAGATCTCAAGGCGGAGGGCTCCCTAAAGGGAGGGTTAATATGACCCAGTTCTTTGAAAAACTTTCTGAAAACAGGATGAGATGCCAGAGAAGAGCCCTTCCCTGCTGAGAGGAATGCAGAGACAGCTGCTAGATGAACCTTCAGAGTGGCAGGCCTAAGGCCTAGACCATTCAGATAAACTAGATAGTCTAAAGTTGTGGAAATGTCTGCAGAATCAGGCAGGATGCCTTTCTGAGAGCACCAAATACTGAACCTTTTCCATTCTGAGTTGTAAGTTTTACTAGTGGAAGGTTTCCTGGAGACCTTCAGAATAACCAGACCTCCCTGAGAAAGATGTAGTGCTGCATATTCTAACTCTTCAAGAGCTAGGCCTTGAGATAGAGAGACTGGAGATTGGGGTACCAGATCCGCCCCTGGGAGGAGGACCGGAGATTTTATGTCCTGGACAGAGACAGGGGACGTGACACTGACAAGGACAGCAGTAGAGGATACCATGGCTGTCTGGCCCAATCTGAAGCCACCAGTATCACTGTGCAGGGTTGAGTCCTGATCTTGATCAGAACTCTGAACAGCAGAAGGAAGGCATAGAGAAACCTACCCTTCCAGTCCAAAGTGAGAGCATCCTGGGGAACCGTCCCCAGGATGGAGGTCTGCAACAAAACAGAGGAAGTTGATGATTGTCCGGTGCTGCAAAGAGATCTATCTCTGGAGTGCCCCACCTGGAGATGATGACCTTCAGGATGTGAGGATCCAGGGACCACTCGAGGTGTCCCGGTGATATTCTGGTCAGAGCATCTGCTAGTATGTTGTCCATCCCAGAAAGGTGAACTGCTACCAGAGAAGTCTGAAGAGAATAGGCCAGAGACCACAGCTTCATGGCTTCTGTGCGCAAGGCCGAGGACAGAGTGCCTCCCTGCTTGTTGATGTACCACATTGTGATGGTGTCGTCTGTTCTGACTTGGACCACCTTGCCTTTGACTGAATCCGAGAAGCTCGGCTGGGCTAGGAAAACTGCCCTGAGTTCCAGGAGATTGATATGAAGGAGAAACTCTTGTGGGGACCAGACTCCTTGAACTGTAAGGGTTCCCAGGTGGGCTCCCCACCCTAGGAGAGAAGCATCCGTAGTTAGAACTACTGATGGGACTTGAGGGAGAAATGGAACCCCCTGTCTGAGGTTGTCCTGGTCCAGCCACCACTGGAGAGCTTGGACCACAGTCTGAGTCACTGGGATCAGTTTGGTAAGTGAATCCTTCTTTTTGAGACCAAAAAGACCATGGACGAAACTGAATGTTCCTCATCTGGAACCTTGCTCCCTGCACCACTGCCATGGAAGCTGCCACGTGGCCCAGGAGCTGGAGGAACTGTCTTGCTGGTCGGGAGACCTGAGGTCGAAAAGAGGAAGCGAGATCCACCAGGGCCTTCACCCTTGCCAGGAGAAGGACGGCTTTTGCTTGTACAGTGTCCAACTCTATGCCTATAAAGGTGAGAAGTTGAACTGGTTCGAGGACAGACTTTGGAAGACTGAGAAGAAACCCCAAGGAGCTAAGTAGGTCCTGGGTAGTTTGAAGAGCTGACTTGACCTGTAAAGGTGACTGACCCACTAAAAGCCAGTTGTCCAGATACGGGAAGATGGTGATACCCTGTCTTCTTAGGTAAGACACCACTACTGCAAAGCACTTTGTGAACACCCTTGGAGCTGATGTTAGACCGAATGGCATAGCTCTGAATTGGTTATGGCCTGAAGGAAACTCGAACCCGACGTATTTTTTGTGGGAGCACCAGATAGGAATATGGAAGTAGGCATCCTTGAGGTCCAGAGAGGCTAGCCAATCCCCTGGCCTTAGAGAGGGAAGGATTATTCCCAGAGTTACCATTCTGAATTTGGGCTTTGAAATGTGTTTGTTCAAATACCTTAGGTCTAGAATGGGTCACCACTCCCCTGTTTTCTTTCGGGTAAGGAAGTACCTGGAGTACAGTCCTTTTCCCCTGTGCTGAGTAGGAACCTTCTCTATAGCTCTGAGAGCTAAAAGAGAGGAAACCTCTGCCTCTAGGGCAATGGTTTCTGAGAGTGATGCAGGTGGAAAAGACTTGGCCTTCTTTTTTGGAAATTTTTTGAAGCTGAGGGCCAGTCCCTGGCTTACTACTTCCAGGACCCATTTGTCCGAGGTCACAGACTTCCAGGCCTGGAAGTAGTAAGCCAGCCTGCCTCCTACTGGAAATGGGGAGTCGACCCGGGCAGACACATCAGGATGTCTGCTAGGCAGGAGCCTTAGACAGAGGAGGAGGGAGCAGCTCTGCTCATCCCCCTCCTGCCCCTCCCTCTGAAGAACCCCCTCTGTGGGAAGGGAGAGGAGGCCTGGGCTTGGTAAAAAGGCCTTTGAAAGGGCCTGCCCCTAAACTGCTGCTTGTGCGGAGTGGCTTGCCTTTCTTTGGCCTGTGCACTCCTGTACATGGTCCTGTATTCATTCATTTTCTTTATGTAAGCCTCTGTCTGCTCCCCAAACAGAGTGTTACCTACTACATAAAAATCCATAGCCCTAGTCTGGGTATCCTGTGAAAGGCTAGTACATCTGAGCCAAGCATGTCTTCTGAGAGACACAGATGTAGCCATGACTCTAGATGCCACATCACTGGAGTCCACATCAGTATGAAATTGCATTTTGGATGCCTCAATTCCATCAGCAGTCACCTCCTCCAGCTCCTTGGCTAGCTGGGGAGAGGCTAGGAAAGGCCTGTTTAGCCAGTTCCAGAACCGTATCCCATCTGGATTTCTGGTACCTGGCTGTGTAGACTATATAAGTAGCCTGCCTGAATCCCAAAGAGGATGCCAAATACTGTTTTTTGGCCATGGCATCCACTTTCCTGGAGTGAAGCCAAAGGAATGTTAGCCCTGTCACAGGCTGCAGCCTGCACTACCGCAACATGGCTACAATGACTATAAAGGAACTCCGCACCTGAGCCTGATAACAAATACCTCTTGTCCATTCTCTTATCCACAGGAGGTATTAAATTAGGTGTTTGTAAAATCTTGTGTGTCTGTTTCCCTAAGGATTTATGAAGAGGGATAGACAGTCTTTTGGACTCTGGGATGTCCACCATTTCCACAAAATCAGGCTCTTCATCCTCCTCTGCAGCTTCAACCAAAGGAAGCTGCAAAGTTTCTGCCACCTTTTTATAGAACAGAAAATGTGACACTAAGGGCCTGTCTGGGGAGATGTCCAGTTCAATGGACACATCCACCCCACCCCGGTCAGCGTCATCATCCTCCTCCTCCTCGGGATAGTCTTAGTCTCCCTCCCACTCCTCAAAAAAAGTGCCTGGATCATAATCCGGAGGAGCTGGATCCGACCGAACCGATCGCCTAACCAGCGGTACCGGTTCTGACGGAACCGGTCTAAGCGACTGAACAATGCTAATCTCTTTGGCTATTTCATCCACGGTTGAAGAGTGCAATACCGGATCCGAACCAGCAGACTAGCGCTTCTTTTTTGATGGAACTGACCCCTCAGGATCGGCTCTCCTTTTGCATGAGGAGGTACTGCCTAGGTCAGTAGGCACCTCCTCAGGTTTGGCCGCAACCGAACCGTGCTGGCTATCCGGATCTACGGACTTCTCGGCCTCCCTTTTCTTTAGCCTACTCAGTCTTTTATCTAGAGTGGATTTAGGAAAGTTTTTACAGATTTGGCAGTCTGACTTGAGGTGGGGGGGGGGTCAGCCTTAGCAAAGGCCTCCCCACACTCAGTACAGTGCTGAAACCCCAGTGGGACCGGTTTTCTTCTTGGGTTTCTCAGACATGGCCAACCTAACAAATTACCTTACTGCAGCTTTCAAGCCAGCTAATGCAATAACAAACCGTGTCACGGGCCTTTTTTTTTTTTGTACTTTATATTTTATTTTTTCAGACTGAACAAAATACAATACAAGCTCAACAAGCCAGAATCATATGCTCACACTCATAATTCTTTTATACAGTTAGGTAGTATCTCAGACTTTTTCCATAATAGTGGAGGTCCCTTCAATGTTCATTGATCACAGTATAAATGCTAATGGTGCCATGGAACTGTAGTCCAAGAGCACATCGCAAAAGTTCAAATTTAAATAGTCCAGAGATGGTATCCTGTCACGTCCAAGCACCGAAGGACAAATGGTGCCATGTATACAGCTTCATGTAATTTCTACACACAAATATAATAAAACAGTCATAACTGCTATGTCGGCTCCAACACTCAAGAGGACATTAGAAAAGTTAGATGGAGACACAGTTACATCTTGAATCATTCCCATAACTATAAAAACGAGTGAATAACAATGCTCCCTTTAATTATAGAAGGAGTAAGAATGAGTAGGGAGTGAGGAATCCGCTAAAGGAATATGCAATACTCCCCCCACCCAACTTTCAACCTTATTAAACCTTCACATTATCATAACAACCCGGTAATTTTATGGATATACTCAATATAACATTTATTTAAATCAGACACACACGATCCAGAAGCTTACTAATAAAATGTATACAGAGGGTCAAACAGAGTCACGTGAGAGCAGACTGTCCTGGGAGGTCTTCTGCCTCCTCAGCTGAGGGATCACTGGCCTTATTTACAACAGCCATCTTGGAGGCCCACTTCCCTGCATCCCCGGGATTAGTAAAAATATAGACCTTACTGTCATAAACGATCCTCAACTTTGCTGGGAATTGGATGGTGTGGGGAATGTTGCACTCTCTCAAAACCGCACGAACCTCATCAAACCTCTTCTGACAAGTACAGGTTGCATAAGAGTAGTCAGGGAATATATGTAACAATTTCTTGCCCCCATCCGAGACATGACCCACGGTAAAACAAGCTAAACAAAAGACTTGACATCGCTAACAAATAAAGAGAAGGAACAGTCTTAACAGCGGAATCCAGTGGTGGCGAGAATGGAGCCGGCAGGATACAAAGACGGCGTCGAAGGGATTTTGGTGTCGAAGGTTTTCTTCAGAGAACTAGGCCTCTTGCGCAGCAGCTTCCCACACGGTGCGACCTCTGTGACAGGAGACGAAGAACTGGCAGGAAGGTGGAGTCAACGACACCTAACAGCCAACCCGTGAGCGTCACGCAGTGCACTGGCCTCGAGGATGGTGCCAACTACGCCCATCCCCCCCAAAAAAAGCTCCCTCGGGGTTGTGACCTCTGGCCACATTACCCAAAGGTGATGAATGGTGAAGACTGACACAGATAAGATCAAGGAAGGCGGCGCCATCAGAAACGGCTCAGCATATGGCGCCAACAGAGCCCGCAGTGTCTCCCAGGGGTCTGAAAACTGCAATCTGAAGTAAAAGTGGAAAAAATGGCAGGAGATAGAGGCATCTGTGTGGACCCTTGCGCCACAGCCATGTGAGGGTGAAATAAAACACCCAAGTGCGGAGCTGATGGCACCGAAGAAGGCGCCACGTGACTAGGAAGGCCCTACCCATCCCTCTGAAACCGAATGGCCCGAAGGCCCCGGTGTAGCACTGACCGGCTCAGGCAACTGGACCAACCACCAAGCCCACTGCTCCATAAAGCAGCCCACTGGTGAAACTGCTCATCGGAAGCCCCTCCAATAGGCAAGACGGAGCTCCGGTGTCGAGGAGGTCAATCAGCAGAGACAGAAACCGGCGACTCCGACAGAGATGGAGACCGGTGTCTGGCCCTAATGATTGACCCTCTACGCATGAACATACAGAGGGCGACCTCGGTGATGCCATTTCTTCTTCGACCTATGTTAGGAAGAAGTAGTTGAGCGAGCAGTGCCGAGAATGGGACAGTTTCCTTTTATGCTTTGTGGGGACAGCCCATCTCCCTGAGCATTTCCGTTGTGGGAACCCCACCGGAGAGAGACATGAGAACCAGACCCAGCCCAGTTGACTGAACAGCTTTCATACGAAGTCTCCCTACCATCACCCTGACCCGCTCATGGTCGACTCTGTCAATGGAGGACTGAAGACTTCTTTCTTGTATAAGTAGAATTAAATATAAATCGGTACTTATTGAAGATAAAATACAAAACAAAAAACTGAAAACTAAGCTGCTAGTTTGAAGTTTGACTCCCAGCAGGTGAGTGACGTCAACACTGATGCGCACTTGATGGCAGAGAAAAAAGGAACTGACACAGTTGGAGGGTCGACACCTTGATCTTTGCCGCCCGAACCAGGGCTTGCAGTGCCGTTTCCTCTCAGTTCCATCTCAGGAGCCGGCCCTCTCGAAAAAAGTTTGCTCCTGCTGGGTCCTAGCACCTCCAGCGAACTCCTATTAGTGTGAATGAGTGGTGAAGACTATGCCCAGGAAGATTACCCATACTCACAAAAGACAAATTTTATACACAGAGAATAGTACAGTCATGGAATTCTTTACCAAGACACACAGTAGAAACTGAAAAATGAAAATTACATACCTACCGTAGTTATCTTTCTGTGCATCACCACCATTGGGTACTCGGCTGGAGGTCAGGACCACGCGGGAGCTTTTTTTTTTTTTGGTATGCGGAGCCGACAAACCATCGGCGCCACCCTCGAGGCTGATGCACTGCGAGGCGCTCGCGGGTCGGCCATTAGGCGCTGTCGACTCCGCCTGCCTGCCAGTTCTGAGTCGCCGGAGAGGTAAGAAGGGAGTGGAGGGTGGGACAAGAAAGTCCAAGGGACAGAAAAAGGAAAAGATATTTAAACTAAAAGGAGAAATAACAACTGAGGACACAGAAGAAGTCGTTGTCGGAAACTAAAGGGATTGGGAGGGGCCCCAATCTCTGGAACTAGAAGAGGGAGGTAGGGTGGGATAAAGAATTTAGGAAGAGAGGGGGGAGTTAAACACATCCCAGACCCTGGTCTGTCTCCAGATTACATAGGAACTGCAAGGAGTAGCCAAAGGCTTTCTGCCAGAATTCAAGGTACAGAATGGCTGGCAAAACACTCCAGTTAAGCAGTCACCTATTCTGGAAGAAGGACAGGGTACAGAGAATTAACACCCACTCAAGGAAAGATTATTGGTGAAAAAAGAGAAAAAAGATTTTTTTTTTTTTTTTAATAAAACAGTCCAAGGACGAGGAGAAATAAGCTGGACGGGAACAGGAGGAGGAGGAGGAGAGAACGGAGGGCAACTGCCAACTCCCACCCCATGGGGTGGAACTAACGCACTGGAAAAGGAGTGCCCCCCATGCTGACCACTCTCCCCAGAACATTATCCCTCTATGTGCCCCTGTTTTACCCCAATCCTGACAAAAAAGGGGGGATGGGCACCGAGAGGGAGGGGGACCCAGAGACTGAGGCCCCAGGGAGATGGAGGGTAGGATCGTGATGAATATACACTGAAGATACACAGAAAGATCATAATTACGGTAGGTACATAATTTTCATACCTTATCTGTGTCAATCTTCACCATTCATCACCGTTGGGTGAGTGCCGAGCCCCCCCGAAGGGGGTTTTCTTTTACACCATAAGGGACAAAGTCCCTTAGCTCTCAGTGGGTGACACAATAAAAGGGAGAACCTTCAGGGCCTGAAGAGGCCCGAGAGTGGGGAGAGTGAGACAGGGACCCCCAGAGGGGGAAGGAAATTGCCCCAACAAACCCTGTCTCGCTTTACGGGAGAAAAGGTAGGTTCTCTAGTGAGCAGAGTTAATCACCCTATGCCGGGCCAAGGGTGACAACCGGGAAAGATGCAGCCATGCTGTCCGCCTAGTGCTGATCGCTGTCCCTACGACCCTGGTAGCTACCTCGTTAGCATCATAAGATGCCCTCGCATGGTGCCTTGCTAGCTCCAGGCCACGCGCAGAGAGTGCAATGGCTTGTCTAGTTTGCTCCGTATCAGGCAATGAGGCTAGGAGTTGACCTAGCCTGGACCACAAGAACCTGTCATAGGCTGCATAGTGGGCCTGATGTGCAGAAATAGACAGCAACAACCGTGCCGAGTAGAAAGTCCTCCTACCCCAGAAGTCAAAATCCGAGGAGTCTTGATCTGGGGGCTGGTCACAGTGAAGGGCGCGAAGCCCATCAGGAGTATCCAACTGCGTCAATCTGGACTGCGGATGAGGCATGGAACCTGGAGACTCGGGGGGCGCAATACCTCTAGCTGAGATCCCTAGGGGCAGGTACTCCAGAGAAGGGCCTCTGCCAGGAACGCAACAATGCCTCCCAAAAGGGAGCAGGCCAGGGCGGCACCACAAGGGTGGTCTCGCCAAAAATCGCCTAGAAAGGCGTGCGCCAAGCGCTCTGGATTGATAACAGTGGCAGGGGTGAGGTGCAAGTCCTCCAACATCCTCACGAGGAAGCGCTGATACTCAGCGAGATCAGTGGCTGGAGAGTTGTGGACAAAAGGTTCCTCTCCCCCAGAAGAGGGGGATGAAGAGCTGGAGGGCACTGGCTGCTCAGAGGGCAGCTTCTCGGGGGGAGGTTGAAAAATCTGACTGTCCATCGCCCTAACGTAAGCTGGGAACCAAGCAGCTACCACCCTGAACTGCTCCCAGGAGAGAGGCCCGCCAGGACCAAGGATGCCTGGGAGCGTAGGAGAATGTGGCAGAGGAATGGGGACAAGGCCGAGAAGAGATGTCGGCTGACCTCCGCCTGGGCTAAGGAGCGGACCAGGAGCACCCGCGGAAGAAGGTGCCCCGGAGGACCCCACAGCCGACAGCTGAACAACCATTTCGGTACTGCATTGGCTGCGCCCGGAAGAATCCCCCGTGAGGCGACTGGGGCCGTATAGGTCCAGAAGGACGATCCTCTACCTCAAAAGAATGAGGCTCTCTCAAAGACACCGAGGAGTAAGAGCAGAGATCTGCAGTGCGGCTTCTCCCAGAGCCTGGATGGACCCCCGAAAAAGGCCGCTGTGTAGACCCCATGCCCTCTCTGAGTCCGAAAGAGCCCTCCTCCTCTAGAGGGCCAGCCTAGGTAGCTGACAGCTCTGGGCAGCACCTGAAGGAGCTATCCAGGGCACTGCACCTTCCCCTCCCGTAAACGCTCTGATCGGCCCCAAAGTTGGGCGATCCAGTCACACCACAGGTGGGGGTACCACTGCTGAGGGGTCAGTGAACCCACCAAGACGGGGCTGCAGAGCAATGGTGGCCTGCACCACTGCCCGCTGGTCAGCAACCCGACCCCAGTCTCGGTAGCCACCGATCCCACCTAAGAAGGGGGCTGACTCCGGCTTGTCGAGGATACTACAGGGCTGCCCACTTCAACAGTCAACCCCAAAGAGTCAGAGCCCGCCTCCGAAGAGGTAGAAGCAGAGGCCCTGTGCCAGACCGCAGGAGGGCGCCCACTGCCATCTTTGCCAAAGGGGGTGCCAGAAACCAAAACCATGCCCGAGCCGGTGCCAGTGCCCCCTACAGCACTGCGAGTGGAATCCACAGGGAGCACGGCTCCAGGCTGAACAGGAGCTCCAGATTCGGGACCAGCCACAGTGCTGCGAGTGGTGCCGATGACTGCCCAAACGGTGCAGAGGCGGCGCCAATGGTGCTGAGGATGGCGCCACCCGGCTCCACTGCGCTGAGGGCAGAGGTGGCGCCAACGGCCCAGACTGCGGAATCAGACGGCCCCACAGCGCCGAGTCCCGAGGACATGGCGCCGTGCTCAACCTCAGCGCCCCGGATGGCACCAAGGCGAGACATAGACAAAGACGGCATCGTAGAAACTCCCATGATGCCGCTAGCAATATCGGTGCCGCAAACTGCTCCGACAGTATCCACGGCGCCGCATGACAAACTGGCCGGCGATCTCTATCAGGGCCCACGGTGCCGCCGACGACAGCCAATGACGGCGCCAACCCGCCTCACGAATCGCTGGTCCAACACCGGGAAGCCTTCACTCTCATGGGCGACTGCCATGGCGTTGCCACCGCCCACCCCTGAAAGGGCGGGATGGGCCTCCCACCACAGAAGGAGCCTTGCAACAGCCAGGCTACTAGTAGCTGTTGCTCTTCTCCTCGGTCCGCGTAGAACCAGGAGGGACCCAGAGGAAAGGCTGAGAGGAGCTCACCACTTTCCACGCCAGCATTGCTCAATGACCAGGCAGTCCACGGAGAAACCGGCGTCACGAATCCATGTCATGAAGCGGGCCAAAGACGAAGACAGCGTGCAGTACTGGTCGGTGGCGGGAATATTTTTTCGACGCATGGGCACCGGGTCATGGGGGTGACCCACCCTGGAAGTTTTCTGCCCTCTGACTGAGGCATGACCTACGAGAAAAACCCCCCCACCAAAAACAGACTCGATATCCCAGAAAATAGAACAACAGAAAGATCTTACCGGGTGACGTCGAATATGGCTAAACAGAACCAAAAGGAGGAACCGACGGACTTCGGCACCGAAACTAATTCAATAACGGAGTCGAGAAACTGCAAAGCAGGCCTCAAAATCTTCTCTCAGCATCCCACGAGGTGACCTCTACAGCGGGAGACGAAGAATTGGCAAGCAGGAGGAGTCGACAGCGCCTAACGGCCAACCTGCGAGTGCCATACAGTGCGTCAGCCTCGAGGGCGACGCCGATGGTGCATCGGCTCCACCTACCTAAATTAAAAAAAAAAAAAAAACAGCTCCCATGGGGTTCTGACCTCCGGCCGAGTACCCAACGGTGAAGACTGACACAGATAAGATCATGAATTTATTCAAAGCAAGACTTGATGACCATGTGGGGAGAGAGAAATATATGAACCACCTATGACAGGTAGTGAGCTCATAAATAGGCCTCGGCTTTCCTGAACTTGAAATACCACTATGAAACACTCACGGGTCGTCGGTGGCAAAAGCACTGAGGTAGGTGTGGAGGACTGACCTATAAAGCCTGTACTGATGTCAGATGACGGACATCTGGGGGAGTGTCCCCTATGGTAGACTGCTAGTTAAAAGTTTTGTGTGTGCTCATAGTGCCTGGCGGCATAGTCCTACCAGTGTGGCCTGCTGCAACAGCCTTTCTCGAAGTAAGATCTATAATTATGCATCTAAAATTAGAAATCGTCACGTTAATTTGAGGTAAAAGTCATTCCACCGGCTACCTGATGATGTCACTGTATTTAGCCATAGGACATTTGTCCTTAGTTAAAACTATTTTTTGACAGGATAAGAACTTTAGGTCCATAGGACCCATTTACAAAGTTGTCCTGTATAACAACCATACTCACAGTCCATAAAATGTACAAGTAATAATTAACATACACCTAAAATACAATACATAAACCCTTAAGACAAAATTATCTAATTACTAAGAAAGATTTGACAGACTATTCTAAAATGTTTTGTTTTTACTGGTTAATTCTATTTATTCACTCCCATGCTGGGCATCCTTCCGGGGTGCTCACTCAGATAGGACTGCTACTCCCAGCCTGAAACCCTAGACCCCGGTGACCTCCCCCGTTGACCACGTGCACCCTAGCACCTCAGATCACCCTCCCGGTCGGGCCCGCTTCTCCCCTAGCGGCCTGTCTGAAATTAGAGAGAGCCCTACCCGAGTCGACGGGTTGGCCAGGAGATCACCGTGGAAGTGAGCTTGCGTCGGGATGTGCGTCCTGTCCCTGGAGCTCCTATCATCTCCATGAGCAAGGAGGTATTTCCTCATTACTATTCCCCAGAGATACAGCGTGCAATAGCGTCATGCAGCTATCCTGACACGCCTGCTGCATTCCCTCCTTACCTCACGAGAGCTGACTTGCCTGTGATACTCCGCCTCCACCGGGGTCACTAGGCAGCCGAGCTGACCTCGAAGCCCTCCCCAGAGAGAGAAGAGCAGTCCTCCAGACGCTCAATACTCTCTCTCTCCTGCCAACCCCCGACGTCCCGGGCTTGTTCCAGAACCCGAGTTGCCGGCATAGCGTGAGGTGTGGCGTCCCGTGCCTCAACCCTCAGTGCCACCGGGTCGGCATCTTAAAATGTTTAACTGAGAAACTGTCGCATCCATAGTTCTGATACCAAGTTCAACAACCCCCCCCCCGGGCAGGACTTGTAGCAAGCCTTGGGATGACTGAAGCCTGGGAGACTTGATTTGTGAACATGTTGGCTTTTTAATTTTAATTTTTTGCTACTGGCTCTATGCCAGGTCCTCCGCCATCTACTGTAGCGAGCAATGCCCGTTCTGATCAGGAGAGCGAGGGAGTCGTGCAGTGTGGACAGGTCTGTGGCACTGCTAAACAATTTAAAAAACAAACAGCAGCGTAAAGTTTTTGTTTGTCTGTGGGAGAGCCAGAGACTGAAAGAAAGTTAAGTACAGCAGCACTTAGATTTCATTGACATGGGTTATTGCCTAACAACTGGGAGTGGAAGGGGACTCAAAGAAGCAGCAGTGCAATGTGACCAAACAGTTTCAGTAGATGTGTAGTTTAAGAATTTGTTTGTGGGACTTGCATTCAGTTTACTAAACGTTTAGTGTAAAAACCATTGACAAGTATGCTTACTGAGGGGTTTTGTGCTGTAACGCTTTCCTTGCTAAGACTGAAAAAAAATGGCAGAATTTGAAGATGTGTGTTCCAACAGCAAGCTAATTTCTTTTTTTCGAAATACGGTCCTGCTTTTGAGGATTTGCTTTAATCTGTGCATCGAATGGATTTGATACACAGGTAAAAACCAATCAAAACGCAGGATTCTGTCTCCCCATTTTATAATAGGTTTTTAAAATTATTACAACTCTGCAGTAACACAAAGGGGGGGTTCATTAAATCCAAAAGTTGATAGTTTGCAGTTCCTACCTGCCAAGAAAATACCAGGACTGGCCAGAATTAGGATCAGCTTCTAATGACTTTAGGAGACACTGAATAGCGTAGTTTTCCTTGGTGGTTTTCTCTCCTAGCTGATCCACTGTGTGATGCATCCAGCCTATAGAACAGTAAACAGACACATCAGGCACACCATACAACCACGAACATTATTCTGAAATTACAACTTTAGCACTAACTGGCACAAATACTTACTAAAATGTTTACCCGTTCTTTTAGAAATGTCAGACCCTTGTATGAAAGGGTACTGGCGTTGAAAGCAGATGATCAGTGCCTTAATCCCAACTAAACCAAATATTCACTGTGTAACCTTGATCAAGTCACATAAAGGAATACCGTCAACCTCCTTTGGCCTCAAACTGTCCAAGTTCAGAAAGCACCTGTCATGACTGCATTCTCTAGAGACTGCTGATGCAGCTAGTAGTTTCTCATCCCTTTTTACTCGGGTGAAAAACCCACCATAAAGGTATTACCAAACAAAATGTGTTCGTTTGCAGTCCTTGATCAAATCCCACAACATTATTTCCTGGACTAGGAAACACTCCCAACTCAATCTTGCCACTCATAATACAGTGGTGTGAGAGGAGATTATTGCATCTCGAATGGCTGCATTGTTTGGGGTGTTCCTTACGTTCAAAAAGTATGCAATAAGAATAGAGCAAGGATTTGAAACAAAACTAGGCTGGCTATAATTACACCATTAGCATGCATTTCAGTTCTACTAAGAAAGGACGCAAATAAAACAACCATCATTACCAACAAGGTTAATGAACATAAGCAACTGTAAAATGTGGGGTTTCAACTAGAAATAATATGATGCGAACATAAGACGTAGCCTGCAGATGAGGACTGCGTGATCCATCGAGTCTGCCAAAAATGTCTACCCCCCTCCCTGTTCTATTACTCCGTCAGGTACCCGCATTGCCTGTCCCAAAACTGGCCAATTGTGTCCCTTTTCACCTCCAAGTACTTCTGTCCACCCAGCTGTGGAAATAGGTAAAATCAGAACCTCACTAAAAGCGAGATGATGCATGTGAACCGAGCTATCCTGGGAAAATACACTGCAAAAATAAAACAAACCAAAAATGGGCATTCCCTATCTGCTACTTAAAAACCCAGAAAGATATCAGGTCTACTTGTTTCCATTTCCAGGAAAACATCTTTAAACAGAAAGAAATACAACCAGAAAGGAATACTATCTTTGTCACTGACTCAAATGGAGAGAAGGAAGGAGTCCTCTAAAGAGCACCCTGCACTTACCATGTAACTAACAACTGCAATGCACACAAGCTATTCATTTACGTCTCCTTAAGAGAGAAACTCCCCCAGGCTGGGGGAGAAGAGTGAAAATTTACATACCATAATTCTTGCTCTTCTATGAATATCTTCACCACTGATACCCACTGAGGTTCCCAACTGCATCAGTACCTTTTTCACCGAGGAGGTGCAGCATAACCTTATGAGTACTTATGCACTTAACCTAAAGGCACAAGACTGTCCTGGTGACAAGTGTAAGAACAGTCAACAAACCAGTAACACAATGTCTTCACAGCCCAAAACAAGAACAAGGTGCAAAGACTGATAAAAACATACCGAAGTAAGCCTGGGGGATGGTGGGCAGGCGTGTGAAATCAATGGTGAAAATACCCCTATAAGACTAAGAATTATGTTGAGTATGCAATTTTCATATCATCCAATAATTAATCTTCACCAGATTCCCACTAGCGGGTCAGAGTACCAAGGTCAGCCAAAATCACCCCAGACTAGGGTGTTGGAAGCCAAGGGCTCACTCAGGATAAAAATCCATTCAGGACTGTCCTACCATAGCGGATGTGCTGCCTGGCATAGACTTCCAGGGCACAGTGCTTAACAACAGTGTGCATTGTGCTACAAGTTGAAGCTCTGCAAGTATCACTGACGGGCACACCGTGAATCTCTGCCAGGGATGAGGCAACCGCTCTGGTGGAGTTGGCACACACCTGGCCCTCCAGCTTGACCTGAGCCATGCAACAGCAGTGGCATAATCAGCTAAAAATCCAGGCAGAAATGCACTTGACTGAAAGGCTGTCCCCTTCCGACTGGGATCAAAGAGGACAAAGAGCTCTTTGGACTGCCTGAAGCCCTTAGTTTTGTCCAGGTAATGCAGAGCACGCTCTCTTTTAGTCTGAAAGTTGACAGACAGCACTAGTGGCTGGTTGAGATGGAAGTCCGACACCACTTGGTAAAACCTGTCCCCAGGAACACCATGTCCTTATGGAAAACAATATATAGGGTTTGTGACCAGGGCATGGATTTCAGACATTCTGCGAGCAGAGTAATGACCACTAGAAATGCAAACTTCAGCTCAATGGTTGCAAGGGGCTTGAAAGGTCTGCGAGTGAGAATGTCCAACACAAGGTTCATATCCCAGGCAGTCACCAGCTTCCTGACAGGAGACCTTGTGTTCAAAATGTGTTTAAGGAATCTCAAACAGTGGCAGCTGTGCCAGGTAGAGAGTACCAGTGGGCTCATGGTATGCACATATAGCACACAAGTGAACCTTCACTGCAGAATAATGTAGCCCAGCATCAAAAAGGTCCAGCAAGTACTCCTGAACCTCATCAGGCAGGCATCTGAAGGGGATCCATGTGGGATTTGGAGCAGCAGATGGAAAATCTTTTCCATTTGGCCATGCAAATCTTCCTAGTGGAAGGTTACGAGCAGCCAAGAGTACTTCAGAGACCCTCAGAGATACTGTATACCTGTTCACTTTTATCACCTCAGGAGCCAGTCCTGAAGATGAAGGGAGTGCAGACAGGAATGGATCACAGGTCTGTCCTGGGAGGAAGAATTCCTCAGTTTACTGAATCTGTTCAACAAAGGAAACCGCATCTATTGAGGCCTGCAAGCGGTGATCAGAATCATCCTACCCCTTTGCGCCTCCAGTCTGAGCAATACCCACTGCACCAGAGGGACAGGAGGGAATGCACACAGAAATAGATTTTGCCATTGCAGTCTGAATGCACCCTGACAGAAAATGCCATGCACTGGATTTCTGAAGCAGAATCAACGCAGTCTGGCATTGACTGGGGATGCAAAAAGGTCCACATCTGGGGTACCCCACTTGTCGAACAGCGATCTAGTGACACCTGGATCTAATGATCACTTGTGAGAACTGGCCTCTGTTCGTCTGAGTTCACCTGCCAGAATGTTCTTGATTTCTGATAAATTGCTTGGAGCAGAATCCCCTGCTCCTGGCACCATTCACATGCTCTCACTGCAGAGGGGGTAAGAATGTGCTCCTCCCTGCCTGTTGATGTAGTACATGACAGACTTGTCTGTCTGGAGAAGGACTGTTTTGTGGCTGACTAGATCCACTGGGGCTCTCAGGCCATTCCAAACAACTCGCATCTCCAACACACTAATGAGGAGATGAGTCTATGATGCGTTTGAGACACCTTGTTTGGAGGCAGTGACAGTAGGCCCCACCACCCTAACAGGGAGGCATCCATGGTGAGAGTCACCTGAGGCACCACCTGGAAGAAGGGGATGCCCTGAAGGAGACTGTCCTCCACTAACCATCATGTGAGTGCCCAAACCAGGGGCTTAGTCACCTGAATGAGACAGGTCTGAGTGTGTTATGTTTGTGACCACTGAGCATCCACAAAGTCATTCTCATGTGCAACTGTTCCATGGACCTTGTGAACACTCAAAAGGCTATCAGACCCGGCATGCGCTGCGTAGAGTGGGCCTGCACAGTCTTGCGCTCCATGATGTAGCACGCCATCTGCAGAACTGTCTGCAATCTGCTTACCGCAGGACAGTTTCTAAGAAAAGCAGCTGAGACTTCTCTAAATTCAGCAGAACCTGCCTCCCCCCAAAGGTGGGGAATTGAGAGGCAGTGGCAACTGCCTGTTCCGTCTCCTGCCTGGATGGACTGGCCAGTCATCCAGGTACGGATAGGCAAGTACCGTAAATCACTCTGTAAAGACTCGAGACACCAAGGAATGCTCAAAGGGTAGAAACATAGAAACATAGAAGTTGTCGGCAGATAAGGACCGCAAGGCCCATCCAGTCTGCCCATTTCTTTTTCTACCTTATAAATGTGCCATCGGCCTTTGCTCTGTCAGTGACCTATCTATTCATAGTCATTTGTATTGCTCCCTTATGCCTATCCCATGCCTGTTTGAAGCTCTGCACTGTATTCATAGCCACCACTTCTTGTGGTAAGCCATTCCATGCATCTACCACCCCTTTCTGTGAAAAAGAATTTCCTCCACATTCCCCTTAATCGGCCTCCCTCTAATCTCATGCTGTGTCCTCTTGTCCTGCTATTTTCTTATATTTAAACATGTTAGACTCTTTCACCTTGTTTATGCCCTTAAGGTGTTTAAATGTCTCGATCATATCACCTTTCTCCTCCTTTGCTCAAGGGTATACATATTGAGCTCGTTAATCTGTCCTTATATGTCTTCTGATGCAGTCCCTGCACCATTTGGTTGCCCTTCTCTGGACTGCCTCAATTTGGTTAATGTCCTTGTGAAGGTGTGGCCTCAGTACTGCACTGCAGTACTCCAGATAGAACCTAACCAATGTCTTATACAGAGGATTATTACCTCCCTCTTACGACTTGTGATACCCCTACTAATACACCAACACCCCTAGCCTTACCTACTGCTTTAGAGGTCTGCTTGGATGATTTTGGGTCATCAGTGATGATGATGCCAAGTCTCTTTCTTCCTTTGTGACTGCTAGCAACTCCCCCAGCCTATAAGTGGCTTCGGGTTTCTCTTCCCTATGTGCATGATTTGCACTTCTTTGCATTAAATCTCAGTTGCCACTCTTCTGACCATTCTGCTAGTTTATCAGATCTCTTCTCATTCTGCCCACCCCATCTGGATCATCTACTCTGTTGCAGATCTTGGTGTCATCTGCAAACAGACAAGCCTTACCCTCTAGTCCATCTCTGAGGTCACTAATGAAGATGTTGAATAGGACTGGCCCCAGGACTGATCCCTGAGGTACCCACTTGTGACTTGCATCTCTTCTGACTGTATACCATTTACCACCACTCTCTGTTTTCTGCCAGTCAACCAGTTTGCCACCCAGTTGACCAACTTCCGACCCCCCGAGCCTACCTAGCTTGTTATCAATCTTCTATGTGGAACAGTGTCAAAAGCTTTGCTGAAGTCAAGGTGAAGCGACATCAACTGCTCCCCTTGGTCCACCACTCTGGTTACCCAGTCAAAGAAATCTATGAGATTAGTTTGACAGGACCTTCCTTTGTGAACCCATGCTGTCTTGGATCCTGTGCCCCTATGGATTCCAGGTGTTGCACTATCCTTTCCTTAAGAGTGCCTCCATAATCTTGCCCACTACTGAGTAAGACTGACGGTCTGTAGTTCCCGCCTCCTCCTGCTACCACTCTTGTGGGTGGATCACATGAGCCTTTCTCCAGTCTTCTGGGACCTCTCCTGTGCTCAGAGACTCACTAAACAATTCTGCTAATGGCTCTGCTAGTTCCTCCTTTAGCTCCTTAGGTACCCTGGGATGTATGCCATCAGGTCCCATTGCCTTATCCACCTGAGCTTGCAAGCTCTTGGTGGACCCTTTCTTTGTGAAGGAGTAGTGCTCACCTCCTCCCCTGTGTCCATGATGCTGAGCTGTGGGCCCTGCCTACCTTCTCTTCAGTAAATACTGAGCAAAGTATCTGTTGGGATAGATGCCTTTACAGGGTCCTCCTCCTCACATGCTCCCTTTTCTCCATTAAGCTTAGCAGCCACCCTCTGGACTTTCTCCTTTCACTAATGTATCTATAGAAAGTCTTGTCACCTTCTTTACTATTCGTGCTAGTGTTTCCTCAGTTTGGGACTTTGCCTGCCTTACTGCCTTACCTGCTTCCCTTAGGGCAGTTTGGTATGCCCTCCTATCTTCATCCCGCTGTGTTCCCTTATATTTTCTGAAGGCCAGCCTTTTGGCTCTGACCTTTTCTGCTACTATATTTGAGAACCAAAGTGGTTTCCTTCTTCTTTGCACTTCCTTTTCTGTCTAACACAATGGGATGTTGCTTCAAGTATTGTATCCTTAATGCTTGCCCACTTTGCCTGTACCTCCTCACCTGTGTTTCTTTTGCCAGGGCTAGCTTAACTCTGTTGGCCATCTTATCAAAGTCAGCTCCTCTGAAGTCCCATATTTTTGCCTTGGAATGGGATGATTTAGATGTAGTAGCCAAATTGAACCATACCATGTGATGGTCACTGGCCCCAGGTGACCTTCTACCTGGAGATCTGTGATCCCTTCTTTGTTAGTCAGTACTAGATCTAGGATAGCCCTGTCTCTTGTGGGTTGCTGTACCAGTTGTTTGAGGCCCTCCCTGCAGGGAATCCACTATGAGTCTAGTTCTGGCAGATGTTCCTGCTGGTATTGACCAATCTGTATCTGGCATGTTGAAGTCTCCATTATCAGAACCTCCCTTTAGCTGTCATGTTTTGTATATCTTCTA
Source organism: Neoceratodus forsteri (assembly GCA_016271365.2). NCBI lineage: Eukaryota > Metazoa > Chordata > Ceratodontiformes > Ceratodontidae > Neoceratodus > Neoceratodus forsteri. Next base: position 662,574,164 of record CM057458.1, read on the forward strand.
ACAGTAATGTTCTATGTCCTCCTCTGGTCGGGGGCCTGTAGACAACCCCAGTTCTTATGGCTGTCCCATTACCTGTTTCCAGGGTGACCCACAGTTCTTCTGGCTCCTTATGTGTATTCTGAATTTCTGTAGCTTTGATATTTTCGTTAACATACAGGCCACCTCCCCCCTTTTGCCTCGGTCTCTTCTAGAACAATACATATCCAGGTACTGAAGTCTCCCAAGTGTGGTTACTGGTAAACCCGTCTCACTAATTGCTACTATGTCCAGTTTAGCTCTGACATTATTGCCTGCAGGTCTGGGATCTTATTTCCCAGGCTGTGAGCATTTGTGTACATGATTTCCATTGGCCAGATTTTGGTGTGTTAGTTGTTGGGTGAAGTTTGGCATTACCCCTGTGCATCGTGATGGGGAGACAAACCTTTTTCTTACCTGGTGATGCAAATGAATGGCAAACACGCTGAATTCCTGTTTGACCACTAGCTGAGGGGAGGGTGTTCTTCCCAGTGACGATGGGGTGCTGCACCCTCTCCCCATTTGCTAGTTTAAATATTCTGCAAAGACGTCAAACTTGCCCTAATGCACTGACTCCTCTTTAGTCAGATGCAGTCCATCAAATTTAAAGAACTTTCGCTCCCAGAACTGTTGCCAGTTCCTACAAATCTGTGTCCTTTTCCTGGCACCAGTCCTTGAGCCACGTGTTTGCTCCCTATCTCCCTTCTCTGACCTTCCGTCCATCTGCTCCTTCTCCCAGACTGGCAGGATCTCAGAGAAGGAGATGCCAGACGAAATAGATGATAGTTTGTCACCCAGCCTAGTCAGGTGTTCCTTGGTCTCCTCAACTGACCGGCTGGCGAGATCATAGTCCCTATGTGTACTAGGACATCAGTGTTTTCTCCTGCTTTGTGAACAATTTTAGCAATGGGTCAGTGTCTCTCCATGCTGATGTACCTGGGAGACATCTGACCATCACCCTGGCTGGAGATGGGTATCAACTCCCAATCATAGAGTCTCCTATGATCAGAAGTTTTTGGATTTCCTTTGTGCTTGTTTAGTTTGGTTCCTGATTTGGGTGAGTATTGTTGTGCTAGCTCTGTGCCGCAGTGTCCTGCTCTGCAGTGTCTTCTGCCTCTTTATTTGATTTCAGAGATAGAGGCAGATACCTGTTTGTAGTGTTTACATGGTTTTGGAGGTAATGTGTTGGAGAGCAGAGGGGATGGGGCACCTGATTTTGTCCTCCTAACCACCTGCCAACCTCCTGGACCAACTACCCTCTGCGGTCGAGGTTTTTCTGTTGGATGCTGGGAAATGGCGGGTGGTTCTTATAATGTATTTCCTCTTAATATGAAATGTGGGTGCAATCTCTGCCCATGCTGCCCGGAGCTGAGACCTAAGATCTCCAAAGGCCCAGCATGTAGACAGTGTCCTAAATCCTGTAAGACTGTCCTTCTGAAAATTGTTCCACAGTACCTGCAGTTAATGAAATCCATTCCAAATAAGTTGCTGGGTTTGTAACCTAGTCAGAGTAATTAGAAGGAAAAAAAATGCAAGTAATGGTTTAATTGTGCTTTGTTTAACTTGTTATAACAAGTTAAATTACTAGTGCCCTGTAAATGAGATCACCTTGTGGAGGCCCCACTGATCCGCCCTTCCTGTTCTGCCACAGGAAATGTTACAACTGTGGTACCCTATAAAAGGAGTGTAGTGTGGGGTGGTTGGGGATGGGGTGGGTGGCTGGGCCTTCCCTGCCAAAAAGAAGAACCACGGACGAAAGAACAAGGAGGTAAGAGCAGAAACAATCAGTCAACAACAAATGCAGTAACCCTGAAAGCTTATCCTAATGTTAGATAAAACTGTAAAACATGTAAAGCACCACCTGTAATAATTTCCAGAAGATATACCTGTAAGAAACACTTTGCTCCAGAGAAAAATAAAGCAGTAACAGAAGATATACCTTGCAAAAGACAATTTGAATCAGAAGATTACAGCAGTAATCTGTTAGCACACACCTGTAGGCACACCTTGTAATAATGCAGAAGAAGGTATACCAGCAACAACAATTTGAATCAGAGAAAAAATAAAGCAATGAAATGTTAGCAACAAACAGTAGCAATCCCTGTGAGTAAAAAATAAAAACACCACCACACAGTAAATCTGCTTAGCCAAACTAAGTCTTAATCCTTCTCCCTTGCTCTGGTAAGTTTCTCTACTCTGCCTTTCAAGCAGTCTTAGAAGGAAAGAGCTCAGGTGAAGCTAGGTGCCTTGGCCAGCAAACCAAGTCTTCTACCTCCAAGTCCAAGTAGGACTCTGAACTGGTAATGTTGCCCCAGTACTATGAAGTGGAGATATCTGTGGTGGCTGGAGTGTACCAGTATGTGCTGGTATGCATCATGCATATCCAGGGATGTTAACCAATCCTGAGGTTTCAGGAAAGGAAACAGCAATCCCAAAGAAATCGTTCTGAATTTTTCTCAATCCATGGAGCTGTTCAGATTTCTGAGGTTGAGAATGGGGCACACACCTCCTAATTTCTCTGGAACTAGGAAGTAGTGGGAGTAGAATTCCATGTTTATTTCTGACTCTGGCACTATGTCCACTGCCCCGTTGCTCAGGCCTGCAATCTCCTGTGTCAGAAGCTCTGACATGTGAGCTGATAATGAGGGGCTACTTTCTGGGTGGGTAGTCTGGGGGAGTTTCTGTAAAATCATGGGACTACCCCTCCTGGATAATTCTGAGGACACACCTGTCCGCTGAAATGGACCACCACTGATGGGGAGTGGTGGTAGTGGGTCAGCTCCCTACCTTTTCCACAGAAGGACTGCTTGTTCTGAAAGAACAGATCCTCTTCCCTTCTCAGGGTTAGCAGGTGCTGGCCTGGAAGTCTTGAGACTAATTCCAGTTTTGTGTGACACCTTAGGAAACTTCTCTACCTGCTGTCCAAACAGGCACGTTCCCAAGGGGACGCTCATAACCTGCTATTGTACATCTTGGGAGAAACCAGACGTTCAAACCCAGGAGTGCTGCCGTGGTAAGACTGGGGTCAGACTTATCACCCTCTACATCCTCCCTGGAAGAAGGGTCATAGAGAGAGATGTGGTTCATAGGCCCTCTAATCCATAATGTGGTTGAGGCAACACCAGAGACAATGGAACTGAATCTGGCACTAGGAGAATCCCCAGCGCTGGGCCAGGCCCAAAGAGCACAAACTCAGCACTGGAAGCAAACCAGGTGCCAACAACCCAGCTGGCACCAAAGTGACTGGCATTTGTACCACTGCCGGTCCCATTCCAACTCTTGATGGAGGTGCGTCAGTGAACAGGACTCAGCAGAACGATTAGTGGCAAGGATCTAAGGGCTGCTGCTGGAGCCAAATGCTCCATCTGGTCAGAGAGCACTGCCAGCATGTCCAGTTCCACTGACCCAGAGGGGCCAGAGGCCGGCTCCACGGGCAGAACCACAAGGGCCAGATGCTGCACCAACTGCTCTGTAAGAGCTGCCCAGTGGTGATGCTGCCCACTGGAGTCTCAATCTGCAGACAGAGAGGGACTACAGGTCTGACACATCAACATCCCGGACCTAGAAACCCCCCAATGACATCAATTGCACTGGTGAGAACTTCCGAATCTTAGAGGCCGAAGATTTCCCTGTAGACCACACAATGGGCGCCCTCGAGCTATACTGTTTCTTCTCCTTCCGGCAGGAAGAGGAAGAACTCAAGGCTGAAGAACCCGACAAGGATCGGGAACAGGCCCTGCTACTTTTTGTGCTTCCAGGGGGAATGTCCTTCCTTCTGTGGTCAGAACCCTTCCCCTGAAGGGAAAGTGGACTGGACACTGCCCGAGCAGGATCCCTACTGTGTGCCATGGCCTTCGACCGTAGACTCAGCAGAGCTGAGAGAAACTGACAGAAATATTTACTCAAAAACACTAAACTGACACAAAAGTAAAACTCCAGCTTTAAATAAGCGAGACTGTCAGTGATACAGACTGGAGGGCAGAGGAAAAAAGGAAATCAGGTCACTGAGGCCCAGTGCCAAGTTAAGCCTGTGCTGCAAGCTCTCTCTCATGGTGCCGCACATACGTGCAATTTACCTCAGTGCCAGTTCCTGAAAAGTTCTGACTCCCACAGGGTCCTAGCACCTCCGGCTCAGATCCATTAGTGGGAAGCAATGGTGAAGACTGATTCCTAGAACATCCTGCAATATTTCATGACGGGTAAAGCTCCCTGTGAACTGGGGAGACTATTTCAATGAGTACTGTGTACAGTACTGGAGGCCCCATCTCCGCAAGGACATAGATAGGGTGTAGGCGGTACAAAGGAGGGCAACCAAAATGGTGCATGGCCTGTATCAAAAGCCCTATAGAGAAAGGCTTAAAGAATTAAATATGTACTCCCTGGAGAAAAGGAGTGAAAGGGGAGATATGACTGAAACATTCAAATACCTCACAGGTGAAAAAAAAATACAGGTTACTCACCTTTAACAGGAGTTCTAGTAATGCTATATGTTGTTCATCCACACTTACAGGCAGGTTCCTTGCCGCTTTAAATCTTGCCAGAAGGACTTCAAGCTGGCTCCTCCCACCCACCCAGGTGGTAAACTCTCGTCTCGGCCCCATGACGCCAGATCTAGCCCGCTGGAAGCCAGATTGCATGGCGAAGCCTTGGAGGTTGAGTGGGTTGTATGGATGAACAACATATACCACTCCTAGAACTCCTGTTACAGGTGAGTAACCTGTATTTCTAGGGACGTGGATATGTTGTTCAATCCACACTTACTGGTAGACTCCTTGCAGTTTTCCGGGAGGAGGGAGGCAAGGCGCGCACCCCCTACTTGAGAAATAAGGACTGGAGAACTGAGGTCCCAAAACCAGCATCCGTGACTCAAGGTCGATGTGGTAGTGGGTAATGAAGGTGTGTGCTGACTTCCAGGTAGCAGCTCTGCAGATTTCCTGGATAGGGACGTACCTGGAAGCAGCCACTGAAGCAGCGGTATAGTGGGTAGAATGAGCGCTTATCCCTCTGGGAGGCTCCAAGCCCACCAACTTATAGCAGAGAGCTATGCAGGAGGTGACCCACCTGCCTATCGTCCGCTTCGCTGCAGGTCTGCCAGGTGCGGCTTCAGCGTAGGTGGACAAACAGCTGGCGTAACCTTCCTCCCGAATCTTCAGTCGTCCACTCCCTTATAATAAGAGAGCACTCTTCTAGGGTCCAAAGTATGGAGCCTATGTCTGAACTTGGTGTGATTGGGGTAGAACACTGGCAAAGTCAACACCTGGTTAAGGTGAAACTCCGACACCACCTTCGGAAGGAATTTCGGGTGGGGCGCAGGACTACCTTGTCCCTGTGGAAAACCAGATAAGGAGACTCGATGGAAAGCGCCTGGAGCTCTCCCATCCTTCTGGCTGATGTAATAGTCACCAAGAAAGCGGTCTTCCATGAGAGGTGGGAGATATCGCACCTGTGCATCGGTTCGAATGGCTTGCCCATGAGCTTAGCCAATACCAGCAGTAGATCCCATGGAGGTGGAGGTTCTCGCACCAGAGGGGATATGTGATCAAGGCCTTTGAAAAAGCGCCCGGCCACCTTTTCCTGAGCCACCGACTTCTCTGGTCGGCGCCGGTAAGCAGAGATGGCTACTCAGGTGACCCTTAAGGGTCATCGACTCAAGCTCCTAGCTGAGAAAGGGACTAATGAGTCCAGAATGCTGGCCAAGGAACAGGAGGAAGGGTCCAACCCCTTTATCCTGACACCAAATGGAGAATCTCTTCCATTTGAAGGCATAGCATTTTCTGGTCGACTTTCACGGATGCCTCAACAACATTGAGGACCTCGCCGGAAAGACCCAAGGCCTGGAACTCTAGCCACTCAGGAACCAGGCCGCAGGTGCAGGGATTGAAGGTCCGGGTGGAGTACTTTCCTCTGGATGACGAAGATCAGGTCCTGGTGGGCTGGAAGCTGCCTCGGTAGCCTGGAGCTGAGGCTGAAGAGATCTGGATACCAGAACTGACGGGGCCAGTCTGGGGCTACCAGAATCACCTGCGCCTTGTTCCTCCCTCGCCTTTGAGAAGCACCTTGTGGATCAAGAGAAATGGGGGGGGGGAGGCGTAGAAGAGGCCCGTAGTCCACGGCCTCGAGAAGGCATCCACCTGCAGCGAGCCCTGCTGAGGGGGGGCGGGCATGAAACAGCCTTAGCTTTGCATTCTCCCTGGAGGCAAACAGGTCCACCTGAGGTGTGCCCCAGTGGAAGAACAGATCGTGTACTACCTCCGGCAAGAGAGAACACTCGTGAGATGCAGCACCAATCTGGCTTAGGGCATCAGCCATAGTGATGGAGGCTCCCGCCACATGAATGGCTAGGAGATCCGCCTCCAGTCTGCTCACGAGAGACCAAGTGCGGAAAGTTTCCTTGCACACAGGCAAGGAGCGCATCCCATCCTGGCGGTTTAGGTAATACATGGTCATGGTGTTGTCCATCTGGACCTGGACCACTTGACCCCGTATAAAAGGAGCGAAGGCAGTGAGGGCTAGTCGGACAGCTCAGAGCTCCAGCAGGTTGATGTGGCATCGAGACTCCTGAGGGGACCAGAGGCCGTGTGCTCTGATCTCCCCCAGATGGGTACCCCAATCCATCAGAGAGGCGTCTGTCGTGAGAGTGACCGTCGGCTCTGGGCAGACAAACGGGATACCCTCCTGCAGATAAACCAGAACGATCCACCACTGGAGAGCGTTCCCCATCTCCTGGGTCACTATCACTGGCTGGTCCAGAGGACTGGAGCACTGTGACCATTGGCGGGCCACTCCCCACTGCAGGGGACGCATGTGCCAGCTGGCCCAATGGATCACGCTGGTGCAGGCTGCCATGAAGCCCAGGAAGTCACCGGGCAGGGCGTAACTGCCCAACCAGAAATGATTGGACAAAGGAGGAAAGAACCTTGGCCCTGTCTGCCGGGAGCCGTGCTCTGGCTCAAAGAGAGTCAAGCTCTGCCCCGATTAACTGAATCACCTGCGTTGGCACGAGTTCCGATTTGGCCTCGCTGATGAGGAGGCCAATCTGAGAGCAGACCTCGAGGGCCAGATCCCTGGACCATTCCACCTCCGGCTTGGAGGAGGCTGCAATCAGCCAGTCGTCCAGGTAAGGGTACACCCAGACCCTTCAGCCCCACAGGAATGCTGCCACCATGCCATGCATTTGGTAAGACCCTGGGAGCTGGACAGAGGCCGAAGGGCATGGCCCGGAACTTGAAAAGGGATCCTTCTGCTCTGAAGCGGAGGAATCGCTGGTGGGACGGACAGATTGGGACATGAAAGAACGCATCCTGAAGGTCCAGAGAACAGAACCACATGCCTCGTTCCAAGAATGGGATGATCTGAGCCAGACTGACCAATCTGAAGGTTGGAGACCTTAGAAACTTGTTCATATCGTGTAGGTCTAGAATGGGGCGCCAGCCCCACGTCCGTTTTGGGACCAGGAAGTACCTGGACACAAACCCCTGGGTCTGATGGAGGATCTGCCACCTCCCTGATCACCTCCTTCTGGAGGAGCAGGGCAATGTTGGCTCGACGGGCCGACAGAGAGGCTGCGGACCCAGTAGCCCCTCGTGGGGCGATGTGGCTTGATACGGTGGGGACGGTTCGATTCCAGAGGCAGACAATTTACCACTACCAGCACCCAGTGGTCCTCGTGGTGATATCGGACCAGGAGGAAAGGAAGTATGGGAGCCGTCTCCACAGCGGGAACCCGGGAAGGAGGACGTAGTTTGGGGCTTACACCCTCAACCCATCACTGGGCAGGCCTGAGGAAGGACCGCCGAGGAACCTCCTGACCTTTCTCTCCGGCTTCCTCTTGAGGAAGCAGCAGGCTTGGCTTTGAGTGCCGTGCGCAGCCTGCAGGCCTTGGTGCTGGTGTTGCTGGGCCGGACGTGCCGCAGGGGCTGAAGGCCAAAAGGGCTTACGCTGCTGCTGGCGGCCTTTATCCTTCCGGGCAGATGTGACCTAGTCCAAGGTGGCACTGGACTTCTCGATCCGCTGAAGATGCCCCTCAACTCTGGGACCGAACAAGTCTGTACCCAGGAAGGGAATGTCTGCCAGCTTGTGCTGGGTATCTGCCATGAAGGTGGAGATACGCAGCCAAACTCTGCGACGCATGGCCACTGCAGCTGCTACTGACCGGGCACACAAGTCAGCGATGTCCAGGGAAGTCTGGAGCTGCTGTTTGGTCACCGCCCTTCCCTGATCCCGCACCTGGTTGGACCGTGAGTTTGAGATCAGCTGGAAGATGAGGAATCACCTCATCCAGGGAGCCCAAAAGGGCGGTGAAAGTGTGCCATCAGGACAGCCGAGCTGGCCTGACGAAGGCCTAGGAAGGAGGAAGCAGCATAAACTTTCGCCTGAGTAGTCCAACGCCTTGACCTCTTGTCGGTAGGTTTGTCCATGCACCAGCGCCCCGAACGCTGGAAAACACTGTCGGTCACGAGCCCCTCCGCAGTGGGGTGCTCGGAGAAACCGGAGAGTGAACCGTTGGGAACTGCATACTTCCGAGCCATCCTAGCTGAAGGTGGACAAGAAGCTGGCCGCTGCCACAGCTCCAGGGCTGGGCCAACGTAGTTTTCGGCCACCAGAAAGGCCTCCGTGGGGGAATCCCCTCGGTCCAGTATCTCCGTGAGAAGATACAAGCCTTTGTGTGAAGCAAATAAACAAAACAAAACGATGTAAGAAACCACTATGGTTCTCAAAGGAAGTGGCAGTGAAGGTTCAAGAGAAAAAGAAAGCATTCAGGAAGTACAAGGAATCACAGAAGGAGCAGGACAGAGAACTATATCAGTTAAAGCAAAAGGAAGCTGGGAAGGCAGTCAGAACAGCAAAGGCCCAAACCGAGGAAAAGATAGCCAACCCAGTTAAGAAGGGATAAACCTTTATAGGTACATCAAGGAGCGAAACGTAAGACCAAGGGAGGGATAGTGAGGCTTAATAAAGGGGAGGGAGGGTGGGCAGAGGGTGACTGTGAAAAGGCAGAGATACTAAACAAATATTTTTGCTCAGTATTTACAAAGGAAGAGGGGGAGGTACCAAAAACAAACAGTAGAAACACTCTGGATACAGAAGTTGATACCAGCCCATTTACAGAAGAAAGGGTTCTGAAAGAACTCTTAAAACCGAAGGTGGACAAAGCAATGGGGCATGATGGGATTCACCCAAAAATTTAAAAGAACTAAGGGTAGAACTAGTGACACCCACTGACTACCCTCTTTAACAAATCATGGGAGGATGGGGTGGTACCCGAGGACTGAGGAGGGCAGATGTGATTCTCCTTCACAAAAGTGGGAGCAAGGCAGAAGCAGGAAACTACAGACCTGTTAGTTTAACCTCAGTGGTAGGGAAAATGATGGAATCACTCTGAAGGAAAGAACTGCTCTAGTATCTAGAGGCCAGAGGGGCACAGGACCCAAGGCAGCATGGATTCACAGCGGAAGGTCGCCAGACAGATCTGATAGATTTCTTGACTGGGTGACCAAGTAGTAGATCAGGGAGGGGCTGTGGACATGGCCTACCTAGATTTTAGCAAGGCATTTGACACAGTCCCACACAAAGATTAATATACAAGTTAGCCAGCCTGGGAGTGGGTCCCAAGATGACAGCCTGGGTAAAGAATTGGCTGGAGAATAGGACACAGAGAGTAACAGTAAATGGAGTCCACCTGAAGAAAGGGGTTACTAGTGGGGCACCGCAGGGTTCAGTATTAGGATCGGTCCTCTCAATGTCTTTATGTTTACATTGCAGAGGGACTGGAAGAAAGTATGTCTCTTTGCAGATGACACAAAGATCTGCAACAGAGTTGAAGCACAAGGTGGGTGGAAAGGATGAGAAGGACTTGGCAAGGTTAGAGGAATGGTCAAATGTCCTGGCAGCTTAGATTCTATGCTAAGAAGTGCATAATGCACCTGGGAAACAAAACCCAGGGAAGAGTACACAATGGGGGTGAGATACTAACAACAACAAAAATGGAAAGGGACCTGGGGGTAGTCATATCAGATGACCTAAAGGTGGGCAAGCAATGTGAGAGGGCAGCAAGGAGGGCTGGGGGGATACTGGGATGCGTAGGGAGAGGCATCACCAGTAGAAAACAGGAAGTTATTATCCCTCTGTACAGACAGCTGGTGAGACCCCATCTGGAGTACTGTGTGCAGTTCTGGAGACCCAATCTCCGCAAAGACATAGACAGGATGGAAGCTGTCCAGAGGAGGGCAACTAAAATGGTGCAGGGTCTGCATCGGAAGACATATGAGAGAGACTTGAGCTTAATATGTATAGCCTCGAGGAAAGGAGGGAGAGGGGGACATGATAGAAACTTCGTACCTCAAGGGACCTCAACAAAGTCCAAGAGTGTAGCATCTTTCAAAAAGAGGTGCAAGAACAAGGGGGCACAATTTGAAGATGGGGGGCGTCTCAGAGGTAATTTAAGGAAGTATTTTTTCAAAGAGAGGGTTGTGGATGCATGGAACGGCCTTCCGGAGGAGGTTGTGGAGTCAAAAACAGTGGTGGAATTCAAGCATGCATGGGACAGTCATAAGGCAATTCTAGGGGGTGGGTGTAGGAAGAAGTAGGCTGCTGGTTAACTAGGATCTGCAGCTTATCCACTAGGTAAGGAAATGGGCAGACTGGGTGGGCCAAGCAGTTCTTATCTGCCATCAAATTCTACGCTTCTATGTTACTGGCCCATTTTGAAATGGGTTTGAGCTTATCCCAGTGGACTCTTGGAGATGAGCCAAGCATTCAAGAAACGAGGATGGGCTCGCCCACTGACTGACCCCCAGTGGACTCCAAGTCAAGCGGCCTGGAGAACAAGGAGTCATCGTCATCAGACTCCAGGGAGTCTGTGAACAGCTGCCGAGCACCTGAGCCACCTTCTATCTGCTGAGGTCGACAGGGAGTGAGGGTGACCGACAACCTATGGGGCAAACCCTGACCCAACCGAGAATCCTTGGTTGGGGCCCCAGTCTTCGGTTGTGGAGGCGGAGGTTCCACCACAATGGGTGGTATAGCCGGTTTTGGCCAAACAACGGTGCCGGTCTGCTCCTCAACCACTACGAGGGTTGTTTGACCCTCGGTGACAGCCACTTAATGGCTGGGAAGCGTCGAGTCGGCTTATTCGGTCAAAAGGAGCTGTTGCCATATTAAATCTCGTGGCGCGCCGTACATTTGCGCCACAGCCTATCCTCCGAAGAGGAAGGAAGACGAGATTGAGCGGCGCCGCTTCCACAGTAAGCGAGACCGGACATCCATGGGATCGGCCAGACTGGAAAGAGGTCCGAGACAGAGACCTTCGTGTTTTGAGGGTGGGTCTGAAGGGGGGGGGGTCGGGGGAAACCCGCTCCTCCCTCGATTCAGTGACCTTAACCGGGGACTCCGGCACAGGAGACACAGGCAAGTCCTCGGTTTCCACTGGGGGAACCGGTGAAGAAGGGTTGTTGGCTTTTCCGGTTGACAGCCCGTCCGACGGGTCGAGAAAAATCTCGACTGCGTCAACGGTCGTCTCGGCCGGCTGACCTGATGGGGACACCGTGAAGCCAGCGGCCTTAGCCGCAACCTCGACCGAAGTAGAGTGTCGACTATCCGGGGAAGGGGACCTCTCCCGCTGCCAAGAACGTCGACGGTGGGACTTACCATTGGGGTCCTTCTTTTTGGACTGAGAGGAATGTGCCGAAGGCCATTCTCCCTTGGTGGAGAGAGGTTGGCAAAGCTCCTTGAAAGAAGCTGTGTAGGAGGAACCCAAGGAGAGTGGGATAAATGCCGTGACCGAGGATGATGATGATGATGCGGCCTGGGCCGCCTCCTCCTCGAGGGCGATAATTTGTTCCAGCTGTTTGGCTCAGCCCGCAGCCGCGGACACAGCCTACGGGCCTCCTTCGACTTAACCGGAGGATAACGCTTTCTGGGTCGCCCAACAGCAATCGGGCACGCGTCCTCCAAGATCGGGTTTAAAGGATTTGCACAACCCACAAGCCTGTAAGTCATGGCTGAGTCCAAGGCAATAAACGTACGTGGGGTGCGGATCGGTCCAAGACATCTTCTGCCCACAGGGGCACAGACGAAATCCGGGAGTCGATTTGTCCATCGCAGCCGCGAGGGAAGATAAAGACCGAAGTCTTGTAAATTTTAAAATAAGTTTCGGATTAACCGAAGAGTTTGGATCCAGGCCTAAAACGCAGAGCACAAAGGAGGGAACCTGAGCTTCCAAGCGGTAAGGAAGATCTGGCGTCATGGAGCGGAGCCGAGAGTTTTACCACCCGGGTGGGTGGGAGGATCAGCTTGAAGACCTTCCGGCAAGATTTAAAATGGCAAGGAACCTGCCTGTAAGTGTGGATTGAACAACATATCCACGTCCCTAGAATGAACATTACGTACCTACCAAACTTCTTGATCTACCTGTGTATCTTCACCATTCATCACTGTTGGGTACTATGCCGGGGGCGCTAGGACCCCGCGGGAAGATTTTTAGCTTAAAGGGGACAGGAACTGATTACTTATGTGCAGTTGCTTGTAACGTCTAGTTTCATAAGTTATATTCGTACCTCTAAAGGATCCCCATTTAACTGTGCCTGAATAAAACCTGAAGCTGTCAGCTGTGTTTTGTATTGTTGTCTTTGAATGGACAACATTCTGTGCAGTTCCTTTCATGGAACCAAGAAATGGAATTATGTACTTACCGTAATTATTGATCTTCTTGGACAGTTTCCATCATTCATTCACACTAGTGGCATAGCGCTGAAGGCGCTAGGACCAAGTGGGAGAACATTTTTCAGAAGGGTCGGTGCCAAGACAGGACCGCACGGCACCGCGAAACTAGCTCGCGCCTGTGTAGGCTATCTCGGCGTTGACCCTCCAACCGCCTCAGTACCTTTTCGACCGACAAGGAGGTGCAGCATAACTAATGAAAATAACTTATCCTGACTTTCTGGGCCTGAGAGGGCCCAGATGGCCCTTGCAAGAAGGGTCAAAGAACAATGTCTTCACAGCCTGAACCATAGGACCATGACGACCAGGAAAGAAACTGAGTGAACCCAGGGGATGGTGAGTGGGCATATGAATGAGTGATGGAGACTGTCCAAGAAGATCAATAATTACGGTAAGTACGTAATTTCCATATCTTCCTGGACTAAGTCTTCATCACTCATTCACACTAGTGGGAGAGTACAGAGCTAAAACTAACATCACTGAGTACGGTGGTAAGAGATAGGGTTCACTCAGAAAGGACGGCCAAGGACTATCCTGCTAATAAAAACAGCCGTCTTGGAAAGAGCATCTAGAACATAGTGCTTACAAGATAAGCGCTCGAGTTGTAACTCACCACCTTGCAGACGACAGCAATGGACACAAAATGAAACTCTACTCAGAAGCTGCAACCACTCTAGGAGAGCGTCGAGAACTCGGTCTCACAATTTGGTCTAGGACCAAAATTAAAAGTGTCAAAGGCATGTACTGATCTAATGTAAAAGGACCTTAGGAACTGAAAGAGCTGGAGGTAAAGTCTACTGGTTCAGGGTAGATCGAAAAGTGCAGATGGAAACCCCCACTACCAAGTATGGCGGACCTGCATACAACAGGTCCAGGAGCACTTGAACCCCTTACTTGGTGAGCAAAAGAAGGTCCAGGTGGGGTTAGCCCATCAAGAAGAATGGTTTCCACTTTGTCACTGAAACCTTCCTAATGGAAGGCCAAAGAATGACTTAGAAGCCTCTTGTGGTGGTCTAGTAGAACCAGATCCTACCCACTTCATATTCCAAAAAGGAATTATCCTGCCCCTGTGTATACAACTGTAGTAGCAGTCTCTGAACTCAGGGAAGAGGGGGGGAAGTGTCAGGAGGATGTGTCCACTGTGGAAAAACATTCCGAAAGAAAAACACAGGGGCTGGATTTCTAAGGCAAATAGAAGCAGATGCGCGTCGAGGAGAGACGCAGTAGGACCACGTTAGGGCTAACCCATTTGTTGAAAGTGACTGAATAGCAGCAGAAGGGACTTAATGCGGTGAGGCACCACTCACTCTGGCCTTCCTAAAGGGAGTAGGAAAGGACTCTAGTTTGCTTGCTGAAAAACAAACATCACAGCTCTGTCACGCACTAGGAAAGGATAACTTCATGATTGACTGGCACGGAACCAGTGCGCAGGAACCGAAGGTGTGAATATTTGAGACGCCATCTCAGAAAAAAGACCTACTTGACCTACAGTCAAGAAAGTACAGTTACGTAAGAACTTACCGTAACAGTAGATCTTCGAGAACAGCTCTTGCAGCAGGTTACACCATTAGGACTGAAGCCGGCAGGCGCCAGGACCCCACGAAAAATTTCTAGCTAGCTATCTTCAGCGGGGACCGCCCCCGATGTCGGTCCCGCCTCCGACGTCAGGCGTGGTACATAAGGGGGCGGTCCCGCCAGAATCCCCAGTTCTCCTGCCGGAGACTCCGCCGCAGGATGACACTGAATGGGAGACCAAGGATCTGCGTCAGAAGGCAATAAAGGAGAAAATCTCAACCAAAGCGCTTTTCTTTCCCTCCGCTTCAATCATCCATGACATATTGCTTCTGCTTTAACCTTTCATTTTGTTTTGTTGTTTGTTTTTTTAGGCAGAGCCGCATCCTCTAAGGGGAAGGAGGCGGAAGTATCTGCTGCAAGAGCTGTTCTCAAGATCTACTGTTACGGTAAGTTCTTACGTAACTGTACTATCTTCCGAGATACAGCTTGCAGCAGGTTACACCATTAGACTGATTCCCAAGCAGTAACGCTGCCAGAAGATCCGGGAGGAGGCATAGAGACAAAAGAAAAAACAATCCAAGTCCTGACTCAGGACAAGAGACCTGGTAACACCGCTTAGGCCGAAACTGCCTCACGCCTAGAGGCTATGTCCAGAGTGTAATGCCTGATACAGATATGTACAGAGCTCCAAGTAGCAGCAGCGCAATAGCTGAAATAGAGACATTTCAGCCGCTTGCAAAAGAAGTGGCCATACCTCTGGTAGAATGACCTCGGATAGAACCCGGAGGGGTTTTTGTTTAATCTGGTAGCAGTGCGAGATACACTGGACAAGCCAGTTGACAAGGTCTGCTTCAACACCGTTGGCCTTCCATTCTCTGAGAAAAGAGACTAAAAGCTGGTCAGAAGCCGCAAGGGTTTAGTTCTGTTAAGGTAATACCTCAGGCTGCGTGAACATCCAGGGTATGAAGCAAAGCTCTCCTCTGTTGGAGTAATCTGAAGTAGACCGGAAGGTCAATATCCTGATTTAAAGTAAGTGTCAAAACCACCTTAGGCAAAAACTTTGGGTTCGTCCGTAGAGATACTCTGTCCCGGTGGAAAACCAAATAAGGCTCTTTACACATGAGAGCATGAAGCTCAGAAATCCTTCTGGCTGAAGTAACAGCAACTAAAAATAACGTCTTCCACGACAGAAAACGTAGCTCGCAATCCGCGGCAGGCTCAAAGGGAGGGAGCGTAAGTTGTTCCAGGACAAAGAGCAGATCCCACGGAGGCACAGGGTCCCTAATGGGAGGCCTAAGGTGCAACACTCCTCTAAGAAACTCCCGAGAAGCGTCAAGCTGAGCAATAGTATAGTGCCCCACCGGAAGATGGTAGGCCGAAATAGCACAAAGGTGCACCTTAATAGAGGAGTAGGCTAGCCCAGAATTGAAAAGAGAAAGGAGGTAGTCTAGAACCACTCCAACAGGACAACCTAAAGGGGAAAGGTCACGAGCCTGTGACCATAGACAAAAACGACGCCACTTCATGGCGTAAGTGGCATGCATTGCTGGCTTTCTGGCTGCGGAGAGAATCTCAGCAACCTCTTGCGAGACCCCGTGGTGCAAAATGGCTATGTCTCTAGGAGCCATGCATGCAGGTTCAAAGAGCGGAGATCTGGATGAAGCAATGAACCTCTCTCCTGAGACAGTAAGTGGGAGTTGAGCGGCAACGGGAGCGGGGTTTCCCGAGACAGCTGTGCCAGCAAGGGGAACCAAATCTGTGTGGGCCAAAACGGGGCCATCAGAATCATTCTTGCATGCTCCCTGCGCAGCTTGAGAAGAACTCTCTGGATCAACGGGAAGGGAGGGAAGGCATAAAGGAATCTGTTCACCCAGGAGAGGGACAACGTGTCTCGCCAGAAAACACCAGGCCCTGGATCTAACGAGCAAAAATTGGGCAGTTTTGCGTTGGATGGGGATGCGAACAAGTCTAGTTCTGGAGTTCCCCATCGAAGGAACAGATCTTCTGCCACCTCCTGAAGAAGTTCCCACTGTGACTCTGGCCTGGGAGCACTCAGGTCGTCCGCGATCGTGTTGTCCACTCCAGGAACATGTACAGCGATCAGGTTTGCGCCGCGTCCGACACCCAATCCCACACCTCATGGCCTCCTGCAAAGGGGTAAGAGTGCGCTCCTTGTTTGTTGAGGTAATACATCACCGCCGTGTTGTCCGTCCTGAAGCAGTGATCGCGCACGGCGGGATCATGGACTGAAAGGCCTAGAGTGCATAGAGGACCACCTCATCTCTAGGACGTTGATATGGAGATGAGCTCCAACGGGTCCATACACCCTGAGACCTCACCCAGTCTAGGTGCGCTCCCCACCCGAGACCCGAAGCATCCGTGGTGAGGGTTATCTCTGGGACGGGCTGCAAACGGGACGCCCTTGGAGAGTGACCCGGGCTAATTCACCATTGCCAGTCTCGAACCACGGATTTCGTGATCCTGACTGGATGCTGCAAATGGTCTTGCCTTGATCCCATTGCGCTTTGAGCATCCATCGTGCTATTCGATGTGGAGCGCGAAGAGGGACAGTAGGAATGGCCGCAGCCATGTGTCCGGAGCAGACGGAAGGACCGACCTGGCTGGTACGATCTGGTTCATCGATAAGTCCCCTATGAGGGACCATATGCTCTGCCCTGTCGGGCTGGAAGAAAAGCTCTTCCTGGATCGTGTCCAGCACTGCTCCTATGAACTGCAGGTTTTGCGACGGTACCAAGACGGACTTCTCTCGATTTATAAGAATGCCCAGCGATCCAAATAGGTCTTGGGTGTCCTGGATCGCGAGCAGAAGCGCCTCGCTGGAGACGGCCATGAGAAGCCAATCGTCGAGGTACGGGAACACATAGTGGCCCTTTCTCCTTAGAGACGCTGCCACGACTGCCATGCATTTGGTAAAGACCCTTGGTGCGGATGACAGTCCGAAAGGGAGAGCCCAGAACTGGAAGTGGTGGCCTAGAAACTCGAAGCGCAGGAACCTCTGATGCGCTTGAGCTATGGGGATATGCAGGTAGGCGTCCTGCATGTCTAAGGACGCTAAATAGGCACCCTGCTTTAGCATGGGGATCAGGCCCGGAGGGTCACCATGCGGAATCTTTGTATGCGATCGACATGTTGAGGTCGCTCAGGTCCAGAACTGGACGGAGGTCCCTGTTTTCTTGGGAACCAGGAAGAAGTGAGAATAATACCCTAGTCCTTCTGGTTTCCCGGGACGTATCTCTATTGCCCCCTTGTTCAGGAGCGTGAGTATTTCTTGCCAGATTAAGGCGCTGTGCTGACCTGAATACCGGGAGAGCAGAGGAGGCCTCGAGGGTGGCTTTTCCGCGAACTCTAAAAAGTGGCCAATGCTGACCAACTGAAGAACCCACCTGTCGGTGGTGACTGCCTGCCATCCCGGCAGGAAGTTCGCAATGCAACCCCCGACCATAACATCCTGTTGATCCCGAGGGGCCGGGGCCAGAAAGGAGTCATGCTGTGGCGGCAGACGGGCCCGCTGGCTGGGTCGCTCTAGGGGCACGTTGACCTCTGCTAGCGGGCTGCTTCCCCTGGGTTCTGTGAAAACCAGAGCCCCTCTGTTGTGTGGCAGAGCGAGGTTGTTGCCTCTGTGTCCGCCCACGAAAACGGCCTTGGTGCCTACGAAAGGACCCAGGCCTAGGCCAGTACATTGCCTGGACCGACCTCACTGCCTTTCCAGCCTCTTGCAGTTTGGTAATAATTTTCTCCGCAGGATTACCGAACAACACATCTCCCTCAAAAGGGGCGTCCATAATGTTCTTCTGGACGTCCGGGGTGAAGCCGGAGACACGGAGCCAGGAGTGTCTCCGGAGACAAACGCCTGAAGCAACTGCTCTGGCCGATGAGTCCGCGGACTCATACGCGGCTCTAAGCACTTGGGTCCCCATGTCTGAACCCGTGCGGAGGAGCTGGAGCATCTCCTCCTTCTGACCACCTTCAGGAAGCTTCTCAGCTGCCTCCAGACCCTGTTCCCACAGTGCATTCTGGAATTGAATCATGTGGGTCAGATAATTCAGGGATCTGATGGCGCAGGTCGCCGAAGCGGACGTGCACCTGCCCAGAGAGTCCAACTGCTTGGATTCTGGATCCGGTGGTAGGGTGCTCAAATGCTGCGGCCTTTGGGACCGGTCATGTGAGGCTGTTATGACCAGAGAATCGGCCAGAGGTTGGTGCGTCAAATACTGGTCCTCCCTAGGGGCCTTGTATAGACGGTCAACTTTCTTTGGCACCGCCGGTAACGAATGGACGCTTCCACGCGGCCTTGGTGACGTCCACAAAAGTGTCCACCAAGGGTGGCACCACCACAGGCTTGGGGTCCTTCTGCCGAAGATACTTAGCCAGGCGCAATCTTTCGGGGTCTAACTCCTCAGATTCCCACCCCATGTTCTCCTGGATATGGCGCATGATATCCATGAACGAGGGTCATCCGGAGGAGACCGTGGAGTCTCACGGGTCCGGAGAAGGGACTGAGATTGAGATGGAGATCTGGAAGTGGAATACACAGATCCTCGTCCTCCGCCGACGGCGAACGCCGGCGCCTCCTGGATCTCTTTGGGCTGGGTGATCCGAAGACGAGGATCTAGACGGAGGTCCTCTTGCACTTCCGAGCCCTGGAGGGGATCTGGACTCCCCTGGGGACAGTAGAGCGCCAGCCACCCGCAGGTGAAGGGGGCCGGAGCCGAAGGAGGAAGAGCGGTGGGAACCACGTCCTTCTTGGTGGTGTCCCACCAGTATGTAAACAGATCCTTTACATCCGCAATAGATAATCCCGACGCCGGGCTCAGACGTCGAGGGTCGGACGTCGGGTCCCGGCGACGGCTCCACAGGGACCTCGGGCGGCGGCGAGGGAGCCCTGGGAGACTGCGCGAGGCCGGGATCGCCCGTCTGGTCTTCGGGCTGCGTCGAGTCTTCCTCCGTAAGGGACTCCTGCCTGACATCGGTCGGAGACGCAGGAGCCCTCTTCTCAGGCGCCACGGACGTCGGTCCCCCTGCCGACGTCCGATGGGTAGATTTGACCGACGACGGTCTGACAGCAGACGATGGCTCCGAGGAGTGGTGACGAACGGCCGACGGAGGTCGAGCCGGCGTCGGGTCTGCCGGCCTCTTCAGAGGGGTAAGCTCCAGGGTCTTCCTCGGCGGCACTGAAGAGGACCGGACGTCGGGTACCGACGAGCGGGAGCCCGACTTGTGACGATGGTGATGACGCTCCCCGGACTTCGCCCCGGCCTTAGGGGTGGAGGACGACAACGGCCTGGCAGTAGGGGCCTGAGAAGATCGAGAAACGGCCACCGCAGCCGGGGGGAGGGAAGAGGCCCTGGACGGGGACCGGTCCGACTTCGATCCGGAGCTGCGGGACTCGGAGGCCCGAGTCGGAGACCTGGAAGGGTCCTTCTCCCTTCTCTTCTTTTCGGCGTGCTTGTGAGAAGATTCCCCTTTTAGAGGACATGGCTCTAAGTTTTTCTTCCAGGAGGAATGCCTGCAGAGCCTTCTGTCGCCGGATCCTGGTGCGGCTGTTAAATCCCTGGCAGAGGGAACAGGCCTGGGTGTCGTGCTCTGGGCCCAGGCACCGAACGCAAGCCGTGTGAGGGTCCTTAAAGGGGATCTGTTTTCCACAAGCACACTTAGACGTATGCCCGGAGGTCGGTGAGGACATCAGAGAAGAAAAATCTTGAAATAAAGCAATTTCCGTGGAAGTTCAGCAACCCGCGTGTGTGGCGCTAGACTGAGACCGAAGGGTCGAAGGCATGCAAGATTCGCGCGAAAGAACTAGGGATTCTGGGCGGGACCGCCTCCCTTTATGTACCACGCCTGGCGCCGGAGGCGGACCGACCGGGCGGGTCCCCGCTGAAGATAGCTAGCTAGAAATTTTCCGTGGGGTCCTGGCACCTGCCGCTTCAGTCCTAATGGTGTAACCTGCTGCAAGAGCTGTATCTCGAGTAAGATTGACGCATGTCGCCGCCCACCAGCGCAGCGGTTGGATTTCCGCCAGACGCCAGCGACCCGGTTCGGGAACGAGCCCGGGAGCAGGAGGGCCGCCGGGGGAGAGGGCTTGAGCATCCCAGGGACTGCCTGCCCTCTCCAGGGGAGGGGGAACCAGAGCTTGGCTCTTGTCTGACCCTGGGTGGAGACCGAGGTACAAGCAGCCTCGATAAAGCGACGCCGCGCCCAGCGCCTTGACGTCAGGGACACTTTTCATCGCGAATACCGAAAACACCTCGCGGCCCCCCAGTAGACTGAGCACCAGGCCCCAACCCTCAATGCCCCTACCTGCCCAGAGACAGCATCCCGACGAAAGATATATACATCGGGGTGTATGGACCCGTACCCCGCCTGGGGGGTATAACCACGGCTCCATGGAGGATGGACTGCACTGGTCACCAGGTTGGTGAGCGAGGGCTGAAAAGGCCGTAGGTGACTCCCGAAGAAATGGGGGGCTGCGAGGAGGAGGAGGAGGAAAAAAAAAAAAAAAGAATGGAGCAGGTCATCTGTTTAGTTGAAGCAAGCAAGGAAGTAGGAACCTGAGTTCCAACTCGCTGGACAGTCACTTCTGTTGCTGCGAGGCTCTGATCAAGAGAAGAAAGCCTGATAAAAAAGGGGGACCAAAAGAGTAGGCAGTCGCCTAGGTCTAGGAAATATCTCTGAATAAGCGAAATCTCTCCTGGAGAAAAGAGATGACCTATACTTCCGCTGGATCGGACTCCCCCAGGGGTAGAAGTAGTCAGGTACTCTTTACTGTAGCTTAGAGACGACCGCCTTAGGGGCTGAGGCGGAACCTGACCAGATCCAAAAGGGTGGTATCGGGTAATTTCTACTAGATCCTGTGCTGTAAAAAAAAATTTTTTTTTTTTACCACTAGTCCGAGCCTGACAAGGCTTTCAGGCTGCTATTTCGCAAGGATCGCCTGATACAAAAATGACGAAGATGTCGTCCATCTGAGGAGCAGGAGGAGCCTGAGCGTCCAAAACTGAAATTGTGACTGGACCAATAATCACAGCTGAAGATATGTTAACCACACCTGTGCCGATAAAGCCACCGAAGGGGCAGTATCACAAGGGGGCAATATACCCCTATCAAAGGAGTGGAAAAGCCTGTGAGGCTCCCGACCATTGAATTAGAATATTCCACAGAGTATAACTGTCCTGACGACTGAAGAGAGTCTAGACACAGAAGTGTTTGGTCCACAGGTGCAGTTTGAAGTATTATAGTGGACCCCCTCACTAAGGAACAACTGAAAAGACCTTCCATCACGGAGTCTGGTGATAGAGAAAGCTAACCCTCCAGTCAATAAATGAGTCATCCGCTGTATCACCGAAAAGTAGGACAGGGAGAGACTCATCCAGATGCACGTCTACCCCAGAAGGACACCTAAAGGGAGACCCAGGACAGAGCCACTAGAGACTCCGCCATCAGGAAGGGTGTTGAGGAGCTCGGCACCACTTAAGGAGCCGAGAAACTGCTGAGCGGAATGAGGGATTCCGCTGGCAGAACAGCACAGAAGAGTTCCATCAGCAGAAACCACTGGATGTCACAAGATCCCACGCAGACTGCCATTCACTAAGATCTGTGGAAAAATAATCCGCAGAACAGGACTTCATCCTGTGGAAAACATCTCACCACAAGCTCCGCGGAAGAAGAGGTCTGCAGAGTTAAAAAATGTGGCACTAGTTCTGCCTGACGTCACAAACTGGTACCGTCCGTGGTACCAGCATAACTCGTAGCACAGGATGGCACCAAGTAGTGCCTATGCCATCCTGGGCGACACCCGAGGGCACCAGCGGTGGAACCTGCAGGCACCCCTGGCGCCCATGGCACCGCCCGCGGGTGCCTGGTGCCGACGCCAGCGGAACCGGGAACCAACGGCACCCACGGTGCAGCAATGGCGCTGACCCACGGTGCCAATATTGACATCAGCGGTGCCGACACTAACACCACGGCACCGACGCCAATTCCAGTGGCGCCACTTAATAGTGCCGGACCGATGAGAATGCCAATGGAGAAAATCCTGAAAAGAAAGGAAAATGAGGTGCCCATGCCGGCCCCTGCAAGGAAAGAGGAAGGGGGTAGGCACAAGGGGTCGACGCGATTGCAAAGGTACCAGGAGGGCACCGCACACATCCTGATTCAATCGATCTGGCCCCGGTCCTGCGGGAATGGGGCCTCCAGCCCGGAGGCCCCAAAATCGGGAACACTGGCCAGGAAAACTGGACAGAAGTCGAACCCTCTGCTCCACAGGAGCAGCCCAGAGGTGAAACTGCTCACCAGAACTCCATCAAGGACGGAGATGGAGTCCGGAGTCAAAAAATGCGGCTGTTAAGGGCAGGACCAAGAGGAACCCACCAAAGTCAGTTCAGGCCTATCGCCCCTCCAGACAGACAATCCCCATGCAGACATACCAGAAGGCAACCTCGAGTGGCACCGATTCTTCTTCCCCAATGAGGAAGAAGAGCTCGAGGTTAAGCGGAGCCAGATCCCCGGAACCGCCAGATTCGTGCTTTGGTGGACTGTCCTCCACCCCTTCCCCCTTAGCAAAGGGCGGAGGACCAGACACAGCCCCTCTGCCATAACAACTTTCAAACGAAGTCTTCCTACTGTCATCGCTACTGTGTAAGGATGACTCCATTGATGGCAGGTGAGAATTTCATTTTTCTTCATAATCTTCTTTTTCTTCTTCATACAGTAAGAAAATACTACTAAAAATGTTAAATAAAACGAATACTAAAATGGCTAAAAGCTGCTGTCATATAGACGAAAACATCGACTCCAGCAGATGAGCGATGTTGACATCCCAAGCGCACTCAACTGCGGGAGAAAAGGAACAGAGGCGGTTGGAGGGTCAATGCCGAGATAGCCTACACAGGCGCGAGCTAGTCTCGCGGTGCCATGCACGCATGGTCCTGACTCGGCACCGACCCTTCTAAAAAATCTTGGCTCCCGCTTGGTCCTAGCACCCCTGGTGCTACCCCACTAGTGTGAATGAGTGATGGAGACTCAGTCCAGGAAGATTCTGGAGTTCTGACTATGTCACTTCATGATTGCAGAACCTTGGGCACTGTACTGATAAATTCACGCCCACATTTCTGAAACCATGAAGTGACAGTCAAAACTCCAAATTCTTGGTTCCATGAAAGGAACTACACAGAATGTTGTCCATACAAAGATAATACAAAACACAACTGGCAGTTTCAGCTTTTATTCAGGCACAGTTAAATAGGGATCATTTAGAGGTAGTAATATAATTTATGAAAACAGAGACATTTCAAACAGCTACACAGCTAAGTAATCAATCCTTATCCCCTTTAAAAAGCTTTTCTCCTAGGAAGAGAGGTGAAGTCGGGGACGGCGCCACCCTCGAGGCTGACACATTGCATGACGCTTGCAGGTTTGCTGGTAACCGTCGTCATCCCCTCCACTACCTCAGTTCTGCTCACTGGTGAGGAAACTAGTTTGTTCTCAGAGGAGGAGGGCCCCAACCTCTGGGCAGGCTAAGGTGGAGAGATGGGAGGGAGGGAGAGGAGGCGGGAGGATGAGGACTGCATGTCCCCATGTTCCAGAAGCCCCTGTGGACCAAAGGAGAAAAACTCCACTGTCTGCATCCTCTTGTTAAGGTGGAAAAAATGTCTCCCCTTTTCTTTTGGGGAGAGCCCGAGACAAGGTGATAGTCCAGAGAACAGGACTTTGCCCAAGAGGGGTGGGAAAATCTAAACCCCCACCAGCAAGAGGGACCTGACAGCAGAATGCTTTATAGGTCAAGCTAACCCCCAGGTCTATTAGGGGAGGAACAACTGGAGACAGACGCTCCTTCTTCTAAGCCAGTAGATGGGAGAGAACCCATCTTCCAGTCAGATTTCACCTCGGCGCCCAATGAGGGAAAGTCCCACGTGGAAAAGGGTAAGACCCTATATTTAGCACCACCAGGGTGGTGAAGTCAATAGGAAAACTAGACCTCAAGGAGGCTCCTGAGCCTTGAAGTCCAAGTGGACTTTGAGCGAACAAGAGACCCAGGAGAGGGTCTGTTGCAACTTGGAGAAAGATGAAAAACAAAACAGATAGGGTCCTCAGCACCCTAATTTCAGCAAAGAGGTTCAGACGAAAGTGGGACCTGCAAGGGTAGCCCAAGGCAGAACTCCTAGGTAGGAGGCCTGAAGAACTCCCCTACCGAAAGAAGGGGCCTGGAGTGCCAAGGAAAAAAGAGGGGAAGAGCTGCTGCTTTCCCCCCTCCTCCGTGGGCCCCTGGTGTTTCAAAGAAGTGGCAGGGAGCCTGGAGGTACCAATGGGAGTTCGCCCACAACTGGCCTCAACTGGGGGTTGGGGGGTGGAGGCAAGCAGGGAGAAGGCACTGCTCTAAAGCTGAGACCCAAGAGAGGAAGGTGGGCGGGAAGCAGTGATGAATGGTGAAGTTATACAGAAAGATCAAGAATTACAGTAGGTATGTTCATATCTTACCTGCATCTCTCTTCACCATTCATCACTGGTGGGTGAGTACCAAGCCCACACGGCAGACTAGTACCGCCGTGAAGGCTACACAACCTTTAGCCAATCGTTATGCACTCAAGAGTGGGAAGAGGGACAATCACGGGTCTGGCTAAACCTACTGTTCAGAGCCAAGACTGGACTCCTGACTTGCAGGATAGTGAGAGTGCCCCGACATTTCCCGCCTGGCTCTTCAGCAGATAATCCCTGCCCCCGAATGGTGAGGCAGTCACCCTACGCTGGGCCAAAGGTGACAACCGGGAGAAGCAATGCCACGCCATCCACCTAATGCAGACTGCAGATCCCACAACCCTGGAGGCTACCAAGTTGGTGTCATAAGACGCCCATGCCCGGTGTCTCGCTAGCTCCAGCCCTCTTGTGAAAATGGCAATGGCTTGCCTGGTTACATCGCATCAGGCAAGGCGACTAGGATTTCCCCCAGTGCGGCCCACAGGAGTCTCTCATAGGCCACCATATGTGCCTGACGAGCAGCAAAGGACAAGAGACATGCCGAGCTTGAAACTCTTCTAACCCAGCAGTTTAACTTTGCAGAATCAGCGACCAGGGGACGGTCTCTTGTCAGGCGCCAACGTCGCAAAGGTTGTGTCCAACCACTCCAAGCCTGATGTGGGGTGGGGCAAAGTCCCTGGAGACCCCTGAGGAGCGCAATATCTGCACTGGCTATCCACAAGGGTTGGGGAAGTGGGCAACTGCCAGATGTACAACTCCTCCATAAAGGGCAAGGACAATAGAGGGATCACTAAGGACT
This sequence comes from Neoceratodus forsteri, assembly GCA_016271365.2. Lineage (NCBI taxonomy): Eukaryota > Metazoa > Chordata > Ceratodontiformes > Ceratodontidae > Neoceratodus > Neoceratodus forsteri. The sequence continues at coordinate 662,599,701 of CM057458.1, forward strand.
CCCAGCTGTACTCCTCAAGGAACACCACAGTCGCACGTGCAGGATTGCGTTGAGACACTGGGATAAGATTTAGCTCTCACATCATTGTCAATAGGAGCCGCTGATATTCTAGAAAGTCTGCTTCTTAAGACCGGTACAAGGAGGAGTCCTCTTCCTTGGAGGAGGAAGCTGATGAAGTGAAACAGCTCTGTATAGGGAACGACGCAGAAGAAAAAATTACTCACCTTAGTAATTATGTTTCTGCTAGTGGAGTCTTGCTGTATTCTGACAAGTGCAGTTAGCCCCAGCCTTTAAACTGCCCCGGAGAACAATGGGTTAACTTTTCTATGCAGGGCATAGAATGTTGATCTCGAGCTTGGTTGATGTCTCTGCCTGTTGTATTTTGAACTGCAACCGTCAGATCTTTACCAGCAAATCTCACCAGGTGTTCTGTGTGGAAACTGTAAATTTTTTACTAGCCAACTGGCAAAAAAATAATCTTTTGGGTTCTCAAAGGAAGACTCAAGTCAGGAAACCCAAACACAAAAAACAATAAAACTGAAATAACATCTCACCCCATGAGTAACAGAGGGTGTAAGGGGGCACCCCTGGGGTGCCAACACTGCGCCTGCCCACCCACATCCCCCCAAAAAATCTAGGTTCTGAGAGGGAAGGAAGGGGGGGAGGTCAGAATACAGCAAGACTCCACTAGAAGAAACAATTACTAAGGTGAGTAATTTTTTCTTCAAACAACATGAAGTCCTGCTGTATTCTAACAAGTGCAGACTACCAAGCATTACCTCCATGGAGGAGGGACAGAACCTACTTTGGGAATAGGCTCTGAAGTACTGCTGTGCCAAACCGAGTATCACTCCTAGCCTGGATATCCAGAGAGTAATGCTTGGTAAAGGTATGGACTGTTTTCCAGGTGGCTGCTTGACAAATTTCTAAGAGAGGGATATCCCTGGCAGCAGCCAGGGGAAGCAGCTATACCTCTTGTGGAATGAGCCCTCAGGCCTGAGGGTGGAGTTTTTCCCAGTTTTTTAATAGCAGAATTCTATACAAGACACAATCCACCTGGCAATAGATCTCTTGGTGGCAGGTTTGCCCTTTCCAACTTCTCCATAAGTGAGGAACAACTGGAGGGAGTCAAACCCTTGGTACGCTCTATGTACTGTAGTAGCTAAGGGCTCTTTTAACATCTAAACTGTGTAGCCTCCTCTCTCCTAAGGAAGAATGATCAGTGAAGAAAACAAGGAGAGTCACAGACTGATTCAGGTGGAAATCTGAAACCACTTTAGGCAAGAACTTTCTGTTAGTTCTAAGGACCACTTTATCTCTGTGAAAAGAGATGAAATCAGGTTCCACTGACAGGGCTTGCAATTCACTGATATGTCTAGCAGAAGTAATGGCTACCAAAAACACAGTTTTCCAAGTCAAGTACTTAAGCTCTGCTGAGGACAAAGGTTCAAAAGGGGGGGGTTGCATAAGCTGAGCAATGCAAACATTAAGATCCCAAGCAGGTGCAGGATCCCTAAAGGGGGGATTGGTGTGAAGCAATCCCTTGCAAAACTTACAGAATACAGGGTAGGATGACAGTGAGGAAGACTAGCCTACTGACAGGAAAGCAGAAACAGCAGACAAGTGTACCCGAGAGTAGCTGTTCTGAGGCCCAGGCTATTAAGACGGACCATATAATACAGAACTGTAGGCAATTCAGCAGTATCTGGGGAGATATGCCTCTTGGAACACCAAATGCTGAATCTCTTCCATTTGGAGTTATAAGTATTTCTAGTGGAAGGCTTTCGGGAAGCTTTGATAATATCCAGAACTCCCTGAGACAGATGCAAATCTGCAAACTCTAACTCTTCAAGAGCCATGCCTTGAGATTGAGAGACTGAAGACTGGGGTACCAAATCCTCCCCTGAGAGGAGGTTAACAGGTTGTAATTCCTGGGAAGAGACAGGGGAAGATGTACTGCTAGGGACAGCAACAAGGGGTACCATGGCTGCCTGGCCCAGTCTGGAGCAATCAGAATCACTTTGCAAGGTGGTGACCTTATCTTGACTAGAACTATGAACAGGAGAGGCAAAGGGGGAAAGCATATAGAACTCTCCCTTCCAAGTTCAGAATCATAGCATCCAGGTGGACTGAGCCCAAGAATGGGGGTCTGTAACAAAAGAGAGGAAGTTGGTGATTGTCTGGGGCTGCAAAAAGATCCATCTCTGGAGTGCCCCATCTTGAGAAAATCACCTTCAACACCAGAGGATCCAGGGCCCATTCATGATGGCCTTGAGATATTCTGCTCAGTGCATCAGCTAGGACATTGTCCTTCCCTGGAAGGTGAACTGCTATCAGAGAGGTTTGCAGAGAATAAGCCAGGGACAACAACTTCATTGCTTCTGTGCACAAGGCTGTAGACTGAGTGCCTCCTTGCTTGCTGATGTACCACATGGTGGTGGTGTCTGTTCTGACCTGAACCACCTAGTTCTGTACCGACTGGGAAAAAACTTGCAGTGCCAGAAACACTGCCCTGAGTTCCAAGAGATTGATGTGTAGAAGAGATTCCTGAGGCGACCACAGTCCCTGAGTGGTGAGGTCCTCCAAATGGGCTTCCCCAGCCCAGCAGAGAAGCATCTGTGGTAAGGACCACTGAATGAGACTGAGTGGCAAATGGAACCCCTTGCCTCAAATTGTCCTGATCCTGCCACCATTGCAGGGCTTCGATCAGAGTTCGAGTCACTGGGATTAGTTTGGTAAGGGAATCCTTTCTTTGGGACAAAACTCTCTTAAGTGGAACTGAATGTCGCTCATCTGGAATCTTGCACCTTGGACCACTGCTGTAGAAGCTGCCATGTGGCCCAAGAGCTGAAGGAAATGCCTTGCTGGTCGAGACACCTGAAGGCTGAATGAAGAAGCCAGCTCCATGACAGCTCTTGCCCTTTCCAGAGGAAGGAAGGCTCTTGCTTTTACTGTATCCAGCCCTGCCCCTATGAAGGTGAGGAGCTGCACTGGTTTAAGAACTGACTTTGGTAGGTTGAGAAGAAATCCTAAAGAAGTCAGCACTTGCTGGGTCACTTGCAGGTGTGACTTAACTTGGTCTGGGGACTGGCCCACTATGAGACAGTCGTCCAAATATGGAAAAATGGAAATCTTTTGTCTTCTTAGGAAGGCAACAACTACTGCCAGGCACTTTGTGAAAACCCTTGGAGCTGAGGTTAGGCCAAAGGGCATTGCTCTGAACTGATAGTGGCCTCAGGGCAACTCGAACCTTAGGTACTTTCTCTGGGAGCGCCTGATGGGAATGTGAAAGTAGGCATCTTTGAGGTCCAGGGAGGCTAACCAGTCCCCTGGCCTTAGAGAGGGAAGGATAATTCCCAGACTTATCGTCTTGAACTTTGGCTTTAAAAGATGTTTGTTCAGATACCTTAAGTCCAGGATGGGTCACCACTCTCCTGTCTTTTTGGGGGTCAGGAAGTACCTGGAGTACAGTCCTTTGCCCCAGTGTAGGGTAGGTACACTCTCTACAGCTCTTAAAGCTAGGAGAGAAGAAACCTCTGCCTCTAAGGCAAGGGTCTCTGAGAGATTTGCAGGTGGAAAAGATCTGGCTCTCATCTTTGGAAATTTTTTGAACCTGAGAACCAGTCCCTGGCTTACTACTTCCAGGACCCACTTGTCTGATGTATAGACATCCAGTCCTGGACAAAGTAAGCCAGCCTGCCCCCTAGTGGGATAGGAGAGTCAACCCGGGCAGACCAATCAGGGTGTCTGCTTGGCAGGGGCTTTAGGCTGAGGGGTGGATGCAGGCCTGCTCATACCCCTTCTGCCTCTCCCTCTGAAGAACCCCCTCTGCGAAAAGGAAGAGGAGGCCTGTTCTTGGTAAAAAGGCCTTTGAAAAGGCCTGCCCCTGCCCCTAGACTGCTGCCTTTGAGGAGTTGCCTGCCTTTCCTTGGCCTGAGCACTCCTGTAAGTGGTCCTGTACTCGTCCATTTTCTTCATGTAATTCTCTGTCTGGTCCCCAAACAGAGAATTACCCACTATAGGAAAATCCATGGTCTTAGCCTAGGTATCTTGTAACAGGCTAGTACATCTGAGCCAAGCCATTCTCCGAAGAGCCACAGATGTCAACATGACTCTTGACACATCACTGGAGTCCACAGCAGCATGAAACTGAACTTTTGATGCCTCAATCCCATCTGCAGTCACCTCCTCCAGCTCCTTGGCAAGCTGGGGGGAAGCCTGTTTAGCCAGTGCCAGTACAGTGTCCCACCTGGACTTCTGGTATCTGGCTGTACAGGCCATATAATTCGCCTGCCTGAGTCCCGAGGAAGATGCTATGTACTGCTTCTTTGCCATGGCATCAATCTTCCTGGAGTCCTTGTCTAGGGGGGTGTGATGCCAAGGGAATGTTTGCCTTATCGCAGGCAGCAGCCTGTACAACCCCAACATGGCTGCATTGCTGATAAAGGAACTCCGTATCTGAGCCTGAAAGTGTATACCTCTTGTCCATTCTTCTATCCACAGGAGGTATGGAATTGGGAGACTTAAGAATTTTTTGTGTCTGTGTCCCAAAAGATTTGTGGAGGGGAATAGACAGTCTCCTGGACTCTGGGATGTCCATCATGTCTACACAGTCAGGCTCCTCCTGATCCTCCACTGCCTCCTCCATAGGAAGCTGGAGGGTCTCAGCCACCTTTCTGTAAAACAAAGTGCGAAGGGGACTCAGAAAGCCTAGAAGGAGAAACCCCTATAGGTCTGTCTGGGGAGATGTCCAGATCAACAGGTACATCCAGACTTTCACCATCACCATATTCATCTTCCAACTCTCCTTCCTCCTCAAACTCTGGTTCATAAAATTCTTCCAGGGTATAATCGTGAACCGGGGGAACCGACTGAACTGAGCCCCTGCCAAAAGGTGCGGATCAGTTGGAACACAGGCGGCGATTCCCGTCTGAATCGCTTTGGCTAGTTCTGCGATCGGAGTATGAGATTCTGGATTCGGAACCGAACGATTTTTCTTGGCGGTTTTTTTTTTTGCCAGAACCAACCTCGATCGGATCTCCTTTTGCCTGAAGAAGTATCGCCCTGGTCAGAGGGCACTCCTTATGGTTCGGTCGGAATCGAACCGGGCTGGCCATCCGGGTCAGCGGACTTCTCGGCCTCCCTTTCCCTCAGTCTACCTAATCTCTTTTCCAGGGTAGATTTGAGAACATTTTTACAAATTTGGCAGTCTGAATCGAGGTGGTCAAACCACAGACAATAAACACAGGTGGTGTGGGGATCGGCCTTAGCAAAGACCTCCCCACACTCACTGCAGTGTTGAAACCCAGTGGGCCCGTTTTTTTTCTTGGGTTTCTCAGACATGGCCAACCTAACCAAACTTACCCTTTTTTCGGTAACAGTCAGGCAAGATTCCCCTATCGGTTCCTGACCGTGTCATGGGTCTTGGAAAAAAATGTACTAAAACCCATTTTTTTTTAGAACCGATACGGACCGGTAACCACACACTAAAGTAAAATACAAAATTTACCTGAACGATCAGTTCAGCCAAACCGATCCACACTTTTTACAAGTTCCACACAGAAAACAGAACAAAACCTATCTAGTACTCATGGTACCACAGACAGAGACTTGAACCGACTATGCGGAAACTAAATTTCGGTAGAAAAATGGACCGAAAACCAACACTTCAACCGACTTCGAACCGAGCTGCAGGAGAAATCTCTGGAGCGACTGTTCAGTGAGGCGGAGTAAATAATCTGATGGTTGCAGTTCAAAATACAACAGGCAGAGACATCAACCGAGCTCAAGATCAACATTCTATGCCCTGCATAGAAAAGTTAACCCACTGTTCTCCGGGGCAGTTTAAAGGCTGGGGCTAACTGCACTTGTCAGAATACAGCAAGACTTCATGTTGTTTGAAAGAGGAGATATGAAACAATTTCATCCAAGGCCCTGTAAAACATGGGAGAAAGCACTCGACGCGGCCCTACATTGCTCCCAGTTGAGAGGCCCCAAAGGACTGGAAAGACCAGAGAGAGGGGGGAGGAGGCAGAGATGAAGAAGGATGGGCAGAATGGTCCTGGAGACCAGACCCCCTCTGCCAGTGTTGGGAAAACAAGCGGAGGACCCGTCTGAAGTATGGAAGATGCACTGCCCAGACCCCACCTGCTGCTCAAACCTCCCTGAGCCAGCAGGGGGAAGCCCACGGGAAGAAAACCACTGGTGGGGAGACTGGAGCCAAGCAAACCCAGCAGGGTGGCTTCTGTCCCAACCCGCTGCAGGACTCTGTCTCCCAGACGAGGAAGGGGTGCCTGGCCCAGCTCTCCAACTCCAGCCTAGAGTGACCAAGGTCACCTGAGCAGAGCGGAAGTCAGACCTGGTCCCCAACTCCCCTGGAGAGGACTGATACCTGACCCTCGAGTGCGGTCCCACTAATGCAACCGTCCCAAGGAAGGGGGGGAAGAGAAAAGCTGGCACCAGAGTCTGCCTGTGACTCCCCCTCTATCTCTGTACCAACACTGAAGAGCGACCCAGCACCAAAATCAGTCTTCTCTACGGAAACGGCACCCAAAGCGGCACTGACCACGGCACTGGAAATGGCCGCAGCACCGACATAGACGCCATCCCCAGAAACAGTGCCACCATCGACATAGACGACCTTAATGTAATACCGACATTAGAGGCTGACACACACCCTTAGTATAACAGTCTGCAGCATCGACAGCAAGTGCGGTACTGATAGTGAGCGTTGCACCGTCACCGGGGGCAGCGCTGTCACCCTAGACGACACCACCGACGGTACTAGAGTCCCCCACGGCACTGAGCATGATACCAACAGAGGAAAGGGTGGCTTCACAAATGGAGTCGGTCCTAAGACCGGAACACAGACGACCTTGAGCGATCCTGGGGAGCCACTGCTGCCAATCCGGATCAGCGTGATCATCCTCCGAATTTGAGGAGGAGAGCACGACGATCCTGAGAGGCGCAACTCCGACCACTCTACCCATCCTGGCACCGAGAGTGGTGTCAGGAGGGGACTCCATGGCACCAGAGGGCTGGTCTTGCTCACAGACACCGAAATCGGCATCAGGAGCCAAGGCCACACCCCCTCCCCCGAAGCGACTACCAATGCAGGCCCCGCATGTAGCTGAGGCCTCAACACCGAGGTCGGCCTGTTGCCCGAAGGGGAACTGGGTCTAGAGCGATCCACGGCTGCCTCCCCCCCCCCCAGGAGGAGGCTGACTGTTCCCCTGACCAGTCAACCAGGCTCAGCAAGTCTTGAGCCGACTGAGGCCTGCTCTCCCCTGGTGCATACAGCTGCGGGGTGGGAGGACAGGCCTAAGGTCCGCCACCTTCAGCAGTGGATCAGAAAAAGAGCATTAAAGAGACCGACACTGTACAAACACTAGCTAAGAAAATAGACAACAAATGCGGTGTTGATAAGTGTGGCGTACAGTATTCGGTCAGATGAGCAGAAAACGGTAGTTGAGGAGTATCACATAGACTTCTTGCTGCCCCACCGGCCACATAGTCCGAGGTGCAGCCTCGACGGCAGGAAAAGCAGAACTGAGGTAGTGGAGAGCAAACAGTGGTTACTGGGTGTAACCCCCGTTACCCGGGGTCACCAGAATCCCAGTAAGACCTAGTGGTAGGCAGGGAAGGCAGCTTGTGAAACTCCAGTTAAATGGATTTCACACTGTCTCACTCTGTTCTCAGTCTCAGCTGAGACTGAGGGATGACATCATTTTAGAACTGTCACAGCTGCATAAGCCACAGTAAAATGCTGCAGTTGGAGGTTAGAGTAGAACGTTGGGGAATTTGAAGCCAGCCTGTGTGCAGTCTTAGAGAAAGACTGTAGTGCAGCAGAGTGTGTGCATGCTTTTAGAGCTTTAAGCACTGTTTAAGAGCTACTTTTGGTAAGGTGTGTGTTTCCACCTGAAGAGGAACACAGGAACTGGTAACTGAAGTGGTAGAGACCGCTTTCAATGGTTCAGTAGCCCCATCCCTGAGGGGATGGGGTGAAGGTGTTTGTCTGTTTTCCAGGGGCAAACCCCCTGGGTCCGGCTAAGGGAAAGAAAAAATTGCTGCCTGTTCAAGTTGTGCTGAGGCACCAGAACCTCTGAGGGGAAGATTCCTTGTGGAGGAAATGCCTGTGGGCACCTGCAACCAAAGAGTGAGTTCGCTCTGAAAAAGGGCCAAGTGTTTTCACCTGAACAGGAGGAAATTAAAGGGACTGTTACTGTGGGGTCAGTAAAAGACAGCCTAGTACCATTGGAAGATGTGGGGATTGGACTGCTTAACTCAGTGGGGGGTCTAGAGTAATGGACAAAGCCACGTAAAAGTATGTTCAAGTCCAGTACAAATGGGAAGCAATGCAAGTAGATGGAATGTGAAATACATTTAGCAAGAATCTACACAGCAAAGTGCTAAAGGATGAGGTGTTTACTGTCCAGAGAAATGGCCGGGTATGAACTGTGGGAGCGACAGGTGGGAGACCCTCCATTAGCAGTAACCAAATTCACCTCTACAGATTTGCTCTGACACACCTTTTGCTTTCTCTCAGGTACTTGGCCAGTGCCTGAGGAAAGCACCCAGACGTGGAATTGAAGAAAAAATTACTCACCTTAGTAATGTTTGTTTCTTCTAATGGAGCCTTGCTGTATTCTGACATATGCAGTGATCTCCAACCCTTGAACTGCCCCGGAGAACAAAGAGTTAACTTTCCATGCAGGGCATGGAACGCTGAGCTCGAGCTCCGTTGAAGCCTCTGTCTGCTGTTGTTTAAACTCCAACCGCCAGATCTTTACGAGCTATACTCACTGGGTGTTCTGTGTGGAAACTGTAAACTCACACTAGCCAACTGGCAACTAAATTTGAAAAAAAAAAGGGTTTTTTGGTTTCAAAGCAAAGACTCAAGTCAGGAAACCGAAAAAACAAAACACAACACACTCCCAAAATAAAGAAGGGTGAGAAAAGAAGGGGGCACTTCTAGGTGCCAACACTGCTCCTGCCCACCCACATCCCAAAAACCAGGTTCTGAGAGGGGAGGCGGGGGGGGAGGTCAGAATACAGCAAGACTCCATTAGAAGAAACAACATTACTAAGGTGAGTAATTTTTTCTTCAAACATGATGAAGTCTTGCTGTATTCTGACATATGCAGACTACCAAGCAGTACCTCCAAGGAGGAGGGACAGAACCTACTTTGGGAATAGGCTCTGAAGCACTGCTGTGCCAAACCGAGCATCACTCCTAGCCTGGATATCCAGAGAGTAATGCTTGGTGAATGTATGGACTGTTTTCCAGGTGGCTGCTTGACAGATTTCTAAGATAGGAATATCCCTGACAGCAGCCAGGGAAGCAGCTGTACCTCCAGTAAAGTGAGCCCTCAGGCATGAGGGTGGGGTTCTACCCAATTTCTCATAGCAGAATTGTATGCAAGAGACAATTCACCTGGCAACAGATCTTTTAGTGGCAGGTTTGCCCTTACCAACCTCCCCATAAGTGAAGAACAATTGGAGTGACTCAAACCTGTGACCCTTGGTACGCTCTATGTAGTAGCTAAGGGCTCTTTTTACGTCCAGGCTGTGCAACCTCCTCTCCCCAGAGGAGGAATGGTCAGTGAAGAAACAGGGAGAGACAGACTGATTAAGGTGGAAATCTGAAACCACCTTAGGCAAAAACTTTCTGTTAGTTCTTAGGACCACTTTATCTCTATGGAAAGAGATGAAATCAGGCTCCACTGATAGGGCTTGCAATTCACTGATGCGCCTGGCAGAAGTAATGGCTACCAAAAACAGTTTTTCAAGTCAAGTACTTAAGCTCTGCAGAGGACAAAGGCTCAAAGGGGGGTTGCATAAGCTGAGCAACGCAAACATTAAGGTCCCAAGCAGGAGCAGGGTCCCTGAAGGGAGGATTAGTGTGCAACAATCCCTTGAAGAATTTGCAAAATACAGGATGGGCTGATAGAGAAGAGGGCTTGCCTAGTGACAAAAAAGCAGAAACAGCTGCTAAATGCACTTTGAGTATAGTTGGTCTGAGTCCCAAGCCATTGAGATGAACCATATAGTCCAGGACTGTAGGCAACCCAGCAGACTCTGGAGAAATATGTTTACCAGAGCACCAAATAGAGAAACTTTTCCATTTGGAGTTGTAAGTCTTTCTGGTGGAAGGCTTTCGAGAAGCCCTAAGAATATCCAGAACGCCTTGAGAGATGTGCAGATCAGCAAACTCTAACTCTTCAAGAGCCAGGCCTTGAGATTGAGAGATTTGAGATTCGGATACCGAATCCTTCCCTGAGAGGATGTCAACAGGTTGTAATTCCTGGGAAGAGACAGAGGAAGGTGGGCTGCTAAGGACAGCAACAGTGGATACCAGGGCTGTCTGGCCCAGTCTGGAGCAATCAGAATCACTTTGCACGGTTGAGACCTGATCTTGACTAGCACCTTGAACAGGAGAGGGAAGGGGGAAAGCATACAGGAACTTCCCTTCCCAATTGAGAACCAGAGCATTCAGGGGGACTGAGCCCAAGACTGGGGGTCTGTAGCAAAAGAGAGGAAGTTGGTGATTGTCTGGGGCTGCAAAAAGATCTATCTGTGGAGTGCCCCATCTGGAGAAAATCACTTTCAAAATTAGGGGATCTAGGGACCATTCGTGGTGGCCCTGAGATATCCTGCTGAGAGCATCTGCTAGGACATTGTCCTTCCCTGGAAGGTGAACTGCTGTCAGAAAAGTTTGCATAGAATAGGCCAGAGACCACAACTTCATTGCTTCTGTGCACAAGGCCGTAGACCAGGTGCCCCTTTGCTTGCTGATGTACCACATTGTGGTGGTATTGTCTGTTCTGATCTGGACTACTTTGTTCTGAACAGACTTGGAAAAAACTTGCAGTGCCAGAAACACTGCTCTAAGTTCCAAGAGACTGATGTGAAGCAGAGATTCTTGAGGTGACCATAGCCCTTGGGTGGTAAGATCCCCCAAGTGGGCTCCCCAGCCCAAGAGGGAGGCGTCTGTGGTGAGGATTACTGAATGAGACTGAGTGACAAAAGGAACTCCCTGCCTTAAATTGTCCTGATCCTGCCACCATTGCAGAGCCTGGATCAGGGTTCGAGTCACTGGGACTAGTTTGGTAAGGGTATCCTTTCTCTGGGACCAGAAGGCTCTCAAATGGAACTGAATGTCCTTCATCTGAAATCTTGCCCCCTGGACCACTGCTGTAGAGGCTGCCATGTGGCCCAGGAGCTGCAAGAAGTGCCTTGCTGGTCGAGACACCTGAAGGGTGAAAGAAGAGGCCAGTTCTATTAGTGTCCTTGCCCTGTCCAGGGGAAGGAAGGCCTTTGTTCTGATTGTATCCAGCTCCGCCCCTATAAAGATGAGGAGCTGTACCGGCTCCAGAACTGACTTTGGAAGGTTTAGGAGAAATCCTAAGGAAGTGAGCAGTTGCTGAGATATCTGCAGGTGTGACTTGACTTGGTCTGGAGACTGAACCACTATGAGTCAGTCGTCCAGGTATGGAAAGATGGAGATCTTTTTTCGCCTTAGGAAAGCCACGACTACTGCCAGGCACTCTGTGAACACCCTTGGGGCTGATGTTAGACCAAAGGGCATTGCTCTGAATTGATAGTGGCCTGAGGGCAACTCAAACCTGAGGTACTTTCTGTGGGAGCACCTGATGGGAATGTGAAAACAGGCATCTTTGAGGTCCAGGGAGGCTAGCCAGTCCCCTGGCCTTAGCGAGGTCAGAATTATTCCCAAAGTCACCATTTTGAATTTTGGCTTTAAAAGGTGCTTGTTTTGACATCTCAGATCTAGGATGGGCCGCCATTCTCCTGTCTTTCTGGGGGTTAGGAAGTACCTGGAGTACAATCCTTTGCCCCAGTGTAGGGTAGGAACCCTTTCTATGGCTCTGAGAGCCAAGAGGGAAGACACCTCTGCCTCTAGGGCAAGGGCCTCTGATGGATTTGCAGGTGGAAAGGATCAGGTTCTCATCTTGGGAAATTTTTTGAAGCTGAGAACCAGTCCCTGGCTTACTACTTCCAGGACTCACTTGTCTGATGTTAAAGACTTCCAGTCCTGGACAAAGTAAGCCAGCCTGCCCCCTACAGGTACTGGAGAATCGGCCCGGGCAGACCCATCAGGGTGTCTGCTTGGCAGGGGCTTTAGGCTGAGGGTGAAGCAGGCCTGCTCATACCCCGCCTGCCCCTCCCTCTAAAGAACCCCCTCTGAGCAAAAGCAGAAGAGGAGGCCTGGGCTTGGCAGAAAGGCCCTGCCCTTGGAATGCTGCCTCTGAGGAGTGGCTTGCCTTTCTTTGGCCTGAGCACTCCTGTAGGTGGTCCTGTATTCGTCCATCTTCTTCATGTAGTTCTCTGTCTGCTCCCCAAACAGAGAATTACCAATGACAGGAAAATCCATGGCCTTAGCCTGGGTATCCTGTGATAGGCTAGTACACCTGAGCCAAGCCATCCTCCGAAGGGCCACATATGTAGCCATGACTCTAGATGAAACACCATTGGAGTCCACAGCAGCATGAAATTGCACCTTGGATGCCTCAATCCCATCTGCAGCCACCCGCTCCAGCTCCTTGGCAAGCTGGTCAGGGACCTGTTCAGCTAGGGCCAGCACAGTGTCCCACCTGGACTTCTGGTACTAGCTGTGTAGGCCATATAGTTAGCCTGCTTGAGTCCCAAAGATGCTGCCATGTACTGTTTCTTTGCCATGGCATCAATCCTCCTGGAGTCCTTATCTGGGGTGTAGCCAAGGGAATATTTGCTCTCATCACAGGCAGCAGCCTGCACTCACCCCAACATGGCTGCAATGTTGGGAAAGGAACCCGATCTGAGCCTGAAAGAGTATACCTCTTGTCCATTCTTCTGTCCACAGGAGGTATGGAATTAGGAGTTTTAGAATTTTAAATGTCTGTTTCCCAAAGACTTATGGAGGGGAATAGACAATCTCCTGGACTCTGAGATGTCCATCATCTCAACAAAATCAAGCTCCTCCTGATCCTCTACTGCTTCTTCCATAGGAAGCTGGAGGGTTTCAGCCACTTTCTTGTAAAACAAAGTGGGAAGGGGACTCAGAAAGCCTAGGAGGAGAAACACCCGAAGGTCTGTCTGGTGGGGGGATGTCTGGGTCAATAGGCACATCCAGACTTTCATAATCACCATCATCATCATTATCTTCATACTCTCCCTCCTCCTCCTCCGGTTCATAAGATTCTTCTGAAGTATAATCCGGAACCGGGGGAACCGACCGAACTGAGCCCCTGACAGATGGTGCCGGTTCGCCCGGAACCGAAGTTAGCGATTGAACGATCCTTATCGCTTTGGCCATCTCTTCAGCGGTTGGAGAAAGAACTTGTGGATCCGAACCAGATGATTTATCCCTTCACTTTCTTTTAACCGGAACCGACTCCTCGGAATCTGTTCTCCTTTTGCCCGAAGAAGTTTCGCCCTGGTCAGAGGGCATTCCTTCTGGTTCGGTCGGAACCAAACCGGGCTGGCCATCCGGGTCAGCAGACTTCTCGGCCTCCCTTTCCCTCAGTCTACCTACTCTCTTATCCAGGGTAGCTTTGGGAAAACTTTTACAAATTTGGGAGTCTGAATTGAGGTGGTCAAACCCCAGACAATAAACACAGGTGGTGTGGGGATCAGCCTTAGAAAAGGCTTCCCCACACACACACTACAGTGTTGAAACCCAGTGGGCCCAGTTTTTTTCTTGGGTTTCTCAGACATGGTCAATCCTCACCAAAACTTACCCTTTTTTCAGCAATCCGTCAGGCAAGATACCCCTATCAGTTCCTGACCGTAGTTATGGTCTTGGAAAAACGTAATGAAACTCGCTTTTTTTTTAAGAACCGATATGGACCGTTACCACACTCTAATAAAATAGAAGTTTTTTTTTTTTATTTATTAAACCTTGATCGGTTCAAACCGAACCGATCCAATGTTTACAAGTTCCACACAGAAACTAATATAGAAACCCTATCTAGTACTCACGGTACCACAGACAGAGACTTAAACCGACAGGTATAGATTGAAACCGAGCGAAAAAAACAACACTTTAACCAACTTTTTTTGAACCGAGTGAAGGAGAAATCTCCGGAGCGACAGTTCAGTGAGGCGGAGTAAAGAATCTGGTGGTTGGAGTTTAAACAACAGCAGACAGAGGCTTCAACCGAGCTCGAGCTCAGCGTTCCATGCCCTGCATGGAAAGTTAACTCTTTGTTCTCCGGGGCAGTTCAAGGGTTGGAGATCACTGCATATGTCAGAATACAACAAGACTTCATGTTGTTTGAAAGGCAGATTCCCTGATGGAGCTGTGGTGCTCTTAGGTGGTTTAGGGAGCCACCAGAAAATGTTTCCATGAAGTATGGAAGGTGTCCAAGTGGCTGACAAGGGAGCAGAGCCAGGGAAAACCCAGTACAGTGTACGAGTTCGGGCTGTGTAACCCAAAGCAGCGTACAAGTCCGGGCTGTGTGCCCAGTGTGTGGTAGAGCCTGAGGGCTAAAGTGATGAGGATGTGTTCTGGTCTCTTTTAATCTGCATTACCAGGAGTGTAGCCCCGTGGGGGTCCATCTATGCTTTGTTTATTTTGTTTGGATGTGAATAAAAGCCACACTTTAGAATCCCACTTCTGGTATTGGACATTACAGTTATTGCTTCCTGTGTTCGGAGTTACTTGGGTGCCCCTGTACAGAGTAGCCAAACCTAGCCTTTGTGCCGAGTGACCTATTCCTCCCCAAACCAGCCCACCTGGTATTGCTGTCAGATACAAATGCCATGACCAGTCTGGTGTTACATAGGGCAGCTCACTTGAGCCACCTTAATTCGTCAGTCCTTGAGGGGGCGCACCATCCCCGTGTTGCCTCCTCCTCCTAGGAGAAAAGCTTTTTAAGCTAAAAAGCTTCCCGTGGGGTCCTAGTGCCTCTGGCACAGTACCCACCAGGGATGAATGGTGAAGATTGATACAGGTAAGAGCAAGATACAAGAAGGAAGCATTTCCAAAGAAAAATAATGCTCAAGGACAAGGAATCACACTATGAAAACTGGGGGTGGGGGGGCCTCAGAGGACATGGGAGGAAAAAGTTATTTGCGGAGAGGGTGGTGGACGCATGGAACAGCCTCCCACGGGAAGTGGTGGGGGTCGAAATGGTTACAGGATTCAAGAATGTATGGGACAGACAGAGAGATCTTAGAAGTGGGGGTGGGAACCAGAGACCAAGTAGGGTCTGCGGTGTCACTATAGGTAGGGAAAAATAGGGCAGACTGGGTGGGCAAGGAGGTCCTTATCTGCTGACAGTTTCTATGTTTTGATGAAGAGCACCCTGGATAAACAAAATCTGTAGTACACCCCTGCTTGGTTCAGACAATACCACCAAGCACCTCAGATTAAGTTATGACAGAATACTGCCGTTTAAAGACTGAAAGAGTAAGAAAACTTAAAGTTTCTGTTCACTATAATTTAAAACTTACCTCTTGGGCATTGAACAGCAACTGCCAATCAGATCTTGATACTGCTACACTACCATCATCTAGTGCTTTCATAGGTGCAGGTTTCAAGTTTATTAATTTTATACTGGAAAGGTATGTGAGCAAAAATGCCCATTTTCATAAACGTCAATTTTTCTAAGCAGTTATGTATAAATATATGCATTTACTATAAATGAGCATTATTATAGAGAAACAAAAGCACAGGAAGATATGGGGCTCACAGGTAGAAATGAGGATTTTATATAATTCAACTGGACCCTTTTGGAACATATTTTCATAAAAATCATACCACTGTTTTTGTTGTAGTGATATATATATATATATATATATATATATATATATATATATATATATATAATACATACACACACGCATACACGTGTGTGTGTGTACATACGCATACACTATCTCAAAATACTGAAAATTTATGTCAGTATAGTGGAAATGCATTATTAGTATTTAAATTTAATAAAAGTGCATTTCCAATGTAGCTATACATTGAAAGTGCATCAATGTAATATATCCATGTAAACTGGATTTGCAGCATGCTAAAAAAGACATATATACATTTCTAACACTTATGGTTCCAAAGGTAGAACTTTCAAACATGCAGAAGTTTATTTCTCAGCTAGCTGCCTGTCTTCAGGAGTACATCCTGGGGTCAGTGATATTTATTTTTGTTTACCAGGCAAGTACACATGCAAATGCCTATTTTCAGGCATTCCCTGGAAGAGCTGCAGAAACAGTACAAAAACAGTGGCGGAACAAGGCATTTATTTTTTTGTACTCCATCATATACCCACTTTCAGGCAGAGTTTTATAGCTAGACACAAGGTATTAGTTTGATATCACTGTACATGGGAAAGCAGTTTGCTAACTAAGTCTAATTAAATAGATATTTTTTTTCTTATTATTTTATTTGATTTATATATCTAAGGTATGGGAGCCATGTTTTATTAAAAAAAAAATCTATCTTTTCTGCTCTACTACAGAAGATTCTCTCTAGCTTCCCACTATCTGTTAGGAGATTAACATTCTTTATAGTTGGGTGAAAGTTTTAAAAACTTTAACTTAAATGTTCATCTCTTCAATGAAGGAGGATAACATTTTTTGCTGAGATCATTGTCAGTGAAATAAATGAATTCTCTTCAGAAAGCGTCAGATTTTTATGCAGACCAAATAGCAGGACAGCAGGGTCAAATGGGATGTTTTTCTCTAATACCTTTGTAATGTTGTCTCTAATCTTGTTCCAACATATAGCTAATATGGGACAAAATACGAGCATATGGCTTAAAGTACATTTATCACTCTTACATCGAGTGCATAGATTGGATAATGTAGAATCAAATTTAAATTTATTTGGGGGTATAGTACAGATGATGAATTATGTTGAATTGTATTTGCCTAAGTTTGGCATTTTTAGAGACCTTTTCAGGTACAGACAAAACGTTTGGCCATTCAATATTGTGCCCCCAGCGACCCAGTTCCCCTCACCATTTTTTCGTTTTCGATTTCGTTACTTCTTGGGTGGTTGGACGCACTCGGCTTGTGGCCTCGTGCCCAACCACCCAAGGCGTGACGATATCCCATGATATACCACACCCTGTTGTGCCTTGTTGCTTAATTATACAATGGGCTAAATCCAAGAGTCCAGTCCCTGCAATCTGACTGGTTGGCTGGCACCTTTTCGCCATGATAAGTCGGTCAGTGTACCCACAGGAAAAGGCGCCAGCCAACACCCCCCCCGTGCCGATTTAAAGATATCCCTACGAGCATTGCACTTCAAAGCAAGCCGTCACCATTTCTTTCCATTGTACGCCGGTAGAACATTAAACCTGCTAAATTCAAAAAAATGAATACCTCATTTGCCTTATGTGATGAATCCGAACTAGAACAGGTTACTCACCTGTAACAGTAATTCTAGGAATGGTATATGTTGTTCATCCACACTCACTGGCATGTCCCCTTCCACTTTAAGTTGGACTGGAAGTCTTCATGCTGGCTCCTCCCACCCACCCGGGTGGTATATACCTCGGCTCCGCCCCCATGACGCCAGATCTCAGCCACCTGGAAGCCAGGTGTTGTGCATCCGCAGCCAAGGAGGTCGGGTGGGTCCGTGTGAATGAACTACATATACCACTCCTAGAACTACTGTTACAAGTGAGTAACCTGTTCTTCTAGGAGTGTGGATATGTTGTTCATCCACACTCTCCGGCAGACTCCTAGCAGTTCTCCTGGAGGAGGAAGGCAAGGCACACACCTCCTACTTATGAAACAGAGACTGGAGAACTGAGGCCACAAAACCAGCATCCCGGCGTGACTCAAGGTCGATGTGGTAATGGGTGATGAAGGTGTTAGCCGAATTCCAGGTAGCAGCCCGGCAGATTTCCTGGATAGAGATGTTCCTAGGAGCAGCCACCGAAGCAGCAGTATGGCGGGTAGAATGAGCTCTTATACCTCTGGGAGGCTCCTTGCCCGCCAACTCGTAGCATAGACCTATTCATGATGTAATCCACCTTGCAATGGTCCGTTTTGCTGCAGGTCTGCCAGAAGCGGCTTCAGCATAGGTGACAAACAGCTGGCGAACCTCTCCCCAAATTTCTGCCATCCTCTCCTTATAGTAAGAGAGAGCACATCTTAGGTCTAAAGTATGGAGCCTGTACTCTGCTTCCGAGGTGTAATTAAGGTAGTATACCAGCAGAGTCAACATCTGGTTAAGGTGACACTTTTTGGACACCACCTTCGGAAGGAATTTTGGGTGGGGGCGCAGGACAACCTTGTCCCTGTGGAAGACCAGATAAGGGGAGTCCACCAAAAGCACCTGGAGCTAACCTGTCCTTCTGGTAGACGTGATAGCCACCAGGAAGGCCGTCTTCCACGACAAGTGTGAGAAGGCACACTTGCACATTGGTTCGAATGGCTTGCCCAGGAGCTTTGCCAATACCAGAGGTAGATCCTACGGAGATGGACGTTCATACACCAGAGGGGATATGCGATCCAGGCCTTGGAAAAAATGCCCGACCACGGTCTCCTGCGCCATCGGCGGACATGCCCGCGCCCAGTAAGCAGAGATGGCTGCCAGGTACACCCTAAGGGTCGATGACCGCAGAACCCCTTTGGAGAGAGACCAAAGGTAGTCAAGAATGTTACCCACTGGACAGGACAAAGGGGCCAGGACCTTGCCCTGACACCAAATAGAAAACCTTTTCCATTTGAAAGCATAACATTTCATGGTCAATTCCTTTTTGAATGTCTCCACCACAGTGTAGACATCTTCGGAAAGACCCAAAGCCTGGAACTCTAGCTGCTCAGGTACCAGGCTGTGAGGTGCAGGGATTGAAGGTCTAGATGGAATACCTTCCCAAGATTTGAGAGAGAACAGGTCCGGGCGCGTGCAAAGCAGCTCCAGGTGCCTGCAGCTGAGGCTGAGAAGATCTGGATACCACAACTGGCATGGCCAGTCTGGGGCTACCAGGATCACCTTCGCCTTGTCCCTCCTCACCTTGAGGAGCACCTTGTGGATCAAGGGAAATGGAAAGAAGGCATAGAGAAGGCCTGGGGTCCATGGCTTTCAGAAGGCATCCCCCTGCAGCAAGCCCTGCTTGGTGGGGGGGGAGGGGGGAAACAGCCTCAGCTTGGTGTTTTCCCTGGAGGCAATCAGCTCCACCATCAGTTTGCCCCAACAGGAGAAAAGAGTGTAAACTACCTCTGGACGGAGAGACCACACGTGGGATGTCTGGCTTAAGCAGCCAAGAGCATCCGCCAGATGATTTGAGGCTCATGCCACATGGATGGCTAGGAAGATCTGCCTCCAATCAGCTCACGAAGGTCTAGATGCGGATCACCTCCTTGCACAGCAGACGGGAGTGAGTGCCGCCCTGTTTGTTGAGGTAGTACATGGTCGTGGTATTGTCCGTCTGGACTTGAACCACTTAACCCCGGAGCTGAGGAGCAAAAGCTGACAGTGCCAGTCTGCTCTGAGCTCTAAGAGATCAATGTGGCATCGGAACTCCTCAGGGGTCCAGAGCCCGTGGGCCCTGTTGTTCCCCATGTGGGCTCCCCAGCCGATGAGAGAGGCATCAGTCGAGAGGACGACCATCGGCTCGGGGCGGACAAATTGGATCCCTTCCTGCAACTGGTCTGGGGCAGTGCACCATTGGAGAGCATCCTACATCTTCTGGGTCACAGTGATCAGTTGGTCGAAATGACCGTGGCACCGAGTCCACCGGGACACCAGCTCCCATTGGAGGGGTGCATGTGCAACTGGGCCCAACGGACCACTGAGGTGCATGCTGCCATGTAACCCAGAAGGCACAGAAAGTTCCGGGCAGGGTGCAATTGCCCAACCAGAAATTCATGGGCACAGGAGGAAAGAACCTCGCCCTGTCCGCCGGGAGCTGAGCTCTGGCTTGACAAGAGTCGAGCTCTGCCCTGTTGAAGCCCATCACCCGAGAAGGCACGAGTTCCCGACTTGGCCTCGTTGATCAGGAGGCCGAGTTGGGAGCAGGTCTGGAGGTTCAGGTCCCTGGACCTCTCCACCTCCTGTTGGGAGGAACCTGCTAGGAGCCTATCATCGAGCTAAGGATAAATCCTGACCTCCCCCACATACACCTTAGATGGGTTGCCACCACTGCAATGCATTTGGTGAAGACCCGTGGAGCCGATGACAGGCCGAACGGCATGGCTCAGAACTTGTACAGGGTCCCTTCGACCCTGAAGCGGAGGAACCGCTGATGGGACGGATGGACTGGGAAGTGAAAGAATGTGTTCTGCAGATCTAGTGAATAGAACCACACATGTTTCACTCCAAAGATGGTATGATCTGGGACAGAGTGATCATCCGAAAGGTGCGTAACCCAAGATATTGATTCAGGTCCTGCAGATCCAAAATGGGACGCCAGCCCCCCCGTCCGCTTGGGCACCAGGAAGTACTTGGAGACAAAGCCTGGGTCTGCTGGAGGATCCGCCACTGGAGCTACTGCCTCCTTAAGGAGGAGCCGAGCGATGCAATCTCTGAGAGCTGACTGGGTCTGAGCAGATACTCTTTCCTGCCGAGGGGCACGGGCTCGGCCTGGAGGGTACTGCTCAAATTCCAGAGGCAGTCCTTGACCGACCACTTCCAGAACCCACCTGTCCATAGTGATAACGGACCAGGCGGAAAGAGAGTGGCGGAGCCAGCCCCCCACGGGAGGACCCAGAGCTGAGGTGACAGAGGGATTGGCAGCCCCCGCCCCATCACTGAGCAGGCTTGGAGGAGCAGGAGGCTCCAGGACCTGAGCCGCGGCCTCCTTTACAGGCCTGTTGGGGTCTGGGCTTGGGACAAGGGCGCCAAGCTTGAGCCTGCTGCTGATGCTGGTGCTGCTGTCCACCTTGAAAGGAGGACTGCTGAGCCGCAGGGGAAGGGTGCCGAAAAGGCTCCTATTTCTTCTGCTGGTTCTTGCCCGCAGAACTCTTGGCAGAAGCGGCGTCCAAGGTGGCATGGACTGCTCAATGCGCTGAAGGTGACCGGCCACTCCTGGGCTGAACAAGTCTGTCCTGAGGAAGGACACGTCAGCTAGTTTGTGCTGGGTATCCACCGGAAAGGAGGAGAGCCTCAGCCAAGCCCTGTGGCGAGAGGTAACTGCGGCAGCCAACAAGCAGGCACAAGAATCCCCAATGACCAGGGCCATCTGAAGCTGCTGTTTGGTGACAGCGTGGCACTGATCATGGACTTGCTTGACCGTGGTCTGCATGTCCGCGGGGAGATGTGGGAAGACTTCATCTAGCGACCCCAGAAGGGTGCGAGAGAAGGGTGCCATGATGACGGACGAACTTGTCCGACGAAGGGCCAAGGAGGAAGCCTCATAGACCTTCCTGGCCGAATGGTCCAAAAGCTGGGACTCTCTATCAGGAGGTCAATCAGTGTCAGCAGAACTGCCAGTAGGCCTGAACACAGAGGCGGTCAACAGGCTCTCGGCCGAAGGGTGCTCTGTGAACCCCGCGAGAGACTCCATGGACACCGCGTACTTGCGGGCCATGCAGGAAGACGGTGCTGGACAAGAGGCAGGACGCTGCCATAGTTGTAGGGCTGGGCCAACAATGGCCTCAGCCACAGGAAAAGCCTCTGTCGGGGTATCCCCGCTCTTAAGTCTGTCTGTAAGAGGGTACTCCGCCTTTTTCTTGGTTGACTCCAGGGGCATGCCTGTAAATTCAGAGATGAGGCGAAGGATCCCTTGAAAAGACGAGGGACCTTCCTCCGTCTCTAAGCCAACGGTCGATTCATCATCACCTGGACGTGAACGCAAGCCTGTGACGTCGGAATTCGAGGAATCCGGGTACAAGGGCCTACCGCCCAGGTGACTTTCGACCAGCCGAGGGCGGTCCAGGTTGATCGTAACCAACAAATGCCAGGGTAGCCCGGTCTCTGGTCTGTCTCCCTTGGAAAGATCCCCTCCCACAGGCTGTTTGGGTGGTGGTTCCACCACTATCGGTGGAGAGGCCGTTTTGGGCTGAACAGGTAGTTTTGGCGGCTCCGCGGGCTGCGGAATTAACTTGATAGGTTCCAAAGGAGTCAGCTTTGGCCTAGGAGGCGAAAGCCAAGTAATGGCCAGTGTAGAAGCCGGAGTGGGCTTGTGCCCGGTCAAAATCAGCTGTTGCCACATGGGGTCCCTGTAGCACTGGAGTTTCTGCCGGAGCCTCTCCTCATGCGAGGAGGATGACCGATGGTGTCGCCTCTTTTTAGGGCGTTTTATGGCTCTTCCTCAGCCTGTCGGACGAGGGGGTCTGAGACCTCGATCGAGATCAGGCAGGCCGACTTGGTCGCTCAGGAGACAATGGCGGGACCGGTGATTTCCCGAGAACAAGGACCACATCTTCGATTGGAGTCCCAGGAGGCTAGGTCTTCTCATCTGGAAAGACCCGAACAGGGGTTCAATCGATGGAATCGTCGACCGGAGTCGGCGATATCGGATCGATGGGATCGATCACGATCTCAACCTCATCAACAGATAATTCAGTCAACTGACCAGATGGCAAAGCCGAAAAGCCAGCAGCCGAAGAAGCGATCTCGACCGAAGTCGAGACCAGAGGCTCTTGGGATCGAGATCTTGCCTGCACCCAATAACGTCTCCGTCGAGACAAAGATGATCCCAGATCCTTCTCCCACTTACGGGATTGAGAGGAGTGCAATCCCGCAGGCACCTGTCCTTTGGTCAGGAGAGACTGGCACAACTCCCAGAAGGAACCCGAGAAGGTGGAGCCCAGGTTGAGTGGAATGAATAAGCTCCGAGAGAAATCTGCAGCACGGGCCACTTCCTCCTCGAATGCCTGCATCTGTTCTAACTGCTTGGCGGATCCCACAGCGGCGTGAGAAGCACCGAGCCTCCTTGGATTTCACCGGAGGGTTTCTCTTTTCCGGCCCCCCCAGCTTCAGGTGTGCGAGATGGTCATCGAGGACGTTGGGATGAAAAGCCAAACACACTGCATGAAACGGTGTCATGGTCGACACTGCGGCAACAGACGCACGCGATGTGGGGATTGGTGCACGACATCTTCTGGCGGCAATGGCGAAATCCAGGGAAAGACTTGTCTCCCATTATTGAAGCGACAAACTTGTGATCGCTAATGCGAACAACAATGCGAATTCTCAGTAAAACCAAAGGTTTGAAAGCCAGGGCCTACAAAATGCGTGAGCACGAGGGACGCAACCTGAATCTTCCAGCGGAAAGGAATATCTGGCGTCATGGGGCGGAGCAGAGGTATATACCACCTGGGTGAGTGGGAGGAGCCAGCTTGAAGACTTCTGGTTAATCTTAAAGTGGAAAGGGACATGCCAAAGAGTGTGGATAAACAACATATGCACGCTCCTAGAAATATTTACTCAACAAAATGAACCCACAGACAATATTTTCGTACCTCAAACAGTACCACCATAGCTGTTCTCTTCAGTACTCGCCACGGATATTGCCGAAACTTCTCTTACAGTAGCAGCCGGTTCAGAAACCCCGAGCAGCCCACAGACAGCACACCTTTTTCCAGACCACTCCTTACAGTAAGGACTATTTTATTCAGCGTAACAATACTTCCCTCTAAATAACCATTTTGCTCTAAAACAATAAAGAAACAATACAAAACTAAATAAAAAATACATCTAAAACCATTGCATAATAGCAATATACCCCACCAGGGTGTGGCTATATAGGTGGAGTTAACACGCCTAGTGTGGTTAAGTCACTTGGCTGCACCTCGTGACCAAACCACACCAGCTGTGGTAAATCTACCTGTATACCCACACCCTGGCTAGTAATACTGCTTAAAGAAAATGCCCCTTTATTCTAAAGTCTCAAATGTACTCTGCAAGCTTACTACTACCACCTGCCTCCACAGCTACTTCAACCTCCCCATAGCTGAATCCCTCCATTAACACTCTCTGATCTTTCCCCTCGCCTCACTCTGGTCCGCGCTCTTCATCCTACACCTTTACTTCCCCACGTACTCACTTACTGCATATAATGTAAATTTACCTCCCATGCATGTTTGTTTGTTGCGAGGACAAGGACCTGATTACAATTAATACCACACTACCTGCACTTGGAAATGCCTCAGTTGCACAGTTTCATATTTACCTTCCTTCTGTATTTTGCCACTGGATGCTCCTTGTTTGTATTTTATTCTATTTTTTGTGTACTGCCCAGTGGTATCTGATGTCATGCCATTAGAACTATGTGCATCTCACTTTTTGCACAGCCTCATGTTTATACTAATTGCTTATAAGACTTTGTTGCATTTTACCTGCTGCCCCAACCCCTTTCATCCTTCTACAAGTGGCACACAAAGACAATCTTCTTTGACTGGGTGACCAAAGTAGTAGACCAGGGAGGGGCTGTGGACATGGCCTACCTAGATTTTAGCAAGGCATTTGATACAGTCCCACACAAAAGATTAATTCACAAGATAGCCAGCCTTGGAGTGGGTCCCCAGGTGGTAGCCTGGATAAAAAATTGGCTAGACAACAGGATGCAAAGGGTAGTAGTAAATGGAGTACACAGTGAAGAACTACAGGTTACTCACCTGTAACAGGAGTTCTAGGAAAGGTATATGTTGTTCATCCACACTCATTGGCAGGTATCCTTGCCGCTTTAAATCTTGCCGGAAGGTCTTCAAGCTTGCTCCTCCCACCCACCCAGGTGGTATAACTCTCGGCTCCGCCCCACGACGCCAGATCTGGCCCGCTGGAAGCTCAGGTTGTGCGCGGAAGCTGGGGAGGTGGTTGGGTGGATGAACAACATATACCATTCCTAGAACTCCTGTTACAGGTGAGTAACCTGTATTTCTAGGGACATGGATATGTTGTTCATCCACACTCATTGGCAGACTCCTAGCAGTTCTCCGGGAGGAGGGAGGCAAGACGCACACCCCCAATACTTACTTGGGAAGAGAGACTGGAGAACCGAGGCCCCAAAACCAGCATCCCGGCGTGACTCAAGGTCGATGTGGTAATGGGTAATGAAGGTGTTTGCTGACTTCCAGGTAGCAGCCCTGCAGATTTCCTGGATAGGGACGTCCCTGGAAGCAGCCACCGTTGCAGCAGTATGGCGGGTAGAATGAGCTCTTATCCCTCTGGGAGGCTCCATGCCCGTCAACTTATAGCAGAGATCTATGCAGGAGGTGACCCACCTGCTTATCGTCCCCGCTGGCTGCAGGTCTGCCAGATGCGGCTTCAGCGTAGGTGACAAACAGCTGGCGAACCTCTCCTCAATTTCTGCCATGCCTTTGTAATAGGCTTGTTCTCTAGGGTCCAAAGTATGGAGCCTATATTCGGCCTCCGAGGTGTGATTGGGGTAGAACACCGGCAGAGTCAACACCTGGTTAAGGTGAAACTCCGACACCACCTTCGGAAGGAATTTCGGGTGGGGGCAGAGGACAACCTTGTCCCTGTGGAAGACCAGGTAAGGAGACTCGATGGAAAGCGCCTGGAGCTCTCCCATCCTTCTGGCTGACGGATAGCCACCAAGAAGGCGGTCTTCACGACAGGTGAGAGAGAGCACACCTGTGCATAGGTTCGAATGGCTTGCCCATGAGCTTGCCAGTACCAGCAGTAGATCCCACGGAGGTGGGGGTTCCCGCACTGGAGGAAATGTGATCAAGGCCTTTGAAAAACGCCAGACCACCTTCTTCCTGCGCCATCGACTGCTTCCCGCCCGCGCCTGTAAGCAGAGATGGCTGCCAGGTGCACCCTTAGGTCGCCGACCCAAGCCCTTGACTAGAAAGGGACCATAATAGTCCAAGATGCTTGCCAAGGAACAGGAGGAAGGGTCCAAGCCTTGTTTCGACACCAAATGGAAAACCTTTTCCATTTGAAGGCATAGCATTTTCTGGTCGACTTCACGGGACGCCTCAACTACATTGAGGACCTCGGCCGAAAGACCCAAGGCCTGGAACCTAGCCGCCAGGAACCAGGCCCAGGTGCAGGGATTGAAGGTCCGGATGGAACACCTTCCCTGATTGACTGAGAGCAGGTCCGGCGAGCTGGAAGCTGCCGCGAGTCCTGGAGCTGAGACTGAGGAGATCTGGGTACCAGAACTGGCGAGGCCAGTCTGGGGCTATCAGAATCACCTGCGCCTTGTCCCTCCTCGCCTTGAGAAGCACCTTGTGGATCAAGGGAAATGGGGGAAAGGCGTAAAGAGGCCCGGGGTCCACTGCCTCGAGAAGGCATCCCCCTGCAGCGAGCCCTGCTGAGGGGGGCGGGCATGGAACAGTCTCAGCTTAGCGTTCTCCCTGGAGGCAAACAGGTCCACCTGAGGTGTGCCCCAATGGGAGAACAGATGCTGTACTACCTCCGGCAGGAGAGACCACTCGTGGGATGCAGCCCCTATCCGGCTCAGGGCATCGGCCAGGGTGTTGGAGGCTCCTGCCACGTGAATGGCTAGGAGATCCGCCTCCAGGCTGCGCACGAGTGACCAAATGCGGAGAGCTTCCTTGCATAGAAGCATGGAGCGCGTCCCGCCCTGGCGGTTTAGATAGAACATGGTCGCGGTATTGTCCGCCTGACTCGGACCACTTGACCCCGGAGGAACGGAGCAAAGGCGGTGAGAGCTAGGCAGACCGCCGGAGCTCCAGCAGGTTGATGTGGCATCGACTCCATGGGACAGAGGCCATGAGCCCGTGTTCCCCAGATGGGCACCCCAACCCATCAGAGAGGCATCGGTCGATAGAGAGACCGCCGGCTCGAGGCGGACGAACGGATGCCCTCCTGCAGATGATCTGGAACGGTCCACCACTGGAGAGCTGCCCACATCCCTGTGTCACTGACACAAGCTGGTCCAAAGGATCGCAGCTAGACCACTGGCTGGCCAGTCCCCATTGAAGGGGACGATGTTCCAGCGGGCCCAACGGACCACGCTGGTGCAGGCCGCCATGAGACCCAGGAGGCGAGGAAGTCCCGGAGGGCATTGCCCAACCAGAAATGATCGGGCAAAGGAGGAAAGAACCCGCCCTGTCCGCCGGGCCGCCTGGCTCAAGAGAGTCGAAGGCGCCTGATGAATAGAATCACCTGCTTTGGCTCGAGTCTCGACTTGGCCTCGCTGGATAAGGAGGCCCAGTTGAGAGCAGACCTGGAGGGCCAGATCTCTGACCACTCCGCCTCCTTCCTGGAGGGAGCTGCTATCAGCCAGTCGTCCAGGTAAGGGTACACCGACCCTCGGCCAAGAGGAATGCCGTCACCACTGCCATGCATTTGGTGAAGACCCTGGAGCTGGAGACAAGCCAGGGCATGGCTTGGAACTGAAAGGGATCCTTCCGCCGAAGCTGGGAATCTCTGGTGAGACGGACGGATAGGGACGTGAAAAACGCTGCCCTGCAAGTCCAGAGAGCAGAACCACACACCTGCTCCAAGTTTGGTATTATCTGAGCCAGAGTGACCATCCTGAAGGTTCGAGACCTTAGGAACTTGTTTAGGTCGTAGGTCGAGAATGGGGCCAGCCCCTCGTCTGCTTCGAACCAGGAAGTACCTGGACACAAACCCTGGGTCTGAAGGAGGGTCCACCACCTCTTATCACCTCCTTCTGGAGGAGGAGAGCGATGTCGGCTCGACGAGCCGCCAGTGAGGCTGGGGATCCCAAGCCCCGAGGGCGACGGCTCTGAAGGGTGGTGCCTGTCAATTCCAGAGGCAGGCCTCTTCCCACCTCCAAGACCCACCTGTCCGTGGCAACAGCGGACCAGGCGGAACGGAGTGCGGGCCGCCCCAGGGGACCAGGGGTGAGGTGACGGGAATGGGGCGACACCCTCAGCCCGTCACTGGGCAGGCTTGGAGGAGGGACCGCCGAGGGACCTCCTGGGCCTTTTCCTCCTGCCTCCTGTTAGAGGAAGCCGGCGGCTTGGGTTTGGGATGCCAAGCGTCGAGCCTGCTGGCCCTGACGTTGCTGGGCCAGGGCGGGGCCGCAGAAGGACGAAAGGGCTTAGGCTGTGGTTTGCGGCCTTTGTCCTTCTGAGCGGAAGAGACCGAGTCCAAGGTAGCATTGGACTTCTCGATCCTCTGCAGGTGACCTTCCACCCCAGGGCTGAAGAGGTCAGTCCTCAAAAAGGAACATCCGCCAACTTGTGCTGGGTATCCGAGTGAAGGTGGATATCCTCAGCCAAGCCCTTGACGCATAGCCACTGCTGCCACCACGATCTGGCACATGAGTCCCTATATCCAAAGCAGTCTGGAGCTGCTGTTTGGCCACTGCCCTGCCCTGGTCCCGCACCTGCTTAACCGTAGTCTGCAGATCGGCCGGGAGATGAGGGATGACCTCATCCAGGGAGCCCAACAGGGCATGAGAAAAATGTGCCATGAGGACGGCCGAACTGGCCTGACGAAGGCCGAGAGAGGACGCAACGTAGACTTTTCGCCCGACATAGTCCAATTTCTTGGACTCCTTGTCAGGAGGTTTGTCCACATCCTCGGCGCTAGCCGGGCGCTGGCCGAAATCGCTGTCGGTAACCAACCCTCAGCAGAGGGGTTCCAAACCGACAAGGAACCGTAGGGATCGTGATACTTCCTGGCCATCCTGGCCAAGGCGCAGGGCAGGAAGCAGGGCGCTGCCAAACCTCCAGTGCCGGACCCACTATGGCCTCGGCCACCGGAAAGGCCTCCGTCGGAGAATCCCCTCGGTCCAGAATCTCCGTGAGGAGATACCTGGCCCGTTTGGAAACGGGTTCGAGCTCCATCCCGGTGGACTCCGAGATGAGCCGGAGTAGTCCTAGGAAGGACGACGGGCTATCGTCCATTGACTGACCTCCTGAAGACTTCTAGTCCAGTCGCTGGAGAAAAAGGAGGAATCATCTTCGACTCGGAAGAGTCCTCAAGAGCTGCTCTGGCCTGAGCCACCCTTCACCTGCTGAGGTCGGTCGGGAGTGAGGGTAACTGACAGCCGATGGGTAGACCCAGTCGACCGAGAATCCTTGGTCGGAGCCCCAATTGGTGGCTGTGAGGCGGAGGTTCCACCGAATCGGTGGAGCAGCGGTTTTGGCCAACAACCGCCTGGGTATAGGCTCCTGATAAGTCGAGGGGTTGTGTCGGCCGCCCGTGACAGCCACTTAATGGCTGGGGAAGGCGACGGGTCGGCTTACTCCCGCCAGGAGGAGCTTGTTGCAACATAAGGTCCTCGGATTGCCGACGTAATTACGCCGAGCTCTCCTCGTCCGAGAGGACGACGAGCGGCGACGCCTTACCGCGGGTGCCGAGACCGAGACCGCCATGACGGTGGGACGCTGACCGCTGGCAGAGGTCCGAGACCGAGAGTCCCGGAATTTCCGAGGTCGGTGCGGGAGGTGTCGGCCGGAACCGCACTCCTTCGCCCGGATGGTTCATCCGAGGGCTCCGAACCGAGGCACAGGCGAGCCCACGGGATCTCAACTCTCCTGGGAACCGGGAGAGGGGAATTCGGCTGCTAAAGGCGACAGCCTGCCCAACGGGTCGAGAAAATCTCGACTTGGCCGGTGGGAGTCTCGGTCAACTGACCTGACGGGGACACCGTGAGGCCAGTGGCCGGCGCGAGCGGTCGATCAAGCAGACGGTCGACGACTCGGGAGAGGGACCTTCCGGCCCCAAGAGCGCCGACAGAGGGACTTACCTTGTCCTTCTTTTGGACCGAGAATAAGGTCCAGCAGACGAGGCCCTTCTCCTTAGTGGAGAGGGACAGACAAAGCTCCTTAAAAGAAGCCGTGTAGGAAGAACCCAGAGAGACGGGATAAATGCCGCGCGAGGAAGATACGCCCGCGCCGCCTCTTCTTCGAGGGCTATCATCCGCCGAAGCTGATCCGCCGAGCCCGCCGCTGACACCGCCAACCGGGCTCTTGGACTTCACCGAGGGAACGCCGGGACGCCCAGATGCAATCGGGCAGCACGGTCTTCGAGGACGTAGGCCGAGAAAGATGAGCACAGGTCGCAAGCCTGCGGGTCGTGCTCAAGGCCTGAGCAGTAGACACACGTGGAGTGTGGATCCGTCCGAGACATCTTCTGCCCGCATGGGCATCTCCGAAATCCGGGAGTCGATTTGTCCATCGCAGCCGCGAGGGATCGAAGACAGAAGTCTTTTTCGCAAAATTTATTTTTAAATCCGCAAACGGAGAAATAGGAACCAGTCTCAAACGCAGAGCGTTAAGGAGGGAACCTGAGCTTCCAAGCGGTAAGGAAGATCTAGCGTCATGGGGCGGAGCCGAGAGTTATACCACCCGGGTGGGTGGGAGGAGCAAGCTTGAAGACCTTCCGGCAAGATTTAAAGCGGCAAGGATACCTGCCAATGAGTGTGGATGAACAACATATCCATGTCCCTAGAAAGGAGGGTTACTAGTGGGGTACCGCAGGGTTCAGTACTGGGACCGGTCCTTTTTAATGTCTTTATAAGTGACATTGCAGAGGGACTGGAAGGAAAAGTATGTCTCTTTGCAGATGACACAAAGATCTGCAACAGGGTTGATACACAAGATGGAGTGGAAAGGATGAGAAGGGACTTGGCAAGGTTGGAGGAATGGTCAAATGTATGGCAGCTCAGATTCAATGCAAAGAAGTGCAAGGTAATGCACCTGGGAAACAAAAACCAAGGGGAAGCATACACAATGGGGGGTGAGATACTGACAACAGTAAAAATAGAAAGGGACCTGGGGGTAATTATATCAGATGACCTAAAGGTGGGCAAGCAATGTGAGAAGGCAGTAAGGAAGGCTGGGGGATACTGGGATGCATAGGAAGAGGCAGCAATAGTAGAAAACAGGAAGTTGTTATCCCTCTGTACAGACAGTTGGTGAGACCCCATCTGGAGTACTGTGTGCAGTTCTGGAGACCCCATCTCCGCAAAGACATAGACAGAGTGGAGGCTGATCAGAGGAGGGCAACCAAAATGGTGCAGGGTCTGCACCAGAAGACATACGAAGAAAGACTAAAGGAGCTTAATATGTATACCCTTGAGGAAAGAAGGGAGAGAGGGGACATGATAGAAACTTTCAAGTACCTCAAGGGAATTAAAGTCCAAGAGGGTAGCATCTTCCAGAAAAAGAGATGTGCAAGAACAAGGTGGCACAATTTGAAGACAGAAAGAGGACGGCTCAGAGGTAATGTGAGGAAGTATTTTTTCACTGAGAGGGTTGTGGATGCATGGAACAGCCTCCCTGAGGAGGTCGTGGAGTCAAGAACAGTGGGGGACTTCAAGAATGCATGGGACAGGCATAAGGCAGTCCTAGTAGGGGGTAGGAGGAAGTAAGCTGTTGGTTAACTAGGATCTGCAGCTTATCTGTTAGGTAGGAAAATGGGCAGACTAGGTGGGCCAAGCGGTCCTTATCTGCCATCAAATTCTATGTTACTATAGTTTCAGTAAGCCTTCCTTGCCAAAAGTTTTAAGTACAGAAAAAATAAACAAGGATACTTAACTGAATATTGAAAATTGGATTGAAAAGAACAAACTATTATGTTTTAAGGCTCTACCCCAATGCTGTGGTTTCTAGGGAAGGAGCATTTCATATGTCCTAGAGTGTGCCCCTTGTAATGCCCTTGTAACAATATGGTTATTCATCATGTTGCCTATATTTTTTTCTTGTCCTTCTATGAATCCGTCAGGATAAATGACTGGTCCCCCTCATGCCCTCACAAAAGAAGGCCCCCTACGGTTAAGTTTGACTCTAAAGAATATTTATTTATTTATTAGCTTTTGGTAACCGGGTAAGTGCGCTAGGCAACAGACCTGCCTATTTTCAGGCACGACCCGGGAGAGCACAGGACACTGGTTACACTATGCAGAAATGCACAGACATAATAGAGGTGTACAGGAGCAAAACAAGATATACACTGTAGCACAGTAATAGTTACATAAGGTACATTTTAGGCATAGATCATAATAAGGATGTAAAATAAAGCAATTAGGGTAACCATAAGACAGCTGAGGACAGTAAAGACATCAAGGTTCATAGCCACCTAGACAAGCATATTGCATGGGAGAACATTAGTGTAGTACTCAGGGTCAGACCCGACAGCCTGCAGTGGGACAAAGCAAATTAAGAGCATTTGCATTGGCCAGAGGCTAGAAGGGTGAACAACGAAGTTTTGAATTCTCGATGGGAGGCTGAAGTTTTCACCATAAGGGGGAGCGAGTTCCAGAATTTGGGAGCAAAATGGGCAAATGCCTGTTCACCCATTTTTGTCATAAAAGGTCTAGTGGAGAGCATGGGGACAGAGGAAGACCTGAGGGTACGGGTGTATGAGTCAGGAGGTTGGCAAGATAGACAGGGCAGGGAGGTCTAGACAGGGAGTCGATAAAGCAGCCCAGGGAGTAGGCTCGAATAT
This sequence comes from Neoceratodus forsteri, assembly GCA_016271365.2. Taxonomy (NCBI): domain Eukaryota; kingdom Metazoa; phylum Chordata; order Ceratodontiformes; family Ceratodontidae; genus Neoceratodus; species Neoceratodus forsteri. The sequence continues at coordinate 662,631,964 of CM057458.1, forward strand.
CTGAGGTGACAGCACACCTAGCCAGCGTAAAGGAGACAATGATGGGCAAGACGTGGGGCATTTAAGGCGAATCTACAGATGTTGTTGTAGACAGTGTCCCATTTGTGGAATGTAGCAGAGTTTGCAGCAAAGAGGACAAATTATGTTAGAAAACAAAGGATTAGCATTACATGCACGATTTCTGTATCACTCCACACTATGAACAAGGAAGGTAATTAAAATATATGGATAATGTGCTCCCCCACTGGGGTTAGTTGGTACAGCCCTAAAGCTGTGACCTCAGCACAGACCCCCAGAAACATGGAACATTCTATCTGCCATAGAGACCCCAGTTAATGTTGTACCAAGAGAGGGTAGGCAACATGGACTGAGCTCTCTGCAAGGTTTAAATTTCTTCTCCTAGTCTGTTATTTTTCTTGAAGGAATGTGTAACTTTAAGGCAAGTTGGGGTCCCTTGGTACCCCCCCCCCAAATTTAGAAAATTGCCTGTTAAGCTGGGCTTTCAAACTGGCTAACCTGATGCTAACTACCATTTTTAGTGACTACAGTGCCTGAAATGGTGACTACATGCAGTCAGTGGGATGTCTTTTGTTAAGGGTCTTCTTTTATGTCCAGCCTGGTGCCTACGTTAATTGAGGAAATGCCAATATTTTGAAAAGGAATGTGCCAGATAGGTTAGTCTGGCTGTCTAGGGTGATTGTGCTTTATTTTCTCTTCCTTACAAACTGTGCTTTCTCAGTTTTCTCCCCTTTCTAGTTTTCTTCCTTTTCAGGCCCTTTTAGTGAGAGACCGCCAGGGTACCTGCTTTTGGGGGGACGACTTCCCGATCAGGAACATGATACAGAACACAACTGACAGGGGATCAAAAACTCCTGCCATTTATGGTGATATAAGGCCATACACCTTATAGTTCTAATCCTAGTTCATGATATTTTATGTGAGAAATGCATCAGAAACACCCATGGTAGCCCAGTGTAACTTGCAAAGGATCATGGGTACAAAGAAAGCCATAGGCCCTAAAATTATATAATCTCTTGTTACTGGGCAGAGAAACTGTTAGCTTCTAGCCAGGGACTAGAGCTTGATTAGTCCATTTAAGAGGAAACAAAAGGGGATATTAAGCAGGGCTGGAAGGCCAGGAATCCATTTGTGTCAGAATAGCCCCCGGCATCTAGAATAGCCGAGATGTCTGGGGACCTTCTGTCTTGAGAGGACTTCTCTGAGGTAATCTAATTACAGCTAAATGGACTAGCATTTGGGGAAATTTCTGTGCTCAGTTTAGCTTGATTGCTGCCATTGGGGGGTGGGGGTGGGGAGAGGCTGGATCTGCTCCTGGAATTCAGGATGCTTGGAACTGGTTTGCTCTCCTATTCCGAGATGAACATTTGTTTTTCTTGTTTGTAATAAAATACTAAATGACTGGTTGCGTAGCCATGGAGATGGAATGCTAGCCTACAACAGAGCAAGCCAGCATCCACTGAACCTGTCCTTTTGGAAACCCTTAAAACAAGGGTGCAGAAGGTTATCAGGGCCTTTTGCCCTTCTGCTTTTGCTTATGACCTTTTGCCTGTTTGGCTTTGTGTGAAATACTGCATTTTGGGTCCCTATCTGCTTAGATAGCAGAGGCAATTTCTTTTTCAAGACATTCTCCTGGACCACAAGAGCCAAGAATTCATCTACCTCTTTTAACATCACTTTGCACATCAAATTCAGCAACTAAAGACTTGAGGTAGAACTTTCAAACTAGAATTTTCAAAGTTATACTTGCATTTTATTTTCTATAGCCTGGAACTCCCTGCCCACACCATCACTGCTCTTCCCCTTTAAGGCTCAAGTTATCAGCCATATTTTTCCAGAAACTGCAGTGCATGTTTACCTAAACCATCTCTGTTAGCTGCATTAACATGCACCCCTGTTGATGCCTCCCAAAACTGTGGACTTCTGTTAACTCCCTGCTCCTTACAATATAATTACTGCTAAACCTGTTGTGTACTGTACTGAATTAATCTGCTGACAAATGTAACTTGTTCTTCTGTTGTACGCAACTTGATAAGACTTGGACACCTTTGAAAAAGGGCTCTTCAGCCCAAAGGTCCTCCGAACACAATAAATAAAAAATTTTCCAGGTGTGCCATAATTTTTATGATTGCAGGCTGAGATATTCTAAAGGGCTGCACCTGCAAAACCCTGGAAATGCGCTCAGGTAAATTGCACAGTGCAATTCCAGATGTGCCGGGGCACAAAGATAATGTACGTACCACATCCCCAGGGAGCGTGCCCATGCATATGCAGCACAGCCCGATCTTCAGCCCAGGATGTGCATTCCAGAGATGTGCCGCATACACTGGGCACAAAGTTGAGCCCATAAAAAAATGGCGCAACTGCTAGTCACCCAGAAGGCGGGCAGTTGTGTGCAGTAGCAGCAGCAGTGGGTGCCCCCCAGAACCGTACAAAAGAACCCACAGAATTCCCTGGTGGTCCAGTGCGCCCCAATCCGTAGAACACTGATCGCCGTAATAATATTTCATTAAGATCCCTGATGGTCCAGTGGTTCCACCTCCCAGCCCATAACCCCGATTGCCAAACAAACATGACCATAATCGGTCCCTGGTAGTGTAGTGGTCCCCCCACCCACACAGGACCCCCAGCCTCCCCAGTCATCGGCAGGCAGCATACCCACCCGCATACCTCAGCGGCTGCCTGCTGAATGATAGCTTACAGTATGTGCTGCAAGCTCACTGGTCCACACTGTAAGCAGTCATTCGACGGGCAGCAAGGAGGTATGCCCACCGATGACCGGGGGGAGGGGAGCTGGGGGGAGGGACCAGTAGACTACCAGGGACTGATTATGGTCATGTTTTTTCGGCGATCAGGGTTACAGGCGGGACAGGGGTGTCACTAGACTACCAGAGATCTTAAAAAATTTTATTACGTACGATCAGTGTTAGTGGATGGGGAGGGACTGACTACTAGGGACCCAAATAAAATATTCATACTGCGATCAGTGTTACGGGATGGGAGGGCGGAACCACTGGACCACAAGAGATCTCAATGAATATTAATATGGTGATCGGTGTTACGGGATGGGGGGACCACCAGGATCTTGTAGAAATGTTAGCACAGCCATCGGTGGTATGGAATGGGGAAGGGTGATTACTGCGGTCCCTGGTGCAGGGACAGCATGCTGTGCAGGGCTCCAGGTGCATTTCACCAACCAGCCCTGCACAACACTCCAAATGGAGCCATAATGACATGCAAATGGCCCCATCTGCACCTTGTATGCATAATGGATCCATTTGCATATCCAGGTCTGAATATCTGGAAATTGCTCCCGGCGCAGCTCCAGTTATGCTGGTACATTCCCATTCCAGGAATGCAGGCCTGTGTGCAGGATGTGCCGGTGCACTGTATTTGTACCGGGCACATTCTTTGATATATTCAGAAGGGATGCGTCATGGCACATCTCTTTTGAATATATCCCTTTGTTGCTCCAGCGCACCACTTGCACCATTGCCAGGCGCACTTCTGAATACTGGGCCCAAAATGTCCAAAACTTCCCCGGTATTAATGCTTGACTGGTCTAAAATTTTCTGGATCTTTCCATTTGCCCTTTTTAAAACTGCAGTTCCATCTGCCAGCCTCTAATTCTTTGACACTTTTCCCTCTTGTAATAATTCCATAGAAACTACAATGAGTGGAAATGCTTTTGTACATTAGCACCCATAGATGTAAGTTACCTGGCACTTGCCCTTTATTTTCGATTATTAAAGTAACAGTAATTTAAAATCTGAAGGGACTCCAGGTCCACAATGCCCATCCCCTTTATAGCAAGGATGACAGAATTATGCTGTGGAAACATACACCTTTTTATAGTAATTATCACTCTACTACCCAGGGTATGCAGTGATTTCCTTGGTGAGCAGACATTTGCCCAGTCTTATCTTACATGCCTATGCTGTCTTTATGTCCACTGCCGGCACAGGTAGACTGTTCCATAGGTTCAGCACCCTCTTGGAGAAGAGTGCTTTTCTATCATTACTACCGGATTTACCACCCCCGTGCTTCAGGGAGTGTCATCACATCCTGATTAAAGACTCCAGATCAAACATCTGACCATTCGATCTTGTCGATACCTTTAAGCATGCAACAGACTGAAATGATGCCCTTTCGTGGCCTTCTTTTCCTCAGGGTGAACATGATGAAGGCCTCCGGCCTTTACTCATAGCCCCCAACCCACTACAACAAATTATTTTGGTGGCCCTGTGTGCAGCAGCTGCTTGACTGCCTCAATGCACTTTTTCTAATGAAGAGACCAAAACTGCATGCTGTAACCAGGTGGGGCCTGACCAGGGCCTTATACAGACAAAGGGTAACTTCTCCTGTGGTGCTCGTCACTCCCTTTTGACACACCCCAGCATTATGCTAACCCCCTTTTTTCCTTTATTAACAACTTTCTTGTCTGCTGGCACCCATGTGGATATCCCTCTCCAGCCCTGTCACCCACCATCCCCAGCACTTGCCTGTTACTCCCATGATTTGCCTTTCACGGTGGCATCAGAAGGGGACAACCCCAAAAGCAGGTTTCAAGTGAGGAGCTCAGTCAGTGGTGCCTGGCCTACAAGTGGGCAATCCTTCATCCCACTCTGGCAGGCCGTGTTTGTGACCTAGGGACTTTGACGCGCAATGATAAGGAGCATCTGTCAACATCACTCACCATTCTAGGCCTCTTATCTGTCATGACACCCAGTCTCTCCTATGTGTCAGGTGCACTGCAGGACACTATCCCCCAACCCCACCCACTTTGGTGACTCAAGTTTGCTTTCAACTCAGGATGTTGGCGTGATAAAGGTTGTACTACTGTTGTGACACTGACCGCACTCTGCTGCCCTTTTGACTTTGGCTGCTGTAAAGCTTGTCCTGCATCAGCCTACTGCCTATTATGACTCCAGGTCCTTTCCCTCAGAGTGCAGTAAGAGGCCAACATGCACCATGTTGGCCTCCTCTTAACTAGGAAGGGGAGAAAACTGAGAAAGCACAGTTTGTAAGGAACAGAAAGTACCATAGGTACCATCTCTGTTTTCCTCATCAAGTGAAGCTCCATGCATTTAGCTACACAGAACTTGAGACCCCAAGAGTCAGTCCAATTACACAGGTTTGCTGGCCAAGGCACCTAGCTTCACCTGAGCTCTTTTCTTCTAGGTTGCTTGAAAGGACAGAGCAAATAACCTACCAGAGCAAGGAAAATGATTAAGGCTAGGCAGATTTACTGTGTGTTATTTTTATTTTGTACTCACAGGGATTGTTACTATTTGTTGCTAACATTTTATTGTTTATTTTTCTCTGATTCAAATTATTGTTCCTGGGTATACCTTCTGCTGCATTATTACAGGGTGTGCCTACAGGTGTGTACTTGCAGATTACTGCTGTAATCTTCTGATTCAAATTGTCTTTTGCAAGGTATATCTTCTGTTACTGCTTTATTTTTCTCTGTAGCAAAGTGTTTCTTACAGGGTATATTTTCTGTGACATTATTACAGGTGGTGCTTTACAAGTTTTACAGTTTAATCTGTCATTAGGATAAGCTTTCAGGGATACTGCATTTGTTGCTGGCTGACTCTTTCTGCTCTTACCTCGTTTCTTTCGCCCATGGTTGTTCTTTTTCAGCAGGGGAAGGGCCCAGCCACCCACCCCCAACCACCCCACTCTACACTCCTTTTATAGGGTAGCACAGTCATGACATTTCCTGTAGCAAAGCAGGAAAGGGCGGATCAGAGGGATATGCACACAGTGACCTCATTTACAGGGGCACTAGTAATTTAACTTGTTATAACATGTTATACAAAAACAAGCAAACAAAACACAAAATCAAACTTTTGCTTTCATTTTCTTCCTTCTAATTACTCTGACCAGGTTATAAACCCAGCAACTTATCTGAAATGGATATCATTAACTGCAGGTTCAGTGGAACACTTTTCAGAAGGGCAGTTTTGCAGGATTTAGGACACTGTCCTACATGCTGCGCCATTAGAGATCTAAGGGCTCAGCTCCAGGCAACATGGGCAGAGACTGCACGCCTTCAAATTGCATATTTAAGTGGAAATATATTGTAAGAACTGCCCGCCATTTCCCCAACATCCAACAGAAGCACCTCGATTGCAGAGGATAGTTGGTCTGGGAGGTTGGCAGGTGGTTAGGAGGGACAAATCGGGTGCACCATCACTCGGTGCTCTCCAACACATCACCTCCACAAACCATATGAAAACTACAAACAGATATCTGCCTCTATCTCCGAAATCAAACAAAGGTGCAGAGGACACTGCAGCACAGGAGCTAGCACAACAAAACTTGCCAAAACAGCAACCAAAGCAAAAAGGTAATCCAAAAAACTTCTGATCATAAGAGACTCCAAGACTTGGAGAGCTGATACGTATCTCCAGCCAGGGGTAATGGTCAGATGTCTCCAGGTACATCAGCGTGGGAGAGACACCGACTGCATTGCTAAAACTGTTCAGGAAGCAGGAGAAAACACTGATGTCCTGGTACACATAGGGACTAGCGATCTCACCAGCCGGCCAGTTGTGGAGACCAAGGAACACCTGACCAGGCTGGGTGACAAACTATCATCCATTTTGTCCGGCATCTCCTTCTCCGAGATCCTGCCAGTCTGGGAGAAGGGGGGCAGATGGACAGAAGGTCAGAGAAGGGGAGATAGGGGAGCTAAACATCCGGCTCAAGGGCTGGTGCAAGGAAAAAGGACACAAATTTGTAGGGAACTGGCAAGAGTTTTGGGAGTAAAAGTTCTTTAAATTTGATGGACTGCATCAGACTAAGGAGGGAGTTAGTGCATTGGGGAAGAAGTTTGATGTCTTTGCAGAACATTTAAACTAGCAAATGGGGAGAGGGGTGCAGCACCCCATACGTCGAATGGTAAGAACACCCCTCCTCCCTCAGCTAGTGGTCAAACAGGAGTTCAGCATGTTTGTAGTTCAAAAGATCCGGCTCCCCATACAATGCACAGGGGAAACGCCAGACCTCGCCCAACAACTAACACACCAAAATCTGGCCAATGGAAAATCATGTACACAAATGCTTGCATCTGGGAAACAAGATCCCAGACCTGCAGACAATAATGACAGAGGCTATACTGGACACAGCAGCCATTAGCAAGACATGGTTTACCAGTAACCACACCTGGGAGAGGTCAGTACCTGGCTATGTACTGTTCAGAAGAGACCGAGGTGCAAAAATGGGGCAGTGGAGTGGCCCTTTATGTCAATGAAAATATCAAAGCTACAGAAATTCAGAATACACATAAGGAGCCAGAAGAACTGTGGGTCACCCTGGAAACAGGAAATGGGACAGCCATACGAACTGGGGTTGTGTACAGGCCTCCAGACCAGGGGGAGGACACAGACACATTTCTGTTAGAAAATATACAAAACATGACAGCTGAAGGGGAGGTTCTGAGAATGGGAGACTTCAACATGTCAGATACAGACTGGTCAATACCAACAGGAACATCTGCCAGAACTAGACACATGGTGGATTCCCTGCAGGGGGAGGGACTCAAAAAACTGGTACAACAACCCACAAGTGACAGGGCTATCCTAGATCTAGTACTGACTAACAGGGAAAGGATCACAGATCTCCAGGTAGAAGGTCACCTAGGGGTCAGTGACCATCACATGGTATGGTTCAAATTGGCCACTAGAACTAAATCATCCCATTCCAAGGCAAAAATATGGGATTTCAGATGAGCTGACTTTGATAAGATGGCCAACAGAGTTAAGTTAGGCCTGGCAAAAAGAAATACAAGTGAGGGGGTACAGGCAAAGTAAGCAAGCATTAAAGATGCAATACTTGAAGCATTATCCCATTGTGTTAGAGAGAAAAGAAAGTGCAAAAGAAGAAGGAAACCACTTTGGTTCTCAAAAACAGTAGCAGAAAATGTCAGACCCAAAAGGCTGGGCTTCAGGAAATATAAGGGAATGTAGCAGGATGAAGATGGGAAGGCATACCAAACTTCCCTAAGGGAAGGCAGTAAGGCAGGCAAAGGCCCAAATTGAGGAAACACCAGCAAAAACAGTAAAAGAATGTGACACTACTGTCTATAGATACATTTGTGAAAGGAAAAAGTCCAGAGGGGGTATTGCTAAGATCAAAGGGGATACGGGGGCATGTGAAGAGGACGACCATGTAAAAGCATCTATCCTAAATAGATACTTCTGCTCAGTATTTACTGAAGAGAAGATAGGGCAGGACCCACAGCTCAACACCATGGACACAGGAGTGAGGGAGGTGTGCACTAGTCCCTTCACAAAAGAAAGGGTCCTACAAGTGCTCAACAATCTCAGGGAGGACAAGTCAATGGGACCTGATGGCATACATCCCAGGGTACTAAAGGAGCCAAGGATGGAACTAGTAGAGCCATTATCAGAACTGTTTAGTGAGTCTCTGAGCACAGGAGAGGTCCTAAAAGACTGAAGAAGAGCTCATGTGATCCCGCTCCACAAGAATGGTAGCAGGGAGGAGGCAAGAAACTACAGACCAGCCAATCTTACCTCAGTAGTGGGCAAGATTATGGAGGCACTCCTTAAGGAAAGGATAGTGCAACACCTGGAATCCATAGGAGCACAGGAGCCAAGACATCATGGGTTTACCAAAGGAAGGTCCTGTCAAACTAATGTCATAGATTTCTTTGACTGGGTAACCAAAGTGGTATACCAAGGGGGAGCAGTTGATGTCACCTACCTTGACTTCAGCAAAGCTTTCGATATTGTTCCACATAGAAGATTGATTAATAAGCTGGGTAGGCTTGGGGAGGGTCAGAAGTTGGTCAACTGGGTGGCAAACTGGTTGATGGGGAGAAAACAGAGCGCTGGCAAACGGTATACAGTCAGAAGAGACGCAAGTCACAAGTGGGGTACCTCAGAGATCAGTCCTGGGCCAGTGCTCTTCAATATCTTCATCAGTGACACTGCAGATATACTGGAGGATAAGGTCTGTCTGTTTGCAGATGACACCAAGATCTGCAACAGAGTAGATGATCCAGATGGGATCGGCAGAATAAGAAGAGATCTGTATAAACTAGCAAAATGGTCAGAAGAGTGGCAACTGGTGTTTAACACAAAGAAGTGCAAGATCATACACATAGGGAAGAGAAACCCTGAAGCCACCTATAGGCTGGGAGGGGAGTTGCTGGCAGTCACAAGGGAAGAAAGCGACTTGGGCATCATCATCACCAATGACCTGCAATCATTCAAGCAGATCACCAAAGCAGTAGGTAAGGCTAGGGGGATGTTGGGGTGTATTAGCAGGGGTATTAAAAGTTGGAAGAGGGAGGTAATAATCCCTCTTTACAAGACACTGGTTAGACCCCATCTGGAGTACTGCGTGCAGTACTGGAGGCCACACCTTCACAAGGACATTAACCAAACTGAGGCAGTCCAGAGAAGGGCAACCAAAATGGTGCAGGGACTGCATCAGAAAACATATGAGGACAGATTAACAGAGCTCAATATGTATACCCTAGAGCAAAGGAAACATTCAAACACCTTGAGGGCATTAACAAGGTAAAAGAGTCTAACATGTTTCAGTATAAGAAAAATAGCAGGACATAGTATGAGATTAGAGGGGAGGCTGATTAAGGGGTAATGTGAGGAAGTCCTTTTTCACAGAAAGGGTGGTGGATGTATGTAATGGCCTACACCAGGAAGTGGTGGATATGAATACAGTGCAGGGCTTCAAACAGGCATGGCATAGGCATAAGGGAGCAATACAGATGAGTATGAATAGATAGGCCATTGACAGAGCAAAGCCCGATGGCACATTCATAAGGCAGAAAAAGAAACTGGTAGACTGGATGGGCCTTGCAGTCCTTATCTGCCGTCAACTTCTATGTTAGCTTGTTTAGGTCCTCTTTGAAGTTCGTCCCTGTCTTTAAGGCAGGTCAACACCCTGGCCAGATTTGTGACATCTGAGATTTAAGCAGCCTACTAGAGGCCTCAGCTTCCAGATCACCAAAGATGTTAAAGAGCAGTGGGCCCAGCACCAATCCCTGATGGGTGCCACTGAGTACTCCTCTCCAGAGTAGTTGCTCATCCACCATCACCCTCAACTTCCTGCCCCCAAGCCAGTTAGCAATCCATATTAGGTATGTCTCGTGTGTATGCAGCACTAGATTACCTTGCCCAGAAGCTTGTCATGTGCCACAGTATCAAAGGCCTTGCTGAAGTTCAGACAGACTATGTCCAGGGCCATGTCCACATCCCTTGTCAACCTTTTGGAGAAGGTGATCAGGTTTTTAATGAAATGGTGGCTTTGATGGAAGAGGGATGCCTAGATATTGTGGCAGTCACAGAAACATGGTACACAGAGAACCATGACTGGGATATCAACATACCAGAGTAAACAATCTGCAGGAGGGGAGGGAGGGAAGAAGAGGAGGAGTAGCGCTCTATGTAAGGGAAGGGATCAAAGCAACAGAGCTAAGGGTAAACAGGGATGAGAGGAGGCACTATGGGTCACCCTGGAGACTGGAAATTGCTCCACAATCCGCATAGGAGTCATATACAGACCCCCGTCTCAGTGGGAGGAAACGGACAAGGAAATGATAGAAGGCATCCATGGGAAGGCAGAGAAAGGTGAGGTATTGCTGATGGGAGACCTGAATATGCCAGATGTTGACTGGAGCACCTTTGCTGCAGCCACATCCAAGAGCAGGGCCATTCTCGATGGCCTACAGGCAGCATGCCTCAGACAGCTAGTTTTGGAACCCACTCGGGAGAGAGCAATCTTAGACCTGGTACTCTCAAATGGGGACAGAGAGAGGATCTCTGATCTTGAAGTGGGTAGCCATCTGGGAAACAAGCAACCACCAAACAGTGTGGTTCACGATAACTTAGCTGTAGAGTCAAGCCAAACAAAAGTGAAGGTACTGGACTTCAGAAGGACTGATTTTGTCAAAATGGGCGAGTGCCTCAGAAAAGCACTAGCAAACAGGCAAGGGGGTGGGGGTGGAACAATGGGGAAACATCAAAACTGCCACTACAGAGGCAACAAGCCTTTGTGTGAAGCAAATAAACAAATCAGAACTAAAGAAAAAAACACTATGGTTCTCAAAAGAAGTGGCAAGGAAGGTAAGGGAGAAAAAGATAGCATTCAGGAAGTATAAAGAAACACAGAAGGAACAGAACGGAGAACTAACTGTACCAGTTAAAACAGAAGGAAGTGGGTAAGGCAGTCAGAACAGCAAAGGCCCAAATTGAGGAAAAGATAGCCAACTCATTAAGGGGGATAAAACCTTTGATAGGTATATTAGGGAGCAAAGACAGACTAAGGCAGGGATACTGAGGCGGAACAAAGAGGAAGGTGGTTGGGCAGAGAGCGACAGTGAAAAAGCAGGGATACTGAATGAATACTTCTGCTCAGTATTCACAATGGAAAAGCAGGGGGAAATACCTTATCCGGTCAATAGAAGCACTCTGGATAGGGGGGTTGATATTAGTCCTTTCACAGAAGAAAGGGTTCTGAAAGAACTCTTAAAACTGAAGGTGGATAAAGCAATGGGGCCTGATGGGATTCACCACAGAATTCTAAAAGAACTAAGGGTAGAATTAGTGACACCACTGACTACCCTCTTTAACAAATCATGGGAGGATGGGGTGGTACCTGAGGACTGGAGAAGGGCAGATGTGATTCCCCTTCACAAAAGTGGGAGCAAGACAGAGGCAGTAAATTACAGACCTGTCAGTTTGACATCAGTGGTAGGGAAAATTATGGAATCACTTCTGAAGGAAAGAACTGTTGAGTACCTAGAGGCCAGTGGGGCAGAGGACAAAGGCAGCATGGATTCACAGCGGGAAGGTCATGTCAGACAAATCTAACTGATTTCTTTGACTGGGTGACCAAAGCAGTAGACCAGGGATGGGGATATGGACATGGCCTACCTAGACTTTAGCAACGCATTAAACACAGTCCCGCACAAAAGATTAATATACAAGTTGGCCAGCCTGGGAGTGGGTCCCAGGGTGGTAGCCTGGGTAAAACACTGGTTGGACAACAGGACACAGCGGGTAATAGTAAACAGAGTAAACAGTGAAGAAAGGAGGGTTACTAATGGGGTACCACAGGGTTCAGTACTGGGGCCGGTCCTTTTAAATGTATTTATAAGTGACATTGCAGAGGGACTGGAAGGGAAAGTATGTCTCTTTGCAGATGACACAAAGATCTGCAACAGGGTTGATATACAAGGTGGGGTGGAAAGGATGAAAAGGGACTTGGCAAGGCTGGAGGAATGGTCAAATGTTTGGCAGCTTAGATTCAATGCAAAGAAGTGCAAAGTAATGTACCTGGGGAACAAAAACCCAGGGTAAGAGTACACAATGGGGGGTGAGATACTGTCAACAACAAAAATGGAAAGGGACCTGGGGGTAGTGATATCGAAGGCTTGTAAGTGTGGGTGGCTGTTAGCGTTTGTCTGTGTCTGTAGCTAAGTTTTTTGGGATTTACAAGATCTTCTGCTTGGAGTAACTACACCATTCTTGCTCACTACATCTGTGAAGGTCTCCTGGACTGGATTTTCTGCAAAACATTACCACAAGGTATTTGCATTTTCGATTTAAAATCAACTTTTTGGAAGTTATCCCAAGCAAAACAGAAATCAAGCAACTACTGTAGGTCTGACAAACTCCAGTGACTCTGGGTCCTGCTCGAATCCACATTTCGTCTGGCTTGCTCCCAAGGGATCTACCTGTGGGCTTTTAAACAACCTCTTTAAAAAACAAAGAAAGCACAAGGACAAAAGGATTTCACATCCTGCACTTGTACTTGAGTAGGTGTGCCCCAGGCTTCAACGTAATGGGGCTGGGGAATGCATTCCTGCAAGGTCTTGCATAGCTAAAGCCTCTTGTCAATCCCTGCCTAGCTGTGATCCTGGATGACCTCTGTCACGAGCTGAACCAATGTTGTACCAAAAGTCACACCATGTCCAACAGCTGTCTGTGGGTTGCCCTTGTAACTTTTCTTGTCCTACTTTGCCTCGACAGAATTACACTATCCTTATGAATTGAGGATGGCTCAAATAAATCTAGGATCGAGCACTATGATTTTACTTTCTCCAACCTTACTGTTTATAATACAAGGATACTACAAACTAATCTTCACTACCAAAAGGGCTGTCCCTACCATTCTCTCTATATGTTTAGGAAACTACAGAACAAGTCTGCATTATCCCATCCTTTTCTAAACATGGGGCTGTGGTTCCTTGTCATCAGTGCCATTCTGCTATCTGGGGATATAGAGAAATCCTGGGCCACTAGATGCTTATTTCTCAGCAGATGACATACACAGAATGTCCAAACATGGGCTGTTAATTGCACACTTGAATATAAGAAGTTTGATGTGTCACTTCGTGGAACTCGAGTCATGGGTCAAACTGTACAATCCTGATATCCTCTGTCTCACCGAGACCTGGCTAAAACCATCGGTTACTGACTCCCTCTGCTCCCTGCCAAATTACTCTATTACTGGAAGGGATAGGATATCGAACAAATGTGGTGGTGGAGTTGCTCTGTACTACAAAAATAATCCGTCTCTTCTCGCTATCCCGGATGCTTAATTGGTATGTGAATACTTGCATGCTAACCTTGCGTTGGGAGCCAAGAAAAGTACAGTTATGTAAGAACTTACCGTAACAGTAGATCTTCGAGAGAGGCTCTTGCAGTAGGTAATTACATATAGGGCAGTAGGTATTTACATATGGGACTGACGCCGGCCGGTGGCAGGACCCCACGGAAAAATTTCTAGCTAGCAGTCCCTGGCGGGGACTGCCCCCACGTCAGGTGACCGGTGTCACACAACGTCGGTATAAAGGGGCGATCCCAGAAGCCCGCCTTCCAGTTCTTTCCCGCCACAGGCCCAGAAGGCCTGGACGAAAGAGAAGCAGATATTTCCCTCGATGGAAAAGGAGCTGAGAAAGCCTAGGGGGATGGAGGGTGGGAGGGTATTACCTACTGCAAGAGCCTCTCTCAAAGATCTACTGTTACGGTAAGTTCTTACATAACTGTACTATCTTACTTCGAGAGGGCTCTTGCAGTAGGTAATTACATATAGGACAGAATCCCAAGCAGTCTGGAACAAATGAAAAGGCACCGGGAGGAGGAACTACTCTAAAAAGTAGCAGATAATCTAGCAGGTCTCAAGAAAGGAGGCCTTGCAAGACAGCTAACCCGAAGCCTGCTCTACGGCGAGAGGCAATGTCCAAACTGTAGTGTTTAGTGAAGGTATGGACGGAAGTCCACGTGGCGGCAGCACAGATGTCTGCCGCAGACACTTTCTTCAAACAAGCTGCAGAGGCGGCAACTTCACGAGTGGAGTGGCCTCTGACTTGACCCGGGAGGGTCTTGTTGTACTTCTCATAACAGAAAGTGATGCAATGGGCCAACCATTTTGATAGGCATTGCTTAGAAACAGCATTGCCTTCTCTTTTGTGAGCAAAGGAGATGAACAACTGATCAGTCTTTCTGAGATCCTTTGTCCTATCGGTGTAGTATCTCAGAATCCTGTGAACATCCATGGTATGGAGCAGGTATTCTCCTGATTGGAGTACTGAGTGAAGAAAGCAGGTAATTCAATAGATTGATTCAAGGTAGATTCCGCTACCACCTTCGGAAGAAACTTAGGATTCGTGCGAAGAGCTACTCGTTCTTTGTGAAAAATCAAATAAGGGATTTTGCACATCAGGGCCTGGAGCTCGGAAATTCTACGAGCAGAAGTAATGGCCACCAAGAAGAGCGTCTTCCACGATAAAAACTTCAAGTCTGTGGAAGCCGCAGGCTCAAAGGGAGGAAGGGTAAGTTTCTCGAGGACAAAGTTTAAGTCCCAAGGCAGAGCTGGGGTCCGTACAGGGGGCCTGAGATGAAGGACCCCTCTAAGGAAAGTTTTGGAGACCTCCAGCTGGGCAAAAGACTTATCAGTGAAAGGGACATGGTAGGCTGAGATAGCCGTCATATGGACTTTCAAAGAGGAGTGACAGACGCAGGTCGAAAAGATGACGCATGTACTCAAGCAGAGTGGTCGCAGGACTGGAGAAGGGCTCCACGTTCCTGGACGCAGCCCAGAGAGAAAATTTCTTCCATTTCATGGCGTAGGTAAACCTAGTGGAGGGTTTTCTAGTCTCCACCAGAATCTCGGCCACCTTAGGAGAGATGCCAAAATGAGATTGAGCTAGGTCTGCAGGAGCCATGCATGAAGTTGAAGGGACTCGAATCCCGGATGGACCAGGGATCCCTGATCCTGGGTCAGCAATCCTGGAGATAAAGGAAGAGGAAGAGGAGGAACCTCTGAGTATTGTTGTAGAAGAGAGAACCAGATTTGTCTGGGCCAAAAAGGAGCGATCAGAATCATTCTCGCTCCTTCTAAAGCAAGCTTCTGCAGCACACGAGGTATCAAAGGAATTGGGGGGAAAAGTATAGACGAATCTGTCCTTCCAGCTTAGAGACAGACCGTTGCTCCAGAAAGCGTCTCGCTCTGGAGTGAGTGAGCAAAAGACTGGAAGCTTTGCATTTTGGGAGGAGGCGAACAGGTCTATCTGAGGAGTCCCCCAAATCTGGAAGATGCTTTTTAGAACTTTTTCGTCCAACTCCCACTCGTGTGGTAGAGCCGACGAGCGACAGTCTGTCTGCCAGGACATTGTCGACTCCCGGAACGTGGATCGCCGTGAGGTGAAGGTTGTGAAGCTGCTGCCCAATCCCAAACCCTCATCGCTCCTCGCACAGCGGTAGGACCGAAGCTCTCCTGCTTGTTGGATGTACCACACCACGACAAGTTGTCCATTTGGACAGCTAGGTGACTGGGAAGGATGTATTGGTGAAGGGCCTGGACAGCATACAGCACTGCTCGAAGCTCAAGCACGTTGATGTGGAGGACTATCTCCCGCTTTGCCCATAGGCCCTGGGTTCGGTGAGGACCCAGATGGGCCCCCCAACCTTCGCCTGAAGCATCCGTGGTCAGAGTCTGATCGGGGGGGAGGATGAAAAAAGGGGACCCCCCGGAATAGGTTCTCTTGAACCATCCACCACTGTAAGTCTCTTGCCATCGGCGTGGAGATCAGGACCACATGAACTAGGTTGTCTACCCGTTGATCCAACTGAGAATGGAGAGTCCACTGAGAGATTCTCATGTGGAGGCATGCGCGTGGAACCGTCGGGATGGCCGCCGCCATAAGCTCCAGTAGACGGAGCACCGACTTCGCCGGAACCCTCCTGTGTTCCGATAGGAGGGAAATCTGAGACTGAAGGGAGGCCCCCCTGTCCGGAGGCAGGAAGGCCTTTCACAATGTCGTGTCGAGGATTGCCCCGATGAACTGGAGCCTCTGTGAAGGATCCAGGTGAGACTTGGAATGGTTGATGGTAAAACCCAGGGCAGTGAAAACTTACTGGGTGAGGGAGAGAAAATGCAGGAGCTCCTCCCTGGACGGGGCCGCCAGGAGCCAGTCGTCCAGGTAGGGAAAAACCTGAGCCCCCAAAGAACGCAGGTGGGCTGCTACCACTGCCAGGCATTTGGTAAAGACTCGGGGAGCTGAGGAAAGACCAAATGGGAGCGCCTGGAATTGATAGTGGTCCCCTGAACGCAAACCTGAGGTACTTTCGTGTGGGGTGAATGGGGATGTGCAGGTACCATCCTGCATATCCAGTGCACAAAGCCATTGGCCCGGCCAAGGAGGGCAAGAGGGTTTGAAGGGAGAGCATCCTGAACTTTGTATTCCACATATAGGTTCAGGAGCTGAGATTGAGAATGGGTCCTAGATATCCAGTCTTCTTTGCACGAGGAAGAAATGGATTAGAAACCCGTCCCGTGGGAGTTGAGGGGGACGGGTTCTATAGCCTGTTTCGCAAGGAGAGCAGAGATTTCTTCCCTGACCAAAGGAAGATGGTCCCTTGAGTAAGAGGAGTTCAGAGGGGGCCGACTTGGAGGTTTCTGTAGAAACTCTATGGAGTGCCCCTCTGCTATGATCGGAAGCACCCATGAATCCGTAGTTATCCTCTCCCAATCCGGAAGGTGGAGGGAGAACCTCCCTCCTACCGGTTCCTCCGGGGTGTCTGGAGGTGGTGGGAGAGGGAAGGAGTCAGGTGGTGTGAGGCAGTGCTGCAGCTGGGGCACCAGTTACTTTTTTGGGTGGCGGGGGCCTGGCAGCTGTGGGGGCCCGACGTTTAGTGGCCTGCCTTCCCTGAGGTTTCGCTTGAGGCCAGCTGCGTCTGCGAAAGGGACGGCGCTGTGGGGGATGGGGACGGTACATTGAATCAACAGATTTAAGAGCCGCCCTCTCCTGTAATCAGTGATGATGTCCTGACATCACCATCGAAAAGCACAGAACCCCTGAAAGGTGCTTCTGATCGCTGACTGCACCTCCGGGACCAGACCTGACACACGGAGCCATGCATGACGCCAAGACTTACAGCAAACGAGAGTCTGGCCCTGCGGTGTCCACTGCATCGTAGGTCGCCCTCAAAATATGACGACTGGTCAAGGAGAAGAACGGACCAGGTCGGGTTAACTCCTGCTTGACTTGGGAGTCAGGCAAAGAGTCAATCTTAGATTCCTCCTGGGTAAGGATAGCCTTCTGGTAATCCCCAATATGTGCTACATAATTCAGGGCCCTCATCCCCAGTGTGGAAGAAGCGTAGATCTTCCTTCCATACTGATCCAGAAGGCGGGATTCCTTATCCGGGGGAGACTAGCTCAAGTGTTTTGGGTGTGCTGACCGGCCGTGAGCGGCGCTAATCACAACCGAGTCTGCATGGCGGTGACAGTCTAAGAAGTCTACACCCTCCGGAGCCTGGTATAGCCTGTTCGACTTCCTAGGAAGTGGGGCTAAAGCTGACG
The DNA here is from genome assembly GCA_016271365.2 of Neoceratodus forsteri. Classification (NCBI taxonomy): domain Eukaryota; kingdom Metazoa; phylum Chordata; order Ceratodontiformes; family Ceratodontidae; genus Neoceratodus; species Neoceratodus forsteri. Next base: position 662,649,847 of record CM057458.1, read on the forward strand.
GTTGCTTCCAAACAGTGGAAACAAGGTGGGCGTGAGGCTCGATCCAGGGTGGCACAAGAGTAGGAGCCGTGAGGGGCAAGTCCAGATGTTCGGCGAGTTTAACCCGTTGAGGATCTGGCTCTAAGGAATGCCACTGATGGACTTCCAGGATCTTCCTGAGCAACCTCGGAAGGAAGGATCCTCCGAGGAGACGCCTGAGGAGTCCTCGCCAGGGCTTGGACGAGAGCGGGCTGCCGCTCTCTCTCGGAACAGCCATCGGAAGCTTCCGAGGAGTCCGAGAGAGAAGAGAAAGAAGAATCTGAAGCAAAGTAAGACTCCCTAGCTCATCTAGGGGGAGGAACGGGTTCCTTGGGGGTAATCCCAGAACATGTATCCAGCCCCTCTCTGGATCCCGAGGGCAAAGCCCCGGGAATCCGGAGGTGGAGAGGGAGTGTGCCGTCTGGGGCATACAGGAGCCTGGGGTGGCACCGTCGCCGTATGACAGCTCTCGACTTCCTTGGTGAGCTGAGCCTTGGCCTCAGCCCACCAGGAGGCAAGAGTCTCCTGAAGATCCACCGGCGGCCTACGGGGCGGTGGAGGAGGAACAGGGGGATAGTTGTGCACGGAGGAACCGAGGGAGAGATCCGAACCTGCCGCGGATAAACCGTGCCGGGTACTGTGGCGTCAAGGGGTTGGCGCTGGTACTGTGGCGCAGGATACTGCGGACCTGGGAAACCCGGTGTCAGATAGGATGGCGGATACCCAGGCACTGGAGGAGCTGCCGGAGCAGACGCCCAGCCGGTACTCCACGGGTGGATCAGCCGGGATAGGCCCGTGGGGTGGAGGGCCCAATGGAAGAGGAATATCCCCCGCTGGCGTTGGAGGGGCCGGTGTCGGCATCAGGGAAGCCAACGTCAGATCCGGCTCTTCAGGAAGAGGATCGGACGGTAGCCCAGGATCCCGAGTCTCGTCCGGGGATGGAGGGGAAAAATCCCCGGGTCGGGCAGGGGGACTGGGCTCCTGACGGCAGTGAAGGCTGCGGGAGCCTAGTACGCACAGACCTAAGCAGAGATGCCGAGGCTCCGAGGTTCGAGCACGCCGGAGGAGCCGACGTGTGGCTTAGGGGCCGAATCCCGGCGGATGCCAGAGGAGCCAGCATCCGACTTTGGGGGTCCCTCGTCGGAGATGGGCCGAGGAAAAGAAGAGGCCCGGTCCGAGGGGAACACTGCCATGCGCCGCCCCAAAGGGTCAAGCGTCTTAGCGGCCTTCTCCCAGCGTACATCGGAGGAGCCGACGTCCGGCTTAAAGGAGGTGCCCGCACCAGTAGGCCGCAAGCCTGCGCCGGTACTGGGAGCTGGAGCCTTTTTGCCCGGAGGCACCCGGCGGCTCAACGCGAACCCGACAGGTGGGCTAACGCCTCCAAAGCCTTGAGGCTGCCGCCGGGCGATCCCCCAGAGGATAAAGTACCTGCCCGCGACTCCGCCGGAGTCACGGGGAGGAGGCCTTCTCCCAGTGCCTTCCTTGTCCCGCTTCTTGTGCCCTTCAGGGAGGTCGATGCTCGCCAAGTTTCTTCAACTCCTTCTCCATCGTGGGACATCATCTTTTGAGGAGATGGGCTTCGAGGACTGCTGCGTCGTCATGGGTGGTCATTGAAACGAAGGCAGTGCGGACACTTGTCGACCAAGGTGGTCGGGCCCAGGCAGAAAAGGCAGAGGGAGTGACCGTCTTTGTGAGGCAGTTGGGCGCCGCACGAGTCGCACTTATTCTTTGAAGGGGACGACATATACCGACGTTCACCTGACGATAGAAGTATAAAATACAACACTGAAAACTTTTTCGGAAAAACCGACGAAGTAACAGGACTGAGCGATAAGAACTTAATCGCGAGGCACTGCACGAGCTGATGGCGGGAAAGAACTGGAAGGCGGGCGTCTGAGACCGTCCCTTTATACCGATGTCATGTGATGCCGATCACCTGACGTGGGGGCGGTCCCCACCAGGGACTGCTAGTTAAAAATTTTTTCCTGGGGGTCCTGCCGGTCAGTTAGTCCCATATGTAATTACCCACTGCCCTATATGTAATTACCTACTGCAAGAGCCCTCTCGAAGTAAGATCTGCATGTTATTTGTGCGTATAACCTCCCAGCGGGAGGGATTGCAGGTCTAGAGTACCTGTTGGAAAATACCTCTCAGAATTTTAATCATAGTGAGGTTGTCATCTTAGGGGACCTAAACTTAAACTGGCTTGGGGCAGCTCTCAGTTCTCTTCAATCTCTGACTCATAGCTACAACCTTCATCAGATGGTAACAGTGCTAACTGGAAGTCTGCCTTCATCAACACTAGGCACACTATTGGCTTGGGTGCTGGTAAACCAGATCGAACACATCTCAGCCGCTGGTACTCTTGCTGATGCCTTAACTGACCACTCTCCTACTTTCTGCATCCTGTCCTTGGGGGCACCTCCATCTCCTCCACCACGTCTCATCACTCTCACAAACTTTGCTCACCTAGACCAAGAGGTGTTTCTGTAGGACGTCTCCAGAATTGATTGGTCGGAGATCTATCTATCACACTGTTCTCAGGATGCTCTTAACCTCTTCATCACTAAATTCCTTACGGTTCAATGTAAACATGCCCCAAAGATCACCCAGAGAGTGAGGGGTAAACAAACAAGATGGCTAAACAAAGAGTTGCTCAAAAGTTTGCACCTTAGAGATACTCTGGAAGCGCTACAAAACATCAGGCCAAACAAATTTCAACGCTTACCGTACGCTATGGAATTCATGTAAAAGACAAGTCAGAGATGCTAAGATCAAGTACTGTAAAGACCTACTGATTAACTCAGCCAATGATCCCAGAAAATTATGGTCACACATCAAATCCTTCCTAGGATCCTCACAGTCAACTACCCCTGGTAATATGCTGATAAATGATGTGCACTGCAATGACTCACAAACCACAGCTATTTCTTTCAATCTGCATTTCTCTGATCTCCCCCAATATACCTCTTCCTTCGATCCCACTGCAGTGTCCTCCCACTCCTCATCAGGAACCTGTCTGGATAAGTTGGAAGTGTTGTCCCCTGTGCCTCCTTATACTCCTCCATTCTATTTTAAGGCTGTGTCTAGAAAGGAAGTCCTGAAGCTCCTGAGGTCCATCTCTGATCATACCAGCTCTGGCTCAGACTCCCTGGAACCCCGCCTCTTCAAACTTGCATCACCCCTTATTGCATCACTGCTGGCCAAAATTTGTACATTATCACTTTCAGGTGGCGAGGTCCCTGACCTCTGGAAAGCTGCTCGGATCACACCTGTACTTAAAAAAGGGGATCCTAAGGTTGTCATGAACTACAGACCAACTGCCATACTCTCGGTACTGAGCAAAATCCTGGAGAAAATTGTCGCAACTATCTACTTAAGCACAGCCTGCCTTCGGATACCCAACATGGCTTCAGGAAAGGTCATAGCACGACGACTGCATTCCTTAAATTCACCACAGACACTCATTCAAAAATGGATACTGGCAACCTGACTGGGGTTGTCTTTATTGACCTCACAAAGGCTGTTGACCTTGTTGATCACACTTTGCTTCTCTCCTCTCTTCGACACATGCATTTCTCCTCCTCTGTTGCTGACTGGTATGAAAGCTACCTGACAAATAGAACTCAAGTGGTGAAATTTAATTCCTCTCTATCGAACAGTACCACCATTAACATTGGTGTACCTCAGGGCTCCATCCTAGGGCCCCCTCCTATTCTCTCTTTATATAAATAACATTGGAACTGCTCTAAAATCCTGCTCTGCTATTCTATATGCTGATGATCTTGTCATCTATACAAGCTCTAATATAGACATTATCAACACAACTCTTTCCTCTGACTTTAACAATATCCAAAACTGGCTATATGACCACAAACTGGCTGTCAACACTAGCAAAACTAAAGCCATGCTGCTTGGATCGGCCCCAAAGCTCCGGGCTTGCACAACAGCACTGACAATGCAGGACTTAGAAGGTCAATTACTGGAATGTGTGACCTCTTTCAAGTACCTGGGCATACTGCTAGACCAATCTCTTGATCTTAATCTTCATGTACAGTCTGTTTGCAGAGCTGTCAACTCCAAACTGGGTGTTGCATAAAAACTAGTTATATGCTCATGCCATTGGCTAAAATGGCCATTGCTAGGGGGATTCTGCTCCCCACCCTAACCTATGGGGCTCCCTTATTTGGGGCTGCTCATAAAACTGACCTACTCAGAGGGGATATTACATATAACACATGTCGCAATGCCTCTTCTGCTCCTCAGCTTAAACACCACTGTCAACTTTATAATGATCTTGGTTGGCTGTCTCTGTTAGTTAGTAGGAAATATTACCTTGGCTCTCATTGATCTGATCATTCGAAATCAGACCCCTAAGGTGTCTTGCAGCTATGCTTGTTCCTCAGGACACACTCCATGATCTACGATCAGCTGATAAATCCTTTCTGAATTTGCCGAGGTGCCGCACTAGGAAAGGAACTGTTGCATTTGAGCATGCGGCTCCACAGCTGTGGAAATCCCTTCCCCTCGACATTAGACTTTCTAGTTCCCACACATGCTTTAAGAGAAAACTGCGCTCGAATCTGCTGATTGCTGATACCTGTTCCTGCTTTCACCCTACCTAATGACTGATGTCTCTGACCATACAATAGTATTTCCTCACCTCTATATAACCCTCTTACTGCCTCAGCCTGTCTCGGCTCCCTTTCCCTGCCCATATATACAATCTTGCACTGCAGGCATCTCCCTTACACTTACATACACTCATATAATCTACTTTCATGGCTTGCTTCCTTCTTCCTCACTTACCGACCTTTTCCTTAACGACACCCCCTGCTCTCAATGGTTATTTCTTCCTTTTGTATTACCTTGTTCTGTTCATATGATATGTCACCTGATAATTTATTGTCCAAGGTCCTTTCTATTCATTGCATAGGCACCTATGAACTAATGAATGGTCTACTCTGTATGTCTCTGATATATTGTATCTTCTTTAACTCACTGAATGTAAAGCACTTATAATTTGTTATCCTGTTAAGTTTATGCATGTCTGTACTCTCCCGGGTTGTGCCTGAAAATAGTCATTTTATAGCTAGTGCACTTACCCGGTTAACAAAACCTAAATAAATAAATATCGGACGACCTAAAGGTGGGCCAGCAATGCGAGAAGGCAGTAAGGAGGCTGGAGGGATACTGGGATGCATAGGGAGAGGCATCATCAGTAGAAAACAGGAAGTAGTTGGCCCTCTGTACAGAGGGTTGGTAAGACCACATCTGGAGTACTGTGTACAGTTCTGGAGACCCCATCTCCGCAAAGACATAGACAGGGTGGAGGCTGTCCAGAGTAGGGCAACCAAAATGATTCAGGGTCTGCATCATAAGACATACGAAGAAAGACTAAAAGAACTAAAAATGTATATCCTCGAGGAAAGGAGGGAGAGGGGGGACATGACACAAACTTTCAAATACCTCAAAGCAATCAACAAAGTCCAAGAGGGTAGCATCTTTCAGAAAACGATGTGCAAAACCAAGGGAGCACAAACTGAAGACAGAGGGAGGACAGCTCAGAGGTAACGTGAGGAAGTATTTCTTCACAGAGAGAGTAGCGTTGTGGATACATGGAACAGCCTTCCTGGGGCGGTCGTAGAGTCAAAAACAGTGGGGAAATTCAAGAATGCATGGGGCAGGCATAAAGCAATTCTAGTGGGAGGTAGGAGGAAGTAGGCTTTTACATAGAAACATAGACTTTGACGGCAGATAAGGACAGCTAGGCCCATCTAGTCTGCCCATTTCCCTACCTACAGGATAGGCCGCAGATCCTAGTTAACCAACAGCCTATTTCTTCCTACCCCCCCAACAAGAATTGTGTTATGTCTGTCCCATGCATTCTTGAAATCTCCCACAGTTTTAGACCCCACAACCTCCTCAGAAAGGCTGTTCCATGCATCCACTACCCTCTCTGTGAAATAATACTTCCTCACATTGCCCCTGAACCGCCCTCCTTCTATCTTTAAATTGTGTCCCCTTGTTCTTGTAAGTCTCTTTTTCTGAAAGATGCTACCCTCTTGGACTTTGTTGATTCCACTGAGGTACTTAAAAGTTTCTATCATGTCCCCCCTCCTTCTTTCCTCAAGGGTATACATATTAAGCTCCTTTAGTCTCTCTTCATCACGCTCTCTCTTTCAGACCCTGCACCATTTTAGTTGCCCTCCTCTGGACTACCTCTATCCTGTCTATGTCCTTGCGGAGATGAGGTCTCCAGAACTGGACAAGTACTCCAGATGGGGTCTCACCAACTGTCTGTACAGAGGATAACAACTTCCTGTTTTCTGCTGGTGATGCCTCTCCCTATACATCCCAGTATACCCCAGCCCTCCCTACTGCCTTCTCACACTGATTGCTAACCTTAAGGTCATCTGATATGATTACCCCAGGTCCCTTTCCTTTTTGTTGTTGTTACTACCTCCCACCCATTGTGTACTCTTCCCCTGGGTTTTTGTTTCCAGGTGCATTATTTTGCACTTCTTTGCATTGAATCCAAGCTGCCATACTTCTGACCATTCCTCCAACCTTGCCAAGTCCCTTTTCATCCTTTCCACGCCTCCTTGTGTATCAACCCTGTTGCAGATCTTTGTGTCATCTGCAAAAGGCATACTTTTCCTTCCAGTCCTCTGCAATGTCACTGATGTAGACATTAAAAGGACTGGACCCAATACTGAACCTCATGTACCCAACTAGTAACCCCTCTTTCTTCAGAGTGGACTCCATTTACAATTACCTTCTGTGTCCTGTTGTGCAGCCAATGTTTTACCCAGGCTACCACCCTGGGACCCACTCCCAGGCTGGTTAATTTGACTATTAATCTTTTGTGTGGGACTGTGTCAAATGCCTTGCTAAAGTCTAGGTAGGCCATGTCCACAGCCCTTCCCTGGTCTACTACTTTGGCCACCCAGTCAAAGAAATCTATTAGATTCGTCTGACATGACCTTCCCGCTGTGAACCCATGCTGGCTTGGGTTAACTAGGATCTCCAGCTTGTCCGTTAGGTATGGAAATGGGCAGACTAGGTGGGCCAAGCGGTCCTTATGTGCCGTCAAATTCTATGTTTAATGGCACGATCTGACCCTCATAAAGCCATGCTGAGAGGCGGCAAGAATCTTCGCCTCAATCAAGTTCTTCAATATCCTGTCACTGATAGTGGCCTCCAGGACCTTACCCAGCCACTGATGCCAGGCTGACGAATCTGTAGTTGCCTGGGTCCAACCTTGCAATTTTCTTGAAAACTGGCCACAATGGACACCTTCTTGTACTCTGGAACCACACATGTCCAGACAAGACTCCTGAAAGATTACTGCAAGTGGCACTGCCAAATGATCCTTCCTATCAACAATAATTCACAACATTAAGTGAGGCAGTATAGCGCAGTGGTTTCAGGCTCTGAGCTGCAAACCTAGAGACCTGGGATTGAATCCCACAGCCCCCACTTGTGTACTGTGTGACCCTGAGCAAGTCACTTAACGGCCTTGTCCTCCCAGGTCACACCTGTAAACCAGCTTTCAGCTTAGTGTCTCTCTCCTGGTAAAAAATAAATAAATAAATAATTTAGTGTGTGTTTTCACTAGAGTAGTGAAAGTTAAGAATTAGGAAGGGTATCAGACTACCTATGTCAGAACGTTTCAATCCATAAATTGCTGGTGACATGATCTATATGCTGAGGACACAGTCCATTACACTACGTGCAAATTTTTCTCCAATCACAACAATTCATACTAAAATCAGTTTTCAATAGCGTACTACATTGTATGTCCAAAAATTGTCTCCTACTAAATAACTCTGAAACAAAAGTGTAAATCCCGAATAGAAAGACACAATACCTAGCAGTAAATGAATATCCCAGTAACATGGAACCACACAGAAATATAAGTCACACACCTGTAACCATAGTTCTAGGAGACATATACAGTTCAAATCCACACTCTGGCAGTCCCACAGGAACCGTCTGATTTCTTGGACATCTTCACGCCAAGCTCCCCCCACTGTTTGGGTGTTATATCCCTGGCTCCACCCCATGACGTAAAATCTTTGGACACTGGAAGCAGGGATCCATGTGCCACCTGCCAAGGCGGCCAGGTGCGTTGTGTGGATGTGACTTGAATACCACTCCTAGAAAAACAGGTTACTCACCTGTAACAGTAGTTCTAGGAGTGGTATATGTTGTTCATCCACACTCTTTAGCATGTCCCTTTCCACTTTAAGATTAACTGCAAGTCTTCAAGCTGGCTCCTCCCACCCACCCAGATGGTATATACCTCGGCTCTGCCCCATGATGCTAGATCTTAGCCCACTGGAAGCCAGGCTGTGTGCGTCCAGAGTTGGGGAGGTCGGGCAAGTCCGTGTGGATGAACAACATGTACCACTCCTAGAACTACTGTTACAGGTAAGTAATCTGTTTTTCTAAGATCGTGGATAAGTTGTTCATCCACACTTATTGGCAGACTCCTAGCAGTTCTCAGGGAGGAGGGAGGCAAGGTAAACACCCACTACTTATTTATTTTTGTTTACCAGGTAAGCACACTAGACAACCAGGTGCCTATTTTCAGGTGCGACCCAGGAGATTACAGAGATACATACATGATTATTACAGAGATACATACATGATTACAAGGATACAATCAGGTACAGCAGGCAAACAATAAGAGCAGGTACAAGTAAGGGCATCAGACATAAAAATGGTAACTGAAGCAACACCAGGGGACCTTATCTGCCCTGTGGTAGGAAGATAACATCATACATAGGAGGCGAGCCGTCGGCTGAGAATAGCAGCCAACACGGCATCTGGAGGCGAGGGGTTGCAGCATACATCAAGGAGATTACAAAAGGAGGATAGGAGAGGCCAAAGGAACACTCAACTGGCCTAGCACAGCTTGATCCAGAAAAGCAAGGAAGGCTCCTTATAATTTGATACAATGAACCCCTATATGTTTCACCAGAGGGGAAGGTCAGGATAACCTACACCATAGAGCAGAAGGTTCAGTGGGGCAAGCGGCAAGAGTAACTTAAGTGCAGAGGCAGGGAAGGGCAGATCTGAGGAAGCCCCAGAGGGAAGCCTTAAACCGGAATGAGAGGTGGAGGAGCAAGTGCTCGCTGGAAGGGAGTTCCATAGTCTTGGAGCAAGGGTAGTGAAGGCCCGGTCACCCATCTGGGTGCGTGTTTTAGGCACCAGAAGAACATGGGAGTCATTGGACCTAAGGTGGTAGGAGGAGGAATGAGGGTAGCTGCAAGGGCAGGAGGGGTGGCAGTTCTGATAACCTTGCCAATGAAGTTGCCTAGTACGAAGGACCGTATTTTTTCCGGAGGAAGCCATTCCTGCTGAGAATAGAGCTGGCAGCGGTGAGTGAGGCAGGGTTAGAGAGTGCAAAGCGACATATATTATTGTACGCTGTATCGCATTTGGAGAGATTGTTTTTTGTGGTGAGGGCAAAGGAGACAAGGCCATAGGAGAGCAAAGGTAAGAGGACTCCTTTGGCTAGGGCAAGACGTGCCGCCAGGGTGAGGCAACTTTTGGCTCTATACGCAAGGCCCAACTTACAGTTAGAGGCCTTGCAGACACTGTGAATGTGCAGAGTGCAGTCCAGTTGTGGATCTAGAGTCACCTCCAGGTACTTGACGGATTTAGCGTCATGTAGGAAGGATCCATCAGTACATGAGATCCTTAGAGGGGAAGGAGCCGCTTTTAGTTTGGCTGTGGAACCAAAGAGCATGGTTTGAGTTTTCTGCAAGTTGATAGCAAGCTTGTGTTCATCCAGCCTTGTTTGGATCTGGTTGAAGTCAGCATTGAGCTTGTTGTTGATGTCCGAGCTATCCTGGGAGCTGAACAGGATGACTAAGTCATCAGCGTACAGGGTAGAGTGCCCATGGGCCGGGCCAAGGGCAGCTGATTAATAAAGAGGGAGAAGAGGAGGGGCCCAAGGACAGAGCCCTGAGGGACCCTGCAGCTGACCAGGGCAGGCTTTGACAGGGCCTTGTTAAATGATGTGTACTGCTGTCTGCCCGAGAGGTAGTTGCTGATCCAGGCTAGTGTGGGGTGGGAGAAGCCCAGACACCGGAGAGAGGAGTTCAGGAGAGAGTGGTCAACTCGGTCAAAGGCTTTAGAGGGGTCCACAAAGATGGCTCCAGTCAGTTTGCCTTGATCAGCAGCAGATCTAATCTCAAAGGAGACAACCGCTAGGGCAGTGGAAGTACTATGCCCTTTCCGGAATCCATGTTGGGCAGGGGAGAGTACATCATAGGCTTGCAGGTAATGGGAGATCTGCGAGGCAACCACCCTTTCGAGAAGCTTACTGATCATTGACAGTATCGCTATCGGTCGGTAGTTCCTGGGGTCCTTGGGGTCACCCTGTTTGTGAACAGGGATGACTTCGGCCACCTTGCAAGTGTCAGGTATGACGCCCATCAGAAGGGATCTGTTGAAAATGTGGGTGATAGGGCGGGCAAGTATGGAGGCCCCAAGTCCAAGTAGGTAAGGCTCAAGGCTGTCATGCCCAGCACCAGTATGAAGGGGGAGACCATCAAGAAGCTTCTGTGTCTCCAGGACGGAGATGACCCTGAGGTAGAAGGGGGTACGAGGGCTTGCCTCAACTGGGGTAGTGTCCCATGTTTTGGGGATGTGGGAGAGGAAGGAGAGAGCCGGCAGCTTGGTGAACAGGGTGTTGAAAGCATTGGCAATCATATGGGGGTTACTGCAATTTACCCCACCAATGTGCATGTCAGAGACCTGAGCTCTAGCGGACCCACCGACCAGGTTTTTGATGTTCTGCCAGAAGCTCCTCGAGTTTCTGGAAGAGGAGAGTAGGGCAGATTGACAATATTCACTCTTAGCAGAGCGAATAGCTGTTTTGCAAGTGTTTCTCACTCGTCTGTACTCCTGTAGGTCGGTACTGGAGACAGACCTTGTAGCGAGCCCAGCATTTGTCCCTGATCTTCATGAGGGAGAGAAGATCACCATGGAGCCACTTAGTGACTGTACTCCTTACCCTCCTTTTTGTTAGGGGCGCATGCTTGCTTTGCAGGGGGTATAAACAGCAAGAAAGTTGTCTAGGGCCACATAGGGGTCATTTGCACCTGTGACCTGAGACCAGCTTGACGCAGGTCAGAGAGGTAATCTTCTACAATGAGTCTGGAGAAGTCCCTCACCTGGATCACTTTGCAGGGAAGTTTGGGAGCAAAGATACCCCAGATGCAATAGATGGGAGAGTGGTCTGAGATGACATCAGGGAGGGTGCCACTGCAGACTATTCTGTCTGGTCTGTTACTCAACACCCAATCAATGAGGGATCCCTTTTCACCTCTTGAGGAGAGCCTCGTGGGGTCCTTAATGAGTTGGCTGAGGGAGAGACCCGCCAGCAAGGGCTCATATTGCTGGGCGTTGTTGCCCACCCAGTTTAGGTTGAAGTCCCCCAGGACCAGCAGCTCATTTGAGTCAGTGGAGGGACTGAGACTATTTAGGAGAGAGGAGAGCCCTAGCACACCACCCTTAGGTGGGTTGTAAGCACATACCAAGTGTATCTTTTTGGTATTGCCAAGCAGGAGTAGAGCATGTAAGGACTCAGCAGCAAGGGTAGGGAGACAGTTGTGCTCTATAATAGATACACTGAGGTGAGCCTTGAAGTACAGAAGCACCCCACCCCCCCTTTTGTTCCCAGCTCGGTCCTGCCTGAGGAGGTTGTAACCCGGGAGGGCACATGCAGAGTCTGGGATGTGTGGTTTCAGCCAGGTTTCCGAGATCCCCATAATATCTGGGTTATAATGGGCCACCCACGCTGTCAACTCTTATGTTAGGTAGTAAACTTCTAACATTCAGGTGCACCAACTTCATACCTTTGGTAGATAGCCAGGTGGAAGTGGACTTCAGGGGGACCTGGCAACCTGTAGCCCATGTGACTGGACTAAGGCCCCCGCACAACCAGTCACAGGCGGGATATTTGGCAGCCTCAAGGAGGGAGGTTGCACAGGACTGACCTTAGGTCTGTGATGTGCACAGGTAGCGGTCACCTGGGTGAAAGGTGGCGTGCCCTAGATTAGTCCTCCCGGGCTAACGGCGAGCGGGACCGGAGACTGAGGGAGGTGAGGAGGGCCAAGGAGGCTAAGGGAGGGTGACACGTGACTAGTTAGTGGTGACACAACTGGTACAGGAAGTACTGGTAAGTTACCTGGTGACCCCTAACGAAGGAGAAAAGCAGCAGATAGCTACTTAGGTCACAAGGTTGTCTAAGTTTGCAGTAGATCAGCTGGCGATAACTCTAATTGCAGTAAGATGTTGTTACAGACTCAAGATTACCACATGCACCAGACCACTTAGTAGGACAGTCGCAAGCACTTAAACAGTATTGATAGCACTTTGTAACAACAGGGCACAAACAGTACACAACACCAGTAGAGATATGTTCCCTAGGATAAAATTATTGCCAGCATTTAGTAAACTGCAGGATGCAATAACTAGGAGTACGTAGGCCAGCTCCTAAGTTGGTGGGAGGGGCTAGCCGGGTATTTAATGGGAGGAGGGAACAGAGTGGGTGGGAGGGCGATTTTTTTTTCCCCCTTAGCAGTGTCCCGTCCCAACAGAAGAAGGCAGTCCTAAAGCAAACAGCACCACGGTAAGTGGTTTCCAATCCCCTTCTTGATGACTGAGAGTGATTCCCGATTCTAAGGTGCCGGGGGAGGTCCGCCCGGCCATGCAAACGAGCCGGCGCCTCTACCCTGGTAACGTCCGATGGAAAAGCACAGTGAGAGGAGTCCAGTGTGGGGGTGGGGGCCCGTTGGAGCAGGGACTCCCTCACCTCCCAAGGCGACGCTGAAACCCAAAGAGCCACTAGTGAGCTAGAAAGGGGAGCCTTTATGCGGTGGTCGGAGGACAAGGAGCCAATCAATTGCGAGGGCTCCTATTTTCAACTTGCCGCCAAATCCTTGCAGTCTTTGTGCTTCAGAAGGCGAATTTTCCCCTTAGCAGTGTCCCATCCCAACAGAAGGCGGCAGTCCTAAAGCAAACAGCACCACGGTAAGTGGTTTCCTATCCCCTTTTTGATGTTTGAGAGAGATTCCCGATTCTAAGGTGCCGGGGGAGGTCTGCCCGGTGATGCAAACGAGCGGGCGCCACTATCCCAGCAACATCCGATGGAAAAGCACAGCAAGAGGAGTCCGGTGGGGGGCACGTTGGAGCAGGGACTCCTCACCTCCCAAGGCGATGCTGAATCCCAAAAAGTCACTTAGGGTACAGAGATTGGAGAACTGAGGCCCCAAAACCAGCATCCCGACGTGACTCAAGGTCGATGTGGTAATGGGTAATGAAGGTGTTTTCTGACTTCCAGGTAGCAGCCTGGCAGATTTCCTGGATAGGGATATCCCTAGAAGCAGCCACTGATGCAGCGGTATGGTGGGTAGAATGAGCTTTCAACCCTCTGGGAGGCTCCTTGCCCGCCAACTCACAACACTCCATCTTGCAATAGTCCGCACTGCTGCAGGTCTGCCAGAAGCGGCTTCAGTGTAGGTGAAACAGCTGGCAAACCTCACCCTGAATTTTCACCATCCTCTCCTTATAGTAGGAGAGCGCACGTCTCAGGTCAAAGGTATGGAGCCTGTACTCGGCCTCCGAGGTGTAATTAGGGTAGTATACCAGCAGAGTCAACACCTGGTTAAGGTGAAACTCTGACACCACCTTCGGAAGTTATTTCGGGTGTGGGTGCAGGACAACCTTGTCCCTGTGGTAGACCAGATAAGGGGAGTCCACCGAAAGCGCCTGGAGCACCCCAGTCCTTCTGGCAGACGTGATAGTCACCAGGAAGGCCGTCTTCCACGACAAGTGCGAGAAGGCACACTTATGCACTTGTTCGAATGGCTTGCCCATGAGCTTTGCCAGTACCAGCAGTAGATCCCAGGGAGGTGGAGGATCACGCACCGGAGGGGATATGTGATCCAGGCCTTGGAAAAAGCGCCCAACCATTATCTCCTGCGCCGTTGGCTGACCGGCCCGCGCCCAGTAAGCAGAGATGGCTGCCAGGTGCACCCTAAGGGTCGATGACCATAGAACCCCTTTGGAGAAAGAATAAAGGCAGTCGAGAATATTAGCTACTGGATAGAACAGAGGGTCCAGGCCCTTGCCCTGACACCAAATGGAAAACTGTTTCCATCTGAAAGCATAACACTTCCTGGTCGACTCCTTTCTGGATGCCTCCACTATGGTGTAGACATCTTTGGAAAGACCCAAAGCCTGGAACTCTAGCTGCTCGGGAACCAGGCTGTGAGGTGCAGGGACTGAAGGTCCGGATGGAATGCCTTCCCCTGACTGACAGAGATCAGGTCCGGGCATGTGCAAAGCCGCTTCGGGGGCCTGCAGCTGAGGTTGAGGAGATCTGGATACCAGAACTGACACAGCCAGTCTAGGGCTACCAGGATCACCTTCGTCTTGCCCCTCCTCACCTCGAGGAGCTCCTTGTAGATCAAGGGAAATGGAGGGAAGGCATAGAGTAAGCCTGGGGTCCACGGCCTCGAGAAGGAATCCCCTTGCAGCGAGCCCTGCTGAGGGGGGCGGGCATGAAACAGCCTCAGCTTGGTGTTTTTCCTAGAGGCAAACAGGTCCAACATCGGTCTGCCCCAATGGAAGAACAGGCTGTCAGCTACATCTGGATGGAGAGACTACTCGTGGGATGTCTGGCCTAAGCGGCTGAGAGCATCCACCAGATGGTTTGAGGCTCCTGCCACATGGATGGCGAGGAGATCTGCCTCCAATCGGCTCACGAGGGTCCAGCTGCGAAGCACCTCCTTGCACAGCAGACGGGAGTGTGTGCTGCCCTGTTTGTTGAGGTAGTACATGGTCGTGGTACTGCCCGTCTGGACTTGAACTACTTGACCCCGGAGCTGAGGAGCAAATGCTGACAATAGAAATATAGAATTTGACGGCAGATAAGGACCGCTTGGCCCACCCAGTCAGCCCATTTCCCTACCTAATGGATAAGCTGCAGATCCTAGTTAACCAGCAGCCTACTTCTTTCTACCCCCAGCCCCTAGAATTGCCTTATGGCTGTCCCAAGCATGCTTGAATTCAACCACTGTTTTTGACTCCACAACCCCCTCCGGAAGGCCGTTCCATGCATCCACAACCCTCTCTGTAAAAAAATACTTCCTTACATTACACCTCTGAGACGCCCCATCTTCAGATTGTGCCCCTTGTTCTGCACACCTCTTATATTGAAAGATGCTACCCTCTTGGACTTTGCTGATTCCTTGAGGTACTTGAAAGTTTCTAACATGTCCCCCTCTCCCTCCTTTCCTCGAGGCTATACATATTAAGCTCCTTTAGTCTCTCTTCATATGTCTTTCTGCAGACCCTGCACCATTTTAGTTGCCTCCTCTGACAACTTCCATCTTGTCTATGTCCTTGCGAAGATTGGGTCTCCAGAACTGCACACAGTACTCCAGATGGGGTCTCACCAGCTGTCTGTACAGAGGGATAACAACTTCCTGTTTTCACTGTGATGCCTCCTATGCATCCCAGTATCCCCCAGCCCTCCTTACTGCCCTCTCACATTGCTTGCCCACCTTTAAGTCATCTGATATGACTACCCCAGGTCCCTTTCCATTTTTGTTGTTAGTTTCTCACCCCCATTGTGTATTCTTCCCTGGGTTTTTGTTTCTCAGGTGCATTACCTTGCACTTCTTTGCATTAAATCTAAGCTGCCATACATTTGACCATTCCTCTAACCTTGCTAAGTCCCTTCTCATCCTTTCCACCCCACCTTGTGCATCAACTCTTTTGCAGATCTTTGTGTCATCTGCAGAGAGACATACTTTTCCTTCCAGTCCCTCTGCAATGTCGCCTACAAAGACATTGAAGAGGACCGGTCCTAACACTGAACCCTGCGGCACCCCACTAGTAAACCCCCTTTCTTCACAGTGGACTCCATTTACTAATACTCTCTGTGTCCTATTCTCCAGCCAATTCTTTACCCAGGCTATCATCTTGGGACCCACTCCCAGGCTGGCTAACTTGTATATTAATCTTTAGCGTGGGACTGAGTCAAATGCCTTGCTAAAGTCTAGGCAGGCCATGTCCACAGACCCTCCCTGATCTACTACTTTGGTCACTCAGTCAAAGACATCTATTAGAGTCATCTGGCATGACATTCCTGCTGTAAATCCATGCTGCCTTGGGTCCTGTGCCCCTCTGGCCTCTAGGTACTCGACAGTTCTTTCCTTCAGAAGTGATTCCATCATTTTCCCTATCACTGAGGTTAAACTAACAGGTCTGTAGTTTCCTGCTTCTGCCCTGCTCCCACTTTTGTGAAGGGGAATCACATCTGCCCTCCTCCAGTCCTCAGGTACTACCCCATCCTCTCATGATTTGTTAAAGAGGGTAGTCAGTGGTGTCACTAGTTCTACCCTTAGTTCTTTTAGAATTCTGGGATGAATCCCATCAAGCCCCACTGCTTTGTCCACCTTCAGTTTTAAGAGTTCTTTCAGAACCCTTTCTTCTGTAAATGGGCTGGTATCAACTTCTGTATCCAGAGTGTTTCTATTGTTTGTTTTAGGTACCTCTCCCTCTTCATTTGTATATACTGAGCAAAAATATTTGTTTAGTATCTCTGCCTTTTCGCAGTCACCCTCTGACCCCTTCCCTTTATTAAGCCTCACTATCCCTCCCTTAGTC
The DNA here is from genome assembly GCA_016271365.2 of Neoceratodus forsteri. Lineage (NCBI taxonomy): Eukaryota > Metazoa > Chordata > Ceratodontiformes > Ceratodontidae > Neoceratodus > Neoceratodus forsteri. Next base: position 662,666,563 of record CM057458.1, read on the forward strand.
TTCCTTCGCCTCTGATGTACCTAAAAAAGGTTTTATCCCCCTTCTTAACTGAGTTGGCTATATTTTCCTCAGTTCAGGCCTTTGCTGTTCTGACTGCCTTCCCAGCTTCCTTTTGCTTTAACTGATGCAATTCTCTGTCCTGCTCCTTCTGTGATTCCTAGTACTTACTGAATGCTTTCTTTTTCTCTTGAACCTTCACTGCCACCTCCTTTGAGAACCATAGTGGTTTCTTACATAGTTTTGTTTTATTTGCTTCACACAAAGGCTTGTTACCTCTGTGATGGCAGGTTTTTATTATTCCCCATTGTTCTTCCACCCCTCCTTCCTGCCCATTTGCTAGTGCATTCCTTAGGCACTCGCCCATTTTGGCAAAGTCAGCCCTCCTGAAGTCCAGTACTTTTGCCTTTGTATGGCTTGACTCTATTGCTGTGAACCATACTGTTCGATGGTCGCTAGTTCCCAAATGGCTACCCACTTCTACATCTGTGATCCTCTCTCCATCTCCATTTGAGAGGACCAGGTCTAAGATTGCTCCCTCTCGAGTGGGTTCAAATACTAGTTGTCTAAGGCATGCCCCCTGTAGGGCATCTAGAATAACCCCACTCTTAGAAGTGGCTGCTGCAACTGCACTCCAGTTAACATCTGGCATATTCAGATCACCCATCAGCAATATCTCCCTTTATCTGCCATTCTAAGTATACTTTCTATCATTTCCTTGTCCATTTCTTCCCCCTGAGAGGGGGGTCTGTATACAACCCCTGTGCAGATTGTGGTGCCATTGCCTGTCTCCAAATTGACCCACAGTGCTTCTTCTCCTCCCTGTTTACCTTTTTGTTCTGTTGCTTTGATTCCTTCTCTTATGTAGAGAGCTACTTCTCCTCCTCTTTTACCCTCCTTGTCCCTCCTGTAAATAGTGTATCCTGGTATGTTTACGTCCCAGTCATGGTTCTGTGTGTACCATGTTTCTGTGACTGCCACAATATCCAGATGTTCCTCCTCCATCAAGGCCACTAATTCAGGAAGCTTGTTACCCAGACTACGGGCATTAGTACTCATTGCTCTCCATTTTTTTGATGGCTTTACCTTCTATAGCAGCATCCCCCACTGACCTTTCTACCTTAATCTTTTTCTCATTTAGTACCCTGTTTTGTAGGGGGAGGCTGGGATTTTCCTGCTGCTTATCAGTGCCTCCCCCCTTTACTAGTTTAAAAGCTTGCCAATGAAGCATTTAAACCGATTGCCCAAAAGACTTGTTCCCTTCCTGGACAGATGCAGACCATCCTGCCAGTATAGGCTGGTGTCCCTCCAGGTGGAACCCCAGTCCCCAATGAAGCCAAACCCCTGTGCTCCACACCATTTTTTCAACCATTCGTTAAACTGCATGGTGCAAAGTACCCCTCGCCTCACCCATGCCACTGACAGGCAGCACCTCTGAGAAGGATACTGTGTATGCTACTTGTCTTATGCCCCTCCCCAACTTTATAAAGTCCTTCTGCACTGCTCTAATCTCATGATGAGCCAAATCATTTGTCCCAAGGTGGACAATGACATCCAGCTCAGACTCCCATGCAACTGACAATGCCAGTCTGACTGCTCTGAGCTCCAACAGGCTGATGTGGCATCGGGACTCCTCGGAGGTCCAGAGCCCATGGGCCCTTTTGTCCCCCATGTGGGCTCCCCAGCCCATAAGAGAGGCATTGGTCATATGATGCTCGGGGCAAACAAACGGGATCCCTTCCAGCAACCATCCTGGGGTGGTCCACCACTAGAGAGCATCCCATATCTTCTGGGTTACAGTGATCAGCTGGTCAAAATGATCGAGGCACTGAGTCCACTGAGTGGCCAGCTCCCACTGGAGGGGGCACATGTGCAACCGGCCTGATGGACCACTGAGGTGCACGCCACCATGTAACCCAGAAGGCACAGAAAGTCCCGGGCAGGGTGCAAGTGCCCAACCAGAGATGACTGGCCAAAGGAGGAATGAACCTCCGCCCTGTCCCCCGGGAGCCAAGCTCTGGCTCAACAAGAGTCGAGCTCTGCCCCATGAAGCCCATCACCTGAGAAGGCACGAATTCCGACTTGGCCTCGTTGATCAGGAGGCCAAGTCGAGAGCAGGTCTGGAGGGCCAGGTCCCTGGACCTCTCCACCTACTGTTGGGTGGAACCTGCTAGGAGCCAGTCATCGAGGTGGGGTAAATCCTGACCCCCCCCCCCAGAGATGGGACACCACCACTGCAATGCTGTTGGTGAAGACCCGTGGAGCCAATGACAGGCCGAACGGCATGGCTCGGAACTCGTACAGGGTCCCTTTGACCCTGAAGCAGAGGAACCGCTGACGGGACGGACAGATTGGAACATGAAAGAACGCGTCCTGCAGATCCAGTGAACAGAACCACATGTTTTGCTCCAAGGATGGTATGATCTGGGACACAGTGACCATCCGAAAGGTGCGAGAACTGAGATATTGATTCAGGTTGTGCAGATCTAGAATGGGGTGCCAGGAAGTACCTGGAGACAAAGCCTGGGTGTGCTGGAGGATCCACCACTGGAGCTACTGCCTCCTTGAGAAGGAGCTGCTCGATGTCGTCTTGAAGAACCAACTGGGACTGAGCGGAAACTCTTTCCTCCCAAGGGGTGCATGCTCAGCTGGGAGGGTACTGCTCGAAATCCAGAGGCAGTCCCTGACTGACCACTTCCAGAACCCACCTGTCCTAAGTGACAATGCACAAGATGGAAAGGAAGTGGCGGAGATGGCCCCCCCCATCAGAGGACCCAGAGCTGAGGTGATGGGAGAGGGGTTGGCAGCCCCCGACCCGTCACTGAGCAGGCTTAGAGGAGGAGGCTCCAGGACCTGAGCCTCGGACACCTTTGCTGGCCTGTTGCAGTCCGGACTTGGGCTGAGGGCACCAAGCTTCAGCCTCCTGCTGATGCTGGTGCTGCTGTCCACCTTGATAGAAGGACTGCTGAGCCGCAGGGGAAGCGTGCCGAAAAGGCTGCTTCTTTTTCTTCTGCTGGTTCTTGCCCGCAGAAGTAGCGTCCAAGGTGGCACTGAACTGCTCAATGAGCTGAAGGTGACTGGCCACTCCTGAGCCGAAAAAATCGGTCCCGAGGAAGGGCACGTCAGTTAGTTTGTGCTGGGTATCTGCCAGGAAGGAGAAGAACCTCAGCCAAGCCCTACAATGAGAGGCAACTGCGGCAGTCATTGAGCGGGCATAAGAATCCCCAATGTCTAGGGTAGTCTGGAGCTGCTGTTTGGCAACAGCTCGGCCCTGATCCTGGACTTGCTTGACCATGGTCTGCATGTCCACAGGGAGATGCGGGAGGACTTCATCCAGCAACCCCAGAAGGGCGTGACAGAAGTGTGCCATGATGACAGCCGAACTTGCCTGATGAAGGCCCAAGGAGGAAACCGCATAGACCTTCCAGGCTAAATGGTCCAAGAGCTTGGAATCTATCAAGAGGTCGGTCAGTGTCGGCAGAACTGCCAGTATGCCTGAACACAGAGACTGTCACCAGGCTCTCGGCTGAAAGGTGCTCTGTGAACCCCGCTAGGGACCCCATGGGCACCGCATACTTGCATGCCATGCAGGCAGTCGGAGCTAGACAAGAGTCAGGACGCTGCCAAAGTTCTAGGGCCAGTTCAACAATGGCCTCAGCAACTGGAAAGGCCTCTGTAAGGGTGTCCGTAAGAGGGTACTCCGCCTTTTGCTGGATTGGCTCCAGGGGCATTACTGTAGACTCAGAGATGAGGCAAAGGATCCCTTGAAAACACGAGGGACCTCACTCCTTCTGTAGGCCAGCGGTCGATTCATCATCACCTGGATGTGAATGTAAACTGGTGACATCCAAATCCGAGGAATCCGGGTACAATGGCCCACCGCCCAGGTTACCTTCCAACTCGCCGGAGGCGGTCTGGGGTGACCGTGACTGAATCACTGGGGAAGCCCAGTGTCTGGCCTCTCTTCCTTGGAAGGAGCCCCTCCCACAGGCTGTTTGGGCGGTGGTTCCACCACAATAGCTGGAGAGGCCGTTTTTGGCTAAACAGGTGGTCTTGCTGGCTCCGCGGGTTGGGGAACCGATTTGGTCGGCTTTGGCCTGGGAGGCGAAAGCCAAATAATGGTCGGGGTGGAAGCCGTGATAGGCTTATGCCCAGACAAATCAGTTGCTGCCACATGAGGCATTCGTACCGCCGACAAGAGTTTCTGCCGGAGCCTCTCCTCATCTGAGGACGAGAGATGGCATCACCTCTTTTTAGAGCGCATATGGCTCTTCCTCGGCCTGTCGATCGATGGGGTCCTAGACCTCGATCGAGATCGGGCAGGCCGACTCAGTCGCTCAGCAGACACTGGCGGGGCCAGTGATTTCCCAGGGTCCGGGTCCTTGATGGGGACTCCAGCAGGCTGGGTCTCCTCATCAGGGAATACAAGGACCGGAGTCCTCTCTAAGGAGTCGGCGACCAGAGTTGTGTCAAGAGAGTCATTAGGATCGATGATGATTTCCACGTCGTCGACCAAACCCTTGGTTGGCTGGCTTGATGGCAAGTCCGGAAAGCCAGTGGCCGAAGAAGCGATCTCAACCAAAGTCGAGACCGCATGTTCCTGGGACTGAGATCTCTTCTGCTCCCAAGACCGTCTCCGTCGAGATGAAGACTCACTCGGATTCTTCTCCTGCTTATGAGACCGAGAGGAGTGCGAGCCCTCAAGCGCCTCTTCCTTGGTAGGGAGAGACTGGCACAACTCTCGTGAGGAACCCAAGAAGGTGGAGCTCAGGTTGTGTGGAATGAAAAAGCTCCGAGAAGACACTGCGACACGAGCCGCCTGCTCCTCGAGGCAGCTTATGCGTTCCAACAGATCCCGGCGGATGCCAGGGAATCCGCCAACCGAGCCTCTTTGGATTTCACCGGAGGGTTCCTCTTCTCTGGCCTCCCCAGTTTCAGGCGTGCGAGATGGTAGTCGAGGACGTTGGGATGAAAAGCCAAACACAGACTGCAAGTCGAAGTGTCATGGCCGACACAAGAGGCAGTAGACGCACGCGGTATGGGGATTACTACGCGTCATCTTTCTGACCGAATGGGCACCAGTGCACTACGGGGAAGATTTCTTCCATGATCGAGCTTGCAAACTTGTGATCGCTAACACGAGCAATGCGAAGTTTCGGTAAAACCAAAGGTTTGAAAGCCAGGGCCTACGAAATGCATGAGCACGATGGAAGAAACCTGAATCTTCCAGTGGAATGAAAGATCTGGTGTCATGGGGTGGAGCCGAGGTAAATATCACCCAGGTGGGTGGAAGGACCAAGCTTGAAGACTTCCAGTTAATCTTAAAGTGGAAATGGACATGCCAAAGAGTGTGGATGAACATATCCACGATCCTAGGACTGCTGTTGCAGGTGAGTAACCTTTACTTAAAAGGGTGTGGATACAGTTCACTATGCACACTCTGACAGCCTCCCAGCAGTTCTCTGGGAGGAGGTGGCAAGGTATGCACCCCTATTTGGCGAACAGAAACTGGAGAACTGAGGCACCAAAAGCAGCATACCGATGTGCTGTGTCAATAATGTAATGGAAGATGAAGGTGTGTGCTCTCCTCCAGGTAACAGCCCTACAGATCTCCTGTATGAGGATGTCTCTGGTGTGTGACAGGGTTGAATAAGGCCATGTCCCATTTGTTATACAGAAGGTTAAATGCAAGGATCTGTTTTTTCCTCTCCTTTTCAGTCTCATCTGTCTGGTTAGTTACCCACAACACAAAATAAACTGTTAATGCAGTGGCAAGGGCCTCAAAGTGCTTAGACATTCTGGCACAGTTAACTAAGAAATTGAGACCCCTGATAGGAAAAATCCTACTAAGAAAAACCACACAAACCACCTGAAGAAATCAGTTGAAATAACACCAACGGTCGCCTTGCTAGTATTACCAGAAACTGATAAAGATATCGATATAGCTTATGGCAGACTAACAAACTAACTGCTGATGCTGTAAAGGTGACGGCTTCTTTAACCTCTGAACAAACAGCAGAAATTCTTAACTTACTAAAGACATTTAATAGTACTTTTACCACAGTGCCAGGCAGAGCAAATGGCGTCCAGCACGTAATAGTGACAAGGAATGCTCACCCTATTAGACAAAAGACAAAGATTACCAGAGCGGTTAAAAGTAGACATGGTTAAGCAAATACAACAAAATGAAAGAACTGGGTATCATAGCAGAATCGAGAAGCGCTTGGTCATCACCAATGGTGACTGTAAATAAAAAAGAAGGGAATGTAAGAATCTGCCTTGATTTCAGGAAACTTAAGTGTCAGAATTTGACAGTTATCCTATGCACAAAATAGATGATTTGGTGGACAGACTGGGAAGTGCCAAGTACATCAGTACCGTCGATCTCACCAAGGGTTACTAGCAAATCCACTAGCCAAAGAATCCAAAGACAAAACAGCATTTGCCACGTCTGTTGGATTCTATCAGTTCACCACCATGTCATTTGGTTTACATGGAACACCTGCTACATTCCAGAGGTACATGGATGTAATTTTATCCCCTCACACTAGCTATTGTGCTGTGTACCTGGATGATGTAGTTGTGTACAGTCCAGACTGGAAAAGCCACCTGAACACCTATGAGCAGTAATCCAAGCTATCAAACATGCAGGTCTGACCATTAATCCTAGCAAACGTCCATTGTGGCATGCAGGAAACCAGATATTTGGGATATGTTTTGGGAAATGGAGAAGTAAAGACAGAGATTTCTAAGACAGAAGTTGTAGCTAACAGTCCTATCCCTAAAACAAACATGTCAGGTCATTTTTAGGGCTGGCTGGTTATTATCGGAGATTTCAAATCAAATCATTCTTTATTTATATAGCTCCTTTCAATATCAAGGCGCTGCACACACTGTAACAGTAAGTATAAAAACAGAGAGCAGAATAATTATTAAAAATCATTCAGCCTGGGAAGGCCAACAAAAAAAAATAAGTTTTAAGCATAGATTTAAAACTGCTGACGGTTTGTTCCTAACTCTGCCCAGCTAGCTACTCCCCTCACGGAACTCATGAAAAAAACGGTACTCTAATAATTTGAAATGGACCACAGAATGTGATAAGGCTTTTCAAGCCATTAAGGCTGCATTATGTTCAGCCCGTTTTAAGAAGCCCGGACTTTGAGAAACCATTTTTGTTACAGACAGATGCATCAGAGGTAGGCCTAGGTGCAGTTTTGAGTCATAATACAGATGGGAAGGAACATCCCATTCTACATCTCAGTAGGAAGTTGCATGATAGAGAGTAAAGGTATTCCACCATTGAAAAGGAAAGCTTAGCCAGCCCGGTGGCGCTGAGGGTTGAGGTGCTGGACGCCACACCTCACACGACGCTAGCGACCCGGTTCGAGGACGAGCCTGGGCCGTTGGGAGTGGCAGGAGGACGAGGATCAGGCATCCCGCAGACAGCTCTCTTAGTCCTGGGGTAGGTTGAAGCACACCGCGGCCAGGTGACCTCCTGGAGGCACTCGCAGACGAGGTGTCAGCAGAGAGGAGCGAGGGATGTCTGCACATCAGTGCATGAACGCCACTGCACATCCACGCCCACCTGGGATCTCACTGGAGAAAAATGGCTGGTGCGACTCCAAGCAGTTTGACGCGCCTGTGGTGCCAGGAGGACTGTCGGAAATTCTGCTTGGGGGTGTCTTGGGCCAGCTCGGCTAGGCAGGCCCACAGTGAGTCTGTGACGCCCGTGCCAGACCCCCCCACCATGCAAATGAGTCTGCTGCTCTCCAGGCGGGCAGGGCCGGCGGCTGGATACCCCTGCCAGTAAGTCGCCACAGCTGGCATACAAACTGTGATATAAAAAAAAAAAAAAAAGAATGCCTTATGACAAAGTGGACCATGCAGTCCTTTATGTTTTAATTGCTAGGAGCCGACTTTGTACTTGTCACAGATCACAATCCTCTCTGCTGGCTTAACCAAATGAAAATTAAAAATTCCAGAATCACAAGGCAGTACCTAGCGCTACAGCAATTTAAATTGATCTGCTTCAGGTCCCCTGCACACACAAATTCAAAAAGGGACACCACAACATGGTCTTACACAAATTCAGTTTATTACATTAAAAAGGATGACAGTGCAGGTGAAATGCCTGAAGTAGATGAATTTGGTGAGTTTCCTAGCACCACATCCTAGTGCATACTCTATGGGAATACAGCCATTTAAAGTGATGCACAAATCTGGGAAAGAGAATGTCAATGCTGATTTTCTGTCAAGATATGGATCAGGAATTGAGAATTCCGAAGGTTGAAAAAATAAAATATGCGAGTTTATACTTCTGTGTTTGTTATACCGCATATGCACTGAATTGAAAAGGTTATAAGCTAATGTTAGAAAAGTAATAAAAGAAAGTTTTGGAAACTTTTTCTTTTCTTTTTTTTTTTTTTTAATATAAACAGGTTCCCTCTTAATGAGGGGGGTATGTGACAGGGTTGAATAAGGCCCTGTCCCATTTGTTATAAAGAAAAAGTTAAAAGCAAGGATGTGTTCTTTCCTCTCCTTTTCTGTCTTGTCTGTCTGGTTGCACAACCAAATGTTCTTATGAGACCTAGGAACTGATCACTCAGACGGTCTCGTGATTCTCTGCCTCTCACTATCTCTCTACCTTCACTTGCTGTTTCTGTCTTTTCTTCTCTTCCCCTTGCATATCTGCAGTTATAAAATATATGTGAATCTTTATATGAAAGTGGGATCCTTTAGTTTGAAATGTATGTAATCATACTGTTGAAATGACTAACAAGCTATTTGGAATTTAGGGGGTTAACTGGAGATGATGGTTTGCAAGCTCTTTCAAGAGCTGTCAACAAGAGATCAGTTCTGGGTCATTATATTCTTTTTGCTGCAGCTGCAAGAACTGACAAGAACATTATAATGAAATCAGGATGTCTGTTAATGAGTGGAGGTTGCAAAGATTTTTAAAAAGAGCAGCAATGCTTTAGCTAAAAACAAAGAGATCCGAAATGGAGAAGAAACTTTCAGAAGGACTGTTTTCTCTGTGTGCACTCCCTTTGTAGATAGTTATTCTGAAAGTACAGTTACTTAAGAACTTATCGTAACAGTAGATCTTCAAGAACAGCTCTTGTAGCAGGTTACACCATTAGGACTGAAGCTGGCAGGCGCCAGGACCCCACGGAAATTTTCTAGCTAGCAATATTCAGTGGGGACCGCCTCCGACGCCAGGCATAGTACATAAGGGGGCGGTCCCCCAGAATCCCCAGTTCTCCCGCCGGAGACTCCCGGCCGCTGGATGACATCAGAAGAGGAGACTGAGGATCCACCATCAAATGACAGTCAGAGAGATGCTGAAACACCTGATCCTAGGAGAAGGATGTTGGAACTAGAATCTACCTCCAGCGGGAATGGTGGGAAGGAAAGTACCTGCTGCAAGAGCTGTTCTCGAACAGCTACTGTTACAGTAAGTTCTTACATAACTGTACTACCTTACTTCGAGAAACAGCTCTTGCAGCAGGTTACACCATTAGGACGGATTCCCAAGCAATCCTGGAAATCCCACACCATTGGGAGGAGGGAAGGTAGAAATCCTTGAACGAAAACAAGCCTAGGACAGAAGTCCCTGAAGGACTGCTAGACCAAAACCTGCTCTTCGCCTCGATGCAATGTCCAGGCTATAATGCCTGATGAAAGTGTGTACGGAGCTCCAAGTAGCTGCAGCACAAATAGCTGAGGTGGACACGTTCTTTAAAGCTGCAAAGGAGGTAGCCACCCCTCTGGCGGAATGACCCTTAACCATGCCCGGTAAGGGTTTGTTGCGCTTCTGGTAACAGAACGTGATACACTGAATGAGCCATCTGGACAGCGACTGTTTTGAAACAGGAGCTCCCATCATCCTTTGGGCAAAGGAGACAAAAAGCTGGTCCGATTTTCGGTGGAGTTTGGTTCTGGTCAGGTAGTATCTGCGACACCTATGCACATCTAAAGTGTGCAGGAGGTCTTCTCCTCGATTAGAGTACTTAGGAAGTACACTGGTAGATTGATATCCTGATTAAGGGTGAGAGCTGAGACCACCTTAGGCAGAAATTTAGGATTAATCTGTAGGGATACCCTGTCTTGGTGGCACACCAAATAAGGTTCTTTGCACAGAAGTGCATGGAGTTCAGAAATTCTTCTGGCCGAGGTGACGGCAACTAAAAACAATGTCTTCCAAGTAAGGAGGCGTAGCTCGCAATCCCCGGCTGGTTCAAAGGGTGGCAGCGTAAGCTGCTCCAGGACAAAGGGTAGATCCCATGGTGGAATCGGATCCTTAATCGGGGCCTAAGGTGGAGGACACCCCTCAGGAAGGCTTGTGTCGTGTCCAACCGAGTTACAGTACATTGACCTATAGGAACGTGATAAGCTGAGATGGCACAGAGGTGTACCTTAAACGAGGAGTAAGCCAAGCCTGTCTGGAAAAGGGACAGCAGTCAGTCCAAGACCAACTTCTCTAGACAATCCAAAGGTGAAAAACCGCATGCTTGAACCCATATACAAAACCTGCGCCACTTCATGGCATAGGTCGCATGGGTAGCCGGTTTCCTAGCAGCAGTCAAAATGTCTGCTACCTCTTGCGAGACCCCATGTCACATCATGGCTATGTCTCTAAGAGCCCAGCGTGTAGGTTCAGGGAACATAGGTCCGGACGGACCAAGGAACCCACCTCCGCCTCCTGAGACAGCAAGTGGGAGCTGACTGGCAGCGGCACTGGAGGTTCCCAGGACAGATGATGCAAAAGAGGGAACCAGATCTGCCTGGGCCAAAACGGCGCGATAAGTATTAGCATCACCTGCTCTCTGCGAAGTTTCAGAAGAACCCTCTGGATCAACGGAAAAAGGGGGAAGGCATAGAGGAATCTGCCTGCCCAGGAAAGGGACAACGCGTCACGCCATAAAACACCAGGCCCTGGATCTAGCAAGCAAAAATTGGGCAGTTTTGCGTTGGATGGGGACGCGAAACAGTCCAATTCTGGTGTGCCCCATCTGAGAAACAGATCCTCTACTACCTCTTGGAGTAGTTCCCATTTGTGGACTTTGGCCTGAGAGGCGCTCAGGCCATTTGCAACGACACTGTCCACCCCTGGGACATGAACAGCAATGAGGTTTGCGCAGTGTTGCAAAACCCAATCCCACACCCTCATAACCTCCCAGAAAAGCGGGTGGGAGTGGATGCCTCCTTGTTTGTTGAGGTAATACATCACCTCGGAACTGTCTGTCTGTAACAGAAGAGTACCCAGTGGGATCTCCAATTGGAAGGCCTGCTCTCATTTCCAGAATGTTTATGCGGAGATGAGATTCTTGGGCCGTTCCACAGGCCCTGAGACCAAACACAGTCGAGGTGTGCTCCCCATCAGAGTCCTGAGGTGTCTGTGGAGAGAGTCACAATCGGAGACAGCGCAGTGAAGGGGACTCCCGCCAATAGATTCCTCGAATCTAGCCACCATTGCCAATCCCGGATTATGGCCTTCGTGATCCGGACTGGGTGCTGCAGATGGTCTTGGTTTTGATGCCATTGGACCCTTAACATCCACTGGGTTACCTGCATGTGGAGACGGGCTAACGAGACTGTTGCAATGGCTGCAGCCATGTGTCCAAGCAGGCAAAGGACCAGTCTGGCAGGAACGGTCATCTTCGCCGAAAAGTCCCTGATGACGGATCTGATGTGTTCCGCTCTGTCCAGGGGGAGGAAGGCTTTCCCCTGGATGGTGTCCAGAACTGCACCTATGAACTGCAGAGTCTGAGACGGAACCAGGCGTGACTTCTCGTGATTGATGATGATGCCCAACATCTGTAACAGAGACGGAGTACGGTGAATGGCGGACATCAGGGCCTCCCGGGAGGGCGCCATGAGAAACCAGTCGTCCAGGTAGGGGAACACGTAGTGGCCTTGTCTCCTCAGAGGTGCCGCTACGACCGCCATGCACTTTGTAAACACCCGAGGTGCCGATGACAGCCCAAAGGGAAGGGCTCGAAACTGATAATGGCGACCTTGAAACTCGAAGCGCAGGAACTTCCTGTGCGCTTGAGCAATGTGTATGTGCAGGTAAGCGTCCTGCATGTCCAAGGACGCTAAAAAGGCATCCTGCTTGAGCATGGGACTCAAACCTGGGAGGGTCACCATGTGTAAGCGTTTGTACATGACCGATTCGTTGAGGTCGCTGAGGTTCAGTATCAGACGGAGGTCCCCGGTTTTCTTTGGAGCCAGAAAAAAGTGAGAATATCCTAGACCTCTCTGGTTCCATGGTACGTGCTCTATAGTTTCTTTTTCCAGAAGCACAAGCACCTCCTGCTTTATGAGCAGGGCATGCTGACCCGAGTAACAAGAGAGCAGGGGAGGTCTGGCCGGTGGGTGGTCGAGAATCTCTATGAAATGGCCTTTCTTGACCAACTGAAGAACCCACCTGTCGGCAGTAATCGACTGCCACCCTGAAAAGTGGCAAGCGATGCGACCCCCGACCTTTTGCGCCCGTTGATCCAGAGAAGGGGCGGAGACCAGGAAAGAGTCATGCTGTGGCAGCACTGGTCCCTGCCTGGGGACAACCTGACCTGGGATTTACGCTTAAAAGTGCCCCTTTGCTGCTGGCCAGAACGTGGCTGCTGCCTTTGATGCCAGCTGCGAAAACTGCTCTGGTTCCTGCAAAAGGAACCCGGCCTGGATCCATGCATGGCCTGTACAGACCAGACTGCCTTCCCAGCGTCCTGGAGTTTGGTCATAACTTTCTTCGAGGGTTCACCAAAGAGTACTTCGCCGTTAAACGGGACGTCAAGAATGTTCTTCTATACGTCCGGGGTGAAGCCGGAGACGTGGAGCCAAGAGTCTCTCCGGAGACAAACACCTGAAGCTGCAGCTCTGGCAGATGAGTCCGCGGAATCATATGCGTCTCGTAGCACTTGGGTACCCACATCTGACCCTGTGCGGAGAAGACTGAGGAGCTCCGCCTTTTGATCGCCATCCAGAAGCTTATCGACCAGGTCCTGGCCCTGTTCCCACAGGGCGTTCTAAAACTGTACCATGTGGGTGAGGTAGTTCAGAGACCTGATGGCGCACGTAGCAGCCGCATATGTGCGTCTCCCCAGGGCATCCAGTTGCTTTGATTCCTGGTCCGGTGGCTGTGTGCTCATATGTTGTGGTCTTTGAGACCGGTCATGCAAGGCCGTGATGAGCAGGGAGTCTGCTAGAGGTTGTTGAGCCAAGTACTGGTCCTCTCTTGGGGCCTTGTACAGGCGGTCAGCCTTCTTCAATACTGTGGGAGTGGAGTGCGGACGCTTCCACGCAGCCTTGGTGACGCCTCCGAAGTGTTCACCAAGGGTGGTACTACCACAGGCTTTGGGTCTTTCAGCCGAAGACAGCAGGCAAGGCACTGTCTTTCGGTGTCAAGGTCTTCAGCATCCCACCCCGTTGTCCTTGATGTGCCTCATGATCTCAGCGAAAGAGGGATCATCCGGAGGAGACCTGGGGAGGTCATGTGGGTCAGGAGACGAGATGCTGAGCGGAGGAGGAGGAGATCTGGAGTAGTCCGAGGGGTCCGATCTGGAGTCCTCCCCCGACGGAGTGTACCGACGCCATCTGGGTCGCTTGGGGCTGAGAGACCCTGATGGAGACCTTGACGGAGGCCTTCTCCTGTCTTTTGATCTGCCCCTAGGAGGTGGAGTCTGCTTCTTAGGGGTTGGTGGTCATTCTGCTGGCCCCTTTGGTGAAGGAGGGGGCGAAGAAGCTGAAGGAGGAGCAGGAGGAGGAGGTTTAATAGGGACCACATCCTTTCGGATAGTGTCCCACCAGAAGGTAGAGTTCCTTTACTTCTATGTTCATGCCAGACGACGGACCTGGCGCCGGTGGTCTGTCACTGGGGTCGGGCGTCGGGTCCGCGTGTGTCTCCGGGTTCGGGGAAGGTTCCCGTGGGAGCCCGGCATCCTCAGTGTCACCCGCCTGGTCTTCGGGCAGTGTAGTGTCCTCCTCCGTAGAGTCCCTGTGACCGGTGCATCCGCCGGTGACGGGGGTCGGTCTTCCGCTCTGGAGAGTACGATGCCGATGTCAGTCTCTTGGCAGACTCCTTCGGATCCGGTGAACGCCCGGCCGGCGACTGGTGTCTGGCTGGTGTCCTTGGTTCCGGCGCGCCTGGCTGACTTGGGAGTGCTTAGCCAACGTCGAGTCTGACGCCCGGTTACGGGACGTCAGGTGCTTGGTCTTCCTAGGAGTTGCATCAGGATCTCTGGGAGGTTGGGAGACCGATCTGGAGTCAGTGTCCCGACGTCGGGTGGAAGAGGAAGATTTATGGCGCTCGGAAGAGGCCTTGGAGGGAGTGGAGGAAGCCGAGGACCTCAAAGTCTTGACAGGCTGGAGCATAGAAGAGACACCTGAAGCCCGGACCTTAACGGGGGCCTGAGACCGAGCCCTGGACGGAGAGCGGTCCGATCTAGTTGAGCCTGAGCTGCGGGAGTCCAAGGCCTGGTTCGGGGATCTGGACCTTACTTTCTCCCGGTGCTTGTCCTGGTGTTTATGGGCCTTTGAGGAAGATTCTCCCTTGGAGGAAGGTTCTTGGGCCATCCTTTTCAATTTTTCTTCCAGAAGACACGCCTGAAGTGCCTTTTGACGGCGGACCCTGGTGCGGCTATTGAACCCTTGGCAAAAGGTGCAGGCCTTGATACTGTGGTCCGGGCCGAGGCACCGCACGCAGGAGGAGCGAGGATCCTTGAAAGGGATCTGTTTTCCACAGGCACACTTGGAAAGGTGACCCTCAAGCGAAGGAGTTGAGAGGACATCAGTTTGAAAACAGTAAGTTCTGTAGTCGTCGTGCGCTAGGTAGAGACTGAGAGGCCGATGCTGGCGAGTCAACGGCGGGAAAAGAACTGGGGATTCTGGGGGACCGTCCCCTTATGTACTATGCCTGATGTCGGGGGCAAGACAGACATTGGGGGCGGTCCCCGCTGAATATTGCTAGCTAGAAAATTTCCATGGGGTCCTGGCACCTGCCGGCTTCAGTCCTAATGGTGTAACTTGCTTCAAGAGCTGTTTCTCAAAGTAAGATCAATTTTTATTTTACTGTTGCTAATAATAATAATAAAACGCTCATTGCGAATTTTACAACTGCTCTTGGTCTTCCTATGCTTCCTGACCTGTGCCGTCGACACGGAGGCAGTGCTAGTTCTGGTGGAATGAGCCCTAAGTCCTCAAAAAGGCCACTTACAAGACAACCTATAGCAGAATTCAATGCAAGATGTAATCCACCTACCAATCGTTTGCTCTGCTGCCTGCCAGGTACAGATTCAGTGTATGTTACAAATAGCTGGTGAGCCTCACCCTCAGCTCTATCCTTGTGCTCCTTATAAGACAGCGCTGTCCGCAGGTTCAAAGTAATAGAGAGATAAACAATTTGTTGGCAGGAAAGGACCTTTTGGCCCATCCAGTCTGCCCCCTGACCCTGCCTATTCCATCACCACTGACCTTAGCTAGTCACAGGTGTCATTCCGTCCTACCGTTCTTCTACCTAATATGCCCCCGGTGCCTATCCACACATGCCTGAAGCTCCTCATTACCTCTTCTGGCAGGCTGTTGCAGTCATCCACCACCCTGTGTGTGAATAAGTACTCCCACATGTCTCTCCTGAATTTCCCCCTCTTAGCTTCACTACATGACCCCTTGTTCTAGTTCCTTCCTTTCTCCAAAGCAGACCCTCCACTTGCACCTTGCTCACTCCTGTTAGGTACTTGTAGGTTTTAGTCATGTCTCCTCTTGCACGGAATACATGATAAGCTCCTGCAGCCTTTCCTCATATGGCTTCTTGCACAACCCCCTCACCATTCTGGTTGCCCTCCTCTGTACTGTCTCCACTCTTTCAATGTCCTTGCAGAGGTGTGGCCTCCAGAAATGGACATAGTACTCCAGTGTTGTTGAGGCACAGGTCAGGAAGCATAGGAAAACCAGGAACAGTTGTAAAATTTGCAAATGATTTATTAATAACAATCCCGGAGGATAACCATCAGCAAAATACCCAGGGAAACCCGGCATCTCGTATCCTGGCATCGGGCATCCCGGCGTTGGCAGCACAGGGCCTAGCGCTGGATAATGTGGCGCCGACGGAGGCCCGCCCGTCGGTGGAATATGGGGATCTAGTCCCAGAAAACCACCTGAAGATTCGGCAGGATTGGCCGGGGGAGGTGCCGAAGGGCCACTAGGTGGCGTGGGATCAGGAAAGGCCCCTCAAGAGTCCCGAAGGAAGGGGCTCCATGTTAGATATATCCCAGGCCAGTGACGGACTCCTGACCATGGGCGGCAGAAGACCAGGTGAAGGGGGTAACTAGGTTAGAGACCCCGACGAAAGGTGCAACAGCGATCCTGAAGGCAGAGACAAGGCAGGAACAGGTGGCAAATCCCTGAGATGAAGTACCTGAAGAGATGACGGGTCTCCTACCAGCATGCTTGTGCCAACATCAGGGTCCTCAAGGAAGCCCGCGGGGCGAGACAGAGGATCAGTCACCCGACTTATCGGACCTGACCGGGCTGGCAGTAGCCAAGAGGCCTCCGCTAGGCTTAACGGTCGTGGCCGTGCGCCCGGCAACAGGGTCGGAGGACGACCTACCGGTAGTGTTGGATGGAGGAGACGAAATAGAAACCTCAAGAGAGGCTACCCCGGCTGTCCACTCACCTCGGCAGGAGGGGGAGAAGGTGCCTGGCCCAAAGAAGCGGACGGGGTACCTGAAGTAGAAGTACTCACTGTTTTTGAGGTGGAAGGCCTTCCACATGGCGACGAGCTCCTCTCCCAGCACTTATCTTTCTCCTTCCTTCTAGAGGCCAGTGACAATGACCTTTCCCTTAGCTCCTGAAGCTCCTTTTCCATTGACGCCAGCCATCAGGTAAGAAGGTGGGCATCAAAGGTCCGCTTGCGTATGGTCCGTGTGGCCTGATTAAATCCTTGACAGATGGCACAGTCGTCCAAGTTGTGTTTGGGGCCTAGACACAGAATGCAGCGGGAATGATCATCCCCATGCGGGACTTGAGCGTCGCACTTAGAGCACTTCTTTTTTGGGCGAGCAGACTAACACTTGGTCAATGAAATGGACGTTGAAACAGATTTATGAAGAGAAACCTTCAAATAAAACGCGGGCGTTTGATCACTGTTCTTACTAGAGCCAAATGAACTGAGACGACGGCAGGAAAGAACTGGAGGTCGGGTGTGGGACCACCCACTTTTATAGTCGGCCTAACGTCACGTCACCTGATGGGGCAGTCCCTGTTGATTGCTAGCTGCAAGTCTGCCATTGGAACCTGACGCGGGGGGGGGGGCAGCACTATATGTGAAGGCCTACTGCAGGAGCCCTCTCGCAGCAAGATCTAGGTAGTTTTGTGTTGAATAGGGATTCGAACAGATCGAAAGCTAGGCGACCCCACCACTTCAAGATGTCTTCAACTACGGACTGCCTCAGTTCCCACTCATGCGCCCTTGCCAGAGTGTGGCTGCCAGGATGTTCTGAGCACCCGGGACGTGCACTGCTGTAAGCAGTAGGCTGTGCTATATTTCTAATTGCCACACGCGCATCGCTTCCCTGCATGGGGGATAGGACCGTGTGCCTCCCTGTTTGTTCAGGTACCAGACTACACACATGCTGTCGGTCTGTACCATGAGAGGCCCAGGAAGGAGAAGAGGGTGAAAAGCCTGAAGGCCATATAGTACAGCCCACATCTTTTTCACACTGATGTACAGAGATAGCTCCTGCTGAGACCAGGATCTGTGTGCTGTGGTCGCCCAGATGAGCATTCCAGCCCTGACCAGAAGGGTCTGTAGTCAGGGTCTGAGTCAGAGGGCGTGCCTGAAAAGGAATCCCTCTGGTGAGACTAGACAGATTCTGCCATCAAAGGAGGTCCTGATGCATGGGGTCGGACACCAGGATCCTGTGATCCAAGTTGTCTGATTTTGGTCCCACTGGACCCTTAGGGTCCATGGCATAATCCGCATATGGAGCCTGGCCAGGGGGACAGTGGGGATAGCCACTGCCATAAGACCCAGAAGGCATAAAATGGAACACGCCCTGGTCTGTTGACTGGTTGCCACTAGGATGGCCTACTGACTCAAGGTTTCCACCCGGTCCAATGGGAGGAAGGCCTGACCCTGAACAGTATCCAGCACTGCTCCAATAAATTGGAGGCATTGGGATGGAACCAGGTGGGATTTGGGGTAATTCACTGTAATGCCCACTTGCTGGAAAAGGTCCAGGGTAGAAGTCGGGAGGCCGCCAGGCTGTCCCTCGACTGTGCTGACAGGAGCCAGTCAATGTATGGGAACACATAAATCCCCGGCGGCGTAAAGCTGCTGCCACCACCACTAGGCACTTGGTAAATACTCTGGGTGACAAGGAAAGGCCAAAGGGAGCACTCTGAACTGGAAATGTTCCCCTTAGAAGGTAAAGTGGAGGAAGCGGGAGAGAAAAATTGGTATATGCAGGTATGCATCTTGCATAACCAGTGCACACAGCCAATGTCCCCGGTGAAGCAGTGGCAAGAGACCCAGCAGGGTCAGCATGCAGAATCTCTTGCACTCTACATACAGATTTAGCATGCAGAGATCTAGAATCAGACGGAGATCTCCCATCTTTTTGAGGACCAGGAAGAAGTGGGAATAACATCCCTTTACTTCCTGGGCCCAAGGAACAGGCCCTATGGCTGATTTTGTCAGAAGAGCCTGAATTTCCTCTCTTATGAGAGGAATGTGGCCTTTTGGGTAGTGAGGGAGACCCAGAGGATTTCTTGGGAGGTCTCTCTGTGAACTCCGAGGGCGTGGCCTTCAGTGACTTTCTGAAGGACCCACGTGTCTGTAGTGATTGCTTCCCACCCAGTCAGATGGTTGGCGAATCTGCTCCCTACCGGTTCCTCCAGAGCTGGTGCCGGAGGCTGATGGCCCTGCCATGAGTCAGGAGGCGGAGGGGGTGTAGGGCAGCGTCACCCCGGCAGCCCGCTGAGACTTGGCTGGAGAGGTAGCCGCTGCCAAAGGGGCCTGACGTTTGTTCTGATGTCTGGCTGGCTGTTGCCTATTCTGACACCTGCACTGGCAATGAAAAGGCTACTTCGGCTTGGTACTGAAGCGATACATAGACTGGACAGAGCACAGTGCCTTGCCATTGTCCTGTAGCTCAGTAACGTCTTTGACATCACCCCCCAAAAAGGATAGGTCCTCTAAATGGAGCATCCTGGATGGCCACCTGGACATCTTGGGCCAATCCGGATACCCACAGCCAGGAGTACCTATGCATTCTTGCAGCCATGGTGGAACTTCGGGTAAAGGCGCATCGTATGTCGCCCTAAGAGAATGACAACAGCAGATTTCTGCTGTCCTGACCATCTGGGCAATCTTAGTTTTAGCCTCAGAATAAGGCAAGGCCTCGAATTCCGACTTCAGCTGGCCCAGGATAGATTTCTGGTTCATAATAATGTGTGTCAGGTAATTCAGTGCTCTGAGGGCCAGTGTGGAAGACGAATAAACTCTGCACCCGAACTGGTCTATTTTCTTCGACTCCTTGTCCGGAGGGGAGGTGCTCGTATGTTTGGGCTTAGCCGTACAGTCATGGGTTGCATTAATGACCACCGAGTCCGCTTTAAAGATGGGAATGAAGGTGGCCTTTGCCCTCAGGGGCTCAATAAAATCTGTCGGCCTTCTTGGCGACAGCGGCCACCAGTGAAGGCTGCTGCCAGACCGTGGAGGCCAGGTCCTCATGTGGTCCAATCCATGGAGGAATGAGCAGTGGGGACAGCTCGGGCATCTCTAGAAGTTCCACCGACCTCTTATGTTGGGGATACTGATCCTAATTCTTCCACCCATTTGCCTCCTGAATCTTCCAGAGGTTCTCTGTGAAAGAGGGTCTTCCGGGGGGTTATAGGAGAGCCTTTGGGCTTGGGATCCTCCAGAAGGAGGGGGTCTCAAAGCCCGAAGGAGAGTAAGCAAAGAAGCTGAGTCTCCGACGACGGGCTTATGTCCGAGGACAGAGCCCTTGGGAGTGAGATCTCCTGCAATGAGGCTGAGAGGCCCTTGCCATAAGGCACGAGGCCTGTCCCAAGGTAGAGGGGTGACACTCCACTGATGAAAGGGATCCTAGCACTGGGTCCATGCAGACTGGTGTGGAAGCCGCAGACAGCTGGCGCTGGTTCAACTTGGAAACCAGCTGTGACTTGGTCTCTGACCACCAAGACTGAAGCACCGCCCTAAAGTCCAACTGAGTTTGAGGCGGTGGAGGGGGAGTGAGCAGACAGACGGGCGGGTAGGCTTGGAAATATCCTGGCGTCAGGTAATGAAAACCTGGTGTGCCATAGTTTCAATAGCCTGGCGTCGCATACCCCAGCATGGGGTATCCTGGCATCTGATACCCTGGTGGCAAATACCCTGGTGAAGGGTAGAAAAGGGCGAGAGAAGCCCATGCTGGAAGGCCCATGAAGCCCAGATGGCAGAGCAGAGGGTCCTGATGGAGGCCCTGATGGCAGGTAACCAGGCTAAGGCCCAAATAGAGGGCCATGGGATCAAGCAAGGGTCCTGACGGAGTGTGATAAGGGCCCTGTAACATCAGGTCTGACGCTGGACCTGCCAGAGGAAATTCCAGTGTCTGCCCCAAAGGGACAGAGGGTCCCACTGGAGTATGGGGTGGAGGGGAACTGGCCCAGACCGCGGAACCAACAGCGCAGGAGATGCCGGTTCCAGAGGGAGGTCCAGTGACAGGTGTTCCGACCCCTGCACTAGGGTGGTGCCAGGTGGACACTCCTCCAACTCCAGCTCAGAATGGAAAGGTGAGCCAGGAGTCTCCACCAGGCGAGGTCGAGAAGGAGGACCCTCTGGGGAGTGTTGCAGCAGGAGACGCATCGTGCGCTGATCCGGAGGATCGACATCAGGCCTGTTTATTTATTTGGTAAGTGGGTGGGTGCACTGATCCCAGGGACCATTTTCAGGCATGACCCGGGCCACAAGTAGTAGCACAAAGCTAAAACACAACATGTAGCAGAAGGGCAGTATTTACACAATATAAAAAGGTAGAACGTTTACAGTAGTACGATAGAATTACAACAAAATGGCAGTCATAGGAGATATAATACAGGAGGGAATAAAAATCAGTCAACAAGTTATGCAGGAGGTAAATTATACGAGAACCGCCTAGCCTAAAGAGCAGTGAAGGTGGAAAGGGCAGTCAGGAGACCACAGGTACAAACGTAGATACTCCAGAGGATAGGAAGTGGCAAATAGGAGGGAGTGGGGAATGGAACGGGGAGGGGAGGAAAAGAAGCTAGGCGGAGGTGAAAGGGAATACAGCTACGTAGGAGAGGGAGGGAGGGGACTAGTCAAAGCAGTGGCAGGTGGTTGCCAACAGGAGCCAGTCTTTGAGGCGGGTTTTTGAACAGGTGGTTGGTGTTTATGGCATGCAGTTCACCAAGGAGTTTATTCCATAGTGTGGGGGTTGCCACAGACAGGGCTCTAGTGCCCATGTTTGTGGAAACCCTGGGAATGTTTAGAGGGGGGATGCTAGCGGAGCGTAGGCTGCGGTGTGAGGTCCGGATGGTAAGCAGGTGTGCGAGAGGAAATTCCAGAGCGATGCGGATGGCAGAGTCAATCATGCAGTACAGGGCAAGATCAAAACAGCCTTGTAGCGGGAGCCACCCTAATGAGTTGTAGAGGACACAGTGGTGAGTGGAGAAGGGGGCTAACAAGGCAAACCTGCAGGCACTGTTGTAAGCTGTGGAGAGTTTGGCCAAGGTGGTTGCGGAGGTCCTAGTGTAGATAGGAGAGCAGTAGTCCAGGATAGGGAGAAGGTTACCCTGAATGATGGCCAGACGGGCCTCCGAGGTGAGGTATTGCCAGAATCTGTAGGCAGTGCCTAGTTTTTGGTGGAATCTTTGCACTAGGGAGCTTATGAGCTCGGCGAAAGAGATGGATGAGTCTGGCGTGACTCCTAGGTATTTGAAGTCCTTGACATCATCCAGGGCTACGCCATCGGGGAAGGAGGAGGAGGCCTGACGAAAGCGCAGTGGCTGGGCTGACACCAGAGGAGCCTGCGTGCTGCTTATCAGCCTGGGCCAGGCGGTTGTCAGAAAAGCTGACTATCAACTTATAGGCCCTGCCACCAGACTTGGGCCCTGGAGTTTTGAGGGAGGCCTCACGGGTGACCTGGAGCTCTCCTGAACATCGGAGGCGCCCGCCTGAACTGTAACCAGCTCAGGCATGGGGAACAAAGGGCTGCTCTACAGAGGAGGAAGCAGGCTTGGCCAGAGGAGTGGTACTGTCAACGGGAGGCTGCTCAGTGCCCGCGGTGCACGCAAGAGGCCATGGGCAGGAAGGAGACCAATCGTGGTCTCGGTGCTTCTCCTTGTCATCCTTCTTCTTATGAGAGTCTGAAGAGCCCCCCCACCAGGGAGGACGATGATCCCCACAGCTTCCGCAGCTCCTTCTCCATGGAACCCTCTTCAGTTTGAGAACATGGGATTCCAGGGCCTGTTGGCAGCGTTTCCGTGTGGCCTGGTTGAAACTCTGGCAGGCCTCACAGTCCTCAGTCTTGTGCTCGGGTCCTAGGCAGGAAAGACAGAGGGAATGGCTGTCCTTGTCCGGGAGCTGAGTGCTGCAGGAATCACACTTGTTCTTATGTGACTCAAAAGGCGTCTGAGAAGATATGCACGAAAAAGATTTACTGTTCTAGAAATACAGAAAAAAAAAAAAAACGAATAAATACTCATCCGAAAATGGCGGTCGACTGAAGCAGCGCCCACAAGGTCTCGACGTAGCAGGCCGACAGCCGGAAAGAACTGGAGGATGGGCATGGGACTGCCCACTATATAGTGTCATGCTGACATCCGTCACGTGGGGTCGGGTGGGCGGTCCCATGCCAGACACTGCTAGCTAAAGTTTTCCGTGTGGTCCTAGTGCCTGGCAGCTCTAGTCCTAATGGTTATTACCTACTGCAAGAGCCCTCTCGAAGTAAGATGTAAAGCGTTTTAGCATAAAAAAACGCAGTTCCCTAAAGGAAAAAGGTAACCGCTAATGTTAGAAAAGTATTGTAAACTAAAACCGCTATCATTTTACCTCAGACGTGATAAATTTTACCACAGAAAAGCAGTAGAACCGCTGAAAGAACCATGAGAAAGTAGAAATTTTTCGGTTCCCTAGATGCAAAGGGAACCATGAAAAAACATTTAAATTAGCAAAAAAAACAACAACCTCAAAACCTACTAAAGGAAGCACAATAAAAAAAAACTAACATGTTAAAGAAGTAACCTTCCTTCTAGCAAAGTGAGCAGAGAGCACTTGGGGACAGTGTTGCTCAGTCAGCTAATAAATAATTCTGGTGTCCTCTAGGCTGACTGCAGGCAGCGCAACCTCTTACTCTCTCCTCATTGGTTAATTTTCTGAGCTCATTACCATTGACTCCACCTACAGGGCAGCTGTACCCAGCTGGCATACTGCTATTGTCAAGCATACAAAAGGACCCCTGGGGTGATTATGGGAGACTTCAGATGCAAAATGTCCTGCAAGAAGGCACTTCCAACTAAGTAAAATGAAACTCAGCACTCATGAGTTCGTTTAGTGCAAATTATTGTGGTGCCACTACCCTAGCAGCTACAGCGCTTCAACCCAACACAGGGTCTTCTCAGAGACCCACCCCCAAGACTCTGTGTTGGTCTGAAGCGCTGGGGCTGTAGGGTGTTGTCCAGGCATTTTTGCTACAATAAATCTGCACTAAGCAATTTGAACTTTGTTCCATGAGTGCTGAGTTTTCTTTCATTTTGTACTGTAAGCTGGCAGCTTTTCTCAGCACCGCTGAAGTTCCTGTGTGCACTCACGTTTGTTTTGGAACTTCAAGCTGGGCAACAGCTTTGTCCTTGATAGGTGAGTGGTACACAGAGATGGCAGAAAGATGCACCTTGAGTGAGGAGCACCCCAAGCTGGAGTCTGAAAAAGGAAAGAAGGTACTCGAACTCCTGCTTCACCGGGCAGGTAAAAAGGGTCCAATTGGCATACAGCAGCACAAAGAGAGAAACGCTTCCATTTCATAGCGCAAGTGGCTTTGGTAGAGGGTTTCCTAGCTGCCCCCAGGATGTCTGCGACCCTACATGACACCCCAAAG
Source organism: Neoceratodus forsteri (assembly GCA_016271365.2). Lineage (NCBI taxonomy): Eukaryota > Metazoa > Chordata > Ceratodontiformes > Ceratodontidae > Neoceratodus > Neoceratodus forsteri. Next base: position 662,690,673 of record CM057458.1, read on the forward strand.
CAAGCAACAGCTAGGTCCACAGGAGCCACACATGGAGATGCAGGGACTTTAGGTCCAGATGGACTAGGGTGCCCCCGGTCCAGGGAGAGAAAGTCAGTGCACAGGAGCAAGGGCATTGGAGGTTCCACCACCAACTGTTGCAGTAAGGGGAACCAAATCTTACTCGGCCAGAAGGGAGCTATGAGAATCATCTCCGCTCCTTCCAAATGGAGCTTGAACAAAACCCTCTGCAGAAGCAGACAGGGAGGAAGAGCATACAGAATTCTGGGGAGGAGGGCCAGAAGACCCAAGTCAGCACTCCCAACTCCTGCCAGAGACACCGGCCACTCTATATGTGCAGCAAGGCTTTGACTGGGACCTACCAGCCCCCATATCACCTGAATGGACTCTGCCCCTTGGACTAAGCCTAAGGACATCAGCAGCAATATGATCCTGAAGCAAGGGGTAGCTGGCACAAGTGGCAAGGGAAACCCCCTTGGCACTGCAAGTGGCATCGGAGTCAAAGAGTTGGTGCCAGGACCTGACACCAAAAATTGCACCAGAATCCAAACCGGCGACGCCAGCGGCACAACAAGACAGAGGACAGGTGGCGTTGCAGCAGGCACCAGGCTGAGAACAACAACCGGATGACGCAAATGCTTAAGACCTAAGGCTAGGCCCCGAGATGTCTCCTTCCTCATCAGGGCCCCAAAGCCAGTCGGGATCATCCCGGTCCTCACGCTCTGAATCATCTGAATGCTCAGAGGACTAGATCCAGAAGATCTTCAATGGACGACTGGCTCCAGAGATCTTCTCTCTCCCAGAGACGCAAACAGCAGCAGGAGACGACCCAGCCACACAGGCAGTACTGTACTGCTCACCAGCACCGGCGCGGTGCCAGACAGTAGCCACAAGGGACCCACCAGCACAGGCCAGGCATATAGCTGAAACTCTGCCATGGGAGCGTCCCAACCCCTGAGGAGGTGCCGGAATGGAGTGGTGTGTAACCGGCCGGGCTCTCCCACAGACCCCTCTCTCAGGTCTCCCGTCTTGGTGAGACAAGGACTAGCACAGGCCTGGTCTCCCTCAGTATGTGTAGTACCAGGAAGGTGCTCAGAGGAAGAGCACAAGGACCCTACCTTAAGAGTCCTGAGTGCAACACCTGCTCACTGCATGGATGTGTAAAGTTCAGAAGGCCATGGAGAAGCAGGCATCACAGTGGTTCATTTTATGGTCCCCTCCAAGGCAGGTCGAGCAGCAATCATGTAGATCCCCGACAAACGTAGACATATTTTTTTTGGGGGGATGGGGGAAGAGACTCTCAGTCTCCTTAGTCAACTTCTTCTGTTTCTTAGACCCCTGGGATCTGGACATGATTGCTTCGCAGGGGGGAAAAAAAGAAAAAATAGAGCTTGGCGCCATAAAAAGGGACAGAAAGAAGAAAAGCAGCGCTGAAAAGTCAAAAACGGTTATATGGGGTTGAGCGAGAGGCAAACAGAACTTGGGCTATGTGACACAGCAAAAATGACGAACTCTACGTTCACTTCATGGGTGGTGCCATCTCTGAAGTTGGTCCCCTACCTCCAAAGCTTTAAAGTCATGTGCTCCTGTGGGGTCCTAATGCCTCCAGCATAGATCCACTAGTGATGAATGGTAAAGATTTATTCTTGGAAGATATGAAAATTACGCTCTCACCAAGCTGTTTATCTTCCTGAATATTTTAACCATTGATTCATACAAATGGGTCTGGGCCGGAGACAGCAGGACCCGGCAAGAGGTTTTTTTCTTCTTCTAGGGAGGAAGTCAACATCGGCTACTGATGCAGCACATACCCATATGCTTGCCTGTAATTTGTTGTTACAGTCAGACCTGGTTAATCCGTGCCTTGTTAATCCATATGTCTGATTATCTGAATGAAAAACAGTGCATACAGATTTTTTTGGGGACTGTTGACCTCTTTATTATCACTGTCTGGTTATTATGTAGATTTGTATTACGTAACAAAATTGGTAAACACAAATGTGTATGGATTAACCAGGTCTGACTGTACTTGACTTTGCACTTTACTTGCACTCTACCTTCTGTCAATCTACTCTTACACTTTATTTGTATTTCAATTGTTGTTTCAATGTATCCAACGTATTCAATGTTGTTACATATTCCTGTACTATCCTCAATTAATGTAATCTGAATTGTTTTTATTACCCATTGTCTGTATTACCCATGTGCCATCTTTATGGCCTGGGTCGTGCCTGAAAACCGTCCTTTGGATCGGCACACCTACCCAGTAAACAAACAGAATAAATGTGGTGCCGTGCACCCACCACTAACCATCGACACCCTCATGCACCTCAGTTGTGTTGGCCAGGAGAGAAATAAAGTGGAGAGAAAATAAAAGAGAGGACTAGATACTTTGTAGCACAAAGGGATAGTAAAAGGATTTAGGATATAAACTAAACAGAAACGGACTATCAACTTGAGAGACTAATTTTTGGGCCTACTAGGTGGCTGAGCCAGAGCCTCTTTTCACTAGCCAGTGTGTGGACAGTGACAGGTGAGATAAGGCAACAGTCCTGAGCAAATAGCTCTCTAAGTCCTGTTTGGGACCCCCTTGCAAATGAGTTGGCAAAAATGTCAACAAAGTTAAAATGACATCGGGACTCTAAAAAATAATTTAGCTCCATGCTACAAGATAAAGTTTGAGTAAACTCACAACCTCCCTTTCTCTATGAGGATTATTGAAAAAGGAAAAAGCATAATAATAGGAGTTGCAGGACTGGCAGTCCTGGGGAGTCAGGATTGGATATGTCCTCTGGCATGCTCCCCACAGAATGAGCAAAACACAACATACAGAGACAGAGACATGGATACCAACCAAAAAATTCCAACATACAGATTATCATGTCCTGCTTCTCCCTGCAACCACAAGGAGATACCTTGTGTGAAGCTACTACAGTGATCAAAGCAAGTGCACTGCACCCCTCCACAGATGGATCATCTGCTCAGTGAAGTTAGGCTGGAGAGTGCCCAAGACACATGTTGCATATAGTAACTAGTAGAGATACACCCTACAGGGAATCCCAGGCAGGGAAAAGGAGGGAGAAACAAATGGAGGGAAGGTGGCAACCTACCTACTCCATGACAGGAAACAAGAACTCTTACTTTTTTTAACCTCTTCTTTTCAGGGGGAGCCAGGAGGCCCCATTTTTTTTTGGGGGATAGCACCGAATGCCACCATCAAAGACCATGGCAAAGGAGATGGAGTAGTAAGTACTGCCAGCGCCCACAGGGTGAGCTTCCAGAGGCCCTGGTTCTTAGCTGAACAGGGGATGAAAGTGGCCATCTGAACCAAAGGTGAAGAGATTCAGGAAGAAATGAAAATTATGTACCTACAGTAATTCTTGATCTTTCTACGCACCTTCTGCATATCTTCACCATTAATCACTGGTGGGTTATGGCCAGAGGATCAGGACCCCATGGAAGCAGGGTTTTTTTCCCCCTAGGGGGAGGAGCCGGCGCAAGCCCTCAAGGTAGATGCACAGCATGGCACTCGAGGAATGGCCAGTAAACTATGCAGACTCCTCCCTCAACTCAGTTCTGCGTATGTCGGACAATGAGAAATTAGACATGGAGAAAAGAAGAGGGCAGGGAAAGGGAGCCCAAGAGATAGTCAAAGGAAAGGATACTAACATAAAAAGATATAATGCCGAGTGAGAGGACAGGATTATCCTAGGGGTCTGGAACAGGGGGCCCCTTCCTACATAAAAACAATCTGAATTTGAGATTTACATTTAAGTTTGATCAAAAGTCACTCAATTTTTTAGATCTCAATTTGGACATTAATATAAATGCAGAGAGCCAACACTATACAAAAACGAAGATTTTTAGAAAGGAAACAGCCACAAATTCAGTGCTTCAAGCAGAGTGCGCCCACCCCCCAAAATTTGAAAAAATCTATCCCTTATAGCCAACTTCTACGTATCAGGAGAAACTGTAACTCTGATTTGGATTTTGACATACAATCAAAAGAACTTTTGGTTAGGTTTCAGGATAGGGGATATGATTCCAAGATGTTACAAGACACATTTGAAAGAGTGAAAAAAACTGATAGGAATATGACACTAACAAAGAGCAGATACTGATAAAAGTGAACCACTGTGTACATTCATTATGGAATACACTCATGTAGCAGGACGTATAGGTAACATCATATTTCGTTATTCGCCAGTTTTGTTAGGTGATGAACAGGTGAAGTGTGGTGGGAGTCAAACCTCGTATCATTTTTAGCAGAGCTCAAAGTATTAAAGACAGAGTGGTACATGGCAGACAGAAAAAGACTGCAACAGTTGGAAGAAGCACTTGGCTCCCAAAAAGAACAAGAGGTTTTTTCATTTGCAAGAGGTGTAATATTTGTAAATATGTAACTAATAATCATGATACGTTTCTACACCCTAAAGAACCAAACAACAAAATTGAAGTAAGAGAACTTATAACTTGCGACACTCCACACGTGGTTTATGCCCTCTGGTGCACCTGCGGTTTACTCTATATTGGTAAAACAATAAGGCCCCTGAAATAGAGAATTCAGGAACATATTAGATCAATACTTGGCAACCGACGGCATACACCAGTGGGTATACATTTCTCACTTTTCAACAGTTCAACACCCAACGGCTTGAAATTTATGGGCATTGAACATGTTGCACCTTTGTCTATTTTGGGGGGCAGATCTAATATTCTGCTTAAACAAGAAAGTATCTGGATTTTCAAAACGACCAGTGTAAAACCTAATGGTCTGAATGAGGATGGACATTAAACAATTTCTCAAGTAATGTACTAGTTTCAATACATTAGACATGTGTTTGCCTTTTTGTTCCTTTTTTTTCTGTGATTGTTTTACCTTACTGTAAAGATACATGCTTTATTAGTTTTTGTATTCTGTGTAGAACCATTATATATGAAAAGTGGTGTAAACCTTTGATATACATTAATAATAATAATGTGTTCACACCTTGATGTTCTGTTTATTAATTCTTGTTATTTCTTCTTTTTGTTAGGATATTGGCTGAATACTGATTTTCAAGTGCACTCAGACTACTCCGAAAAGCATATAAATGTGCATAAAGTTCGTAGTTAAGCAATAAGAAAGTTTAAATTATATTTAGATTACTTGTCTTTTGGTATTGATGTTTGTTTTTGGAAATGTAACCCCTAGATGGCGCTATCCCAGGGGCTACTACCCCTGCCTGATTTGCCACTAACAGGTTGAGGGGCCTGGATCCAATGGCGGGTGCCTCCACCCAGAGGTCAGGGTTTGCAATAGTTAAACTAACTTGGTCACAGCCTCTGGGACACTGCAACCCCCTTTCTTCCCACTAGTGGCCCACACAATATATCAGAATTACCTTCACAGTATACACTTACCCCTCTGGTTCCGCACTGGGACCTCCTGTGACATGAGATACAGTGCAACAATCACAGTACAGTACTTTAACATAGACAAATACCTCAGGCAGTATAACTTTGCTGAAACAAGCAGCTCTGATTTATTTAGGGGATATAACAAGGACAGGGAAATCAGGTTAATTAGCTTATCACTCTAATAATCTCATCTGTGGCTCTGTGCACAGGCCTATCCCTATCAGTTACTGTCCCTGGTACCCAAGCCCTAGTGGCTAGTCCAAACCGTGGCAGCTGGTAGGGGCCCTTTCACACAGAGAAAAGGAGAATTAAACAGTCAGCAGTACAGTAATTCCATTTGATTTAATGTGGCAATTCAACAGGAGCGACCTGAATTAGTACTCACGACCTCCAAATAAGATAGAGGTCCTTCAATGTCAGCAGGGCTCACTTGAGGTACACAAACCTCTTCACACATCCATATAAAAGAAAGCACTATACCAGGCAGGCTGCATCTGTATCCCGATCGCAATTACTGCACAATACCCGGAGAACACACAGCAGATTCAGTTCCTGACAGACCGAGTGCAATTTTCAGCAATTCCTCCAGTCTTCTACAGGGTGAGCCTGGTTTCTATCTTCAGAGATCCTTTGATTCTTTTCACAGGACGGATTCAGTCCTAACAAGCTGTTACACAAGCTGCAGACCGAACTCTGGGCCTTACACACGCTTTTGACTAAAACTGCACACTGAAAAGCACAGGGCTCCTTCCTTCTTCACTGCCAAAGCTCAACTGAAACTCCAACCGACAAAACCGGCACTTCCTTTGAGTTCCTCCCAGTTCTTGACTGGATTGGCTGTCATCACAATAGACTGCTGCTGTTGGTCCAAAAGGTGCTGAAGTCTAAACTACATCTCCCAGAGTCACTGCTCATACAATCCTCTTGTGGCTGGCTCAGATTATGAATCCAAGTTCTGATTCGGTCCAAGGCACCATTTTAGAGCTAGCTTACCCCACACTGATTGGTCCAGTTCAGCAGTTCAAAACTAGAATGGGAACTAGCAGACACAGTTCTGACTGCAAAGAAAGCAGGCTAGACAAACTGTAATTTCATTATTACTCTAAACAATTTCTGGCAAAACAGTTACATCTTTCAGATAGGTTCCTTTGCACTCCTAGTGACTGCAAAATGAAGTGAATTGGTAGCAGCTCGAGTGGTACTCAGAGAAGCACACAGTCCCCCCATTCAAACTAATTATGTCTGCAAGCAGACAGCTCTTAAAGAGACAGTACCAGAGGTTCTAAAAACACTCGCTGATAAATGGCTTAAACGCCAAACACCATTCAGGCTTGGAGCATTCAAGCAAGCTCCTGGAAGTCTTTTGGGAACCCCCATTTGCAGGGGGGTTACAGAAATGTATGAGAGCAAGGTTTATTTTTTAGATTAATGACACACTTTAGACATTTGGTGTGAGTAATTTGGTAGTGCACTTTAAGTCATTGAATTAATTTTCTCATTAATATTAATGGCAAGTGATTTAAATGGGCATTCTTAAGTTGTATGCTACACCCCCTTTGAAGACTCGTGAGCGTCGAGGCGCTAGGGGATTTCTCTTTTGCAGAAGACATAGTCTGCCCACTTCGTATATTTATACTGAATTTTTATGGAAGATTTGAGAAGCACAAATAGCAGTCCTGGCTACTGCAGTTGATTTATTTCCTTTGGACTGCGTCTTTTCTTCCATCCTGAATTTTAAGTTTTACAATCTGGTGGGAAGGTACTGTTGCGCACTACTGCCTGTTTGAATGCATCCTGCAAGTCCAGGGCACAAAGTCACTGTCCTTTGGAAAGCAGAGGCAGCAGGTCTCGGAGCGTCAACATCCAAAACCACTTGTATTCTATGAAGAGGTTTAGGGTGTTGAAGTGCAGCATGGGTCGAATCCCCTGTCTTTTTTGGACCCAGAAAGAAGTATCCCTTCCCAATCTGGTCTGCAGTCACTGGCTATGTTGCTTCTTTTCGAGGAAGACCCATAATTTCTTCCCTTAACTAGGGAATGTGCACCTTGGATAGCAGGAACACCTCGGAGGTCTACTTGGGTTTTTTCACGAAACCTGAGAGGCTCGATTAGCTAAATGACCCAGGCATCTGTTGTGATGGACTCCCAGGTGCCTTGCGAACCTTCCACCCACCGGTTCCTCCAATAGACGAGGAGGAGGGAGGGAGAGTGGGCAATGAATCAGGAGATGGAGGGAGGGTTAGGGAAGGCCACCCCTATAGTTCTCTGGGTTTTGGCTGGAGAAGTGGTGGCAGTGTTAGAAGCCCTGCTTTTGAATTAACGCCTAGGTGCCTGCTGTGGTTTTGCCTGGCTTCTGCTCTGCCAATGAAAAGGACATTTAGGCCAAGGTTTTGAGCGATACATCATATGCACCGACCTAAGGGAAGTACCTTTATCTTGAAAGCTCGTGATAATGATCTGGGCATCTCCGACAAACAGGACAGAGCCTCTGAAGGGAGCATCCTGAATGGCAGCCTGGACATCAGGAGCCAGATTGGACGCCCTTAACCAAGAGAACCTGCGATGGCTCACTGCCGTGGCCATTCCTCTAGCGGAGGAGCCCACCACATCGTAGATAGCCCTAAGGGAGTGACGTCCAGCCACCTTAGAGACCGGAGGGTATCTACCAAGGTGGTTTTAGACTCCAAGTCTGGAAGGGCCTCGACTGTGGACTTGAGTTGGCAGAACAAAGATTTTTGATACACTAGCATGAGTGCCACATAATTAAGGGGACAGATGACTAGTGTTCAAGTGAAGCAGAATTTTCTCTCAAACTGGTCCAACTGTCTGGACTCCTTGTCGGAAGGAAAAGTACTGAGCTGTTCAGACATGGTGGACCTATCATGGGCCACAGTGATGACCACCGAGTCAGCCTTTAGATGTATGCTGAGGTGGTCTTTGCCCTCTGGCGTCCTATAAACCCGGTCTGCCTTTTTGGCCATAGCCAGAATACAGGCGTGCATATGCCAGGTGGTAGAGGACAGAACCCCGTGAGGTGTCAGCCAAGGAGGGGTGAGAACCAGACCAGTTTCAGAAAAATCTACGTGCTCGGCAAACCTTTGACGCTTTGGGTCTTGAGCATCACACTTCCAGCCTTATGCCTCCACCAATTGTCTCAGGAGGTCCACAAAGGAGGGATTCTTTGGGGGGGGGGTGACTTGGGGGATTCTCTAGGGACAGGTTCCTCTGGAGAAGGGGTCTTGAATCATGAACCCTCTGAGGACGACTCAGAATTCAAATTATCAAGAGTCCACAGGCTCTCTCTTTGGAGGAGCAAACTTTTCCTAATGGGGCCAGATCTGACGTTGGGGCCTAGCCCAAGAAGTCTTCTGTCGACCTCCGATGTCGAGGCTGTGACCGTGAAGCCTCCTTAGGGTCTGGTCGCCCTACCTCCATAATGCAGCCTTAATGGCCTGAAAAGTTCAAAACTAGACAATCAAGTCATCCTGCAGCTGAAAATGATCGATCGGTTAAGACTCAGAGGTCACGCCATCAGTGCTTTGGATTGGTTCAGACGACTATGACATTTGAGCACGTGCATAAGCCTTCCTCTCGGCACATCGGTAGAGCTACTGCTCAAGATACTGGCGATCCTGGATTGGGAATGCACCTGGGTAGTCGAAGGCCAGCCATAGAGATGAAGAAAGCATCCCAGAGGACATTCCTCCGGGGAAGGCTGGCTCCACTACTATAGTGCCAGCTGGGTGACCACAGATGGCAGTGCAAATGGAGAAGCTTAAGGGGAGGAGGAGATGCTGGCTGATGTCGCACCATGCACACTTGCGTCCCTAGCTACCAGCGTCCCAAGGGGACAGAGGAAAACCATAGCCAGATGCAGGGTAAGGATTAGGACTGCTTCAGACCATGCCTTGTCAATGTCGGCCTTCTCCAAGCTGGATTCTGAAGCACTGCTGGAGCTGGGGATCTTTGATGTCCCAACCACAGACCACCAGGGGTGGGACTGAGTAGAGGGAGGCCCACAAGAAGCTGGGTGAAGGGGCTGGGGAGGCCAGATAGGAAGAAGGCATGGCTGGTGTAAGAGGGCATAAACAAGCTTTAAATACAAGAGAGGAAGCATATGCAGATGTGTACACTGATGTCAAGTCATCATGATTCCAGTTTTCTTTATAAAAATCGCAATAAATAAAACTAATTTTCATCCAATTTGTTGCCTCCTGAAAACATTCAACATTCATTGGCATGAAGCATTCAGACAAGTACAGTTATGTAAGAACTTACGGTAAAGAACAGCTACGCAAGAACTTACCGTAACAGTAGATCTTTCAGAACAGCTCTTGCAGCAGGTTACATCATTAGGACTGAAGCCGACAGGCCCCAGAACCACACGGAAATTTTCTAGCTAGCAGTATTCAGCGGGGGCCACCCCAGACATCGGTCCTGCCCCTGACATCAGGCATAGTACATGAGGGTGCGGTCCCCCAGAATCCACAGTTCTCCCGCTGGAGACTCCCGGCTGCTGGATGACATCAGAAGAGGAGACTGAGGATCTGCCATTAAACGGCAGCAAGAGAGATGCTGAGACACCTGATCCTAGGAGAAGGATGTTGGAACTAGAATCTCCCTCCAGCGGGGATGGTGGGAGGGAAAGTACCTGCTGCGAGAGCTGTTCTCGAAGATCTACTGTTACAGTAAGTTCTTACGTAACTGTACTATCTTACTTCGAGAAACAGCTATTGCAGCAGGTTACGCCATTAGGACTGATTCCCAAGCAATAATGGAAATCCCACACCATTAGGAGGAGGGAAGGTAGAAATCCTTAATGAAACCAAAGCCTAGGACAGAAGTCCTTGAAGGACTGCTAGACCAAAACCTGCTCTTCACCTCGATGCAATATCCAGGCTATAGTGCCTGATGAAAGTATGCACGGAGCTCCAAGTAGCTGCAGCACAGATGGCCGAGGTGGGCACATTCTTAAGGGCCGCAAAGGAAGTAGCCACCCCCCTTATGGAATGACCCTTAACCGTGTCCGGTAAGGGTTTGTTGCGCTTCTGGTAACGGAACGTGATACACTGAATGAGTCACCTGGACAGCGACTGTTTGGAAACAGGAGCTACCATCATCCTGTGGGCAAAGAAAACAAAAAGCTGGTCCGATTTTCGGTGGTGTTTGCTTCTGGTCAGGTAGTATCGGAGACACCTATGCACATCTAGGGTGTGCAACAGGGCCTCTCCTCGATTCGAATAGTTGGGGAAGTACACTGGTAGATCGATGTCCTGATTAAGGGTAAGAGCTGAGACCACCTTAGGCAGAAATTTGGGATAAGTCCGTAGGGATACCCAGTCTTGGTGAAAAACCAAATAAGGCTCTTTGCACATGAGTGCATGGAGTTCAGAAATTCTTCTGGCCGAGGGAACGGCAACTAAAAACAACGTCTTCCAAGTGAGAAGACGTAGCTCGCAATCCGCGGCTGGTTCAAAGGGTGACAGCGTAAACTGCTCCAAGACAAAGGGTAGATCCCATGGCGGAATTGGATCCTTAATCGGAGGTCTAAGGTGGAGAATACCTCTCAGGAAGGCTCGTGCCGTGTCCAACTGAGATATGGTGCGTTGGCCTACAGGATAATGATAGGTTGATATGGCACAGAGGTGTAGTTTGATCTAGGAGTAGGCCAAGCCTGTCTGAAAAAGAGTCAGGAGGTAGTCCAAGACCGACTTTTCTGGACAGTCTAGAGGCGAAATCCCCCGCACTTGAGCCCATAGGCAAAAACGGTGCCATTTCACGGCGTAAGTAGCATGAGTGGCTGGTTTTCTTGCGGCCTCCAGAACATCAGCTACCTCTTGCGAGACCCCATGTCGCAAAATGGCTACGTCTCTAGGAGCCAAGTGTGCAGGCTCAGCGAACGAAGGTCCGGATGGACCAAGGAGCCCTCTTCCTGAGACAACAAGTGAGAGCTGATTGGCAGAGGCACCGAAGGTTCCCGGGATAGCTGAAGTAGTAGAGGGAACCAGATCTGCCTGGGCCAGAATGGTGCGATGAGTATCAGCGTCGCTTGCTCTCTGCGAAGTTTCAGAAGAACCCTCTGGATCAACGGAAATGGGGGAAGGCATAGAAGAATCTGCCCGCCCAGGAGAGGGACAATGCATCTCGCCAGAAAACACCAGGCCCCGGATCTAGCGAGCAAAAATTGGGCAGTTTTGCATTGGATAAGGACGCGAAAAAGTCTAACTCTGGTGTACCCCATCTGTGAAACAGATCCTCTACTACCTCCTGGAGCAGTTCCCACTCATGGACTCTGGCCTGAGAGCGGCTCAGGCCATCTGCAATGACGTTGTCCACTCCTGGGACATGAACAGCAATGAGGTTTGCGCCGTGTTGCAAAACCCAATCCCACACCCTCATGGCCTCCCTGCAAAGCACGTAGGAATGGGTGCCTCGTTTGTTGAGGTAATACATCACCGTGGAATTGTCTGTTAATAACAGAAGGGCACCCGGTGGAATCTCCGACTGGAAGGCCTGCAGGGCGTAAAGAACTGCTCTCATTTCCAGGATATTTATGTGGAGATGAGCCTCTTGGGCTGTCCACAGGCCCTGAGACGTCTGTGGAGAGTGTCACAATCAAAGACGGCGCAATGAAGGGGACCCCTGCCAATAGATTCTTCGGATGTAGCCACCATTGCCAATCCCAGATTACGGTCTTCGTGATCCGGATTGGAAGCTGCAGATGGTCTTGCTTTTGATCCCATTAGACCCATAACATCCACTGGGTGACCCGCATGTGAAGACGAGCAAGCGGGACTGTTGCAATGGCCGCAGCCATGTGTCCAAGCAGGCAAAGGACCAATCTGGCAGGAACGGCCTTCTTCGCCAAAATGTCCCTGATGAGGGATCTGATGTGTTCCGCTCTGTCCTGGGGAAGAAAAGCTTTCCCTTGGACGGTGTCCAGAACTGCACCTATGAACTGCAGAGTCTGTGACGGAACCAGGCGTTACTTCTCTGATTGATCATGATGCCCAGCATCTCGAACAGAGACTGAGTATAATGGATGACGGACATCAAGGCTTCCCGAGAGGGCGCCATGAGAAGCCAGTCGTCCAGGTAAGGAAACACGTAGTGGCCTTGCCTCCTCAGAGTCGCCGCTACAACCACCATACACTTCGTGAATACCCGAGGTACTGATGACAGTCCGAAGGGGAGGGCTCGGAACTGATAATGGTCGCCCTGGAACTCAATGCTCAGAAACTTCCTGTGCGCTTGAGCAATGGGTATATGCAGGTAAGCATCCTGCATGTCCAGGGACGCTAGAAAGGCGCCCTCCTTGAGTATGGGAATCAGACTTGGGAGGGTCACCATGCAGAAGCATTTGTACAGGACTGACTTGTTGAGGTCGCTGAGGTCCAGTATCGGATGGAGGTCCCCTGTTTTCTTGGGAACCAGAAAGAAGTGAGAATAATACCCTGCACTCCTCTGGTTCTGTGGTACATGCTCTAGCGCTTCTTTTCCCAGGAGCACGAGCACCTCCTGCTGTATGAGCTGGGCGTGCTGACCTGTATAACAGGAAAGCAGGGGAGGTCTTGCTGGTGGGTGGTCGAGAAATTCTATAGCGTGACCTTTCTTGACCAACTGGAGGACCCACCGTTCGGTGGTAATTGACTGCCATCCTAAAAAGTGTCGAGTGATGCGACCCCCAACCTTTTGTGCCTGTTGATCCAGAGGAGGGGCGGGGGCCAGGAAGGACTTATGTTATGGCAGCACTGGTCCCTGAAGGCTGGGCCAGTTTAGTGTAGTGCTGGGCTCTGCCTGGGGACGACTTAACCTGGGCTTTCCACTGAAAGGAGCCGCTTTGTTGCTGGCCGGAACGTGGCTGCTGCCTTTGTTGCTGGCTGCGAAAACGGCTCTGGTTCCTACTAAAGGAACCAGGCCTGGATCTGTACATGGCCTGTACAGACCCAACTGCCTTCCCAGTGTCCTGGAGTTTGGTGATAACCTTCTCTGAGGGTTCACCAAAGAGTACTTCACCGTTGTAGGGGACGTCAAGAATGTTCTGTACGTCCGGGGTGAAGCCGGAGACACTGAGCCAAGAGTGTCGCCGGAGACAGACGCCTGAAGCTGCAGCTCTGGCGGACGAGTCCACAGAATCGTAGGCTGCTCCCAGTACTTGGGTACCCACGTCAGACCCTGTGCGGAGAAGGTTTAGGAGCTCCGCCTTCTGATCAGCATCCGGAAGTTTATCGACCAGGTCCTGGCCCTGTTCCCATAGGGCGTTCTGAAACGGTACCATGTGGATTAGGTAGTTCAGGGACCTAATGGAGCATGTAGTAGCCACAAACATGTGTTTCCCCAGGGCATCCAATTGTTTGGATTCCTGGTCCAGTGGCTGTGCACTCATGTGCTGCAGTCTTTGGGACCGGTCATGTAAGGCCATAATGACCAGGGAGTCTACCAGAGGTTGTTGAGCCAAGTACTGGTCCTCTCTCGGGGCCTTGTACAGGTGGTCAGCTTTCTTTGGCACCGCAGGAGTAGAGTGCAGACGCTTCCACGCAGCCTCAGTGACGTCCCCGAAGGTGTCCCCCAAGGGTGGCACTACCACAGGCTTTGGGTCTTTCACGCTAAGATAACGGGCAAGGAGCGGTCTTCGGTCTGGGGTCTTCAGCGTCCCATCCCATATTGTCCTGGATGTCCGCCTCTTGGATCTCAGATAGAGGGATTGCTCGGAGGAGACCTGGGCAGGTCATGTGGGTCAGGTGATGGAATGCTGAGAGGAGGAAGGAGATCTGAGTATTCTGAGGTATCGAATCTGAGTCCGCCTTGGCTGGAGTATACGTAGCGCCTGGGTCGCTTGGGCTGGGGAGACCCTGATGGAGGTCTTGAGGAGGCCTCCGATCCTTGGATCTACTCTGGGAGGTAAAGTCTGCTCCTTAGGGGGTTGGTGGTCGTCCTGCTGGCCCCTGTGGTGGAGGAGGGGGCGCAGGAGGTGAAGGAGTAGGAGGAGGAGGTGGAGGAGGTTTTACGGGGACCACATCCTTTCGGAGGTCCTTTACTTCTTGCAGGTTCATGCCAGACGATGGGCCTGGCACCAGTGGTCTGTCGCCGGGGTCGGGCGTCGGGTCCGCAGGTGTCTCCAGGTTGGGTGAAGGTTCCCTCAGGAGCCCATCATCCTCAGTGTCACCCGCCTTGTCTTCGGGCAGCGTCGTGTCCTCCTCTGTTGAGTCCCTGTGACCGGTGTCCGCCGGTGACTGGGGTCTTCGCCAGTGAATGGGACGCCGACGTCGGTTGCTTGGCTGGCGTCTGGGGCTCCGGCGAACGCCTGGCCGACGTTGGGTCCGATGTCCACTTTAGGGACGTCAGCTCCTTAGTCTTCCTGGGTGGTGGATCCGGGAGGCTGGGAGACCGAATTGGAATCGGGGTGCCGATGTTGGGTCGATAAGCAAGACTTGTGGCGTTCTGAAGACTTGGAAGAGGCCCAAGAGGGAGTAGAGGAAGCCGAGGGTCTTGAAGTCTTGATGGGATGGAGAGTCGAAGAGCCACCTGAGGCTCGGATTTTGACAGGAGGGGGCTGAGAACGAGCCCTGGAGGGAGAGCAGCCTGAGCTATGGGAGTCCGAGGCCTGGTTCGGGGATCTGGACCTTGCTTTCTCCCGGTGTTTATGGGCCTCGGAAGAAGAATCGCCCCTGGAGGAAGGTTCTTGGTCCAGCCTACTAAGTTTTTCTTCAGACGGCAGATCCTGGTGCAGCTGTTGAACCCTTGGCAGAAAGTGCAGGCCTTGGTGTTGTGGTCCGGGCCTAAGCACCGCGCACGGAAGGAATGAGGATCCTTAAAAGGGATCTGTTTTACGCAGGCACACTTGGGAAGGTGTCCCTCGACTGAAGGAGTTGGAGAGGACATCAGTTTGGAGAAACTCTTGAAGTTCTAAGTCGTCATGCACTAGATAGAGACCGAGAGGCCAATGCTGGCGAGTTGATGGCAGGAAAAGAACCGGGGGACCGCACCCTTATGTACTATGCCTGACGTCGAGGGTGGGACCAACATCGGGCAGTCCCTACTGATTATCAAGGCTAGAAGCCTCTTGGCGCCATGTCAGCTTCAGTCCTAATGGTAACCTGCTGCAAGAGCTGTTTCTCAAAGTAAGATCAGTAGATCTTCGTGAGAGGCTCTTGAAGTAGGTAATTACATATAGACTGAAGCAGTCAGCGCCAGGACCCCACAGAAAATTTCTAGCTAGCAGTCTCTGAGGGGGACTGCCCCATGTCAGGTGACCGAGCCAGGCAATGTCAGTATAGAGGACAGTCCCCACGCCCCTTCCAGTTCTTCCCGCCAAAGGCCAAAAGGCAAGACGAGAGAGAAGCAGATATTTCCCTTCCTGGAAAAGGAGCTGAAAAAGCTAAGCGGGGAAGGAGGGCGGGAGGGCATTACCTACTGCAAAAGCCTCTCTCGAAGATCTACTGTTACGGTATGTTCTTACGTAACTGTACTATCTTACTTCAAGAGGGCTCTTGCAGTAGGTAATTACATATAGGACTGAATTCCAAGCAGTCTAGAACAAAGAAAAGCACTCGAGAGGAGGAAAACTACCAACCAATATAACCTCCAGCTGTGAGGGTCTTACGAGAGAAGACCTTGCAGAACAGCCAACCTGAAGCCTGCTCTACGGCGAGAGGCAATGTCCAAAATGTAGTGTTTCATAAATGTATGGATAGAATTCCAAGTTGCAACTGTGCTGATATCTGCCGCCGTAACATTCCTGAAACAAGCTGCAGCTACTCCTCTGGTGGACTGACCTCTGACCTGACCCGGCAGGGTCTTGCTATACTTGTCGTAACAGAAAGTGATACAAAGAGCCAACCATTTGGATAGGCATTGCTTGGAAACAGCACTGCCCTCTCTTCTGTGAGCAAAAGAGACAAAAAGCTGCTCAGATGTCCTGAGATCCTTAGTCCGAGAGGTGTAGTATCTCAGTATTCTATGAACATCCAGAGTATGCTGGAGATATTCCCTTTGATTGGAGTGTTGTGTAAAAAAAGCAGGTAGCTCAATGGAATGATTCAGCGTAGATTCCGCCACCACCTTAGGGAGAAACTTAGGGTTGGTGCGCAGAGCAAGACATTCCTTGTGGAAAATCAAGTAAGGGATTCTGCAAATCAAGGCCTGAAGCTCGGAAATTCGACAAGCTGAAGTAATGGCCACTAGGAAGAGTCTTCCAAGAAAGGAATTTCAAGACTGCTGAAGCTGCCGGCTCAAAGGGAGGCAGAGTAAGCTTCTCAAGGACAAAGTTCAAATCCCAAGGAGAAGCAGGGATGTGGATGGGGGTCTTAAATGGAGGACCCCACTAAGGAAAGTCTAGATAGCCGCCATGTGGACCTTCAAAGAGGAATGACTGAGACCCAGGTCAAAGAGATGATGCAGCGCCGGCCCCATGGCGCTGAGAGTTGAGGCGCTGGATGCCACACCTCGCCCCTCGCCAGCGACCCAGGTTCGGAAGCGAGCGGGGGGGGGGATAGAGATTGAGCATTCGCCAACTGCTCTCTCTCTTCCCGGGTGGGTGGGAATGCGCCCGCTCTAGGATCGATCTCTGGCGGTGGCTGGAGGGTCGCCAGTGTAGCGGAACGCGAATGCCTGGAGGGTGGAGCCACTGCATTCTTGTAGCCTTGCTGGCCGGGTCATGGGGGAGGAGACAGAAAAGCAAAGAAAATACCTACTGCACGTCGGGAGATGACTGTAGCCCCAGTGGACCCTCCCACATCCCAGAAAGTGGCCCAGACGCGCTCAGGAT
The DNA here is from genome assembly GCA_016271365.2 of Neoceratodus forsteri. Classification (NCBI taxonomy): domain Eukaryota; kingdom Metazoa; phylum Chordata; order Ceratodontiformes; family Ceratodontidae; genus Neoceratodus; species Neoceratodus forsteri. Next base: position 662,707,839 of record CM057458.1, read on the forward strand.
CTCCCTCTCTCCGGAGGACCTGACGACCTGCAGGTAGGCCCCTCATACTTAGGAGGTAGCCGCCGAGGGGGAGCGGAATCAGCCCCGGAGACGGTACCAGGGGTCGGGTCAGCCTGCAGTCGTTCGGGGGAGGAGAGGCCAAGGAAATGTGGGGGTTCAGGTCGGAAGTAAGGTGGAGATCCATGTGGGCACTCCTGAAGGATGCCCGGGGTGTCAGGAAGATGAACAAAAAGTTAAAAAGGAAAAAAAAAAAAGATGATGCATATAGTCCAGTACTTTTTCGACAGGGCAAGAGAAAGGCTTGAAATCCTTCGAAGAGGCCCAAATCGAAAAACATTTCTACTTCATGGCATATGTGGACCTAGTGGACGGCTTCCTGGCCTCCACCAGAATATCTGAGACGAGCAGAAGAACCCCGCAGTGGGTTTGAACTACGTCTGCAGGAGCCACACATGTAACTGAAGGGATCTGAGACCTGGATGCACCAGGGTCCCCCTGATCCTGGGTCAGCAAATGCTGTGACAGAGGAAGAAAAAGCTGAGGTGCCTCTGAAAACTGTTGCAGAAGAGCGAACCAAACTTGCCTGGGCCAGAATGGAGTGATGAGAATCATCTGGGCTCTTTCTGAACCGAGTTTGTATAAGACCCTCGGAATTAAGGGAATTGGAGGGAAGGCATAGACGAATCTATCCTTCCAGTCGAGAGACTGAGCGTCCCGCCAGAAAATGCCTCGCCCCGGGTGGTGCCTGAAAATAGGCAGGATTTGTCTAGTGCATCTACCCGGTTAACAAAAACTAAATAAATAAAAATAAAAATAAAAAAATGCGCGAAGTTTTGCGTTTAGAGGGGATGCGAACAAGTCTACCGGAGGGGTTCCCCAGCACAGGAAGATATCATCTGATACCTCTTGATCCAGTTCCCATTTGTGTGCCTTGGCTGATGACAGACTGTGGTGATCTGCCAGTGTATTTTCCACTCCTGGAACATGAACTGCCGTCAGGTGAAGGTTGTGTTGAACCACCCAATTCCAAACTCTCATTGCTTCCCTGCACAGAGGGTAGAAATGAGTTCCTCCCTGTTTGCTGATGTACCAGACTATGCACATGTTGTCCATCTGGGACTGCCAGATGGCCGTGAAGAACCAAGAGTTTAGAGTCTGGCGAGCATATTAAACTGCCATGAGCTCGAGCACATTGATATGAAGAGTCTGCTCCAGACTGGACCAGGAACCCTGAGTCCTGTGAGACCCTAGATGGGCTTCCCATGTTTCTTCCGAGGCATCTGTTGTCAGTGTTTGGGATGGAGGCTGGACGCAGAAGGGAACTCCCCGGCAAGGGTTCTCTTGCACCATCCACCATCGCAAGTCCCGGACCATGGGATCGGAGACCAGAACGTCCTGGTCTAGGTCGTCCAATGTCTGGTCCCACTGACACCGAAGCATCCACTGAGAGATCCTCATATGGAGCCGAGTATGAGGGACTGTCGGAATAGCAGCCGCCATGAGCCCAAGAAGGTGAAGGACTGACCTGGCGCTGACCCGTCTGCGGTGGGAAGGGCAGATGGGGATATGCAGGTAGGCATCCTGCATATCCAAGCACGCAGCAACTGTCCCTGCCGAAAGAGTGGCAGAAGGCTCTGCAGGGAGAGCATTCTGAAATGCTTGTACACCACGAACATGTTCAGGGAGCAGAGTTCTAAAATAAGCCTCACGTCTCCAGTTTTCTTTGAAACTAGGAAGAAATGGGAATAGTAACCTGTCCCTCAAAGGTGGGTCATGGCAGGCTCCATCACCGCCTTCGAGAAAAGGGAGGAAATTTCTTCTAGGACCAGAGGAAGATGTTCCGGGGAGTAAGATGATCTGGGGCTGGTTTTCTGGGTGGTTTCTGGAGAAACCCGATTGAGTGTCCTGCTGCTATCAGTTGGAGCACCCAAGCATCTGATGTAATCCTCTCCCAACCTGGTAGATGGAAGGAGAACCTCCCTCCTACTGGTTCCTCTGGGAGGTCCAGAGGCTGTGGGAGAGAAAAGGAGTCAGGAGGTGTGAGGTAACATCGCGGCTAAAGCTCACGCCACTTTTTTTGGCCGGGGGGGTTTAGCTGCGGAGGGGGCCCAACTTTTGTTGGCCCGCTTGCCCTGAGATTTAGCTTTAGGCCGAGAACGTCTGCATAAAGGGCGACACTGTCCCTGAGAGGGCCTGTACAAAGAGTCAACAGACTTAAGTGTAGTGCCTTTCTCTTGCAGGTCGGTGATGGTGTCCTTGACATCTCCACCGAACAGCACAAAACCCCTGAAGGGCACATACTGGATAGCGGATTGCACCTCCGGGACCAATCCAGACACCCAGACCCAGGCATGACGCAGAAGACCTATGTCGAAAGCCGAGCTCCAGCTTGCTGTGTCCAATGCATCGTACGTGGCATGGAGCATGTGCCAACTGGCCGAATGAGCAGAATGGACGAGGTCAGCCACTTCCTGCTTGGTCTGAGACTCAGGAAGGGAGTCCAATTTGGATTCCACCTGACTCAGGATCGTCTTCTGATAGTCCCCCATATGTGCAACATAGTTCAGGACCTTGATCCCCAGAGTGGAAGAAGCATACACCTTCTTCCCGTACTGGTCCAGAAGATGGGATTCCTGGTCAGGCGGAGACGAGACGAGATGTTTTGGGTTTGCCGACCGGCCGTGAGCGGCGCTAATCACGACGGAGTCAGCCTCCGGGTGTGTGTTCAAGGAATCCACACCCTCAGGAGCCTGGTACAGCCTATCTGCCTCCCTCGGAAAGGGGGGGGGGCTAATGCGGACGGTTGTTTCTAAATGGTGGAAACAAGGTCTGCGTGAGGCTTGATCCAGGGTGGAATCAATGTTGGAGCAGTTTCAGGCAGATCCAGATGGGCAGCGAGCTTCTTCCCTTGTGGATCTGGCTCCAGAGATTGCCACTGATGGACTTCCTGGATTCTTCTTAGCAACTCCAGAAAGGAAGGATCTTCCGGAGGAGACTTCTGAGGAGTTCTGGGCCTGGGACTGTCTGGAGTGCGTGGCCCATCGCCAGGACTGGAGCACCCCTCGGTATGTAAGTCAGAGGTCTCCGAAGAGGAGGATGAAAACCCCTCCAGGCACAGGGAAGGAACAGACCCCTTGGGCAACCCTCGGGGAAGCATGTCCTCCCCGGCCCTGGCACCCAAGGGCTCACCTCTGGTGTCAGGTAAGGGGGAGGGAGTCTCTTGTCTCCTGGGATCGGTACAGAGTCCGGCATCAAACTGCTCTCCACCTCCCTGGTGAGCTGAGCCTTGGCCTCAGCCCACCAGGCAGCCAGAGTCTCCTTCAAGTCCACTGGCGGCTGGGGGAGGGCGGTGGAGAAGGTGAAGGGGGATATGGATACTGAGGGTATCCACAGCCCGATGGCGGGAAGCCCAGAGTCGGGTACTGCAGTGTCGGGTAGGCCGGCATCGGGTACTGCATTGCAGGATACTGTGGTCCCGGCGTAGGACAGCACCGGATAGGACGAAGTCGGATACCTGGGAACCAGGGGCACGGTCAGAGCAGATGGCCCTGGAAGAGGCCCAGCAGGCAGGGCAGGAACAAGTGGCCTCGCGGGCATCAGGTCCGGCGTCCGGTAACAGGATGTCGACTGGCGTCGGGTAGGCCAGCGTCGGAGCCAACGACCAAGGGTCCGTCATCACGGTATCCAGCCCTACAGGAGGGAGACCTAACGGGAATGTACCGGCGTCCTGTGTGTCGCCCGGGGAAGGAGTACTGAAATCCCCTGGGTCCAAGAGGGGAGACGTTGGAGCCTCAGTTGTCAGCGGCGAGCCAGGAACGGCGGACCAGTCGACAGGGTCCGGCGTCGGCTCTATCACCGTGAGAGCGTCTGAGGGGCCGACATCCGCCTTACCAGCAGGATCCAGGCAGACATCGGAGAAGCCAACATCCGACTTGTCGGATCAGATGACCAACGAAGGTCGCATGGAAGGAGCAGCCTGACAGGCATCTTTTGGACCGCGGCGCCTCGGGCGGGCGGGCATCTTATCAGCCCCGTCTGGGCAGACGTCAGGCACCAGTGTCCGACTTACCAGACCTGCCCGACCCAGAGGGCCGCACAGTGGCGGCCATCCTGGGAGCGGTAGCCTCCTTTGTCCCAGAGGGGTTTGAGCACGCGCCCGACTGGAGGGATGCCACCGCCTTGGACACTGCCAAGACAGCAGTAAGGTTGGTCCCCCGGGGGGGAACGGGACATTACCCGTAACACAGCGACTCCGGCCGAAGTCATGGAAGTGGAGTCCCGGTGCTTCTCCTTCCTCTTGCGGTGACCCTCAGGGGAAGTTGAGGCCTGCCTGAGCTTCTTCATCTCCTTTTCCATGGAGGACATCTTTGTCTTTCAAATGTCGGCCTCCAAGGACTGTTGCCTCCGTTTGCGGGTGGCGGCATTGAATTGTTGGCAGTGCTGGCACTTCTCCACGGGGTGATCCGGGCCTAGACAGAAGAGGCACAGGGAATGACCGTCCTTATGCATGAGCTGGGCGCCGCATGAGTCGCACTGGTTTTTATGCGAATCGTAGGGTGCAGGGGATGACATACATGGCACTCTTGAAGAAATAATCGAGAGACTGGGGGGGGGACCCCGGTAAATAAAACAGACAACAGACTGACGAAGCAGTAGGAACTTAACCGGCAAGGTGCTTTCACAAGCTAACGGTGAGAAAGAACTGGAAGGCAGGCATGGGGGACCGCCCCTTTATACTGGCGGTCACCCACCAGACACTGCTAGCTAGAAATTTTTCTGTGGGGTCCTGACGCCTGCCGGCTTCAGTCCTATATGTATTTACCTACTGCAAGAGCCCTCTCGAAGTAAGGTTGTGGATTCCTCACCAACACTCGCTCCTGCTCTGTCCAGAACATGCATCACACTGCACATTTGACATCTCAAACAAGGCAAAATGGATGGATGTGATTCGCCCACTGTGCCACTTCTATGGGTATTACCTTCTTTATCCACCACCAAATTCATAAAACCCCAGTATTCCAAGTCTCTCGAGTGAAACACCCTACAGGTGCTGGCAGTATTCTACCACCCATGCAGTGTTGAGCACTTTTTCGCTTGCCCACTCAGTACCTGTCCTCCTCCCACTTACAGTGCCACTCACTCACCCACTTAACGCTCATGCAGGTTTCAGCAGAAGCAAGCTCACACATCCTGAAAGGAAGACTGCATATGCTGTACTGGAAAAACAGTAGGACAGCACAGTCCAATCAAAGGACAACAAGGCTATTTTACAGAGGGGAAAAAAGGCAAGCGCAAACTGCTCCAAGGGAACTCCAGGTACAACATGTGACTGAGTGGGGGAACAAATCAATGGCTGGGGACAGAGCTGACTGGAACTCTTACACACTACATGCCCTATAAATTTAATATACGAGTTGTAAAAAAATAAATTATATATATGAATGCCATTTGCTGGATGTGCAAACAGGGCCAACACACCTTAGCTGCAGCATTACATGCAATGATTAACCATTCTCAGCTTTGCTGCATCTAATCTAAAATGAGGTTTACTGGGAGAGTACTCAAATTCGCTTTTGGCATTAGGTTAATTGCGTTTACTCTCACAATTCTTTGAAACGTTTCGCAGGAAAGTAGCTAAAGGTCATCAGAAATTAATCAGAAGAACAAAACAAACATGCATACAGAATGTCTTCCTGTTAGAAGGTGCATTAAAACAAAGCTTTCAACATACCCAACTGTTGTAGAACAGTTGCCTTTACTTGTGCAGGAAGGTTTTCTGTCTGTAGAAGTTGTTCATAAGCTTCCTTTGCAGTGTGATACTTTCTCTGTGGAAAAAGAGAATAAACTGAACAAAATGGACAAAATTGTTAACCACCAAATAAAGTTTTACAACTATCCTCCTGAATGCAAGGCATTTGAAGACAACAGCAGGGACTGACTGGAGTCTTTGTGACACAAAAGGGAGAGGAAATGATGACAAGCACTCTAACCAGATCTGTGGGCTGCAGTAAAACAGGGACCTGGAAATCAGGAAGAGACACCCTGTCCACAACTAGTATTCAGTGTTGCTACTAACTGATCAAACTCCTTTGATTCTCTGTAGTAGTTCATTTAGTTTCCACTGCTGAGACTTATTTTTGTATTTCAGCAGATAGGACTGTGAAGTAACAAGCTGAATCAGTGGGATCTATGTGTTCTATCCCTTTACTACAAGCAACTATATTCCCAGCCTGGATCAAGCAGTAATTCAAACTCATTTGTTTTGTACTCGGCTCCTATCACTGCTGCCTACGGCACTCCTGGTATTCCACCACTAGACATCCTAATGGCAAAGATATGCTAATGTCATAAACTAACAGCTCTGGGAAGACTGTTGTAGCAGTCTTCCTCTCAAAGGTGCTGGTAAACATACTTGTAGACAAACAAATCTATGCACCAAACACCAGTAAGGATCTCTGAAAACGTGTGTGTGGTGGGTGGGGGGAGAGATTTCTAACTAATGGTAGTTTCAAATTTCATTTAACATTTACCATGCATTTTTTTAAAGCAATACATCAGTTGTGTGTTTAACAGACAGTCTAACTCTTGAAGCAGAACACAGATGAGAATTCAAAGGTTGAACATAAGGAAAACCTGATAATGTCTGTCTAGATTCAGAGTAAGAAGGAAGGCCTCAAAGTTTGTATAGCAATGACTGTAGTACAAAGGCCCCTGGAATTCTGCAGTTGCGGAATTTTCTGTGGAATTTGTATCTACGCCACAGAATTCATACAATGCCGAGAATTCACTGTTTTTGGTGAACTTTCATTCAGAAATACAATTTTTGATAGTGCTAGGCTCCCGTACCAATCTTGTTTACCCTGAAATCCCTCATCTATGCTTGGCACATGATGTCATCAGTGACATCACATCATATTTTAGCCAATGGCAGGACAGCATTCTGCCACATAAATGAATAAATCATGCTACAGAAATTGGAAAATGTTGCCGCAGAATCCTAGGAGTCCTGCCGCAGAAATCTGAAAATGCTGCCACAGAGCATTAGGGGCCCTGCTGTAGTATAAAACAAAGCAACAGGTCAACTGTGTAGAACTTGCAGTGCATGTTGTTTTTACTGAGTCCAGAAACAAAGTTCAGATTATGGTACCTTAAAGATCCGATAATACCTTTGGAACAACATATTTAGATACAACTCAGTTTGTACTTCATGTTTATACGAATTTCACATCTGCCTTATTTAATACTTAGGAAATGTGCATGAAGAGAGAATCATTATCCCTTAAAAGTTCATCTGCCCCAACATCCTTCTCCATACTTGGGAGTCTTAATATTCTGTTGCGACATCACAGTTTGTTGCCATGAGAGTAATTAAGATGTTACACAGTATTATGACATCAGGGTGGGGAAAGAAGCACTAGAGCTGACTGTCATGGAAAAAACATCCTGTTATTAAGCAGGTGGCCTCAGTAATAAATAATGTTAAGAAAACTACAGAGCTGATGGTAAATATAAGCAGAGTTTTGTCCAAATATAAGTTTTTGTGTTTTTTTTTTAATCCTCCTGGAGGTATTGGCTGCTCATTAAAAATTATGGTAGCGCAGAATTTCACTACGATTCTTTGTCATTTCATTCCTTTAATTAATGGTCCTAAAATTTAAAGGGGAGACATAACTGGCTTTTAACATTTTTTATATAATTAGAAATTGGATATGCCTGAAGTCTGTTTAATAATGTATTGTATCATTGTTTTTATTTAGGCTCCCTTATTAGTGCTGCCTTTTCCCCACCCAATATTAATTTTTTAATAACTTGTCACTTCCAGCACCCTAGTGACAACTGAGCAAGAACTAAGAATGCAACTTTCCATGTTGGGTTTCCACTGAACTGATGCCGCCAAGTTCCAGAACTGATTAAAAGATAAGTATTGGGTGGGGAAAAGGCAGCACTAATAGGAGAGTCTAAATAAGGGAAAACTAGGACTGTATCAAAACTAACATGTAAAACAATACACTGTGGTTATTAAAGACTTCACACGTGCACACATTTCTAATTGTACTAAAAAAAAATTTAAATAAGGTAAAATGTTCCCTTTAAAGAGCTAGATTACTGCCTAAAAATAGGTTATTCACCTGTAACCTGAATTCTAGGAGTGGTATATATAGTTTACATCCACATATTGGCAGTTCCACCAGAACTGCTGATTCGTCGGACGTCACAGATTGCTGGGGGTTGGGGTGGGCACAAAACAGCCTGTCTGTCATTCTCCCAAGAGGCAAACAGATCCACCAGAGAAGTGCCCCACAAAGGGGATAGGTGGTTCACCACCTCCTGATGCATGGACCACTCATGTGACGCTTCCCCTCCCTGGATGAGTGTCTGCCAGCTAACTGTTCTCTCCTGTGACACAGACCTCCAGGAGATATGCACCCAGGTTGTGCACCAAGGGTCCAGATGCGGAGGGCCTCCCAACATAGAGGAAGGGAGTGTGTTACACCTTGCCTGTTCAGGCAGAACATAGTCATGGTGTTGTCTGTCTAGACCTGCATGACTTGCCCCGACTAGAAGAGCAAAGTCCATCAGAACCAGCCACACTGCACTGAGCTCCAGCAGGTTTGTGTATAACAGGACTCCCAGGGAAACCAGAAGCCATGAGCTATGTGGTTTCCCAGGTGTGCCAACCACCCCACCAGAGACGTGTCTGTCATTGGTGCGAAGGTCAGCTCTAGGCAAACAAATGGAATTCCTAACTCCAAATGTTCCAGGACAAGCATCACTGGATGGTATCCCACATCTGCTGGGTCACTGACCTGCTGGTCCAAGTGGCCTAGGTGCTGGGACCACTGAAAGCATGATTCTCCACTGCAGGCAGTGCATCTGCCAGTGTGACCAATGGACAACAGTGGTGCAGGACACCATGTACCCCAGCAGCCACAGAAGTCCTGGGCAGTGCGCATGAGCCCAATCTGAAATGACTGGCAAATGAGGTAGCTCCAGTGCCTGACTCGCAGGGAGGCAGGTTATGGCCCACAGGGTGTCAAGTTCTACCCTGATAAACTTGATCACCACGAGGGTACCAGCTCGAACTTATCTGGGTTGACCAGGAGGCCGAAGTCTGCCATGTTTAGAGAGACAGATCCCTGAAACTCTCCACGGTCTCCCTGGACGGCCTGGCCATCAGCCAGCCATCCAAGTAGGGATGCATACTGATGCCTTGGTGTCGCAGGAAGTCTGTCACCACTGCAATGCACTTAGTGAAGACCCTGGGTGCCCACGAGAAACGGAAAAGTATGACCTGGAACTCATACAAGACCACTTCCACTCAGAACCGGAGGTACCGTCAGTGGGACAGAGACTGGAATGTGAAGACTACATCCTGGAGGTCCAGAGAGTAGAACTTCCACATAAACTAGTTCAGATCATGCAGATCCAGTATGGGGCACCAGCCGTCTGTCCATTTTGGAACCAGGAAGTACCTGAAAACATAACCCTGACTAGCCAGGGCATCCAAGACATGGGCTATGGCTCCTTCTACAAGCAGCTGAGAGATGATCTCCCAGAGGATGGACAGCGTGTACTGAGACACCCCGGACTCCGGAGAAGCATGGGGTCAGTAAGGCGGAAGAGCCTCGAATTCCAGAGGCAGCCCTTTGCTTACCATTTCTAACACCCACTTGTCTGTTGCGATAGTGGGTGACTGTGGCAGGAAGAGACTTAACCAACCCGACTCTGGGAGCGCAGACAGGGACAGGATGGGTGGAGGAATGATACTCCCCATCCTGTCACTGGCTGCTGCAGCCAGTGGAGTTACACCACCCCTGCTCCCACCTTTCTTAAGGTCTTGGTTCCTGAACTTGGGCTTGGGGTGCCAGGCCTTGTACTGCCCCTGCTGGGGGGCTGTTGCTGACGAGGCTGTGGCTGAAAGGACCAATACTGAAAAGCCTGCTTCTTAGATTTCTTCCTCTGGTCCTTCTGAAATGATGTCACAGAACCAATGCTGGCAGTGGACTTCTCAACGTGGGTCAGATGTCCTTCCACCCCAGGGCCAAAGAAGTCAGTGCCCAGGATGAGATATTGGCCAGTTTATGCTGGGTGTCCACTGTGGAGAACAAACACAGCAAGGCCCTGCAATGTATGCAAACAGCCACTGCCATGGCATGGGCACAAGAGTCTCATGTCCACAGTCTGGAGCAAGTGTTTAGCCAGCAATTGACCCTGTTCTCTGATGACCTTCACTGCCGACTGCTAGTCAGCAGGGAGGCAAAGGAGGATGGAGTCATCAAAAAATCCAATCAGGGAGTGACCAAAGTTAGCTATCATTATGGCATAGCTCATCTGACAGTGATGCAAAGATGGTGCAGCACAGACCTTTTTTGCAGCGTGGTCAATCTTCCTGGACCCCTTGTCTGGAGTCTTGTCCATATCCCTTGGCCCCCAGATGTGCACAACATCAAATCATACACCAACTCTTCAGCAGAAGGGCAGTCTGAGAATCCAGACAGGGACCCAGTGAGGACTGCGTACTTACAGACCATGCAGGTAGAGGGTGCCCAGCAGGATGTTGGACACGGCCAAAGCTCCAGAGCTGGTCCCAAGATAGCCTCAGCTATGGGAAAGGCAACCTCTGGGGAATTGTCCCCATCCAGAATATCCGTGTAAGGGTACTAAGCTCTTTTGTGGACTGGCTCAAGTAGGACTGTCACGGAGGGACTCAGAAATTAATTGGACAAGTGCCCTGAAAGACACCAGGCCATGCTTGGTGAGCTCCTCTACCGAACCCCAGTCGAGAAGAAGAGTCCCAAACGAGGCCATGGACTCAAGGTTTGAATCATATAAGGACTACTCATAAACAGCCATCAACTGTTTCTTGCGACTGACTACCCAAGCATCCTTTCCTGAGGTGATCTGCACGGACAACTGGCCTAGCAAGCCGGTTGCTGAACGGGCCTCCTTGGCCGCAGAGCCCAACTTCTCGGCTGCAGTGGTTGCGGTGCCACCCGAAGGGGTGCAGAAGCAGCTGCAGAAAGCATCTGCGTTGCATGGACAGTCATGGGCACCACTGGCAGCTGCCATGAGAGCAGGGATCCCATGGGTGGAGCCCCACCCCGCCATGCAATGGCCCATATTGCCAGAGCAGCTCCTCCTACCAGAGTCGCAACTTGTGGCGGCACCACTCTTCACCTGAAGAGGCTGAGGAACATCAATGGCGACACCTTCTGGCTGAGCAGAATCAAGAGCAAGCACGCCTTAGCAGAGACCTGGGACTGTCAAAAGGAAGATCGACACTGAGGTGAGGCTTCCAGCAGATTGTGGTGCACCACATGCCTGGCCGCACTGACCAGCACAGGATCGGAAGGCTCTACCACTAGTGGAGGCCAATCTTAAAGTGGCAACTGGTCCCATCTCCTTAATGAGGACCAGGAGCATCAAGCTATGGGAGAGTGAATCCTCAATCTCATTCGACAGACGGTTGACAGGCTCGAAGAAAATTTCCCTGGCCTGCTCAATCAGAGCAGAGATCAACAAGCTCAATAGGAGTATCAAGACGCTCTCCACCTTCTCCTTGACCAAAGGGGTCCCAACCAGAGTCCAGTGGTCAGGGGAGTCGAGGGAATGGGAGGATCTTGAAGAACCAGCCACTCGTAGTGGAAGGAAAGGACTTGATATACCAGCTGCCAAGCAGAATGCTAGCTTCACATCCAGCATGATACTGTCCCAAAGAAAACTTCCTAACGTGCAAAGCATGCAGGATGTCAGACATCTTCTGCCAACACCAAATGCAGAATTTGAATCCCAGTTTCCATTGCTCCATCACTGAGAGGAGTCGAAGGGACCAAGGAAATAAAGTTGCTAAGTTAGAAGACTTTGAAATTGAGAATTCACCTATAGCACACTAACCCAAAGCGGGAGCTACAAAGGAGGTGACATGTTCTTCCAGCAGGAAGAGAGACCTGATGTCACTGGACAGAGTCAGGGGATATACCGCCTGGGTGGTGGGAGGAGCTTGGCTTCAAGACATCCGATGAATTGGTAGTTCTGGTGGAACTGCTAATGTGTGGATAGTGGACTATATCCATGCCCCTAGCAATCAACTAATACCTTTTACATCCAATGTACTTTTTCTTTCCCCTTTGGTTAATTAGATTTTTTACATGATGTTAGTAGGTGTAATGTGTGGAATAGCACTCTGCCTGGCTGCTGACATATATAGGTCTGTTCCTCCTATTACATCATCAGCATGTGACCTTACGAACTGATATCAGAGCTGCTCAGGAAGAGCCAACCACTCAGCAGCTGCTAGGACAGTCACTTGTGATGTGTCTCAGCGCTGATGATGCAGTGGGAGGAATACAACTAGATATGTCTGCAGCCAGGTAGAGTGCTAGTCACACATCTAGTATAACACTGTCACGAAGAAAACTTTCTAATGAGCAAAGGGAAAAAGAAAAACACTTCAGAAATAAAGTTATAACTATTACTTATAATTTGTAACATTTTCCTGTCTCCTATTTTTGGTTTCGCTACCACCCATTTATTCCAGTAGTGCCACATAGCGTTGGAACCATCCACTGCTGAACCTCACCCAAAATGGCCACAAGGGTAGAATGAGGCAGTTTGTTGGACGAGAAATGAAAACTGAGATTCTGATGACAATCACTCAATGTGGTTTATTGTTCGGCAAAATGCCATTACAATATACTAAAACAATTTAACATATAATATACACGCTAAAATATCATACTGATTCAATAATCAATTTTTATTAAAAGGAACTGTCCATCCATTTTCCAGCTACCAACTTCCTATTAAAACAGGTTACATCTTATTTGCAGCACTAATCCTATATATTTGAGGAAAAAATAAAAATTACTGTGCCCTTCTAATCTCAACGGAACTAACGGATAAAACTAAATAATGTGCTAACTGGAAGTTAATTTAGTATGCTTGCCCTAAAATAAACACACCAGAACTGTTCTGGGGTACATTAAAATAGCATAGCTCCCCCAAAACATTTGTCTAATATCACTTTTAGTTTGGGGGCTGATTACCAGCTGATAGCCAAACAGCAAAACCCATTACAGCGCTCATGGATCAGCTGACCACACGAGGGAAACTATCTCCCATCCTCAAGGAAGCATGAATTTAGCCAGTGTGTTTAGGCCCGACTAGAAGTAGGAACATACTCTTGAAGATTCTATGTCGCAGCATTATTTAAGGATGCCTATTCACCAGACCCAAGTTAGGAAATCTTAAGCTGCCAGCAACACCACTCCAAATGGGGTACTATCAAGGTGAATCCTACTGCGCATGCAGTTCCATACTCCTACTGTGTACCACTGTATAATGGGATTTCTACGTCGGCTGCTATCTATAACCAGCTACAGGTCTAATAGGAACTAAGGCTACCTCAAAAGCTACCACATTCACTCCACTTGCAGGTCCAAGACCTTGAAGCTAAGCCCCATCATTACAGGCTCAATCAGGCCACAGTAGAGAATTAAAGAAGTTACCCCAGGGAGCAAGGTAGGTAATTTATCAGCCAACTTCCAAGGCCATCTATAGAGTCCGTCTGGTTCACTGCATTCCCTTTAGATTTATGTACATAGCAGATTGAGTTCCCTAAATTCAACCGGGCAAAACATGGAGATAACTTGTTTAGGGCCCACTACAGGTAAGGTATCTTACTCTTGGATGTACAATGTTACAGCACTATTAGGCTACGCCAACTCGCCAGACCCAAATTAGGATATTTCAAGCTTCCAGCAAACCCATCCTGATGGGGTACTAACAAGGAGCATCCCACTGCATATGCATATGCAGTCCCATGCCCCTACTGTGCCCCAGTATGAAGGGAATTATACGTTGGCTGCTACTATAGCCAGGTACGAGTCTTTAAGATTATGCCTCCTCCACAAGGCTCCACATTTCTCTTTACTTTTAGATCCAAAACCAAAATACCGAGCCCTGTCACAAGTGACTCAACTAAACCACAGTAAAAATTAGAGAAACATTAATAGTACGTACAAATACAATTTCCGAGGAACAAATATGAAGTTAAACAGCAGACAAGTTAAACCGTGAGTTAGAACAGCAATCAAGGACAACAATTCAAATCAGGTAGTGTCATTCTCAATATTTTGCACTCAAAAGCATTCCATGCCCTCTCGTCCTCTATAAACATCAGCTGGGAACATGTAGTAAAATCTTATAAAAATCTCATAAAACAGCCAAGCTTAGCACTGTTTCTCACAAAAGTTTCCCTTTTTAAATCCAGCAGTCATTCCTATAGCTTGCCATTTTGGGTTGATATTTAAATTCACTTCCTGTGCAAAACTTATAGCATTCAATGAGAGAAGTACTGATAATAAAGTCCACGTTAATCAAATCAAGGTATAAATTCCACTAATAAGATATTCTATCTCCCTAGTACTTATTTTGGTAGAGTACTGCCCAAAAAGAGCAATGAAAAAATACAAACTTAGCTGCTTTTTGTTAACCGTGGGTCCGGGAGTCCAGTCTCCAAAGGAACCAGTCTCAACTTCTCAGTTGGTCTGCTTAGGCTTTTGCCCTCCAAATGTCAAGCATTCCACCTCGATCATAAAGAAACTGTAAACTTTATAGCCTTTTCACTCGCAGTGGTTCCACATCTCTGTCTTTCTGTTCCCTTTCTTCTATGACAATCTTGCCACAAAGCTTCAAGGCACATATAATCAGTCTCTATTTGAGTCTCTCCCACTTTCCTCAGCTCAGGCAACATTCACCGGGATCCACGGACATCAATCTGCAGCCTCACAAAGTCAAAAAACATAACTGCAGCACCGGTCTGAGACTACACTCAGTTCCCGAATGTTAACTTTACAATAACGTTTCTTTCTGCAGTGAAGGGCCAAGTTAACTTAATCACATTGATCAGCCACGTCTCACGCCGTGTCTTTCAAACGGTTGCTGCAAGACACAATATCGTGGCGTCCAAGAGCCGAAAAGGCTCAATACAAAAGCCATGCAGGTTAAATAAACATGGGTTTCACACAAAGTCTACATAAAGTTCGCTACTGCAGGAGCAACAGAAAAACTAGAACTCACAAAACGCGGAGCAGCATCACAGCCATCTTGCCGCACTCAAAATGAGTTAACTAAGACCCTGACTGTTCTGATTCTGATGACTAGATCATGTGAATCAGGTAGTCAGAATTTACTTCCCTTAATTCTTTGCTACCCTATGCTCTTTAATGTTTTTTCTTTTATCGTTCATTCTTCTGCACAGCTCCCTGTATTTCTCTGTATTTTACATGACAATGGAACAATCTTCAGTGAAAAAGTTATCATAGACGTCTACTTCATGTACAGAAAAATGGAGCAATTCAGATCCCATAGGAGGAATGTAATCTGCTGGACAATCACCCAGAAATGTTCTTCTCTGGGTGATTTTTTTGTTTAACAATTCATCTGTACAGGATAGCTCAATTTATTTTATTTTTATTGGATTTTGTTGATCACGTTGGCTTAGAAAGACTTGTATGCTTTTTCAGGAGTGACCCAGGATACGCTCCATACAGAATGGTCTCCTGAACTCCAATGGTACAGCATCATGTACAATTAATGACAATGGAGGTTACAACAGGTACAAGCACTGAGGATCAACAATATTACACAGAAAGTTCAGCACACAAATAAATAAGACAAAGCACACAGTGCAGTGTTACAGTACACAGAACATAAAATCAAATTTAAGGGACTGATTTTAAGCCAGATGAGGGAACCTAGCCTCTGCTTGCAATGGTGAGGCAGGGAAGTTCAGTGGGCAGCAGCAGTTAAGCTCTGGAGTTTGTGTCTTGGAGTAGCCCTCAACAGATTTAAAAAAAAAAGTTCAGCCCAGAAGACTGAAGTGGTGGGGGAGAAGGCATATCAGAGCCAGCTGCTGTGGTGAGATTCAAACATGCCATCTACTTCGGCATCAAGAGCAGTCTATCAAAGTTTGCAGTATTTCTACATTTAACTGCACTCCATTCACAAAGAGGTGGACTACATTCAGCATTATGATAAGTGCTAGTTTCCAAAATGGAACCCGACTTGTGTTGTATTGTAAGAGTGGTCTCACAGGCATTCTAAACATTTTGTTCACAAGAATGTGAAACCACTATCAACTCTAAGCTCGGTCTCAATGGCTGAATCAATATATTATTTCTTATGATTGATCAACTATACATGGAAAATTGATCAACCCTCCCCTGAATGTGCCCATTTCCAAGGCACCTACATGTGAGACTGTCTTCAGAGAATATGTGTATGTCTTGCATACAGGGCAAAGAAACACTCTGACTGGAGAGCACCTCCTCACTCTCACCAGGTTTATGATGGTTATATATATATACATATATATAAGTAAAACGTCCCATGTACATAAACCCACAATTCGTTTTGCTGCAGGTCAAAAATGACCCTTAAGGTCCAATTGTATTATCCCATCATTTTTACACAATAATGTAGACTACTGTTTGCTTAGTTTTGTGTCATTCTCTTGAGCAATATAATTAAAAAGCAAAACATCAACATCTTTAATCAGACTTAAAAAAGTCTTAGGAGCAGCTTTTCTTTTTTTCAGTGCACAGATGCATCTTGTATAAATAAGTAAGTACTGTTATTCAACAAAAAACTTTTCAGATTTTCATTATGTACAACTATAAGGATTAGTTGGCCTTTGCATTCTAACACAAAATTCACTTCAGCATCTAGTTTAACACTGACTGTTTAAATGAAAACAAATAAAGAGTATGGAAGTTGATGTGTTTCTTTGGACAGAAAGGTCAATTGAGGTAGTAGCTAATGTCAATAAATGAAAATTATGTACCTACTCTAATTCTTGATCTTCTAGGAATATCTTCACCATTAAGTCACACTAATGGGTCTATGCCGGAGGAACTAGGACCCCTCGGAAGCCAAAAGCGCCAGGCTTACCTCTGCACCAGCCCCCAACCGCCTCACTTCCTTTTTTACCAAGGAGGTGCAGTATAACCTAACTAGTGGTCATGCACCTATGCTAAGAGCATAAGAAGCCCTGATGACCTGTGCAAGAGTGGTCAGTATGTGAGTAATATAGTGTCTTCACAGTTCAAGCCTTGAACAAGCGAGAAGGAAAATAAGATACTGGAGTGAGCTCAGGAGGATGGCAGGTGGTCGTGTGACTTAATGGTAAAGATATTTCTAGAGGATCAAGAATTAGGGTAAGTAAGTAATTTTCATGTAAGAGCATCAGAAAGGTGATGGCAGATGGGGACCATGTGATCCATTTGGTCTGCCCATGGTGTTGGCACCCCCCGTGGCAGGCTGTTCTATGGGGCTCACCCTCTCTGTGAAAAAGTACTTTCTAGAGTTACTCTTAAACTGGCCTCCCACCAGACTCAAGTTGTGCCCTCTTGTACATGCCGACGTGTTATGCTGGAAGAAGTTTTCCTTCTGGGTCATGTTTATTCCCTTGATGTACTTAAATGTTTCAATCATGTCCCCTCTATTGCTTCTCTGTTCCAGAGAGAACAAATTGAAATCCTCTAGTCTTGTCTCGTATGGTTTATGGTGCAGTCCTTGCACCATCTTTGTGGCCCTTCTCTATACAGTCTCCAAGCGGTCAATGTCCTTTTTTAGGCGAGGCCTCCAGAAATGGACACAGTACTCCAGATAACGCCTCACCAAGGATCTGTTGAGTGGCACGATAACCACCTGGTTTCTGCTCATAATACCCCTACCTATGCATCCAAGCATGCCACTTGCCTTCTGAGCTGCCTTTTTACATTGTACGCCTACATTCAGGTCACTGCTGATTAATACGCCCAGGTCCCATTTTATTTTTGTCTCCTCTAATTGATGTCCAAGTGTGTACTTTGTTCCTGGGTTTCTCTTACCCATGTGCATGACATTTCACTTCCTGGCGTCAAACTTTAACTGCCAATCTCTGGACCATTCTTTCAGCTTTCTGAGGTCAGCTGCCATGCCTGAGGCCCCCTTCTGTGTATCCACCTTGTTGCAGAGCTTTGTATAGTCTGAAAACAGTTCCTCTGCGATACCGCTGATGAATATGTTGAAGAGGAGTGGACCCAGGACCGACCCCTGCGGCATGACAAGCCACTGGTCAGTCTTCCCTCCCTTGATAGTGACCAATTGATCTACACTCTCTGGGTCCCATCTCCAAACCAATTTTGAATCCAGTTGACTATCATCTGCCCAACTTCCGCATGTTCTATTTTAGTGGCTAGTCTCCTGTGGCAAACACTTTTGCTGAAATCCAGGTACATCACGTCCACCGCCCCACCCTGGTCCACTATTCTAGTAACCCAGTGGAAGAATTCAATCATGTTTGTCTGACATGAGCACCCAGTTGTAAAGCCATGCTGCTTGGGGGTTTAGTTTTCCGTTTTCCTTGAGGTAGTCCACTATTCTCTCCTTCAGCAATGTCACCATAATCTTTCCCACTACAGAGGTCAGGCTAACAGTGCAGTAGTTTCCTGGCTCCTCTTTGCATCCACTTTTGTACAAGGGCACTACCGTTGCCCTTTTCCAATCCTGAAGGATTGTGCCGCTTTCTAGTGATTTATTGAATAGCTCAGCTAGTGGTGCAACAAATTCCTCCAGAAGTTCTCTCAGAACTCTAGGGTGGATACTATCTGGTTCCACTGCTTTATCTACCTTTAGTTAAGACCTTCTCCTTTGTGAAGGTGCTAGTGTCTACCCCTCTACTGTTATGCTCCGTTGCACCCAGTGGAGGTCCACTCCCACTGTCTTCTATTGTGAAGACTTAGCAGAAGAATGTGTTTAATACTCTGCTTTGTATTTCTCTAATATTTGGCCTTCCACTGTTGCCATTCGTATTATTCCTCCCTTACTCTTTTCTCGTATCTACTTAAAAAAGGTCTTATTTCCCTTTGTAGCCCCCTGTGCTATCCTTTCTTCTGTCTGGGCTTTGGCAATCCTAACTGCTTGTCCTGCCTCCTTGAGTTGCTTCCTGTATTCCTCCTTGTTATTGCTTAACGAGGGAGTCCGGTCAAAAGAACTACATTGCAGAATTAGAATTAGCCTACCCCCAATAAATCGTATACTAAAAAAAGAAGTTTGTACATTACTTCGTTTTAAAGTGATGAGATATTTTGTAACACTGATTTCCATCCCTGTTCAAAAAAGCCAGTCTCAGTGAAAAGCCACTGATTATGTCACAACCAGAACTCTCAGACTAGTCCTCCCTATCAGTAACCTTACAGGACCTATTTCTTCAAAGTTATCAAAACTGTAGCTATAATATTTATTTAAAAGATAAAAACTGACACAGTTGCCTGCAGTGTTTGCGTTTCCAGAATGTTCAGACGCATGGTACTGTACTTTAGAACACATCAGGAGGTGGTTTTGGAATGCAGCGCTGAACAAAGGTACTGACTGTCAAAGTGGTGCACAAGTTTAGAATGTTGGGGGACATGCCACATTCCAAAACTGTGCATCACCGCCACATTCTGAAACTGCGTATTACTGCCACATTCCAAAATTGTGCGTCATCACCAAATTCTAAAACTGAACATCACCGCCACATTCCAAAGTCATGGGGGCAGCACCACATTCTGAAGTCATGGTGAGCGCCACATTCCAAAGTCGGGGGCAGCGCCACATTCCAAAGTCATGCATCACAGCCACATTCCAAAGTCGTGCGTCACCGCCATATTTAGAAGTTGTGTGGCAGTGCCACATTTGTCTCAGCCACATTGTGAAGCTGCGTGTCATCGCCACATTCTGAAACTGCACATCATCGCCACCACATTCTGAACTTGCGCATCACTGCCACATTCTGAACTTGCGCATCACTGCCACATTCTGAAATCTGTGTCACCACATTCCAAAACTGAGCATCACATTCTGAAATTGTGTCACTGTCACATTCCGAAACTGCATGTGTCTTCTACATTCTAAAATTTTATGTGCCTGCCACATTCTGAAATTGTGTGTAAACTTTCATGCTCCAGTATTGCTCGTCATTGTCACATTCTGAAAATGTTCATTCCCACCATATTCCGAAACTGCACATCACCACCACATTCTGAAGTGGAGTGTCACTGCCATATTTAAAAACTGCATTCTCAAGCTACATTCTAAAATTATGCATTCCTGCTGCCTCATTCTGAAATTCCATGTGGCTACCACATTCTGAAACTGCGTCACTGCCACTTTGAGATTTCGTGTCCACGCCGCATTCTGAAATTGAATGTTGCCACCACAATCTGAAATCAGGCATACCACCCATACTTTTGAAATTTTGCATCACACCACCACATGCCAAATTAATCCATCCAAGACATTACGAAATTACGTATCCCTACCACCTTCCACAATTATGTGTCTCTCGCATTTCAGAATAGTGCATCTCTGCCACATTCTAAAACTATGTGACACCACCACTGGCACCACATTTAGAATTGTAGCATCCCTGCTACTTTCCAAAACTGTGTGCCCCGCCTACTTTCTGAGGTTGTGTCATTGCTGCATTCCACAGTTACAGTCTGGTGACATTTCGAAATCACATCTCTGCACCATTATAAAAATTACACATATTTTTGTCATTCTAAAGCCATGTTTGGCGCTGTATTTCAACCCGCACATTCTTAAAGAGATCCACCAGGCTAGCGTCATGCACCACTTAGTTCGGTGCCTTACCTCCTGAAATGTTGCTGCTGTTTATGTGGGCCAAAATGTTTGAATGGTTATCAGGATACAGCGCTCGTAAAATTTAATTCACCGGGTCTCCTGTACTTCCCGATTCGAAGATCTGCCCCCACGTCCAGCAAAGTTATGACGTGATCCCAGGGACAGCGCGGGGATGAGCTCCATTATAGTCTATGGGGGACTACTTTAACATCATGTTTATGTATTACAGTGACCATGTGGTGATTAATTAAGGGCACGGGGTGACTAACATGAGCCCTGGTAGTTACCCAGTGCCCTTAATTAATCACCAGATGATCACTGTAATACACAAACATAATGTTAAGTCTCCCCATAGACTATAATGGAGTTGCGATCCATGCGCTTCCCTGGATCACGCCATAACTTTGCTGAGCAGGGAAGGCGTGAAATGGATCTTCGAACCAGGAAGTAAAGGAGACCCGTGAATTAAATTTTTATGGAGTACTGTATTTGCAAACCATTCGAAAATTTGAACCTTAAGTAAAGCAGCAGTATTTCGGGAGGTAAGGCACCAAACAAGGTGGTGCCAAATCTCTCTATTTTTAACTTGATGAATCTCTAAGTACTGTACCTTGCATCTGCACATTATGGAAATTCATGTCCTGACTCACCCAGTCTGCTTTCCTTTTCCAGATGTTTAATACCACTGCAGTTTTATGTAATGTGGGAGAAATAAGTCTTGTAAGGTAGTTTGCAAAAATGACTAGGTTGTGAGTTCTGGTTGTGACATCATCAGTAGCTCTTTACGGAAACTGGTTTTCTGAACAGGCAGTAAATCTGGGGTTACAAAATGACTTGTAACTTTTAAACAAAGTAACTTAGAGATCTCATTTTTGGCATGCGGTTAACTGGGGATATGTTGATCCAAATTTTGAATTTTCGGATGCTAGAACTTTTGGCCAGACTCCCTCTTTAAAGGCCTTTTTCTTTTCTTTGATCTTGGTTGCTACGCCTTTGGGGGAACCAGAGAGTGTTCCTCCTTTTGGTTTTGCCAATTTGTTTTGCACATTGTTCAGTTACTTCAGTTAAAGCGGTTCCAAGTTCTCTCAGCAGCCTTCTACAGCCTCTATATATTTATTTATTTTTTATTCCTTGGGGGCCTGGCCTGGCACCACACCCCAGTACTTGTGTCAACCCTCCTCCGTTCCTCTCTCAAGCTACATCACAGCAGGTACTTACCCTACCACCGCAGAAAGCCCAGGGTCAGGATCCAGGAGGAGCAACCCGAGTGAGCGTGGTGTGGCACCAGAGCTTGTCATCATGCGCGCTTTGTAGAAATTTTTTTCCCCCCCATGATTCCACACACCCCCAGTGGTGTGGGCGTGCAATGATGTCAAGGACACTGCTGCACATGCTCCCACACACAGCACATCCGTCAGCTGACGCCAACCCACACACTGTAACCACCCGAGCTGCACCAGCCCCCAGCCACTGCCACGAGCCAGTACCGCAGTGGTCGTCCCTTCCCCAGAGGAAGAGCACCATCCATGGGACGCTCAATCCCCCCCCCCCCGACACCCGAAGTCGCTCATGACCCCGGGTCGTAGGTGTGGTAAGAGGCAAGGTGCCAGCGCCTCAGCCCTCTACACCACCGGGACGGTACATCCTCCGTATTTCTGATGCATAGCATGGATCTGATCCTGGCTTTCATTTCTGTAAAGTTTGCTATCCAGAAATCAAGTATCTTGATTTTGGTGAGACTTCTGCCCTCTGCCTCGTTAACTGATAACCAGACTGCCTGTGGTTGCTGGTTCCCAGATTGACACTCAGCCAAACATCCGAAATCCTGCTGCTGTTAGGGAGTACCAGGTCCAGGGTTGCACTGTCTCTGGTCGGTGAGTCCACTAGTTGAGTTAGTCCTGCCTCCCTCAGTGTAAACAAAGATTCTCTACTCTGTTCGGTGGATACTGTGTACAAGGACCAATTCAAATCTGGCAGACTGAAGTCCCTGACTAGCAGTACCTCACCCCTGTCTGCCATCATCAAGATGGTTTCCAGGAGCTCCTTGTCTATCTCAGTATCCTGGGATGGGGACCTGTAAATAACTCCCACCCGGATGGGGGCCTTGTCCCCAGCTCCCAGGGTGACCCTTAGGGCCTCTGCCCTACTATGATTCCCCTGGATCACTGTTGCAGAGATTCCCTCCCTAACATACAATGCCACTCCCCTTCCCCTCACAGTCTCTCCTGAAAAGTGAATAACCTGAGATAGGTTACATCCCAGGTGTGGTTCATCGTGAACCAGGTTTCTGTAACTGCGACCCAGTCCAGTTTTGCCTCTGCCAATAAGGCTGTGAGATCAGGGACTTTGTCTGGGAGGCTATGAGCATTGATACACATTACCTTCCAACCCTGGTAGTCCTTTTGCTTTTTGTGATCTTCCTCTTCCAGCTGACACTTCTTGTGCTTTATTCACTTTATGCATCTCTTTAATGGATAAGACTGGGATGTGACTTCGTTACATCCACTGAGTTCCTTTTGACATCCCAGCACCAACCTAAATGATGAAGGGGGAGGGGTAGATGGCAACCCTCACGAAGTGAGGGGTGCCTGTTTTTCCTCCCCCTCTGCTAGTTTAACTGATTTATCAGGACATCGAACTTCTGGCTGAGTGCTCGAGTTCCCTCCTTTGTGAGGTGCAGACCATCAAATGCAAAGAACTCCTTCTTCCAGAAGGTCTGCCAGTTTATCACAAAGTGATGGCCTTTTTCTTTGCACCAGTTTTTCATCCAGGCGTTTAGCTCAGCAATGTTCCTCTCCCCGATTTTCTGCCTGCTGTTGTCCTTTCCCCAGACAGGCAGAATCTACGAGAAAGAGACACCACACAAAAGGGAAGCCAGTTTGTTGCCTAGTCTTGTAAGATTGTGTTTTGTTTTTTCCACGGACCGACTGGCTAGGTCATTTGTACCTATGTGGAGGATGACCCCAGTGTCCTGTTCTCTACTGTGAACAATTTTCTCAATGCGGTCTGTGTCTCTCCATGCCGATGTCCCAGGGAGGCACCAGACTGCAAGTCTAGCCTGATCGTAATGCTGGAGTTGAGACAACTCCCTAATCATGATAATCAGTATGGGTTTATTAAAGTCTTGCATAGTATTTGTTTGTTTGGTAGAGTGTACCTCCTTCCGCAGTTGTGGTTTGTCACATCTCTCGTTGCCTGCTATATTATTAGAACTTTAGGACAGTGGTGAGTATTTATTTGATGTGTTTATAGGGTTTCTCCCTTCCTGTGCAATGTTGTTTGGATATGTTCGATGGGTTCCCACCCTTTGCCAGCCCCCTGGTTGTTTGATCCTTTGAAGTAGGGGTGCCTGCGTGGGTTATCTGCAGGATGCTGGTGTTTTACTGTTGCCTTTATAGGACTGATGCAGATTTTTGCGGAGGTAGTATATTTCGGCCCATGATGCCTGAAGTTGAGAATTTAGATCCCTGATGGCGAAGCATGTAGGACAGTGGCCCACTCTCCAGACAAAAGCCCTGGTGAAGAGTGTTCCACAGTTGTTGCAGTGGGATCACGACTAAAACCAGACAACCATTTCCCTGACCCACTGTTGCCCAACCCCAGAATCCTGACAGTGGGATCCCCCCCTTTGTTGAGGGATTGGGGCAAAGCCCCCTGAAACAGGAAAAACAAGCAAAATCTCACTGTCGGGACTCTGTATTTGGGATTCCTGGCTTGGGCAACAGTAGGTCAGGGAAACGACTGTCAGCTTTTAGTAGTAGACCCATTGCAGTGTAAGAGGTTCATAGCTGGCATTTTTTTTTTTAATACCAGTAGGTAGAGGGGCATGGTAAGCCCGACTATAAAGCTGTATGTGCCCTGGGGTGGGTGGACCTTAGTTCCCTCCTCAGTCAGAACCAATCAGCCCTGTTGGAGCGGTTTCTGCCCTGGACAGGCAGCCCTTAGCTTACTCCAGCTCCAAGATGAAAAGAGGCACACAGCACTTGCTTCTCTCTGTGCTAGCAACGACTCCTAGTTCAGCTGCGATGAGGCAACAGAGGTGGTTTTCTGCCTGCCCCTTGTTACTCGTACTGGGGACCACCTGCTGGGGGACCACTAAAGAGGCAGTTTAATATCACTCTGTGGTGTATACTCCAGCAGCTCTCCCCCCGCCGAAGTCTCCTCTCACAGAGGAGAGTGTTTCCTAGATCGTGCAGATGCAAGGAATTTATATCCCTATCTGCAGTTTAAAATTAGCTGCTTTTTTGAAGCCCGCCGTCTGATTTGTTCTTGCTGTCGTGACGTCACAGCCTGCCGATCTACAGCTATGACGGCTGGTATTGAGGAAGTAAAAACAAATTTAAACAAAGAAATATAGCACACATATATTTATGTATCTTTTAACCACCAAGTAAGTTCCAATATCACATTTAGTACCAGGAAAACTGTATTAAACTACCCAAGCTTGCAAGTCCCAACTCCGGACCTCCAAGAGCAACCCGAACTCTCTTGGTCCAAGCGCCAAAAACACGTGTATGAAAGGTGACTCAACACAGGGAACGCCGCAAGAAGCAACTTCACTTTTTAAGGCCTAGCTCCAGTCTACCCAAAGAAACCGAACCTCATTTGGAGTTTACCTGGAAAATGCCATGAGCAACACTTTAATACACAGCTAAATTCTACAGGTACTCCTACAATGCCTCCCTAGAGACCACACAGTATTCTAAACAGTGAAACAATGTGTTACAGTACTATCCCTGTTTAGGAGAAAAAAGCTAAAGCAGTGTTAAGTTTCAACATTAGCAATATAATATCAGGATGGAGCAGCGCGTGGAAGCTGATCTCAGATGGAGTCGTGTTATCCCACATTTACCTGTTCCATAGTAGATCTCTGCTGGAGGGTCCCCTTTAGGTGCCCCGGAGTACCAACCATTCACAGGAGCTCTGACAGAGAGAGAGTCCTGCACCGCAGGTCTGGAAATTGAATGTCCACTGAATATATTCCAGGGATGTATCTTCACCATTAATTCCCACTAATGAGTCTGAGTACCAAGCTTAGATAAAATCCACCGACTAGGGAGGTAGGAACAGAGAGCTCCCTCAGGACTGGAGTCCATCCAGGGCAGACTTTCCAAAGATGACATACTGCCTGGTAGTGACAATCCAGGACAGAGAGCATAACAAGTGTGTACTGTGGTGCAAGTTACAGCTTTGTAAAGTTATCGCCAACAGGCACAAAAAAAAAAAAACATGTGAAGGATGAGAAGTGTAGTGGTGAAATGGACGCGTAGCTGAACTTTCAGCATGAGCTGAGCCATGGCAGATAGCTCACCATCCAGGCAGAGATGTGTCTCACTGAAAGAGGCTGGTCCCAAACTGGAGTGAAGGAGACCAATTCTGGATCTGCCCAGGTAAAACTGAGCCTTCCCCCCAAAACAAAGAAAATGGAGAGAGGGATCTCTGTCATTCCGGAAGCTGGCGAGAAGGTAAGCAACACAGTGGCTGATGCGAAGAAACCCCAATGCCACCTAAGAAGGAACTTATTGTGTGCGGAGCACTACCTTGTCCCAGCAGAAAATGGTACACTGGGAATCTGCAATCAAAGCATTAATACAGATACTCTGTGAGCAGAAGAGATAGCTACTGGAAAGGTGCTATCCAAGTAAGCATCCTAGTGCACATGTCGCAAGAGGTTGATGGCCTTGCTGTTGAGTAAGGGCAACACAAACCTGATACTGCAGACAACCAACAGCTTCTCGAAGAGGGGTCTTGTGAGAACAGATGCCCTAAAGGAACCTCAAAAAAGGGAGGGGGGGTAATAGAGTTAGAGGGACTGAGGGTTCAAGACATGCAGACATAACAAAGGCTTGAGTGTGGAATCCTGCAATCAAGCATCAAAAGGGGTCAGCAAGAGCTCCAGAACGCAGCCAACTAGACACCGAAAGCAGAAAAAGTGAGTTTTAGAGCACCAGATGGAAAAACTCTTTGATGAGGCCAAGGAAGTTTTCCGAGTGGAAGGATACAGGGACTAGAAGTACTTCAGAGACATACCAAGATACCGTGCACCTATCCACTTTCTTCTCTTCAGGAGCCAGGCCTGAAGGTGAAGGGAGAGCAGGCTGGGATGGACTAGGAGACCCTAAGCCAATTGTTCAACCTGAGAAGGAGAAGTCTCTGTTTACTGATTGATAATTTGTTAAACAGAGGAAAACATACTTGTCAAGGTTAGAAAGGTGCAATCAGAATGATCTCGCTCCATGTGCCTGTAGCTCATGCAATACCCCCTGCACTGGGTGGAGGTGAAATTGGAGGGAATGCATGCAGAAAATTTGCCGTAGCAGGCTAAGGCATCCAGACAGAAAACACAATGACCTAGACTTCTGCAGTACAAACCAGGCAGATTGGTGTAGAGTAGGCATGCAAAATGCCCACATCTGGGGTGCCCCTCTATCAACTAGTGATCTCACAAAGTCATTCATCAGGATGGGCCTGAGGTCGGTTGAGCTCATCATGCAGAGTATCCAGGACTCCTGGCAGACAGAAGGCCTGGAGTAAGATTCCCCTGCTCTAAGTCCTCTTCCCACATATTCCTAACTTCTCTGCAGAGGGGGAAAGAGTGTGCTCTTCGATGTTTGCTTGTGTAACGTGTCCCAGACTATTGTCTGTCCAGAAGTGGACTGTTTTGTGGTTGATGAGATCTACCAAGGCCCAGGGGCCACACAAAAATAGATCACACTTCCAAAATACTGAAAAGAACAGCAGTCAGAGTCAGATTCCAGACACCTTGTGTTTGGGGCCCTAATAGTGGGTTATCCACTCCAACAGGGAGGTATCCAAAAAGCGTCAACCGAGGGTCTAGCTGGAAAGGGGAAACCTGGAGGAGACTGATCTCCACTGTCTATTAAGCAAGTGATCTAACCAGGGATTTGACTACCTGCTGTCAGAGCCAGCCTGCGTTGCATGGAATAGGCTTAAAAAGATTGTGCTTTGAAAACTGTCTGCAGGAGCAGCAGTATTCTGCCTTCTGGAAGGAGGGTGAGCTTTAATCACAGCTAGAAACCCTATGAACCAGTTGCTGAAAGGGTTAAAGCTGGGATATCCAGACTGTGCGGAGCTGCAAAAAAGGAGGTACCGAGGCAACCTGGAACCTAAATTCCTCAGGTACACAGGGGCAACACAAGGCACCTTGCCCAGATTTTTTAAAAAGGCATATTCCATGGAAGCAAGAAAAAGTAGAGCTAGCAACTGCTAAGACCACAGTCTGCATAAGCAAAAGAAGACAGCCCCCCTCCTTTTTTTTCTCTCTCTCTCTCTTTACCAGAGGAAAAACAGCTCCACAGGGATGGAGTAAGAGAAAAACCCAAGGAGCTAGAAAAACCAGAAGAGGCCAGATCTGAGGCACAGCAAAAGGGCCAGACAGCACCGAGCCTAAACACGCTGCCATACACAGCAGCACTGGCTGCAACCCACGCCACTCACTAGAGGCACCAAACTGGCACAAAGTTAGGAGAGAGAAACTCTGGCACCAAGGAGATGCGGAAAAGAGCCAAACCAGCATCAGAACCAGGGCTCAGAAGGCACCAAGACAGGCCTAGAAGGTCCAACTCGGCACAGACACTAGTTCCAGAGCACCAACTATTTTGGCAGTACTCAGGCAAGCACAGCAGTACCTGGACAGTCCTACCAAGTGACACAAGGTAGAAGCGCAGCCAGCAAGGCAGGAGTTGGTGGCGTGGTCAACGACAAGGCCAGAAGGACGTTGCCGGAGCCAAACGCTCTACTTGGCTTCAGGGCCTCACCCATGGGTTCAGTGCCACCAACCTACAAGGGTCAAGGACCAGACACACCAGCAGCAATACCCCAGCCTGGCACTACACCCACTGCACCATAGAGCTGCCCAGGGAAAACTGCCCAATAACCCCCCCAAAGGACAGAGGGGGGACTCCAGGCTCGAGGTCTCAGTGTCATGGCACCAAGGCCCATGGCGATGTGGACATCGCCGAAAGAGCCCCAGCCCCAGGAATGGGGATCTTGCGCAATACTTCCCCGAGGGTGACCTTGAGTGGTACCGTTTCCTTCTCTCCCTGAAGGTGAGATAAAGAACTCGAGGCCAAGCGGTGCCAAGAACCTGACCGGCATCGGGAACCGGCATGCTCCTGAGGACTGCTCTTCCCCCAAGCACAGGACCACCTGAGGTCAGAACCCTTCCCTTGAGGGAAAGTGGACGAGACACAGTACCCGCTGCTGGAGCAGTCTGCCCGAAAGCTCCCTACTGTAACACTGCAGAAACGTCCTGACAAGGCTCAATAAGGCTGAGACAAAACTGATAGAAAATGTTTCATAAAATCATTAAACTGATCCAAAAACAATAAATTCTAGCTTTAAACAACTAAAACTGAAACTAACTGAAGTGGTTGTCGTTTAGATGTGAAGTTCTGATTCCTGAAGGGTGAGCGACGTCACTGAAGTGCACCTGACAGGAAAAAAAGACCTGAGGTGGTTGAGGGCTGGTGCTAAGGTAAGCCTGGTGCCTCGAACCACTCTTGCGGCACTGTGCATGGTTTGCCTCGGAGCCAGCCCTCTTGAAAAATTCTGGCTCCCGCAGGGTCCTAGTGCCTCCGGCACAGACCTATTAGTGGAAATTAATGGTGAAGATACATTCCTTGAAGATCTTCCACTTAAAGAGCCCCCGATGCCTCAAGAAGAACTCTGAAAAATAATGCTTGGGCAAAAAACTGCTTATATTTCTCATCAGATCTGTATTTCTTATCCCCATTATTTACTGCTGATGTCCTATGCATGAAAACAGGACAAGCTGCTCCTTGAAGGCTTATCTCATTGTTTTTCCCCAATCTGATGTCATACTACTATGCTTGTGACATTACTGTTATTCCCAAGGCAACAGACTGATGTGCGCCTGTAGCTCAGTGGGAAGAGCACTGGGACCGTATTCCGGGGTGTGGGTTCAATTCCCAGTAAGCCACATTATTTCTTTCAGGAGGGAAAGATTTTTCAGAAGAAAAGGTGCTCAAGAATAAGGGGACATGCTGTGAAACTGGAGGGGGTAGATTCAGGAGATATGTGAGGAAGTAGTACTTCTTCACAGAAAGAGTGATGGCATCTTGGAACAGCCTTCCAGCGGAAGTGGTGGTGGTAGGCATGCGGCAAGTCTCCAAAAAGGGCCATATTTTTGGAGTTTAAAGGTACCCACCCTACACACACCCACATCATACATTATTTGAAATCTTATTTTATGTACATTGAGATGAGGTATGATGTGGAGCTGTAAGCCCGTAGGTGAGGTTAAACAATGGTACCCAAAATGAGAAAGTATCATTTTTTTGCACAGTCCCAGAAACACTGTAACATGAATATGACTCCAGTTTTTTTTTATTTCAACACCTTAATGTGGCATTTATTGGTCAAAGTTACCCAATGACAATTTATTAGAAGATTTATTGATTTTGCATTGGCTAGTATTTTTTTTTTTTTTAAGAAATGAAGCTGATTGGCACGTGGCAAAAATGGTGAATATTAACATTTTGCAATACACTAAAATTAAATGGTTTTCTCGTTACAGATTCTTAATTGTAAAAGTGTCTCACAAGTGATAATAGTTTTCTATATTTTCAATTTAAATGTGCTGCCCAGATCAGTCTCACACTGAAGGTTGTGCACCAGTAGCAGCAGATTGCATGCCCACAGTTTGTACTGCATAGTGCATAGATATTAATGTATGTGAATTCTTAATGTAATGCTTCTCCATTTGTAAGCTTTTGTACATACAATGTAGCATCTAGTCTGCCTAGTAGAATGTTTGAATTTGTAACTGTCTATGCATGCAGTACTAGCCTTGGAAATATTCTAGAAACTAGCTTAATTCAGTGACACTTATGCACAGGTCAGTATTAGTGTTAGAGATGACAATAGACTGATTCATACTGGACTTCAATCTAAGTGTTCACTAGACAAAAATGGCAGTTTTGATACTAACATATAGATGTAATTTATATCTAATTTAGCACAAGTCTGTATATTTGTACAAAATGAAAACTGGTGGTGGTAATTCTAACAATATACATTTTTAATTTTACCTTCACAGGGGCGTCACAGTATATGAAGTCATGGAGGATACAAGCCCCTTAAAAAGACCCTGACACCACTGTGACAACTTTGAGAAAACTGTAATGTTTAGCACAAGTGAGCTTATAATTTTAATACTGTTTCTGTATTTCTCATTCTTCTTAATTACTAAGGACATTTTCATTTAAACAGGATCACTGCCCTATCTGTTCTGGCTGCTTGCCTACATATGATATCACAGTTCTGTTTATGACATCAGTTTGTTGCTGTGGGGACAATTACAATGCCATAAACGAGGGATTATTTATTTTATTTATTTAAAAGTTGGTAACCAGGAAAAGCATCATGACCAGAAGATCGTTTCCAGGTGCAACCCAGATTATGATATCATAGGTAGGATAGCAAAAAGAGCAGATAAAGTCTAACGGACAGTAAGCCTCTTTCATACAGGTGTCCTCGGTAGTAAAGAAAAAAGGTAAATAATTGTAAAAAATGCATAAAATATAAACTGAACTGTCTAAATCACATTTTTTGCAAGTTTTTCTAACGGTGTCAGGGGCTCTTTAAAGCTTACATCAAAGAGAAAAACTCTCCCCACAAATGAAAAATGTGCAGTCAAGAAAATCAACAGAATGCAAAAGTGTCAAAAGCCACCAGTGCTGGACAGAATTCTGTGATGCTGGCAGAAGAAGCCAGGAGAGATGAACTGTACTGGCGACTACTGGATGAGTTTCCTAGTTTACATGACATGCCACCAATACTCTATTCACAGGGGTTGCTTTCTGAAATACACAAGCAAGTCGAATTTGGCACGTCAGAGTTGTATTCAACCCAGGAAAGAACACAGACTCAATCTGATCAGACAGCATCATATTCAGCTGCTTCTATAGCCATGAGAGCAAGCATGTCCTCTAGCAGTTGGTCCTGTTGCACTGTTTGCTGGAGAAAAAAAACACAAGAAAGACAAGAAACGTCATAAAATTGAAACATTTGAGAGAGCAACCAGTCTAAGGGAGGCGGCACTTCAAAGAGGAGATGACATGTTACGCAGAATACTTGAGGAAGAACTGACTGCTAAGGATGCAGCTTATCACTCAACACGCCTTTCTCCCTATTTCAGTAAAATGAATCTGAAAGCAACATCTAGTTCCACTGCAACACCACAGTCACCTTATGACACTGCATTTTATCAGATGATTGAAGAGATAATGATCTTATGTACAACAAGAAGGCTCTTCTCCTGTCCAAGCTGCTACAAAGATATAAAGCCCTACTTCCCTCAGATGTAGAAACTGAAAGTTATTCCAGTAGCAAATTACAGGCAAGTTTAGAAAAATACAATGGTTCTGCAATTTCATTCCATATACAGCATGGACAAGGCAAGTCTACCATTTTTCTATGCAGTGCAATAACATTAGCTGATGTTATCCAAGCTGCTAGTAATCTGAAGCAGTAACTTAAGTCATTCAAATGTTTTGTGGATGTTCTTCTGGTGAGTGAGCCTCATGAACAGCTTTCAAATGAAAAAGGAGTTTTGTATAATGCCGCTTCAATCCTTCGGTCTGAAACAGCAAAAATGAAACCCTCAGAATATTATCCAAAGGCAGGGGATTGTAGTTTACAGAGATCAGCTACTTATGTGCCCCAATTGCAGCAGGAGTTTGTCCTTTGGTTGATAGATAAACAGGCATATAATTCAGCCAGCAATGAGTATCATCCTTCAGAAGACATTCCAAGAAGGTGCCTCTCAATAGCGGAGTGTATACTATAACAGTTCCAAAATTATCACACCACTGCACATAAGCCTTGCTGAACAACTACACCATGAGTTTGAGTCTCACAATTTAACTGACATACTACACCTTCATGGATTCTACGTCAGTTATGATGAGCCGAGGCGGTTCATGACTAGTGCTGCAAAAACTGAAGTAGAAAGACTCCAAGGAGGTGTGCTCATTCCAAATGTAACTATACCACTTCATGCTGGTAGAAATCTCATCCATGAAGAAGATAATATAAACAACATAGAGATCACTGAAGGAAAGAATACATTCCATTCAATGACTAGAGTTGTATGTCAAGAACAGTCTGCAGAAAGTCCAGCATCACAAGAAATATCACTAAAGCATGGGAAAGAAAAGTCACTTACTCTCCCCAGGCAATCAGAATCTCTTATGCAGTGTGCAGCATTTGAAAAACCTAGAACACGTCCAGAACCGAGATACCATGAAAAGGTACTTGAGAAAATAAACTCCTGTCATCTACAAGTAAAAGCTGTCAGAGATCTCTTCTGGTGTCTTAAGACTACTACCTTGTGATGTCCTACCAATGCCAAATGATGTTGATACTGCTCACACTCAGGTGATTCCATTCTGGACTGGTTTCAACCACACCTTTGCCACACAGAAGAGCACCTACACAGCATACACAGGAGTTGCACATGCACCTACTATGGATGCCAAACCAGCTGACATGGCCACAGTCTATACTACAATGCTGAATTCTAAGGAAAAGTCAGCAGCTCTACGCCAGCAGCATGCCATTCAGACCATGGATCAGCAGCTGTAAGCTGTTGCTCAGCAAGTAAAACAGACTCTCCCAAATGAACCTGGTACCAATGTGATTCACCTGGGTGGTTTTCACACCCTGTGTTGTTTTTTATTGCTTGTATTGGGAAATTTGAGACGTAGGATTGCTAGACCTTCTTGTTGATTCTGATGTGAATGCAGCTTGTACTGTAGATCAAATGCTTGCTGGTAAGCAATTTAACCATGCTCTACGTGGCTTGACTCTAGCATCTGAGGCGCTGAGTGCTCTGAAACTTTCTTCATTTGTTAAATGGTGTGAGCAGGGAGGAGGCACTCATGGAGTTCCAGCACTTGTCTGGCAAATGTTGGCTGTCTCTCAGAAGGTGTTTGAATCTGAAGACAGTCCTTACAACATGTCATTAAAGAGCTTGATGATGCTCTAACTCAGCATATGATACCACTGCTGAAGAAATTTCAGACATGGGGTATGCCCAGTCTCCTACATTCAAGTTCTGGGATCATTTTCTCCAGGTTATGCAGGTACTACTTCTAAATGTCCATGCAGAGAGAGAGGGTAATTATAAACTTCACCTACACACAGTGTGCCATGCTTCCATACTTCTTTGTTGCAAACAGACTCAACTAAGCCTGGTGGATTCCAATCTACATTCTTGATATGCTAAATTTCCCTGAAGAAGTACACAGTGCCTTTGAATCTGGGTAATTTGCTGTGCGTCAGACTCCTGGGTTCTTTCAATGGAATTTGGAGTGACATGAGAACAGAGAAAACCGTCATCAAAGACTCAAAGGGCAGCAGTGGGATTGTAGGACTGACAAAGAAGCCAGCCCTTTTCAAATGGACCCTCACAAGACATGTCCTGAGTGAATATGCAAAAGCTATGAGAGAAAGAAGTGGCCTATTAACAAGTAGTGAAGACGAAGTCCACACACAAGTCCTTGCCTCTGCACTGAAGATGGATGAAGAGCATGTTACAGCCCTTACTTACCATGTCATCAACAATATGACAAACCCATTTCACCCTGAATCACATCCAGAGGTGCTTATCAACATATCTACTAGACTGCATGTAACATCAGATGTACAAGAGTCTCTACTGAAAATAGCAGATGATGGTGAAGAACAAATGGAGAGATTTGTGAGAGGTGCACTTGATTCTGACGGGATACGTAGCTTCTTCAGCCCCATCAAGAAATCTGGCATCAAAACATTTGTTGACATGGCCAAGAAGACCAAATTTAAGTCTGGAAAGGGAGGGACAATCACAGCAGCTATAAGTCCAGAAACTGTTTTCCGTAGAGCCATGTCCTTAGCATGATGCAGAGATGATGCTTCAATAGCAACTGTTCTTAGTCACCCAACAGGACCTGTGCCTATGCCCCTCTTCCATGCTGATGGAACAATGAGAAAAACAGACAAAGCTGAATTAGGGCATCAGCTGGAAGCTCAAGTTGAAAGCATCCATGAGCTACAAGGATGTAACAAAGAAACCACAGTGTGCATCACAGATGCCATGGCTGTCATTCAAATGATGACTGGAGACAAATTCCACACACTCGAATTGGCTGCTGAGTACTTAAGGCAGATCCTGAAAGCATTTGACAAAGCTAATTCTGTAATCGAAGTCTCTGACAGATATGACAACAGTAACTCTGTGAACACTGAAGAAAGACAGCACCGGATAGGATCTAAGGTTGGATGCAAGCAATATGAGGTGATTGGTGGGAGCCCTGTGGCTCCATGGAAAAGTTTCTAAACGTAGCATCCAACAAGCAGTCACTTGTTAAATTCCTCTGTGAATATATGGTTCAAAATGCACCTGAACATGTAGAAGCACACCCAATACAAACACTCCTTTTTGCTAGAGGCTTTTCCAATGGAGAAGTAGCAAAAAACGTCACCAGTAGAGGCGTTAAAGAAGTCCAAGACTTGTACAATACTCAAAAGGAAGTGGACACAAGGATGCTTCTACATGCTGTATGTGTCAATATGGCTTTTGGGTCTCGGTGTCAAAGGAACCACAGTAACTAGGTCACCTGATACAGATGTTTTGGTCCTTGCTGTTCACTACTTTTCAAAGATGGAACACACAGATAACGTGGATAGAAACAGGCACCACTGCCAGCACGAGTGACTGTGCATGCAATTTTTGATGCACTCACACCTGATTTCTGCAACACACTTCCTGCTGTACAAGCAGGGAAGTGACTGTCCACCCTATTTGGTCTTAGGAAAAATCTGTTTCATGTTGTCAAAACAAAGGGAGCTTACTCTTTTACAGATCTTGCCAAATTGGGAGAGAATGACGAACAAGCTGCAATTTCTGCAGCAAGGAAGTTGGTAGAAGTGCTGTATGACTAGAGCGAGAAAGAAAAGGAGACCCACAGAGACCTGAATTGCTTGTGCTGCAATCTAGCCATCAAAAAGGATAAGTCACTGGCCAAACTCCCACCATGTGAAGACAGTTTTGAAGGGCATGTCAAAAGAGCATCTTGGCAAACAAAGATTTGGATGTCTTCGCACATAGGTAAACTAGATATTGCATCACCACTGCAACAGGGATGGAAAAATGTGGATGAACTACTTCCTGTATTCTTCAAGGGCCCAATGGCATCTGAGCTTCTACAAGACCTTATTTGTGCCTGTACCAGTAGGGATTACTGCATAATCAACTGTGTCTGTAGTCAGAACAATCCTGCCTGCACAGAACTGGGTACATGCCAAGGCAATTAAGACTGTGGTAACCACGCACTCTCGACAGAGATCATGACGACGACCAAGGTGATGATAATGATGTTGACTAGAAATTCTATTTATTTATTTTTATTTATTTCCATCTAGGATTATAATATCTTCTAGTGCAAGGTGCTCTTTTACAAAGGTTCCACATCAGCAGGTGAGGGTAACAAACAGACAAAGGAATACTAAACAAAGTTTCTCTAAAATGACAAACGAAGTGTTAAAATCCAGGAGAACAGTGGTAGTCTAAATGACACAACAACAACTAAAATCAAGGAAAATAATAGATAAACACAGTAATTATACCAGCAATTAAAGAGAGTGAGGTAAAGCAGTTATTGGGGGGTAGGAGTAGCAGCTCTGGGCCTTGTCAAGCTAAGCAACAGGCAAAGGGGGCGGAGGGGGAGTGGAAATGGTAGACCAAAGGGGGAGCTGCAATAGGGCACAGGAAAAAGTTGGGGGGGGTGAAGGTGGAGATGGAGGAAGAGGAACCAGAGGAAGAGAGGCTGAGGCAGGAGAGAAAACAGAGAGGAGGGGCAGAAGGTGTGAGTCTAGAGGAGGCACTTGACAAAGGGTAAGATTTTGACAATGGAGGCAGTGACATATGCATGATAAGGGGAGTCACTGGAGGGAGCAATCACAGGAACTGTTAGATACCAGGCACTGTTTTGGTAGGCGCTTGAACTGGCCAAGTCTAGGTGAAGAAGATCCATCAAAATGCAAGGAACTGAACCAAAGGGGAGCTCTGTAGGAGAAAGATTGCTGACCTTGGGTAGTCCGGCATCTGGGAACATGGAGTAGCTGGTTGACAGATGAACGAGTGTGCTTGGAACTGCATGAAGGTGTCAGTAGTGCTGCAGACCCAGGAGGAAGTAGGCCAAGGAACACTTTTTTGGCACGTAAGCAGGTTTGATATTTAATCTTACTACTAAGCTGTAGCCAGTCAGTCTGTGCATAAAGTTCACAGGTATCAGTCAGGTAGTCGGAGACTGTAAGAAGCCTACATGCCTTATTAAAGTGCAACAGTTATCCTTCAAAGTGGGGGCAGAACCATAATTAAAGAGGCCATAGTCTGTGACAGAGAGAATGGAGCTATGGATAGCCAGTTTGAGGGCTTCAGAAGTTAGATTATGCTTATGCCGATAGAGGAGCCCAATTGTTCTATTTACGGCCTTAGCTACATTCTCGATGTGCTGGGCAAAGCTGAGGTGGCTATCCAAGGTAACCCCCGCATATTTGAAATGTGCCACCAGAGCAAGTGGAACACCAAGTTGGTTTTCAATATTGAGGGCATGTGCTTTAAACTTGCTGCATGAGGTGCTGATCATAACCTTCGTTTTTTTGTAGTTTAATACCAGTTTCTGGTCAAAGAACCATTTTTCGACTTCCTCAAAACCGAGTTGAAGGTGATATTTGAGAAGAGCGGGGTAAGGTTGGCTTGAGAATGTGACAGCATCATCTGCATACAAAATTATTCGTTGACGGCAATAGTGCAGCAGGTTATTTACGGAAATACTGAAGAGGAGCGGGCCAAAGATGGATTCTTGAGGCACGCCTGAGCACACATTCCACCAGTCGGAAGCGACATTGGAGATTTTTACCATTTGATAGCGATCCTCCAGATAGCTTTTAAACCAGTGCATAGAGTCAACTGAGAGCCCTGCTGAGGTTAATTATTTAAGCAGCAATGCATGGTTCACCATATCAAATGCCTTTGTTAAATCTATGAAGGCTGCACCAACAAGACTCCCTTGAACAAGCGATTGATGAATAAACCCAGTGAATTCCAGGATGGCAGTTGTCATGCTGTACCCTTTCCTGAAGTCGTGCTGCTGCAGGCACTGGATGTAGTATTTTTCATGGCAGTCAATTAATTGGTCAGCAACTATAACGCTCCAGGATTTTTGACAGAGGGGGTAGGATTGAGATTGGTCTGTAATTGGCGTGTAGGTTACAGTCCCCAGATCTGTGTACTGGAGTTATCAGGGCAGTTTTCCATCTAAGAGGGAACAGAGATTGGCTTAGTGATAGGCGGAAAATCTTAGTGATATGAGCCAATACTTCACCAAGGGTAAGTGCAATTAGCTTTAAGTCAAGGGAGTCGCTACTGTGCTGTGACTTACCCAGGACTTTGCGTAGGTACTCTTTAACCAAGGAAACTGATACTTTCTTAAAGTAAAAGGGAGGGTTAGTGTTGCAACTACCAGGAGACACATGAAGTGAGTCTTCTTGCTGCATTGTGGATGTAGAGGAATGTGATTCATCAAAGAATTCCGGGGGGAGGACACTACTCAGATCAGAAAAATCATTGTTGAAGATATCTGCAATACTGAGAGGGTCCATAGTTGGTACTTCATCAATGCTGAACACCGATGGTGCCACCTCTGGGATCTTGCCTGTGACATCCTTAATGTTTGGCCAAAAAATTCTACTATTGCCCCAGGAGTTGGCAAGCATTTCTCTATTGTAATTGCTTTTCACCTGCCGGATGATCCAAGTGCACACATTTCTAGCAGCTTTATAGCAGGTTTCCGCCCAGTGCCAGAGCTTGTCCCTTAGTTTCATCTTGGTTAATAGTTCATAGAAACATAGACTTTGACGGCAGATAAGGACCGCTAGGCCCATCTAGTCTGCCCATTTCCCTACCTACAGGATAGGCCGCAGATCCTAGTTAACCAACAGCCTAGATCTTCCTTCGGATGTGTTCGGATGTGATCCAGGAGTTAACCGTATCACAGACTTTCCTTACCCTCGATAGGAGCGTGGATGTCACATACGGCACTGAAGCAAGAGATAAAAAGCTTGAGCGCTGTGTTAACATCAGTGATGAAGTCAAGTTCAGACCAGTCGGGTGTTGCTTAGGTGTAGTTTTAGCGGTTCATGGTGCCCGCATTTGAGAACACGGCTGTAAACTGTTTGAGGGGGCGGTTTAGTGAATTTATCCAGAAGCAAGAGACTGGGGAGTGGTCACTTAGAGAGTCAAGGTCTACAACAACATTCGAGATGTGACCAGGATGGTTGGTAAGAATCCAGTCAAGAAGGGTGCAATGACACCAACGCTATTTACATTTCAATGATACCTGTACAAAATTTATTATTAGATTTTATTTCACCCTTTAGATTGTTGTGATGCTTTGAGGTCACAAAGAAATCCTATTTTATCTCTTGAAATAATACATAGTGTCATTAAACAAACAGAAACGAATGCAAATATTTCAAAGTGGTCTTTTTTTACTGTTTATTTATAGGTTTTATGACAATATGTTGTACAAGAACACTCACAGTATAGCCATACATCATACAAATATCAGACATTGTCGATAAGCAGATTAATGAGCCTATACTACAACTGATACAAGATATGAGGGTATAACCTGTGTATAAAACAATTAATCCTTAATATCAACACTTATGGCAGAGTTGCCAATGCTTTAGTTGAACCGACTCCAAATCCTTCAAAATCAGGCCACACTGACCTATAAAGTAGGTTCATTAATAAAACAGAACTCCAGACACTCAGTATAGCTCCCCAAACATCCAAATATTTCCCCAACATAAGCATCGTTCCAAATCTAAAAGGAGACTTGTAGAAGTGATTACATTCAGACTAATAATTTCAAAATGTTAAGCACAATAAATCTGCTATTAGACATATAAATTTGTAAGTCTCTTATTTATGGTCCCACTGTCATGCAATGTGAGGGTTTAGTCAAGAAGTGACTGAAAGTATAGGTTGGGATTCCCAACCAAAACTAAGTACAAGGCTGAACACCTTAAAGGAAACAAATAGTCTCTCCTGAAGAAATTTGTCAAGCTTAACTCACTTGCAAATGTCCCTCTCAGCGCTATTCCAGTGGGTAACAGAAAGTAGACAAGACTTACTAAGCTAAAAAATGTTCCAAGTGTCCCCTCATCTCGGATTCTGAAGACGAGTCTCCCTCTCTTGCCGCTCTCTCCACTTCCAATTTGGCCAGCAATTTGACTGCTTCTTTAGGGTCTGTACAGATATAAGATTTCCTGCCAACTGATACATGTAGGCGTACTGGCATCATCATAGTGTTCGGGACCTCTAGCTCTCTCAGCTTGTGGCAAACTGTGTCAAAGGCCTTGCACTTCATGCAAGTGGAATACGACAAGTCAGGAAATGAGTACCTTGACCCCGTCCATCATTACCCCTCTCTTTCACCGTGCTGCATTCAAAATGTCCCTCATAGCCATAAATACTGTTACCAACATAACTGTTCTCGAGGCCTCGGAAGGGCCGCCCACCCTTCGCAGGTTAACTCTGTAGGCACAAGTCACTAGGATCTGAATATCAAGTTCCAAAGTTTCCTTTATCCAGGCAACAACATACGAGAGAAAGTCCTCTCCCTCTAGCTCCTCCATCAGTCCAATAATACGAACATTAGCTGATCGGGTAATAGTCTCTAAATGTTCCAAGCAGGATTTTAGAAGGGCCTGTTCTTTAACTCATGTCGCCGCTGTTGCCTGTGCTCCTTCCACCAACCATTCAGAAGCATTTGCCACTTCCACCACTACATCTAATTTCTGCTCAACTTGTACCATCCTCTCATTGTATGCATCCAGCTTTTTATCAATTTGCTGCACAGTTTTTGTCAGGGTGGTCACTGCTTGCTGGAGTGATTCCAAAGTCGCGGGCCTGGCGGCTTCTGCACCCTACTCCACATTCGAGGAAGTTGCAGGCGTAGTCGGGGTTTTACAGGCCCCTCCGTGTGGCACAAAGAAGTTTGCCTTTTGCTCACCGGTTTTTCGACCCATGGCACTGAAAAGCGGACAGTTCAGCCTTCTCTCTATCCAGAATCCACTAGAGAAGCTACGATATGTGCAAGTAGTTATTTTCAGTTAATTTTAAACAAGTATTGGATGTCCTCAGGAAGCTCACCGAGATTATGACCGTTCAGCTAGGCAGCAAGCCACTCCTCCCCCAAAGTGGTTATTCTAACATGATGAGGGTGTCACTGTTTAGCCCTGTTTCTATGGTAA
Source organism: Neoceratodus forsteri (assembly GCA_016271365.2). Taxonomy (NCBI): domain Eukaryota; kingdom Metazoa; phylum Chordata; order Ceratodontiformes; family Ceratodontidae; genus Neoceratodus; species Neoceratodus forsteri. Next base: position 662,748,864 of record CM057458.1, read on the forward strand.
TGGCACCACTTGACAGCTCCACATCACATCTCATCTTAAAGTAGACATAATAAGCTTTCAAATTATGTATGATGTGCGTATGTGTACAGAGGGTACATTATAGTAGCCAAATCGATGCTGTCTGCTGCATGCCTATGAGGGGTGAAAACAGCGGTGGGGTTCAAGAATGCATGGGATAAGCACAACAGAATCACAGTGGAAAGGAAGGGGGAGGGAGAAAAGAGCTGTAGATCGGGCATGGTCTGCACATTAATAGTGTACATATGGAGAAATGGGCAGACTGGATGGGCCAAGCAGTCCTTATCTGCTGTCGAATTCTATGTTTCTGTGTCTACAACAGAACATCATTATGTCATGAAGGGATGTGGGAATTTCTTTAGAAATAGAGGAGACAACTACAGAAGATAAATGAAGTAAAAGCTGAAATGTGTCTAAATATGTTTTGCAAAGCTTTCTCAAAGGTGTCAGCTACTTTTTAAATGTCATTGTTGTCTATACATACATGGCAACAAACAGTGGCATAGTATTTTCCACATACCGAAAAATACAAATTAGACAGAGGTAAGCAACGGATTTGTTTAAACATTGGATTGTCATACTGTGTGTAAATATATCTATAAATACAGAATATAGATATTTATTTTATTTGAAAATTGGTAACCAGGAAAGCATACTGAGCTCGATTCCAGGTGTGACCCAAGGGAGAGGGAAAGAAATGAAAATTATGTACCTGTTGTAATTCCTGATCTTCCTGTGTATCTTCACTATTCATCACTGGTGGGTACTACGCCAGAGGCACTAGGACCCCACAGAAAGCCCTTTAGCTTAAAAGCTTTTATGCTCTACAAGGAGGGGTGACGTAGATGATGGCGCTGCCGCCCTCGAGGCCGACGCATTGCGTGGCGCCGCCGGGTTGGCCAGTAACTGATGTTATCCACTCCACTAACAGTTATGGTTTCATTGGAGAGAAATGGGAATAGAGAAAAGGAAGGGGAGGGGAGGGCAAGGGAGCCCAAGAGACAGCAAAAGGAAAGGATATAAACTGAAAAAGGAATAAGCTGGCCAGAGAAGAGAGGTTTGGAGAGCTTGGCACTCATTCAGTCCTGTATCTCGGCGAGACAGTGAAGACCAAGACAGCATCACCCTGTTCGGGTACAAAGGACATGTATAGCAGATTATCATCTGCATACCAGTGACAACTCGGTCCATACCGCCTTATAATATCCCCTAACGGCAGCATATAAACCGCGAACAACATGGGTGAAAGAACAGAGCCCTGCGATACCCCACAGGATAGGGGGAAGGGCCGAGGAAAAAATCCTAGAGATCACTCTCTGAGACCTGCCTGTGAGGAAAGACTGAAACCATCTGAGGACTGCCCACGACAGGCCACAGATCAACCGCAGGTGCTTCAGTAACGCACCACAGTCCATGGTATTAAATGCCGCAGAGAGATCAAGGAGAACCAACATCGAATGGCTCTTCCGATCTCTCGCTATTAGCAGATCATTAAGTACCTGAACCAGCACCATCTTGGTACTATGTCTCTTCCTGAAACCAGACTGAAGAGGATCACAGACATCGTGAGTGGTAAGATGATCCTCCAGTTGCAACATGACTACCTTCTCAATAACCTTGCCCACAAAAGGCAGGTTAGAGACAGGTCTGCAGTTGGCGAGACAGCCAGGGTCGAGAGAAGCTTTCTTCAAAAGAGAACACACCACTGCCTCCTTCTGGGTGTCCAGAAACACCCCGCTGTCCAAACACCGGACTATCTCAGTTAGGACCGGTCCAATAACCTCCACACACCCCACAAGGAGGCGCGCTGGACCCAGGTCTGAACTACAATAAGTCGATCGCATACCCTGGATAATCATTACGATGTCAGCAATCGCTGGCTGGTCAAAGTCGGACCAAACACACTGGGCATCTGCAATCTCCCATCGACCACCGCAACAACCACTGGGGTGAGCTGTGCTGATCTCCAACCAGATGGTGACAACTTTATCTGCAAAAAAAAATATCAAGCGAATTCCTCACACTCATTCTGAGAAAAGGCTCCCTGATTCTGGAGCGGGGCTGGATTACACGGCCTGTCCACAGTATGGAAGGGCTGAGCCAGTCGATTTCGCGCAGTGGCAATCTCCCTGGACAGGAACTCTGCCTTCTTATCAGAGACAGCCGACTGATAGATTAATGGCCCATTATATGGACTAAGTCTGTCATCAACCAGGCCAGATTTCCGCCAGCGTAGTTCCAGCCTTCACCCCACTCGCCTCAACTCCTTCAGGGACCCATCAAACCAGGGGGACCAAGGGCAAGGGGGTGAACACGAACAGGAGCAATAGAATCCAGGGCAACCGTCACCACATTATAGGCTAGTAGCAGCTCTCCTGAATCCAAGTGTAGACTCAGCCTACCTGATAGGTCCAGCACCACCATAAGACAATGTGACAAACCCCCTTAAAGAGCAGTACCAGACCATCTCCACAGGGGCAGGTCTACTGGGGGTAGCGATCCCCCGGAGGGGATGTTACCTGCATCCCAGCAACTCCCGAGGGAGACGCAGTAGAGGAGCCCTCGTCCCAGTGCCTCTCCTTCTTCTTCTTCCGATGGCCTTCGGGGGAAGTGGACGCCTGCCTCAGTTTTTTGAGCTCCTTCTCCATAGAACTCATTTTCTTCTTTAGAATATGGGCTTCCAGGGATTGCTGCTGCTTTTTCCGGGTAGCCGCATTGAAACTGAGGCAGTGTTGGCACTTCTCGACCGGGTGATCGGGGCCTAGGCAGAACAGGCACAGGGAGTGGCGTCCTCGTGCGGTAGTTGGGCACTGCAGATAGCACTTATTCTTGTGCTTTCGGAGGGTGTGAGGGCGGCATACACAGGCGCTAGCTGCTGATGTTAGTCGAAAAAATAGTGATTTTTGGTAAAACCCGATGAAGGAGTAGGGCTGACGAAGCACGAATCCTTCGAGAGGAGGCTGCAACGCAGCTAACGCGGAAAGAACTGGAAGGCGGGTCCGGACCGCCTTTATACAGCTCCTGATCGGACACCTGACGTGGGGCGGTCCTCGCCAGTGACTGCTAGTTAGAAATTTTTCCGTGGGGTCCTGCCGCCGTCAGTCCTATATGTAATTACTTACTGTAAGAGCCCTCTCGAAGTAAGATCACTAGGTCCAACGAGTGACCTTGACTCTAGGTCGCAGAGGTAATTACCTGTGTAAAGCCCAACAAAACCATCAGTTGGAGGAAGTCTTGACCAGACTGTGACAGTTCACTGTTGTCGACCCAGGCACTGAAATCCCCCAGAACCAACCATATGGGGGATTCCAACACAACGTCGACGAAGTCTGCGACTTCCTGCACAGAATCTTTACCACCCCCCAGTAGACGAGAAATATCCTGCAACACACACCTGCGCCCACGATACACTAGAAGGATCTAGCGACCCCCAACTGCCTCATCTGCAAGGCCCAGTTTAGACTTAAAACAAATGGCTACACCCCCACCCCTATGATCCAATCTCAGGTGATGGTCATCCCAAGGGCCTGAAAAAAAATGCGTATATGCTCGAGGGTAGCAGGAGGCACTCCCAGGACGAGGCCACCAGGAGCCAATTGTCCAGGTAGGGGAAAGCCATAAAATCCCTGGCACTGGAGGGCAGCTGCTACCACTGCTAGGCACTTGGTGAAGACCTTAGAGGCTGAAGACAAGCCAAAGAGGAGCACCCAAAAATTTCAGTGGGCTCCCTGGATATGGAAGCATAGACTGCACCTGTGAGAAGCACATATTTTGATGTTAAGGTATGAATCTAGAATATTCAGGTAACAGATCCGGTCCCCCTGATGTAACAAGGGGAGAAGGCCCTGCAATATAATCATTCTGAATTTCTTGTACTGGACGAAAAGGTTTAGATTGCCGAGATCAAATATGGGCCTTGGGTCTCCCACGTGTTTTGGGACTGGGAAGAAATAAAAGTAGTACCCCGTCCGTTATTGGGATACCGGTACTGGCTCTATGGCCCGCTTTCGCAAGAGGGCATGAATTTCCTCCCATATCAGAGGAACATGATGTGGGGGGTAGTGAGACAGAGAGGGAGTGTTGTCTGGAGGCCATTCCAGAAACTCCAAAGAGTGATCTTGCTTGATTATCTGAAGTACCCATCTGCCTGTTGTGCGCTCCCTCTCCTTGGGCAGGTGGAGGGAGAAACAACCCTCTACCACCACCTGCTGCTCTGCCCAAGGGAGGGGGTCAGGCAAGGAGTCAAGGGGGGTGACTGCAGGTTTCCCTCTGAGGATTTTACTGGCGAAGGCAGCTGGGGTGGGCAAGGCAGGGGCAGTGGTTTTGCATTTGCTCTGGGCTCTTACCAGCTGCTGAGCCTAGCAGGGGGGGTTGGAGGTGAAAGGGCTGCTTTTGGGCAGGCCTAGACTGTGTATGAAAAAGAGAGTATACCGAACGAATGGCCCTCCCTGAGGCCTGAAGTTTGGCAAGAATGTCCTCCACATCGTGCCCAAACAACAGAGCCTCTGAAAGGGTAATTTAGGATAGATTACTGCACGTCCTGTGCAAATCCAGATACCCTGAGCCAGTAAGAGCGGTGAAGGCAGATGCCAGTTGCTACAGCCCTAGCCTACGCATTTACAGCATCGTAAGTGTTCCAGAGAAGGTGCTCACTGACATCCAAGACTCCCTTGGAGTGATCCATCAACTCCAACTTAGGAGCCCCCTCACAGAGGGAGACAACGACCTCCTGGATCTTGTCCCACAGGGAGTTCTGGTACTGCAGCATGTGGCCCAGGTAATTAAGAGCTCGGATGGCCAAAGTGGAGAAAGCAAACACTGTCTTGCCAAAACAGATCCAAATGGTGGAATTCCCTGTCTGGGGCAGAGAACTAAGGTGTTTAGGCCCTTTGGAATGGTCACGGGTGGCATTAATAACCACTGAAGCTGTCTGTGCCTGCTCCACCAAAAAAGGCCTGCCCTCCTGTGCATGATAAAGCCTCTCAGCCTTACGAAACATGGCAGGGAGGAGATGGGGCCGATGCCAGGCCGCCACTGTGACATTCTCATACGCATCAATCAGCAGAGGAACCATCAATGGTGTGGCACCAGGCTTGCGCAGGTAAATGGCCAGTCACCTACACTTTGGGTCTTGTTCCTCTGGAACAAAGCCCATCACCGCCTGAATGAGGAACATGACTGCAGAAAGAGAGGGGTCATCCAGGGAGGACTGAGAAACGTCCTTGGGGGCAGAGACCCTTTCAGAGGAGCCCAAAGACAGAGAGAGAGAGCCGGAGTCACCTTTCCCTTCATCTGAGGCACTTTCATCCCCTGAATCTGGAAGGACCAGGTCAGGGTGGTATTCATCCCTTTCGAGTGGGGTAGAAAGCCCTCCGAGGTGTTTGGGGTGGACAGGCGACGAAGGCCTCTGCGGCAGGTCCCAGGAAGGAGGCAGAGGGCCCGGCGCCAGTACTTGTGAACGGAGCACCCCCCAAAGGGAGGACAACAATCCCTGAATGTCCTCTATGACCGACGCACAGCCAGATGGTGGTGGTGCTTCAGTATAACCCAGAGGAGCTCGTAGTGTCAGCACAGAGTAAGCAGGGTAGGGCGCCGGGTAAGGATAGTACTGACCATCCGGCATATGGTGTGGAGGGTCCTGAGGTGGAGTAGGCGACGTTGGGGACAATGAAGTGTGAGCCCTGAGTAGGGTCGAGCAAAGGCTTGGAGCTGGCGAGAAGAATATTTTGATCTGGGGTGTGGACCTAAGCAAGGTGTCAGACGCCAGGGAAGCAGGCAACAGAAAGGGTGACAAAGGCACCCCTGCATGTGCTACACCTGCATCAGCGGTATGACTGCTGACAGGGCCACTCTTCTCTGTGCCCGATGAAGAAATAGGCCTGAGCAGCAGAGGCTTGGTGGGCTGGGAGGATTCCTGGACCAGCCCTAATCCACCACAGATAGCAACTGGGGCTTGAGGAGAAAGTACAGTTATGTAAGAACTTACCGAACAGTAGATCTTCAAGAGAGGCTCTTGCAGTAGTCAACACCAGAAGGACTAAGCCGCCAGGCACTAGGACCATGCGGAAAACTTAGCTAGCAATGTCTGGCGGGGGACAACCCACCCAGCGTCAGGTGACTATCGTCGGTCCGACACTATATAGTGGGCAGTCCCCCATGCCTGCCTTCAGTTCTCCCGCCGGAGACCTGAAGTAGATGTGACAGGACAAGGAGAGGGCTCCTGGAGCCACTGGAAGGCTAAAAGTGGCAGCGGGGGAGGAGGGAGGGGAGGAGGAAAACCTGGCCTACTGCAAGAGCCTCTCTTGATGATTTACTGTTCGATAAGTTCTTCGTAACTGTACTACCCCTTACTAGCTCTTCAGTGCACATACACCAAGGACAGAGTCCCAAGTAGTACAAGTCAGGCAAATACTGATCATGGGAGGCAGGAAAGGTCTGAAGCAGGCAGGGAACTTAGGACAAAAGGCCTTGAAGGACTGCCAGTCCAAAGTCAGCCCTGTGCCTAGAGGCAATGTCCAGACTGTAATGCTTAGTGAAAGTGTGGACAGAGCTCCAAGTAGCTGCCGCACAGATCTCTGCATAGAAACATAGACTTTGACAGCAGATAAGGACCGCTAGGCCCATCTAGTCTGCCCATTTTCCTACCTACAGGATAGGCCGCAGATCCTAGTTAACCAACAGCCTATTTCTTCCTACCCCCCACAAGAATTGCCTTATGTCTGTCCCATGCATTCTTGAAATCTCCCACAGTTTTAGACCCCACAACCTCCTCAGGAAGGCTGTTCCATGCATCCACCACCCTCTCTGTGAAATAATGCTTCCTCACATTGCCCCTAGACACGCCCTCCTATCTTTAAATTGTGTCCCCTTGTTCTTGTAAGTCTCTTTTTCTGAAAGATGCTACCCTCTTGGACTTTGTTGATTCCACTGAGGTACTTAAAAGTTTCTATCATGTCCCCCCTCTCCCTTCTTTCCTCAAGGGTGTACATATTAAGCTCCTTTAGTCTCTCCACATACGGCTTCTCTTGCAGACCCTGCACCATTTTAGTTGCCCTCCTCTGGACTACCTCTATCCTGTCTATGTCCTGCGGAGATGAGGTCTCCAGAACTGGACAGAGTACTCAGATGGGGTCTCACCAACTGTCTGTACAGAGGATAACAACTTCCTGTTTTCTGCTGCTGATGCCTCTCCTATACATCCCAGTATACCCCCAGCCCTCCCTACTGCCTTCTCACATTGACTGCTAACCTTAAGGTCATCTGATATGATTACCCCCAGGTCCCTTTCCTTTTTGTTGTTGTTACTACCTCCCACCCATTGTGTATTCTTCCCCTGGGTTCTTGTTTCCCAGGTACATTATTTTGCGCTTCTTTGCATTGAATCCTAGCTGCCATACTTCTGACCATTCCTCCAACCTTGCCAATTCCCTTTTCATCCTTTCCACGCCTCCTCATGTATCAACCCTGTTGCAGATCTTTGTGTCATCTGCAAAAAGGCATACTTTTCCTTCCAGTCCCTCTGCAATGTCACTGATGAAGACATTAAAAAGGACTGGACCCAATACTGAACCCTGCGGTACCCCACTAGTAACCCCTCTTTCTTCAGAGTGGACTCCATTTACAATTACCTTCTGTGTCCTGTTGTGCAGCCAATGTTTTACCCAGGCTACCACCCTGGGACCCACTCCCAGGCTGGTTAATTTGACTATTAATCTTTTGTGTGGGACTGTGTCAAATGCCTTGCTAAAGTCTAGGTAGGTCATGTCCACAGCCCCCTGGTCTACTACTTTGGTCACCCAGTCAAAGAAATCTATTAGATTCGTCTGACATGACTTTCCCACTGTGAACCCATGCTGCCTTGGGTCCTGTGCTCCACTGGCCTCTAGGTACTCAACTATTCTTTCCTTCAGAAGTGACTCCATCACTTTCCCTACCACAGAGGTCAGACTGACAGGTCTGTAGTTTCCTGCCTCTGTATTGGTCCCACTTTTGTGAAGGGGAATCACATCCGCCTTCCTCCAATCCTCGGGTACCACACCATCCTCCCATGATTTATTAAAAAGAGTAGCCAGTGGTTTCACTAGTTCCTCCCTTAATTCTTTTAGAATTCTGGGGTGAATTCCATCAGGACCCATTGCTTTGTCCACCTTCAGTTTTAGGAGTTCTTGCAGAACCCTTTCTTCTGTGAAAGGACTGGGATCGACCCCCCTATCAAGAGTGCTTCTGTTAATTGGATTAGGCACTTCCCCCTCCTCTTTTGTGAATACTGAGCAGAAATATTCGTTCAGTATCCCTGCTTTTTCACTGTCCCTCTCTGCCCACCCACCGTTCATTCTATTCAGCCTCACTATCCCTCCCTTTGTCTTTCTACGCTCGCTGATGTACCTATAAAAGGTTTTATCCCCTTCTTAACTGAGTTGGCGATCTTTTCTCAGTTTGGGCCTTTGTTATTCTGACTTCCCTCCCTGCTTCCTTCTGCCTTAACTGGTACAGCTCTCTGTCCTGCTCCTTCTGTGTTTCCCTATACTTCCGGAATGCTATCTTTTTCTTCCTGACTTTCACAGCCACCTCTTTTGAGAACCACAGTGGCTTTTTCTTTCGTTTTGATTTGTTTATTTGCTTCACATAAAGGCTTGTTGCCTCTGTGATGGCAGTTTTGATGATTCCCCATTGTTGCTCCACACCTCCTTCTAGCCTGTTTGCTAGTGCTTTTCTGAGGCACTCTCCCATCTTGCCAAAGTCAGCCCTCCTAAAGTCCAGTACCCTCACTTTTGTATGGCTTGACTCTGTAGCCGAGTTTAATGTGAACCACACTGTTTGATGGTCACTTGTCCCCAGATGGCAACCCACTTCTAGATCAGAGATCCTCTCACTGCCCCCGTTTGAGAGTACGAGGTCTAAGATTGCTCCCTCACGAGTGGGTTCTGAAACTAGCTGTCTAATGCCTGCCACCTGTAGGGCATGAAGAATGGCCCTGCTCTTTGATGTGGCTGCAGAAAATGTGCTCCAGTTAACATCTGGCATATTCAGGTCTCCCATCAACAGTATCTCCCCTTTCTCTGCCATTCTAAGAATGCCTTCTATCATATCCTTGTCCATTCCCTCCCCCTGACACGGGGGTCTGTACACAACCCCTGTGCGGATTGTGGTGCCCTTTCCAGTCTCCAAGGTGACCCACAGTGCCTCCTCTCCTCCCTGTTTACTCTTTTGTTCAGTTGCTTTTATCCCTTCTGCAGCAAACACATTTCTGAAACAAGCAGTTGAGTGCCCTTTGACTTCCCCCAGAAGTGGTTAGTTATACTTCTGATAAAACAGAATGCAGTTTGCTAACCATCTGGATAAACACTGTTTAGAAACTGCAGCGCTCTCCCTTTTTGGTGCAAGGGAAACAAAAAGCTGATCTGTTTTTTTGAAGAACTTCATCCGATTTGTGTAATAATGTAAACTTCTGTGCAAATCTAGAGTGTGCAGAAGTGCCTGCCCTTGATTAGAGTGCTCAGGATAATACACCGGCAAGCGAATAGTCCGATTCAAAGTAAACCCAGAAACGACCTTTGGCAAAAACTTAGGATTTGTATGCAGAACCACCAGGTCTCTGTGGAAAATGAAATAGGGCCCCTTACACATCAGGGCCTGAAGCTCGGAAATCCTTTGAGCAAAAGTAATTGCAACTAAAAACAGTGCTTTATAACACAAATAGCGCAGGTCACAAGTCACCGCCGGTTCAGAGGGAGGCAAAATGAGTTTCTCGATGATAAAGTTCAGATCCCATCATGGGACAGGGTTCCTAACCGGGGATTTCAAGTGGAGTTTTCCCTTCAGAAAGGTACAGGAGGCCTTCAACTGAGTCAAAGTTTTGCCTTCGACTGGAGTGTGGTAGGCAAATATGGTAGACAGGTGAACCTTCAGTGAGGAATAGCAGGGTCAGACAGCCATCCATAAAAAAATATTTCTAGCCCTGTTAAGCACGTTTATATCCAGTGAGAGTTCCTGCTGAGACCAGGAATCCTGGGTCCTGCAATCTCCCAGATGCGCTCCCCAGCCCTGACCAGATGCATCTGTCGTCAGGGTCTGAACTGGAGGGGGTGGCTGGAAGGGGACCCCCGGCAGAGACTGTCCAGATCCTGCAACCAGAGAAGGTCCTTTTACATAGGACTGGACACTGGAACTCTGTGATCCAGGTTATCTGATCTCTGATTCCACTGTACGCATATAGTCCACTGCGCAACTCCCATGTGGATCCTGACCAAGGGTACCGTTAAAAAGGCCACCGCCATGAGACCTAGGAGGTGATGGAACATTCTGGCCATAGTCCAACAGCTGGAGGACACAAGCCAAGTTTGCCTCTGTAGTGTTTCAGCCCTGTCTAAAGGGAGCAAGACCTGACCCTGTGTAGTATCCAATACTGGCCCAATAAATTGGAGGCGCTGGGAAGGAGTAAGACAAGACCTGGATTAATTCATCATGACCCCCACCCTGTAGAACAGGTCCAGGGTAGCTGCCAGAGAGGCCTCCAGGCCATCCCTTGACGGAGCTGACAGAAGCCAGTCATTGAGGTACGGGAACACACAGTGGCCCTGATGCCGCAAGGCCACTGCCACTACCGCCAGGCACTTGGTGAAAACTCTGGGGGCCGAGGAGATGCCAAAGGGGAGGGCTCTGAATTGGAAATGCTCCCCTTGGACAGTAAACCGAAGGAAGTGGCGGTGGGCAGGGAAAATAAGGATATGCAGGTAAGCATCCTGCATGTCCAGAGTGCAGAGCCAGTGTCCCTGGTGGAGCAGTGGCAACAATCCTGAGAGAGTCAGCATGCGAAAAGTACAGTTACGTAGGAACTTACCGTAACAGTAGATCTTCGAGAGAGGTTCCTTCAGCAGGTCATCACAAGTAGGACTGACATTGGGCCGGACGGCAGACTTTTCTAGCAATCACTGATGGGGGGACCGCCCACCTGTCACATGACAGATGTTAGCGTGACAGTATATAGTGGGCGTCCCACGCCCGCCCTCCAGTTCTCCCGCCGGAGCCAGGAAGAGGCCTAACAGCAGGAGCGAACAGGATTGGAAACCCTGTAAAAATTAAAATGAGGGGAAGGAAGGAGGGAAAAATATGACCTACTGAAGGAACCTCTCTCGAAGATCTACTGTTACAGTAAGTTCCTACATAACTGTACTATCTTACTTGGAGAGGGTTCCTTCAGTAGGTAATCACAAGTAGGACTGAGTCCCAAACAGTTCCTCTAAGGAGAGACCGTGACAAACTAGGAAGGGGCAAAACAAAATCCACGGAAAAGACCGAGGTCCGAAAAGGACCCAGCCTAGGACAACAGACCCTGCAGGACAGCTAGGCCAAAGCCAGCCCTTTGCCTAGAAGCAATGTCCAAACTGTAATGTTTGCTAAAGGTATGGACAGAACTCCAAGTAGCAGCAGCACAAATATCTGCTGCAGAAACATTACGAAGTAAGGCTGCAGAAGTAGCCATGCCCCTAGTAGAATGACCCCTGATAACACCCGGAAGGGGGTTGTCATACTTTTGATAACAGTATCTGATGCAGTTGCCCAACCATTTGGAAAGGCCCTGCTTGGAAACCGGTTTGCCTCGAGTTCGAGACGCGAAGGACACACAAAATTGGTTGCAAGAGCGAAAGTCCTTGGTTCGGTGTGTGAAACACTGGAGAATCCGGTGCACATCCATCGTATGGAGGAGTGCCTCACCCCTGTTAGCGGGAGCCAGATAATATACCTGAAGTTCTACCGACTGGTTCAGAGTAGCTTCCGACACCACCTTTGGAAGGAACCTCGGATGGGTTCTGAGAACCGTCCTGTCCCGGTGAAAAATAAGGTAAGGCCCCTTACAAGCCCACGCGTGAAGCTCTGAAATTCTTCGAGCTGAAATGATGGCAACCAAACGCCTTCCAAGATGGGAAGCGTAGGTCACAGCTCATTGCTGGTTTGAAAGGAGGCAAGGTGAGCTTTTCCAGGACGAAATTCAGGTCCCATGGTGGTGCTGGGCTGTGGATGGGGGGGTTTCAGATGGAGAATCCCTTTCAAAAAAGTCTGAGATATCCAACTGAGCCACGGGTTTACCATCCACCAGCTCATGGTACGCCGAGATAGCAGAGAGGTGCACTTTCAGAGAGGAATAGGCTAGACCCAAGTCCAATAAGTGAAGAAGGTATTCCATGATTTGTGGGGCCGGGCAAGAAAAAGGGTTCCAGCCCTTCACGGTCATCCAAATGGAAAACCGCTTCCACTTCACTGCATAAGTGGAATGGGTGGAAGGTTTTCTGGCTTCAACAACGATCTGTGCCACTCTAGAGGGCACACCAAAGCAAGAGATGGCTACGTTTGCAGGAGCCATGCATGCAGATGCAGGGTCCTGAGCCCTGGATGAACCAGACGACCCTGATCCTGAGTAAGGAGGTCACGTGTCAATGGAAGTGGAACCGGTGGTTCCCTGGATAGCTGCTGAAGCAGTGGGAACCAAATCTGTCTTGGCCAAAGAGGAGCGATGAGAATCACCTTGGCCTTCTTCGTCTGTAGTTTGAGGAGGACACACTGCAGAATGGGAAAAGGAGGGAAGACGTACAAAAATTTCCCTGTCCAGGATAGAGACAATGCGTTGCTCCAGAAAGCACCTGGCTCTGGAACGAGCGAGCAAAACTTGGGAAGTTTTTCGTTGAATTGAGAGGCGAATAGGTCGAGTTCCGGCCGACCCCAATTTTGGAAGATGGATTCCGCCACTTCCTGATGAAGTTCCCACTCGTGAGCAGGGGTCCTTGACTGCTGAGACTGTCCACCAGGACGTTTAGAATGCCCAGTACGTGCACGGCCACTAGGGACAAGTGATGCAGGACTGCCCAGTTCCACACCCTGGTCGCTTCCCTGCAAAGAGGGTATGACCGGGTCCCTCCTTGTTTGTTGATGTACCAAACCACCGACATGTTGTCCATTTGAATCAGCAGTGTTCCCTCGAAGAGCAGGGGTTGAAAGGCCTGTAAGGCATACAAGACCGCCCTGAGCTCTAGAACACTGATGTGAAGAGAAAGCTCCAAGCCGGACCAAAGTCCCAGGTTTGGTGATCCCCCAGGTGCGCACCCCATCCCATGTTCAAGGCATCCATGGTGAGAGTGGCTACGGGCGCTGGTCTTTGAAACGGGAGACCCAAGGATAGATTGTGTGGATTCATCCATCATAGAAGATCCTTCCGGACCGCTGAGGAGATGAGAACCAGATGGTCCAGATCATCCAAAAGCTGGTCCCACTGCACCCACAGGGACCACTGAGACATCCTCAAGTGAAACCTGGCTAGGGGAACAGTACAGGGGGAAGCTGCCATGAGGTCTAATAGGTGAAGGACATCCCTGGCCGGAATGGTCCGGGCAAGACGCCACCTTGGTGGCCTGGTGGACCAGAGTCTCCACTCTGTCTGGAGGAAGGAAAGCTCTGCACTGGACCGTGTTGAGGACCACCCTAATAAACTGAAGTCTCTGGGTGGGAATGAGGTATGACTTGGGCACGCAGACAGTGATCCCAAGTCGAATGAACAGGTCCAGGGTAAATGACAGAGCCCCCAATAACGTATACCTGGAAAGGGCCGCTAGTAGCCAATTGTCCAGGCTGGGAAACACTGCAATACCCCTGTGGTGTAAAAACGCCGCCACCACCGCAAGGCACTTGGTAAAAACCTGAGGTGCCGAAGACATGCCAAAGGGGAGTGCTTGGAACTGGAAGTGCTTCCTCTGGAACATGAACCGCAAGAACCGACGGTGGTTGGGGAAAATAGGGATACTGCATGTAGGTAGGTAACCAGCATATCTAGGGCGCAGAGCCAGTGATTCTCCAACAGCAGTGGCAGAAAGCTCTGCACTGTCAGCATGCAAAACTTCTTGTACTCGACAAAATGATTCAGCAGAGATCTAGTATGGGTCGGAAATCCCCGTTCTTTTTCAGAACCAGGAAAAAATGGTAGTAGAAGTCTTTCCCTGTTTGCCTTGGAGGGACTCGCTCGATCGCTTGTTTTAGCAAGAGCGAATTTATTTCCTTTTGGATGAGGAAAGCCTGGTCCCGAGAGTATGATGACTTCACCGGAGGGTTTCCCAGAGGAATTTACAGGAACTCCATAGTGTGACCAGAGGCCACTATTTGCAGGACCCACTTGCCGGAGGTAATCGCCATCGACTCCTGCACGTGGAGAGCGATCCCCCCCAAGAGGCTGAGGAGGCAGTGGGGCCGGGAAGTCAAGAGGGAGTGGTCTGTCAGGGGAAGACCCCCTGACAGACGGAGATTCTTGGAGGCGGGGGGTAACGGTACCCATGGCCTTCCACTTGCCTTGGCGACGCGAGTGGATCTCCCCTGCCGCCAGGTCCTCTTCCGAAAGGGTCGCTGCTGTCTACGTTGAGGAGCACCCGATCAGTACATCGACCAAACAGAACTAAGGGCAACACCCTTGTCCTGTAGTTCTGTAATTATGTCTTTAGTATCGCCCCCAAAAAGTACCAAGCCCTGGAAAGGAGTGTCCTGAATCGCCGACTGAACCTCGTTAGCAAGGCCAGAGCGGCGAAGCCAGGAGTGCCATCTCAGGGCCACGGCAGTCACTGAGGTACGGGCCACGGAATCAACCGAATCGTAGGTGGCCCGTAAAGCATGCCTACAAGAGGAGAGGCTAGTTCCTTGGCGAAGTTCTCCTGAGAGGTGAAGGGATCCATAGACTGGACCTTTGCCTCCAACCTGGCCATGGTCGCTTTTTGGTAGGACACCATATGGGCCACGTAACTGGGGGAGCGGAGCGCACATGTAGCCAAAGAATAGACTTTTTTGCCAAACTGGTCCATCTGCCTCGACTCCTTATCTGAAGGAGTAGTGCTCAAGTGCTTGGGCGCAGTGGAGCGATCATGAGCCACTGAAATGACCACGAAGTCTGCCTTCAGATGGGTCTTCAAAAAAGGAGCACCCTTAGGCGCCCGGTAAAGCCTGTCCGCCCGCTTGGGGACAGCCGGGATAGAGTGAGACATCTGCCAGACGGTGGTGGTGAGGTCTCGTTGGGGGGCCATCCACGGAGGAACTGGGACTGGAGACAGGGACTCCAAATCGAGGTGCTCCGTGAGACGCTGTCTCATTGGGTCCTGTTCCTCCAACTCCCAATCGAAATAATCTCTGAGGGCCCTCAAGAGATCCGAGAAGGAAGGATCCTCAGGTGGTGATTTCGGTGAGGTCTTGCCTCTCGGCTCGGGTTCCTTCACAATTTCCTCCTCCAAAGAGTTCTCTCTCCCATCAGAACTATCGTCGGCCTCCTCCACTGGACAACATTCAAAGCGAGACAGGGGAACGTCCAGTCGAGGCTTCCCCGAGAAGTGGACAATCAGACCCGAACTGCTCGGGGAAGGTGACCTATGAAGCGGCGGAGGTGGGAGTCTTGCTTCTAGGTCCAAAACCAACTCCGACCTCTCTCCCTGTCACCAAGACTGTAAGAAAGAATTGAAACCCGGCGTAGCTGGAGGGGGTGGAGGAGGAGTTGGATGAGTCTGGGAGGAAGGAAGAGGTGGAGGGGGAACAGCAACTGGCGGAGGGTAATACCCATGCGGACCCATGTAATGGGTATATGGATGATAACCCTGATAAAACTGTCCCACTGGACTCCATCCAGGAGCGGGAACCTCCGGGTAAAGATCCCCAGGATACCCGTGTGAGTAATGGGGGACAGTGAGGGGACAGTTATAGTACCCTGTCGTCAGCATTGACGTCGGGGGAACCCATGTCGGACCTGCTGTAGTATATATTAAATTGGGTCCGGCGTCGGAACAGTCCATGTTATAGGAACTGACGTCGGCACCGGCGCCACCCGATCGGGTGCCGTAAAAGGATCCTGCGTTGGAGGGGCCGGCGTCGGCACCGGACGAAGGGTCTCAGTGGCAGGAGTCTGATCCGGCGTTGGGGCCAACGGAATAGGCCTGACCACCGGGCCCAGCAACGGGACTGTTGTAGGGACCGGCGATGGAGGTGCCGGCGGTCCTGGCATCGGGACTGCTGTGGTAACGGGCGGCGCTGGAGTTGCCAGCGGACCCAGCATCGGAACTGTAGTGTCTGGCGGCACTGGAAGAGCCTGCAGTCCGTCCTCGGGCTGAGGAGGGGCCTCCAAGGAAAGGCTGTCTGGCCAAGGAGGAGCCTCTTGATCCTGGTCCCCAGCGGGGGAGTGTGGGTAAGAACCCCCGAAATCTGCTAGTTCCCCAGTGACCCCTTCCGCCTCGCCAGACGTGTCTGAAGTAGAATGAGAGGACACGGGCGAGGGAATAACAGGAGGAAGTGGGGCTGTCTCCCTTCGGTCCCGGTGGATGTCGGTAGCGCCAGAAGGCCCCGACAGGGGAACCAAGCCCATGCAGTCATCGGGAACGGCCGACTTAACGGGCATGGTCAGGGACAGAACCCCTGGTCGACTTAACGACAGAGGCCGGGCGACTGCCCCCAGCCGGGGGAGTCGACTTAACGGCCACCGGGTGGTCTCCGGAGGAGCCAGAGGCCAACTTACTGGCTAGTGCAGCGTGGTCGCCGGAGAAGCCAGTGGCAGACTTATCTGCATGAAGTTTCTCCTTACCTGGGTGCTTCGACGGTGGCTGGGCCTTGCTGGTAGAGGGCCTGACGCCTGCGGAGCGAGCCCACTCCGTCTTCTCGTGTTTTTTAGGGGAAGATTTGTCGGACGAGTCCTTAAGCTTGTCCATCTTCTTCTCAAGCGAAAGTAGATGGGCCTTGAGAAGATGGGCCTCCAACACCTGCTGTCTCTGCTTTTTGGTAGCCTGACTGAAGGACTAACAGTCGGGGCAGGAGGAGACTGGATGGTCTGGGCCTAGGCAGATGACGCACTTGGAATGCCCGTCTTTGTGCGGTATCTGAGTGCCACACTTGGAGCACTTTTTCTTCGGAGAAGACATGAACTATTTAATACTAAAAGATGAAATAGTGAGTTTTTAGAAAAACCGCACAAAATAATACCTTCTGACGGCTGCTGAATGGTCTGCAAAGCAACTAGCACGAGGCGATGGCGGGAAAGAACTGGAGGGCGGGCATGGGGGCAGCCCACTATATACCGTCACGCTGACGTCTGTCACGTGACGTCAACTGGGCGGTCCCCCCATCAGGGACTGCTAGAAAAGTCTGCCGTGCGGCCCAACATCAGGCGACGTCAGTCTTACTTGTGATGACCTACTGAAGGAACCCTCTCAAAGTAAGAACCTTTTGTACTCTATGTACAGGTTGAGCATGCGGCGGTCCAGTATCGGACAAAGGTCTCCCGTCTTTTTTGGGACCAGGAAAAAATGGGAGTAATACCCCCTTTCCTGCTTGCCCCTGAGGAACAGGCTTTATGGTGCACTTTCGCAACAGATTCACAGTCTCCTCTCTGATGAGCCGAATGCGACCTTGCAAGTAATGAGAGTGACCTGGAGGGTTTCCTGGAGGTCGCTCTATGAACTCTAGCATGTGACCTTGAGCTACTAGCTAAAGGACCCAAGTGTCTGTCGTGATTGCCTCCTACCCAGGCAAGTGACTGATGAATCTGCCCCGACTGGCTCCTTCAGAACTGGTGGTGGGGAGTGTGTGTGTGTTTTGGGGGGGTGTCAGGCCGTGAGTCACGAGGTGGTTGGTTGGGGAGTGCCGCACCCGAACTTCTGTGCGACTTGGCAGGGGAGGGAGGTAGAGGCAGATGAGGGAGACCGACGTTTTCCCTGACGTTTGGAAGGCTGATGTCTTTTCTGGCACCTTTGCTGATGACGAAAAGGCTGCCGAGACTTAGGGTTGGTGTGGTATAGGGAGTGCACCGAACACAGGGCCTTCCCTTGCTCCCGCAGATTGGCAATAATGTCCTTAACATCCCCCCCAAAGAGCACCGCCCCTCAAGGAGGTGCCCATGATAGAGGCTTGCACATCCTGGGTGAAACCAGACACCTGCAACCATGAGTGTCTGTGTAGACAGATCGCCATCGCAGTGCTTCTGGCAGAGGCATCGACGACGGCGCAAGTCGCTCGTAAGGTGTGGCGGCAGGTAATCTCTGCCATCTTAACTGTCTACTGAATCTTAGCCTTGGCTTCAGAATTCTGCAAGGCCTCAAAGTAGAGCTTTCAACTGGCTCAGAATGGACTTCTGGAAGCAAACCATATGGGCTACATTATTCAGAGCCCGCACTGCTAAAGTAGAGGATGAATAGACCTTATGCCCAAATAGGTCCAGCTGCCTTGAATCCTTGCCAGGAGAGGAAGTATTCGTGCTTAGGCTTAATGGAGCAGTCGTGAGGCGCACTGACAATCACCAAATCCGCTTTGGGGTGGTTAAACATGTGGTCTTTCCCCTCTGGTGCATGGCATATGTCCGCCTTCTTGGAAGTAGCGGCGACAGAAGACTGTTGCTGCCATACAGTAGTGGCCAAATTGTTGTGAGGCCCCGTCTGGGTGGGGGGAGGGGATGACGAGGGTTCAACTCCAAGAGGTCAAAGTGCTCTGACAACCTCAGTCATTGGGAATCCTGCTCCTCTGTCTTACAGCCGTTGGCGTTCTGAATCTTCATGAGGATGTCCATAAAGGAGGGGTCCTCTGGAGGAGACTTAGGGGTCTCCTTAAGCCTGGGTTCCTCTAGCTTAGGTGACTCGTAGCCCAAGGAAGAAGAGGAAGAGTTTAATTCGGAACTTGGCAAAGGGTTCTTATCTGGAGACATAGACCTTTGACAGGGGGTCATCCTTTCGAGGCTCAGCCCGCCCACGACCCTGGTCCTCTACGGCGGAGGCAT
Organism: Neoceratodus forsteri; assembly: GCA_016271365.2. Classification (NCBI taxonomy): domain Eukaryota; kingdom Metazoa; phylum Chordata; order Ceratodontiformes; family Ceratodontidae; genus Neoceratodus; species Neoceratodus forsteri. Next base: position 662,767,654 of record CM057458.1, read on the forward strand.
CCAGTGTGTGCCCGGAAGTAGACTGGAGTGTTTGGAAGGCTGTGGCCAAAGTGGCAGCAGGCACTGGTCAGAAGGACTGGTGCCAGACTTCGTGTCAGGGCCATGCGGCAGAACAAACGCCCAACTTGCCAGCCAAACCACCCAACTTAGTCTCTGAGTCAGGTTTGAAGGGCCTAAGGGTGGAAATAGCCTCCAAATCCTTGACCAGCTCGGATTTGGGGGGGGGGGGCAAAGGCTGCGGTCTGGCCAGAGCGGTGATCTCTGTGCTGGCACAGGGCCGCTCAACGGCAGCGGCCTCCAAAGCTGGCTGTGGCCTGGTCCCAGGTCTTCTTGTCCCGCTTGTGCTTCTTCTTGGAGGAGTGGGAGCCAGAAGAGCCCCCAGGAGACGAAGAAGTGCTCCGCACCAGCTGCAGCTCTTTTTCCATGGAAGCGAGTTTTAATTTCAAAAGATGGGATTCCAGGGCTTGCTGACGGCGTTTCCACGTGGCCTGGTTGAACTTCAGGCAGGCCTCAAAATCCTCGGTGTCGTGTTCAGGCCCAGGCAGATGAGACACGAGGTATAGAAACATAGAATCTGACGGCAGATAAGGACTGCTTGGCCCACCTAGTCTGCCCATTTCCCTACCTGGTGGATAAGCTGCAGATTGTAGTTAATCAACAGCTTACTTCCTCCTACCCTCCACTAGAAGTGCCTTATGTCTATCCCATGCATTCTTGAATTCTCCTACTGTTCCTGATTCCACACCCTCCTCAGGAAGGCTGTTCCACGCATCCACAACCCTCTCTGTGAAAAAACACTTTCTATTATTACTGCTGAGCCGTCCCCCCTGTCTTCATATTGTGCCCCCTTGTTCTTGCACATCTCTTTTTCTGAAAGATGCTACCCTCTTGTACTTCAATTCCCTTGAGATACTTGAAAGTTTCTATCATGTCCCCCCCTCTCCCTCCTTTCCTCAAGGGTATACATACTAAGCTGCTTTAGTCTCTCCTCGCATGTCTTCTGGTGCAGACCCTGCACCATTTTGGTTGCCCTCCTCTGAACAGCTTCCATCCTGTCTATGTCTTTGCAGAGATGGGGTCTCCAGAATTGCATGCAGTACTCCTGATGGGGTCTCACTAACCGTCTGTACAGAGGGATAACAACTTTCCTGTTTTCTACTGTTGATGGCTCTCCCTATGCATCCCAGTATCCCCCCAGCCCTCCTTACTGCCTTCTCACATTGCTTGCCCACCTTTAGGTCATCTGATATAATTACTCCTAGGTCTCTTTCGATTTTTGTTATTATCACACCCCTCATTGTGTACATTTCCCCTGGGTTTTTGTTTCCCAGATGCATTACTTTGCATTGAATCTGAGCTGCCATATATCTGACCATCCCTCCAACCTTGCCAAGTCCCTTTTCATCCTTTCCACCCCACCTTGTGTTTCAACCCTGTTACAGATCTTTGTGTCATCTGCAAAGAGACATACTTTTCCTACCAGGTGCTCTCCAATGTCACTTAGAAAGACATTAAAGAGTACCAAACCCTGCAGTACCCCACTAGTTACCCTCCTTTCTTCACTGTGGACTCCGTTTACTATTATCCTTTGTGTCCTGTTGTCCAGCCAGGCCACCACCCTGGGACCCACTGCAAGGCTGGCTAACTTGTATATTAATCTTTTGTGTGGGACTGTGTCAAATGCCTTGCTAAAGTCTAGGTAGGCCATATCCACAGCCCCTCTCTGGTCTACTACTTTGGTCACCCAGTCAAAGAAATCCATTAGGTTCATCTGACATTACCTTCCTGCTGTGAAACCATGCTGCCTTGGGTCCTGTACCTCACTGGCCTCTAGGTACTCAATTCTTTCCTTCAGAAGTGATTCCATAATTTTTCCCTACCACTGAGGTCAAACTAACTGGTCTATAGTTTCCTGCCTCTGCCCTGTTCCCACTTTTGTGAAGTGAAATCACATCTGCCCTCCTCCAGTCCTCAGGTACCACCCCATCCTCCCATGATTTGTTAAAGAGAGTAGTCAGTGGCATTACTAGTTCTACCCTTAGTTCATTTAGAATTCTGGGGTGTATCCCATCAGGCCCCATTGCTTTGTCCACCCTCGGTTTCAAGAGTTCTTTCAAAACCCTTTCTTCTGTGAATGGACTGGTATCGACCCCCCTATCCAGAGTGTTTCTCTTCTTTGGTTAAGGTACCTCCCCCTCCTCTTCCTTTGTGAATACTGAGCAGAAATATTCGTTCAGTATCCCTGCTTTTTCACTGTCATCCTCTGCACATATTCCTTCCCCTTTATTAAGTCTCTGTATCCCTCCCATGGTCTTTTTTCGCTCCCTAATGTACCTATAAAAGGTTTTATCCCCCTTCTTAACACTGTCTTTTCCTCACTTTAACATCCCCCCCCAAAGAGCACCGCCCCTCAAGGAGGTGCCCATGATAGAGGCTTGCAGTTTGTGCCTTTGCTATTCCGACTGTCTTTCCTGCCTCCTTCTGCATTAACTGATAAAGTTCTCTGTCCTGTTCCTTCTGTGTTTCCTTATATTTCCAGAATGCTATCCTTTTCTCCTTAACCTTCCCTTTCACCTCTTTTGAGAACCATAGTGTTTTTTTCCTCCATTTTGTTTTGTTGATTTGCTTCACACAAAGGCTTGTTGCCTCTGTGATGGCTGTTTTGATTACTCCTCATTGTTCCTCCACCTCTCCTTCCTGCCTGCTTGATAGTGCTTTTCTGAGGCACTCTCTCCTGTTCCCAAAGTCAGCCCTCCTAAAGTCCAATACTCTTGTTTTTGTAAGGCTTGACTCTATGGCTGTGTTTACTGTGAACCACACTATTTGGTGGCCACTTGTTCCCAGATGGCTACCTAGGCCGCCTTTACCCGGTGCATCTGTTTGGCTACAGCGCACTTGTCTTTGTGAGAACTGGAAGGAGTTGGAGGAAGATATGCAATCCAATGTACAAAATTTCTGATTTTTAAGAAAAATAAAGACATTTTTAAAGATCTACTTATCTAAAATGGTGGTTGACTCTAGCAGTGTTCTGCGAAGTCTGACATACGCAGGTCGATGGCAGAAAAGAACCACCCACTACACAGCATTGGACCGACATCGGTCATGTGATGCCAGGTGGATGGTCCACCACTAGACACTGCTAGCTAAGTTTTCCGTGTGGTCCTAGTGCCTGTCGGCTCAGTCCTTACGGTGTTACCTACTGCAAGAGCCCTCTTGAAGTAAGATCCGTTTGCCCTAAGGAATTTGGGGGAGTATTGGATTTAGTTGAGGCCAATCTCCTGGAGGACCCCAACATGGTCAAGCGAAAGTGCTGTGACTGGGAAGGAGGAGGACTGGGACCTATGTTTTTCCTTGTCCAGTGCTTGCGCTTCCCTGAAGATTTGTCCCGGGGCTGGACTGTAGGCGAATCAGAGGACTGAGCCTAGTAGGTCAAAGACTGGGCCTGTGCGACCTGAGGTTGGGCCTGGGAGGCCTGCAAAGAGTGTGCCTGTTGTTCCGGCTCCACTGAGGCAACCTTCAGCTTGAGCAAGTGCCTTTCAAGGGTCTGCTGGCAGTGGGTGGTGGCGTTGAACCTCTGGCAAAACTCACAAGACTCTACATTACGGTCCGGGCCTAGACAAAAAATGGCAAGCTGAGTGGCCATCCTTCTTAGGAATTTGCTGGCGACAGGCACACATGTTGCGATGCTCCACAGAAGAGGGAGAAGATGAGATACACGAAAAAAAAACACCATTAAAGGATGGGGAAAAACTAAGGTGAGAAATAAAACAACCAATGACATGAAAATGGCGACAAACAGTGGCGGTTTCCTTGCAGATCCGATGTGACTAGGTCAACGGCAGGAAAGAACTGGGTGGGACATGCGGGGCCGCCTACCTATGTAGAGTGGCTGACGTCAGTGCATGACATCGGAGGTTGGCGGCCCCCTTTGGTAGACTGCTAGCTAGAAATATTTCCATATGGTCCTAGTACCTGATGGCGGAGTCCTACCTGTAACAGCCTGCACCAAGAGATTCCCCTGACATAAGATTAGGTGGTTCGCCACCTCCTGATGCAGGGACTACTTGTGCAATGTCTCGCCCACCCAGCTGAAAGCATCTGCCAGCTGTCTGCTCCTGCAACGTAAATCACCAGATCTGCACCCATGCTGCATACAAGGGTCCAGCTATGGAGGGCCTCCCAATAACGGAAGAGAGTGCGTACTGTTCTGCCTGTTCAGGCAGAACATGGTCGTGGTATTACTCATCTGGAATTCCATAGCCTGACCCTTGACAAGGGGAGCAAATTATATCAGAGCTAGCCACAATGTACAGAGCTCCAGCAGGCTGATGCAGTGACAGAACTCCCTGGGTGACCAGAAAGTACAGTTATGTTAGAACTTACTTTAACAGCAGATCTTTGAGAGGATCTCCTGCAGCAGGCCACACTGGTAGGACTTCACCACGCACTAGGACCACACAAACTTTCTAGCTAGCAGTCTACCAAAGGGGGCTGCCTACCACCACCAACACCCTCTGACATCAGCCTATCTTGTAAGAGTGAGTGGCAAACATTGCCTCCTCAGTTCTCTTGCCAGAGACCAAAATCAACAGCACGCCAGGGGAACTGGGCAGGTATCCGAGATAACCACAGAAAAGGAAGTAGAAGGTTCTCCTACATGGAAGAGGAGAGCTAAGCAGAAGACCCAGGAAGGATAGAAAAAGGGGGAAAGAGGGAGGGAAAGCATGGCTACTACAAGAGATCCTCTCGAAGATCTACTGTTATGGTAAGTTCGCAGGCAACTGTATTATCTTACTTCAAGAATATCTCTTGCAGCATGCCACACCAGTAGGATGAGTCCCAAGCAGTTCTGGCAACTACTGACAGACAGGACAGGAGACTGGCCATAAGGACCTAAAAGAGGAGGCCTTGAAGCACAACCAGGCCGAAATTAGTGCTACGCCTAGAGGCAATGTCCAGACTATAATGTTTAGTAAAGGTGTGGATAGAGCTCCAAGTATTTTATTTATTTATTGAAATGTTTCACCAGGAGGACACACTGAACAACAAGTTGCTCATCTCACGGAGCGACATGGGGGGAGGGGTTACACAAGGTTGTGAAGGATGATCAGTTACAATAGTATGTGGGTAGTAAAAACAATATAACATTGTAAGATTGTGCAACAGTAAGTTGGAACACAAGGTATTGTGCAATAAACAGTAGAGAAACATTGGGTAAATTACAATACATGTCCAAAATCATACAAAAGAACATGTGAACGTACAAAACCTATAGAACCATTTATAGTGCATGAGTGTACCAGGAACAGGCTCAAGGTAGTACGCAAGTGCTGTTACAGTAAAAAGGAATGGGGTTAGGTTGTGCACACTGGTGACCGAGAAGGGCAGGTGGGGGGGGCAAGAACTGAATATGAAAGAGGTAGCTATTTCGATTTCCTTCAGGATGTCGAGAACCTGCTGGGGTGGGGGTCATGGTAGGAAGGCAGAAACTGGGGACAGGTATTAAGGTGGATTAAAGCAGTAACAGCTGAGGGAAAGATAATTGTGCAGGGCAGAGGTAAGGGAGTAGTTGGAGGAGTGTCGTATTTCGGGGGGGGGGGATTCCAAATTTTAGGGAAACGATGGACAAAACCAGTCTGACCGATGAGGGTGGAGCGGTGAGAGATCGTCAAGGTGCAGGCATCATTTGGTCTGCAAGAGTGAGTGGGGCGCGGTGGAGTGGACAGCAAGGATGAGAGATAGGAGGGAAGCCCCCCTCCCCAAACCAGAATTTGGAGGTTAGTTTGCCACAGTGAGAGACGTGTCTGTGAGACAGTGGAAGGAAGGTTAGAGAGCAATAGAGTTCACAGTGGTGGGAGTGGGAAGTGGAATCGATAGCAAAGCGGCAGAAAGCGTTAAAGAGAGTGTCCAACTTGGTCAGGGGAGATTTGGGAGCAGCACCACAGACTACGTTGCAGTAGTCAAAGATGTGGAGTATCTTGTGGACAATTTTGCGCCTCGCAGTCAGCGGGATCTAACTACGATTCCTGTACAGAGCACCAAGCTTGGGGCGCAGTTTCTTCAGGATAGCAGCGATATGCACAGCGAAGTTGAGGTGCTGGTCCAGCCAAACTCCCAGATATCGAAATGAGGAGATGTCCTCCAAGATGATCCCATCAAGGGTGTGGAAGGTGGGTAGGGCCGGAAGCCTAGTGTCTCTTCCTGGTGCCAAAGGTCATTGAGACTGTCTTCTTGGCATGTAGAAAAAGCTGATGAGAAGTAAACCAGAGCTGAACTTGGTTGAAGTCATGCTGTAAGCTGGTTTGCACAGCAGCAGGGTTTTTGCCGGAACTGTACAAAACAGTATCATTAGCGTACATGTGGATAGAAGAGGATGAGTAGGCTGTGGGAAGATCATGAAGGAAAATGGATAAGAGTAGCAGCTGCACAGATCTCTGAGGCCGAAACGTTCCTAAAACATGCCACACAAGTGGCCATGCCTCTGGTAGAACAGCTATGAACCATCCCAGGATGATCTTTACCTTACTTCTTCTAACAGAAAATGATACAGCTGGATAACCACTTGGATAAATGCTGTTTGGACACCAGAACACCCTCTTTCCCAGGAGCGAAGGGAAACAAACAATTGGGAGGACTTCCTACAGTCCCTTGTCCGGAGTGTGCAGTATCTCAAAATTCTATGCACATCCAAAGTATGGAGCAATGCTTCCCCTGGATTGGCATGTTCTGGAACATAAACAGGCAGGTGGATGGACTGATTTAGAGTCAACTTGGACACCACCTCGGGAAGAAACTTAGGGTTAGTACGCAAAGTCACTGTCTTTGTTGAAAATCAGATATGGCTGCTCACACCCGAGCACCTGAATCTCGGAAATCCTTCGAGCAGAAGTAGTAGCAACTAAACCGAACGCTTTCCACGACAGACGGCGTGGCTCGCAACAAGTTCAAAAGGAGGCAGGGTGAGCTTTTCTAACAAAGTTTAAGTCCCAAGATAGGACAGGATTGCGGGACTGGGGACTTCAACTGTAGGATGCCTCTCAAAAATGTGCAAGATACGTCAAGTTGGGCCACACTGACAGGTACATGGTAGGCAGAGATGGCTAAGATATGTACAGATAGAGTAACTTCAGCCCAGAGTCTGAGAGAGAGTGCAAATACTCCAAGATCTGGTTCACCGGACAGGTGAAGGGCTCTACGTGGTGCGATGTAGCCCACAAAACAAAACGCTTCCACTTCATGGAATAGGTGGCCCTGGTGGATGGTTTCCTAGCTGCCACCAACAAATCTGCCACCCCACAGGATACCCCAAACCTCGTTATGTCTACATGCTCAGGAGCCAAGTATGAATGTGGAGAGATCCAAGGTCTGGATGGACCAGGGTGCCCTGCTCCTGGGACAGCAAACCTATGCATAGGGGCAGGGGCACCAGAGGGTCCACTGCCAGCTGCTGAAGCAAGGGGAACTAGATCTGACAAAGCCATAAGGGGGCGATTATGATCATAGTTGCCCCTTCCATCTGAAGTTTGACCAGAACCCTCTGAAGGAGCAGAAAGGGAGGGAAGGTGTACAGTAATCTTCATTTCCAAGAGAGGGACAATGTGCCTCACCAGAAAACTCCAGGATCTTGAGCGAGCAAGCAGAAAAGCGGCAGTTTTGCATTAAGTGGGGATGCAAATAGCTCCAACTCTGGATGACCCCCATTGGTCAAACAGCTCTTCCACGACGGAGGTCAGAAGTTCCCACTCGTGAACCCGTGACTGAGACAGACAGACTGCCCAGCAAGATGTCTTGGTCGCTGGGAACATGGAAGACTGAGAGCTCCAGGCCATGATCTACTGTCCAATACCAGACCCTCATTGCTTTGCTTTCACACAGAGGGTATGAGCGAGTCCCTCCCTGTTGGTTGATCTAATGAACCACACTGGTGTTGTCCATCTGAATCAACAGTTGGCCCAGGGAGAGCTGGGTCTGGAAGGCCTGCAAGGCATACAGAGCTGCTCACATCTCCAAGGCGTTTATGTGGAGTTCTGCCTCCACCATGGACCACGTCCCTTAAGTCTGGTGGGCACCCAAGGTGAGCCCTCAACCGAGGCCTGAGGCATCTGTCGTGAGGATTTGCCATGGGGGAGGAATGAAGAATGGATCCCCTCCCCACCAAAGACCAGACTACCTCGGCAGAACGCAAACTACGAAGGGCATCTAGCAGGTGGAGTGGAACTTCTCACACCCCCATTTAGCCGTAACCCTTCCCTCAAAAGGAACTGCGTCTGACATCAATATGCGTCATCGAACATCAATATATGAAAATATTCTGTATAAAAGTAAAACAGAGTTACAAGGAGTCTATACTAGGAATTGTCAGATGAACAAAGGGCAACTGCCCATGGTGTCCATCTCCTGCACTAGCAGGTTATCCGATACCTAAAGGTGATAGTAAATGTCCATCTAACTTATGTTTGAACATGAAGAGAGTTTTGGCTTCAACCACCTCCCTAGGTCAGTTATTCCACAGGGGTATTATCCTTTGAGTATAGAAAAATATTCTGTTATTCCTCTTAGGATAGGTTAGCATTAGCTGATGACCATGACTTCTAAGGGATAAGTCTCCAATTACTGACTAGGCCCAGATCTCCCATTAGTTGACTATCCCTTGATATGTGGTACATTTGTAAGAGGTCGTGTCCCCCCCCCCCCAAGTTCATCTGAGTTCCAATGGGTAATGCTGCAGCTAAGTACGCCTCTGTTTGTAACTCATATTGCCTAGACCATCTACCAGTTTGGTCACTCTCCTCTGGACTCCCTCCAATCTTACAACATCCCTTCATAAACATGGGTTCCACAGTGGCGAGCCATAATCCAAGTGAGGCCTAACAAACGCCCTATATAGTGGCAAAATACATGCTCTGTTCTGGGATGTGAAGGCCCTTTTAATGCATTCTATAATCCTATTTGTTTTCTTGATTACTTTGCTGCATTGTCTACTAAATTTAAAGTTACAAGTGATCATTATGCCCAGATCCTTTTCGCTAACCACTGCTTTAAGTTTAACCTCGTTTAGGGAATAATTATTTAATTTGTTACCCTCCCCCAGATGCATTACAATACTCTTTTCAGTGTTGAAGGACATGCCATTAGCTACAGCCCAATCCTCCAGGATCTTTAGATGTTTTTTCAGAGTGTCTGCTTGCTGTACAGAGCCTACTTCTGACCCTATTTTTGTATCATCCGCGAACTTTAAAGAGTTATTTTTTCGGTCTTGTCTAATAAATATTGAAAATAAAACTGTGCCCAAAACAGACCCCTGAGGTACCCCATTGGTCATTGATCCTATTCCTGACAAGATGGCCTCTGATTTCTACCTGTTGTATTCTGTCAGTTAGCCAGGACTCTGCCCATTTTACTAATGTGTTATTTATTTTCATAAGATGCATTTTATTTATCAGTATCGAGTGTGGCTCTTTATCAAAAGCTTTACTGAAATCCAAGTAAATCACATCCACAGGTTATCTTCTTGTCCAATGATGCAGTGACTCTCTCATAAAACATTGGATTGTTTGTTAAACAAGATCTATGGCGCCTAAACCCATGCTGTGTTCTGTCCTCAAGGTTTTTTTACATAATTTCCTGCTCTTGTCCTTAATTAGGGATTCCAGTATTTTGCCCAGGATGGAGGTCAGATTTATAGGTCTGTAGTAGGCTGTATTACCCTGATCTCCCTTTTTAAAAACTGGTTAGCAGATCTCCAGTCTAATAGGACCTCTCCTGATTTATTTATTTAGATTTTGGTGACCAGGTAAGCCCTCTGAGACCAGAGATCCCTTTTTCGGGGGCGATCCGGGGTTGCGCACACCAACCACTTTACATTAGGTGAGGGTTCTGGTGGTATACAGTAACACAGTTTAGGATTACATACATGGTCAGTGGGGTACATTTAGACAAGTTGGTAGATACAGTTTCATTACAATAGGTCAACAGTGTTATTGGCATTATCTATAGGCAGTCCAAAGAGAGAAGAGTTTTTTAGTCAGTTGCCATAGAGAGGGGTTAGGGGTTGATTCTAGGGACATACTGTATAATTTATACAGTGGGTCTATGAGCCATGAGTTCTTTTAATAATCTGGGGTGTAGATTATCTGGCCCTTCAGATTTGGATATTTTAATCAGTTTTAATTTCTCCCATATTTCTTCTTTAGTTATTCTTGGCATCATGTCTGATTGTCCATGGTTGTATGGTGCATTATTCAATGTTTTTACAGGTTTCTCTTCATATATGGAGCAAAACTACTCATTAAACTTATGGGCCATTGCTGCTGGTTCTGTTACTTCACTGTCCCTCACTTTTAGGGGACCAATGGTTCCATCTGCTGTTTTGTTAATATAGGCATCGAAGCATTCCCACTGTCCCTTATATGGGCTAACCTAAACTCTAGCTTATTTTTCTCATTTTTTGTGCTAATTTTACATTTCCTGAGGATTTGCTTATATTTATTCCTGTTATAATCGTTATTGTCCCTTTCTTGTGCCCTGTAAACCCTTTTCTTATCCAGGAGTTTCTTGACCCTAGGTGTGAACCACAAGGGCATCATCCCCTTTTTATTATACAGGACTTTGCTTGGTATATATTTGTTTTCAAGTTCAAGCAGTTTATTTTGAATACTTGTCCATAATTGCTCAAGTGAGGAGGAGTTATCCCATTTCCACTGTTTAAGTTCTTGTATGACTGCGTTAAAATCAGCTTGATTGTTGTTTTTTGGTACTGTGGAATGACCACAAACTCATTTGCGCAACACATGGAGGAGCTTGCAAAGCAACTGAAACAGAGGCTTGGTCTTTTCTTCAGGATTAAGAACCTGCTTACACAAGAAGCAAGGGTTAGACTAGTCCAAACTATGTTCCTACCCCTTATGGATTATGCAGAGTTTATCTAAGGTCAAGGCCTGAGTTCTGCCTTGTCTAAATTAAGACACACTATATCATTGCGCGATCAGATTTATCACGGATGCGCCATATCGTACCCAACACTGCACTCTTTATGCCATGGTTGGTTGGTCCTCAGTTTCAGATGCCATAGGAATGCAGTCTTTTGGACCTAAAGGGCTATAAGCAGCAAACTTCCATAATACATTTCTGACTGTCTGCCCATCTCTCACACTGGCTGCTACATGCTGAGAAGCCATTCCCTTATTTCCCTGGTTGTCCCTAAGATCAGGACACACTTTGGAGCAGCAGCTATAAGCCACGCCCTTCCAGTATTATGGAACAACATGCAAAAGGTTCTAAAGCTTGCAATATCAGTAAACTATGCCTTCTTTAAGACTCTATTCCTTCGTAAGTTCAGTGAATCCTGAGACTGCTTTAACTAGCCGAGCCCTGTATCTTGAACCCTGTATACTATTTGTACATTGTGCATCTTTAACACGTTGCGTCCTGCTACTCTTCCTTCCTCCATCCCACTGCCAACCCAGCACCCTCCTCTTCTTAAAACACTCTACTGTCCTCCCTTTACTACCTCCCCCCTTGACTTCCCCTCATCTCTGACATCTTAGCCCTCACCTTGTCCTACCCTTCACACCTCCTCCCCTTGACTTCCCCATACCCGACACCCAGTCCTCCCACCCCGGTCTATCCCACAAGTCTTGTTGTGACTGGGCAGGTATTGTTTATACTGTAAATACTGATTTGTATTATTCTGTAAATATTTGTTGTTCTTGCCCAGTCAATGTTGCATTTTAGTTTCTGAGATCTACTGTACTGTTAGCCACATTGTATGCACTGTTATTTATGCCTAGCTTGTATTTGCACTACATGGACTACTGTCTCATTGTATTATAGCAACATTTAGCTTATGTATTTTTGTTATGACCTACCCAGGTCCACCTTGCAAATGAGTGTCTCAATGGTGTTTCACTTGGTAAAATAAAGATGATCGATTGACTGTGTTCCAAACTAACCTTTTCATGACAGTGTTTATTTTAAAAGTTATAAAATTGTGATCAAAACTAATAAGAGGCTCATGTATCTCTACTTGATTTATTGCCTCAGGTGCATCTGTCAATACAAGGTCTAAAATATTAGTGTTCCTAGTGGGCTCATTTTCCATTTGCTGTAGTCCATGTTCGATACGCAAGTCTAACAGTATTTGTTCTTCATTTGTTGTTGCTGGTCCCAAGATCCAGTTAATACCTGGTGTATTAAAGTCACCTAGTAGTGGAACTTCCTTTCTATTTTCTTTTCTATACTGTCAACAAGGATACAATCATTTATATTCAGGTCTGGGGCTCTATAGCATAGTCCAACTATTAACTTTCTTTGATTTTCCCTATGTATTTTAATCCACAATAGTTCATTAGTACTGAGTTCTTTGTCACTGATATGTCTACACAGTATGGTAACACATATTGCTATACCCCCTCCCTTCCTACCGTTGCTGTCCCTATGAAAAACCTTATATCCTGGGATGCTAATGTTCCACCTGAGGTCTCAGTCCACCCATGTTTCAGTAACTGCTGCAACGTCAAATTTTTTTTCTGTCAATATGATTTCAAGCTCATCCTTTATTACTGTGTTTAAATTTCTTGCATTGGTTAGTAGGCATAACAGATCTTGTTTATTTTTATATTTCATTTTTTTCCCCATCTTCCTGTTTGTGGTCTATTCACTGTTCTCCTCCGCACACACCCCACTTATCAGTTTTTTGGTTTATTAATGCTCCCATGAATTGTATTATAAAACATGTTCCCCAATAGCCTTGACCCCCTTTTGCTTTAGTGTAGCCATCTTGGAAAAATAGGCCCTGATTATCAATAAATATTTCCCAAGATATGATGCAGGTGATTTCGTTCATGAGGCACCACCTGCACAACCAGTTATTACATGCTTTAATATTGTTTTTTCTTTTTCTTTCCTGCCCTAGGAACTGGTAGTATCTCAGATACAAAGATCTTAGAGTTAAGATCTTTCAGCATTTTAAGAGCCGTTTGCATATCTTTGACAGTTTTCTCCACCCCGTTTACTCAGGTCATTAGTACATGTGTGTAATAAAACTGTTTTTGGTCCTTTGATATTCTGCTGGATGTTCGGTAGCATCTTTGTTATGTCCTTTATAGTTGCTCTGCTATAACTACAGCTTGTATTTTCCTTATTTCCCCTTGAGACTATCAGTGTATTTTGTTGCTGAATCTCCTTAAATAATTTGTTCAATTTCTAGTGAACTATCCTCTGCTTGGGTCTCCTTATTGTCATCATTTCCTGCTGCGACACTTGTACTTTCTCCAGTATTATCAATCCGGTTTCCTTAGTCACGTTAGGGTATTCCTGCATATTTTCTCCGTTGGTTTCGATAACCTGATTTGTTTTGTGGGTTTCAGTATTGAGTTCCTCATTGGCTATGTTTAATAACTCCTGAGTTTCCGCCTCTTCCTTTTTTTATGCATTTATTTCCTTTTACTTGGCTCCATTCACATATTTCCTGATCCGTCTCCTCATCTGTTCTAGGCTTTTTAATACTCATGCCCTCGCAGTTAATGGATTTATGCAAGTTTGCTTGATCTCCTTTAATTGCTTTCTTAAAGCCACTACCTCTGTCTCTCTAGTTGCCAAGTTCGCTTTTAGTGTTTCCACTGCCTGACAATTCTTACATAATGTTTCAAATAGTGATTCATGAGTCAAACTAAACATCTCACATGTGGAACACTGAAAACCTAGTTCCCCAGTTGTTAAGGTTACAACCTGTAGTTCCATCAAGTACTGCTGCTGAGGTTAATACAGGTCTTAGTCTTGCATCAAGATTAATAGCCCACCAACCCTTCTACTGCAGCAACGAAATAGTACTGACCTTGGATAAAATTCACCTAGATTTGTAGCCCTCTGTTCCAGTCTCCCGCAGACGGACAACGCGAGACACATGCAGATCGTGCATTTTAATGCGCATCTCCACCACATCTCCATACGCCGCCCCCTGCCTACGTGGGGCACTCACAAAATACCAGCGTGACCTCCTTCACTACTGGCCCTCATAGCTGCACTGATTTAAAAATTAACCCAGATAACTGCCACCTCATGCGGTGGACTTCTAAAAAACAGAAGTCAAAAGTGGCAGCACTGCTGGCCCGGTGGCATTGAGGGTTGAGGTGTTGGACGCCACACCTCGTGCCATGCTGGCGACCCAGGTTCGGGAATGAGCCCTGGTCATTGGGGTCGGCAAGAGTGAGAGAGGATTGAGCGTCTGGAGAACTACTCTCCTCTCTCAGGCTTGCCGAGGAGGCGACGAGGGCCTCGGGATCTCCCTCACATCCCCAATACTGGGCAGTGCCACACCGGAGATCCACAGCCGACTTCCCGAGAGGGGCAGACCCTCTAATCTCAGAAAGACGCCACCAAGGGAGGGAGAGCCCTGCCCCGGGGGGTGATCCGGGGCGCTGGGAAGTCCCTCAAGGGAAGGGTGAATCAGTGTGGATGGAGAAGGCACCTCCGAGAGATGCCTCGGTGTAGCCGGAGATAAACAGCATTCAGGAAGAAAAAAAGGGGCTTGGACAACTAGCTCAAATAACATAAAATAAACAGTAATGGGTGTCACTAGCCGAGTACTGCCAGCCTCCACTATCCCACAGTGCCTTTCAGGAAGCAAAGAATCACCCCTTAGTGTACAGTTTCTAGGCAACAACCCTCAACCTCCCCTAACCCCAGAGGGCCTGTCTGCATTTCCTGCTTGAATGCTGTGTCATACAAACAAGTCTGTCCTTCACTTTTGTATACAAAAAAAAAAAAAAAAACAGAATTAAAAAAAAGGAACACCCCAGCCGGCTCATCGGCGCAGCAGTTGGATTTCCGCTTGCGACGCCAGCGACCCAGGTTCGGGAACGGACTCAGGTTGCTGGAGAGCTGGCCGCGGAGAGAAGGCTTGAGCGTCCCGCGACTGCTTGCCCTCTCTGGGAAGAGGGAGGGGACGTGGCTCGCTGTCTGCTGCCTCCTGGTGGAGGCCGGGAGAGCAACAGCTTAAGCGAGCCCCATTGCACAAGGGCGTGGTGAACGTCGGCTTGGCCTAGATGTCCGTGGCATGCCACGCCCCCTGGGAGAAAAGCGGAAACCCTAGCCTCCTGGTTGGCTGGATGATGGCCGACTGAACTCAGATGCTCTGACGCCCCGGAATACCCCTCAGCAGTGCCCGGGGACTGACTGCCTAGTGCGCTGGCTTCCCCTACTGGTGCCTTCCCCCTCGGAGGAAAGGCACCCATCTGGCAAAGGGATACGCCGGGCCACCCTGGGTCAGCTGCGATCTGAGGTGAGAGGAAGTGGGTCGGGGCAAGGAGATGGGGAGTCATGAGCAGCAGGAAGAAGAGGCAGGCCAGGGGGCAAGTAAGGTGGGGCGGGGGAAGGAACACCCCAAATAGGGTTCTGGGGGTGTTGACCCCACCTCTAGGAGCTCTGGGAACTGATGCTTTTTTT
Organism: Neoceratodus forsteri; assembly: GCA_016271365.2. Taxonomy (NCBI): domain Eukaryota; kingdom Metazoa; phylum Chordata; order Ceratodontiformes; family Ceratodontidae; genus Neoceratodus; species Neoceratodus forsteri. The sequence continues at coordinate 662,783,098 of CM057458.1, forward strand.
TTTTTCCGTAGAGTTCCTGTCTACTACAAAAATCACACATGGAAAAAAAAAAAACGCCCTGCATTTTTAAAGTACCCTTTGTCCAAAACACTTACTGAAACAATTCAGATTCTACAGAACACAAAATCTGTGAGAAAAATAACTTGCTCCACACAGATTTCCACTGTTGTATCAGGTGGCAGAAGCTTAGAATTAAATACAATAGTCAACATAAATGGGATTTTAAGTACATGCACTGCCTTAAATGCCAATAATCCTTACATGCATAGACTTTAGATACTTCCTTAAAAATAAATCATATTTAACTTACCTGGACTTCATACAAGTGGGCAATGTGAAACTGAACTGTAATAAAAGAAACAGAAATGTTAGTGCCTTCATAATTTTTTTTTTTTTTTTTTTTAAAAGCAATGTTTGACAAGGCTTCAAGGGGAATATCCATGCACAGTGGCCCTCATAATTTGAAAGCCTGTTAACAGTGTTTTTAAATGAGGTATTTGGCTTACCTGTAACCAGCAGTCAACATATCGTTGACTGTTCAGAGCGGATACTTTTCTAACCTTCTGATGTCATGCATAGCACAGATGGCACTACATGAAATCATATGGTTTCATGAAATGGTGGCAATGTAGTATCAATACTTAACAGATATGGTAATCAGTATCACCGAAGTATAGTGGAACGCCGTTGATCACTGAAATCTAGCGCTCTCAAAATGTTGTTCTGCTGCACTAGTGATGTCCGCAGGACAGCAGAACGAAAAAACTTTTCGTTCTGCTGCAGTGCGGACGTCACACATGGTGTCCTCAAGCAGCAATCTGACAGCTAGTCTTATTTTAAAAAAAGATGTAGTATTTTTTTTTTTTTCGGAGTTGACATTCCACTATACACTATACATAACAGTGCATGAGTACCAGTTAACAACAGGGCTGTTCTTTTACCTCGTTGGTACTGTGACGACTGATTACCTCTCGAGCTGCGCTCTCGAGGTAATCTGTCGTCATAGTACCAACTTGCTGAAAGAATAGCCCTGTTACACTGGTACTCATGCACTATCCTGTGTATGTTCAGCTACAGCTAAGTCCAATGACTAAGAGCAGCACAGCACTTAAGCATGAATTTTCATGAAATGAAAATTACGCACGCACCGTAATTCTTGATCTTCCAGAATATCTTCACAATTCATCCTTGTGGGTCTATGTCGGAGGCAATGGAGGCCCCATAGGAGCATATACCTTTAAAGCTTTGGAGGTAGGGGACCGACGTTGGGGACGGCGCTGTCCATAAAGCAAACTTATGAAATGGCGCTCATGGGCTGGCCAGTAACCGAGCCAGCACTCCTGCATCCTCAGTTCTGTCTGCCTGAAAAGGAAACAAAGGGTAAGAAAAAGAGAATGGTTGGGGCAATAGGAGCCAAAGGGATAAACAAAAGGATATAAAAAGAATAATGGGAGTAAAAAAACAGCAATTAGAGGAGAAAATTAGTTTGGAAGGAAGGTCTTTCTAGCAGCAAAAGGATGACCAGGACAACTGAACAGGAGAGAGAGACAGAGCACAAACGAGCAGCAGGGATCCCTCAGAGGATGTAAGTAAGGCGAGGCGGTTGGACAATGGTGAGCTCAGGGAAGGTGAGAGAGGTTGGGCAGAGGCACATCCCACCTATAGTTCCACTCCACAACTCCTACGCCATTCTAGCAGAGCGGGGCTATCCCATGGAAACACCCATAGTGATGGACAAGGTGGATGCAGGGAACCTCCGTAGTGAAGACACCAGGAGGTAAGCAAGGAACCCCCACAGGAGAAGAAAGCAACTCCTAGTTGGGGACTCTATTACTGGGGGATGGGAAAGGGAGGAGGGAGAGAGGCAAGGTGACGAACCGATGCCACAGCCTGGAGGGACAGAAGGTGAATCCTAAGGATCACGGGAGCAACAGCACAGGAGGGGCAGCCAGACGTCATTATATACCTGGGGACAAATGACATGGCTGACAACGAGGTTGCGGTAGTGCAGAGGGAGTTCACAGAGTTGGAGAGGGGCCTTAAACAAGTGGCACACATTGTAATCTTCTCAGAAGTGCTTCCCGTCTATGGCATGGGAGAGAACAGGATGCTCCACACCAAGAGATTCAATAAATGGCTAAAGACATGGTGCAGATTTGAGTGTTTTGGCTTCATTGGGGACTGGGGACTCACCCAGCGAGATACAGGCTTGTACGCAAGGGATAGTCTGCATCTGCCTTTTGTGGGGGAGACACCAGGATCCTGGGTGAAAGGTTTGGATGTTTCACTGGCAAACATTTAAACTAGCTAAGTGGGAGGCAGAAATATGGAGGAAGAACTCAACTGCACACCCCGATACTACAGATGAGAAAACACAAAGAACTAAATCGGGGGTAATGGGCTAGGATGGGAACAAATAGGGGCGAAGCCATCAAACCATGGGAGGGCCATGTTTACAAATGCCTGTAGCCTGTGTAACAAGATCCTTGACTTAGTGGCCTTGATGGAAGAGGGAGGCCTGGATACTGTGGCAATCACTGAAAAATGGTATACAGAAAGCCATGGATGAAAACCGGGATGTTGATATACCTGGATACACAGTCTACAAGAGAGACAGGGAGGGCAAAAAAGGGAGGTGGATTAGCTACCTCAGAGAAGGGATCAAAGCAACTGAGATAAAGGGGAAACAGGGAAGAGATTAAGCACTGTAGGTCACCCTGGAGTCGGGAAATGGCACCACTATCTGCAGAGGGGTTATCTGCAGACCCCCAAGTGCAAGGGGAGGAAACTGATAAGGTAATGGTCGATAACATCCTTAAAATGGCAGAGAAGGGGGATGTATTGTTGGTAGGGGACCTAAATATGCCTGATGTTAACTGGAACACCTATGCTGCAGCCCAAATACAGGAGCAAAGTCATCCTGGATGACCTTTAAGGGTTGTGCCTCAAGCAACTAGTGGAGGGACCCAACCATGAGATGGTGGTATTGGAGCTGGTGCTCACAAATGGAGACAGAATAACGGATGTATTGTTGGGCAACCATCTGGGGTCTAGCCATCACCAGACAGAATGGTTCAAGGTAAAGACAGTAGAAGAGCCAAGCCACACAAAAACAAGAATCCTGGACTTCAGAAGGGCCGACTTTGCAAAAATGGGAGAAAACCTAAAGAAAACACTGGCAATGGGAGGGGAGTAGAGGAACAGTAGGAGAACCTCAAGAGAGCCATAACAGAGGCAACAAGCCTGTGTGTGAAGCAAGTTAAAGCAAGAAGAAAAAGAAAACCATTATGGTTTTCTAAAGAAGTGGCAGGGAAAGTGAGAGAGAGAAAAAATGGCATTCAGACAGTACAAGGAAAAGCAGAGGGAGGAAGAGAAGGAAATATGTCAGACAAAATAGAGGAAGGTGGGGACATCAGTCAGAAGTGCAACGGTGCAAATAGAGGAAAGGATAACCCAGACAGTAAAGAAAGGGGACAAAACATTCAGGTACATTAGGGAAAGGAGAGAGTTCAAGGGAGGGATAGTGAGGCTAAGTAAAGGAGGGGGGGAGTGGGCAGAAGACGACCTATTAAAAACTCGAGATCCAGAATGAATACTTCTGCTCAGTATCACAAAAGAAGGGGAGGGACTGAAATTAGCCAGTAGAGACACACGGGGAAAAGGGATGAACACCAGTCCATTCAAAGACGAGAGAGAGTCCTAAAGGAATTCTTGAAACTGAAGTGGACAAGGCTGTGGGTCAGACGGGATACATCTCAGAATACTAAAAAGAACTCGGAGAAGTGCTACTGACATCACTGATGGCCCTTTTCAACAAATCACTGGAGGAGGGAGTGCTTCCAGAGAACTGGAGGAGGGCGAACGTGATACCCCTTCACAAAAGTGGGAGTAAGGTAGAAGCAGCAGGAAACTATAGACCGGTTAGCTTGACCTCAGTGGTAGGAAAAATGATGGAATAATTGTTAAAGGAAAGTACTGTAGAATATCTAGGGCTAGCAAGGCACAAGACCCAAGACAAAGTACAGTTACGTAAGAACTCACCGTAACAACAGATCTTCGAGAGAGGCTCTTGCAGTAGGTAATTACATACAGGACTGAGTCCCAAGCAGTCTGGAACAAGGAAAAGAAAACGGGGGGAGGCAGCTACTCAGAAGTAGACGCTGTGGTTGTGAAGGCATTAGGAAAGGAGGCCTTGCAAAATAGCCAGCCAGAAGCCTGCTCTACGGCGAGAGGCAATGTCCAAACTGTAATGTTTCACAAAGGTATGGACAGAAGTCCAAGTGGCGGCTGCACAAATGTCAGCCGCTGACACGTTCTTGAAACAAGCCGCAGAGGCAGCAACCCCTCTGGTGGAGTGGCCTCTAACTTGACCCGGCAGGGTCTTGTTGTACTTGTCATAACAGAAAGTGATACAATGAGCCTACCATTTCAATAGGCATTGCTTAGAAACTGCACTGCCTTCTCTTTTATGGGCAAAAGTGATTAACAGTTGATTAGTCTTTCTGAGATCCTTTGTCCTGTTGGTGTAGTATCTCAGAATTCGGTGAACATCCAAAGTATACAGGAGGTACTCTCCTTGGTTGGAGTCCTGCGTAAAAAAGGCAGGCAACTCTATGGATTGATTCAGTGTTGATTCCGCTACCACTTTAGAGAGAAACTTAGGGTTGGTACGCAGAGCCACACGTTCCCTGTGAAAAATCAAATACGGGATTTCACACATCAGGGCCTGAAGCTCGGAAAAACCGTCAAGCAGAAGTAATGGCCACTAGGAAGAGAGTCTTTCAAGAATGGAACTTTAGGTCCACTGAGGCTGCCGGCTCGGAAGGAGGCAGAGTAAGTTTCTCTAAAATGAAATTCAGATCCCAAGGAGGGGCAGGAACCCGGATAGGGGGTCATAAGTGAAGGACCCCTCTCAAAGACGTCTTAGGAAACTCCAGCTGAGCAAACGTTCTGTCTGTAAAGGGGACATGACAGGCTGAAATGGCCGACCTGTGAACCTTTAAGGATGAATGGCTGAGACCCAGATCGAAGAGGTGTCGCAGGTAATCCAGAAGTCGGCCGACAGAGTATGAGAAGGGCTCGACATCATTTGAGGCAGCCCAAATAGAGAGCCGCTTCCATTTCATGGCATAAGTAGATCGGGTTGAGGGTTTCCTGGCTTCCACCAGAATCTCAGTTACTCGGTGGGTGGGTGGGTGGGCGCAAATCGTGCCTGAGCTACGTCTGCAGGAGCCATGCGTGCAACTGAAGGGACTTGAGACCTGGATAGACCAGGGTCCCCTGATCCTGGGTTAGCAAAATAACGACAGAGGAAGCTCCTCTGCGTACTGTTGCAGAAGAGAGAACCAAACTTGCCTGGGCCAGAAAGGAGCGATCAGAATCATTCAAGCTGCTTCGGAACAGAGTTTCTGCAAGACCCGCATGTTCAGTGGAATGGGGGGCGGGGGCAAAGACGAATCTGCCCTTCCAATCTAGAAACAGTGCGTCTCTCAAAAAAAATGCCGCGCCTGGAGCGAGCGAGCAGAAGACAGGAAGTTCTGTGTTTTGGGGGATGCAAACAGGTCTACCTGTGGAGTTCCCCAGTGTAGGAAGATGTCATCTACGACCCCCTGATCCAGTTCCTATTCGTGAGCTAGAGCAGATGACCGGCTTGGTCTGTCTGCCAGCGTGTTCTCGAACGCCGGGACATGAGATGTCATGAGGTGAAGGTTGTGCTGTACTGCCCAATCCCAGACTCGCATCGCCTCTCGGCAAAGGGGGTAGGAACGAGTTCCCCCATTTGTAGATGTACCAGACCACACGTTGTCCGTCTGTACCGCTAGGTGACCTGGAGACAGATACAGATGTAGAGCCTCAACAGCATATAGTACTGCCCTTAGTTCCAGCACATTGATGTGGAGGAACTTCTCGAGCTTGGACAAGGAGCCCTGGGTCCTGTGAGGACTGAGATGGGCTCCCCAACCCTCGCCAGAGGCATCCGTAGTCAACGTCTGTGAGGGAGGAGGGAGACCGAAGGGAACTCCCCAGCAGAGGTTCTCCTGAACCATCCACCACTGCAACTCCCGAGCCATGGGAGTGGAGACCAGGACAAGTTGATCTAGGTCATCCACCAGCTGATCCCATTGAGACCGAAGTATCCACTGAGAGATTCTCATGTGGAGCTGACCGTGAGGGACTGTCGGAATCACAGCTGCCATTAGCCCAAGGAGGCGAAGGACTGACCTGGCGCTGACCCACCTGCAGCTGGACAACAGGCTGACCTGGGCGTGAAATGTGGCTGCCCTGTCCGATGGCAGTAAGGCCCTGCCAGAGGTCATGTCCAGGATTGCCCCGATAAACTGGAGCCTCTGGGATGGGATCAGATGGGACTTGGCTTGGTTGATGGTAATACCCAGGCAGGCAAAGACCTGTTGGGTAAGGGAAAGGAAGTGCAGGAGTTCCTCCCTGGACGGGGCCGCCAGGAGCCAATCGTCCAGGTATGGGAAAATCTGCATACCCTTGGTACGCAGGTAGGCTGCTACCACCGAAAGGCATTTGGCGAACACTCGGGGCACTGAGGAAAGACCAAATGGGAGGGCCTTGAACTGGTAGTGGTCCCCCGGAACACAAAACACAGGTATCTGCGATGAGGACGGACGGATAGGGATATGCAGGTAGGTATCCTGCATATCCAAAGCGCACAGCCACAATCCGGGCCAAAGAAGTGGCAGGAGGCTCTGCAGCGAGAACATCCTGAACCTCTTGTACTCCACAAACAAGTTCAGGGAGCTGAGGTCGAGACTCGGCCTCATGTCCCCTGTTTTCTTCGGGACCAGGAAGAAATGGGAATAGTATCCCATTCCCTGAAGAGGAATGGGGACGGGTTCTATCGTCTCCTTCAGCAAAAGTGCTGAAATCTCTTCCTGGACCAGAAGATGATGTTCCAGAGAGTATGACGATCTTGGGGGAGGGTGGCGAGGGGGTTTCTGAAAAAAACTCTATTGAGTGTCCTTCTGCGATCAGCTGGAGCACCCAGGAATCTGAAGTTATCCTCTCCCAACCCGGGAGATGGAGAGAAAACCTCCCTCCCACCAGTTCCTCCGGAAGGCCCAGAGGCTGTGGGAGGGGAAAAGGAGTCAGGTGGTGTGGGGCAGCGTCGCAGCTGAAGCACCCGCTGCTTTTATGGGCGGAGGGGGCTTGGCAGCCGGAGGGGCCCGGCATTTAGCGGCCCGTTTTCCTTGGGGTTTCGCCTTTTTCCGATTCCGCCTGCGAAAGGGACGCCGCTGCGTTTGATGGGGATGATACATGGAGTCCACAGACTTCAGTGCAGTCCCCTTCTCCTGCACATCGGTGATAATGTCCTTGACATCACCACCGAACAGAACCGAACCCCAGAAGGGCGCTTCCTGAATAGCGGACTGCACTTTCAGGACCAACCCTGACACACTGAGCCAGGCATGATGCCGTAAGCCTACGCCAAAAGCGGAGCTCCTACCAGCAGTGTCCACTGCATTTTAAGTAGCACGAAGCAAGTGCCGACTGGCCGAACGTGCAGAGCGGACGAGGTCAGCAACTTCCTGTTTGACTTGAGAGTCCGGAAGGGAGTCCCAATTTGGATTCCACCTCACTAAGAATTGCCTTCTGGTAATCCCTCAATTGACCAACATAATTTAGGGCCTTAATACCCAGAGTGGAAAAAGCATATATCTTCCCATACTGGTCCAGAAGATGGGATTATCTGTCAGGTGGAGCGGAGCTCAGATGTTTCGGGTTAGCTGTCCGGCCATGAGCGGCGCTAATCACGACCAAATCAGCTCAAGGGTGAGAATCTAAAAAGTCAATACCCTCGGGAGCCTGGTATAGCCTGTTCAACTTCTGAGGAAGCGGGGCTAAAGCAGACGGTTGCTTCCAAATAGTGGAAACAAGGTCGGCATGAGGCTCAATCCAGGGTGGCACCAATGTAGGAGCTGTCTCGGGCAGGTCCAGATGTTCAGAGAGTTTCTTACGCTGTGGATCCGGCTCCAAGGAATGGCACTTGTGAACCTCCTGGATTTTGTGTAGAAACTCTGTAAAGGAAGGATCCTCCAGAGGAGACTTTAGAGGAGTCCTAGGCCTGGGCATAGATGGAGAGCGTGGCTCGTCGTCCGGCTCGGAGCAATCGTAGGAATCGTCCGAGGAGGAAGAGGAAGTCTCCCTCTCCCGGCGAGGGGGAGGAACGGACCCCTTGGAAGTCCTCGGGAAAGCGTATCCTGCCCTGCCCTGGAAACAGAGGGCTCGCCCCTGGTGTCCGGAGGTGGGGAGGGAGTCTGTCGTCGCGGACGTACGGGAGCAAGAATCGGCACCGTCGTCGTGAGGCGACTCTCCACCTCTCTGGTGAGAGGAGTCTTGGCCTTAGCCCACCAGGAGGCCAGAGTCTCCTTCAAGTCCACCGGCGGCTGAGGGGGCGGTGGAGAAGGAGGAGGGGTATACGGGTATTGACTGTACCCCTAAGGCGCGTATCCATAACCCGGCGCCGGGAAAGCCGGCGCCTGTTACGAGGCACCGGTACGCGCGCCGGATACCCGGGTCTGCTGGAGATGGTCCAGCCGGAGGGCCCACGGGCGGGTCTGGAACAGGAGGCCCAGTGGGCAGAAGGCCTTGCGTTAGAGTGACATCCGGGAGCGGGATGTCGCCCGGCGCTTGCAAGACCGGCGTCGGCATCCGGGGAACTGACGTCAGGTCAGTCGGACCAGCGGGCGGACGGCCTGACGGGGGTGCAGCAGGAACCTCGGCATCGCCCGGGGATGGAGGAGAAAAGTCCCCAGGGTCAGGTGGAGGAGACCCAGGGTCCACAGAGGGCAGCGAAGGCTGCGGGGAGCCAGGTATGGTGGACATGGGAGGGTCCAGCGTCGGCTCAGCCGCCGTGTGGGCGTCAGGCAGGCCGACGTCCGACTTATCAGCAGAATCCGGGCTAACGCCAGAGGAGCCGACGTCCGACTTATCGGACCCATCGCCTGAGGCAGGTCGCGAAGGAGGAGAGGCCTTGTCGGGCGGAAGAGGTGTCGTGTGCCGCCCCGAAGGGTCGAGTGACTTATTGACCGTCTCCATGCGGGCATCAGAGGAGCCAACGTCCGGCTTACAGGAGCCGCTTGAACCAGTAGGCCGCACGGTGGCAGCTTTGCTGGGAGTGGAGGCCTCCAATAGCCCAGAGGCGCCAGAAGGGCCCAAGCGTGAGCCAGACGGGTGGGCCGACGCCAGCTTGGAAGCCTCCAAGGTAGCCGTCGCAGAGTGGTCTCCCGGAGGGGATGTTACCTGTGGCACAGCGACTCCCGAAGAAGACACAGTGGATGAGGAGCCCTTATCCCGGTACTTCTTCTCTTTCTTCTTACGATGGCCTTTGGGGGAAGTGGATGCCTGCCGGAGCTTTTTTAACTCCTTCTCCATGGAGGACATTTTCTTCTTTAGCATGTGGGCCTCCAGGGACTGCAGCCTCCGTCTGCGGGTGGTGGCGTTGAATTTTAGGAAGTGCTGGCACTTCTCTACCTGATGATCCGGGCCTAGACAGAAAAGGCACTGGGAATGGCCATCCTTGTGTGGGAGTTGGGCGCAGCACGAGTCGCACTTATTTTTGTGCTCGGAAGGTGTAGGGGATGACACACACCGACGAATGCCTGACGATTTTAATCGAAGAATCGAAAAAAGGACGTTAAAAACTACCGAAGAGAGAGATGACGAACATTGAACTTTACCGCGAGGCACTGACAAGCTAACGACAAGAAAGAACTGGAAGGCGGGCATGGGGGACTGCCCCTTTATACTGATGCCGCATGACGTTGGTCACCTGACATGGGGGCTGTCCCCCGCCAGAGACTGCTGGCTAGAAATTTTTCCGTTGGGTCCTGACGCCGGCCGGCATCAGTCCTATATATAATTACCTATTGCAAGAGCCCTCTCAAAGTAAGATCATGGATTTACAACAGGAAGTTCCTGTGAAACGAATTGGATTTCCTTGACTGGGTGACAAGGGTAGTATAACAGGGAGGAGCGGTGGACATGGCCTAGCTGGATTTTAGCAAGGCACTTGACACAGTCCCACCGCAAGAGGTTAGTAAACAAGTTGGGCAATATGGGAGTGAGTCCCAAGGTGGTAAACTGGGTCAGAAATTGGCTTAGAAATAGGACAGAGGGTGGTGGTAAAAATAATTCAATCTGAAGAGAGGAGGGTAACGAGCGAAGTGCCACAGGGTGCAGTGTCAGTCTTCTTTAATTTCTTTATAAGCAAACTTACGGAGGGACTCGAAGGAAAAGTATGCCTCATTGCAGAGGACACTAAGATCTGCAATAAGGTTGACACTCCAGGGTGGGGGTGGGGGGCTAGGGATGAGAAGGGACTTGGGCAAGTTGGAGGAGTGATCAAGAGTGTGGCAGCTCGGATTCGATGCCAAGAAGTGCAAAATCATGAACTTGGGGAAGAAAAACAACAGGGAGCGTTACACAATGGGAGGTAGGTATTACCAACAACCAAACTGGAAAGGGACCTGGGGGTAGTCATAACAGATGATGTAAAGGTAACCAAACAATGTGAGAAGGCAGTTGAGGAAAGCCGGTGGGATGCCAGGGTGCACAGGGAGAGCAATTAAAACAGGAGATGGTGATGCCGCTGTACAGGCAGTTGGTGAGATCTCAACTAGAGTACTGTTTGAAGTTCTGGAGACCTCATCTCCAGAAGGACACAGACAGGGTAGAGGCAGTCCAGAGAAGGGCAAGGAAAATGGTGCAGGAACTACACCAGAAACCATACCAGGAGAGACTGAGGGAAACTAAATATGTACGTTCTGGAGGAAAAAGGAAGAGAAGGAACATGACAGACATTCAAATACCTCAAAGGAATTAACAGAGTTCAAAAGGGCAGCATCTTTCAGAAAAGGAAATGTACAAGAAAAAGAGGACACAATATGAGGCTAGAAGGGGGTAGACTTGGGGGCAACGTGAGGAAATATTTTTTCACAGAAAGGGTGGTGGATGCATGGAACAGCCTCCCTGATGAGGATGTAGGGCCAAAAATGGTAGGAGACTTCAAGAATGCATGGGAACAGGCAGAAAGCAACTCTTGTGATAGAAAGGAGGTAAGGATACAGATCAAATAGGATCTGGAGTTTATACAGTAGGTAGGGAAATGGTTGGACTAGGTGGGCCAAGTGGTCCTTATCTGCCATCCAATTCTATGTTTCAATGAAGTCTCAGGAAGAAAAAAACAGAGGAGTCAGAAGAGTTGGCTTACTCTAGTAGGAGGCAGTATAGCGCAGTGGTCTAAGGCTCTGAGCTGCAAATCTGGTGACATCCAGCAGACCAGACCTGGGTTTGAATCCCACAGCTTCCACTTGCATACTGTGTGACCCTGAGCAAGTCACTTAATCTCCTTGTGCTCCCAGGTCGCTCCTGTAAAAAAGCTTTCAGCTTAGTGTGCTATACCTGGTTAAACAACCAAATAAAAAATAATAATAAAAGAGTTGGCTTACTCGCAACCGAGGAAAGAGCACTGCTAATGCTAAGAGCTAGTTAACCCCTCGAACAAGGCACAAGGTCCATGAAAATGTCCAAGGACCCATTTATAAAGGGTAGATTGTACGGAAAGGAGCACTTTCCTCCTGAGTCTCAAAAACAGGAGTAGCGCCATGAACCAAGGAAAAACTCGAAAGGCCTGAATAGCTAAGCCAGAGATCAAGCAACACACTAGTAAGCCCAGTTTCCAAGCCAAAGAAAGACATCTAGGAGCTTAAGAGGTAAAAGTACAACCCACTAAGAGGGGAAAAATGACTGAGAAAAGGTGGTTCCCACTAAAAGAGCTACTGCCAGGAATGGGAATCCACAAAACTGAATGACTGCCGTCCTCCAGATTCCCCATCTCACTGAAATATCCCAAAAATAGGGGATTAAGAGAAAGAGCAATGTAGCAGAACATTTAAAAGTAAACGCAGGAGGCAAACTGCAAGGGAAAAGAAAGCTGAACTGGTAAGAGAAAGTACAGTTACGTAAGAACTTTGAGAGGAGCTCTGCAGCACACCAACTCCAACAGGACTTAGCTGTCAGGCGCAAGGACCCACAGAAACTTTCTAGCTAGCAGTCTACCATGGGGACCACCCACCACTGACGTCATCCTCTGACATCAGCCTATTTTATAAAGGTGGGCGGTCCCCAGCCTAAGTTCTCCACCAGAGATCGCAGAGAAAGAAGAACCGAGGAGGTTCCCAAGAGCAAAGAAATGAAGAGGGAAGCAGAATACCCATGCAGATTGAAAAAAACAGCAGAGACAGAAGGAGGAAGAGAATATCGGGGCCTGCAGCAAGAGCTCCTCTCAAAGATTTACTGTTGCAGTAAGTTCTTACGTAACTGTACTATCTTACTTCGAGGGAGGCTCTTGCAGCAGGCCAACAGCAGTAGGACAGAGTCCCGAGCAGTTCAGACAATGAAAAGGAGAAAGCATCAGGAAAAGGTTAGAGAGCAGCCAATGGCCTATAAGAGAAGGCTCTGATGAATGGCGAGACTGAAAATTGGCCCTGCGCCTAGAAGCAATGTCCACACTGTAATGCTCTGTAAAGGTGTGGAAAGAACTTCAGGTGGTGGCTGCACAAATGTCTGCAGCAGACATTTCTGAAAAAGGCCATGAAGGCTGTCATACCCCTAGTGGAATGGCTCTTCACCACTCCCAGAAGATCCTTGTTGTACTTATAGTAGCAACAATGCAACTGACTGACCATTTAAGACAAACGCTGTGTGAAAACCAGAGTGCCCGGTCTCTTGGAGCGAACAAAACAACTGATCAGACCTCCTTGAAGTCTTGGTCTGGTGCGTATAGTATTGCAAGCCTCTATGTACATCCAAAGTATGGAGCAAAGCCCCCCCCCCCCTTAGAATACTCAGGATAATAAACCAGTAGGCGAATGGATTGTTCAAAGTAAACTCCAACACCACCTTGGGAAGAAACTTAGGGTTAGTACTCAAAGACACTCTGTCTTTACGGCAAATCAAATAAGGCTCTTTACACGAGAGCCTGAAGCTTGGAAATACCTTGAGCAGAAGTGACAGCAACTAAAAAGAGCGCTTTCCACGACAAAGCGCAGCTTACGGCCGGTTCAAAGGGAGGCAAAAGGAGTTTCTCCAACATAAAACTGAGGTCCCATGGAGGGATCAGGTCCTGAGTGGGAGGTTTAAGATACAAAATGCTCCACAAAAACATGGGGGACATTTCAAGCTGAGCCACGGCCATGCCCTCGATAGAAGCATGGTACGTAGAGATGGCAGACAGATGCACCTTGATGGAGGAGTACCCCAAATCAGAGGCTGAGGGGGAGAAAAGTACTCCAACATCTAATTCACACAGCAGGTGAAGGGGTCCAGTTGGCATAAAGCAGCCTAAAGGGAGAAATGTTTTCCTTTCGTGGCATTAAGTGGCCCTGGCAGATGACTTTCTAGCAGCCACCAGGACATCTGTGAACCTAGAGGACAATCCAAAGTGGGCAGTAGCTGAGTCTGCAGAAACCACGCATGGAGATGCCCTGGTCCTGGGACAGTAAGCCAGTGAACAGGGACAAGAGCACTGGAGGTTCCACCATCAGCTGTTGCAGTAAGGGGAACCAATTCTGATGAGGCCAGAAGGGGGCTATGAGTATCACATCTGCCCCTTCCAACTGGAGTTTGAACAGCATCTTTTCTGACTGTATAACATTTACCACCACTGTTTTCTGCTCGCCAACCAGTTTGCCACCCAGTTGACCAACTTCTGTCCCACCCCGAGCCTGCCCAGCTTATTAGTCAATCTTCTATGCGGAAGAGTACTGAAAGCTTTGCCGAAGTCAAGGTGGGCGACATCAACTGCTGCCCCTTGGTCCGCCACTCTGGTTACCCAGTCAAAGAAATCTGAGATTAGTTGGACAGGACCTTCCTGTTGTAAACCCACGCGGTCTTGGATCCTGTGCTCCTATGAATTCCAGGTGTTACACTATCCTTTCGTTTTGGAGTGCCTCCATAATCTTGCCTAATACTGAGGTAAGGCTGACTGGTCTGTAGTTTCCGGCCTCCTCCATGCTACCACTCTTGTGGAGCGGGATCACGAGCCCTCTTTCGTGGTCCTCTCCTGTGCTCAGAGACTCAAGAAACAGTTCTGCTAATGGCCCTGCTAGTTCCACACTTAGCTCCTTTAGTACCCTGGGATATATGCCATCAGATCCTATTGCCTTGTCCACCCTGAGCTTAGCGAGCTCTTGTAGGACCCTTTCTTTTGTGAAGGGACTTGTGCACACCTCCCTCACCCCTGTGTCCATGGTGCTGAGCTGTGGGCCCAGCCCTACCTTCTCCTCAGTTAATATTGAGCCGAAGTATCTACTGAGGATAGATGCCTTTCCTTGGTCCTCCTCCACACACTCCCCCTTATTCCATTTGAGCTTAGCAATACCCCCTCTGGACTTTCTCCTTTCACGAATGTATCTATAGAAAGTATTGTCCCCTTCTTTTACAGGTCGTGCTAGTGCTTCCTCGCTTTGGGCCTTTGCCTGCCTTACTGCCTTCCCTGCTTCCCTTAGGGAAGTTTGGTATGCCTCCCTATTTTCATCCTGCTGTGTTCCTTATATTTCCTGAAGGCCAACCTTTTGGCTCCGACCTTTTCTGCTATTGTTTTTGAGAACCAAAGTGGTTTCCTCCTCCTCCTTTTGCTTTTGTTCTTCTCCCTAACACAATGGGATGTTGCTTCAAGTATTGCATCCTTAACTCATTGTCTCCTAGCAGACGCCTGTAGTCAGTAAAATACACTGGTGTGTCCTGAGGACGTCTGCAGAAGTCGGCTACTGACTCCCAGTGTGCCCTTGCAACGTCTGGAGAAGTCACATATATTTTAATATATAGTGTAACAGAATATAATATATATTTGACTGCATAGCACCATTGGAAAGGTAATTTTATGCTGAACAACTTTGTCACTGATATTTTGTACATATCATGTATACTTTAGGAGTTATTTGCATTTGTTTATGGTATGGTGTGTATGGCTTATGTTGCCTGTTTTAGTGAAAAAAATATTTTTTTTGCTGTTTCAACCAGCTCAAAAAAAATTACATATTATTTGCATACCACCATTAGGAAGGTAATTTTGTGCTGAACAACTTTGCCACTGATATTTTGTGTATATCATGTATACTTTAGGAGTTATTCACATTTGTTTATGGTATGGTGTGTATGGCTGACATGTTTTCCATCAAGATTCACCTAAGCAGCTTAAATAAAATTCACTTTTTTGGCACTTCAGCAGGTATAAAATAAAAACCGTATTGATTACAACTGATTGCAAAGCACCATTGAAAAGGCATTTTTGTGCTCATCAACTTTCGTGCTGATACTTTGTGTGTATCATGTATACTTTTGGAGTTATACGCATTTGTTTATGATATGGTGTGTGTGGTTGAGATTCATCCCTCAAATCTCTCACCAAAGCACCTTGACTAAAATGGGGAAAAATTACGTTTTATAGTAAAAAGATATATTTTTTTAACAAACATAATACTGAAACACCATCTAATGTCTGTATGCTTAATTTGGTGTTGATATTTTACATATTTTACAACAAAAAATGGCTTACGTTGCCCTTTTTAGTGAAAAAAAATATTTAGTTTGCTCTTTCGACCAGCATAGAAAAACAACAAAATTACTTATTACATGCATGCCACCATTGGAAAGGCAGTTTTTGTGCTGAATAACTTTGCCACTCATACTTTGGGTCTAGCAGGTACGGTTATTGAGCTATTAGCATTTGTTTGCAACATGCTGACTATGGCTTGATTTTGCATAGAAAGGCCCAGGATTCACTGTTAAAAGTATACAGGAGATTCAGGAGGCAAGGGGTGTAATCTCAGAGTGAGCCTGTGGAGGCAATGAGTTAATGCTTGCCCAGTTTGCCTGTATCCCCTCACCTGTATTTCTTCTTCCCAGGGCTAGCTTAACTCTGTTGACCATCATATCAAAATTCAGCTCCTCTTAAGTCACATATTTTTGCCTTGGAATGGGACGATTTAGTTCTAGTGGCCAAACTGAACCATATCATGTGATGGTCACTGGCCCCCAGGTAACCTACTTAGAGATCTGTGATCCTTTCCCCATTAGTCAGTACTAGATCTAGGATAGCCCTGTCTCTTGTGGGTGGTTGTGCCAGTTGTTTGAGGCCCTCCCCCTGCAGGGAATCCACTATGTGTCTAGTTCTGGCAGATGTTCCTGCTGGTATTGACCAGTCTATATCTGGCATGCTGAAGTCTCCCATTATCAGAACCTCCTCTTTAGCAGTCATATTTTGTATATCTTCTAACAGTAATGTGTCCATGTCCTCCCCCTGGACTGGAGGCCTGTACACAACCTCAGTTCGTATGGCTGTCCCATTTCCTGTTTCTAGGGTGACCCACAGTTCTTTTGGCTCCTTATGTGTGTTCTAAATTTCTGTAGTTTTGATATTCTCATTGACATAAAGGGCCACCCCCCCTTTTCTCCACCTCTGCCTCTTCTGAACAGTGCATAGCTGGGTACTGAAGTCTCCCAAGTGTGTTTTCTGGGGAACCATGTCTCGCTAACGTCTACTATGTCCAGTTTTGCCTCTGTCACTGTTGCCTGCAGATCTGGGATCTTGTTTCCCAGATGCGGGCATTTGTGTACACAATTTTCCATTGACCAGATTTCAGTGCATTTGTTGTTTGGCGAGGTCCGGTATTTCCCCTGCATGATATATGGGGAACCAGAACCTTTTCCTTACCTGGTGATGCAGATGAACTACAAACATGCTGAACTCCTGTTTGATCACTAGCTGAAGGGGGAGGGGTGTTCTTCCAGTTCGATGTATCGGGTGCTGCACCCCTCTCCCCATTTACTAGTTTAAATATTCTGCAAAGACGTCAAACTTCTGACTCAAAGCACAGACTCCCTCCTTAATCAGATGCAGTCCATCAAATTTAAAGAACCTTCGCTCTCAAAACTGTTGTCAGTTACCTAAAAATCTGTGTCCTTTTTCCTGGAACCAGCCCTTGAGCCACATGTTTAGCTCCCCTATGTCCCCTTCTCTGACCTTCCGTCCATCTGCTTCCCTCTCCCAGACCAGAAGGATCTCGGAGAAGGAGATGCTGGACAAAATGGATGACAGCTTGTTTCCTAGCCTGGTCAGGTGTTCCCTGGTGTCTACAGCTGACTGGTTGGCGAGATCGTTAGTCCATGTTTGTACCAGGATGTCAATGTTTTCTCCTGCTTCCTGTATAATTTTAGCAATGCGGTCAGTCTCTCTCCACGCTGATGTACCGGGGAGACATCTGACCATTACCCCGGCTGTCGGCAGGTATTAACTCCCCGAATCATGAAGTCTCCTATGATCAGAAGTGTTTTGGATTGCCTTTTTTTATTTTGGTCCCTGTTTTGGGAGAGTTTTGTAGTGCTAGCTTCTATGCTGCAGTGTCCTGCTCTGCAGCGTCCTCCGCCTCTTTGTTTGATTTTGGAGAGAAGAGGCAGATACCCATTTGTAGTTTTTATATGGTTTGTAGAGGTAATACATTGGAGAAAGTACAGTTACATAAGAACTTACCGTAACAGTAAATCTTCAAGAGGAGCTCTTGCAGCAGGTAATACCATTAGGACTGAAGCCGGCAGGCGTCAGGACCCCACGGAAAACTTGTAGCTAGCGGTCTGAGGCAGGGGGACTGCCTCCAACGTCGGCTCCACTCGACGTCCTAAGTGGTATAAAGGGGGCGGTCCTCTGGTGCCACCCCAGTTCTCCCGCCGGAGACCAAGCTAGATAGAAATTGGAGAACCAGGCAGCCAAAAAATTCCGCATCCTGGTTGGATGGAAACAAAGAATAATGATACTAATTATAATCCCCTAAATTATCCTGGGGGAAGAAGGGTGGGAAAGCCACCTGCTGCAAGAGCTCCTCTCAAAGATCTACTGTTACGTTACATTATTACGTAACTGTACTGTCTGTCTTCGAGGGTGGAGCTCCTGCATCAGGTAATACCATTAGGACGAAGTCCCAATCAGTACCCAAGGATAGGCCCAGGTCTGATAGGATGGATGGAGATATGTAAAAGGATGGAGCGGACATCTATGACAGAAGGCCTTGCAGGATTGCTAGTCTGAAACCTGCTCTCCTTCTGGAAGTGATGTCCAGGCTGTAATCCCTCATGAAGGTGTGGACGGAGGACCACATGGCAGCAGCACAAATATCTGTTGAAGAAACATTCTTCATTGCCGCTAATGAAGAAGCCACCGCTCTGGTGGAATGACCCCCTAACAACACCTGGGAGAGGTCTGTCATGGTGCTAACAGAACGTAATGCAATGCACTAACCAACGGGCTAGTGTCTGCTTGGATACAGGCGCTCCTAACATTCACTTAGCGAAAGACGCAATCAACTGGTCTGATTTCCTGGAGGAGCAAGTCCTGTGGAGATATCGCAAAATGCGATGAACATCAAGGGTGTGCAACAGTACTTCACCCGGGATGGAAGAGTTTGGGGAGTATACAGGAAGGCTGATATCCTGGTTCAGGATCAGTACGAATACCACCTTCGGCATGAATTTGGCGTGCATATGCAGATTCACCCTGTCCCTGTGAAAGAAAATGTATGGTTCTTTACACATTAGAGTCTGGAGTTCCGAACACCATTTGAGTGGAGGTGATGGCCACCAAAGGCAGTTTTTTTGAAGAGAAGAAGCTCAGCTCGCAAGAGGCTACCAGTTCGAAGGGAAGTGTGAGTTACTCCAGAACAAAGAGGAGGTACCGAAGAGGAACGATGTCCCTCTTGGGAGGTCTGACATGTAATACCCCTCGAAGAAAAATCTTGTAGGCATTAAATTGAGCCAGAGTTTTGTCTCAGACTGGGTTATGATATGCGGAGACTGCACACATATGCACCTTGATTGAGGAGTAACTCAACCCTAAATCCAAAAGGTGTCGGAGATGCTCTTAAACGTGTGTCTGACCGGACAACCCAAGGGATCTAGGGAACGGGCAGACGCCCACAAACAAAAGCATTTCCACTTCAGAGTGTACATGGCTCTAGTAGAAGGCTTCCTGGCTGCCACCAGAATTTCAGCCACTCTGCTTGACACTCCTAATCTCTCTCCGCTAGGACTGGAGAAGCCAAGCATGCAAGAAAAGAGAGTGAAGATCAGGATGGATGAGAGTCCCCTGTTCTTGAGAGAACAAGTGAGTGGAGAGTGGCAACTGAACCGGAGGCTCCAGAGACAGTTGCTGGAGCAGCGGATACCAAATTTGACGAGGCCATAGAGGAACCACCAGAATCATTCTGGCTGCCTCTGACTGCAATTAGAGCAGTACTCTGAATGAGGAGAAAAGGAGGGATAGCATAAAGGAACTTCCTTGTCCAGGAGAGGGACAATGTGTCTCGCCAGAAAACACCACACCCTGAAGCAAGTGAGCAGAAATTAAGCAGTTTAGCGTTGCATGGGGATGCAGAGAGGTCCAACTCTGCCTGGCCCCATCTGTTGAAGAGGTCATCTGCGACATCTTGGAGCAATTCCCACTCGTGATTCTGAGAGGAAGAGTGACAGACTGTTGGCGAGAATGTTCTGGACCCCTGGCAGGTGAACTGCGGTGAGGTCGAGACTGTGTTCTACTGCCCAATCCCATGCTCTCATGGCTTCTCTGCAGAGGGGGTACGAGTGAGTTCCCCCTTGTTAGTCGATGTAGAAGGTGACGGGTGTGTTGTCTGTCTGCACCAGGATAGGACCCGGCAGAAGCTGGTCTCTGCATGCCAAAAGTGCATTCAGCACCGCTCTCATTTCCAGGATACTGATATGAACACAGTGCTTGGTGACAGACTAGGACCCCCGGGTCCTGTGATCCCCTAGATGAGCCCCCCAACCTAACACGAGAGGCGTCTGTGGTCAGGGTCTGAAGCAGTTGAGGTCTGCGGAAAGGAAAGCCGCCATTCATGACTGTCCGTGCAGAGCCACCATTCCAGAGAACGATGAATTGCTCGAGATCTCCGGATTTAGAGATCCAGATCGTCCACCAACTGGTCCTACTGTACCCTGAGGAGCCACTGCAATGCCCTCATATGGAGACTGGCTAAGGGAACCGTGGCGATGGCCACCGCCATATGACCCAGCAGCTGCAGAACCACCCACGCAGGGGAGGAGGAGGAGTTTCGTTGAAAGCTTCTGGCTAACCCCTGAAAGCGTTCTGCTCTGTCCGACTGCAGAAAAGCCCTACCCGGTTCGGTATCCAGGATGGCTCCTATCTGACGAGATGCCGAAGGGCAGAACCCTGAACTGGTAATGCTCGTCTCTGAAGCAAAACCGCAGAAATCATCTGTGGGTCTTCAGGACCTTGATGTGCAGGTAGGCATCCTGCATGTCCTGAGAGCATAGCCAGTCTCCTCGCTGGAGTAAGGGGAAGAGGGACCCTAGGGTGACCATGCAGAACCTCTGATATTTCCCTGAGAGGCTGAGCAGGCTGAGGTCCAGAATGGGACGAAGGTCTCCAGACTTCTTCAGGACGAGGAAGAAGCGGAAGTGGAAACCTTTCCCTTTTTGGGCCGGAGGGACCCTCTGGATCACTGGATCTCTCCTTCTAAGAGGAGACTGTGCTGTGGTGGACAACAGGACATGGGGCAGGTGGGTTGCCCGGTGGGATAGAGGTGAATTTTATAGAATACCCTATCTGAATGGTATCCAGTACCCATTGGTCAGTTGAGATACTGGACCGTTTGAGCGGGTAAAGCGCAAACCGCCCTCCTACCTGCTCATTCAGCCTGTCCCCAAGAGGAGGAGGAGGGTAGCCCTGGGAGTCAGGTAGAGGGGGTGGGAGAGGCCTGGGTCCTGGTAGCTTCAGGCTGTTTAGAGTCCTGGGAACCCTGAGGGGCAGGGTGACCCCACCTCTTAAATCCCTTTCCCTGGGACTGTCTGCCCGTTTGTCCTTGGGTCTAACAAAGACTAAAAGGACGTCGGCGAGTAGTCAGGGGTTCAGACTTGTACATCCTGTGTACATCTGCAACCGCTTTCCCAGATTCCTGCAGTTGTTTCAACATCTGCTCCACCTCAGGGCCAAACAAGACCAGGCCATGAAAGGGGGAATCTAGGATAGAGTCCTGAAGATCTTGCTGGAAACCAGTAAGACTGAGCCAGGA
Source organism: Neoceratodus forsteri (assembly GCA_016271365.2). NCBI lineage: Eukaryota > Metazoa > Chordata > Ceratodontiformes > Ceratodontidae > Neoceratodus > Neoceratodus forsteri. The sequence goes on from CM057458.1 coordinate 662,804,226, forward strand.
CTGCCTTCTCATGCATATGCCTGATGCTGCGGCCCAGGAGGCCATATCAATGGCGTCATAAGGGCACCGGAAGGCATGCTTGGGACTGAGCACAGGCCAAAATCTCCTGCTGAATCGGAGTCAGGGAGAGTTTGTACCAAATCCATGGTTTTTCTCCACAGGGATTGTTGGTAGGAGATCATGCCATGAAATTCAAGGACCTGATGGACCCTGTAGCAGAGGAAGAAACCTTTCGGCCCCAGCTGTCCAGTTTCTTCGAGACGGATTTGGGGTCTGAAGATTAAATGCGCTCGTTGCTGCCCCCATCCCCATGAGCAGCTGCAAGGACTAAAGAATTAGCCTTAGGTTGTTCCGCCAGGAATAGTTCCAATTTTGGAGTCTTGAAAAGTCTTTCGGCCTTCCTCGGAACTGCCGGGATAGATGACTGTGTACACCGGGTAAGGCGAGTGACATCAGGGAAAGGTTCTACGAAAGGTGGAATGACCACTGGCTTTGGTTCCTTTTCTCCCAGGAACTTAGCTAGACATTTCTGTTCTGAGTCTAGGGCCTCGGTATCCAATTCGTAAATAGTCTGGATGTGCCTCATGATGTTGAGAAATGAGGGATTATCCGGAGAGGACTGTGGAGAGTCCCTGGGACCTGGCGAAGGGGATAAAAACTTGTCCTCCGAGGAGTTCGGGTCAACGCCTGCCTCATCCGAGGACGCGTGGTGCTGGGGGGAAGGCGAGACTGGGACGGAGACTGTGTCTTTCGCTTCCCTTTTGGACGTGGTGCTGGGTGCTCATCTGGCTGACCCTTATCTGGGGTAGGAGGAGGAGGACCCATAGGAGGTGGAGTAGGGACCTTGTCCAGTGGCCTGTATAGCAGGTCCCCCTTGATGGTATTCCACCAGGTGATAAATAAATTCCCTATGTCCGCCACTGGAACGACCGCTGGAGCTGGCGTCTGGTCTGACGGACCGGGCGTCGGATCCTTGGGGACTGGTGTCTGGGGATCCAGCACCTCTGTTGCGAGTGGTGGGCATCGGGTCCAGTAGGCCAGCGTCCGAAGGCTGGCGTCAGGCCTATAGGAGGAGGGGCCGACAGCTGATCCTCATCCAGCTACCACCCCGTGCCTGGGAGAGGGTCATCTGCGTAGGCGAGCAGCTAGGTGGGCGGACGTCTGGCAGTGGGTGCACCTTAGCTTGGGGGGGGGGCGTCCGAGCCTGCACGTCCCCTTGCCTACCAGAGTGTTCCTCAGAACATTTCCTCTTTTCCGAGGAACTAGGCCTGTCCAGAGTCCAGGCAAGCTTTTCTGGGTCGACCCTGTGGGTTTATGAGGTTGATGAACCAGGGAGGAAGAGCGATGTACCGCTGATGCAGACTCCTGATGGTGGCCCTGAGGAGGGGGAGAAGCGGACTTAGAAGAGTGGAAAGAGTCGGGGAGAGAATCCGACCTTTTGGTGGAAGACGACTGTTTAGCTGGCGACGGATGGCGGGATTCAGACCTGGCCTGATCCTTCTCCTTGTGATGCGTTCCCCCAAGGCCCTTTCTTTGGAAGGGGGAATCTCTAGCGGGAGAGGAAGAGCTGGCCCCCGAACCTCGCTGCATTGCTGCAAGCTTCTTTTCTAAGAGAAAGGTCTTCAAGGTGTGGGGTCTCCTGGCGGACGTCTTCTGACTGAACTTTTGGCAGTGGCCGCAGGAGTCAGGCTCATGGTCCAGGCCTAGGCAGGATGAGGCAGGCCACGTGGCCATCTTTTGCCGGAATCTGCTTCCTACAGGCACACTTAGATTTTCGCTGCGGTGGTGAGGGAGACGACATAAATGAGGCGTTAGGTTAAGATTTAGGCTAAATGAGAATTAGAAATGACTTACCTGGCGTTCAAAACTGTCGACTGCAGAAAAAGGCATCCGTGGTGCCGAACTACGTGGGTCGACGGTGGCAAAAGAACTGGTGTGGAGCCAGGGGACCGCCCCCTTTATACCACATAGGACGTCGGGCGGAGCAGATGTCGGGGGCTGCCCCCGGCCTCAGACTGATAGCTACAAGTTTTCCATGGGGTCCTGATGCCTGCTCAATTCAGTTCTAATGGTATTACCTGCGGCAAGAGCTCCACCCTTCGAAGACAGATCGTTGAGTGATGGGGCACCCGATTTGCCCCTCCTAACCACCTGCCAACCTTCTGGACCAACTACCCTCTACAATCTAGGTGCTTCAGTTGGATGTTGGGGAAATGGCAGGTGGTTCTTAAAATATATTTCCTCCTGAATATGCTATTTGAGGCGCACAATCTCTGTCCATTCTGCCTAGAACCAAGCCCTTATATCTCCAGTGGTCCAGCATGTAGGACAGCATCCTAAATCCTGTATAACTGCCCTTTTGAAAAGTGTCCCACAGTACCTGCAGTTAATAATATCCATTTCAGTTGAGTTGCCAACTTTATAATCTAATCCAAGTAATCAGAGGGAGGAAATTGAAAGCAAAGGTTTTTTTTATTTTGCTTGTTTTTTTTTGTTTTGTTTTTGTATAACTTGTTATAACAAGTTAAATTATTTGTGCCCCTGTAAGTGAGGTCACTGTGTGGATACCTCTCTGATCCTCCCCTTCCTGCTTTGCTCTAAGAAATGTCACAACTGTGCTACTCTATAAAAGGAGCGTAGCAGGGGTGGTTGGGGACGGGGATGGGTGGCTAGGCCCGTCCACTGCCGAAAAAGAACCACGGACGAAAGAAACAAGGAGGTAAGAGCAGAAAATCAACCAACAGTAAATGCAGTAGCCCTGAAAACTTACCCTAATGATAGATAAGTCACAAAAATATAAGCACCACCAATAACAATTTCACAGAAGATAACCCTGAAAAAAACACTGCTACAGATAAAAATAAAGCAGTAACAGAAGATATACCTTGCAAAAAAAATTTTAATCAGAGAAGATTGCAGCAATAATCTCGAAGCACAAAACAGTAACAAACCTGTAGGCACACCCTGTAATAATGTAGCAGAAAGTATAGCCTGCAACAGCAATTTGAATCAGAAAAGATTAAAGCAGTCAACTATAAGTAAAAAAACAGTAACAAACCCTCTGAGCACAACAGAAAATAGTAACACAGTAAATTTGCCTAGCCAAAAGAAGCCTTAATCTTCTTCCTTGCTCTGATAATGTTGTTCCTTGCTCTGTCCTTACAAGCAAACCTGTAAGAAAAGAGCTTAGGTGAAGCTAGGTGCCTTTGCCAGCAAACCTAGTCTTCCACCTGAAAGCCATCTCCGCATACCTGGTGCAGGCTTGTATGGTGACAGTGGCCCAGTAAAAGGTGGTTGGGTGCTTTTTCAAAAGGTCTGACCACTTACCCGTCCAGAGCGAGACCCACCACCACCATGGGACTTGCTGCTGGTGCTGGCTATGCTCATGGGAAAGCCATTTGATGCTACACACAGTGACCTTCTTGGTGACAATTATGTCAGCCAGAAAGATCACTGAACTCCAGGCACTCTTGATGGAGTCTCCATATCTGGTCTTCTACAAGGAGGAGGAGGTTTGTCCTTTGCCCCTACTTGAAGTTCCTCCTGAAAGTCATATCAGAGTTTCACCTTAACCAGGTGATTCAGCCTTCCTGTATACTTTATGAATCCATCTATGAAGGGTGCTCTCTTACTGTAGAGATTGTGCGGCTAGAGTAAAGGATGAGTCTCGCCATCTGTTTATAATCTACATGGAATCCATGTCTAGCAGACTGATAGCAAAGAGGATAACTGGCAGGTGGATTGTATCCTGTATCGACATCTGGTATAGGTTGTCCTATAGCATGGAACTCCTCAACTATACTGGCAGGGCGAGACCACCCCACAGAGGTACTCGAGGTAGTGACTGAGACAGATGTGGAGGTCCTCCATGGTGGAGACCCCAAGGGGTGACAGAGGACCCCACAACAGGAGGAAGCAAATCCTGGTGGGGGACTCAATAATTAGGGGATACAGCTGGGGACGGGTAGGGATGAAGAGAGGGTGGTAAGGTGCCCTCCCGATTCCACAGCTTGTCTGGAATGGAAGGATGATCCTAAGGTTTGCTGGGGAGGGAGAGCTAGGTGTCCTTGTCCACTTGAGGACAAATTACCTGGCTGGGAGAAAGGCTAGATACGGTTCAGGAAGAGTTCAGGAAACTCGGAGGGTCTTAGGCAAATAGCACAATCCTGTTACTTTCTCGGAGATGCTGATATCCTGACGGGGGATAGCGGGAGGCTCCATACCAGGAACTCAGCTTATGGTTCAGAAAGTGGTGCAGAGAAGAGGAAATTCTGATTCACTGGGGACTGTGGCTTCACCTGGAGTGATGGAGGCCTGTACAGGGGTGATAGCCTGCATCCCCCAGAAGGGCAACCGAGATCTTTAATGAAAAGTTAAAATGCTACATTGGTTAGCATTTAAGCTAGCTGAGGGGGAGGCAGAATAAGGTCGACATAGTCTGCCACCCCCGCCCGCCTACAGGGTCACTACTGGGAATCCTGAAGGTGGGAAGTCCCACAGGGAACAAACACCAAGAGGAAGGGGAAAGAGGAGAGATAATGGAGGAAAAGGGAAGGGGTAAAAAGGCAAAAAGAGGGGAGATGTCAGTATAAAACAGAATGTCATGTGTGCAAATGCTTGAAGTCTGGGCAACAAGATGACGGATCTAGAGGCCACCATGGCAGCAGGAAACCTGGACATTGTAGCAATTAATGAGACCGTGTGCAGTGATAACTAGGACTGGGAGGTAGCCATACCAGGGTATGCGCTATTCAGGAGGCACAGGGTAGGAAAAAAGGGAAGAGGGGTGGCTCTTACATGAGAGATAACATAAAGGCCACAGAAATACAATGGGGACAGAGTAAAGCGAAGGTACTATGGGTCACCCTGGAGACTGGGGAGGGGGGCTGCTATTAGGATAAGGATGATCTACAGACCTCCAGCAAAGGGAGAGGAAGCAGGTAGGGATATGACAGATGAAATAAGAGAGGAAGGTTAACAAGGCGCAGCGTACTGCTAGTGGGATTCAGTGGAAGCCAGGAAGTGGTTGGTGCCTGCTGTTGAAGCATCAGTAAAAGTAGAAATCGGGCCAGTCTGGTGGCGCTGAGGGCTGAGGCACAGGACTTTACTCACGCGAGCCGGGCACCTGTTTTCAGTAATGAGCACGGGAGCCCCGGGGTCAGCAGGGCAGGAGAAGGATCGAGTGTCTGATGAACTGCTCTCCTTCTCTGGGGAGGGAGGCTCACTAGCAGCTGGTGCATGACTGGTCTCTAGCAGAATCTGGGGGGCAGTGCATCTATGTTCTTGAAATGGGTGGAGAAGAGGCAGCCGCTCAGAGGAAAACATGCAGAAGTGTGCGCACTTACTCGGTGGGGCGTCACTGCATGCCTCATCTCCTAAGCGGAGAAATAATGGAGGTGAAAAAGTGACCTGGGCACAGCCGTAAGAAGGCGATCCCCACAGGTGCCGCCCCTGTGAATAGCAGGAACCATGAGCACTGGATCCGTGTTTGGTGGGTTGAGGGATCCCTGCTGCTCTGCCACAGTGGGTAAAGCTGTGGGGGAAAGCTCTTAGGTAGGCTGCGAGCGGGATGGAGCAAGAGGAAACGCCGCACAACAAGTAGTATAAAGAGGTTAACTGTAAAAATTTGGGAAATCCTAGACCCCTTGCATGGGGCGCTACTCAGGCAACGAGTTAAAGAACCTACTTGTAAATGGGCGTAACTGGACCTGGTACTATCAAACAAGGATAGTGTCACTGACGTCACAGTGAGAAGCCACCTGGGGGCCAGTGATTATCATACAGTGCAGTTCAGCATAAGGACAGGGCCAGAACCGAGCCACACTAAAATGAAGGTCCTGGACTTCAGGAGGACGGATTCCAAGAAAATGGGAGCGTGCCTCAGGGAAGCCCTAGGAGGAATAGGGAGTAAAGGTGGGGTAGAGGAAAGGTGAACAAGAATAAAGCAGGCCACTGAGAAGGCAACTAACCTGTCAAGCAGATTACTATGAGCAAAAGAAGGAAGAGACCACTATGGTTCTCCAAGGAAGTAGAGAAGGCAAACAAAAAGAAGCAGGCATTTTAAAGATACAAGATGAACAGAAGGAAGAGGATAAGGAGAGTTATCAGGTGAAACAAAGGGAGGCGGGGAAGGCACTAAGGAGAGCTAAAGCACAAACAGAGGAAAACACTGCTGAATCAGCAAAAAAAGGGGGATAAAACTTTCCTCAGGTACATAAGGGAAAAGAAGAAAAGCAAGGCAGGGATAGTAAGACTGAAAAGGCACGGGAGGGGGGAAAAGGAGAACCAGAAGAAAGCTGACATCCTGAATTAAGTACTTTTGTTCGGTATTCACAAAGGAAGGGGTAGGTGACAGTCCACAGATAGTGGAGAAGGGCAGTAAGGGAAGGGAGGTGGACACTAGCCCTCTTATGGAGGAGACAGTCCTTAGGGAACTAACAAAAACTAAAAGCAGATAAGGCTATGGAGCCGGACAAGGTTCACCTTAGGATACTGAAGGAAGTAAAGGAGGAAAGTACAGTTACGTAAGAACTGACCGTAACAGTAGATCTTCGAGAACAGCTCATGCAGCAGGTTACACCATTAGGACTGAAGCTGGCAGGCGTCAGGACCCCATGGAAATCTTCTAGCTAGCAGTCTTCAGCGGGGACCGCCTCCGACGTCAGTCCCGCCCCCAACGTCAGGCGTAGTACTTAAGGAGGCGGTCCGGCCAGAATCCCCAGTTCTCCCGCCGGAGACTTCTGGCCACTGGATGACATCAGAAGTGGAGACAGAGGATCCGCCATCAGAAGAAGAAAGGAAAGTAAGCTCCTGCCAAAGCCTGGTTAGGCCTTACCTCCTCCAAGGGGGAATGGTGGGTGGGAAGGTACCTGCTGCAAGAGCTGTTCTCAAAGATCTACTGTTATGGTAAGTTCTTACATAACTGTACTATCCTACCAGATACAGCTCTTGCAGCAGGTTACACCATTAGGACTGATTCCCCAAGCAATAGCGCCTAGAGGCGCTCTGGGAGAGGCATAAGAGAGATCTTGAAAATCCTGAATCTAGGACAGGAGACCCTGCAGAGAGGCGAGGCCGAACGCGTGCCTCGCGTGAGGCGATGTCGAGCTGTAGTGCCTAATAAAGGTGTGCACTGAGCTCCATGTAGGCGCGCACAAATCACGATATGGAGACGCCCACAGCGCCGCGAAGGAAGTAGCCACCCCTCTAGTCGAGTGGCCCCGGACTGTGCCCGGAAGGGGCTTCTGTTTGTTGTTGTAGCAAAAAGAAATGCACTGGACAAGCCAGCGAGAAAGAGTCTGTTTTGAGATTGGTTGGCCCAACATCCTATCAGCAAAGGAAATAAACAGCTGAGCGGATGTGCGATGCTGTTTGGTCCTGGTCAAGTAGTATCTTAAGGAGCAGTGAACATCTAGGGTGCGGAGCAGTGCCTCTCCTCTGTTGGTGTACCTGGGGAAGTACACCGGCAAATCGATGTCCTGATTAAAGGTAAGGGCTGAGACCACCTTAGGCAGGAATTTAGGATTCGTCCTCAGGGACACTCTGGCCTGGTGGAAAATTAAATAAGGTTCCTTACACATGAGGGCATGTAGCTCAGAGATTCTCCTTGCTGGCATAACAGCAACCAAAAATAACGTTTTCCACAACAGAAAACGTAGCTCGCAATCTGCGGCAGGTTCAAAAGGGGGCAGCGTGAGCTGCTCCAGGACAAAGAGTAGGTCCCAAGGAGGGACGGGATCCTTAATGGGTGGTCTAAGGTGTAGCACCCCCTCAAAAAGTCACAAGAGGCATCGAGTTGAGCCACTGCGCGTTGGCCTATCAGGTAGTGGTAGGCCGAAATCGCACAGAGGTGAACCTTAATAGAGGAGTAGGCAAGGCCTGAGTGAAAAAGGGAAAGCAGGTATTCCAGAACTGATTTTTCTGGGCATTCTAAAGGGGAGAGACCGCGTGCCTGAAACCACAGGCAAAACCGGCGCCATTTCATGGCGTATGTCGCATGCGTTGCCGGCTTTCTGGCAGCAGAAAGAACTTCCGCCACCTCTTGCGAGACCCCGTGTCGCAGAATGGCTAAGTCTCGAGGAGCCAGGCATGCAGGTTCAGTGAGCGTAAGTCCGGGTGGACAAGCGAACCCTCCTCTTGAGACAGCAGATGGGAGCTGATGGGCACCGGGAGTGGAGGTTCCCGGGACAATTGCGTCAGCATGGGGAACCAAATCTGTCTGGGCCAGAAAGGCACTACCAAGATCATTGTTACGTGCTCCCTGCGAAGTTTGAGAAGGACTCTCTGGAACAACGGGAAGGGAGGGAAAGCGTACAGCAATCTGTCCACCCAGGAGAGGGACAACTCGTCTAACCAAAAAACACCAGGCCCTGGATCTAGCGAGCAAAAAACACAGGTTACTCACCTGTAACAGGAGTTCTAGGAATGGTATATGTTGTTCATCCACACTGTCTGGCAGGTTCCTTGCCACTCTAAATCTTGCGGAAGGTCTTCAAGCTGGCTCCTCCCACCCACCCAGGTGGTAAAACTCGCCCACCCCATGACGCCAGATCTGGCCCGCTGGAAGCTCAGGTTGTGCGTCAAGCTGGGAGGTCGGTGGTCAGGATGAACAACATATACCATTCCTAGAACTCCTGTTACAGGTGAGTAACCTGTATTTCTAGGGACATGGATATGTTGTTCATCCACACTGTCTGGCAGACTCCTAGCAGTTCTCCGGGAGGAGGGAGGCAAGGCGCACACCCCCTACTTAGGAAATAGAGACTGGAGAACCGAGGCCCCAAAACCAGCATCCCGGCGTGATTCAAGGTTGATGTGGTAATGGGTAATAAAGGTGTGTGCTGACTTCCAGGTAGCAGCCCTGCAGATTTCCTGGATAGGGACGTCCCTGGAAGCAGCCACCGATGCAGCAGTATGACGGGTAGAATGAGCTCTTATCCCTCTGGGAGGCTCCATGACCGCCAACTATAGCAGAGATCTATGCAGGAGGTGACCCACCTGCCTATCGTCCGCTTGGCTGCAGGTCTGCCAGGTGCGGCTTCAGAGTGGTGACAAACAGCTGGCGAACCTCTCCCTCAACTTTCAGCGCGCGCTCCTTATAATAAGCGCGCCCTTCTAGGGTCCAAAGTATGGAGCCTGTATTCGGCCTCAGAGGTGTGACTGGGGTAGAACACCGGCAGAGTCAACACCTGGTTAAGGTGAAACTCCGACACCACCTTCGGAAGGAATTTCGGGTGGGGGCACAGGACAACCTTGTCCCTGTGGAAGACCAGGTAAGGAGACTCAATGCAGAGCGCCTGGACTTCTCCCATCCTTCTGGCTGACGTGATAGCCACCAAGAAGGCGGTCTTCCACGACAGGTGAGAGAGTTCACACCTGTGCAGTGATTGATAAGCGCCCATGAGCTTTGCCAGTACCAGCAGTAAATCCCACGGAGGTGGAGGTTCTCGCACCGGAGGAAATGTGACAAGGCCTTTGAAAAGCGAGACCACCTTCTCCTGTGCCACCGACTGCTCCCCGGCCCGCGCCCGGTAAGCAGAGATGGCTGCCAGGTGCACCTTTAGGGTCGTCGACCTAAGCCCTTGACTAGAAAGGGACCATAAATAGTTCAAAATGCTTGCCAAAGAACAGGAGGAAGGGTCCAAGCCCTTGCCCTGACACCAAATGGAAAATCTCTTCCATTTGAAGGCATAGCATTTCCTGGTAGACTCCTTACGGGACGCCTCAACAACATTGAGGACCTCGTCAGAAAGACCCTAGGCCTGGAACTCTAGCCGCTCAGGAACCAGGCCATCAGGTGCAGGGATTGAAGGTATGGATGGAACACCTTCCCCTGACTGACTGAGAGCAGGTCCGGGAGAGCTGGAAGTTGCCTCAGGAGCCTGGAGCTGAGGCTGAGGAGATCTGGGTACCAGAACTGGTGGGGCCAGTCTGGGGCTATCAGAATCACCTGCGCCTTGTCCCTCCTTGCCTTGAGAAGCACCTTGTGAACCAAGGGAAATGGGGGAAAGGCGTAAAAGAGGCCCGGGGTCCACAGCCTCGAGAAGGCATCCCCTGCAGCGAGCCCTGCTGAGGCGGGCATGGAACAGCCTCAGCGCGTTCTCCTGAGGCAAACAGGTCCACCTGAGGTGTGCCCCAGTGGGAGAACAGATCTTGTACTACCTCCGGCAGGAGAGACCACTCGTGGGATGCAGCCTCTATCCGGCTCAGGGCATCGGCCAGGGTGTTGGAGGCTCCTGCCACATGAATGGCTAGGAGATCCGCCTCCAGGCTGCGCACGAGTGACCAAATGCAGAGAGCTTCCTTGCATAGAAGCATGGAGCGCGTCCCGCCCTGGCGGTTTAGGTAGTACATGGTCGTGGTATTGTCCGTCTGGACTCGGACCACTTGACCCCGGAGAAACGGAGCAAAGGCGGTGCGAGCTAGGCGGACCGCTTGGAGCTCCAGCAGGTTGATGTGGCATCGGGACTCCCGCGGGGACCAGAGGCCGTGCGCTCGGTGTTCCCCCAGATGGGTACCCCAACCCATCAGAGAGGCATCGGTCGATAGAGAGACCGTCGGCTCGGGGCAGACAAACAGGATACCCTCCTGCAGATGCGATGGAACGGTCCACCATCGGAGAGCGTTCCACATCTCCTGGGTCACCACCACAAGCTGGTCTAACGGATCGCAGCGTTGTGACCACTGGCTGGCCAGTCCCCACTGAAGGGGGCGCATGTGCCAGCGTGCCCAGCGGACCACGCTGGTGCAGGCCACCATGAGACCCAGGAGGCGCAGGAAGTCCCGGGCAGGGCGCGACTGCCCAACCAGAAATGATTGGGCAAAGGAGGTAAGAACCTCGGCCCTGTCCGCCGGGAGCCGTGCTCTGGCTCGAAGAGAGTCGAGCTCTGCCCCAATAAACAGAATCACCTGCTTCGGCTCGAGTTCCGACTTGGCCTCGTTGATGAGAAGGCCGACTTGAGAGCAAACCTGGAGGACCAGATCTCTGGACCGCTCCACCTCCTGTCTGGAGGGGGCTGCTATCAGCCAATCGTCCAGGTAAGGGTACACCCGGACCCCTCGGCACCGCAGGAAAGCTGTCACCACTGCAATGCATTTGGTGAAGACCCTGGGAGCTGAAGACAGGCCGAAGGGCATGGCTCGGAACTCGAAGAGGGATCCCTCCGCTCGAAAGCGAAGGAATCTCCGATGTGACGGACGGATAGGGACGTGAAAGAACGCGTCCTGCAGGTGCAGAGAGCAGAACCACACGCCATGTTCCAGAGATGGTATTATCTGCGCCAGAGTGACCATCCTGGAGGTTCGAGACCTTAGGAACTTGTTCGGGTCGTGTAGGTCGAGAATGGGGCGCCAGCCCTCCGTCCGTTTCGGAACCAGGAAGTACCTGGACACAAACCCCGGGTCTGAGGTGGGGTCCGCTACCTCCCTGATCACCTCATTTTGGAGGAGGAGAGCAATGTCGGCTCAACGAGCCGACAGTGAGATCTTGGACCCAGGCCCCGAGGTCTGCGGCTCTGAAGGGCGGGGCCTGCTCGAGTCTAGAGGCAGGCCTTTTCCCACCACCTCCAGTACCCACCTGTCCGTGTAGTAGTGGACCAGGCGGAAAGGAAGTGTCGGAGACGTCCCCGGCGGGGAACCAGGGTGAGGTGACAGGGATGAGGCGACACCCTCAGCCCGTCACTAAGCAGGCTTGGAGGAGGGGACGCCGAGGGACCTCCTGGGCCTTACCTCCTGCTTCCTGTTGGAGGAAGCAGGCGGCTAGCTTGGGATGCCAAGCCTAGCCTGCCTGGCCCTGACGCTTGCTTGGACGTGCTGGGCGCAGAAGGATGAAAGGGCTTAGGCTGTGGCTGCGGCCTTTGTCCTTCTGAAGGAAGAGACTGAGTCCAAGGTAGCACTGGACTTCTCGATCCTCTGCAGGTGACCTTCCACCCCAGGGCGAAGAGGTCAGTCCCAAAAGGGAACATCCGCCAACTTGTGCTGGGTATCTGAAGTAAAGGTGGATATCCTCAGCCAAGCCCGGACAACGCATAGGCTCCGCGGCCACCACAGACCTGGCACATGAGTCCCAATGTCTAAAAGCAGTCTGGAGCTGCTGTTTGGCCACTGCCCTGCCCTGGTCCCGCCCTGCCTGACCGTAGTCTGCAGATCCACGGGAAGATGAGGACGACCCTAATCCAGGAGCCCAACAGGGCATGAGAAAAATGTGCCATGAGGGCGGCGAACTGGCCTGTGAAGGCAGAGAGAAAGGGCGCAGCATAGACTTTTCGCCCGGCATAATCCAATTTCTTGGATTCCTTGTCGGGAGGTTTGTCCACATCCTGGCGCAGCGGGGCGCCGAAAACGCTGTCGGTAACCAACCTCAGCAGAGGGGTGTTCTGAAAACCGGACAGGGAACCGTAGGACCGATACTTCCTGGCCATCCTGGCCGGGCGCAGGGCAGGAAGCAGGCGCCCAAAGTTCCAAGGCCGGACCCACTATGGCCTCGCCACGGAAAGGCCTCCGTGGGGAGATCCCCTCGGTCCAGAATCTCCGTGAGGGGATACCTGGCCCGTTTAGAAAGCAGGGTTCGAGCTTCATCCGGTGGACTCCGAGATGAGCCGAAGCAATCCTAGGAAGGACGAAGGGCTATAGTCCACTGACTGTCCTCCTGGAGGACTCCAAGTCCATTCGCTTGGAAAAGGAGGAATCGCCCTCGGACTCGGAAGAGTCCTCAAAGAGCTCCTCGGGCCTGAGCCACCCCACCTGCCGAGGTCTATCGAGGTGAGGGTGACAGACAGCCTATGGGGCAGTCCCCAGCCGACCGAGAATTTTGGTCGGAGCCCCAACTAACGGCTGTGGAGGCAGAGGTTCCACCAGAATCGGTGGGCAGCTGGATTTGGCGAACAACCGGCCTGGGAACAGGCTCCTCGGCCTACGAGAGGTTGTTTGGCGCTCGGTGACAGCCACTTAATGGCAGGAAGACACAGGTGGCCGGCTTATTCCCGGCCAGAAGGAGCTACCGCCACATGAGTCCTCATACCTCCGACGCAACTGCGCTCGGAGCTTCCTCGCCCCGAGGAGGAGGAGGAAGAGGAAGAGCAGCGCCGCTGCGCGGTGCCGAGACCAAGACCACCTGCGACGGCGATCGGCTGGACCGCAAAGAAGTCCGAGACAGAGAACCTCGGCTAGGCCGAGGATGGTGCGGGGAGGTGTCGGGAATCGGCACTCCCCTCGGTTCGGACGATTCCACCGAAGACTCCGGAACCGGAGGCACAGACGAGCTGACGGGATCCTCAACTCCCACCGGGGGAACCGGGGAGAGGGGATTCTCAGCTTCTCCAGCCGACAACCCGTCTAACGTGTCGAGAAAAATCTCGACTGGGCCGACGGGAGTCTCAGTCAACTGGCCTGACAGGGACACTGTGAAGCCAGTGGTCAAGCTGAGAGGTCGACTGAGTTTGACTGTCGACAACTAGGGGAGGGGGATCTTTCCCGCTCCCAAGAGCGTCGACGAGACTTACTTTGTCTCTCTTTTTGGACCGAGAAAAAGGTCCAGAAGAAGTTGGACCCTCACCTTTCGTCGAGAGGGTCAGACAAAGCTCCTTAAAAGAAGCCGAATACGAGGCACCGAGAGAGAGCGGGACAAATGCCGCAGCCGAGGTAGAAGCGGCCCGCGCCGCCTCCTCTTCGAGGGCGATCATCTGCTCGAGCTGATCCGCCGAGCCCGCCGCCGGACACCGCCAACCGGGCCTCTTTAGATTTAACCGGAGGAAATCTTTTCTCGGGACGCCCTAGCTGTAAACGGGCAGCATGGTCTTCGAGGACGTAGGCCAAAAAAGAAGAGCACAGGTCGCAAGCCTGCAGGTCGTGCTCAAGGCCTAAGCAGCAGACGCACATGGAGTGCGGATCCGTCCGAGACATCTTCTGCCCGCAAGGGCATCTCCGGAAACCGGGAGTCGATTTGTCCATCGCAGCCACAAGGGAGAGAAGACCAAAGTCTTTTTAGCAAAAACCTTTTTGATTTCGAAAATTCGAAGAATTAGGAACCAGTCTTATACGCAGAGCATTAAGGAGGGAACCTGAGCTTCCAAGCGGTAAGGAAGATCTGGCGTCATGGGGCGGAGCCGAGAGTTTTACCACCCGGGTGGGTGGGAAGAGCCAGCTTGAAGACCTTCCGGCAAGGAACCTGCCAGACAGTGTGGATGAACAACATATCCATGTCCCTAGAATTGGGCAGTTTTGCATTGGATGGGGAAGCGAACAAGTCCAATTCTGCAGTGCCAGATCGAAGAAATAGATCCTCTGCTACCTCCTGAAGAAGCTCCCACTCGTGGACTCTGGCCTGGGATCGACTCAGGCCATCTGCGATTGTGCTGTCCACTCCGGGAACATCAACTGTAATCAGGCTTGCACCGTGTCGAATTACCCATTCCCACACTCTCATAGCTTCCCTGCAGAGGGGATAAGAGTGTGTGCCTCCTTGCTTGTTGAGGTAATACATCACCGCCGTATTGTCTGTTTGAAGCAGAGGAGTACTCAGTGGAATTTCTGACTGGAAGGCTTGCAGGGCATAAAGGACCGCCCTCATCTCCAGAATGTTGATGTGGAGGTGAGCTTCCTGAGGGGTCCACATTCCCTGAGACCTCACCCCGTTCAGGTGTGCTCCCCACCCCAGCCCTGAGGCGTCTGTGGAGAGGATTACCTCCAGGGACGGCGCTGCAAACGGAACACCCACGGAGAGTGTCCCTGGGTCTAGCCACCATTGCCAATCTCGAATCACGGCCCTCGTGATTCTGACTGGCTGCTGCACATGGTCTTGCCTTTGGTCCCATTGCAATTTCAGCATCCACTGGGTTACCCGCATGTGGAGCCTTGCCATCGGGACGGTTGGAATGGCAGCAGCCATATGTCCGAGCAGGTGAAGGACCAGGCTGATGGGGACGGTCTTCTTTGCCGAAAGGTCCCTGATGAGGGACCTGATGTGCACCGCTCTGTCCTCAGGAAGAAAAGCTCTGCCTTGGATGGTGTCCAGAACTGCGCCTATGAACTGCAGCTTCTGGGACGGTACCAGGAGAGACTTCTCGTAGTTGATAAGAATGCCCAGCGACTGAAAAAGAGCTTGGGTGTTCTGGATAGCCAACAACAGTGCCTCTCTGGAGGCGGCCATGAGAAGCCAGTCGTCCACATACAGGAACACGTAGTGGCCCCGTCTTCTTAGAGACGCTGCCATGACTGCCATGCACTTGGTAAAGACCCTGGGGGCCGATGACAGTCCGAAAGGAAGCGCCTGGAACTGAAGGTGGTGGCAGAGAAACTCAAAGCGCAGGAACCTCCTGTGCGCTTGAGCGATGGGGATGTGCAGGTAAGCGGCCTGCATGTCCAGTGATGCCAAAAATGCGTCCTTCTTCAACATGGGAATAAGACCCTGGAGGGTCACCATGTGAAACCGTTTGTAGGCGACTGACATGTTGAGGTTGCTGAGGTCCAATATTGGACGGAGGCCCCCTGTTTTCTTTGGAACCAGAAAGAAGTGGGAATAATAGCCTGCTCCTCTCTGGTTCTCTGGGACGTACTCCACCGCTCCTTTTTGCAGAAGCGCGAATATTTCTTGCCTGATAAGCAATCTGTGCTGACCAGAGTAGCGGGAGAGCAGAGGAGGCCTTGTGAGTGGATTGTCTACGAACTCTATAAAGTGGCCTTTTTTGACCAATTGGAGTACCCACCTGTCGGTGGTGACAGACTGCCACCCTGGCAGTTGGTCCGCAATGCGACTCTCGACCTTGGTGTCCCGTTGATCCTGAGGGGCGGGAGCCAGGAAGGAGTCATGCTGTGGCGACTGAGGGTCCTGCAGGCTGGGCCAACTTGGCGGGACGTTGACCTCTGCCCGAGGACGACTTCCCCTGGGCTTTCCGGGAGAAGGAGCCCCTCTGCTGCGGTCGAACGAGGACTGTTGTCTCTGAGTCTGTCGTTAAACGGCTCTGGCTCCTACAAAGGAACCGGCCTGGGTCTGTACATGGCCTGACAGACCTCACAGCCTTCCGGCCTCCTGAAGCTTGGTGAGGACCTCCTCCGAAGACTCACCGAAGAGAACTTCGCCATGGAATGGGGCGTCCAGTATGTTCTTCTGGACGTCCGGGGTGAATCCGGAGACACAAAGCCATAAGTGTCTCCGGAGGCATACGCCTGAGGCTGTCGCTCTGGCCGAGGAGTCCGCGGAGTCATACGCGGCTCGAAGCACCTGGGTTACCACGTCTGAACCCATGCGGAGGAGCTGAAGCAGTTCTTTCTTCTGCTCACCTTCCGGCATCTTTTCTGCCAGCTCTAGTCCCTGCTCCCACAAGGCATTCTGAAACTGGACCATGTGGGTGAGAAAACTGAGGGACCTAATGGCGCAGGTTGCAGCTGCGTACGTGCGTCTTCCCATCGTGTCCAATTGCTTGGACTCTGGGTCCGGTGGCAGGGTGCTCAAATGTTGTGGCCCCTGGGCCCGGTAATGTGAGGCTGTAATGACCAGGGAATCGGCCAGCGGATGAGATACCAAGTACTGGTCCTCCCTAGGGAACTTGTACAGGCGGTCAGCCTTCTTCGGCATTGCCGGGAGCGAATGTGGACGTTTCCACGCTGCCTTGGTGACGTCAACAAAGGTGTCCACCAAGGGTGGTACCACCACAGGCTCTGGATCCTTTTGCCAAAGATAACGTGCAAGGCGTAGCCTCTCGGGGTCAAGTTCCTCTGCGTCCCAGCCCATATTCTCTTGGATATGCCTCAATCTCTGAGAACGATGGGTCATCCGGAGGAGATCTTGGGAGCTCACGTGGGTCCGGAGAGGGGACGTTGATGGGAGAAGGGGATCTGAATCTGTCTGAGAAGTCCGATCCCGAGCCCTCCGTCGAAGGCGAGGGTCGGGGTTTTCTGGGTCTCTTGGGGCTGGGTGACCCTGAAGATGATCTAGATGGAGGTCTCCTCTTTTCCGATGGTCTGCCCCAAGGAGATTCAGCAGGCTCCTGGGGGGAAGGTACTCGGCCTGCTGCCCCGGATGGGGTGGGCGGCGCTGGGGCCGGTGGAGTCACGGGTGGAGGAGGAGGAGGAGGAGGAAGAGGAGGAGGTGTGGGAACCACGTCCTTTTTATGGTATCCCACCAAAAGGTAAACATCTCCTTGACCTCAGAAATATTGAGACCCAACGACGGGCCAGGTGCTGGTGGTCGGTCGTCGGGTTCCGGCGTCGGCCCCCCAAGGGTCTCTGGTTCGGGAGAGGGTTCCCTCGGGGGCTCAACAGGACCGGGTTCGCCCACCTGGTCCTCGGGCTGTGTCGACTCCTCCTCTGTAAGCGCCTCCTGGCCGACGACAGTAGGTGGCGTAGGGGTTCCTCCCTCTGCTGGGATGGGCGTCGGTCCTCCGGCTGGCATCTGCAGTGGAGAAGGCCTGACCGGAGACAGGCGTCTGGCTGTTGTCGGGTCCCGGGACCGGTGGTGCT
Source organism: Neoceratodus forsteri (assembly GCA_016271365.2). Lineage (NCBI taxonomy): Eukaryota > Metazoa > Chordata > Ceratodontiformes > Ceratodontidae > Neoceratodus > Neoceratodus forsteri. The sequence goes on from CM057458.1 coordinate 662,821,680, forward strand.
TGGCTGACGTCAGGTCCGACGTCCTCTTGAGCGATGTCAGCTCCTTGGTTTTCTGCTGGGGAGGAGGAGGAGACCGACCGGACGCCGGGGCCAAGTATGGAACTGACTTGTGGGCGATGGCGGTCCTGACTTCGGCGAGGCCTTAGCTGATGAGGAAGAAGGCATGGAGGTCATAACAGGATGCAGAGTGGAAGAACAGGAGGAAGACTTGACCGCGACCGGGGGAGGCTGAGAGCAGGCCCGGGAAGGCGAGCGGTCGGACAAGGAGCCGGAGCTACGGAGTCGGAAGCCCTAGAAGGGGATTTAGATCTCACCCTCTCCCTGTGTTTTTCAAGGTGCCAGCGGGCTTTCTCGGAGGATTCCCCCATGGAGGCAGGATCCATGGCTTTCAATCTCTCTTCCAGAAGGTAAGCTTGGAGGGCCTTCTGACGACAGATCCGGGTCAGACTATTAAAGCCTTGACAGAAGGAGCAGGCCCAGGTATCATGGTCCAGGCCTAAGCACCGCACGCAGGCCAAATGTGGGTCTTTAAAGGGAATTTGCTTCCCGCAGGCACACTTTGACAGATGGCCCTCCGCGGATGTTGGAGAGGACATCAGATGGCAGATAAATCATAGAGAATGAAGTTTCCAATCGAAGAAACGGTGAAAAGAACTTTTCCAGGCGTCGCGCACTAGACACTGACTGGAGGGTCGAGACATGCAAGTCGACGGCAGGAAAGAACTGGGGATTCTGTGGACCGCCTCCTTAAGTAATTGCTACGCCTGATGCTCAAGGACCAACGCCTGAGGTGGTCCCCGCTGAAGACTGCTAGCTAGAAGATTTCCGTGGGGTCCTGACACCTGCCGGCTTCAGTCCTAATGGTGTAACCTGCTGCAAGAGCTGTATCTCGAAGTAAGATCTGTCTGTGCCTCTGACAGCCCTGATCAATCTGTCACTGCATACAGGGGAAGTTCTGAGGGATTGGAGACGGATGGATGTGGTCTCACTGCACAAAAGTGGGAATATAGAGGAGGCCGAAAACTACCGACCTGTAAGACTGATTCTGGTGGTGGACAAGGTTTTTTAAACTCTACTTAAAGAAAGGACTGGGAACTACCTTAAAATCAGTGAATTGCAGGATGCAAGGCAGCACGGGTTCATAGGGGGTAGATCTTGCCAAATAAACTGGATACAGTTTTTTGACTGGGTTACCAGGGAGGTAGATCAGGGAGGAGTAGTGTATGTGGCCTACCTGGATTTCAGTAAAGCCTTCAACACCATTCCACACAGAAGACTGGTGAACAAGCTAGGCAGCATGGAAGTGGGTCCAAAGATAAAGAAATGGGTACAAAGTTGGCTAAGTAACAGAACTCAGAGGGTGATGACAAATGGAGTTGACACGGAGGAAGGTAAGGTAACCGGAGGGGTGCCATGGGGTGGGGGCAGTACTGGGACAGGTCCTCTTCAGTGTATTTATTAGCGACATTGCAGAGGGGCTGGAAGGAAAGGTATGCCTGTTTGCAGATGACACAAAAATCTGTAAATACAGTGGAATAAACGGGGGGCTAAAAAAATAAATATAACTGAAAGACTGGTCAAGGCTTTGTAACTGGGCTTCAATGCAAAATATGTAAAATTATACACGAGGCACAGACATTCAAGAACGTATCATTTTTGGTGGGGGGGGGTTAACAAAACAGGAAAGGGATCTGGGAATCATCATATCTTATGACCTGAAAGTAGCAAGGCAGTGTGATAAGGCTAATAGGATGCTGGGGTGCGTGGGGAGGGAGAGAAAGGGAGGTAGTTTTACCTCTATGTAGATCAATGGTGAGACCACACCTGGAGTACTATGTCCAGTTCTGGAGGCCCTGTCTCAGGAAGGGCATAGACTGGGTGGAGGCAGTACAGAGAAGGGCAACCAAAATGGCGCATGACCTGCATCAGAAGCCCTACGAGGAAAGACTCGGGGGAATTAAATATGTACTCACTGGAGGAATGGAGAAAAAAGGGAGACATGATAGAAACATTCAGATACCTCAAAGACAGATGGATGCCAACTGACACTGAACCAGATTTTGCTGTTGATGTTTTTAGTGATATATAATGTAAAGGGGATACATGATGGACAGGAGTGGGATATGGAAAATATTCTCACTCCTGCAGAATGAGCTATGTATTCTCCACGAGCCAGACAGGTGGACATACAGCTCAACAGAAAGCAGTCTCCGGGAGTCTTTCTGAGGCTGAGATTCTGCCCTGTTTGCAGACAACTCTGCCCTGAGGGAGGAAGTTGCCAGTCTTCAGGCCACACTGGACAGTAGTAAGAGAACCTTCCCCAGGCCGCACTGACAGTAGTAAGGAACCTCCCATCCAGGGAGCACCAGAGCCACCACCACTACCTCAGAGGTTGCGAAGAAAGCACAGCAGCTGGACCACATGGGCTCAGGGAGGGTAAAGGTGGTGGAACAGAGGCACACCCAGTCAGTTGTTCCACTCCACAATCCATACACCATTCTGGGGGAGCACAGTTCCCCTATGGATGCACCCGCAGAGGAGACTAAGGAGGTTGCAGACAACTGTCACAAGAGAGGCCCTCAGGAAGGGGGCAGAAGACATCACTGGGAAAGGAAGCAGCTCCTGGTGGGGGACTCAATTATTAGGGGGACAGAACTGAGGGGAGCAGGGAAAACTGAATTAAGGTGCCTGCCTGGTGCCATGGCTTGGAGGGACAGGAAGCGCATCCTTAGCATCACGAGAACAGCTGCACGGGAGTCTGAGCTGGACGTCATTGTCCACCTAAGGACAAATGACTAGGCTCCTCATGAGATTAGAGCAGTGCAGAAGGATTTTGCAGAGTTGGGGAGGGGCCTAAGACAAGTAGCACACACAGTATCCTTCTCAGAGGTGCTGCCTGTCAGTGGCATGGGTGAGGCAAGGGTACTCTGCACCATGCAGTTTAATGAATGGTTTAAAAAATGGTGTGGAGCACAGGGATTTGGCTTCATTGGGGACTGGGGTTCCATCTGGAGGGACACCAGCCTATACTAACAGGATGGTCTGCATCTGTCCAGGAAGGGAACAAGTCTTTTGGACAATCGGTTTAAATGCTTCATAGGCAAGCTTTTAAACTAGTCAAGGGGAAGGCACTGATAAGCAGCAGGGAAAATCCCAGCCTCCCCCTACAAAACAGGGTACTAAATGAGAAAAAGACCAAGGTAGAAAGGTCAGTGGGGGATGCTGCTACAGAAGGTAAAGCCATCAAAAAATGGAGAGCAATGAGTACCAATGCCTGTAGTCTGGGTAACAAGCTTCCTGAATTAGTGGCCTTGATGGAGGAGGAACATCTGGATATCGTGGCAGTCACAGAAACATGGTGCACATAGAACCATGACTGGAACGTAAACATACCAGGATACACTATCTACAGGAGGGACAGGGAGGGTAAAAGAGGAGGAGTAGCAGCTCTCTACATAAGGGAAGGAATCAAAGCAACAGAACAAAAGGGTAAACAGGGAGGAGGAGAAGCACTGTGGGTCAATTTGGAGACAGGCAATGGCACCACAATCCATACAGGGGTTGTATAGACCCCCTGCGGGAGGAAATGGACAAGGAAATGATAGAAAGCATACTTAGAATGGCAGAAAAAGGGGAGATACTGCTGATGGATGATCTGAATATGCCAGATGTTAACTGGAGTGCAGTTGCAGCAGCCACTTCTAAGAGTGGGTTATTCTAGATGCCCTACAGGGGCATGCCTTGAGACAACTAGTATTGGAACCCACTCGAGAGGGAGCAATCTTAGACCTGGTTCTCTCAAATGGAGATGGAGAGAGGATCACAGGTGTAGAAGTGGGTAGCCATCTGGGAACTAGCGACCATCGAACAGTATGGTTCACAATAAACACAGCAATAGAGTCAAGCCATACAAAGGTAAAAGTACTGGACTTCAGGAGGGCTGACTTTGCCAAAATGGACAAGTGCCTAAGGAATGCACTAGCAAATGGGCAGGAGGGAGGGGTGGAAGAACAATGGGGAATAATAAAAACTGCCACCACAGAGGTAACAAGCCTTTGTGTGAAGCAAAAACAAAACGATTTAAGAAACCACTATGGTTCTCAAAGGAGGTGGCAGTGAAGGTTCAAGAGAAACAGAAAGCATTCAGGAAGTACAAGGAATCGCAGAAGGAGCAGGACAGAGAATTGTATTAGTTAAAGGCAAAAAGAAGCTGGGACGGCAGTCAGAACAGCAAAGGCCCGGACCGAGGAAAAGATAGCCAACTCAGTTTAGAAGGGGGATAAAACCTTTTTTAGGTACATCAGGGAGCAAAGGAAGACCAGGGGAGGGATAGTGAGGCTTAATAAAGGGGAGAGTGGGGGTGGGCAGAGGGTGACGGTGAAAAGGCAGAAATACTGAACAAATATTTTTGCTCAGTATTTACAAATGAAGAGGAGGAGGTACCTAAAAACAAACAATAGAAACACTCTGGATACAGAAGTTGATACCAGCCCATTTACAGAAGAAAGGGTTCTGGAAGAACTCTTAAAACTGAAGGTGGACAAAGCAATGGGGAGAGATGGGATTCATCCCAGAATTCTAAAAGAACTAAGGGTAAAACTTGTGACACCACTGACTATCCTCTTTAACAAATCATGGGAGGATGGGGTGGTACCGAAGGACTGGAGGAAGGCAGATGTGACTCCCCTTCACAAAAGTGGGAGCAGGGCAGAAGCAGCAAACTACAGACCTGTTAGTTTAACCTCAGAGACAGGGAAAATGATGGAATCACTTCTGAAGGAAATGTTGAGTACCTAGAGGCCAGAGGGGCACAGGACCCAAGGCAGCATGGATTCACAGCAAGAAGGTCATGCCAGACGAATCTAATAGATTTCTTTGACTGGGTGACCAAAGTAGTAGATCAGGGAGGGGCTGTGGACATGGCCTACCTAGACTTTAGCAAGGCATTTGACACAGTCCCACACAAAAGATTAATATACAAGTTAGCCAGCCTCGGAGTGGGTCCCAAGATGATAGCCTGGGTAAAGAATTGGCTGAAGAATAGAACACAGAGGGTAATAGTAAATGGAGTCCACTCTGAAAAAAGCAGGGGTTACTAGTGGGAAATGTAGAGGGGTTCGGTGATAGGGATCCCGGGGTCCTCCTCAATGTCTTTATGTTTACATTGCAGAGGGACTGAAGGAAAGTATGTCTCTCTGCAGATTACACAAAGATCTGCAACAGAGTTGATGCACAAGGTAGGGTGGAAAGGATGAGAAGGGACTTGGCAAGGTTAGAGGAATGGTCAAATGTATGGCAGCTTAGATTCTATGCTAAAAAGTGCAAGGTAATGCATCTGGGAAACAAAAACCCAGGGGAAGAGTATACAATGGGGGGTGTGATACTAATAACAAAAAAAATGGAAAGGGACCTGGGGGTAGTCATATCAGATGACAAAGGTGGGCAAGCAATGTGAGAAAGCAGTAAGGAGGGCTGGGGGGATACTGGGATGCATAGGGAGAGGCATCACCAGTAGAAAACAGGAAGTTGTTATCCCTCTGTACAGACAGCTGGTGAGACCCCATCTGGAGTACTGCATGGAGTTTTGGAGACCCAGTCTCTGCAAGGACATAGACAGGATGGAAGCTATCCCTAGGAGGGCAACTAAAATGGTGCAGAGTCTGCACCGGAAGACATATGAAGAGAGACTAAAGGAGCTTAATATGTATAGCCTCGAGGAAAGGAGGGAGAGGGGGGGACATGACAGAAACTTTCAAGTACCTCAAGGGAATCAACAAAATCCAAGAGGGTAACATCTTTCAAAAAAAAGAGGTGTGCAAGAACAACGGGGCACAATTTGAAGATTTGTGGGGGATGGCTCAGAGGTAATGTAAGGAAGTATTTTTTCACAGGGAGGGTTGTAGATGCATGGAATGGCCTTCCGGAGGAGGTTGTGGAGTCAAAAACAGTGGCTGAATTCAAGCATGCATGGGACAGTCATAAGGCAATTCTAGGGGGTAGGGGTAGAAAGAAGTAGGCTGTTGGTTAACTAGGATCTGCAGCTTATCCATTAGGTAGGGAAATGTGCAGACCGGTTGGGCCAAGCAGTCCTTATCTTACGTCAAATTCTATGTTTCTATGACTTATACCACAGGGGTGAGAGCTGCAGGAACATTTTTTCTGAGTCTGTGTGTTTCCTGCTCATTCTGTGTGTGTGTTCTGAATGGACTCGGAGTCAGAAACACAGGTGAGTGTTTTGCAAAGCTAATTGAGTGAGTCAGAGGCTCAGTGAGAAAGAAACTGCTGCAGGTAGCACTGAGAAACAGAACCTGCTTTGTAAAAGACCTTCATTTAGAATTCAGGTTGTTTTGAAGCTGAGATCAGCACAGTAATCGGCTAGCAATGTTAGAAACAAAATGGGACATAGGTGAGAGTCTTTTGCAAAGCTAATTAAGTAAGTTGCAGCTTCAGTGAGAAAGAGAAACTTTTTCTGAAGCAGTTTCCTTTAGAATGTAAGCTGCAGTGCATTTATCCTCACTCTGGTGACACCAGCAGAGTATGGATAAATGTCAATATCCTCACTCTGCTGATATCAGGATTTATGCTCACTACAGTGGAAATAACACAGGTTATCCTACTGAGAAAGCTCTCACCCCCGTGGTATAAAAATATATATATATTCATTTACATACATATTTAGGTTCTTAAGTGTCTCCTCACAGGACTTCCGATGCAGACCCCCTGCACCATTTTAGTATCCATCCTCTGGACAGCCTCCACTCTATGTCCTCCTGGAGATGTGGTCTCCAGAACTGTACACAGTACCATGGTTGGGCTATTACTAGTGATCTATACAGGGACAATACCACTTCCCTCTTTCTGCTAGTGATACCCCTCCCTTGTGCACCCCAAGTGTGCCCCACTAGCCCTCCCAACTGCCTTGTCATGCTGCCAGGCCACCTCTAGTTTATCCACTATAGTCTCTTCCAGGTCTCGTTCCTGCTTGTTAGCTGTCAGCATCACTCCTCCCATTTTGTACTCTGCCCCTGGATTTCTGTACCTTAAGTGCATTAATTTGCACTTTTTTTTTTTTTTGTACTGAAACCCAGCTGCCATACTCTTGACCACTCGGGAGTTTTCTCAGGGTTATGCTCATACTTTATACACACAGTCAACCCTACTACAGATTTTGGTGTCATCCGCAAAGAGGCAGACCTCCCCTTCCAGCTCCTCTGTGTTGTCACTTATAAAGGCACTGAAGGGGACCAGTTCCAACACTAATCCTTGAGGCATCACAGTGGTCACCCTCCCTTCCTCCGAGTGTACACCGTTTACTACCACCCTCTGTCACCTATCCCCTAATCAGTTTCTTATCCAGTTTACCACCTTTGGATCCACTCCTAAGCTAACTCAGCTTGTGTACTGTTCTCCTGTGTGGAATGGTGTCAAAATCCTTACTGAAAGCTAGGTAGGTCATGTCCACTGCTGCACTTCATCTAATTCCTTGGTCACCTAGTCAGAGAAATCCTATCAGATTAATTTGATACGACCCAGACTCCTGTGAATCCATGCTGCCTCAGGTCTTGTAAGAGATACCATAATCCTTTTCTTCAGCAGTGACCCCATTAACTTTCCCACCACTGAAATTAGGCTGACTGGTCTATAATTGCCAACCTCTTCCCTGCTACCACTTTTGCATACTGGGACTACATCTGGCCTCCTCCAATCCTCCAGAACCACTCCTATTTCCAATGAAATGTTAAATATCTAAATATGACTGTCAGAGGCGCAGTCAGTACTTTCCTTAATAACCATGTATGCACCCCATCCTGTCCCATTGCTTTGTTCACTTTCAGATTAGCAAGCCCCTTCAGGGCACTGTCCCCTGAAAAAGACTAGTGTCCACCTCCCTCCCTCAAATGCTCCAATTACTTTTTTGCAGCTCCTCCCCTTTTCCTTCCTCTGTTAACACTGAACAAAAGTGTTCGAGATGTCTGCTTTTTCCCGGTTCTCCTCTGCAGAGGCCCCCCCCCCTTCCCTTTTTAATCTTATGATCCCACTCTGGTCTTTGTCTTTTTGGTTATATACCTAAAAAATGTCTTGTCCCTCTTTGTCACTGCCTGGGCTATTCTCTCTTCAGTTTGCACTTTTGTGCTCTTTATTGCTCTCTCTTGCTTCTCTCTGATGCACCTCCCAATGCATCTCCTCATACCTTCTGAATGCTACGCTTTTAACTTTTCAGTCACCTCTTTTGAGAACCATAGTGGTCTTTTTTCTTTCATTGCTTTTGCTCACTTGCTTAACGCATAGGTTTCTTGCCTTCCCCGTGGCCCTTTTTAGCTTCACCCACTGGTCCTCCACCCTACCCAGATCACCCTACTGTTCACCCGCCAGGTCATCCCCGAGGCATTTTCTGTCATTTTAAAATCTGTTGTCCTGAGAACCAGGACTCTCACCCTTGTGTGGTTCAGTTCCATAGCCATTCTTATATTGAACCACACTGTATGGCGATCGCTATTCTCCAGGTGGCCTCCTACTCTGACGTTTGCAACACTGTCCCTGTTAGTGATTACCAGTAGGGGTGCACACTTTGCCCTCTCCTTCTGGAGAACAAGGAGTCTGCCAATGTGTGGATCATGAACTATAGCTACGCCCCTAGAAAAATAGGTTACTTGCCTATAACCGTAGTTCTATTAGTGGTATACAGTTCATATCCGTATCATCCACCCAGCTTCTCCTGGCAAGTGGCACACGGATCCCTTCTTCCAGCGTGTAAAGATCTGACATCACAGGCAGAGCCAGAGGATATACTGCCCAGGTGGTGGGAGGAGCTTAGTCTAAAGACACTGAACAAATCAGCACCTCCAGTGGAACTGCCAGTGTGCGTATTTGATCTATATACCACTCTTACAACTACAGTTACAGGTGAGTAACCAATTTTTATATGTCTGCATCAAAGCAGATTGCTCTTCGCAGTGCATGGAGACTAGGGGCAGCATAGTGTAACGGAGCAGTCCAGTTCCCCATGTGAAACTGGAGACATGAGGATGTAGCACACCTTTGTACGTGGTGAGATAAATTAATTGGTGTGTTCAGGGGTCCAGCAGAACAGTTCTAATGAGCTCATTCAAGGTCTGTTGCAGCAGTACACTGTCACATTGAATTTCTTTGATCGCAGGTTTCAAATCACCGTACTTCACTCTTTATCCACAGTACTGCATGTCACCAAGTGTGGGTATAGGATAACACAATTTTCAGGAAGACTACAAATTGGTGCATAAAAAAACGCATGGTTGCGTTTCTCAATTTATTTCTAGAGCAGATAAAACAAATAAATTACACCGAAAATAAGAAACAAAAGGTTAGTCAAAAGAGGTCAAATGACAACTGTTTCGCTCCAGCAGTGCCTAAGGCTTTTCTTTAGCCTAGCATGAATCAAACAGTGTGAATGCATAGCACCAGGAGATCTTCCACCTTCCTCAGTCAGTATCCAACTAACCACCCTATCTATCCTCTCTCAGCACTGAGGCAGAGCTTTTTATAAGTTCACTAGAAGTTGGAAAACTTTACACTGCCTTTTGATTGACAGCAGACATAACATAAAACAAGCCTCTAGGGGCCACCGTTGCCCCATAGAGAACAGTTCAGTTGGCACCTAGAGCATAGCACAGAACATGCAGTTCTTTTTCCTTTTTTAAACTTTACAACACTGGAAAAGGTCAGAGACGACATCAGAACACACTGCTCTCCTAAACTCTCCTGCAGGGTCCTATTACCTCACGCTGTCTACTACAAAATATGTCTTAGAAGGGGGCTGCTAACATCTAGAAAAAGCAGAGAAAAGTTTTTGTTCTTATAGTAAGACTGTCCTTTTATTTTGTAAATGTACTCTTGGCTTTGTTTTATGGCCAAAGACCTGATGAGAAAATACATAACCAATATTCTTTGAGGGTTTGGCTGGTTTCTAATTAGTTTTTAGGTTAGTATGCACAGAAAGCTTTATAAGCACTTCAGCACTTAAGTTATAACCGGCCAACCAGCGTGTTGGACATTATACAAAATATATAAACTGCTTGGGGAAGGGGCTTCAATTTATCCCAAGGGTGTCAACTGTGACAAGGGTCACCCTGTCACACTGCATAGGACTCCATCGTGTGCCTGCTGCTGTCCCCTTGGTTCTCCTCTTCATCACAACTTGCTTGTACAGCTTAACCACTGCTGTATTGTGTTGTCCTCAGCCATTTGTGCATTGTTAAAATATGCCACCAACAAGCGTTAACTAACGATATGCAGAACTGTTTTCAGTATGCTTCCTCGAGTCTTTAAAAAATAATAGGTTTCCAGCTGACCTTACAGTTGGGATTTGTGACATCAGTCTTCATGGTGTGCACTTACAGTAGGTGATATAAAGAAAGGCACTATGAGGTAAGTTGGGGACCGTCAAGTGCTTTGTATACAGACTTTTTGTGTGGACTACCAAAATGTTACAAATACTGGAATGTGGTCCAAATCCTTTAAAGGAAAAGTGAAAATTGGAAAACTATTTTCTAGTAAACTGTAGCAGCCGAAGCATCATGGTATTTCGAGAATCAGTCTTCACCATTCATCACTGGTGGGTCTGTGCTGGAGACATGGTGACCCTGCAGGAGCGTATTCCTTTAAAGCTTTGAAGGTAAGGGACAGACGTTAGGAATGCGCTGCCCACGAGGTGAACATGTGATAACGCTTGTGGGTTGGCCAGTAACAGACGCCAGCCTCCCTGCCTCCTCAGTTCTGTTCTTCACACTGTCAGGGATCGCACTCTATTGGACTGATAGGCATTTTTGCTACATCACATAGCTTAAGGTCTGTTAGTCACCACTCACTTGATGCCATATCACTCTTTTCAGCCTTTCACTGCCGCTTTCTTTCCTCTCTGTCCTTTTTTCACAGCGCCAAGTCCTATTTTTGCTAGTTTTCTTTTATTTCTGTGAATCAGTCATGTCCAGATCCCAGGGGCCTAAGAAAAGGAAGAAGTCGACCAAGATGGAATCTCCCCTCAAGCACTGATGCCCCTGTGGGAGAAACATTTCCATCCGGGACGACACGATTGCAGCTGGACCTGCCTTGGACATGACATGGACCACTATGATGCCTGCTTTTCTGTGGGCTTTAATTTCGCACTTTGGAGATATATGCAATGAGGTGGTGGAGGGCCCCCCCCCCAACCTTCATAGGCAGGCATTACATGCACAAGTCCAAGGTAAGCTCACTGGGCTCATCCCCTGAGCCCCTTCCTGGTACTACATGACCACACGTACTGAGGGAGACCAAGCCTCTGCTTGGCGAGACAGGAGCCCCCGGCTGGTCGTGCACGCTTCCCAGTCTGGTACCCCCTCTGTGGTCTGGACTTACCCGGTGGAAGAGTCACAGCTATACGCTGGGCCTCCACTGGGGGGTTGCTTGAGGCCATGGACCGACGCTGCTTTGGCTGTTGGCACGAAGGCCTCTGCCAGTGAATGAGGCAGTGCCACCTGCGCGACTGGGTTCCCTCCTGCTGCCGTTCACGGCTCTGGGAAAGGGAGGGTCTCTGGAGCCAGTTACCAGTTGGAGATATTTTGGATCTTGTCCTCCGAGCAGTCGGATGATCCAGAGGGTGAGGACTGGAATGATTCCGCCTGGTTTCTGGGCCCTGGTGAGGAAGGAGACTTTTCTGAGCTTAGGCCTAGGCCTTTAGTGTCCGCGTCGTTGTCCAAGGGTTCTTCTCAGTCCAGTGCTGGCTGTGGCACTGTCTCACAGTGCCACTTGCGGCACTGGGGGTTGTTCTGGTGTCAATTTTGATGCAAAAGGAGAGGCTGATGCATGCTGCGGCACTGGGTTGAGTTCCGGTACCGTTCCTAGTGGTGGGTCTGGTTTCGGCACCAACCCCAGTGCAGAGTCGGATTCCAGTGATATTTGTGGTGCCAAGGAGGCTTCCAGCACTGCTCGCAGTGCAGCTCCCCCTTGTTCCAGGTTTGTACTGCTGCAGATGCCCTTAGGCCTAGCACAAGGGGCAGAGCCCATTCAGGTAAGTTGGGGGTTGGAAGGTCCCAATCGTCGCTGCAATCGGCATCTAGAGTGTCTGGTGACTAGCAGGAGTTGGAGTATAGACTCGGGTCCTTTGGCCCCCTGGACCGTCTCGGCCTTCGGTAGCTGGGGATTGGGGCTGCCCTGTAGGACCACTATGGCTCTGATCTTCCCATCTGTTGGTTCCCCAAAAGGGTACCATCTGGTATGCCCCTCTACGGCTGGACAGTTGCAGGTGGATGAAATGCATAGCCCTTCCCCTCGGATGAGGTCCCTGATCACTCTCGTAGCCTTGGCAAAGGACCTGGCCTGGTCTGTCATGACGTGCCTTTTCCTCCTCTCCCAAGCATTTTTGGTCCTACGGGACCCCTAACCTGGGAAGAGTTCAGGGCTTAGGCGAGTGCGCCCCCCCCCCCCCAGCTAAAGGCACTGAATGAGGCAATCTTCTAGCCTGAAACCCCGGCACTGCAGCCTCAAGTCCAGCTCCTCTTCATCGTTGTTTTCCTCCACTGAGGAAGAGGACTCTTCTGTGCACTTTTCCAATGCTAAGTGCACCAGATTTTCTTTGGGGGTATCTCAGTCATCCGGTCACACTGTAGGAACGTCACCATCAATAAAGCAGGATCCACACGGGAGATTTTCAGCAGTACAAGTGGGGCCGCCCATGCCGACGTAGTCTGCTGATGTCACCAACCCTATAAAGGCATGAGCGGCCCTGCTCCCTCCTTGGTTCTTTCCCACCATTGACTTGTGCACATGGGTCTCTGTGGAAGCTCCGATGCAGTTTTGCATTTTTTTGCCTATGACTTTTCACCCTAATACTTTAGAATCTCTTTTTTTTTTTTAAAAGAGGTTCCTCTATTTTGTTTATGTTGAGAGTTAATCCTTCAACTTCTCTCTTCCATAGCTGTCTCTACAAAAAGATTGCCTCTGCAGATGAACACTCTCTCTGCGTCTGCTGTCTTGTGCCTGACCACGAAGTCTCCAACTGTGAGCTGTACCAGAAGTTTAATCCAACAACTCTCAAGTGACACGAGAAGGTTCTTAAAAATGTTTTAATAGAACTGGTATCCAGTTCTGGGCAGGTGTCCTCCAGGGTCCCAGCCTTCCAGTTGACAACAGGGTCGTTGAGCTCCCAGGCCTCAAAGGCCGGGATACGTCCTCAGAGAAAAGTAATAAAAAATACAGTGATCAGGACCGCTCCCCCAGCGGCAGCCCCATTCCCGGACAGCCTCTCCTTCCTCGTCTGAGGTTCTTGGTTGGCAGCTGCTCCTCCAATGCATAAAACTGCTGTCCAGGTCTCTGTGTCATCCAGACCCATACAGACAATGCCTCTGCGTGACGTACAGGCTAGTCAGTCGTTGACCTCAGGGTCATCAGCTCCTTCAGCATCTATTGCATGATCGTTTGCCTATGGCCCTTCCATCGAGGCCTGATCCTTTCCCAGGCCCTCTGCCTTCAGGTCCTTCTGGCGGGTCGTCGCTCCCTGCGCCACTGACCCTCCATCGACGCAGTGTTCGCTCGTCGACTTAAGTGAGATTTTGACAAAGTTTACCTCAGTGATTGTTCATCAGCTAGGCGCATATAGGCCCATAATGCCCGTGCCATCGATGGCAGCTTCGACACTGACCTCTCGACACCCATGAGCTCCCCCCGCCCCAAACGGGCATTCATCCGTCCTCAATCTGGAAGAGGCTGACGCTGAGGAGTACAATCCTGATCTTATCCTTCCAGATGAGGAACAGGAGGAGGAAGAACCTCATCTCTTTTTCAGATCCACAGCTTCCTCAGTAAGTGAGGATTCTGTCAAACACACTCCTAGATCTCCTCCAGAGGAACCCCACCTTCTTCAGTGTGATGAAGCAGTTGTCCTCAGCTATGTGGTGTCATACTGAGGAGGAGGATATCACCGGAAAAGATCTGGTGAATTTCCTGTATATCCGAGAGTCTCCTCCCAAGATCATTCCTCCCATTCTGCCTGCTTTGAGGAGTGCTACTACTACAGCCTTGCACCAACCTGACATGGTGCCTGCTATGCCCTGCCGGGCAGATAAACTTTACCATGCACCTCATGGGTTTCCTCATTATGCTGCACAACCTAAAATGGATTTAGTGGTTATAAAGGCAGCTCATGACATATCTAAGGTGTCTAAGCACCTTCGTTTCCTCCAGACAGAGTCACTCAGAATAGGTCTTTGGGGCAAGAGGATTTACACCTCCTCCACCCTTGGGCTGAGGATTGCCAGTTACCTGTCCCATATGGTAAAGTACCAGAATACCAACTGGAAGAAGGGCAAGGCAGCTGCCAAGGCCCTCCCAGAAGGTATGCAGAAACAGGAAGTGCTTCAGTGCTTGCAGACCTCTGAAGATGTGAGCAAGCACATCCTGCAGGCCCTCCATGATATCTCTGACACTATTGCCAGGGCTGCTGCCACAGGCATTTGCTTTCGTAGGCACTCCTGGCTAAGGGTCTCTGGCACATCATTAACGACTTGCAGGCATCTGGGAGAGATATCAAATCTGTCCACTTTCACTGTCACACAGAACCGAAAGGTAGACAGAGCCCTCCTTTTCATAAGGCATCCAATAGACCAGCAGCAGCCTCTTAGCCCCAGGACAAAGTCAGAGCAGCTGCTGTCTTGCTCCACCCCTCCAATGCTGGAGCTGCAGCCAGGCATCCCAGATGTGATGGACCAGCCCCAGTGACTGGATCCGCCTCAGCTTGACTCCCTGCCCGACCCCCCTCTTCTGGTCCCCGACCAAGAGGTGGTGGTCCGAGGTCGGTTCTCCCTCCATCTCCATCAATGGAGAACCATAGCATCAGATGCCTGGATTCTTCAAATTATAGAAAGGGGTCACACTCTGAAGCTCACTGAGCAACCCCCAGAGACTCATCTGCCCTCCAACTACCCCCAGCCCACCTGTCTGTCCTCCGGGAGGAGGTACAATCCTTTCTGGGCAAACAGGTCATCAAGCTGGTGCCCAGGCGCCAGAGAAATAAGGGGATTTATTCTAGGTTCTTTCTGGTCCCAATAAAGACTGGAGATCTGAGACCCATCTTAGTCATAAAGGACCTCAATCTGTATCTCCTATACAAAAAGTTCAGAATGGTGACTTTGCCAGGCCTAGTGCCCCGTCTCAAGAAAGGAGACTTGCTGTCTTCTCTGGACATGAAGGATGCTTACAAGCACATCTCAGTGTTTCCTCCACAAAGGAGGCTCCTCCAGTTTCTCTTCCAGGGCGAGCATTACCAGTTCAAACTGCTGCCCTTTGGCTTGTCCTCTGCACTGTGGGTCTTTAACCAAGTGCTTAACAGCAGTAGCTGCAGCACTCAGAAGGGAGGGAATGTATGTTTTCCCTTATCTGGAGAATTGGCTTCTAAAGGCCCTGTCCACGGAACTGCTGCTAGGGACTTTGAAGAGAATGCTTCAGTTGTTCCTCTACCTTGGCTTTACCGTCAGCCTGTCCAAGTCGGTACTGGTCTCGTCCCAAAGGCTGCAATACATAGGGGCAGTTCTAGACTCTGCAAGGGAAGGATTTCCTTCCTCAAAATGGGGCGGAGTGCCTTACTGCCCAGACTCAGGAGGTGGCACAGAGTCGTTATATTCCAGCCAGAGTGTACCCGAGGCTGTAAGGGACTGATGGCTGCCATTCCCACCATTCCACTGGCCAGGCTCCACATGCACATCCTCCAGTGGACCCTCTAAGTACAGTGGGACTAGCGAATGGACAACTTAGATCAGTTGGTGCTGGTCTCCTCTCCAGTCTGCAAAGTGCTCCAGTGGTGGATGAACTCCCTGAAATTATTGCAAGGAGTTCCATTCCAGATCTCCTCTCCACATCAAAGCCTCACCACAGATGCCTCCGGTTTGGGCTGGGGGGCTCATCTGGGTCCCTTTCAAACTCAGGGCTCTTAGTTCCAGATCGAAGCCTCCGTGCATATCAGTGTCCTGGAGATACAGGTGGTTCTGTATGCCATGCAGGCCTTTTAGAACCATCTTCTTCTAACCTCAGAAATTGCACAGTATGATTAAACAAATGCAGTCAGCCTTCAGAGTTAAACTGCCCAGAGAGATGGAATTTATGCTAATTATGGAATTCTCATTGGCTCGTGCCGATTTTGAACTGCTGCCCTTAGTAACTGCTGCAGTCTGAGTACTCAGATTTCTTCACTTCGCCTGCCAGTTAAGATGCTGCAGAGTGTTCTCCTTCAGCTTTCTTACTAACAGTATTTTGGCGGCAAGTACTGCTTAATTTACTTTTTCCTTTTTTTTGAATATTCTGTTTATTGACAGTTTTAATTTACAGACAAACTTGGACATTTAAAAGACACACACAACAGAAACAAATAGATGCAATCGTGTAAGTAATCTATTGTTACCATTAAGATTGAGAAAAAGGAAAAGAATCATATTTTCAATCCATTCCACATATTCGGGTGTTATGTCAACTCATATATTCAGCTCCATTCTGAGCATCACATTTTCAGAAACACTCAAGAGTTTAGGAAAGGTGACCATTCTCTCACAAATGCCTCTTCCCTATCCCTGACCACCTGCGTCAGGCTTTCTAGTTTGAGGGAGCAAAAAATTGCCCGCCTCCACTCCAACACTGTAAGACTAGACCCTGAGACCCAGGTATTTTGAATGCAATGACGGGCTAATACAAACAGGACCCTTATCCATCTAGGAAGTGGCAGCCATTCCTCTTCACCCCCAATTACCTCGACTCCAAACAAACATATCAGGGGGTCTCGTGGCAATTGTCTTCCAGCTATCCGATTCACCTCTTTCACTACCTCCCCCCAGAATTTGACCAATGCTGGACAAGACCAGAAGCAGTGGATATAGGTGCCTACGTCTCCATTACACCTTCGGCACTGCGAGGATATCGCGGGGTGTGCCCTGTGCACCACTGCTGGGGGCCAACACATTCTGTGTATGAACTTGAAAAAGGCCTCTTTGAACTTATTACATACCACTATGCCCTCCGGCATACCCAAGACCACTTTCCAATTCTCCCCAGAAATTCGCTGACCCAAATCTCTTTCCCACAGAGCTTTTGTGCTCCCAGTCAAATCTGGTAGCCTTTGTTTACCCTGCTTAGCAACCTTCCCTATGAAGCCCTTTGGATCTTTCTTGGCGTGATACACCAGCTGTTCAACCATGTTCAGTTGCGCATCCCTTCCCTACCACTCTTATCCAACTTCCCCACAAAGGCTCTTAATTGCAGGTATCTATACAAGTGGGACGCCCCCAGCCCCAAACCCTGCTTAACCTTTTCAAATGCACTGAGCTCTCCTTTCTCTAGCAGATTACCCACATTGTCTACCCCTCTCTTTCCCACTTTTGAAAGCCTCCGTCCTCCATCCCAGATAGAAAGAAGGGATTCCTCACTATCGGCAACAGTACAGTCTCCCCCTATCCCAGGCCTTTCCGTCTCCAAAGGTGCTCCCACGCCTCAAGTGTCTCCCTGACCAAGGGGTTACCACTTCCTAGCTCCCTATATACTCAAAGTCCCCTACTGTGCAGGTACGCAGTGAGTCTCCTTGGGGGTCCCCCACTGTTCTTACTCCACCCAGCTTGCTACCGATAGTCGATGTACCCAATTAGCTATCCCTCTGAGCTGCATCGCCATATAGTACATTCCCAGATCTGGAAAATTGAGGCCTCCCCTAGCCCTATCAGCCTTAAGCCGCTTTAGACTGATTCGGGGCTTCCTGCCCTGCCAAATAAATTCTGAGAACCCCTTCTCTATTCTTTTTACATCCCCCATCGTTAGTCTCAGTTGTAACATCTGCATAGGGTTCAAAATTCGGGTCAGGATGTTCATTTTTATTAGGTTGATCCTCCCTAACCACGAAATAGGAAGTTGCTTCCACCTTTTAAGATCTGCAAGGATCTTCTTAATCATGGGAGGGTAATTCAACTTATATAAATCCCCCACCTCCGCCCTATCTTTACCCCTAGATATTTAAAATCTGTCTGGGCCACTTTAAATCTCATTTGCTAAAATTCCATGTCAACATCCAGAAACCCCATCACTTCAGATTTTCCCACATTAATCTTGTTCCCAGAAAAACTGGCAAACTCCTCTATAATAAGCATCAGGTGCCCCATGGACCTTCGTGGGTTTCCTATAAACAAGAGCACATCACCTGCGTATAACACCACTTTATGTTCCACCCCCTTTGCCTCACCGATCCCTTCCACCCCTTATGCTCCCGTATAGCCACCGCCAGTGGTTAGATCGCCAAGGCGAACAGAAGAGGGGACAAGGGGCATCCCTGCCTTGTGCCTCTCCCTAACCTGAATCGTTCCGACAGGCATCCGTTCACCATAACCCGTGCACTCGGCTTAAGGTACATAGCTCTTACCCAACCTATGAATCAGTCACCCAGACCAAACTGGGCCAAAACCTCAAATAGGTAGTCCCATTCCACCATATCGAACGCTTTCTCAGCATCCAGAGAGACCACCCCCATTTTCTCTTGTGATCAGCCTGCCCTCCCCTTATACATTCAGTAACCTCCGCACATTATGATATGACTGTCGGCCTTTAATGAATCCTGTCTGGTCTGGCTGAATCAAGTCTAGAAGAATATTCTCCAGTCTGGTAGCGAGAACTTTAGCTAAGATTTTCAAATCTACATTAAGCAACGAGATGGGTCGTTAGGCTGCACACTCGAGACCATCTTACCCTGACTTGGGTATCAGGCAAATATCGGCATCATAGCAAAAGTCAGGTAGCACTGGGGTCTCTTCCTCACCCTCTACCTCGAACACCTCACATAGTACCCCAGCTAACTGACCACTCAGGATTCTGTAATATTCAATAGGGAACCCGTCCGGGCCACTAGCCTTTCCTTTATGCATTTTTTGGATGACCCTTAAAATTTCCCCTCTTGAAATAGGCTGCCCCAACAATTCCCTCTGCCCCTCCGTAACCATCCGCAGTTTTAACCAGTCTAGAAATCTCCGTATGTGAGCTTCTATTCCTGTGTATTCAGCTTTATACAGCGATTCATAAAATTTCCTAAAACATTCTGCTATGTCCCCTGATTTGGTACAGATCCTTCCTTCCCCATTCCGCACTCTTAAAATACGTGTTGGGCGATTACCCCATTTCATCAGCCTCACCAACATAGGCCCTGGCTTATTACCCCGTTCAAAAATCCTTCTCTGGCAATAAAACCATGATTTCTCCGCCTCATCTCTCAGCAATGTATTAAGAGCCTCCCTGGCAGTTAATCGTAACCTAGGGGTTTCCCCTCTTTCTCCTCCCCCAACCCGTTTCTCCAGCTCCTTTACTTGTCTCTCCAGTTCCTATCGCTTACACCTCTTTTACTTTTTAATTTTTGCTACATAGGCTATAGTAGCCCCCCTCATAAAGGCTTTACCAGCCCCCAAAAAATAGCACGGGATATCTCCTGCGTGGAGTTTGTTTCCTCATTTCCACTGTTCTATTAGGTATTCCCTAAAAGCTTGATCTTTAATCAGATACGTGGGAAATTTCCAAGATGGGGGGGTTGCCCTCCAGGTGCCTTACCCATCAGCTTCAACTGCACCATGGCATGGTCAGAGACGTAGATAGGGCTATGGGATCTCTCTCTTATCTTACCCACCCAGCTCCTGGGAAGATGAACATAATTTAGACGAGACCAGGTCTTGTGAGGTTTCGAATAAAATGTATATTCCCTCGCCCTTGGGTTGACCGACCGCCACCCGTCCACTAAATCCAGATCAGCTATCCCAATCTGCCACTGATTCATAACCTCCGAGACACGTCCCTTCCCTTCAGGGTGGTCCATGCGTGCATCCATAGTCCAATTAAAATCCCCTCCCATAATAAGCCCAGGGAACTGTTTCCTGACCAACAAGCCCAGCAAAGAGGAATAAAATTACGGCTCATAGACCGCTGGGGTGTAAATACAGCCAAACGCAAGTTTCTACCCTTGTAACAAAAATATACCTACCTTCTCTCGGATCCCGTACCACCTTTTTAACCTCAAAGCAAAGGTTCTTGTGTAAGAGGATTGCAACACCTCTCTTATGAGAGGAAAAGGAGGCCGCGTAACATTTCCCCACCCAATTCCGCATGCTCCAAATCCGACAGGTGGGTTTTCTGCTACAGGGCCACCTGAGCGCAACCCCCTTCAATGCAGTCAAAAGTGTTGTCCTCTTCACCGGGCTTGCTATGCCTTTTACATTCCACGAAATAATGTTTAAATCTGTGACGTCAGCCATGTGTCATAATGTAACCTTTCCAGCTGTAGCCTGCTTCTCCTGGCCCATTTCCCCTTTCTGAACAACTACATTTTAAACAGTCTTGCAAAGTAACAGTACATTTCACATCATCGATTGCATCTATAGTTGACACAACTATCTTAACATTAACAGTTCTAACAGTAAAACCATTTTTAACTTTAGGAACTCTCCCCTCCGCCCCCACCCCAAATTCCCTCCATTCCCCCTGCACCTAGCACGTCTTCCCCAACAACCCTTATTTCCCAAATTGCATCCCACCCTATACCCCTCCCCATACTCTTCTACTTTAGTCTTTCCACCTAAAAAGTCTCAGTCCGTCTTCCCACCAACCCCATCCCCCCGAACTAACTGTTAATATAGCACAAGTGTCCTAAGAAAAAAAAAGGCAATAACCTCTACTCAACTGAAATGCGCGTCCCACCGCTCCACCGGGACTGGCCTGCTTCCCCGCTCGCAATATCCGCATAAGCCTTTGAACATGTCGGAGTTGTCCTGCCTTGGGGTGTCAAAGCCTCACTTACTCTTACTCCCGCAGGGCTGCCAGTGGGTCTGCCGCCTGCTCTGATCTCTGTCTCAAGCAGTGGCCTCTTCTGCCCCATAGCCCCCGACACTCAGGCCCATTACTTCTACATGTTTTCAGCCAGGAGGCTCAACCAGCGTGGGAGCGACTGGCGTCGGCTCTTCTGCCGCCCCTTCCCCTTGGTCCCCTCTATCAGACGCCAGTCCTTCTCAGCAGTGCCCGAAGCAGGCTACTGGTGTCTCCTCCAGACCGGCGTCACCTCTGCCTTCGCCAGGGAGGTCTCCTTCCCCCCCAGGTGCCAGTTTCTCCTCTCCCAGTGCCGGTGGATTCTCCTCTCAGGCACTCTACGCCAACACCCGCTGGGCCGCCGCCAGTTTTGCCGCTGCCCCAGCCTACGGGCCCGGCATGTGTGTTGCCTCTCCTGCAGCCTGTGGGCCCAACACCAGTTTTGTCCTTGCTGCAGCCTGCGGTTACAACACTGGTCCCACAGTCGGAAACTGCCAGCCCCCAAGCAGGGTACCCTATGTCGGTCCCACCAGCCCAGATGCTGCCTTTTCCTTACCCGGCTCTGGCCTATCCTTATCCACCAGTATATAATTATCCTGCCCTGGTGGAGTACAATGCCCTATTTTCTGCATGGTGGTCCTTCATGCAGAAGCAGACCCCAGCTCCTCATGGCCCACATCTGGTGTCCCCCAGGTGGCCTGCAGGGGACCTCCAGCCACAGGACAGGGTATGGTCGGGTACCACTGCCCCCCGAATGCCTGGGTCTACAGAACCAGAACAGAATTCGGTTCCAGCTCTTGCCAGGATGGCGTCCGCCTGCCAAGAGCGAGCCAGATGAGCTGAATGATGGTTATTCAGGGTCTTCCTGCAGCCAGGGGTACTCTTCCAAAGGTTAAGAATCTGCTAAGGTGGTTCCCAAGTCCCCTCCTAAAGATCCATCATTTATGGATGTCATCAGGCACATCCAGGACACCAGGGGCTTGGAAACAGAGAAGCAGGACCGGGACAGGCATCGATTGGCTATTTATTTTTAGACATCCTCCCCTTTGTAGTGCCACATTTGATTGACTCTTAATGATGATGCCATGAGGGCATCTTGGAATTGCCCCTCGACCATTTCTCTGGTACCTAAGACCAGTTTATTCGATAGACATGCTCTGATCAAAAAGTGAAAGATCAAAGGCCACAGTAACCCGTGGATCTCTCCTGAGCTCCATGAGCATATGAAGTCAAGGGATCACCTGTGACATCGAGCCAGAGCCTCGGGTAGGCAGGCCGACATCCAGGCTTATAAAGCAGCCCGCAATGACTTCACTAGGGCCATATGTGCTGCAAAAAAACAGTACTATAAGGGTGCCCTTACAAGATCATGGAGTGATGGATGAAAATTCTGGTCTAACCTGAAAGAAATCACTGGCAAAGATAATAAGGCAGCACCCACAATGGATCCATATACCATAGCAAATACTTTTAACACAGCCTTTTCAGACCTGAGTGGTGGTCTACTCCCCGATTTCTTCCTCCACCCCAACCAAGGACGCAGCACCAGGTTGGAAGACTGGCCACCCACTCACCCATCATTCCACTTTAAAGCCATCACAATGCGTGAAGCTAGGAAATACTTTCTGAATGTTCTTGGGAAGTCCAGATACAGTGGTGACTCCCTTGATCAGATACTAGCACCTCTAACTCGCATCATCAATGCCTCTCTGCGACTGTCACAATTTCTGCATAACTGGAAATTCACATTAGTCACAACGATCTTTAAGAGTGGGACTGTACCTCTCAAGGTAATAACAGACCTGTCTCAATCCTCCCACCACTATCAAAAGCATTAGAGAGAATAGTTGCTGATAAACTGGTTGAGTATTTAGAATCAGATTCAGTGCCCGCAGCAACATGGCTTCCGCAAAGGTCATAGCACCACTACTGCGTTACCAGAAGTTTACTGGTTACGTTTACAATGCACTGGACCAGGGTGCCCTTGTTGGTGCTGCTTTCATTGATTTAATGAAAGCGGTTGACACGGTTAATCATGTCCTTCTTGCCAAACAACTCTCATCCATTAGCCTCTCTAGTGATACTGTTGCCTGGTTCAAGAGTTGTCTTTCGAACCGTTCACAGCAAGTGAAGACTGACAACATCCTATCTGAAAGCAGACCCGTGTGCTCTGGTGTCCCCCAAGGCTCAATTTCTGGTCCTTTATTATTTAGTGTATTCCTCAACCATCTCCCGTACTCCTGTCAGTGTCAAATTCTGCATTATTCCGATGATGCAGTCCTGTTCCCGAGTGACCCTGACCCTAAGCACCTGGAGTGGAGGCTACAAGGAGGTTTTTCGGATGCAGAACGATGGTTCGGTGATCAAAAACTCATCTTGAACCACAAGAAGTGTGAATACAAAAGTGGGAACAAAGAGGAATCAGGGAACTACAGACCAGTCAGCCTCACCTCGGTAGTGGGGAAGATCATGGAAGCACTACTGAAGGAGAGATTGGTGGAACATCTGGTTGTCAATGGGCTACAGGACCCAAGGCAGCATGGTTTCACCAGGGGGAGGTCATGTCAGACCAACCTCATTGAATTTTTTGACTGGGTGACTAGGGAGGTGGATCAGGGAGGCAGTGGACATGGCCTATCTGGACTTCAGCAGGGCCTTTGACACTGTGCCACATAGACGACTATTACACAAACTGGGGAATATGGGTGTGGGCAGGACAGTAGTGTGGTGGGTAGGTAACTGGCTGGGTAGCAGGACACAGAGGGTGGTGGTAAATGGCTGTCACTCCACAGAGGGAAGAGTGACCAGTGGGGTACCACAGGGATCAGTGCTGGGACTGGTCCTATTCAACATCTTCGTCAGTGACATTGCGCAGGACCTAGAAGGCAGAATTTCACTGTTCGCTGATGACACAAAGCTCTGTAACAGAGTAGACACACCAGAGGGTGTAGACAGAATGAGAAGCGACCTGCATAAACTTGAAGAATGGTCAGGGGTTTGGCAGTTGAAATTCAATGCAAAGAAGTGCAAGATAATGCATATGGGGCACAAAAACCCTGGCACAATATATCAGTTGGGAGGTGAGGATATAGCATGCACCAAGCAGGAAAGGGATCTTGGGGTTATCATCTCTGATGACCTCAAGGTAGGGAAACAGTGTGACAAGGCAGCAAGTAAAGCAAATAGGATGCTGGGATGTATAGGCAGGGGCAACACCAGCAGAAAAAGGGAGGTCATAATTCCACTATACAAGACATTAGTGAGGCCCCACCTGGAGTACATTGTACAGTTCTGGAGACCATACCTATGTAAGGACATAGACAGGGTAGAGAAGGTTCAGAGGAGGGCAACAAAGATGATGCATGGATTGCATCACAAGTCCTATTAAGACAGGTTGAAGGAACTGAACATGTACTCCCTGGAGGAGAGGAGGGAGAGAGGGGATATGATAGAGACATACAAGTATCTTACAGGGAGGAACAGGGTGCAGGAAAACACTATTTTTAAGCGAAAAAAAAGATGTTCCAGGACTAGAGGCATGGGATGAAGTTGGAGGGAGGACGATTCAGAGGAAACATGAGAAAGAATTTCTTCACAGAACGGGTGGTGGACAAGTGGAACACCCTGCCAGAGGAAGTGGTGGGGGCTGAAACAATCACGGGATTTAAGAATGCATGGGATAGACATAAAGGAATTTTGGAGGTCAGGGGTATGGGGCAACAGACTTCTAGGAAAACAAACTGAACTTACAAGCTCAAATGGGCAGACTGGGTGGGCCATAGGCCCTTATCTGCCGACACTGTCTATGTATCTATGTATCTAAGAAAACAAAAATAATATGTTGTTCTCCAGCACCCAGAACAGGCATCGTACATACCCCCTCAACATCACTAATGTGGCTGGTACCCCACTGGAACTAGTTCAATACTTTAAATACTTAGGGATTACGATGGACAGCACCATGTCTTACAACACACTGATAATAGGCAGTCAGCAGGTGCGCTGGTATGTTTCATAGACACAAGGAAAGTCTATCCCCTGAGGCTCTTAATCTGGCCATCCATAGTTCAGTGATCTCGCCTACTGACTATGGATTAGTCATCTATGGTTCAACGACGACATGGCCCTCTGCCGTATCATAGCAGCATTAAACAAAGCATGCCGCTTGGCTACCAGTTCAAAAAGGCAAACACACATTTGCGATCTGTATGAGTAGGCAAACTGGCTCTAGTTTGATGGCAGACTTCGGTATCAAAGCTGTATACTGGCCAGAAAGATTAGGTAAGGCCTGGTTTCAAAGGCCTGCTGTGACTGCTCTCTCCGACTCCAAATAGTTCTCAACAGTGGTTTTCCTACCTACTCTACCCCTGGGGCATCCATCTTATGACCCACTACCTAGCAAAATTCTGCCCGATTTCCTGTAGATAATCTGAACTTGCCAGAAACTCCCTTGAAATCCTTCACCTCCTTCAACTTACCCCCACCTGTTCCTCCACAATCATGCTATTTCTCCCCCCACCCCCTCTCTCCTCACTAGTCCACCCCTTACCACACCCTCCTATCACCACTCCCTATTTAACTGTCACTGTGACAATTTCTCAGATAGTCTCACTCCCTGACCCTCTACTGATGAGGCCTCTTGAGCCGAAGAATCTCTTCACCCTGCACACATACCTGTTCACATCCTGACCCTCTACTGATGAGGCCTCTTGAGCCGAAGAATCTCTTCACCCTGCACACATAACTGTTCACATCCTGACCCTCTACTGATGAGGCCCTGCACACAAACCCCTTACTTTTCACCCTGTCCATCCCTTGAAATATTGGCATATTTTGTACATTGCCTGCATTGTTAGTAGTTCTATAATGTACAGCATTGTATGTCTAGTCTTTGAATTACCTGTAAAATCAACTGTTGTCACTGTTATTGTTTTACCTGACATGGAACCTATGTAATGAGCTTGTTCTCAAAGGTGTTGATCCAAGATCACAATAAATAAATAAATAAGAAAGCGGATAGGCTCTACCGTGCTCCAGGTGATAAGTCCCTTTTTGGGGGCCATCCCAGAGCCATCTACGTGGTCATCAACGCAGCACATGACCACACCAAGAAGCCCAAACACCTCAGCTCTCTTTCCTCGTCCAGGGAATCCAGACAGCTGGACCATCTGGGTAAGCGATCTTTTGCGTTCACCACCCTAGCTCTCCGGATCATTAACTACTTGGCCCTCATGGTCCAATATCAGAATGTCCTTTGGGACCAGGCCAGGGAACTAGTTCATGCTTTACCTGACGATCCCTCCAAAACGTAACTTGCCCACTCCTCAGGGCGGGGCTCAGATATAGGCAGCCACGTTCTTCAGACTGCCTTGGGCAAGGGAGCAGATGCAGATGTCTGCCTCCGGCAACATTACTGGCTCCAGGTCTGCCTCAGATGAACTGTCCTGCTTCTTGTACACCTCCTTTTGGGGCTCCATCCCATTCCAAGAGGATGTTCAGGATCTAGTTTCCTCCCTCCAGGAGTCTGGCCACGCCCACCGGTCTGTTCACTTGCTGTATCATACCCAACTTAAGACTGGTCATCGACTTCCATTTTGCTGCCCTTCCCGCAAACAAGCCCCCCCCCCCCAAAGGTCAGAGCAAATGCAAAGTGACGTCAGCCTCATGCACAGCTGCCACCAGGGCTCCTTGAGCACCTGCGGCTGTCCTCCCGACGCCTGCTCCTACTTCCTGACCGGTTAGCCAACCCCCTCAGAAGGGTTCTAGGGGAGGCTGTTGAGAGTCGGTTCTCCCTTCACCTTGACGGGCAGAGGAACATTACATCAGACACCTGGGTGCTACAGATCATAAACATGGCCACATGCTAGAGTTTCTGGAGTGGCTCCCAAAACATCCTCCGGAAAACCCTTAACCCCCAGCTCATCTGCCTCTCATCTAGGAGGAAATTTAGGCACTTATGCAAAGAAAGGGCAATAGAGTCAGTCTCTCCAGTTCAGCAGGGCAGGGGATGCTTCTCCCATTTTTTCCTCTTCCCCATACAGACCGGGGATCTCTGGCATATCTCAGATCTCAGTTATCTGAAGTTGTACATAGAGCACAAACACTTCAGGATGGTGACCCTCCAGGGGTTGTTTCCCCTCCTGCACTGGGGAGATTGGCTCCGTTCTCTGGGCATGCAGGATGCGTACTTGCATATCAAGATTTATCCTTCCCATCGAAGCTTCCTCTGGTTCCAGTTTCAGGGAACCCAATTTCAATTCAGGGCCCTCCCTTTTGGCCTCTCTTCAGACCCCCAGAGTGTTTACCAAGTGCCTGGTGGTGGTAGCAGCTGCCTTGAGGAGGCAGGACTCCTACGTATTTCCCTACCTTGACGATTGGCTGTTAGTGGCACCCATACCTCTCAACTGTCTTTAATTTTGCCCCATAATTTTCCCCCCTCCCTCGAAAACTGTGTCTTTGTGGCCAAATAGTAGGGATCAAAAGCACAAAATAACGTCGGCCATTACAGTTACAGACTTGTTCATCTTCAGAAAATGCATTTTACAGTAATCCTCTTATTCTATCAGTTTTCTGTGAGAATATTACCAATCTTTAAGCTGTGTCCCTGATTCCGAGTCTTTATCCCTAATTTTTTAAGCCTTGTCCCTGATTTATGAGGCAAGAGGTTGAGAGGTATGGTGGCACCCTCCATGGGCTGTCTGGTCCAGACCCAGGAGTATACCTTCTGCCTATTTTAGGCCTTGGGTGTCACGATCAGCCAGCCAAAGTCCTACCTGTCTCCTTGCCAGCACCTCTAGTACATAGGGGTAGTTCGGGATACTGCCCAGGGCATGGCCTTCTTGCCCCTGGACAAGGGAGAATGCCTGATGGCCCAGGCTCACCTGGTCTCCTCCAGCCGTCAGGTCCCAGGCAAGATTTTCCTGCGACTCCTGGGCCACATGGCGGCAGGCATTGCCACGGTTCTCCTCACCCACCTTCATATGCGGATTTCTCAGTGGACATTGAGGGTTCAGTGGGATCAATACAGGGGAGACGTGAACCAGTTGGTCATGGTCTCCGATCCAGTCCAGAGTCCTGTTGTGGTGGCTAGAGCCGGCCAATCTGCTTCGGGTGCTTTCTTTTCACATCTTGGCCTCTTGTCAAAGTCTCACAATGGACACTTCGGGTCTGGGCTGTGGAGCTCATTTGGTCACTCATCAGACTAAGGTCACTTGGACAGAAGTGGAACATGGTCTCCATATCAATGTCCTGGAGATGTGAGCAGTTCCGTATGCTCTACAGGCCTTCCAGACTAATTTCCTCCCCGATCCACTGTTTGTGCAGACTGAGAAGGTGCATAGTGTATTACATCCACAAACAGGGGATCTCACTCTTAAACCCCCCGTGTTGGGAGGCGATGAGGGTTTGGAGCTCTCGGCCGTCCCATATTCCAGGTGTCCAAAATGTCCTGGCGATCAGTCTGAGCCACTCCCAGTCAAGGGGGCCCACGAGTGGCAACTTATGACCTCAGTGGTCGACGATCTCTTCGATAGGGTCGACCATAGCTGGACCTTTTCGTGCCCCCACTTAATGGAAAACTTCCGCTTTTCTGTTCGCGCAATCCCGGGCCTGGAGTTTTCTGGCGAGACGCATTGTCCCTCTCCTAATAAGGACCGCAAGGCCCACCAAGTCTGCCCATTTTTTTCTACCTTATGAGTGTACCATAGGTCTTTACTCTGTCAATGGCCTATCTAGTCACACTCCTCTGAATTGCTCCCTTATGCCTATCCTATGCCTGTTTGAAGCCCTGCACTGTATCGATATCCACCACGTCCTGAGATAGGCCGTTCCATGCATCCACCACCCTTTCTGTGAAAAAGAACTTCCTCACATTACCCCTTATTCGGCTTCACTCTAATTTCATGCTGTGTCCTCTCATCCTATGTTTCTTATATTGAAACATGTTCAACTCTTTCACCTTGTTAATGCCTTTAAAGCAGCAGTACAGTTGAATCAGGAAGTGATCCATCAAAATTCTGCTTTTTGGCTGTAAGCACATGGCCAAAATTCCATTTTCCATACCTGTCAATATTTTTGGAAGACATCTTTAGTTTTTTTTAGAAATTTGCAATTTATTTGAATTATTGTAGTGCTACAATAAATATGGCAGCTGACTAATTTTCAGCTGCGCTTTTTCTACAGGTCACATCATGTCTTTTGACAACAGCAGAGGGACTCTCTGCTGACCATTCCCGATGTCCCTGCAAGTCATACACATGTGCAGTTGGCAGCAGAGGGGGTTCCAGTGCAACATGCTTAGTGGCAGAAATGTAAACAAAAGCAGAGAATAACTGAACAAATTACTCGGCGATAGTACAATGCCGGTGAGAAAGAGTAACACGTATATGATTAGCAGGGCACAGGGAACAAACTGTCAAAAAAGCGTGATTTTTTTTTCTCGTAGTACTGCTGTTTTAAGGTGTTTGAATGTTTCAATCATATCACCTCTCTCCCTCCTTTGCTCTAGGGTATACATACTGAGCTCCGTTAATCTGTCCTCATATGTTTTCTGATGCAGTCTCTGCACCATTTTGGTTGTCCTTCTCCGGACTGCCTCAATTTGGTTAATGTCCTTGTGAAGGTGTGGCCTCCAGTACTGCACGCATTACTCCAGACGGGGCCTAACCAGTGTCTTGTAAAGAGGGATTACCTCCCTCTTACGACTTGTGATACCGCTACTAATACACCCCAACATCCCCCTAGCCTTACCTACTGCTTTAGTGGTCTGCTTGGATGATTTCACGTCATCGGTGATGATTATGTCCAAGTCTCTTTCTTCCCTTGTGTCTGCCAGCAACTCACCTCCCAGCCTATAGGTGGCTTCAGGGTTTCTCTTCCCTATGTGCATGATCTTGCGTTAAACCCCAGCTGCCACTCTTCTGACCATTTTGCTACTTTATCCAGATCTCTTCTCATTCTGCCCACCCCATCTGGATAATCTACTCTGTTAGGGATCTTGGTGTCATCTGTAAACAGACAAACCTTACCCTCCAGTCCATCTGCAATGTCACTGATGAAAATACTGAAGAGGGATTGGCCCCAGGACTGACCCCTGAGGTACCCCACTTGTGACTTGCATCTCTCCTGACTGTATACCGTTTACCACCACTCTGTTTTCTGCCCGCCAACCAGTTTCCACCCAGTTGACCAACTTCTGACCCACCCCAAGCCTACTCAGCTTATTAATCAATCTTCTATGTGGAACAGTTTCAAAATCTTTGCTGAAGTCAAGGTAGGCGACATCAACTACTCCCCCTTGGTCCACCACTCTGGTTACCCAGTCAAAGAAATCTATGAGATTAGTTTAACAGGACCTTCCTTTTGTAAACCTATGCTGTCTTGGATCCTGTGCTCCTATGGATTCCAGGTGTTGCACTATCCTTTCCTTAAGGAGTGCCTCCACAATCTTGCCCACTACTGAGGTAAGACTGACTGGTCCCCCACGCAGAAGATAGAATAGTTACTTACCATAAAAGTAGGCCTTCAAGAGAATCTACTCCATTGAGCCACAGCTCTCTTTCCATTCTTCCCCATTTTAGGTGGCTGATGGTTATCCTGCCTGCTCTTGTATGCTGGTTCTCCTCTTATATCCGATTTTGGTATTATAAAACTCTGATTTCCGTATCCTCTCTTGTGTGCCTGGTTTGGTACTAGTTTATCTGGTTACTGCTGGTTCGATAATCCTCAAAGCCCATCTCCGGTGGGGAGCCGAAGCATGATGGGGCTTGCTCACGTTATATAGATGGCGATGGTGCATATCGACATGGGTGGCCCCAGGTAGCAAAAATTTCTGGGTGGCCAATGCCAATGGGTTACAATTCCAATATGTGGCTCAATGGAGGAGCCTCTCTTGAAGAGCTACTGCATTGTTACGGCAAGTTATTATTCTTTCTCCATACAAGCCAAGTAATAATAAAATTGTAGGTCATCTGTTAAAGTAGAGAATTTCCACTAATTATCAAGCTAACTCAGTGTTCATGTCCTGCACGCTAGTCACGAAAACAAGATTTTTTTCATCACATATACATTCTCCTTGTTGGATGAGAACAGCCTTTTAATGGCTTACCTTTGTCTTCCGTTTCACATTTATTTAATTGTTCCATCTTTACTGCCGTTTTAGTAAAAACTAGTGACGGAGTAGATAACGCCCTTGTTACTTTAAATTGTTGTTACACTGCATCCTTGCTCTACTATGGAAGTCTGTAATTGAAAGGAATATACAATACATCCTATAGTTCCAAAATGGTTCTTGTCTTCATTGTGAAAATCAGAAAACACCCAGTAAGGTTAATAAAAGATCAGTAAAGACTTAACAGTTATAGAATAAGAGCCAGTATTTCAAAAACCTATTCTATAAGAAAATAAGTTGCAGGCAGAATGCATTTCTCAGGGTTTTTAAGGGGGCTAGCAGGCACTAAGAGCACCACTGCCAAGTGTAGGGCTGGTCCCAGTTTGCCCTTTGTGTGAAAAACAGCTACTGCAGGATAGTAGGGTATATCAGACTGTTGGTGCCGACTTGCAATCTGACATTTTCTGTAACTGCAAATCCCTGGCAGCTGACATCAGAGGAGGGCTGCAGTAGTGGGAACTATAATAGCCAGCAGTGCATGTTAAGAGTTTTTATAAGCTCTGATCTTTTGTTTTCTGGTTCTGCTGTTCTCCCTAGGCTGAGTACAGTCACAGAGGACTGCACTGTCTCTCAAAAGAACAGTAGGACTGGCAAACATCTGACAGGAGCTTATAAAAGCGCTAATACGCACTGCAGGCTGTTGAGTCTCCCACTGCTGCAACTCTTATCTGATGTCAGCTGCAAGAGATTCTGTGATTTGTAGTTAAAGAAACTATCACATACAAAGTTAAAAGATGTACAAATAAAAAAAAAAAGTCAACTACACATTGTCTGTAAACTTGTTCCCAACCTAGAGGTTGTGTCTTCACATTCTTAATTGTGATGATCAGTGTTTGGCGCTGCACTTGTACTGCAATGAGACTTCTTTAGATGAGTTAAACAAAAAAGTCAAAGCTTACAAGTCAACATAATTAGTCTGAAGTAGTCAACTATTCTGCAGTGAACAGTCAGTTAACAGTAAGTAAGCTAAAAACAAAAAAAAGTTTTTGCAGACTGGTACCAGTCCCACACTTAGGTATGGGGCTCTTTAGTACGGACTCTTCGCCTTTAAATAAATGTTGCTGCTTTGAAAAGCTGTGTTTAATACCCCATAATCAACTAAGGACTGCTGAATACATTGAAGAAAAATCAGTCTTTGCCTGATAGATTTCCTGCATTTTGTTCCAAAAAGACATGCCTTTTTATCCATGAGCTCCCTTGACAAGTCTGGCAAATGCCAAATGGTGCCAGTATTTCATTTCAAGTCAGTATTCAAACCTGAGGAACTTAAAATTTGTTTCTTGGAAGTTGTTTGGCTTCCAGCTAAGGGCTCTGTGAATGCATTCCATCTCTTAAATGCATCATCTTTCAAATTCTGTGGTGTTTGCAAGTGGTCAACAAATAGAACCATTTCTTGTCAGAGTTTTTACATGCCTCTTCACTGCAGCATTGGTTTCTGTTCTAGTCTTGCAGTCATTGCCAGTGTTTAGCAGCTTTCAAGTTAAAGCCCTTGGTTTAAATCAGTCTTCTTGTAAAGAGACCTGTTCTTCACATTCAGAGCTTCCTTTATTAAGTTTCTGGATGAAAATGTTTACTAAATCTGCTACCACTGTGAATATCATAGCATACACTTCATGCACTTCTCAGAGGGCCTCCGTTAATGTTCATCAGTGGAACTCTCCATGGTTGTGGTTTCTAGAAGTCTCTGAAACAAGCAGGGAACTACAGACCTTTAGTCTTACCTCTGTTGTAGGAAAACTGATGGGGTCACTGGTCAGAGACAATCTTGTGAACTATTTGGAGGGCAGCAGTTTCCAGGATAGTAAGCAGCACGGATTCGTGTTAGGGAAGTCTTGTCAGAGTAACCTGTTAAGTTTTCTTTGACTGGTTGATGAGGGAATTAGATAAGGGCCATGCTGTGGATTTGCTCTACTTCGACTTCAGCAAGGCTTTTGAACTCAGTGCCTCTCAGAGACGTACTGAAAAAGATGAAGTATCTGGGTGTGGCCACGGTCACAGTAAACTGGGTGGGTAACTGGCTAAAGGGGAGGCAGCAGAAAGTAGTGGTCAGTGGGGCTAGAAGAGAAGGGAGGTCACGATCGAGGTTCCACAGGGATCTGTCCTGGGTTCGGCCCTCTTCAACACGTTCATCAGCGACACTGGTGAGGAGATCTAGGGCATGCTGTCTCTCTTCATAGGTGACAAAGAGTTCTGTGGGAGGGTGGATAGTGACAAGGGAATGAAGTGTAGAGAGACTTGCAAAAGCTGAAGGGGTAGTCAAGGGTTTGGCAGTTGAAACTGAACCCAAAATGTATGTCGTACAACATAAGACCAGCAGACTACTTCAGAGCTTTCATTCAGCAACAATATCTACCTATATTCTTGTGATTTTTATACAAGTGGACAAAGCAAGATACTGATGTAGAATAAAAGCTTTGACATGTTACTGAAATCATGTCTGCTGGTTTGGTGTTGGAAAACATACATTTTGGAGTGTACGCCATGTCCTTTGTACTCATCTCGGCAGATTTTTTGCCAAAAGGGTTGCTCACCAGGAACACTCACCCAACTTTTTGAAAGTTGAAATTAGATGCCAAAAAGTGCAAGGTTATACACCTAGAGAACAATAACTCCATGAGAGAGTACTGGATGGGAGGGGTGAGACTCAGTACCATGACTGAGGAACGAGGTCTCGGTCATCACCGACTCTGGAAATCAATCTAGTCAGTGCAGCAGGGCTTATAGCAAGGCAAATAAGAAGCTTGGATATGTTGTAGGACAGTAAGGCCAAATTTTGCACATCTACGAGGGCTGATGTCCAGTAATGTTTAGTGCATATGCAAACAGCACTTCAAGTGGCAGCAGCATAAGATGTCAGCGTTGGACACACTGAAAACAGGCCACGGATGTAACCATGCCATGAGCAGAATAAGCACAGACAACACCAGGTAGCTGCTTATGACAGGACAGAGACATTGCAACAAATGTTAACACTTAGGCTTTTTTTTTTAATCTTACTAGTTATGTTACCTGTAAAGAGTTTAGTTGTGGGATGTATGGAAAGAATTGAAAATTGCCTCATACTGTTTTTCCATGCTGTACAGAGTCAAACTGATTATATAAAATGGGCTGTGCCCATTTTCATCTTAGAAGATATGTTTTGTTCATAAACACATGTCTGATACACTCAAAGGGTACACTGCTAGGCTGAAAGCTGGAGAAGAATGCAAGATGAAGACAATCCGCAAAACCAGTTTGGACCCACTCTGGAAAAAGACAGCCCCCAGAGATCAAAAGGAACAGTCCTGGATGTGCCACGTATGATGATGCAGGTACAGTGGGCCAGCCAGACAAATGTATTTCCGTTGTATGTTTACAATGAAAAGTTAGTTATGTTTGGGAGTTTGAACTAGCAACATCACAGGTTCCAGTTTGCCGTAACTCACCAGTTCCTAGCTGGGGGTAAGCTTCTTCTACACTACTAAAAGTCTAGATAGTGTTGAGTTAGCTTTGTTCTGTGTGACTTCTATATTTTCAAATGTGTTTACTTTTATCTCTGTAAAAATAATGTATTCCCCATCGTCTTTATGTGTTGTCCTGAAACATATGTAAATATCGTGTAGTATTAAATGGTTATTTTATATTATTCATGCTTTATGTGATGAGTCATTGCAGCTACAGATAACCAGGGGTAAACTGGCAAGTCTGTGCTCCATTTCCAAAGAGGCAGGTTACAAAGTTACCCTATCTAAGGCAGAGTTGTCCTCAGCTGTGAAAACACAGTTCAGTCGTATTCCCTTTGAGAGAAAAAACACCGTACTGAGTGAAAAGTGGCCCAAGTGGGATACTGACCTAGAGATCCCCCGGGAGTGTGGAACACTCAGTGGTGGCAACATACCAAGGTAACCTAGTCAGGTGTCTGCAGGGTTGTGAAAACTGGCAGCAGTGTAGACGGAGTTCTAGGAGTGAACAAGTCTGTGACAGACCTACAATAAAAAAGCCATCCCAAGGCTTAAGTTAGTGTTGGAGACTTGATTAGCGGCCTTTGCTAATCAGCATGAAAAATGATTAGCAATAAGTCAAAGTTGATTAGCAGTGGGGTTCCAAAATGTGGGGGAGATAGCTGAAAATAATGAAAAATAGTGCCAATTACGCATTCCAGGACCGGTGGTCCTGGAAAATTCGATTAGCACTCATTGCGAATCAAAAACTAAGCTGATTCGCAATTGCCGGTTTTTGATTAGCAAACTGTGATGTGAACCCGCTTATTTTATGCCTTGCTTCCCTGGTTATCACTGACTGCCAGTGTCATTTCATAAACAGAGTCTAATACACACTGCTGTATGTTGGAAGCACATGTGAAATACTGAAACCTCACATACCTCACAAAGTGTTTGAAAGTTCTTGAGTGTTAATTCAGGCAGAAAGTTTTTCAAGTGATGTCTAGATGACCCAGCTTTATGTATTCCATCTGTTACTTTGGATAATTGTCTGGGACATGCAAAAATGTCTACATAAATGCCTCTTTAGTACGTGTGCTTGCATATACAGAATGTAATCCCAATAGTTTTTGTTTGACGTGTAAATGATGTTGATAGTTATGTTTCAAATATGAGAATCTTAACGAAGGAGTCACTACATTGGCTATTAAGCCAGGTAAATCTTCAAAGTAAAAAGGGGATGGTAACCCACACAACAAAAACAACAGGAAATCTAATCCCCCATACAGCAAGCCATGGACCCATACAAAGGTCTCTGATACGCTTGCTCTGCAACAACCCATCTCTGTGGAAACAAATATGCATTAACCTCTAAAAACAGAGTCATAAAAATCCCAGAGGAGAAACCAAGTCAAAAAAGACTTATTTACTTATTTACTTACTTATTAAAAAGACTTCAATATTTCTAACAGTCTCCCAACAACCAAATGAAAAAATTGTGTAATAAAAATGTACTCAGTACACAAGAACAGATGTCTGAACTAAATGCCCAATGACAATGTAGTACTGAAGGGGGCTCAATGTGTAAATTTACAAATACAGAATCTGCAAGGCATGCTCTTCAAGTAAACTTCATAAATGGGTTATGTCCAGTTACCCATTCAAGTAAAAGGAAAACACAGCAACGTAGTAAGAGGACTTTGCACCAGAAAAAAAAAAATAAAAATTAAAAATATGCGACTTGTGCCAATCTGTCTGCAATGTTTAATGGACCAATTTTATGGTCAGAAACATATAAAACAAAACAATACAGTTTCACCGGGGGGGCAGCAGCCAGCCCAGGCAGATGTGTAACAGAGAAGCTCCTTTACCTTTGCACCAACAAACCTCAGATGTGTTTTTCATGCCATTTAATTGGGTTTCTCGTACAAAAAATTGGTAGTCAGTGGCATTATCCATAGATTGCTGCATTCATAGCAATCGGTAATGGGGAAACATAAGCAAACAGAGCCGAACACCAAGGGGAAACAACAGCGCTCAGAGAAACAAACCCACGGCAGTAGGACAGGCTCTGAATCGCCGTTAGGTGAAGGTCGTGTTGTGTTGCCCAATCCCAAACCCTCACTGCCTCCCTGCATAGAGGGTAGGACCGAGTTCCTCCCTGTTTGTTGATGTACCACAGTACACACATGTTGTCTGTCTGAACGGCTAGGTGGCCGGGAAGGATGTACTGGTGAAGGGCTTGGAAAGCGTACAATACGGCCCGAAGCTCAAGCACATTGATGTGGAGAGCTTGTTCCAGCCTGGACCAGGAGCCCTGGGTCCGATGAGGTCCGAGATAGGCTCCCCAACCTTCGCCTGACGCATCTGTAGTCAGAGTCTGGGAGGAGGGAGGATGAAAGAAGGGGACCCCCCGAAATAGGTTCTCTCGAACCATCCACCATTGCAAGTCTTGCACCATCGGCGATGAGATCAGAACTAATTGATCTAGGTCGTCCACAAGTTGATCCCACTGAGAGCGGAGTCCACTGAGAGATCCTCATGTGGAGTCAAGCTCTGGGGACCGTCGGAATGGCGGCCGCCATGAGCCCCAGAAGACGGAGGACCGATCTCGCCGAGACCCTCCTGCGTTCTGACAGCAGGGAAATCTGGGATTGAAGAGAGGCCGCCCTGTCCGGAGGCAGGAAGGCCCTGCTGACAGTTGTATCGAGGATGGCCCCGATGAAATGTAGTCTCTGGGAAGGATCCAGATGAGACTTGGAATGGTTGATGGTAATACCCAGGCAGGTGAAAACCTGCTGGGTGAGGGAGAGAAAACGCAGGAGTTCCTCCATGGACAAGGCCGCCAGGAGCCAATTGTCCAGGTAAGGGAACACCTGTACTCCCATTGTACGCAGGTGGGCCGCTACCACAGCTAGGCATTTGGTAAAGACTCGGGGTCGAGATAGATCCAAAGGGGACCGCCTTGAATTGGTAGAGGTCCCCCTGAAACGCAAAACGAAGATATTTGCGGTAAGAAAGGAGAATGGGAATGTACAGATAGCCATCCTGCATATCCAGTGTACAAAGCCACTGAACCGGCCGAAGGAGGGGCAGAAGGCTCTGCAGAGAGAGCATCCTGAACCTTTTGTATTCGACATAAAGATTCAGGGAACTGAGATCTAGAATCGGTCTGAGATCTCCAGTCTTCTTTGGGACCAGGAAGAAATGGGAATAGTAACCCGTCCCCTGAAGATGCAGGGGGACGGGCTCTATGGCTTGCTTCGAGAGAAGGGCCGAGATTTTTTCCTGGACCAAAGGAAGGTGTTCCCTTGAATAGGCCGACTTCAGAGGTGGGTGGCGGGGTGGTTTCTGAAGAAACTCTATGGAATGCCCTTCTGCTATAAGCTGGAGCACCCAAGAATCCGTGGTTATCCTCTCCCGTCCCAGAAGGTGGAGGGAAAACCTCCCTACCGGTTCCTCTGGGAAGTCCAGAGGCGACGGGAGAGGAAAGGAGTCAGGTGGTGCGGGGCAGCGCTGCAGCTGAGGCACCCGCTGCTTTTTTGGGCGGGGGCTTAGCAGCTGCAGGGGCTCGAATGAGTAGGACCGCCTTCCCTGTGGTTTCGCCTTTGGCCGAATCAGTCTGCGAAAGGGACGGTGCTGCTGTTGCTGGGGACAGTACATGGAATCCACTGATTTCAGAGCCGTCCCCTTCTCCTGCAAGTCGGTGATGATGTCCTTGACATCACCCCCGAAAAGCACTGACCCCCGGAAAGGTGCTTCCTGAATAGCGGATTGCACCTCCAGGACCAAACCTGACACGCGGAGCCAGGCATGACGCCGCAGACCCACAGCGAAAGCGGAATTCCGCCTGGCAGTGTCCACTGCATCGTATGTCGCCCGCAAAATGTGGCAACTGGCCAAACGAGCAGAATGGACGAGGTCGGCTAACTCCTGTTTGACCTGGGAGTCAGGTAAGGAGTCCAGCTTGGATTCCACCTGCGTAAGGATAGCCTTCTGGTAATCCCCCATGTGGGCGACGTAATTCAGGGCCCGAATTCCCATTGTGGAGGAGGCGTAAATCTTTCTTCCATACTGGTCCAGAAGGCGAGATTCCTTATCAGGAGGAGACGAGCTCAGATGTTTTGTATGTGCCGACCGGCCATGAGCGGCACTAATCAGGACCGAGTCAGCCCGAGGGTAACAGTCTAAGTAGTCCACACCTTCAGGAGCCTGGTATAGCCAGTTTGACTTCCTGGGAAGTGGGGCTAATGCCGATGGTTGTTTCCAAATTGTGGTAACAAGGTCGGCGTGAGGCTCAATCCAGGGTGGCACTAATGTTGGAGCTGTCACAGGCAGATCCAGATGTTCAGCGAGTTTAAATTGCTGAGGATCTGGTTCCAAAGAGTGCCACTGGTGTACTTCCTGGATTTTTCTAAGCAACTCCGTGAAAGATGGATCCTCCGGAGGAGACTTCGGAGGGGTCCTCGGCCGGGGCTTAGACAGACAGCGGGGCTCGTCGTCTCTCTCAGAGCATCCCTTGGAAGAGTCCGAGGAATCCGAGAGGGAAGAAGAGGAAGAAAAATAAGACTCCCTTACTCGACTCGGGGGAGGAATGGGTTCCTTGGGTGGTACCCGTGAACGTGTGTCCTGTCCCTCTCTGGACCCAGAGAGAAGAGCTCTGGAGACCGGAGGTGGTGAGGGAGTGCGCCGCCTTGGAAGTATGGGAGCCGGCGGTGGTACCGTCATCATAGCGGCTCTCTACCTCCTGTGAATTGAGCCTTGCCTCAGCCCACCAGGAGACCAGAGTCTCTGCAGATCCACCGCGGCCGGGGGCGGTGGAGGTGGAGGAGGAGGGAAAAGTGTATGGGTTGTACCCGTGAAGGCGAGTATCCGAAACCCGGGTAGGAAACCCAGCGCTGGAAAGACCGGCGCTGGGTACCGCGCGCTGGATACTGTGGTCCGGCATGGCCAAGGCCGATAAGACGGCGGGTGCTCAGAGCCGGGGGAGGGGTTGCCGACAGACGGCCCGGGCCGGCGGCCCCACGGGCAGGTCCACATTAGGGGCCCGAAGGCGGAGGGCCCCAAGGAGGGAACATCTGGAAGTGGGATGTCTCTTGGGGCAGGTAGAACTGTGTCGTGGAGGCATTCAAGGCGCCCGAAGTACCCGACAGAGGTACCGCGCCCTGGGGACCGACCGCCGGATCCGTTCCACGGGAGGAGGGTCTGACAGAAGAGGAAGATCCTCGCATTGTCCAGGGATGGAGGAGAGCTCACCGGAGGCGGGCCGAGGGAAGGATCGGCCCGTCCGGGGGTAGAGGTCGTCACCGCCCAAGGGTCGGGCGTTTATTGACCTCTCCATGTGGACGCTGGAGGAGCCGGTCCGACTTAGAGGCCACCACGCCAGTAGGGCCGCAAGCCTGCGGCCAAAACCGGGGCGGAGGCCTCAATCGCCCAGCAAGGCCCGAGCAAGCGCAAGCCAGATGGGCTCACGCCTCCAAAACCTGGAGGTGGCTGCTGCTTGTCCCCGGGGACGTTACCTATCCCAGCGCTTCCAGTGGAGACGCGTAGAGGAGGAGGACTCCTGGTGCCTCTCCTTGTCCTTTTCCGATGTCTCGGAGAGTAGACGCCTGCCTCAGCTTTTCAACTCCTTTTCTACAGAAGACATCTTTTCTTGAGAGATGGGCTTCCAGGGATTGTTAGCGCCATTTACGGGTAGCAGCGTTGAAGTTGAGGCAATGCTGGCACTTCTCTACCGGGTGATCGGGCCCTAGAGCAGAAAAGGCACAGGGAATGGCCGTCCTTGTGTAGCAGTTGGGCGCCGCACGAGTCGCACTTGTTTTTGTGCTCGGAGGGTGTAGGGGACGACATACACCGACGATGTACCTGACGATTGATTGAAGAATAACTATTTTTCGGTAAAAACTGACGAAAGGTAGGGCTGATGAAGCACGAACTTTACCGCAAGGCATTGCACGAGCTAACGACGGGAAAGAACTGGAAGGCAGGTGTCCTGGACCGCCCCTTTATACTGACGTCGTATGACGCCGGTCACCTGACATGGGGGTGGTCCCTCGCCAGGGACTGCTAGCTAGAAATTTTTCCGTGGGGTCCTGCCGCCGGCCGACGTCAGTCCTATATGTAATTACCTACTGCAAGAGCCCTCTCAAAGTAAGATCTTCCATTAGTAGGTGTACATACTGTGCTCATCATTGTCCTCCACTTCCCCAAGACACCCTGTTAAAATGCATTATGCCCACATTGAATGCCTTGTCTATGTGTTATGCTGTAAAAGTGATTTTGTACCTTAGTAACAAAGCATGGGGAATGAGCAGAGCAAGTTGCTGTCAGCTGAGACAGCTCAGTCAGTTTATGTATCTGTTTTACTAGTCCCTTAGTACCTTTATCATGTGAACGCAGTAATGCCTCCTTATCCTTGTGATACTGGTGCCTTTCTGTAGTAAACAGCCTGTCTGTCACCCCGACTGATGATCCCAGTGTCTGCTCTCCTCCACCCCGTACCCATTTCTTAAAATGAGGTGAGTAAAATAGGTTGGTACTCACTTTATCTGGGGACCTGACTACCGCAATATCCTATGTACATCCAAGGAATGGAGTAATGCCTCCCCCAACTGGAATAATCAGGAAAGTAAACTGGCAAGTGGATGGATGGATTGATTTAAAGTAAAGTCAGATACCACCTTAGGTAAAAACTTGGGATTAGTACGCAAAAACACCCCGTCTTTGTGAAAAAACAAACAAGGCTCTGCATTTCTAGAGAGGTAGCACTAAAGATTAGGGAAGAGGGAAAAAGCCTTTAGGTGGTTCAAGGAGACACAGAGGGAAGTTGATAGGGAGATCTACATGGAAAATTTTAAGGAGGCTGGAAAAGCTATCAGACTGGCAAAAGCTCAAACTGAGGAAAAAATAGCACTCAGTCAAGGAGAGGGACAAAACCTTTTTCAGATATATCAGTAAAAAAAAGAACAACAAAGGAGGAATAGTCAGAATAGTAACAAGCAAGGGTCAGATAGTGGAAAAATCATAGAAGCTTGACGGCAGAAAAGGATCATACCGGCCCATCTAGTCTGCCCTTTTTTTCACCACTATGCCTCCCCCCGTCCTCTCTCTCCAATACTCAGCCCCATATGCTTGTCCCATGCCCTCCTGAATTCTTCCACCGATTTAGCCCCCACCACTCTGTCTGGAAGTCTGTTCCAGGGCTCCACCACCCTCTTCATGGAGACGTCCTCTCACATTGCCCCTGTATCTTTTTCCTTGCAGTCTGAGGCTGTGCCTTCTAGTTTTGACCCCCTCCTTCCTCTTAAGTAAACCCTCTTCTCTCACTTTATTGAGCCCCTTTACATATTTTAGTTTCAATCATGTCTCCCAAATCCCTCCTTGTCCCCAGCGTGTACAGATCCAGCTCCTTATACCTCTGCTCGTACGATTTTTCCTGCATATCCTGTACCATCTTGGCTGCCCTTCTCTGAACCCTCTTTAATGCATCTATAGTCTTGCAAAGATGTGGCCTCCAGAACTGAACCCCATACTCCAGGTGCGGCATCCCTCTTTCTGCTAGTAATGTCCCTGACTATCCATGCCAACATTCCACTGGCCTTTCCCGCTGCCCTGCTACGTTGGATTCCTATCTTAAGGTTTGAGGAGATTATGATCCCCAGATCCCTCTCCTGTCCTGTTACTTTAATTTCCTCCCCACCTAGGGTGTACCCTGCTCTTCTGTTCCTACTCCTCAAGTGCACTTCTTGGCATTAAATTTTAGCTGTCATGCCCTAGACCATTTTTCAAACATCTAAGTCCTCCCTGGGGTGTCCACCCTACTGCATATTTTTATATCATCAGCAAATAGGCACACCTTCCCCCTCAAACTCTCAGCAATATCACGGATGTAGATATTGAAGAGAAGCGGACACAAAACTGACCCCTGTGGCACTCCACTCTTCACCCTCCCCGTCTCTGAGTGCACCCCATTTAGTATAACCTGCAGAGTTCTTCCTGACAGCCAGGCCTCCATCCAGCTTGTTGTTATTTTCCCACCCAACCCCAGGCTTTCTATCTTGCTCATCAGCCTCCCATGGGGACAGTGTCAAAGGCCTTACTGAAGTCCAGACAGGCAACGCCCCCCCCGGTCAATCACCAGAGTCGCTCAATCAAAGAACTGAATTAGGTTTATCTGGCAAGACTTCCCCTTCATGAAGCCATGCTGGTCTGCTGTCCTGCAAGCCAAAAAGACAAGGACAAAGCTGAAGCACTCAATGCATTCTTTTGTTCAGTCTTCACAAATGGGCTACATGGTAGTGGGCCAACACTAAACATAACAAGAGCACTCTACAAAGGGTGCAGACACAAGTCTTCACAAGGGAAAGGGTGCTGAAAGAACTGGAGAAACTGAAGACAGATAAAGCTATGGGACAGGATGGCATTCACCCAAGAATACTGAGAGCACTTCGAGAGAAATTAGTCACACCATTAGCAGAATTATATAATGACTCTCTAGAAAGCGGCAGGGTGCCACAAGATTGGAAAAGGGCAATAGTGGTGTCCTTGCACAAGACTGGCAGCAGGGAGGAGGCAGGTAATGACCGCCTTGTCAGCTTGACCTCGGTAGTAGGTAAAATCATGGATACACTCCTTAAAGAGCAGGTGGTAAATTTCCTAAAGAGGGCTGGAAAACAACCCCAAACAACACAGGCTCACTGCAGGCAGATCATGCCACACTAACCTGATAGAGTTCTTTAATCGAGTTTTATACTTTTAATTCGAGTGTCTGCATACACTTCCTTTTTACTTGTTCTTGTATAGTTTCTGCGTACACTTCCCTTTTTATTTGCTCCACGTGCTACCCCTCTCCCCAGGGTCGCCCCTGAAAAAGGGACCTTGTCTCAGTGGGCCCACCCGGTTACCAAAATTTAAATAAATAAATATACAAGATAGGACACAGTGCTATCGCTTCTCTAAGTTGGGCTTTGTAACCCGGCAACACTGCAAAGCTTTTGAAACGGTTCGGGCCGAGCTGCAGACTCTAGGTATTACACATGCTCTTTAATTGCCAGCTCTACTCCATTATGCTGGTAAAAACCTATTTATACTCAGACCGCAAGGAAACTGATAAGAAACAAATTAAAAAAAAGACGGTCCAGCAGCCTCAAGCCCCTGAATCTAATAATGATGACAGAGGGCTTTTGTGCTCTGAATGTGCTGTTACTATGAATAATGTACTTTGTTTGCTAGGTAGTAGTACTACTTTCAGGCTAAAAATACCACAGACAGAATCTTCAGAGACAGAATAAATATTCAGTTACCAATGTTTGATGTGACGCTGGGGGGGTGGCAGTGAGTACTGATTTTCTTTCTTCCCCTTAGTTGGGCATTTGGCTAGACCCAGAGTATTCATGGAGTTTTGGCACGGAGCTGCGATGATTTATTATGGCCACTGCCTTGTGGCATCTTGGAGGAAGCATTGCCCCATGCACAATTCCTGTCTTCCCTAACACGTAGCCTACTAGCATAAAATCTCCCGCTAAGCTGTTACTGAATGGTGCCATCTTCAGCATCAAGGTATTACTACTAATCACACATTTTATTTTAAATAAATATGGTTGGTATACACAAATTATTTAATCCTACTGACCCAACTGTTCTCCCTGTAAGGAAAGTTTCAGTCATTCTTCCTCACATAAATAACCAACTTCACAGCTGAAGATTAGACCACCTGAGATTTGCTCTTAGATTACAACATTAAATAAGTACACATATGGACATACGAATATGTCAGCAGATAAAGGCCTTACAGTCTACCTAGTTTGCAGTTCCTACTGT
Source organism: Neoceratodus forsteri (assembly GCA_016271365.2). Classification (NCBI taxonomy): domain Eukaryota; kingdom Metazoa; phylum Chordata; order Ceratodontiformes; family Ceratodontidae; genus Neoceratodus; species Neoceratodus forsteri. Next base: position 662,865,903 of record CM057458.1, read on the forward strand.
GGTTACAGAAGGAACTGCCTCCCTCCCCATATTCCCTTTGACCCCTCTCACATAACCCTTTCCCTTCTCTCCCCCACCCAACTTTCACCCTCACCCTGTCTCAACCACTCTTGAAGGTGTCCACTGTTTTTAGGGGTACCACCTCCTCAGGCAACTCATTTTACTTAGCTAGTGCCCTCTCAGTGATAGTGCCTCCTCCTCTACCTCCTCAGTGTCTACTCTTCCCCCCCACCTGCTTCAGGCAGTTACCCCCCAGTGGTCTTGTTTTCCCTTAAGGCTGATGAGGTCCACACTGCTCACCTTATTTATACTTATAAGGCACCTGAAGGTCTCAATCATGTACCCCATTCTGTCCTCAAGAGTGTATATGTTAGCCAGCCTGGGCCGCGGCGGTTGGATTTCACATGCAATACCATGACTTGGTTCAGGAACAGGCCTGGGAGTCAGAGGGCTAACTGGGGAAGAAGGATCGAGCGTCCCATGGACTGCTCTCCTTCTTCAGGGGGGAGGGAGAGGTAGAGCATCCGGCGCCCAAGGGACCCCTGGCGGAGACTGAGGGAACCACAGGCGACTGGTGCCAGCATGCAAGAGGGGTTGGGCGGATGCTGGATGTCACTGCACGTTGCCACCCCTGGGGCAGTCTAGAAAAGTGCTGCTGGCCACCCTCAATGAAGCCCACCCTTGGCTTCAATTAGCTCTCAGGCCGGCTCCCTGATCTATCCCACTGGATGCGGCACTTGGGCCGGTGCTGCAACCCTGCCCTGGGGGGCAAGTCAGGGGGTATGAGGGAGTCGCGGCCAATGTGAGAGTGGAAGTTGTAGGGTCCGTGACCAGGCTAAGGTACTGGGCAGTCTGTAGCAGAAAAAAGTATAGCAAAATAAAAAATAAATGTATATGTTGAGCCCCCTGGGCCTCTGCTCGTAGGTGCTGCCTTGCTGGCTATGGGACACTTTGGATTCCCTTGTCTGGGCTGTTTTCAGCAAGCTGATCCTTGCTTTAAATAAGGGCCCCAATACTGCATATTGTACTCTAGGTGGTCTCACCAGAAACCTGTACAGTGGCAAAATGACCTCGCCTTCCAGCTGGTAATTCCCCTGGCTATGCAACCCAGCATCCAATTTGCTTTTGCTACAGCTTTCCTGCAGTGTGCCAAGTGTTTCAGGTCACTCGTTTTAATTACACCCAGGTAATTTCCTACCTCAGATATGGTTACCCGCACACCACCCAAACAGTATTTGGTCCCTGGGTTTTCTGCCCCCAAAGTGCATATCTTTACACATTTTAGCACTGAACCCCAGCTGCAAAATGCCAAACCACTTTTCTAGGCCAGCCAGCTATTCCCTGAGCGCATGTCTCCCCCCACTCCTTGTGCACCCTCCCACAGAGCTTTGCGTAATCCAAGAACAAGAAGATCTTACCCTTGATCCCATCCACGATGTCACTTATGAATATGTTAAACATCACCGGACCAAGGACAGAGCCAGGAGGAATCTCACTGGTCACAGGCGTAGCTTCCGAGAATTGCCCCGCCACCTTCTGACTTCTGTCGTGCAGCCAACTTCTGACCCATCCAACAAGCTTAGCACCCACCACTAGGTCTTCTAGCTTCCCAAACAGTCTTGCATGAGATACAGAGTCAAAGGCCTTGCTGAATTTCAAATACAGCTAGAAAAGTGTTGAGATCAGAATGCCCTTTCCTTGACTGGAATCTTGTACAGCCACTTGGGTCATCCAAATAGGACCAGTCAAACATTCAAATTGTTAAGGATGAACTTCAATATTAATTTTCAAATATATCTCTTTTTATTTTCAGTGGTATATCTGTTAAGAGATATTGCCACCATATCAATTTTTTTTTTTATTTCTTCTCTTAAGCTTTAAATCAAGACATACTTCCCCAACTGTGTCCCTTCTACCACCTTTAAACATTTCTTAACCTCTAACTGCGGTGACTAGTGGTAAAAACTTCATCCTATAAATATTCAAGAGTAATTCTTACCAGCAAACATTTGCCAATACTATTTAAACCCAAATTTCTTAAACCCTTAAAATTACTTCAAATCATTGTTTGATTTTAAAATGGTGTCTCTAAATAAAAAAATTAAAAAAAAAAAAACATCCTGACATTTTTAACCTAGTCCACATTTCAAATCATTACCTACATGGTGCTACAACATTGTCTTATCCTGCTAACTTAACACATTGACTGCAGCGGCCTTAACAGTCACAGACAATGTTGTAGCACCATGTAGGTAATGATTTGAAATGTGAAATAGGTTAAAAATGTTAGGGTGTTTAAAAATTTTTTTTTAAAGAGACAGGAAAACATTTTGAAATTAAACAATGATTTGAAGTAATTTTAAGGGTTTAAGAGACTCAGGGGTTTAAATAGTGTTGGCAAATGTTTGTTGGTATGAATTACTCAAAAAATATTTATAAGTTGTAGTGTTTACCACTGCAGTCACCGCAGTTAAAGGATAAGAAATGTTTAAAGATGGTAGGAGAGACAGTTGGGGAAGTATGTCTTGATTTAAAGTTTATAAGAAGAAATAAAAAAAGAAATTTATATGGTGGCAATATCTCTAACAGATGCATCACTGAAAGGCCTGAGGAAGTGGCACCCATCTATAGTGACATGAAAATAAAAATAAATATATTTTAAAATTAATACTGAAATGGAGTTCATCCTTAACATTGTTTTTGAATTCCAGGTACAGGACATCAACCACTTGGCCCTTGTCTGCTGTCCTTGTGACCCAGTCAAAGAAGTCAATTAGGTTAGTCTAGCAGGACAGTAACACACACCTATGCTGCCTCATGTCCTGGAGCCCATTATCCTCCACAAAGCTCACTAATCTCTCTTTCAATATGGTTTCCATCAGCCTGCCCACTACTGAGGTTAGGCTGACTGACCAGTAGTTCCCTGGTTCATCCTTTAGCACACTTTTATGGAGAGGCACCACATGTGTAGTTCTCCAATCATGGGTGACAATCCCTGACTCCAGAGAGGTGTTTTACAGGTCTGCCAGGGGATCCACCAGTTCCCTTATGACCTTTGGGTGCATGCCATCTGGCCCTGGAGATTTATCCACCTTCAGGGCCCTTAAGTACCACATCAGCTTGAATGATGTCATCCATGCCCCCGGTTCCCTTTTGGTACTGGTCCGTTCTCTCTACTGAAGACTGTAAAGAAGTACTTGTTAAGTATCTCTGCAATACCCTTCACCAAACCACCCTCCTTTTTTACTCTGAACTATCTCATCCTGTGTGTTCCTTTTCTCACTTACACATTAGAATAATGCCTTCTTCCGTTTTGGAAATAAGTCGTGCACTATCTGTTTTGCCTACTGACAGTAGCCTACATTTAGTCCAATTCACTTTGTGCCCAGACAGCTGGCCATATTCCTTTAATAGGGAGTGGACCAGAGGGAGGTCCCTAGCCGGCTGCTGCAGATATAAAAGGAGGTCATCTAAGTACATGACAATCTTGTGCTATGCACCTCCCCCATATATCCATGACTTGCCATGTTTCCCCCTAATGGCAGCTGCAAGTGGCTCCAATGAAAACGTACAGTAAGGGTGACAAAGGGCATCCCTGCCCAGTGCCATGGCACAGCTGGAAAAAAAAGGGGGGCAAGCTCACCATTTACTGTGATTTTGGCTGTTGCAGAGGAGAAAAAGGTCCCCACCCAACTTCTGAATTGCAGCCCCAGGCCAAGGCACCTCAATGTCTTGAACATGTACCCCACTCCATGCAGTCAAAGGCCTTCTCAGCGTCTAGGGCAATGACTGTGGCCCCGTGCCATGTTGCCATCCTTCCCCACAAGTGTACAATGTTCAGAGTAATATGAATATTGTGCTTCCCAAACCACCCCTGCACAAATCCGGTCTGGTCCAGGTGGATCAGGGTAGGAAGCAGGGGGTCCAAGCATGTGTCGAAAGTCTTAGCAAGGATTTTATAGTCTGCTGTTAACAGGGAGGTAGGATGCACACAATGTGGGGTCCTTGCCCAGTTTAGGGAGCACCGTGATGGTGGTGGACAGCATGGAGGGGGGTAACTGACCCTGTTTCAAACTTTCCACCAACATATCATACAAGGGGTCTAGTAACAAAGTGTCAGATTTTTTAAAGAAGTTAATGGGAAGTCTGTCTGGGCCCAGGGCCTTCCCCCTCTTTCAAGGATTTGACAGCCCGGTGGAGTTCCCCTTTAGTGAGCGGAACATCAAGCCTTCTCGCCTTGTCCACACCAGAGTAGGCACAGGTGCCCTCTCAAAAAAAATCATTCAGTTATTGAGAAATCTGAGACATCTCTGAGGTATATAGGGTTTTATAAAAGGTGCCAAAGGATGCACCAATTGAGGTGGTGTCACAAACTAGCTTCCCTGCCGAGTCGCGAATCTGATCTATGGTTCTCTCCCTACACGATGACTGACTTGCCAAGGAAAATAGTTGCCCCCTCTGTTCCTGTCAAAGTAGGCTCCTGCTTGTGTCAAGAGAACAGCTTGTTCTATTCGAGCACTACTCAGCGCATTGAAATGCCACTTCAGTTTTTGTACAACCCTGTACAAGGATAGGGTCCGGTCTATGCATATGGACCTCCTCACAGACTGCTATTTTAATTCGAAGTTGGCTCCTGTTCGGAGATTGTTTTTGCTGCGGCGGAATATGCAATTGTTTGACCTCTGATGAAAGCCTTTCAGGCCTCCCACCTGCACTTATGTGATGTGCCCCCCCCCATTTGTTATAATGGAGAAACTCTCCTATATTACCAGCCATAAAATCAAGAAAGTGTCTGTCTCGGAGAAGTAAGGGGTCTAGATGCCAGGACTGAGCAGCTGGGAGGGGGTGAACCCAGTGCAACCAAGTAATCACGAGTGAAGCATGATCAGAGAGCAGTATGGGTGAATATACCGCTGAGTGAATGGAGGGCAAGAGGTTGGCACTGATCAACAGCCTATCTACGCGAGCAAAGGACTGATGGGCATGGGAATAGAGGTTATAATCACAGCCAATAGGATTAGGAAGGCGCCAAACATTCACCAGCGTAAACACCAACTCAACCTCACCAAGGGCCTTAGCATTTCTAAAGAGAGGAGAGGGGCTAGATTGTAACTGTCCAGGATTGTGTCAGAGACACTGTTTTAGTCTTTACCCAAGATCCAAGTCCCTTGGAACGCAGCCATGTCCACTGCCAATTTTTGAAAGAATCCAGGATCCCCCACATTAGGGACATATACTGATCCAATGGAAAACGTTCCCACTTCTACCAATTCAGCCCTTACCAGTATATATCTGCCCGCGTTGTCCACCACCTGGTCACTGATTTTAACCTGCACCCTGCGGGGAAACCAGAATGAGGTGCCCCTGACTCCTGATGAAAAGCAGGATGATAGCCATGTTCCACCCAGGGAGTCTCCAGTTTTCTGGGCCTCCACTGCTGACATGGGTTTTCTCCTGTTTTTATCCCCTGTGCTAGCTGCACTCCCCTTGCAGCCTTTGCAACCCCAACTGCTCTACTCGCCTCCCTTCATTTAGCAGAGTAATCCACCCTATTTACTTCCTTCTGAGTGTGTCTGTACTTTCAGAAGGCTGCCCTCTTGCTACCTACAGCTTCTGCCATCTCCCTGCTGAACTAGCTGGGCTTATTGGCCTTAGTTTTCTTACTTTTGATTTTGCGCATTCACTAGTACATCTGCCCCTCCTTTATTACTGCCTATTTCTGTTCCACAGCCATCCACTTCTCATCTCAGCAAGGTGTCCTACTAGAATTTCTCCCACCCCACCAAAGTCATCCCTTCTAAAGTACAAAACCTTTGTCCTGGTCCTGATCATCCCTCTTCCCATATCCAGGTGGAAGCACACCATGTGGTGGTCACTACCTACAAGTGACATTTTCACGTCCTGAACATGCTCATAGTTGAACAGAACCAGGTCTATGACAACCCTCTCCCTACTGGGCTCCATGACACCTTGGGCCAGGAAAGCTCCATGAAATGAATCCAACAGTACTTGCTCCCTACTGTAAGAGGTAGCCAGGATTTTCCAGTCTACCCTAGGTAGACAAATCTCCCATTATTACTACCTGCCCTTACTGACTATTTCCGTGATTTGAAATCCAAGTTACCTGTCTAATTCTTCCTCCTGGGAAGGTGGCTTGTAGACCACCCCCATCCTTAGTTTCCTCCCCCTTGTGAACTGTTCTTGTACCCACAGTGTTTCAGTCTTATTTCGTCTCTGTCTCTCTTGTACAAGCAGGGCCCCAGATAAGATTTTTGGGGAGGAGTATTTTACTCCTCAATTTGAAAGTGAGGCGAGTAAAACCAAATTCAGATTCGTACAAATGTCTGACAGGAGTGCAGTGAGGAGTACATTTAAAAAAAAGTTTTTTTCTAGATAAAAACTGATCAGGTGCTGACAGTGCTCCAGCTAATGTGTGCAGCTAGGAGTAAGTTACTCACCAGTTTAAAATATAGTGGGTAAAACAAAACTGGGATGGGTAAGAGTGCTGCAAATCTGGAAATAAAACTGCTCCTTTTGCATCACCAGTTATGTTATGAAGCACTATTCTATGGCGTGTGCAGCATTTTCGAATGTTGGGTGAGTACTGGTATTCACTGAAAAATTTTCTGAAGAGTATTTCCTAACATGATGAGAGTAAAATAGGTCGGTACTCACCTTACCTGGAGCCTGGGTACAAGCCATTCAAAGTTGTGGTTGCACTAAGTATGTTATGCTGGGACACACAGAACAAACATCAAGAACAGTCCCACCCGAAGAAGCAACCGGCTGGGCCTACGCCAGAAACTGTAGGCCCCTTATCCTTCTCCGCAGCACAGCTGACAGTACTGGGGCGTGAGGTGACCGCACAGGTTTTGGCTGCTTTAAACCCACACTTGGAAAAACTAGAAAATAAAATTGAGGCGAAGCTGCAGGAAATCGCCGAAAGAACAGTGGCACATGGAGAAAGGCTGACAGAGGTGGAGGAGCGTACATCTACAGTGGAGGATACGGTGCAACCGCTGCCGGAGAAAATAGTCGCGCTGGAGAGGGAGCTGGAAGACCTCAGGGAGGCCCTCGATTACCAGGAGAATTATTTTCGACGCACTAACCTGCGTCTACGAGGACTCCCTGAAGGTCAAGAAGGAACAGATATACTAAAGTTTTGTGCTGAGCAATTGCCAAAAGTGTTGAAGCTGCAGCCCAAAGGGGGAAGCACAAGATTGAAAGGGCGCATAGAGCTGTACTGCCAAAGCCAGGACTGGGTCAGCCTCCCAGAAGTACTGTGATCCAGTATCACAATTTCCAGGATTGGGAAGCAGTAATTAAAGCCTGTAAGCTCAATCAACCAGTCGAAATAAATGGGGCATGAATTCATGTCACACAGGATTACTCGACTAGGCTACTCAAGAAACGACGAGTATTTAATGCTGCGATGGCTCAATTAAGAGAGATGCGGGTGGAACACTTTATGATCTATCCAGCCACCCTGAAGATAAAACATGAAAGAGCAGTGTTCTCATTCTGGGAGGTGGAGAAAGCAAACATCTTCATAAATGAACTTAAAAAAAAAAAAAAAATAGACTGAGGATGAAGGTGAACTGATGGAAGGAGTAAAAGGGACTAGAGACAGTGACAGTTTCTCTGGTTGGGGGTAGTACCCCATGTTTAAATCTTGTTTTAATGTTATATGTTAAAGTTAGATGGATCTCGGAGAGCTGTGGTTGTCTTGGCCTACATTGGTGGTCGGATGGGAACTTAACAGAAACCTCAGCTGCAGCAATGGAAGCTTGGAGGAGGATGGGCGAAGAAGCGTGGAGAGACATACAGAGAGTGCTTCCTGCAAGGTAGGCCGGAAGGAGTGTTTGGCGGCCGGGCCTACCGTGTATATTGTTTTAATCATGCTGCCTACTCTGCTGACCTCCAACTGGGCCAGTCACAGAGCTGAAGCTCTACAATTTAACCGGACTGTAGGGGTTGCTAAGCGGCGGGAGGGGGGTACTCAATGATCCCATGCAAAAACATCAAAGGGTTGAGTCGGGCTGATAGGAGCCTGATCGAAGTAGTTTGATGTTATATTGTTTTTTTGTTTTTTTTTCTATAAGCGGTACTTCATTATGCCATATAGAGACGGGTTTGGATCAGTTCTACGTAAAGTGGTCGGGGGGGGGGGTATGGGGAGGTAGCTGTTCAATCAGCAAATAATGGGATGTGTAGCCATGATGGAAGATGGCAGGAGTGGTAAAAGAGGATCGAGGTGGGAGACTCGGGATTTATGTTGGGAAAGGGTGATATACGTAGAGTTTAGCAGTATGAATAACACTGGGAGAGAGGGAATAAGGGGGTGGTTAGGGAATGGGGGGGTGGAGATAAAAGTAATCTGGGTTCACAAAAAGGGACTAAGAGTAAAGGGTTTTTCACTTAACTAGGAGCTACAGGTATGGTTGCTGTAGTGGTGGAGGCCATGGATGGAAGATTCGTGTTGGAAAATAAGCTCTCAATAATGGGAGGGGCGAGCTTAAGGAGGTCTGGGAGGAGAAGGAAAAAAGGGAAAAACGGAAAGGAGTAATGGTGCGGAATAATCTAGTTGTACAATCCTGGAATGTGTGGGGCCTCTCCTCCCCGATTAAGAGGAGTGCCGTCCTGACAGCTTTAAGAAGGGCACAGGTGCAGGTAGCTCTTTTGCAGGAAACACACCTGACGTCGGTGGAGCACGTGAAACTTAAAAGGGGTTGGGTAAGAGCTTGCTATTCATCTTCCTTTAATTCTCTTAAGCAGGGCGTGGCGGTTCTGATACATAAAAATTTGCCTCTCCAAGTTACAAAAGTACTTATGGATCCAAGGGATGGCAGATGTGTCTTTGTAACTGGGACTCTCCATGGTGTGAAGGTCACATTTGGGAGTATATATGCACCAACAAATCTTGACCCGGAATTTTTTAGTAGCGTTTTGGCTATACTAGCAAAACAGCAATTTGAAAATCTAATTTTTTGGGGTTGGATTTTAATTGTACGCCAGATGCTGTCCTCATCACCAAGGGGAGAGGATGCAGGAACCCATGTATTAGAAAATGGAGGGAGGGACAGCAGAGCTGAAAATGGTGGATGTCTGGAGAACGGCGTACCCGAAGGATAAGGAGTTTACTTTCTACTCCAATCTACACAAAACATGGTCGAGGATTGATCATGTTTATGTAGCACTGAGCTGGTATGAAAAGCTGAGAAAGGTGGCACATGGGCCTATACAGATTTCAGATCATGCAGGGGTGGTGGCATCCTTTCAATCTCCAAGTGAGAGGGGGGAAACACAGACATGGAGATTCCGTACTTATATGTTAGGCTCACAGGAATTTCAGGATTATCTGAAAGAACAATTTAATTTCTTTATGGACACAATAGCACCAACTGCCACTTCCAAACAAATGTTGTGGGATACTGGTAAGGGTTATATGAGGGGGACAATTATAAGCTTTATGGCAAAATACAGAAAGAATAAGCTGGAAAAACAGAAAGCCCTTCAACAGAAACTGAGAGAATTAGGAGGGAAGGTGGGGGGCGAGGAAATGAGGCAGGAGTTGGTGACAACTAGACAGACACTAAACACCCTTTGTGAGATGAAGCCCGAAGAAGTTATACTATCTGAAACACAGGATATATGAGTGGGGAAACAAGCCAGGGCCATTGCTGGTAAAGGGTAGAAAGGACACAGTACATATTTTGGGTATTAAAAATGGAAGGGGGCAGGTTGCTACTAAATATGAAGAGATAAGAGAGATATTTAAGGAATATTATGAGGCCCTGTATAGAACAGGTGGGGAAGGAAAGGAATGATGCATGTGAGATTTTCTTGGTAGGCACCAATTGCCCCAAATAACAAAACAGCAGCAAGAAATGTCAGATAAGGAGATTACCAAAGAGGAAATCACCCTAGCCATTAATACAGTGAAACCTGGGAAAGCCTGTGGTCCTGATGGATTGCCTGCAGAATACTACAGGCTACTGAAGGAGGATGTAAAGGAAGTTATGTGGGAACTGTTCAGAGAGGGAAGGGAGAGTGGGGAGTTGCCTGAAACATGTGGCAATGCTATGGTTTGTGTGATTCCTAAACCAAATAAAGATTTCATGGAATGTGCATCATATAGACCCATATCCCTTCTAAATTGTGATGCCAAAATATATGCTAAAATTTTGGCCACCAGATTGGAGGGCATCCTTCCTGACCTGATCCACCCGGATCAAACTGGGTTTATAAAGGGCAGGCATTCCTATCATAACATCAGAAAGGTCCTCAACATCCTAGAGCAAGCCGATAGATCGGGGGGGGGGGCCGTGTTGTCTATGGACACTGAAAAAGCGTTCGATAGGATTGAAGGCCATATTTGTTTGAAATATTAGATCGATTTGGACTAGGAGAGAACTACATCAGAATGGTGGAGGCATTATATCGAGCGCCTAAAACTGCTGTGCTGGTCAATGGGAACCTGTCAGAACAGTTTACACTGCATAGGGGGACGAGGCAGGGATGCACTCTCTCCCCTTTGCTATTTGCAATGGCGGTAGAGCCGCTGGCCATAGCTATCAGAGAAGATCCAAGAATACAAGGGGTGGAAGGGAAAAGTGGAATGCAGCACAAAATTACACTGTATGCTGATGATATGTTATACATGACGAAACTCCCTCAATCCATGCCAGCTTTACTGGAGGTTCTCACAGTCTGCTATGTTCTCTAGATACAGATTGAATTTAGGAAAGTCTGAGATTATGTTTTTAGGAGAGGAGGGGGATGGAGGAGGAAATACATGGGGCCTGCGGAGGGTAGGTTCATACTTTACTTACCTGGAGGTTAAAATAGGAAGAGACCTCCGATCACTATACAAATTAAATTATAGTCCACTATTGAGATCAGTGAGAGAGGACCTGGGTAGATGGAGGACCTTACCCATATCATGGCTGGGACGTGTTAATCTACTTAAGATGAACGTTCTTCCTAGAGTGTTATACCCACTACAGATGCTGCCCATAGGGCTAAAAGGGAAGGACATAAAAGAGTTTGAAAAAGAATGTTCTAAATTTATTTGGCAAGGGAAAAAGCCAAGAGCTAGCCTAAATAAGCTGAAAGCAGACCAAGCTAGGGGAGGGCCAAACTACCCAGATATGAAGCTGTACTTTGGGCGGCGCAAGTCAGGATTATCAAGGACTGGGTGTATAGGACTAAGGCGGCCAGTTGGATGGATTTGGTGGAGAAGGGACACAGTGTCCGGATAACTTCTTTTTTAGTTGAAGGAGGGAGAAAAGTGCTGCGGGAAAAGAAAGATTACAATATTTTAGTGAATAGTGTAATAGGTAGTTGGGAACAAATTAAAAAAATGATGAGGCACCAAAAGGAGGAGTCGTTTATATTACCACTGGTTGGAAATTCTTTCTTTGTTCCGGGGGTAGGGGACCCCTCATTTCGGATATGGGAGGAGAGAAGAGTCCTGTGCCTTAATGATATAAGAAAGAAAATGGGGGTTTACCCATTTAGTGAACTTAAGAGAGGGATTGGGCTTGCCAGCTCATCATCTGTTTAGGTATTTCCAAGCGAGGAAATATGTCGAAGACATTGAGAAACAGAGGGAACCGGGGTCTAAGGTCCAGGCCCTTGAAGAGTTACTACAGCAAGTCAGGCAGAGACCCGAAGGTATTATAAGGAAGGCTACTTCCCTTCTGCGAATTCGATAACCAGACATGACAGGTAGAACTAAATACCTCTGGGAGAGGGATTTAGGCAACACACTAACAGAGGAACAATGGACCTTAACGAAAGATGCACCAGGGGCTTCTATTATGTAATAAATATGAAGAGGCAGCATATAAATTTGTGCACAGGTTCTATAACCCACCAGTGGCAGTTAGTAGATATAATACAGCAGTATTGGCTATTTGCCAAAGATGTGGCAATGCCCTGGGCACATACATTCACTCATTCTGGTCATATCAGATTCTTCAATCCTTCTGGGAGGAAGTGGCGGAAGAACTGTCAAACATGAAATGGCACCGCATAAGAGTGGATCCGCTCCTAATGCTGTTTGGCCTAGATGACGCACATTAAGAGGAGTGGGAGGTGATGGAGAGATGGGCAAGAATACTCCTAGCATTGGCAAGACAGTGTATTCTAAATACATGGGTGTCTGGGGGTAGGCCTACACTTAGGCAATGGAGAAACCTAGCAAGGAATGCACTGCAGCTTGAAAGTTTAACATGCAAAGCTAAAGGACATGAAAATCAGTTCATGAATATGTGGGCACCTTTCTGGCACACTATGAACCCTATGGAGCAGGAAGTGTTAAGATGATTGCAAGGGTTAAGGGAGCAAGGGGGCATGGAGGCCAATTATAGGTTGCTGTGCGACATCAAAAGAACTCACAGACTGTTTGACATTCTGTATATTCTAGGGATAGCTGATATAAAGGAGTAATAAAGGAAAAAGAAGCTAAAGGAGCGATGTATTAGATGGTGTAGAAACTATTTTCAGTGTATATATTAAATAAAGTGAACCCTTGATTAATTGGGGAGGGGTGGGGAATGGGGGAGGAGGGGGTCCTATACTGAGGGGGTTGGGGGATCTGAGGGAGGGAGTTTTTTTTCCCCCTTCTTTCTATTTTTTAAAAGTTAAGTAATAGGTATGTGCACATGTGGTGGTGTGTGTATAGTTGGTCTGCAATAATAACACTGAAATCAATTAGAGAAGCATAACTGGTGTAAATGAGAAAGACCTGTAAATCTTAGAAAAGGAATGTTCTGTGTATGTTGAGATGAGAGCTGTTGCTTTTGTTATGGTTATAATAAAAGATAAACTAATAAAGTTTATGCAAAAAAGAACAGTCCCACACTCACCCACCTCCAATGAAGTACTGCTCACGTCGTCTGCTCCTGCTGGAAAATATCTTTATTAAAGTGCCGGTAGCACCCTTCACACGCCTTGACGCATTTCAGAAATTAGGTCCTTTTTTCAAAAGGCATGTGGTTCACAATCAAATCACGTCTTTTATACACAAAATGACGTCATAAAACATGGACATATGAAAAAGTGTATTATTGCTGCACTGTGTAATGTCAATCATGCCTATTAACATTTAATACTAAAGTTAAAAACAAGTCTCATAAGTTCCCAAAATACATCACAGGCATTACATGTATCAGATAAATTATCAGAAAATTGTCAGAAAATGTAATTGGATGATCGAACTGTTCTTGTACCCACAGTGTTTGTCTTATTTCGCCTCTTCCTCTCTGGTACAGGGTATCTCCTCTTTCCCATACAGGGTCATTCCCCTCTCCCCTTTCCCCTACCTTTTCTTTATAGTTTATATCCAGGAACTGCAAGGTCTCAGTTATGGTTTTGTGTGGCCCATGTCTATGTGACAGCCTCTCTCTTGGCCATCAATGACTGCAATTCTGCCATCTTGTTTCCCAGGCTTCTGGCATTCAGAGGCATCACCTTCCACAGCAACTTGGGACCTCAACTCCTGACCCCCCCATCCCTTCCTCCTTCAGTCACCATCTGTACCTCCTCCACCTGCTGCCCTGATTTGGGGGGGGGGGGCGCATATCGGTCTCCTCCACCAGGTGACTAAGGGAGCTGTGCACCCCACCCCCAAATAAGCTTACATTAAGGTTGTTCCCCATTAATTCCTCCAGCTTGCTCTTTGGGACCCTTGTACCCTTTTCCAATTCAGAAGTAACCTGTCCGTGCATAGAGGTCCTTATTCCAGGTTTCTCCCCAGCCACTAATGAGCCCATATCCATCCTTTTCACACCAGTCCCTAACCATCTGTTAAATTTCTCTATTCATCCCTTCCTTGCCACACTAGCCCTTGGGACTGCAAGTACATCCAAAAAGGCTACCATCCTCCCTGAATCGATGCAAATTCTCTCCACCTCCCTGAACCTCTCTTGCATCTCCTTCACCTCATACCTTGCAATGTCATTCGTCCCCAGGTGTCGTATAATGTGAGGTTTCCATCCCACCAACCCACGGATTGTGCTGTCGGAGATTCCACTCTTCCAGTGGTCATCCCTGGTATACATTCTGCCCTCCTACAACTTGCCCTTGACTCATTTCCTCCTCATCTCATCCCCTTCACAACTGAATCCCCCAAGATTACCACCCCCTCCATTCTGGCCCCACCAACCTCTGGCTGTCCTGCTGCCCACTCCACCTGCCTTGCTTTTCCCCTCTTGTCCCTTTTGTATTCCCTCCCAAACTCCTACCATAGCTATCCCCTCCTCCCAAGACCCCCCGATCTTAACTTTTTGCTCCACACACACCCCCAGCCTGCCTGCCACCCTTCCCTTCTGCCCCCTTCACCTGAACTCACTTTCTCCCATCCCTCCTCCCTATTTTCCCTGATGCCTCCTCCTATACTACCTCCATTTCTTCTTCTCTTGCAGTCACTCCCGATTCCACCAGGTTCCCCCATCCAGTGAGAGGAATCTATTCCACACTTGCAACTCTAGAAATACTCCCACTGCCCCCACCCCACCTTTTCTCATATCTCTTGCCCTGTTATCCACCCCCCAGGCCTTTTTCCTCCACTTGGGGAGGAGGGACCCCGGGACCTGCCTAAGCACCCGTTCCTTTCTACCCCCCTCATGCCCTCCCCTTTGTGTCCATTCCTGCTCCCCTCCCAAGCCTCCACACCCTGAATTCCCTCTGCCCCTCCCTTCAATACCCTATGAACCCGCTCTCTACTTGCACACCTATTTCCTGGCTCAGCTGCCACACCTCCACCCTCAGCTGACAAAACTTCCTGCAAACCAAGCATCCCTCCATCTCCAACAGTGCTCCCAGAAACAGTCGTTCCATATCCCCTGCACCCCACTATCCTTTCTGCCCCACTCTGTCCCCAATGCATGCGCCTTCCCCCACATATTACATTTCTAGGGCCTCCTAACAGAGTACTTGGGTAACGCCATCAGTCTTTTGTAGCTTCTAATTAGGACTATTTGTAGGCCTACTTTAGGAATACATTATATGCCTTCCTGCTAGACTTCCTGTCTGCTAACTCTCCTGTAGGCTGACACTAAACAGGGAGGAGCTGAGATCCCCAAATATCACTCTTACCATTAACTGCCCAATCTGGAGACCATCCCTAGATAATCCCCCCTGCAGGCTATATATCCCATTTGCTAACCTCCCCAGAGGTCGACCCTTAACAGGGACTAGCTCAGATCCCCAAATATCACAGTTATCCTGCCTGCAAATCCCTCTATAGGCTGACTCTAACAAAGGAGTATCTGAGATCCCCTAATAACACTGCTACCACCAACTGACTATCCTGGAGACTGTCCCTAGAAAGGGAACATCTGCTACCTTTATTGAACTCCTATTTACTCTTCCCTTACCCTTTCTCCTTTTGAGCTGCATGGCCTGTAGTTCTCCCTGCAGACATCCTGCCGACGCCTCCAGATGCTACAGAGTCAGATGTCACACTCCTGCTTCATGGCCCAGCCAATGGCCTCAGAAGTCACTGATGCCACACACATGCTTCATGGCACTCATGCAAAGAGTTGCTAGGGATTGTAGGTATTTATACTGATCCTACAGCCTCCCTACCGGAGGACTGTATCCAGGTAACCTCCTTGCACTCCAGTCAGGGGCCAGCTGGCTCGGTTCAGTTCCCTCCCTTGTCCCTCCTTCGCCAGCCCCAAGCGTATAACCTAAGTGAAAAATAAACGGTGTTACTGACCTAATGACACTTTATATTTCACTTGCCTAAGTCATTCTATAACTCAAAAATGTCACTCGACTGACACTGTTCTGGTCAATCCCACACAACTGCTAGCAACAGCAACCAATACAATTCGGATATTTAAAACTGAAAACCTGCTAACGCCACCATTTTGCATCCCCCCTTCCCTACTGTTCCAATTTTCGGAACCTCACAGATTATATTTAAAATGTATCATGTAGCTTAATGCTACATGTCCGCACTAAGGACTCATTACATTTCATCAATCTACCTCCAGTACCAAGATGTAGTGCTATGCAGTTCACACTTGCACTCCGTTTTGAGACTACTCACAACCACCATCTCTCCTTTAATCACAAATGTGCTGCCAGATTATAGCACGCATGCTCGGTTTGGGACCTGATGCTGCAAACAAAATGATTTGGCCGGGCACAGTACTGTCTCTGCAGCTTTAAACTACATGGCTGTGTTATGGACTCCTTTCATTTTTTTATAATGTACCTCCCAGTGCCAGAATGTAGTGACCCACAGGTCATACTTAACTCTCCCGCTCACTTTCAGTCAGAGATGCAGCTTGGAAATAAGCTCGAGACACATGCTTGGTTTCTGACCCAATTCTGCAATAAAGGTAAATTCCAAGATTTGAGTGATCACAGTAATTCTGGGGAGGCGAGCCAGCCTGCACAGCAGTTTGGAGGCTGGGGAAAACGCACACACCAGGCAGGGACAGTTGCTCTCTCTCTCTCGTTCACTTCTACGACCTACTGCCCATCTATTTTACTTTAAGAAGGAAAATTGTACTTTTGGAGAAGAGATCTGCCTGCACAACAGTTTTCAAGGTGGCAGCTAGCTCCTCTTTTTATACAAGTTTTGTGAACACAGACCACTGTAAACACAGAATGTACAATGGCCTGTGTTCAAATATGCCATTAAATTCCATTCATGGAGCAGGCGGGACTTTCATAGCTCACTTGTAGCTACGACACTCATGAGTTATGGAACCCCACTCATGGAAATTAATGGCATATTTGAACACAAGCCATTGTATAGCCTCTCTATATTTAGACAGATACTATAAATATATATCTACATGGACAATAAAACATCCAAGTGCATGTTATAGGGTTCTGTTGCACATCACAGAACTTACCGGCTCTAGTCCATATAAATATAGAAACACAGATGTTGACGGTAGATAAGACCCGCAAGGCCCATCCAGTCTGCCCATTTTTTCTACCTTATAAATGTCCATAGGCCTTTGTTAACAGCCTATTTACTCATACTCATCTGTATTGCTCCTTTATGCCTATCCCATGCCTGTCTGAAGCCCTGCACTGTATTCATATCCACCACTTCCTGAGATAGGCCATTCCATGCATCCACCACCCTTTCTGTGAAAAATAACTTCCTTACATTACCCCTTAATTGGTCTCCCTCTAATGCCATGCTGTGCCCTCTTGTCCTGCTATGTTTCTTATATTGAAATATGTTAAGACTCTTTCACCTTGTTAATTCCCTTAAGATATTTAAATGTTTCGATCACATCACCGCTTTCCCTCCTTTGTTCTAGGGTATACATATTGAGCTCCGTTAATCTGTCCTCATATGTTTTCTGATGCAGTCCCTGCATCATTTTGGTTGCCCTTCTCTGGACTGCCTCCATTTTGTTAACATCCTTGTGCAGGTGTGGCCTCCAGTACTGCACGCAGTACTCCAGATGGGGCCTAACCAGTGTCTTGTAAAGAGGGATTATTACCTCCCTCATACGACTTGTGATACCCCTACTAATACACGCTAACAACCCTCTAGCATTACCTACTGCTTTAATGGTCTGCTTGGATGATTTCAGGTCATCCTGTATGATGATGATGCCCAAGTCTCTTTCTTCCCTTGTGATTGCCAGCAACTCCACGCGCAATCTATAAGTAACTTCTGGGTTTCTCTTCCCTGTGTGCATGATCCTGCACTTTACTTGGTATTACAAAAGAAGGCCATAGCCCATCGAGATTGTCCCCCACATTTGTGGGTCATTTCAGAACTCAATACAAGTTTTCCCTTATCCATAAATCCAAATTAGTTTTAAAGGCATCAAAGCTACATATGGTGATTAATTCCTGGGGCAGAGTGTTCCATAGCCTTGGTGCCCTTATGGTGAAAAAATTTCTCCTTTTGTTAGTTTTAAAGGATTATATTTCTAACTGTTTATTGTGTAATCTAGGGACTATCCTTCTAGTTGAATAAACGAGTCCACATTGACTCATAAGAGTGGGTGATTGACATAATTTATAAGTTAATAATAAATCACCTCTTTTTCTCCTAGTTTCTAATGAATGTAGACCAGTAAATTTTAATCTTGCAGTATAATCAAGATGTGTAAGTCCTGGTACCATTTTGGTGGCCCTTCTCTGTATTTGTTCCAGGCAAAATATATCTCCCTTGAGACTGGGGTTCCAGAATGGGGAACCATAATCAATATAAGGTCTTATAAAAGTCCTATACAGGGGGAATAATACACTATCCAGTACGGGTAATGAAGGTACGTTTAATTTGCTTTAAGAGACCATCGGCCATTTTGGCTATTTTTATACAGTGTTCCCTAGATGTAAGATTGTTGGATATAAATAACCCCAAATCTTTTTCACAACTCGATGTTTTAAGTTTAATATTATTGAAATAATAATCATGCATTGGGTTATTTCTTTCAAAATGAAGAACGACACTCTTACCATGATTGAAAAACATTTAGTTCTCGGTTGCCCAGCGTTCTATTTTCCCTAGGTCAGTGACAAGTGTTTCCAGATTATTGGGGTCATTAACCCTACCCCCCAATTTAGTATCAGCAAATTTTAAAAGATAATTTGGTCCAGCTTGCATATCACTAATGAATAAGCTGAATAGTGTGGGTCCCAGCACTGATCCCTGAGGAACCCCACTCGTAACCAAGCCCCAGTCAGATAAAATGTTACTGACTTTGACTTTTTGGATTCTACATGTAAGCCAGTCAGTTATCCAGTCAACAAAGTACATTGAAATGCCAAGTGTTTTTAATTTCTGTAAGAGTTTGGTAAGTGGTACCTTATCGAATGCTTTACTGAAGTCAAGTTGTATTACATCTGTAGAAATTCCATTATCAAGATGTGTACTGATGATATTATAAACAGCAATTACATTTGTAGTACACGAGTGACCTGGCATAAAGCCATGTTGGGTTGAATCTGCAATACTTCGGGTTTTAACCTCATCCTCTAACTTTGTTTTAATGATCCTCTCCAGAAGCTTCCCTACAACAGAGGTTAAACTAATGGGATGGTAATTTTCAACATTTCCACAATTTCCCTTCTTACATATTGGTGTAACAATAGCCGTATGCCAATCATCAGGTATTAGGCTTTCTTGTAGTGATTTATGAAAGATGATTGACAGTGGAAGGGAAATAAATTGAGAGGTTGCCTTAAGAAATTGTGAGTGAATGTTATCAGGGCCTGGGCTTGTAGTTGATTTCAATTTGTAAAGTGCCTGCAAAATGTCAGACATGGTGATTTCATAAGTGATTGAATGAGATAAAGAGTGAGATGCTCTATAAAAAATTTTATCAGATGGAGAAAAAACTGAACAAAAATATTTATTAAAAAGATCTGCAATATCAATATCTGATTCACATTTAGTTCCCATATTAAATACTGGGCCTATTTCCCTAGAATTTCCTTTCTTATTATTTAAGTAAGAATAAAGTGACTTATGGCAGTCCTTAGTATGGGCTAGTTTAAATTCCAGATTAACTTTGGCTGTCTTTTATCATTTTTTTTTCAATGTTTTAATTGCTGTTCTATATTTGGTTAAAAATACATTTTTATAAGGTGGTGAACTGGTTTTCAATTAGTAAACAATTTAGTTTTGAGTCTAATCTGGGATCGAATGGCTTTATCAAGCCATATTGGGATCTTACGTTTATTATTGTAAATTCTTTTAGTTGGTATATACTGATTTTCTAATTTACTTATTATGTGTTTAAATGAATTCCAAGCCTCCTCAGTTGGTAATTTAGGGAGCAAGGTTTCCCAGTTAATATTTGCAATTTCTTTGTTAATGGCTTAGAAATTGGCTCTGTTATAATCTTTCATAAATGGGCGCCCTCTAAGGGGTACAAAATCATAAGAAATTTCAAACAGAACAGAAAAATGATCGCTATTTCCAAGGGGGTCCCTAATTTGAAGATTATTAATTTTGTGTTCAATATTAGTAAGGAGATCTAAAATATTTTGACCCCTCGTAGGTTCCTTGACAAGTCGCTCAAGCCCTGCTTCCATTATGATATTTATTAAATACTTTTCCATATTGGTATGCCCCACAAGAGTACTCGAGTCAATTAGTGGCATGTTGAAATCTCCCAAAACGATAACATCTCCCTTATCTGAAAGTTTGGGAATTTCTTCAAGGAGATTGGAAGTGTATTCCATATTAGCTGATGGGGGTCTATAACAATTTCCCATGGTAATAAGTGATTGATTTTTTTTTTATTGAATATTAACCCAGAGATTCTCAGTGGAAGGAAGATGAAGTTCATAAGAAGGAATGTCATTCCTGACATAAATACATACTCCACCACCTTGCTTATCAAGGTAATTTTTATAATAAAGTTTATAGTTGGGAATATTTGTAGAGCATATGGATGCAGAGTCCCACCAGGTTTCAGTCACTGCAATGACTCCCAAATTCATTATCCTACATTTAGCTTCATGTTCCCCCAATTTAAGTAGATTAAGTGACCTTGCATTTAAAGTGAGAAATTTGCTTATTTTGTCAGGTGAGGTTGCTAGATTGTGTTTCAGAGACTTGGGCAACATCCCATTCTCCCCCTTCTTTTTTAGTTTAAATTCTGATTTATGACGGTAGTAATACTCTTACCCAACAAAGAGCTACCCCTTCGACTAAGGTGCAAGCCATCCCAACAAAAAAGGGAGTTTCTACTATGAAAATTCTCCCAGTGTGTAATGTATGGAATATTTTGTGAAGAGCAACATTTCCTAAGCCACTCATTTATAGATTTGATTTTTTGTGTTATAGTAGGTGTGGCTCTGGGTACTGGTAATATTTCCAAAAAACATACTGTACATCCAGCTTCAACAAGTAGATTGTTTAATGCTACAAAGTCCTGCTGTTGGGGTATTAAGTCAGAACTGTTTATATCATTGGTACCAGCATGAATTACAACAAAAGGATTTATTCCGTCTTGTTTAAGGATATCTGGTACCATTTTAGTAATATCCGCTACCTTTGCACCTCAAACTAGAGCATGTACGATTTAGTTTATCCGAATTGCATATAGCTCTGTCTGTGTGTTTAATTATAGAATCCCCTAATACTAATACCTGTCTTGGGGGATTAGTAGTAGATAAAGGGCAGGTTAATGCATGACAAGATGAATTTGAAAGCTGAAAGTGGGCATTGGGATCTTGTAAAATAGGATCCTTTGGTAAAACCTTGATTTGAGCTGGCATAATATCCTTCTGTTTTATAGTTACGGATGACGGCTGAGTAGAACTGTTTGAAGATTTTTTAAAAGATGAAATATGACTAGATGTACATGGTTTTTGTTTTCTTAGTATGGGACTAGTGACAGTAGTCTACTCTGATGGAGTTTCTAAATTAGACAGATGCTCATATCAATTAAAGAGTGAGATGGGTGCACTATTGAAGACCTGTCCACCTCTCTTTTTCTTGGGATGTTTGGATACAAAGGCCCAATCATCATTGTTAGTGATGGGTAATTTGTAATCATTGTTGGTGAGTGGGGAGATGGAATCACAAGGGGAAGGGATATGCTGAGAGATTTCAAGTTGCTCAGCCATTTGATCTATGAAATCTTCTAATTTCTCGACGTCTTCTGACATCTGCGTTCTGTTTAGTAACCTTGCTATTTCTTCTTGGAGGGTTTTAAGACGCAGACATTTATTGCAAATGAAACTATCCCCTAACATAACCTCACAATACATACAGCATTCCATAGATTTAGTATAGTTATCATCCATCGTATCTAATATGAGCTCAATAATACTTACTCAGTGATGCTCAGTAGAGTGCATATATTGGTGCCCAGCTCCCCAACCTCCCAGCAGACACAGCTGATAAGATGCCTTGCTGCTGGATCAGCAGCGCCCGCAGTTACGTAGGGAGGGGAGCAGGAAGCCTCTGTAGGTCACTTCCTGACTCCTCGCAAACGCAACTCCACACTGTATTGTAACTTTAAAATAATAAAATTACTGCCACCTCATGCAGTGGTCTTCTGATTCAAGGTGCTGCACCCTTGCTCCTGTACCACTAACACTATGTTACAAGCACAAATGTGAGGCCCCTGTCGTGGCTGTGGAGCAAGATATGCCTCCACAGTTTCACAATTCCCTTAAAAGGGAAGTGTTTACTGGGTTTCTATTACTACGGCTTGTAGCCTACCCTCTGACCAGAGGGACGCAGAATACAGGAATTCAATGAGGAAACTCCTCTGTGTTATCGAACGTGCTGCTATGTGGATAAATCGCAGCACTCTAAGCCCCGCTCGCTAAGAGCGCCAGTTATGCCACGCTTCAGACCATTTTGCCAGTTTTTCCAGCTCTCTTCTCATTCTGCCCACCCCATCTGTATCATCTATTCTGTTGCAGATCTTGGCGTCGTCTGCAAACAGGCAAACCTTACCCTCCAGTCCATTTGTAATGTCACTGATGAAGACACTGAAGAGGACTGGCCCCAGGATTGATCCCTGAGGTACCCCACTTGTGACTTGCATCTCTTCTGACTGTATACTGTTTACCACCACACACTGTTTTCTACCCTCCAACCAGTTTCCACTCAGTTGACCAACTTCTGACCCACCCTGTGCCTACCTAGCTTATTAATCAAACTTCTATGTAGAACAGTATCGAAAGCTTTGCTGAAGTCAAGGTAGGTGACATCAACTGCACCCCCTTGGTCCACCACTCTGATTACCCAGTCAAAGAAATCTATGAAATTAGTTTGACAAGACCTCCCTGTTGTAAACCCATGCTGTCTTGGATCCTGTGCTCCTATGGATTCTAGGTGTTGCACTATCCTTTTCTTAAGGAGTGCCTCCATAATCTTGCCCACTACTGAGGTAACACTGACTGGACTGTAGTTCCCTGCCTCCTCCCTGCTACCACTGTTGTGGAGCGGGATCACATGAGCCCTTCTCCAGTCTTCTGGGACCTCGCCTATGCTCAGAGACTCACTAAACAGTTCTGATAATGGTTCTGCTAGTTCCACCCTTAGCTCCTTTAATACCCTGGGATGTATGCCATCAGGTCCCATTCCCTGTCCACCCTGAGCTTAGTGAGCTTTTGTAGGACCCTTTCTTTTGTGAAGGGACTTGTGCACACCCTCCTCCCCCCGGTGTCCATGGTGCTGAGCTGTGGGCCCTGCCCTACCTTCTCCTCAGTAAATACTGAGAAGTATCTATTTAAGATGGATGCTTTTTCTTGGTCCTTCTCCAAACACTCCCCTTATCCCCTTTGATCTTAACAATACCCCCTCTGGACTTTCTCCTTTCACTAATGTATGTATAAAAAGTCTTGTCCCTTTCTTTTACTGTTTGTGCTAGTGTTCCCTTGGTTTGGGCCTTTGCCTGCCTTCCCTTAGGGCTATTCAACTGGACTTATTTCTTCTGAACTTATATGGACTTCGACCCTCAATATGAAATTGCACTGAATGAAGAATATGGTAGCCAGTCATTACATTTCTTACACTAATTGCTCCATCTGTAACCAAGAGCAATGTTGTTTCATGTACTACACACTGAAAATGATAAATTTAAGAATGAAGTATTTCATATACGAAAGCTTTGGAAGCTGAAGTTGTGTTCTGTGCTGCTACCATATACTTACAAGTAACAAGGAAGCATGCCCACAAAAAAGCATACAATGACATAACTGTATATTACATAAACATTATCGTTCAAAGCAAGTAACTTCTCAGTCATGCACTTGTGTGGGCTTGATTGCCATGGCAACCTGCATTTCAGGCACAGCACTACTGAAACATGCTGTACAGTACAATACAATTTATTTCCGCAGAACGAAACAAACATATCTAGTATTCAAGTCAAACTATTAAGATTACAAAATGTAACAGGTTTCATAACAGTTAAAAAAAAATATATATATACACACTTACTTTCAGCTTTGGACAAAGTGCAGGAATTAGAGTCTATCAAAGCCAACTGAAAATGCTGAAAATGGAAGAAAAACGATGGTTGATCAGTTGAAGTGAAGACATGCATACTGCAGTGTATGGCAACTTAAAATCTTACCAGGTTCTGAACCAAAACGATTTCAAGACACACAGTTATGAAAATATTCCTGCCTAAACACAGGTTTCCTCATTTCAACCAAATGCATCAAACAACAGGCAAAACACTAGAAGCAATTTGTTGTCTAGACCTGTGTGATTATACTGAAGTCTGGCAGAGACATACAGCATGATGTAAAAAGAATAAGGGATTATACTGCAGCTCATAAATAGTCCCAGAACTCAGTAGGCAGGATTCACGATAAGAACTGCAACAGCAATATACAGTGTAGTCTAATTTTAGTATCCTTCCTAAACAGAAATTAAGTAGAATAGAATTTACCACGTATTTCAGTTTCATACTCTGTTCTTGTTGCTTGTATGTATGAATGCTAACACAAGTATAAATAACAGAACTACTGTACTATAAAAACACTGACTGAATTCTGTAGCTAAGAAGGCAGCAATCCTTGAGAAAACCCCTTGCCCCACCCTACCCTTTCAGATTGCTGATCAGAATATCAAACATCCAAGGCAATAAAGCTAGTCTGGAACCAAGGATGTCTCAACTAGTGGTGGTAATGTTACAGGTACACAACTACACACACAGTAGTATATATGTACAACTACTGCAAAGATGAAACAAGACGACAGTTTTCGACTCCATTCTACTAGTTACTGCTGAATTGGGAACTTGTTCATAAGTGGGTAGGGTCAGGTTCTCTCAAATTGACATGATTTATGTAGATTTTGGTGTATGTTTCAAAACAGCCTAAAATTAATGGAACAGTTTATCTTGGGTTGTTTTTGGAACATACACCAAAATCTACAAAAACCATGTCAACTTGAGAGAACTTGGCCCTACCCCCCTTATGAACAGGTTCCCAATTCAGCAGTAACTAGTAGAATGGAGCTGAAAAATGAAGGTCATCAATTTAACTGTTTTAATAGACAGAGCAGGTATGTGAACCATTTTCACGAACGAAATCAACTACTCCACAGTAATATTCAAACAATGAATCCAGGAGCAGTTAATACAGTTTCACTACCCATTCTGCACATACAAGAAACAAATACAGAAGCCATGTGAGGCTTAGACTTTTCAATTATGTAACTCATAGCATACAGCTTTAGCACCAGCAGTATAGAAAGGTAATCTCAACCTGACAGTTCTAAACATGTGTATCCGCCCACCCCAAAAACAAGATGAAGTCAGACCTTGTAGTACTACTGAAATTTTAAACAAAACCCTGCTCAGTAATTTGCAGCTTAACCATGTGTTCTCCAAAGAATATAATGTTTCCTGTTTGATTTGTACTGGAAATCAGTGAACATTTTAGGATTTTAGAAGTGCGTTAAAATCCTGGAATTCCAATAGACCATCATTAATGTCTTCTGCTTTAATTACATCTTCTTTCAGAGGTTAGCAGATACCAATACTGAACTGAGAAGTTTCTTTCAGTTCTTAGACTACATGGTCGGTTACACATCCCAGGGACATGCACTGAAATGTCTGTTGCCATAGCAATAATAGACAAAT
Source organism: Neoceratodus forsteri (assembly GCA_016271365.2). Lineage (NCBI taxonomy): Eukaryota > Metazoa > Chordata > Ceratodontiformes > Ceratodontidae > Neoceratodus > Neoceratodus forsteri. Next base: position 662,891,468 of record CM057458.1, read on the forward strand.
GAAGTACCATCATATCAGAAGTGATTATATGCAAGACATTCTGCACAGGTAGATTGTTCACATAAAGCACTAGAATAAGACTGCAACAAAGAACCCATACCTACATGGGTAAGATCCAAGATGTTTGCCAGTTCCTGCTGACTGGCAGTTAAAAAAAATACTGATAACCCCCAGACATGTTCTACCAAAAGACTTGAGCCGCAGAGATGCCTTGAAATTTCCGTTAGCTTCTTATATTTCCACATATTCACATCTCAACAAAGGATGCAGAAAGACAAGGATGAGCATGAACTAGCAATGCATGTCTACTGCAAAGATCCACTGTTTTAGGTGATTAATGTTCAAAACAGCTACATTTAACAGTAACAAAACAGGTCATAACAAGCACCGTGGTTAATGCCAAATTGTTCTTCAAACTAGGCTGAAGATATAACAATGCCTTCAGTTTTAGACCCCTGATGCCGATGTCTTCACTTCCACAGATTCCTTTCCTGTCTTTGATGCAGATACAAAAAATGTTGTTTTTGCTTGTAAATGTAAATTATCAGTCCACAGCAGCAACATTATTAGTAGCCAGCAATTGCACTAATCAAAAATCACTTCTATTTATCAGATCCCCATCCTTCTGTGTGCCTCAGTGTCCATCAAAGCTCTACACCTCACACAGATATTGCAGTACTGAGGCAGATTATTGCTTCATAGAATGGTTATTATGCAGGAGAGGCCACTGCAGTTCAGACACGACATACAATACCTCAAGGCAGACAGCAGTCTATAGAAATTCAAATCTTGTATAAGAGGATTTACCTAGAAGGCACTGCACTGAATGTTAAAAAGTGATAGCAGCCACTTTTCAATCAGTGCCTTAGCAATCAGTAACGTTTCTTGTTCTCCAATTAAACCACATCATTATGGGGCTACCAAATCTTTTGTCCAGACACCTTGCCTCATCTATATCAGGGGCAGAACTTTCGTTTCTATGAAGTCTTGCCTCACCAATTAACCACACACGATAAAAATGCATCTCTCATTAACCAACCGCATTATGTCAGCTGGGAAAAAGAACCCCAGCTGCTGTGTTTGCTGCTGCATGACAGGGAAAAGCTGATGCACAGATTCAGCTTTCTCATTTGGAGAGACCTAATCTACATCTGACCTAATCTAACAATGTGACATGCACAGAATGGAACAGAAATCAGTGGTACTGCAGCACAAGTGCACTCCCACAATTTGATGACAATGACCTTTTGAATCTTCCTCACTCCCCTAATGTGACATTAGTTTTTACAACAGCCTTTTCTCTGCTGCTGCTTTTTTTAATGCCACCTGATGGGTACCCATGGTAACAGTGCCACCTGTGCTGTCACACCAGAAAATAAGCTGTACAAGCCATACTTGCAATAACCTACAAAAGTTGCAAGCTCCCTATTTTGCAGGGCATTTAATTTTGAAACTTCTAATGCTGATGCCCCCCCATAAACAAACTTTTTAATCGGAAAAAACACCACTTACCTTTCTTTAAAAAAAAAACTTTAAAATGTATATTAAGAAGTAATTAACTGGCTGAAAAACAATCGGAATGTAGGGACCCCAGCTCTCACCGATGTGGACTTACCAGAAAATCCAGATGTATCCAAGCTAACTGTAACACAGCCAGAGATGGCTTTTCTCTGTGTATGTGGCTTAGGTGTGATATCTGTTTCTTCGAGCTGTCTTTGTTCAGATAACTAGGACACAGAGAACCTTGCGTAACCAGAGAGCTGGCAAGCAGCCAAACCTCCATTCGCTAGGCTTGTTGGGGGCAGCAGGAGGACGTGCAGCACGTGCAGACAGATCAACTTATTACTGCACTCTCCGGGGTCCTCACAAGTCAGAATTAATTTGTCTTTCAAGGAAAGTGGCCTGTGAGGCACGGTCACTCAATTTCATATAGCCTGCCCAGTGCAATCAGAGGAGAAAAGGTCTGCTACAAGTGCAGGGCAAAGGCCTAGTGTAAACAACAGAAAAGAAAACTGTGCTGTAAATCTATCTAATCAGAATTAAAACAAGGGTTCTTAAATATGTGTGAGAAGTAAAGTGATACATAAGCAAACTGCACTGGCGAAGCCCGACAAATAGTATGCAAATCAACTACTGTTTAAAGTCTGATAATGCACATTCACCCAACAGGTTATCCATAAATATTCCATTATGTACAGGATTCAGATTAAAGTCACATTACAGCAACCAAAGAAAAAAATTTTCACCTGGCATGACAGAGCTTAAATGCAAAGCTCTTCAAAGGTCTACTGCACTTCCAGAATCCTAAATGCCTAATCGGCAGATTCATCAGACCATTTTAATGGTAGCATGTATTTTAAAACTTTATTTTAGGTTGTAAAAAGATCGGGGAGCCAGCACATCATTGTTTTCCCACACTCTCCCGGCATTACCCATAATGTAGTTTAGCTGGTATCATCAGGGAGTAATCTGAGCATACTGATGGCTGAAACAGAGCGGAATTATGCAGAGCAGCACACTACAGGTATGTGCCTAATTAAATACTGTACTCTTGGCACAAAAAAGTTCTTGTCTGTGGCAGTCTCTGTCTCCTAACACAGTCCTACTAATTACACCTGTCCCTGCACTCAGACTGAACCTTGACAGCACTGGCTGAGAAGGATTGTGTGTAATGCAGAAGAGTGTGGCAAAACATGGAGCAGTTGTTCCAAGATACTTTTGTGATCCAAAATAAAGTTTAACACATTGTATGCCACCAGAAAAATTGTCTGACTGCCAAATCTGCAAATCAGACAGTGTAAATGCTGGGCTAGAGAAAAGGGAAATGAATCAATTCTTTAAAACTATTTCTTTTTTTGTTACTATTTTTATTCTCCCACAGCTGCCCCTACCTCTAGAGGGAGCCCCAGCCCCGTCCTGAAAAAATATACTGCACAAATTTGAAAGAAGGTAACACATCCTTCAATTTCTGTCCAGAAAAGCATGCGAGAACGACTAAGATGTCAAGCACAACTCTCCCATCTAGGAAAGGGATAGTTAAATAAAACAGCATAAAATGTTTTATCAAACAATTAAGAAGCATACAAATTATCTTCACACTGTACTGAATTCAAATTTATTATACTATCAGTTCAAATCAGCTTATACCACGCTGTTCGATTCATGTCAGGAAACACTCATTTTTTTCTTGGAACTGTTTTACACATTAGTTGAGTTTCCGGAGGAAATGTTTAGATACAAACCCTTATTTTAAGACCCTAACTGATTGTAAAAGATTACTACGGCCTATAGCTTTAACTTCTGAAAGATAAGTCTATCAGATAGCCTAACTTAAAAATGCATCAGTTCCTGAAAGCAGTTTTATTTATTTTTTTGCATGTAAATACTTTCAGCTATTCATCTGAATCTTGGCATGGTAATAAATATTAACGGTGTATAATTTGCACCACAGAGCATATTTAATGATGGTACAGAATGAAACCTGGGATGGGGTTAAGGATGTGCTTCCTACTCCAAGCAGGATAAGTGATCACAGAAGCACATTTTCTTTCTAGAAAATTTAGTTATCTGTGCTCCTCTTGTCTTTCAGGAGCACAGTTAGGGACAGTAGTTTCTTGCAGTGGGAGTTTGGTGACAAGAGCCCGGAAGGGGGACTGGGATACAGATACAATTTTACATGAGGGACGGAAACACAGACACACTGAAAATGTCAGCAGAAAAAGGCCACTGGTCTATCTGTTATACCCTAAGCTACCTCAGGACATGTGGTGTAGATGGGGTTTATGCCCTTGGTTCCCCTCCCCCACACACACACAGTAATTATTACTCCCTTAACTGTCCCAGTCATGCTTGAAACCATTAATGGTTTTTACACCCACCACATAAGCAGGTAGCTGTTCTATGGCTGAACCACCTTCTCTGTAAAGTAAATCTTTCTCATGTCCCTCTGACCCCCACACACACACCACCATGGTCTTGATTCACCTCTCCAGCTGGATGAACAACATATCCACACTTCTAAAACAATGCCTTCTGGGAAAGGAAGCGCAAATCATAGCTCATAGTCTGCTCAAATGAGGGAAGGGTGAGCTTTTCCAAAACGAAGTTCAAATTTCAAGGAGGAGTTGGGCTGTGGATTTTTTTGGGGGTTCAGATGGAGAATCCCTTTCAGAAAGGTTTGAGACTTCCAACTGAGCCACGGCTTTACCATCCACTAGCTCGTGGTACACCGAAATAGCCAAAAGGTGGACCTTCAACGATGAATATGAAAGTCTGATAGGTGAAGGAGGTATTACATGACTTGAGGGGCAGAACATGAGAAGGGGTTCAAATCCTTAGTGTTCGCCCAGATGGAAAACCGTTTCCACTTCATGGCATAAGTGGAACAAGTAGAGGGTTTCCTGGACTCGATGAGGACCTGAGCAACCTGGGAGGAGACCCCAAAGCGAGAGATCGCTATGTCTCCAGGAGCCATGCATGAAGATGCAGAGTCCTGAGCCCCAGATGTAGCAGTCGACCTCAATCCTGAGCCATGAGGTCTTGAGTCACTGGAAGTGGAAGGGTTGGTTCCCTGGAAAGCTGTTGCAGCAGTGGGAACCAGATTCGTCTCAGCCAGAGAGGAGCAAAGAGGATCATCTTTGCCCTCTCTGTCTGAAGTTTGAGGAGGACCCCCTGGAGAATGGGACATGGAGGGAAGGCGTACAAAAATGTCCCTGTCCAAAAGACAGAGCGTGTCGTGGCAGAAAGCACCATGCCCTGGAACGAGCGAGCAAAAACTGGGAAGTTTCGCGTTGAATTGGGAAGTGAAAAGGCCGACTTCTGGACACCCCCAACGTAGGAAGATGGATACTGCCACTTCCTGGTGTAACTCCCACTCGTGAGCTAGGGTCCGAGATCTGCAGAGACTTTCCCCCAGGACATTTAGAACGCCTGGCATATGCATGGTCACGAGGGCCAGATTGTACTGGACCGCCCAGTTCCACACCCGCATCACCTCCCTGCACAAGGGGTAGGAGCAGGTTCCTCCTTGTTTGTTGAGGTACCAAACTACTGACATGTCAGTTTGGACCAGCAGTGATCCCTTGGGAAGGAGGGTCCGGAAGGCCTGCAATGTGTACAGGACAGCCCTCATCTCCAGAACATTGATATTCAGAGTAGTCTCCAAGCTGGACCACAGTCCTTGGGCTTGGTGTTCCCCTAGATGTGCTCCCCATCCCATGTCCGAGGCATCCGTGGTCAGGGATGCTGAAGGAGCTGGGTTCCTGAAGGAAAGACCCAAAGAAAGGTTGCAGGGATCCCTCCACCAAAGCAATTCTTTATGAACCACTGAGGAGACCAGCACCGGATGGTCCAGGTCGTCCAGGAGTTGATCCCACTGCACACGCAAGGACCACTGAGCGACTCATGTGGAGCCTCGTGACGGGAACAATGGTGATGGAGGCCGCCATCAAGCTGCGAAGGCGCAGGATCTCCCGGGTCGGGATGTTCATGAAGGAAGACACTTTGGAAGCCTGACAGACCAGTGCCTCCACCCTTTCTGGAGGGAGGAAGGCTCTGCAGTGGACCGTATCCAAAACTGCCCCAATAAACTGAAGTTTTTAGGTAGGGGTCATAGCAGACTTGGGAATACTGACAATAAACCCCCGTGTGCTGAATAGGTCCAAAGTGAGGGAAAGAGCCTCTAGTAAAGAGTCTCTGGATGGGGCTGAAATCAGCCAGTCGTCCAGGTAAGGGAAAACCGCAATACCCCAGCAGTGTAAGAAGGCCACAACCACTGCCAGGCACTTGGCAAACACCCGGGGTGCCGAGGACAGGCCAAAGGGGAGCGCTCAGAACTGGAAGTGTTCCCCCTGGAATTGAAACCGCAGGAACCGGCAGTGGCTGGGGAAGATGGGGATATGCAGGTAAGCATCCTGCGTGTCCAGAGCGCACAACCAATGGCTCTCCAGAAGGAGTTGAAGGAGGGTCTGGAGAGTCAGCATCCGAAATGTTTTGTACTCGACAAACTGGTATAAGTAGCTTAAATCAAGTATGGGTCTGAAATCCCGTCTTTTTGGAACCAGGAAAAAATGGGAGTAAAACCCCTTTCCACTTTGCCGGAGGGGAACGTGCTCTACTGCTTCCTTGAGCAAGAGACTGTTCACCTCTTCTCGGATGAGGTGAGACTGATCCCTTGAGTAGGAGGATCTTTTTGGTGGAGTTTCCGGAGGAAAGTCCAGAAACTCTATTGTGTGTCCGACAGACACTAACTGCAGGACCCATTTGTCGGAGGTGATTGCCCTCCACTCCTGCGCGTGGCGGGCGAACCTCCCCCCCCACCTGCTCCCCGTCGGGAAAACTGGGGAGGCAGTGGGGATAGGAAGTCAGGAAGTGGCCAGACATTCGGGGGAGAACCCCCTGCACGTCTCTGGTTTTTGGAGGTGGGAAAGGTAGCTGTACCCGTGGTCTTACGCTTCCCCAGGGGGTGTGCTGGGGCTTGCTTTCTCTGCCTCCCAGTCCTTTTCCGAAAGGGCTGCTGTTGGGTGCCCAATAGGAACATGGACCTCACGGACCTGAGGGCGAGACCTCTGTCCTGCAAGTCCGTGATACTGTCCTTGGTGTCCCCATCAAAGACTACTGAGCCCCAAAAGGGGGCATAGTGAATCGCTGACTGAACCTCGTTAGGAAGACCAAAAAGGCAAAGCCAGGAGTGCCGTCTAAGGGCTATGGCAGTTGCCAAAGTGCGTGCCACAGAATTGACAGTCGTATGTGACCCGTAAAGCATGCCTACACAAGAACTTGGGAGAGGTGAAGATACTTGACAAGCTCCTTCTTCAAGGCAGACAGATCCATAGCTTGGACCTGAGCCTCTGACCTGGCCAGGGTAGTTTTTTTGATGAAACACCATATGGATCACATAGTTAAGGGACCAAAGGGCGCATGTGGCCGAAGACTAGATCCTTCTCCCGAACTGGTCCATCTGCCTAGACTCTTTGTCCGGAGGAGAGGTGCTCATGTGCTTTGGTGCTGCGGAGCGGTCATGAGTAGCAGAAATAACCACAGAGTCAGCCTTAGGATGTGTTTTCAAGAATGGGGCATACTTCGGCGCCCAGTAAAGCCAGTCCGCCCATTTGGGGACAGCCAGGAGGAAATGAGGCATCTGCCAGATGGCAGTGGTGACATCTTGTGAGGTCCAATCCATGAAGGCAAGGGGCCCGGAGACGGAGACTCTTAAGTCCAGATGTTCTGCGAGCCTCTGCCTCATGGGGTCCTGATCCTCAGACTCCCACTCAAAGAAATCCTTCATGGACCTCAGAAGGTCTGAAAAGGCAGGGTCCTCCAGTGGTGATTTCGGGGAAACCTTGCCTGTCAGGCCCTCAGGTTCCTCCGGGACCTCCTCTGAAGAATCATCAGCCCCCTCATAGTCATCTGCCCCTTCAACAGGATGGTGACGGATATCAGGAAGAGACATCCTGACGTGTCTTCCCGAGACATGAACAGTAGTTACAGAAGAACTGCTCGGGGAAGGGGACCTAAGAGACCATGTCAGAGGGAGTCTTATCTCCAGGTCCAACACCAACTCAGACTAAGCCCCCTGCCACCAAGACTGAATCAGGGTCTTGAAATCTGGGGCAACCAGAGGAGGTGGCGGAGTTGGCTGAGGCTGGGGGGGGGGGGCGGCATTACTGGTGGGTGGAGGTAATGATAGCCCTGGAATCCCTGGTAGTGAGAGTAGGGATTGAACCCAGGGTAAAACAGCCTGTAATGACTCCGGTCTGGAAAGGCACCAGCTGGGTACTGGTCCCCAGGGGACCCTTGCGGGTAATGAGGGACAGTTCGAGGTCTGGAGTAAATCCCCATCGTCAGATCTGGCGGCGGAGGGTACCCACGTCAGACCTGCCATGGTACAGGTTGGGGGTCCAGCATCGGGACAGCCCAGATCAGGGGGACAGACAATGGAACCTGCAATACCCAATTCGTGCTGGAAAAGGATCTGGCATTGGAGCCAGATGAAGGGTCCCTGACAGCAGGACCGGATCTGGTGTCAGAGCCAACGGCTAAGGCCAATCAATAAGTCCAGGCTGAGGGACTGTCGTTGGGACGTCCAGCGTCCGAGTCAGTGGCTGGGGCCAACTGCTAGGTCCCGGATGAGCAACAGCCGTTGGGACATCCGGCATCGGGGTAAGGTTCACTGGGTCCTCTGGCACAACTGTTGGCCAGAATCGGCGCCACAGGAATCCCGCCCGAAGGCAGAGGAGGGGCCTCCACGTTAAGACCTGCTGTCTTAGAAGAAGCCTCCTTCCTCTTGACCCCGAGAGGAGAACGCGGAGTTGACCCCATGGAATCGAGTACGTTGAGGGGTTCTCCGCTGCCTTCCCTGGCGGTCCCCGCCATCTGAGTGGATGGTACGGGCGAAGGACGAGAGGGACTTTCTCCCACTGGTTCCGCCGGACGTCGGGTGGGGCGCTGTTAGGCCCCAACGGGGGAACCACACCTGTGAGGCTGTCAGGAACGGTCGTGTTAGCAGGTGGAGTCGGGCGGGCAAGGGAGGAGCCCCCAGCTGACTTATCGAAGAGTGCTGGGTGGGTCCCCACTGACTGGGGAGCCAGCTTACCGGCTGCCGCGTAATCCCCGGAGGAGCCAGGGCTCGACTCATCGGCTGGTGCAGTGCAGTTGTCAGAGGGGCCAACAATCGACTGACCCGCTGCAGTCTTACCAGATTTACCATCCAATTTTCTAGGCGGCGGCTGGGCCTTGCTCGTCAAGGGCTGCATGTCATCCACAGAGTGTTCCCTAGACTTCTCCTTGTTTCTCTTCGATGGAGAAGATTTATCTGTCGAGGACGCTCTCAAACAGTCCATCTTCTTTTCTAGAGAAGCCAGGCGGGCTTTCAAGAGGTGGGCCTTCAAAGCCTGCTGCCTCCTTTTCTTCGTGGCCTGGTTGAAGGTCTGGCACTCTGGGCAAAAGGAGACATGGTGGTCTGAGCCTAGACAGAGGACGCACTTGAGGTGACAGTCTTTGGAAGGGATGTGTGCGCCACAAGACGAGCACTTCTTCGGTGAAGACATTAATGAAGAACTGCAAAAAAGGAAGAATTTTTGGTGAGGGAAAATCTGATGCAAGATACCTTCATGACGATCACTGTATGGAAGTCTGCAATGCGACTAACACGAGGCGATGGCGGGAAAGAACTGGAGGGCGGGCGTGGGGACCGCCCACTATATACAGTCACGCTGACGACGGTCACGTGAAGTCGGGTGGGCTATCTCCTGTCAGGGATTGCTAAAAAAAAGTCTGCCGTGCGGCCCAACACCAGGTGGCGCCAGACCTATAAGTGATGACCTACTGAAGGAACCCTCTCAAAGTAAGATCTTCTCGTTATTCTTTGTAGAAGTTGAGATCCTTAAGGTCTAGTACAGGACACAGATCCCCTATCCATTTTGGGATTAGAAGTATCTGTAACAGAACCACTTGTTTTCCTGGGTTGGAGGAACCAGTTCTATAGCCTGTTTTTGGAATGACTGCACTTCTTCCTTCAGAAGGGACAAACGGCCTGGAGGATAACAAGGAGGAGGCAGAGCATGATCTGGAGGGGTTACTAACAGTTCCAAAGCATACCCCCTTGCAATTATCTCCAGTACCTATTCATCTGATGTAATCTTCTGCCACTGTTCTAGGTGCAATGAGATCCTGTCCCCCACAGCCACCCCAGGAGGTAACAGCGAAGGTGGAGTTATAGTATGAATAGTCTCAAATGGAATGAGAGGGATCAGAGCTACCGGCACAGAGCCACCTCCCCTACCTCTGCCATGTTGATGGTGGGCATGACCATCTCTTGTAACAGGCTGACGACCCCCAAGGAGTGGGATAAAGGGACCTATCGAAGACTCCTGAGTGTTACAACATCATAACTAAACAGTTTAGCCAGCCCGTCGGTGCAGTGGTAGGATTTCCGCTTGAACGCCGGCAACCCAGGTTCAGGAAAGGACCCGAGACGCTGGAGAGCCAGCCGAGGGGAGAAGGGTGGGGAGTGTGTCCAGCGCTCGACGAACCCCTGGCAATGGCCAGGGGTTGTGCAAGCGACCAGCGCCAAGCACATCTAGGGGGTGGGGCGAGTTTTGTCTCCGTAAATGGGGTATTCAAAACTGCCTGTTGCACATCATTAGCAAAACTAGCAAATCTAAGCCAAGAATAGTTTCTCATACATAAGCCTGAAGCAGCAGTACCGGCAGAAGTATCAGAGACATAATAGGCAGACTTTAGCAAATGTTTGCCACCCTTAGCCCAAGAAGTTAGTTTTACTCAAGTCATTCTTGGCAGAACCCTCAGACAAAGCCTAGGCTGCAACCTTAATGGTTTGCCACAGGCTATTCTGGTATTTAATCATAAGCGTCTGATAACTGGCAATTCTAGGACCCAGTGAGGCAGAGGCATATGTACACTGGCCCATTACATCCAGCCTACTGAGATCCTTTGTCAGGAGGCAAAGTACTCAGGTGCTTAGGTGCCTTGGACCTATCATGAACAGCCATAACTACTGAGTCAGTTTCTGGCTAGGTAGCATAACAATGCTTAGAAGATGGGGTAGGATGTTGCTTATCAGCTTTTATGAGCACTGCAGGCAGTGAGTTTGGTCTGTGCCATGCAGCAAAGGCAGCATCCTCTGATACAAGATAAATAGGTGGAATTATCATGGAAATGAGCAAGGAACCTCCAAAAACTTCATTAAATTCTCTTTAGTGGAATCTTTTTCCACAGCAAATACCATGGCAGTTTGCATCTGCTGCATCATGGCTTAAAAAGTAAGCTCACCAAGAGGGGATCTTGGGGAATACACCACCGAGTCCTCATTGCAGGATAGGACAGAATTAGAACAATGTGCCACATACTGTTCTCTCTCATAATCCTCCTCTAATACCATGAGGTCATGATTATTGCCACCTTGTCACTGACCTCCCTGTCGATGACAGGAGCGCTGAGTCACTGGAGATAATGGCAGAGGCTTAGGAAGAGGAATTTGCTGTGTGCTGGAAGGATTCATTGACAGGAGTCGCGCACCTGTTGACCCCATCAATAGGACAACTGCCTGCACAGATAAGCCAGGTAGAATGCATCATCACATCTCTGAAAATGACAGCAGCAGCAGAACCTAAGAGTCGACCACACCATGGGCAGGGGCTGTGACTTCAATGACGGGCCTTGGACTGATGATGGTGGCATTGTACTGTCCATAGTAGGTGCGGCAGTGCCTAAGTCAGAACACGACATTGGTGTCTCAACAATGATGATGGTGTTGGTGGTGGGTCGCTGTTGTCAATGCTGCCAAAGGATTACCTTGTCTCAACAGTGACCGGGATCGTGCCAGGGAAGTAGACTTCTCCATGTCTCTGTGCTTATGTCCAGATGAAAAGGAAGGCCATGACAATGACCGTTCCCCTGTCCTAGTCCATCATTCCATGTCTCAGCCATGTTTACAGTGATACTGAACCTTGCTCCTTCTCCATGGCTGCTACTGCTTTTTAGAGAAGAAAATATTCTAGAGCTTTCTTACAGTGTTGCCTTGTTGCTTGGCTGAAGCCCTGGGAGATCTCACAAGTTCTCATATTGTGAGACAGACCCAAACAGTACACACAAACTATGTGGGAGTCTTCTTTATAAATTCTTTCTCCACACTTACAATACAGAAATAAGGCAGCCGCAGATTTCAGCGACGTGCAGAAAAAACAAAAAAACCTTTAGTAAAATAAAGAAGAGTAAACGGCAATGGCTAGTCAACGTTATCTCCTCAGCAAATTCAACAAGAGGGATCTACAGTGGCAAAAGAACTGAACAGCGATGGGGCCGCCCACATTTATGTAGATGTTGGCGCATGACTTCGGCATAGGTGGACCCCAGTTAGCAAAAGTTTCTATGTGGTCCAAGCACTGATGCAGGTATAGATCTAAAGGTGTGGCCTAATGGAAGCGATATCCTCACAGAAGATCATCAGACACATATATGGTTCTCTAAGAAGGTGAGGGAGGCTGTAAGAGAAAAAAGGGCACCTTCAGAAACTACAGAAGGAAACAGAGAGCAGACGATAGAGAGGTGTTCCAGGGCAAGCTGAAGGCAGCAGCAGCGGTGAAAAAGGCTGAGACAGAACTCAGGATGGCGAAGATGGGGTTGGGGTGGGGGGTTACAGGAAAATGAAAAGGCCCCTTTTTAAGTACATCAGGAAGAAAAGGAATATTAAAGAGTGCACAGAAAGCCTACTGAAGGAAGGGGTGTAGGTACTTGATGATGAAGGGAGAATGAACTTACTACATGAACACTTAAAGCTCAGTACTGACAGTGAAGAAAGGGGGCATTCTTCCTGGGTGTTCAACAGAGCCGAAAGAGAGGAACAGGAAGAAGCTAGATACAGGGCAAATTACAGTGGACAGGGTTCTCATGGGGTTGAGAGGTCTGAAAGCAAATAAAGCACCAGGGCAAGACGGTCTCGACCCCAGGATTCTAAAGGAAGTGGAAGGAGGGGGGCACTGTCACAGTGGAATTCCTTGAGGTAAATGACCTATGGGATAAAAGACAGCATGGCTTCATAAAAGGGAAGATGTGCCACACGAACTTCACTGACTGGTTCGACTCACTGTCATAGGCAGTGGACAGAGACCAGGATGTGGATGTCCTCTGCCTGGACTACAGCAAGGCCTTTGTTTCACTGCAGCACAAAAAGTTTGAAGAAGCTGAGGGACCTGAAAATGGGGGAGTACTTATGCAATCAGATAAACAGCCAGATTCGGGGGGGCACAGAAGAGAGGTGGTGGTTTATGAACTTAGTCAGGAGGGTGATGAGTGAGGTACTACGGGGTTGAAGCCTCAGACCAGTATTCTTAAATATGTTCGTCTGCGACACAAGAGAAGGCATGCAGGGGAAATTTAGCTTGTTTAAAGATGATACCAAGATACGTGGCAGGCTGCATAAGCAGGAGGAGATTAAGGAAATAAAAAAGGATTTATAGAGGTTGCAACAATGGTCCAAGGTCTTGCAGCTCCAATGTAATGCAATAAAAGCAAGGTTATGCACACTGGCAAAAAGAGCCACAAAACAGAGTACTGGATAGGAGGTACCAGACTGGGCAAAACAATGGAAGAATGGGACCTTAGGAAATCATCAGTGACAATCTGAAGGGATCAGCTGAATGTAATTTATTAATTATCTATTTATTTCAAAGGTTTTACCAGGAAAGATATACTAAGCTGTTAACAGCTCATTTCCAGATACATCCTTGGGGAAGGGGAAGGTTTAACAGAGACAAAATAATGCAGAAATATAATAAAATGTAAATAAGAACAAAAAATTAACAAATGTACAAAGGCAAGGTATCCGTGCAAGTAAAATATGCAATGCAATGAAGTGCAGAAGGAGAACGGTTTGCAGTGTGCAACAAGGCTAGGCTGGGTACGGCTGGTAGAAATGATAGAAAACTGGGAGGCGATGTAGGGAGAGCTGTACTACTCTAAGTGAAGGGCAAAAAGAGAGCAGGGGATGGATAGTGACAGACAACAGCCCGTGGCCCAATATATGGAACAACTGCAGGAGTGATCAATGAAGTCACAGATGAGAGATTTGAATGAGTGAGAAGAAGAAGCAGAGCAGATGGGAGTAGGAAGACAGCTCCAGAGTTTGGGGAAGCGAAGGAGAAGGCAGCTTGACCAGCAGAGGATTTCATTTGGGGGGGGGACCAGAGTTGTGAAGACAGTAAGAGGTCTCAGTGAGGGGTAGGAAGGAGGCAAGGTAAATGGGAGAGGGAGCCAAGCCACAATTTGGAGATAAAGGAGGCACAATGGGTAAAGCACCTGGCATCAAAGGAGGGGAAGGAGTACAATGGGCAGTGGTGGGAGCAAGGGGGACTGTCGAGAGCAAAGTGGCAGAAGGAGTGAAAAAGGGGTTCCAGTCTTTGCTAGGGCAGCCTAGGGAACAGCGCCGTATACAATGTCACCATAGTCAAAGCTGGGTATCATCATCTTTGAGACAACCTCTCGGCATGCAGGAAGTGGAATACTACCTTTACTCTTGTAAAGTGCACCAAGTTTGGGGTGGAGCTGCTGGTGGATGGCATCCTCATGCACTGAAATACTGAGATGATGGTCCAGCCAGACTCCAAGGTACTTAAAGGAGGAGACATCTTCAACTGCTGCACTATCAAGGAAATCGAAGGAGGGGGAGCAGTGAGCTTGGCAAGCCTCTGCCTAGTGCCAAAGGTCATAGAGACAGTTTTCTTGGTGCTGAGGGACAACTGATAGACAAGGAATCAGAGTTGAATGTTGTTAAAGTCCAGATAGAGCCGGGCCGTGAGGTCGGGGCAGAGGAGCCAGTGTCATTTGCACACATATGTATGGATGTGGAGGAGCAGGCAGAAGGAGGTCATTCAGGAAAAAGGTGGGACAAGGATGGACCCATGGGGTACACCTTGGGGGGGGGGGGAGAAGAGATAAGGACTCTCCAATCTGAACAGCTTGAGATCTGCACTCAAGGCAGGATCAGAGCCAAACAGACAGCAGAGAGCCCTGCTGCTTTAAGCTTGTCCAAGAGTATGCCAGTTAGAATGGAGTCAATTAAGCTGTCGGAGGAGTGCGGCTTCCTAAAGACAGACTGCTAAGGGTTGAAAAAGGAGGATGACTCAAGGAAGGGAACATCTGGAAGAGAACAAAGTACTGTATTTCTGGACTTTGGCAAGGATAGGGAAGAGGGAGGTTGGATGATAGTTTTCAGAAGAGAAGTCACTGCCTCTTTGGCAATAAGGCATATGCTATGACCAACAGCACCTCAGTTTCAGTAATGGCTACAAGGTCTAATCACGCATCAGCCACCACTGCATGGAGTTCATTGATTTTATTTCCCAGACTTCTGTCATTTAAGTAAACTGCTTTCCAGCTTCTGCCTGGCTCATCCCCCCTCGTCAGCTTCTCTCCCTTTGTCCTCCCCCTCCAGCCATATCATTAACTTCCCAGTCTCCTCCTCACTGCTGGCTATGTGAGAACTCGTCCCCTGGCACCTTTACTTTACTTATTATGGACCCTGCTATGCTGCTTTCAACCCCACTGCTTCTAGTCGCCATTTCTGAAGGAGTCCTAGATAGGTTCCCCTTTGCTCTCCCTCCTCTGTGGTTCCCCCAGACTCAGTCTGCCACCCCCATCACTTTAACTGTCTACTTACATAGACATTAAACTTCTGCCCAAGGGCACCAGCCCCCTCTCTTTTTAGGTAAAAGCTATCATCCTTGAAAAGTCTCCTTTCCCAGAATCATTCCCAGACTCCCACAATATGGTACCCCTTTCTTCTGACAGATCCCTTCATCCACCTGTTAAACTCCTCCATCGCCTCCTTCCTCACTCTACCAGTCCCCTTCCCTCACCCCACACAAAGAGGACCCCAGAAAATGCCAGGGAAGCTGATGGTGCCTTCAATTTGTCCCTCAGCCTTCAAAAGTTGCACTTCACTGTCTCAATAGGTTAGTTTGCCAGATTGTTGGTACCCAAGTGTATCAGCAAACCAAGTTTCCCCTCCTCTGTTATCCTCCTTACACTATTCAAATCCCGGATGTGGTAGCTGAATTGCTCGGTTTATCTCAGAGTCCACAGTACAAGTAAAAAGAAAGTTTTCCTGTAGAGGTCTTCTTCATTTCCATTAAAAAAACAAGATGGGGGCGCTGCCAAGCAGCCTAGATGGAAGCAGCTCAAAACCTGAGCTTCCTGGAGGACAATCAAGAGATATATTTTGTAATTGTTAAAAATCGTAATTCTTACAGTTATCAGGGTGAGGATGAATCCAGAGAATCAGAGGAGTCCCATAATGGGGAAACCTAAAGGAAATAATACCTCATCTGCAGATTTTTTCACCCTGAGACGATCGACACAAGAGGAGCGGCCTGGACATAGTGGTGCGACTTCAGACCATGTGGAGACAGTTGCTGGAGAGGCCTCCCTGGCAGCTGTACATACTATGCTGCAGAAACTAGTGTGCTCAGTTCAAGAACTGGATAAAAAGTTTGATTTACTCACTCCAAGGGTCTCGGCTTTAGAAAACACACATGGACCACTGTGAGCAGGTGGTTCAACGCTCAGAGACTTCAGTCCTCAAGACTACGGAGGCTACAGCAAAGTTAATTAAAGAGAACATGCAGCTATGCCAATACTTGGAAAGTGTGGAGAACCAGGCAAGGGAGCGTAATCTTCGAGTGGTAGGCCTACCAGAGACGGCTGAGGGGGAAGACGCATTGATATTTGCACAAACATTCTTACCAGCTATCTTGGGAATGTCAGAGGAGGACTCCTCGTTCTCCATTGAAAAGGGGTATAGATTTATACCCCGAAGAGCCCCTCTGGATTCTGCAGTTCCTCGGACACTGATGCTAATATGTACTGGTGTGGGGAACCGGGACCGCGCTCTTGCTGCAGCTCGTAGGTGGAAATCACTGAAATATGGGGATGCCACAATTCTAATCTTTCCTGATTTGTCCTACAGTACTAGACAACGGAGATGAGCATTTGATGGCTTGAGAGGTTGCTTGCGGAAGCTGAAGGTGCAGCATCAACTACTTCTACCTGCGAGGTTGTGTGTGGCCTAGAATGGGCAGCAGTTCTTGTTTAATGACGCATCGGATGTGGATAAGATGGTCACTCGAATCAAACGGGAGCTGGAAGATCGAGATGAGGTCATGGACTCCTCAGATGAAGACTGATATCTTTATGGACCAGGGATTGAAACAGCAAGTATATTAGGGCCCTATGTGTCTGTTACTAATTAGGCCCGGGGTGCTAGGCTATGCTATGGTACCTATTTAGGTTGCTATACTGTACGGGAAGATCAGGACTGAGACTCTTCATGCAAAATATATTGTCTCTTCGTTTTTTTAGGGCTACTGTTAAGGTCCTCACTATGCTTTTGGTTCTTTGTTAATTGACATCCCTGCAAGCAAATTAATATTTACCTATATAGCTGGGTAGACGCTAATAGGGTAACTTTAAATTGTTGCTTGTTATACCCTTAGACAACTACTGATAATCACTGTAATGTAGGACTTCTTCATATATATCTTTATTCTGTTAGTAGATAAGTGGAGGTAAACTGTTAATGAGTTCATCTCGGGAGCTGGGGGGATTGATGTTTCTTTTTACTCATTTATTTGTAAATAATGGGGGAATCATTGTGGCCGTGAGGTCATGTTAATGAGGAATCGACTATAGCTTAGTTTGGTAGACAGATTTACCTGGATTCTTCCATGGCTGCATGTGAATGGATAATTTTATGTGGCTTTATATACATAATTGTATTGTACTTCCCCCCATGATGTACCAATAAGGGGGTGTCCTAAATTGATCCTTTGTAAGAGGAGATTTGCAATTATACTCTGCTATCCTCCAATGTGTAACTGATGTGTGAGCTTGCTTACAAAATCAATAAAAGAAATGATGCAAAAAAAAAAAAAAAATACATCTAGTAGACCTGGAATCCATGCTCAAGTCAATACTGAATGCAGTTGGTCAGTCCATGGGAGACTGAGTGGTGCAGGGTTCCCATCTACAGGGTGCCCCCCCCCCTTCAGTAAAATGCATCAAGTCTATAGGAAATTGTTCAACTTGTATGCATTAATTGCATAGGAAAGCAACCCACAGTTACAGGGAGGGAAAACAGTAAACCAATATGGAAGCCCTGGTTGAGTGATCCTGACAGGGGGCCATGGACTTTAAGCCAATGGTAAGTGAAGAATTCAACAGTGCGTGCATGAATACAGGTGGCCACTGGGCTTGGGAATGCGATGTGTAGTAGTGATTGGGTTGGTGTGCTTTCTGCACTTGAAAGTAACACCACAAACACTCAGGTGACACATTGTCATACATTTAGATCTCAGTAACACCTCAGAGATGGCTTAAAAAAAAAGATACTGTATTATTGCACATGAATTATCAAGAACATTTATTACTAACTGGATGTTAACTAGTGAATTTAAAAAACAGAAAGGAGCACAACCAAGGTCTAAACAGGCACATTTTCTGGGGTATAATGTTGGTCTTTCCGTGCTAATTTTCCCATGCTAAATTCTTACCACCACCCCTGCACTGAGCACTACAAAAACAAGTGTTCAGCAGCATAAGCATCACCCCATAGGTGGGTGAATGTTTACAAGGCGTGCATTTACAAAGTTGTAATTTTATTTATAATTATTTAGGCTCAAACAATGTTAAGTAGCTGAGCAGGTCCACTAAAAGGTAAATCAGTTGTAATACTAGATGTCTGTAATGTAAGATACAAGGTTCTTAAAATAGAGAACATCACATCCAATCATAAGACAGTACTCGAGCCAGAATTAATGCATACTTAGACCAATACAGCTAATAGTGATGCTACGAAGAAAGTACAGTTACGCGAGAACTTAGTGTAACAGAAGATCTTTGAGAAGAGCTCTTGCGACAGGCAACCTTAAGGACTAAGCCGCCAGGTGACAGGGCCCCATGGAAACCTTCTAGGTAGTGGTCTTCAGCAGGGGACCATCACCCCCAATGTCAGCCAATGATATACAGGGGGCGGTCCCCAACCCCACCTCAGTTCTCCAGCCAGAGACCCGGAGCCTAGTATGGAAGGAAAACTGGGCAGGTTCTTGCCTAAGGGAAAGGCAAAAATAAAACCATGGGGGAAGAAGGGGGAAAGCAGCGCCTGATGCAAGAGCTCTTCTCGAAGATCTACTGTTACAGTAAGTTCTTACATAATTGTACTATCTTACTTTGAGTTAAAGCTCTTGCAGCAAGCAATAACCTTAAGGACTGCATCCCAAACAATCAAGGGAGAAGGACTAGACTAGCATGGGAGGAGTCAGAGAAAAAACAGCCAATAAAGGTTTAGGAGAGCAGGCCCTGAAGAACTGCAGGGCCGAACCCAGTCCTACATCTGGAAGCCACATCCAAGCTGTAATGCTTGACAAATATGCAGAGAGAGCTCCAGGTGGGAGCTGCACAAATGTCAGCAGTGGAAACGTTCCTCAACGAGGCAAAAGAAGTGGCAACTTACCTGGTGGAATGCCCTTTAACAGAGCCTGGTAAAGGGTTTTCATATTTTTGGTAACAGAACACTATGCAGGTAACTAACCACTTAGATAGGGTCTACTTAGTAACTGGTGCTCCCTGAGTTCTTCAAGGGACTGATACAGTTCAAATAAAAGTGAAGCGTCCGGTGCATATCCAGAGTATACAATTAACACTTCCCCCTGTTACAATTCTCTGGGTAGTAAACACGTAGATGAATGTCCTGGTTCAAAGCAAATTTGGACACCACTTTGGGCAAAAACTTAGGATTGGTCCATAAGGACACCCTGCCTTTATGGAAAACCAAATGGGCTCTTTGCATATCAGAGCGTGAAGCCTAGAAATCCTCCGAGCAGAAGTAACTGCAACTAAAAACGCTTTCCAAGAGAGAAAGCATAGCTTGTACTGCACGGCTGGCTCAAAAGGGGGGAGCATGAGTTTCTCTAACATAAAGAGGAGGTCCTATGGAGGAACAGGGTTCCTGATGGGAGGTCTTACATGCAAGATGTCCCGTAGGAAGATATGGGACAAATCCAGCTGAATAAGGGGTTTACCCTCTACTGGTGCATGATACACAGAGATGGCAGAGAGATGCAACCTTGATAGAGGAGTTGCTCAGGCCAGTGTCACACACAGAGAGAGAGAGAGAGAGAGAGAGAGAGGATCAAGAATGGAGTTCACTGTGCAGGAGAAGGGAGTGAGGTGACGGGCAGCAACCCACAAACAGAACCTCATCCACTTCATGGCATAGGTGGACCTAGTGGAGGGCTTTCTTGCAGCCACCAGGACATCAGCCACTCTGGAAGAAACCCTGTACCTGGTGACTGCTAGGTCTGCAGAAGCCAAGCATGCAGATGCAGGAACTTGAGATCTGGATGGACTAGAGTGCCCTGGTCCTGGGACAGCAAGTGCGAGCTCAGGGGTAGAGGAATCAGGGGTTCCAAGGCTAGCTGTTGGAGCAGAGGGAACCAAATCTGATGAGGTCAAAAGGGAGCAGTGAGAATTATCTCTGCTCTTTCCGCCTGAAGTTTGAGAAGTACCCTCTGAAAAATGGGACATGGAGAGAAGGCATAAAGAAAC
This sequence comes from Neoceratodus forsteri, assembly GCA_016271365.2. Lineage (NCBI taxonomy): Eukaryota > Metazoa > Chordata > Ceratodontiformes > Ceratodontidae > Neoceratodus > Neoceratodus forsteri. Next base: position 662,911,586 of record CM057458.1, read on the forward strand.
CTCCCTGTCCAAAAAAGGGACGTGTGTCACCAGAAAACTCCAGGCCCTGGATCTAGCGAGCAGAAATTGGGCAATTTGGCATGGAGTGGGAACGCGAAGAGGTCCAACGCTGGTCGACCCCACCTGTCAAACAACTGTTCTGCCACAGACTGTGGGCACTCCCACTCGTGGACCTTGGACCAAGACCTGCTTAGGCTGTCGGCCAAGACGTTTCGTATGCCTGAAACATGAACAGCAGTGAGTTCTAGGTGGTGTCCTGAGCCCAATACCAGACCCTCATTGCCTCCCTGCAGAAGGGGGTAGGAAAGTGTCCCTCGTTAGTTGATGAAAAACACCATGTTGTCCATTTGGATGAAGAGAGGGCCAGACAGGAGATCAGTCTGAAACGTTTACAAGGCATTCAGAACTGCTCTCATCACTAGGAAGTTGATATGCAGGGATTGCTCATCTGGGGACCAGGAGCCCCGGGTCTGCCTGTCCTCCAGATGAGCACCCCAACAGAGTCCCGAGGCGTTGATAGTCAAAACTCACCTCGGGTACTGCTGTTGGAAGAGGACTCCTTTGGACAGGTTGTCAGGGTCCATCTGCCAGGTCAGAATCCGATGAACTGGATCTGAGACTAGAACTCTCTGTTCTAGGTTGTCTGATCTTTGGTCCCATTGCACTCTGAACATCCATTGTGGGACTCTCATGTTTGTTTATTTTATTTAGTTTTTGTTGACCGGGTAAGTGCACTAGACAAATCCTGCCTATTTTCAGGCACGACCCGAGGGAGGAGATACAGATGAATGCCAACTGACCTTGAACCAGATTAAGCTGTTGGTGGTATTTTTCATGAATGCAGGAATTTGGCCATTGCACCGGGGAAAGTCCCTTGCTCTTTTCGAGAAGTGCCATGGGATCTTTAACATCCACCTGAACTACCACCAGAACAGGCAGATGGGACCTCAGTTCAACGTCTCATCCGAAAGACAGCACCTCGAGAGTGCAGCAGCCCCCCCCCCCCCCATGGTGCACTATAGTGTCAGTATTGGGATATTAACCCAAGTGCCTGGTGTGTGGATAGAACCCACAGTCTACTGATCTCCCCGCCTTGGAGGTGAGTGTGCTACCTGCTGCGCCACTGACACTGCTAATGTGGGTCCTCCAACTAATAGATGGAAGCGACCCATAAGAACGGAGGGTACGGCTGCCACCATATAGCCGAGGAGCCTTAAGAAGACTCTGGTCGGGACATGGGGTGCCATAGAAACCATTCGAGCCTGTCCTCACAGACGGTCAGCCATGTCCTTGGGAAGAAAGGCCATGCTGTGCACTGTGTTGAGGACTGCTCCGATGAATTGAAGTCTCTGGCTGGGCAATGGAGATGACTTCAGGAGATTCACAGTGATCCTCAATTCTCAGAAGAGGGTAAAGTTGTCTCCGAGAGTGCAAAGTAGCTGACCCTTTGTGGGAGCCATCAGAAACCAGTCATCTACATAGGGAAAGACATAATGGTCTTGTCTTCTGAGGGCAGCAGCCACCACCACTGAGCACTTGGTGAAGACTCTGGGAGTGGAGGATAGGATGAATGGTAGAGCTTGAAACTGGTAGTGTCACCCTAGAATAGGAAACGCAGGTACCTTCTGTGGGGCGGAACACTAGAATGTGCAGGTATGTGTCCTGCACATCTAGGGAGCAGAGACAGTCTCCCTGGTGCAGGAGGGGAATTAGCCCTGGCAGAGTGACCATCTTAAACCTCCTGTATTTGACACAATTATTCAGGGAACTGAGATACAGGATGGGGCGAAGATCCCCGGTCTTTTTGGGAATGAGGAAAAAGTGGGACTAAATTCCCTTTCACTTTTGGTCCGGGGAGACTGGCTCTATGGCCCACTTTTGTAATAAAGCCTGGATTTCCCCTTCAATGAGGGAGACGTGAGAAGGAGAATAATGGGAGGACACTGGTGGATTTTTCCGGTGCCTATCCAGGAACGCCAAGGTATGACCCCTCTCTATTAGTTGGAGGACCCACGAGTCTGTTGCGACTTTGCTCCATCCCTCGGAACAGAGGGAGAAGTGACTCCCTACTGCTTCCCCCACAAACTCCACTGGAGGAGGGGGGTCAGGGGCAAGGAGTCCTTGTGTGGCTCCAGGAGTGGGCAATGTGGCTTGGGAGATCTTAGTGGCTCTAGAGGTGGAACCCCCGGGAGTTTGGGAGGTTGCCTTGCGTTTGAAGCCCCCTTCTGCTGAGGCTGGTTTCTGGGCTGCTGATCCGAGGGCTTAAGAAAAGGCTGCTTTTTGAATGGCTTCTGGTTAGTTTTATACATCTTCTGTACAGACGACTTTGCCAGAGTCCTGGAGATGGATAATTAATTTCTCCACCTCGTCTCCTAAGAGGACAGAGCACTTTTAAGGGAGGTCCATGATGCCAACCTGCAGGTCCTGGTGAACCCAGAGACCCTGAGCCATCCGTGAAGCCAGAGGCAGACGCTGGTGGCTGCTGCTCTGGTGGGCGTCTCTGCAGTGTCATATGAGGCACGAAACACATGGGTGCCCACATCTGACCCAGATTTAAGCAGGTCTAGAAGCTCGGTCTATTGAGCTGAATTAGAAAGGGCCTGAGCTATTTCTAGTCACTTCTCCCACAGGGCGTTTTAGTACTGTACCATGTGGGTTAGGAAGTTTAGGGACCTAATGGAGCAAGCAGAGGAGGAATATACCTTCTTGCCCTGTTGATCAATGGTTCTGGATTCTTGGCCAGGAGGCTGGTTACTAAATTGCTTAGGCCTCTTCAACCTATCATGGGCCTCGGTGTTCACCATCGAATCAGCCGTAGGGTGCTCGGCCAAAAATGGATCCTCCCTACAGCCAATCAGAGTTTCTTTCTAGAGACAGCAGAGGTAGAGGATGGGTGCTTCCAGGTGAGCTTTGTAAAATCCTGGAAGGTGTCCACTAAGGGAGGAAATACCAAAGGCTTGGGTTCCCTTCTGCCTCAGATATTTGGCTAGTCTCTGCCGTTCAGGGTCCACATCCTCCGTCTACCATCCATTGGAGGCCTAGAGTGCCTCATGACATCCATAAATGATGTGTCATCAGGAGGCAACCTAGTGGTGTCCTTGTTGTCTGGGAAGGAAGGACGGCCTCTAGGCTCTGGGTGATCTGACCCTGAGGGAGATGAGTCCTGTCTAGAGTCCTCTGAGCTGCTAGAGAAGGAACTAAGCCAGTCTCAGCTATGGCCAGCTTGATGAACGGGAGAGGGAATGTCGGTGCCTCAGTCCCCGGTGTTTGGGCCTTCCGCGGCGTATATCGTCTGACCTAAGGGAAACACTCTTCAGCTCTGGAGTCGACCATCTAGGTTCTGGCTCCGGCACATCCACCACCTGTTCTGCAGGTTTTTGTGGGAGGAGATCCCCCTTGATTTAATTCCACCAGAAGCGGAATAAATCTTTCACCTCACTAAGAGGAATTTTGGGCCCGAAGGACTAGCCAAGTACCGGGGTTGGTGTCAGCTTAACCGGCACCGGGGTATCTGACGTCGGTACGACCGGCGTGTGTGGAGCTGGTTTTGGAGGGGCTGAAGCTTATTTGTCAGATACATCGAACTGTGGGTTAGTTAGCGAAGAACCTCCCTTTGAAGAGATATCCATATCAGCTGGAGACGTTGAACAGGCTGGTGATGGGATCGGTGTCGCCAGGTCCGACGTCAGTGTAGTTGATGTCTGGGTAGGAATCGGCTGGCAGTGGTCTGGAGTAGAAGAAGCCGATGGCTTAGCAGAAGCCCGTGGTGTGGTCACGGAGATCGATGGGGAGGCATCGCCACTTCCTGAAGGGCGGCGCAGCCACTCATGATGGCATACCCGTGTTCGAGAGAAGCTTGGCAGTGACTGGCGTCAGGACGCGACGGACAGAAGCCGAGGCCTAGCTGCCCGACTTAGAACTGGTCCAAACTCCTGAGGTGAAGGGACGATGGAGGTTTGACCTTCACATCTTCAGGGGCATCAGAGTTGAAACCGAAGTCCCGGACCCTGACTTACCTCCACCTAGCGCCAGCACTAAGGTGGGAGGTTTCACCACCGCGTGCCCGGAGGGAGTAAGGGCAGGTCGGGATGAGTGGTTCCCCCGTGGGAGGAGGAACCCTAAGAACTCTTCTTGTGTTGAGGAGACCTGGAGCGGGAGTGTGTCTGGGCCTTCTCCCTTTGTCTTGGGACTTATGCTTCCCCGAGTACTTCTTCTTGTTATGTGGCTGTGGCGATGAAGAGGTTGAAACCGAGGAAGGACTTTTCCCCGAAGGTTGTTTTTACATAGTGGCAAGCTGCTTTTCAAGAAGGTGAGCCTTGATGGCCTTCTGGCATCAGATGAGAGTCCTTTAGTTGTACCATTTGCAGTGCATACAGGCCGGGGTGTCATGGTTCAGGCCTAGGCAGAAAAGGTAAGCCTAGTGGGAGTCTTTTGACAGGATCTGCTTGCCGCACGCTCACGTTGATCTTCGTCGTTCGACAGAAGAAACGGACAATGCCAGAGAAGTAGACATGCAGAAAAAAATGAAAGTTTTAGAGAGAAAATAAATGCTGAAAAGCATGAAGGTGGTTGAACTGCAGCAAGGAGGCATCTGAGGAGCCGATACGAACGGGTCAATGGTAGGAAAAGAACTGAGGTGGGTCCGGGGACTGCCACCTTTATATCAAACACAAGAACTCAGATAATTAGTTCAACATGGCCTATAATGCTGTAACCTTAAGTACTCAGAGTAGAGAATATCTAAACCACACGTGAAGAAAAAAATTAGATATGCCATTCTTAAGATGCAGGTGAAAAGTCAGCGCTAAGCATGCCACACCCAAGTGTGCTGCTGGTCCCAATCTGAGCATTGTGGGTAATATTTTTTTTTCTACTGTTTACTGCAGTATAGCAGATCATGGTTGAGGTTCAAGAGGGCTGGACGTGGATGTAAATCTATGCTACTACATCTGCATCCATTTTCCTGTGTCCAGAGAGCCCTGCTATTCACAGGTGTTGCATTCATTTAAAGCAGAAAGTTACAATTTGCAGCCAAACGTGGATGCAACTGCATCCAAAATCAACATAGGTGCTACTGTATCCATTTTTTGGACACAACTGCATCCGTTTTTAGATGCAACTTTGGACAGTATTAGGCCATCGAATAGATGGTCTAAACAGGCCTGTACACAGTTCTGCTTTAAAAAGTGGCAGCAGATGCATCTTAGATCTCTTTGACCCCCACCCCCAATATCTGGCTTATCTTGCTGACTCCGAGCTGCAGCAGTGGGCGATTTAATAGCCTGCAGTACATAACAGAAAGATAAAAGCACTTACATACAGGACTGCAGGGGTAAATTCACCCAACGTTTCATGCCCTCAACCTGTGGTTATCATCATTAAGTGTGGGTTGAGGGCGTTGAAACTGGTGAATGGACCTTTGCAGTCCTGTATGTAAGCGCTTCTTTCTTTAATAAAATTAAGGATTAACTTCAGTCAGAGCAAGACTTTTTTTTTTTTTTTTAAAGACAGTTTTACCAAAGTGCCCGGTTAATGGTTTTCTGGCAAAGTACAGTCCTCTAAGAGGCCAATATTCTGAAACCTTGAAGAACTCGTATCACTGACTGTATATGCCAAGTTTGGTGGTAATTCGATGAGCAACCCTTAAGAGATAGTCAAAAACGTAAATGTCACATACGTTCAAGGCCTTCATTATATTCCCCTTCTTGGGATTATTGCCAAGCATGGCTCAAACAACCAGGCAATAACAACCGTCATGTGTCAAAACACTGCTTTTGCTGTGAAACGTCCTGACTTGTGATTTTTAAAAGGTAGTAATTCCACTACTTCCCAATTAGAAACATGCAACGTATGGTTCCGCATTGTGACCCAGTTTTTAAGAGATCAATCAGCGGCATACACATACTTTTGAGTCACCATATAGTTTTACTAAAGGGAACTTCATTGAAGTATTTTGCTTTCTCTTTCACAATGACTTGATTAAATCAAAAACAAACAACTGTAACAGCTATATGATTACTGGTGGCCTTTTTCTCCCCCCTCTATTTCACAGGGACAACCGTGAAGTAATTTTGCAATGAACGAGGACGTATGTGATGTTGACCGGTCAATTAAATTCAAACTCCTTTAAAATTACCATTTTTGTTTCCCCTCACCAAATTAACAATCCTCTGATTATCAAAACTACCCAAACCACATTATGCACCTGTCTTGCTGACCCTGCAGAATTTAGTTTCTTTATGGATTAAAACTAAAAACTGAAGCTACAGCACACAGTTTTTCCGGTTTTGCTTTCTGTCCACAAAACCAGTGCACTGCAGCTGTGCTTTTTAGTTTAAATTACGAACACACCAAACAAAAGTAGTTTAGGAGTTCTGAATAACCATCAGGTATTTATTTGGGATGGGGGGGGCCAAAAACAGGCATGTTTTAAAGGTGGGAAAGGGGGGAGTACCATTTTTCATTACAGCCCTGCACTGGCACTATATTAAAACAAACCCCACCCCCCCCCGCCAAAAAAAAGACTAGATGCAAAACGCAGTTTAGTTTTTATACACTCCTAATGCATGATGCTTAGATAAACCCCTCAAACGTCGCTCTTTAACATCACACACCTCGGGTGTGTTTAAAAAAAAACACAATGGCTACGCACCTCTCACTATATTATCACCTGGTTTACACTTCCCTGTATCCAAGTTTCACTTGCCAAAAACAGGAGCCTGACAGAATCCCAACATGCAACTGCCCGACAGCAGATATCCCAACACCGTCTTCCCAACACTGAACTGCCCAACAGGTGTATTATCCCGACACTGGACTGCCCAATAGTACAAGTCTCAGCAACCTGGTGTTGGTTATATTTAATCTTGGGGGATGCAGGAATTTTGTGGTTATCGGTCATTTGCTTGTAGGGATTCTGTAGTAGATCCGCCAAAAACAAATGTCTTCTATGATCAATTAACTGTATAATGAAGGAGGCTTTTCCAACAGGTTGTGATAACCATCTCCCTCCAAACCTTTGTTATATGAAGTAATAAGTCACAAGCGGAGGTCAACTCAAATAGTCTTATTTCTCTTAGAAAACATTTGGTGATGTTAGTTTTCAGCAGTGCAGTAGTGTTGAAATTCAGAGCTGCATCTTTAAATAAGCACTTTTAAGGCATTAGCAGGAAACAGGTGGTAGACTAACCAATTCACTAACTGGGTGCAGTTGCACTGTAGTGAGCGGCTTCTGGATGCATGTTTATCATTGGTCCTGTTGCTTTAAAAATCAAAGGCAACCATTTTACACATTTTCAAAAAAAAAAAAGCCTAAGAAGCTTGAATTCAGGTCCCAGTGTTGTTATAAGTAGCGTTTCCTGAAAGTTGCATGTTGTTTGGTTTTGTGGTTTGCTTTAAAGCAGCATTTGTTAACTTGTTCTGCCCTAACTGAAAACAGTCAGGCTGTTTCTGTCCCTCTGACTGAGCCTGGGAGAGTGATGACATCATATGGGACTAGGCTACAGCCTCTGCAGTGTAAGTACCTGCTTGACTGACAAGCTGTTAACTTCCCAATTAGAACAATCTGTGAGATAACTGTTTGCTGTCCAGGGTTTTTACAAACCAAGTCTCTGGTGTTTGTACAGATGAATTAGCTGAAAATCCACATGTTGTTCTTCTAAACAGCTGCTCATTTGAGTTTCGGTGCTGAATTGAAGTGGTAAGCATTTGAGAAATCAGCTTATCTGTATCACAGCTGCTGCCAGTTCTTTCAAAAAACTCTGTGTTGTTCTCTAGCTATAACACTGGGTTGTTTATTTAATGGATATAAAATAAGTCAAAAGTGTGTTAGTTCATGCAAGTAGTTTGTCTTTTTAGTGTAGTCTCAACAAATGGGTTCATGTAAGAACATTATTTTCCTCTCAGATTGACAGATGGGGTGCCTGCCGGACACTGCTATTTCAGGTACATGTAGTACATGAACTCGCAAATTTCAGTTCTTTGATGGTTTATGAGTTAAAATACAGTACATCATGCATATGTATAACTAGAAACACTACATAGCATCCTGATGCCGTCTCCTACCTGCAGTTGAGGCAGCAGCACTCTTCTGCCCCATGTCACCTGCCCTATATGCACCCTGTCTCCTGCCCCAAATTCGAGGATACTGCACCCTGCTGCCCACTCTCTTATCCCATAGGGTCAGGGCTGCTGCACCCTGTTGCCCCATGTCCTGCCTGAACAATCAGGGCCTCAGCATCTTGATGCCCCCTGCATGAACAGCTGAGGTTACTGAACCCTACTGTGGCCCTTTGTCCCCCATCCCTTCAATCAGAGACACTGCATCCTGTTCCTTCACCACAGTCGGGGCTGCTGTGCACTTCTATACCCTAAAATCCCATGCCTCCTGCTTCCACATTTGGGGCTGCTGCACCATGATGCCCATGCCACCAGAGGTGGGGCTTTTACTGCACCCTGCTACCTACATCCATTTTCCCCACATGGGCAGGGCTGCTGCACCATGCACATCCCATCCCCCAGTCAGTGCTGCTGTACCCTGCCCCCCCCCCGATTCTGCCCCACAATCAAGGTTTCTTCACCATGCTGTAGTCTGTCTCCTGCCATCATAGCCAGAGTTGCTGCACCCTGTTCTTGTCTACAGTCAGGGCTCATGCACCCTACAACCCAATTCCTCCACAGTCCCATGACTCTGCAGTTAGGGTTGCTGCACCATGCTGCCCCCTGCCACCAAAGTCAGATTTGTTTGCTGCACTGCCAAAGGAAAAAAAAAATGCTTTCATCTTGTATTATGGGGGTGAAGGACAGAGGACATTATGGTGCAGAAGTCCCAAATGTTTGGTCAGGAGACAATAGTGGCATTAGGGTACAACAGCCCGAGCTGTGGGACAGGATGCAGCAGCCACACCTGGGTGGTACTGATACAACTATGAAGGCAGAGGACAGAGGGGAGCAAATGCCCTAACCCTTGTGGCAAGTGGCAACATGGTGCACCAGCTCTAACTGTAGAGGCAAGGGGCTCTAGGCACAGCAGCCCTGCCTGAGTAGTCCAGAGCATGGTGCAACAGCCCTGGCTATGGTAGTAGGGGACTGTGGACAGCATGGTGCAGAAGTCTTGACTGTGGGGCAGGACACAGGGGGCATCAGGGTGCAGCAGCCCTAACCGTGGGATGGGGTACTCATGGTGCAGCAGCCCGGCTCATCTGGGACACTGGATGTGGATAGCAGGGTGAAGTAAAAGCCCCATCTCTGGTGGCATGGGGCAACAAAGTGTGGCAGCTCCAACTGTACAGGCAAGCTACAATGGACTCCAGGGTGTAGCAGAGCTCAGCAGCCCTGACTGTAGAGAAAGGAACAAGGGGCAACAGGGTGCAATGTCCACAACTGTGGTTTGGGGGACAGTGGATAGCAGGTTGCAACAACCCCAACTGTTCTTGCATGGGGAAGCAAGGTGAGCAGCCCTGACTGTTCAGGCTGATAGTGGGCAACGGGGTGCAGCAACCCCAACTGTGTGAGAGAAGACAGTGGGCAGCAGAGTGCAGTGGCCTCGAATGTGGAGAAACAGACAGGGGGCTTGTGGGGGAAGATGACAGGGCATCAGAGTGCAGCTGCCTCAACTATGGTGCAGGAGACAAGGGGCATCAAGATGCTATACACGGTTTCTAGTTATACATTATGTATTTTCACACAGAAACCAAAGAACTGAAACGTGTGAGTTCGTATTGTACATGTGCCTGAAACAGAGTGTGGAAGGCAACTATCTGTCAATCTGAGAGGAAGAAAAATTGTTCTTGCATATACCTATTTATTAAGGTTACAACAAACTACTTGTATGAATTAAACCTATTTATTAAGGCTGCATCAAACTACTTGCATGAATTAAACTTTAGATTTATTTTATATCCATTAAATAAACAACCCAGTGTTATATAGTTGGAAAAAAAAAAAAACAGTTTTACTGTGAAAGAACTGGTGGCAGCTGTGATACAGATAAGCTGATTTCTCAAATGCATATCACTTCAGTTCAGCACTGAAACTCAAACGATCAGCTCTTTAGAAGGACAAAATGTGGATTTTCAGCTAATTCATCTAAACAACCAGAGACTGAGTCTGTAAAATCCCTGGACAGCAAGCAATTACTTCACAAACTGTTCTAATTGGGAAGTTAACAGCTTGTCAGTCAAGCAGGTACTTACACTGCAGAAGCTGTAGCCTAGTCCCATACGATGTCATCACTCTTCCAGGCCCAGTCAGAGGGACAGAAATAGCCTGTTTTAGTTAGTGCAGAACATGTTATTAAATGCTGATTTAAAGAAAATCACAAAACCAAATAGCAGTACATTTTCAGGAAACACTACTCATGACACAGGGACTTGAATTCAGAAATTTTTTTTTGGCTTTTTTTTTTTTTTTTAAACAATGTGTAAAATGGTTGCCATTGATCTTTAAATGGCTTTTGCTGAGTTTTGCTTCCTTTGCTTCTCCCGTCAAGGCTTAAAATTCGGGAGGTGGGGGTGGCTACATGAACTGCGCTATTTGTAGCCCCACTGCAAATTCTGGACCCCGCTCTGCATGACATTTACACTGCACTCCCTTATAGCGCAGAGCAAAGTCCCATGGAGCACCTTCTATGGCACTCTTCCACCGACTTCAAATTTTTTTTTAGGGGGGTGGGGGTGTCACCCTTCTGGGTCCACTGACCCTTTCAAGCTGCCGTAGTCCCTGGTAGTCTAGCCTGCGCACCTCATCCCTCCACTGCTCTCACAAGAGTAGCTCACACGGTGGGACTGCAGAGATGTCACAGCATTGAGCTGCCATTTGGTGAGACCACAAGGTCAAGGAAAACGCCAGGAGGGAGTCAACGAGGAGAACCCAGCAGACGACAACAATTCGAGGACGACTTAGTGTACGATGGTCGTGAAGAAGCCAGAGAGGGTCACCATTATGACAGTCCTGAAACCAGTTACCAGTACAAGACAAAAAAAAGATTTACAACAAAACAAATCTGCACAGTATCGGCGGCAGGAAATGGAGGGAAGGAGAGGGTGAGGCCTGTGACAGCCAAAAACACTTGGTCAGTCGGTGGTGCATCATTGAAAAGTACCAAAAAATGAAAAAAAACAAACAAATGTGGTGCAGCAGGCACAGACAATGTGATATGGCAGTCACTGAAGCAGCCGAATGAATGAAAATGCAAAATACTGATCTGAAAAAGGTCTAGTGAGTGAAATAGAAAAGGGGGCATTTGACAAAAAAATATAGAGAATACTGAATGGGCAACTATGCACAATCAGTGTGTTCTACCACAGAGGAGTTCAGATTCCCTCCGACCTCGAAAGCGAAGTTCGAGTGGTACATGGGAATCAGAACCCCAAGGTGGCAGCACACACTGGTTATGATTAGCTAGGTGCTGTGTGAATGAGGAATTTAAAATGTTATGACCTTTGAACTGTGCTTGCTCGAATGCACAAAACAGCATCTTAGAATACGCGCAACAGTTTAGAATCTGCACAACATAGAGAATAATGTATGGGCAACTATGTCTTCCACTGGCACCCTTTGCAAACTGCAGGGTTTTAAATAACTGATTAGCAGTTTTTTTCTTGGGACAATACTAACTGTGCAGAAAGCATTTACATAGGTTTTCTAGAAGTGTTATGTTTGTTAAACACAGTGAGGCAAGTGCTATGCATTTTTCACAATGTTTTACAACTTTTATGAGCAAAATGCTAATCAATTTTTAGAGTTAAATAAAACCCTGAAACTGTGTGAGAGGCCTTTCGGCACCATGCATTTCTGCTTAAAGTTGAACTAGCAAAATATTCTGTGGTGATTTGCATATGCAACCCATGATGCTTTGCATTGTGGGGGCATGTGTGATTTTGTATTTCTTTGAAACTTGGCTTCCCGGCCAAATGCCCATTGGGGTAACTATTGCCTCAGTGCTTGAGCACAGAAGTTCTTTGTCTTTATACACAACAAGGCTGTTTCTCCATCAAGGGGTTAAGATGACAGCATATGGACCTCGACAACGAAGCTCGAGAGGTCCATGCTGTCATCTCAACCCCGAGATGGAAACACATGTTGAGTTGTGTGTTGCCCATATTTTATATAGTACATGGTTTTGTACACAGGAGTCACAGAAGTGTTACCTCCCTAAATAAAAACAAAAGAAAACAAAAAAAAAAAATTGGCATTTCTTTGATTTGTTTTACAATCAAAATTAAATGTATAGACTTTTACAAGTTAAAACGTACAGATGTGGGCACTGGGTGAAAGAGGAATTTAAAATGTTATGACCTGTGCTGACAACTGCTCGGAATGTGCACAACAGCATCATGAATGCGCATAACAGTTTAGAATGTGCACAACAAGGTTTTTGAGCAGGCTGATTTTTATACAGAACAAAGTCCAACCATATGCTATGATGCTCTACTATACACTATAAAGGACTACTTTGCCCTTGTCATTCAGAAGTTGACAACGTTTTTGCACAAAAAGTAGCAAATTGCTACCAGAAAATATTTTTTGGGGGGAAACAAAGGTGTGGGAGGTCCGTAAACTGGATGTATCCCAAAACAAGCTGGATTTATTACAAGAAAGAAAAAAAAAAACTTTTGCAAGAACCATGTGAGGAACCGAAAGCGGTTTGAAGGTCTATGTCCTGTCTTATGTATCTTGATTGTGTGGCAAGAAAGAAAAGCTGGTCCCTGGGTGTGTATAGGTCTGTTACCTGGGTGGGAAGGTCTAGCTGGGAGAGTCCCAAGAAGAAACATCTTTATTATTAACAAAAAAGGGAAAAAAGGAAAAGAAAAAAGAACTTTTCTGAGTTTAACAAGTGGCTGGAGAGGTCTGTTACGTGGGTGATTCCCACAAAGGTTATTTTTTTTGTTGTTGTTAAAAGAACATTCCTGGCAAAGTAACTGGATGGGAAGGTCCGTTACCTGGGCGAGGCCCAAGGCAAATGGGATATATATATAAAGACAGACATACAAGGGACATTCTTTATTTTTTTAAGAAAAAAAAAGAAAAAAATGAATTTTTCCGAGAAACTTGCGGAGTGGGAAGGTCTGCAGTTACCAGAGTGCAGACAGTGACATGGGCACATGGATCCTTACTGCCCTGGCTGAAAAGAAAGCAACCAGACATACAAGAGGGCTCTGAGAAAGAGCAAGTACCAAACCAAAAAAAGGTCACATGACTAAGGAGTAGTCGTAGACGCACAAGACCCTGCACCACAACTCGAGCCAAAAGACTTAATTAATAATTGATGAACCAGACACAGAAACTGCACCAACCTGTGCACTTCCTCTAAAACAAAAAGGTAGCTAAACATATACAGCTGGTTGTATTTGACAGAGACAGTGGTCAGATAAGCTGTTCTGTTTGTAAGTCTTGTGCAATCATTCCTTTCAGAAGCACTTGCCACAAGACACTGACCCTAATAAGACACTCTCGTAGCACTGCTCATACTAAAGCATTACAAAAACAAATGGAATGTGAATCAAACCAGCCAGCAAAGGCAAGAAGGCTACTGCACAGAGTGATGAGCAACTTAAAGAGGGACTATGGTCAAAATTTCTGGCACCAATAAAATCAGAATTTGGATCATCATAGCACCAATCAGTGTCATGCCAAAATGAGATCCCCTAAGTTACTTTTTTTCAAAAGTTACAAGTCATTTTACAACCTTAAATTCACTGCCTGTTCAAAAAAGTCAGTTTCGGTGAAGAGTGCTGCTGATGTCATCTCTTGAACTCACAGTCTAGTGCTCCCTGTCAGTAAGCTTATAGGACCTATTTCACCAAAGTGTAAAGATCACGTGCAATGGTTTTCACAACTAAAACAGGCAACACCATTCAATCAACATTGCTTTATAAACTGTGAGTGTTTCAGGTCTTGTAATAAAGTTGACAGTCATATTTTGGTTTTGGTTTTTTGGGGGAGGGGTGCCTGCTTTTTGTTGTGGTCCTGCTTTCCAGGGTTGCTGGATGCTGAGTCATTCGTTTATTTAAGGGAATCAGATACACCTTCATAGTCAACATAGCACACTGTTGTGAGATTTACACACTGAATAACTAATGTGGTGAAAGGCAGTGATCATTCACACCTGTCATTGAATTGAACTGACTTCTCAGGGTGGCACTTTTAAACAATTGTTCCATCTCGCTGTAAATAGGGGTGGGACAGGTAATGCTGTTTTGAAACCTTACTACAGGCTTCTATGCAGAAGCCAGCCCAATGTTTTCTCCCTGGCAGACTATTAATGGGCTGGCAGTATAGCCTACCGGTTAGAGGAACGAGGTATGAACGAGCTTGATATAGCAGACCAGACCAGAATTTGATTCTCACAACCTCCACTTGCATACTGTGCGACTCTGAGCAAGTCACTTAACCGCCCAGTGCTCCCAGGTCGCCCCTGAAAACAGGCACTTGTGCCTAGTGGGCCTTTCCCGGTTACCAAAGACTAACATAAAATAAATAACTGGCCTACATTCAGGCTCATCTACAGTATACTGTACTCCACATTAAAATTATCACTTTACCAGGGCTAACACTTCCACCCCTAGTAGGAGTTAACACATATAGGGCCCCTATTAAAAGTTAGTGTAAACCAGACACTGACGAACAGCAATGAAGTTACCAGCATTACATTACTAGTAGCAATACAGTTCCAAACAGGCACAGCAGAGTAGCACCCCAGTTGGTATCAGCAGCCTGGAGGCATGCCGACTCAGTACACAGCAACCCTGGAGAAATGGACCATACCAAAAAGGAACTGAACAAAAATAAATTTGTCAACTTTGTTACAAAACTTGAGACATGCATAGTTTGTATAGCAATGTTTGTTTTTATTTTTGAATGGTGCTGTCTGTTTCACTTGTGAAAACCACTGCACATCATTTTTAAGCTTTGGAGAAACAGGTCCTATAAGCTTGATGACAGGGAGGACTAGACTGTGGGTTCAGGAGATGACATCAGCAGCAGCTGTTAACTGAAACTGGCTTTTTTTAACAGATCGTGAAATCAGGGTTACAAAATAGTTCAAAACACTAAAATTAAGTAACACAGAAACCTAATTTTTGGTATGAGCTTTATTGGGGGTATACTTATTGGGGGGAGACCTGGGAGGATAAGGAGCTGTATGATAGAGATAGACTACATCTCAATTTGGAGGGAAGGGGAATCCTTAAGTTGAAAATGGATGAGTTCATTGGTGAAAAGTGGGGTTTAAACTTGTGAAGGGGGGTGGGATGGGAGAAAAGGCAGTCAAGGGGATGCCGATAAAGGAGGGACTCTGTTTCCACCCCCCTGGGGACCAGGAGGATTGCAGGAAAAGACCAACTGGCAAAGTGCAGACCAGGAGAAAACAGAATCCCCAAGGGAACACGAGCAGGGAAATGAAACTATAGGAAAGGGTGGAAGGTAGTCTGCTAAATGCCAGGAGCATGGGCACAAAATGCCTGAGCTCCAGGCGATGCTAACTGAGGGAGCATGGATGTGGCAGCGGTCACTGAGACTTGGGCCACTGCACATGACTGGGACCTGAACCTGGAGGGTTACACTATGTTCAGGAAGGACAGGGGAGGGAAGGGAGGAGGGGTAGCAATGATAGTAAAAAACTGCATTGGCATGGGGAGTTGAGGAGGCGGAGGGAACCGTGGAGGCGATTTGGGTCACCTTGATAACAAGGGGGCAAGAGAGTAAAAATAGAGGGTGTGCATAGACCCCTGCCCTGGCGCAGGAGGAGCTGGAGGACAGTCTGGTGGCAGATGTTAGGAGACACTGCAGACTGGGCAGAGGAAAGGTGGTGGTGTTAGGGGACTTAAACATGCCAGGAACAGACTGGGAGACTATGACATCCTCTGTGACCAGGAACAGAGGTTGTTGGATGTCTTTCAAGGCGTTCCTAACTCAACAAGTGAGGAACCAACGAGGAGGCACGGGTACTGGATGTGGTCCTGGCAGACAGTGACCAGATTGGGGCCTGGAGGTAAGGGACCCATTGGCGGGAGTGACCATGCCACGGTCTGGTTCTGCCTGGACCTAGGAGGGTAGAAGGCTGCACAAAGACGGAGTAACCGACTTCAGGGGTGGATTAAAGGAAATGGGAAGGATCCTTAGGAGCATTTGGATGGGATTGGGTCAGACATGGACGCTGATAGTAGGTGGGAAATCATCAGGAGAGGGTGCAGGATGCTACCAGCACCTGTGCAAGAGTAAGACGAAAAGCGGTGGGCCCAAAACCCTGTTGGTGGACCAGGAGGTCCAGGAGGTGGTGCGGGAAAGAAAGCAGCCTATAAAAATTCAAGTGCTCAAGGAGTGAAAGGGATCGGGGAGTATGAGCTGTTGGCTAGAAGGGCCACTAGAGTGGTGAGGCGGCTAAGGCAAGGAAGGAGCAGAACCTGGCCAGGAAATTAGGAGAGGAAAAAGGGGTTCTTTAGATACATTGGGGAAAAGGCGAAGGTGAAGGGCAGATTAGCAGGATTAAATCAGGAGAGATGGGACAAGACCCAGAGGATCAGGCTGAGGTACTAAATGAGTACTTCACCTCAGTTTCACCAGGAAAATGGGGATGCTGCATCATACATGGGAGGAGACAGAGATAATGAGATGTGGGGGACCCTTACCAATCGGCAGGTCTGGGGAGGGGGGGGGCATCACTGGCAGGTGGGGGGAGGGCTAAGCAGGGAGAAGAGGTACTGGAAGTGGAAATCACAGCAGAGAGAGTGAGGGAAGCCCTCAGCTCCCTTAAGACGGAGAAAGCACCGGGGCCGGATAAATTACATCCTAGAGTGCGAAAGGAACTTGCAGATGTCCTGGCGAAACCCCTGGCAGAGCTTTTCACCATCTCTCTGAGGACAGGGTGGGTGCCCCAAGACTGGAAGGTGGCGCATGTAGTGCCTATCCACAAGGGGGGATCAAGGGAGGTGGCAGGGAACTACAGGCCTGTCAGCCTGACATCAGTGGTGGGCAAGGTGATGGAGGGCATTGTCAAGGAGTGGCTAGGGGGGGCCCTGGATAAGTCAGGGTGCCTGGACGATAGACAGCATGGATTCATCCGGAAATCGTGTCAGACAAACCTGGTGGAGTTCTATGACTGGGTGACAAGTGCCTTGGACCTGGGTAGACCAGTGGATGTCCTCTTTCTGGACTTCAGCAAGGCATTTGACTCTGTTCCTCATGGGGGCCTGTTGGATAAACTAGGAGAAATGGGGTGGAAACCAGATGATCCGCTGGATAGGCAATTGGCTCCAGGACCGACCCAGAGGGTCAGAAGTTGGTGGGATAATCTTCCCAAGGAGGGTCATTAGTGGGGTCCCACAGGGATCACAGTCCTTGGGCCCCTTCTGTTCAACGCCTATGTATCTGACATAAGGACAGGAATCAGGAGTGAGATGAGTCTCTTTGCAGATGACTCGAAACTGGGGGCGGTGGTGGATGGGGAGAGAGGAGGTGGCCCTGCAGGGGACCTGGAGGCTCTGGAAAATGGTCTAGAAAGTGGAAGCTGAGGTTTAATGCAGGGAAATGCAAGGTACTCCATCTGGGGCCAGAAACCCAGGCCAAGTGTACACCGGGGAGATACTACAAGTCTCAATGGCTGAGAGGGACCTGGGGTGGTGGTGGATGTCAAGATGAACAACTCTGAGACTTGTAGGAGGGCAGCAGCCAAGGCCAACAGGATGCTGGGATGCATCGCTAGGGGATCACCTCAGAAGGAAAGTGATACCCCCCTGTATAATTGCTTGGTGAGGCCACACCTGGAGTACTCATGCAGTTTTGGAGGCCACACTTAAAGAGGGACATCAACCTCCTGGAGAGGGTCCAGAGGAGGCAACCAAAATGATTTGGGGCTTGGGGACAGGACCTATGAGGAGGGCTCGAGAGCTAAATATGTACACTTTGGAAGAGAAAGGACCGGGGAACATGATAGAGGTCTTCAGGTACATGAAGAGGGTAAATAGGGGAGGAACAGTGAGGGTGCTTCAAGGAAGGAGGAAGGGGCCACTAGAGGGCATGGGTGGAAGCTGGAGGGGGGAAGATTCAGGGGAGAAAGGAGGAGGTGCTACTTCACTGAGAGGGTGGTAGAGCCATGGAATGCACTACCTAGGGGGCTGGTGGAGGCAGAGAGTGGAGGGGTTCAAGAGGGGGTGGGACAGGTACAGGGGAAGGGTTCAGGAAGCAAAATCCAATGCAGCAAGAATATCCGGAACTGGGAAGGGAGAAGCCAGAGAAGGCGAGGGGGACAGCAAGGTCAGCACCCAGGGTGGGGGCTGACCAAACGAGCAGACACGAAAGACCATTAGGCCTATTCTGCTGGCATTTTAGTATGTTAGTATGTTATTCTAATTCTACAATGAAGCACTTTTCACCAGAGTCCCTCCTCAAAGGACTTTTGAGAATCTCATATTGTGTAGCTGAAAATTAACTGCCTAACACAATGTTTGTCAAATGTGTTCAGTGTCTGAAGGAAATGCGATTTCCATTCATGATTTTAAAACAGATGAGGCTTACAACACATATAGTGCATGAATATGGCTGGACTGTCTGAAACATGAGGCCACTGCACAGACCATGGTGGAGAAGCTAGATGCTGCTGTGAAGAATAGCCCCGTGGGAGGCTTGATACTGGATGAGTCCACAGACATCAGCAATAGTAAGACTCGTAATTTACATACGATACTTAGATAACAATACCCCACGTACAAAGTTATTGATGGAAAGGCTGAGACTATTTACAGGGCACTTTGTCAACTTCTGAATGACAAGGCCATTACTGATAAAAATATCTGATCAATACAAGGCACAGCTGCACTTCAAGAAAAGGTCACGTGGTGCTCATGCGGGGGTGGTAACCCCAAAACCGTAAAGAAGTACATAAACAGCACTCACCACTGTCCCAAGGATTAGACTTGACAAGGAGAAATTCCAAATGTTCAGTTTACTGTAGAATATAGGTCAAATTCAAAATTGCCAACAAACGGAAGAGCGCCTCAGCACCTCACCTTAGCAGGCTTCCTCAGGAGCCCTGAATAGATAGCAGTACACTGCACAGCCAATCGGCAGGTCCTGTGTGCCAGTGATGCAGCTCAGGCAGTAGAACAAGTGAAAAAAATACCAATGAAACTTGAGGTCCATTTTCATTTTCTTCAGTAATTCTGCTATCAGAAGCAACAAACTGCATAAACTATTGAAGCAGCTGGAAGAACCAGTTCTAAAATACTGTCAAGCCTCATGCAGTTCAGTGCCTGTCCATTTAAGGTGCATTGTCTTGTATGCAGGATTCATTTTGTGGCTCTTTCTCACATAATGCTGGACATTGTCACATAATGTTTCTTTTTCAAAATATATCCAAAGGAACATCTTTACTACTCCACTGCACCACCAATGGTCACGAGTACAAAGAGACTTGTAAGGTCTTTCATTGAAAACCCAGGTCCATCAGAGAGAGAATTATTCAATACTAATCTTGAACACAATAAATAAAAGGTAATAAACTCATTGACACTCACACTAAGAAACCAGCTTTTCACAACTTAAAAAGCACATACATCAGTATTTTTATTAATGAAATGGACAGACATTTCCCCAAGAAACCTCAGACATATTAAGCTGTTTCTCCATTTCAGAACCCAAGACAGCTGCAACAGTGAAACAGCAAAAATCTGATTAAAATACTTATGGTGAAGCCGGCCCGGTGGTGTGGAACGTTGAGGCACCGCACGCCACACCACGCCGACGACCCAGGTTCGGGCCGCTGGCAGGAGGTGGATGAGGAGCTGATCGAGCTGCGCACTGGCAGCTCTCCCCCTCGGAAGGGTCAATGAGGGTCTCCTCGGCATCTGGCTGCCTCCTTGTGGAAGCTGAGCGGCAGCATCATGCTCAAGGAGCCCAGGCGTTAGGCCGAGGATGGGCGGAAGGGGCAGTTACCAGAGCTGTGATATGCATGTGTGCCTCCACATGCATGCGCTACTGCATTCTAGGGCCGTGGAGGATGTGAAAAAGTGCAGGGATTGCACAGGATGACGCCACTGGGCCAGCACCGGGTATCCGCCCGGCCACACACAACATACTATAAGAGCCTGAATGACCCCAATACCCTTTAAAGGGCTGGCCGAATATAAGCTGAGGCCTGCCGCAGAGGATAAAAATCTACATGGAAAAAAATACCTATGGTAAAGAGTCTCTAGATAGAATACAGAAGAAGCACTTCCACTTTTCTGATGTAGCTACAGAATCATCAAAAAGGGAATTCATTTTACTAAAACAGATCATGGTCTCAAATGATTACTACCAGGCTCTGTCATTCCACCAGTTTGCTGAAGTTGTACTGAAAGAGCACCCAGGTGTGTTTCCAGAGTTTGAGAAGCTTTATCAGACTGCAGTGATTATACCGGTGGCTAGTGCAGAATGTGAACATGGCTTCAGTACTCAAACAAATAAAATCCACATTCAGGGACTCTCAATAAAAAATTATATAATTTCAGAATTGGGTAGCACTAGAGAAACTGTAGATTTTGAACGAGTTGCACATAAAAAATGAACAGAGGACAAGAGGCTTAGTTTCAGGCCTCAGCTTCACTCACCAGACAAAGTGGGCAATTTAATTTTCTTTTTTTTTTGGGGGCAGGTATTAGTTCAGTATTTTGTGTTTTCATTATTTTGGGTTGCCAGGTTAGCTCAGCATTTTCTGTTTTCATTCATCCAGCTGCTTTTTCAGTGACTGACTGTCCTGCTGCGTTTGACCCAGACGGTCTTATTTTTCAAACACTGTCATGTCTATCAATGCCCCACATCCTCTCAGAGTCTGTCTGTCATCAATTTCCAGGACAGAGAAGTCAAAGAAGGAAGATCAGAAGAAACAGCTGTAAGTACACTTTTAATTAACACACACACACACACACACACAGCAAACGGTCATTTTTCTTAGGAAAAGGCCCCCAAAATGCCTCCCATGCACCAAAAAATTTTGGATCCCCATTTGGGACTCCGAGGGAAGGAAGTACCACTTGGACCCAAACCCTAATTGTAAGCCCTGCATGTGATCTGGAAGTCTCAGCTGAAAGTCTGGGCTGTTGAATATGCCATATAATCCATCTGCCTTAGGTGAATGTTAATGTAGCTGATGAGGTGGAAGCAGTGTCAAGAGGCTGCAGTGTACTCGGTGCTGCATTCCAGAAAGGTAAATAATAGTTACTCTAGCTCAGTCACTAGATGTCTTCAAGTCTGACCCCCCTCCAGTACTGTTGTCTGGCTCTTCCCCATGAGACATTAGATTTTTGCACAATGGAAACAGAGATCCACGCGCCACTTGCCTGGGGAGGTCGGGTGGGTTGCATAGATGTGAACAGAATGCCTATCACAGAACTAAGATTAAAGGTGACCAAGTAATATTTTTAATGACTTGGGTTCAGATCGCTGTCTACACTTAGGCAGACTCCAAGCAGTCCTCCAGGAGGAGGAGGAGGAGGAAAGGTGTACACCCCTCTTTGCCAAAATAGGACTGGAGGACAGAAGCCCCAAGCACAGCATCATTATGACTAAGTATATCAATGCTGTAGTGGCAGATGAACCTGTATATGCTATACCAGGTAACAGCTTTGCAAATCTCCTTGGTCGGGACGTTCCTGACAGCAGCCATGGAGGCTGCTGTATGCCTTGTGGAATGAGCCTTCAACCCCTTGGGCAGCTGTCTTCTAGTCAGCCTACAACACTGATTGATGCAGGATGTGATCCACCTGCCACTCGTCCACTTAAGTTGCCAGTCTGCCCAGAGTGGCTTTAGCGTAGGTCACGAACAGCTAGCGAGTCTCACTGTGAACCCCAGCCATGCATTTCTTTTACTAAAGGAGCACCTGACAAAGTCCAACATGTGTAGCACACACACAGCATCAGATGTGGGCTTCTGAAAGTAGACCAGAAGGCAGAGCACCTAGTTAAGGCAAAATTGTGACACTACTTTGGGCAGAAACTTCATGTGGGATGAAGGCTGACCTTGTCCTTATGGAAGACCAGATATGAAGACTCCACAGAGAGTGCCTGGTGTTCCACCCACCAACAGGCCGAGATGATATCAACCAAAAATGCAGTCTTCCAGAAGTGTGACATCTCACACTTGTAGACTGTCAAATGGTTTACCTGTCAGCTTAGTAAGCACCAGCAGTAGGTCACACTAAGGACAGTGATTTGCACACCAGAGGAAACAAGCAGCCCAGGCCTTTGAAGAAGTTTCTGATGTCTTTCTGCTGTGCCACCAACCTGTGACTGACAGGCAAAGATGGCTGCCATAAGGGTCATGGAATGTAACCCTGACTGAGACAGAGATCAAAGGTAATAGACAATCTTCCATGCTCAACAGGTAAGGGATCCACAGCCTTGCACTCACACCACAGCAAGAACATCATCCACTTGAATGTGTAAGTTCTTCAAGTCTACTCCATTTAAGATGCCTCTACTATGTGGAGCATGTCCTTCAAAAGGCTCACAGCTTGGAACTCTGTCCGCTTAGGTACCAAGCTGAGAGGTACAAGACGGTTCCTCCTTGCCTCATCAGCAGGTTCGGACGGAGAGGAAGCCGATATGAGGACCTGCTGCTGAGACTCAGAGGATTCTTGTACCAGAACCTTCTGGGCCAGGCTGGGGCTAGCAGGATCAGGGTCATCCTGTCCATGTGTGCCTTGACCACCACTTTTTCAAGCAAGGGGAAAGGAGGAAAGGCATGCAAGACCTTTGGTTCAGGGCCAACGGAAGGCATCCCATCAGCACTGGGATGGTACAACCCTAACTTTCTATTCTACCCGGAGGCAAAGAGAACTACAAGAGGTGTGCCACACCAGTCAAATAGCTTTATCACATCCTGGTGCAAGGACCACTCATGAGATGTCTGACCCACTTGGGTGAAAGCATCCGCCAGCTGGTTGTCCTCCCCCACTATGTGTACTGCAAGGAGAGCTGCCTCCAGACTATGTACCAGGTATAGGTGCAGAGCACTTTCTGACATAGGGGAATGAACTGCACCACACATAATTTGTTCAGGTAGAACATGGTAGTTATTACGCTGTCGGTCCAATGTAACCTGTCTGACGGTGAATGCACACGGGGCATTTTTGTACCTGTGTAGTAATTAAAACTGTTATGCTTGCCAGTTTGGCACGTGCATCCATTTTTTGTGATTTACACTGTTGGTATGAAGCTGCACAACCTGACCCTGAATCAGTGGAGCATACCCAGTCAGTGCTAGGTGCAATGTACAGAGCTGCAGCAGATTTATATGTATGCAGGTCTCGCTGCAAGACCAGAACCTGTAGGCTCCATGGTCAGACAAGTAGACCCCACTGTCCCACCAGACACGCATTCGTGGTCAAGGGAAGGGTCAACTCCCGAACAAGTGGAATTCCCTCTGAGGTTATGGGGACACATCAAGCAGTCAATGGTGTCCCACATCGGCTGTGCAACCAGGACTGACTGGTCCAAGTGACAGTGACGCCAAGAGCACTGGCATCCCAGATCCTACTGGACAGGGCCATGCTGGTCGCTTGCCCAACCTGAAATGATCAAGTAACATGTAAAATACTCCAGCTGATCCATGGGTAAATGAGCTCTGAATGGGAGGAAGTCCAACTCTGTCCCAGTGTACCTGATTACTCCGTCCCAGTGCACCAGATTACCTGCTTGGGGACTACTTCAGACTAGGATGGACTGACCAGAAGTCTCATGTCTTAGAAGGTGTGGAAGATCAAATCCTAGGATCACTCCACTACTTCCCTGGAGACACCCCCAATGAGCCAGTCATCTAGGTATGGGTATACACTGGTGGCCAGCGCCAGAGGCATGCCGCCACAACTGAGAGGCACATTATAAACCCTGGGTGCCGAGGAAAAGCCAAACAGCATAACCTTGAACTGGTTGAAGACTCCACTCATGCGAAAATGGAGGTAATGCCAGTGGAATGCAAAGACTACAATGTGAAAGAAAGCATCTTGGAAGTCCAAGGAGCAGAACCAGGCTCCAGAGGTGGTATGATCCAATTCAGAGTGACCATAAAGAACTTCCCCCTGCAGATGAACTTCTTCAGATCTTCAGGTCCAATATGAGGTGCCAAGCCCCACCCCCCCAATCCGTTTTAGTGCAAGAAAGTACTGGGACACATATGTCCAAGATTCCAGGGTGTCTGGGACAAGTTTGATCTCACTGCACTCCAGGAGCTAAGCGATATCACGCTGCAGTGCGATTAGTGTGTCTGTTGGCACCGGATACTCCTGAAGTGCTTGTGATCAGTACAGAAGGAGAGTCTCAAACTCTAAAGACAGACCACTGTAGAAAGATATGAAGGCATGGACTCTCGACTAGGAGCTGTTACAGTGACTGTATGGTAGGAGGAATGGCACCATGCAACCCATTACTTCATGCCCTTGGGGGCCTCTGGAGGACAGGCCACTAAATGCACCATCAGCCCCCTCTTCTTTAGACCATGACCACAGAATTTGGGCTTCGCCTGCCAGAAGTGCTGGTACAGTTGCCTCTGCTTCTGCTGAACGCTGTTAGCCTGAGAC
The DNA here is from genome assembly GCA_016271365.2 of Neoceratodus forsteri. Taxonomy (NCBI): domain Eukaryota; kingdom Metazoa; phylum Chordata; order Ceratodontiformes; family Ceratodontidae; genus Neoceratodus; species Neoceratodus forsteri. The sequence continues at coordinate 662,936,137 of CM057458.1, forward strand.
ACGAAAGGAACTCTTTGGCTTATGAGGTTGCTTAGCCTACTGGGACAAGACACAGAGTCCAAGGTAGCACTGAATTTCTTAATCCACGTGAGATGGCCCTCCACCTCTGGGCTAAAGAGGTCAGTGCCCAAGGAGGGCACATCCACCAACTTGTGTTGGGTTTCGGGGTGAAGGTGAGGAGATGAAGCCAAGACGTATATTGCTGGGGGACTTCAATGTTTGGGCCGACAACTAATCTTCCCGGCTTGGTTACAACTTCCTCCAGATGATGTCATCTCTGGGCCTGGTGCAAGCAGTTTCTTCCATGACCCATCAGGACAGCCACATGCTGGACCTGGTGTTCTCGCTGGGGCTCGAGGTTAACAGTCTCATGATTGATCAGGTCATTTGGTCCGATCATTGCATGGTGAAGTTCTTTTTTGGGGCCCCCTGAGAGCCCTCCCCCTGCAGAGATGGTCAGCTACCACCCCTTGAGGGGGTTGACCCCTGAGGGTTTTTTGGCAATGGCTGATCAATCTACTGTGGACAATGCATGCGTTGGGGGGGTGCGCAGCAGTTGATGCCTTTAATAAGGTGCTGTCTGGTGCACTCAACTCCCTCGCACCAGTCCGTGTACGACCTAGGTCTTCTCACTTGAGGTCCCCTTAGTAAGATGGGGAGCTCAAGGAGATGAAGACTTTGGGTCTGAGATTAGAGTGCTGCTGGCGGAAGTCTGACCTGGAGGTAGATAAACTGGCCCAACGTGTGCACTACGGTGCGTACGGGGGGGGGGGTAATCAACCATAAGAGGGCAGAATTCCTGTCCAGGGAGATTGTTGCTGGGAGGAACCAACCAACTGTGCTCTTTCGGACTGTGAACAGGCTTCTCCATCCTTCCTGCCTACAACCAAAGGTAGCCCTTCGAATGCACTGTGCGAGGAGTTTGCTTGATTTTTCTCGAACAGGGTGTCCACCATCAGGCGGGGGGGGTTCCACCAATGGGCCAGAGTTCGGCCGATAGTGGTCGCCCCTGAGAGCACTCCGCCTGGTTGGGGTGAGTTTAGACTGGTGGAGGTGGCTGAGGTCACTGAGAATGCTTCCAAGCTTCGGCACACCTCTTGTGGGCTGGACCTGGTGCCGACTTGTTTTTTAATGGGATGTGTAGACTCCGCTGGCCCAGTGTCTGCCTTGGTTGTCCGATGTTCCCTGTCAGAGGGTGTCTTCCCCGGTGTCTTGAAAGGGACACTGGTGAGACCACTTCCGAAAAAAGAAAAAACAATGTTGGACACTGACGTCAAGGCAAATTACTGTCCTATCTCCAATCTTCCATTTTTGGGTAAGACTGTGGAGAAGGTGGTGGCGCTTCAGCTTGAGGAGCATCTCGGGGGCCCATGATTTATACGAGCCACAGCACAGAAACTGTGTTAGTTCAGGTGCATAATGACTTCCTTAGGGCTAGAGATCGAGGGAAGGGGGAAGGGACAATTCTTGTTTTACTCAATCTCTCTTCAGCATTTGACACGGTGGACTAGTGAGTGTTACCGGACCGCCTAAGGGAATTCTGCAGACTAGCCGGCACTGTTACCTGCTGGTTTGACTCTTTTCTACCTAACAGAAGGCAGAGGGTAGTGATGGGGAATTTCTTCTCCTCCCCTAGCCTCCTGTTGTGTGGAGTTCCCCAGGGTTCGGTCTTGTCGCTGATGATGTTCACCGTGTACATGCTGCCCTTGGGAGAGTCCATTAGAAGTACAGTCAGGGTTTTCATTGCTATGCTGAGGATACCCAGCTGTATCTCTCCTTTGCCCCTGAAACATCTTGCGCAGTGGAAGTGCTTAACAGCTGCCTCGTTGAAACCAATGACTGGATGGCCTCAAGCTGGTTGCAACTGAACACCAATTAGATGGAGGTACTGGTGGAGGAGTCGAACAGAGGGCATGATAGGCTGGCCTCTGGTGCAGAGACAGGGCTTTTTCTTGACTCTGTAACTTTGAAGGCCTCCTCTAGGGTGCATGCTCTGGGCGTTTTTATTGACAGCGGATTGACACTTGAGTTTCAGGTGGCATCTGTTGTCCATATCAGATTTTATCATCTGAGGAATATTGCCAGGATAAAGCCCCTAGTTCCACCGCTGGACCTCCCCACCTTGGTGACGTCCAGGTTTGACTACTGTAATGCGCTCTATCTCGGTGTCTCTGGGGTACCCTGCACCGACTTCAGCTGGTGCAGAACGCGGCAGATAGGCTGTTGACAGGACAGCCTAATTATTGTCACATCACTTCGGTGCTGCGTCAACTGCACTGGCTGACGGTTAGGTGGAGGGTCCTCTTTAAGGTGGGTTTGCTCATCTTTAAACCCCTACATGGCCTGGGCCCTGGTTACCTGAAGGACCTTCTTACACCTGCTGTCTCGGTCAGCTCCTCCTCCTCTAGGGGCCTCCTGGCAATTCCCAGGACGAGGCTAAAAACAGCAGGTGACAGAGCATTTAGTGCTGCCACCCCCGTCCTGTGGAATTTGCTTTCTCCAACTGTTAGGGAGGCCCCTTCTGTTGAGGTATTCAAAGCCCACCTCAAGGCCTTCCTGTATAATCAGGCCTTTCCGAACTGTGCTTTATAGCCCTACCCTGATTCCAGAATTTTGTGTTTAAATTAACCCTTGGCTATTTCAGAGTTTAGCAGTGGCTGATGAGGGTAGTATCTATAAAAAAAATGCATTTTAATTGCTATGATATTCTACATTTATGTTTAATAGTGCGCTATTTATGTATTTATAATGATTTTGTGTTTTGTATGAAACTAATATGTTCGGCTCCCAGAGCCTCCGGGATGGACATCTTTTTAAATAAAATTTGTCTTGCCTTGTCAAGCCCTGTACTGCCTGGACACCTATGAGGCTACGGCATGGATGCATGGGTTGCCAGTGTATAAAGTTGCCTGCACCTGGTGTCAAGATAGTGCCTGTCCCAAGTACTGGAGAGGCCGAGCATCTGGCTGGCTGGCAACTGGGTACAGAGGGAGAAGGGCAGAAATGAGGACAAACATAGATTGGAGAAAAAAGGCATCACCATGACAAAGCTGGACTGCCCAAGGCCAAAAGAAGCCACCCTACAGGTCATACATCCCTGCTTTTAGGACTCCCTCTCCAGTGGCTTTTCCATGTCCTTCTGGACCTTCACCTCCCTGAAGGCTGAGTTTCAAGCCCAACCCACAAATGTGTGAGTGTGTATACACACGCTCAGAGAACCCCAACAAGTCCTCCCTCCATCGGGACTGCATACCTTCAGTCCACACTGCAGGGGGTAAGTGACTGACTAGTTGTGTCCTGCCATAGGCTGATGACTGGAACAACCTCAGCAACTGGGAAAACCACTCTAGGTATATCATCCTCTTCCAAAATGTCCATAAGCAGGTAGGACTCTCTCTGGGGGTATGTTAAAGACCTGAGACATCTGTTGCAAGAGAGCAATGAAGGAGGTCAATTCACTCTTCGAGGACCAACCATCTGACAAGTCGAATTCAGGTAGCCTGCGGTCAGAAGAGGCCACTGGGGACTCACCCTCAGAGTCAGAAACTCAGTTCTTGAAAACAGGTTAAGGCCTCTTCATGGGCATTTGAACAATCCTCATGTACAACAAAAGCACCCCAGGCAACCCAGGCCCAGACCAGGACTCCCAGGTAGGGGCCACTCCCACAGCTGCAGGGGCTCCTCCACAATTAGCTGAGGTGGAGGGACCTCAGGTCATGGAACCTCCGGTTGAAGCTATGAGGGAACAGACATCCAACCTGGGGCCGACGAGGAAGTAAACATGGGCCTAGCCTGCCCTTTGAATTTAGGCGTCCATGGCTGCCATAAGAAGTCTTCAAATCTCTGAACAGGGTAGGATTAATCAGGCAGCCAGGTGGTCAATGGCCACTAAAAAAATTTATTTGGCTATCAGATTTTTAAAGTTACTGGCAATCTAGCTGCTTGCCCATGAAGGGATTTTTTTTAGCCATTAAAAGCTGAGGGCCACTAACAATATTGATGTGGCTACCACATGTCAGAAGCTGATGGCCAAACTGACCACCAGCTCACAAACTGATTTGTCCCACTTTGCCTCCAAAGTTGACACCAACAATTCACTAAAGAGGAGCTCAAGGGATGTCAAAGATGTTGTCGACCAGAGCGGGAGCAAGACCAGGCCCGAGAACAGCACCCCTAAGACTTTACTGAAACAAAGAAATCTCCAAGGGGTTCGCTCTTAAACCCTGGTCTTCCTCTCACGCTGCAGCAGCTACAAAGGAAACAGACCTGTCCCATCCAGCAGAACAGAAGCTCTGACGTTAGATGGGGTGGAGCCAGAGGACGACACCATGGGTGGTGAGAAAAGCCAAGTTTAAAGATACAACAACTGAGCTCTGGATAGTGAACTGAATAAATCCAAGTCATCAGAAGTGGCTATTTTACTAGTTATTAGAATAATTTATGTAGCAAATGTGCGGATATTTCAGCAATCTATGCATGTCTCCATTTTTGCTGTTGTGTGGAATTTTAGTTTTTAAATATTTCTTAGTGTTTTATTTTCTTTTCTTGTGTGAATAGTACTGAGGCTTTTTAAGTATGAAATATGTTTTTTCAAGTGTCCTTGGATGGATTTCCTTTTCCATTTAGGATTCTTGACCACTGGTGTGATTTTTTTTTTTTTTTTTTTTGGGGGGGTGTATTGTCGTGTTTTTTTTTTTTTTAATCTGCCTGATTTATTTCTGATTTTGCTGGGTTATTTGATTTGCATTGTATCCATGTCGACCCTCAGGAAATGTAATCAGCATAATGACCTTTTTTTTAACTTAATTTTATTGAATTTTTCTGTTTCGTTCAAACAGGAATTCGTACAGAAGCACACAAGCTCTTTTACGTTCAGTCTATCAATTACATATACTTAATGAGTTTATCACTGCAGTTATACACAGTCCCATACAAAAGATTAGTATACAAGTTAGCCAGCCTGGGTAAAGAATTGGCTAGAGAATAGGACACAGAGAGTAATAGTAAATGGAGTCCACTCAGAAGAAAGGGGGGTTACTAGTGGGGTACCGCAGGGTTTAGTATTAGGACCGGTCCTCTTCAATGTCTTTTATAAGCGACATTGCAGAGGGACTGGAAAGGAAAAGTATGTCTCTTTGCAGATGACACAAAGATCTGCAACACAGTTGATGCACAAGGTGGGGTGGAAAGGATGAGAAGGGACTTGGCAAGGTTGGTGGAATGGTCAAATGTATGGCAGCTTAGATTCAATGCAAAAAAGTGCAAAGTAATGCACCTGGGAAACAAAAACCCAGGGGAAGAGTACACAATGAGGGATGAGATACTGACAACAAAAAAAATGGAAAGAGACCTGGGGGTAATCATATCAGATGACCTAAAGGTGGGCCAGCAATGTGAGAAGGCAGTAAGGAAGGCTGGGGGGATACTGGGATGCATAGGGAGAGGCATCACCAGTAGAAAACAGGAAGTTGTTGGCCCTCTGTACAGACAGCTGGTCAGACCCCTTCTGGAGTACTGTGTGCAGTTCTGGAGACCCAATCTCCGCAAAGACACAGACAGGATGGAAGCTGTCCAGAGGAGGGCAACTAAAATGGTGCAGAGTCTGCACCGGAAGACATATGAAGAGAGACTAAAGGAGCTTAATATGTATAGCCTTGATGAAAGGAGGGAGGGGGACATGATTAGAAACGTTCAAGTACCTCAAGGAATCAACAAAGTCCAAGAGGGTAGCATCTTTCAAAAACAGAGGTGTGTAAGAACAAGAGGCACATTTGAAGATTTGAAGTGCACTCAGAGGTAATTAAAGGAAGTATTTTTTCACAGAGAGGGTTGTGGATGCATGGAGCGGCCTTCCGAAGGAGGTTGTGGAGTCAAAAACAGTGGTGGAATTCAAGCATGCATGGGACAGTCATAAAGGCCATTCTGGGGGTGAGAAGAAGTAGGCTGCTGGTTAACTAGGATCTGCAGCTTATCCAGTAGGTAGGGAAATGGGCAGACTGGGTGGGACAAGCGGTCCTTATCTGCCGCCAAATTCTATGTTTCTATACATTGTCAATACCTTAAACATGTCCCTTTTATGTCTTGCAGGTTAGACTGATTGCACGGATTGCTTCCCGTCTGAAGGGGTTCAATGAATGTGCCCCCCTGTCCTGATTAGCCAGAGGGGCCTTCGGGTCAGAACATAGGATCCACCATTCGATTAGTCTTGTCTGTGACATTCATAAGTTCATTAAAATAAAGTTATGTTTCAAAAACAAATACTGTTGCTTTGTGTATTTATTATATTACACCAACTTTCTCATTGACAGCATTTACTATTACTGCTTGCTATTACTGACAACATTGTATAACAAAATAATTAACACAAGATAAATAAAAAGGGAAAATAAAATTCCTTAAACTGGAGATTATTACCTTAAAACATTTTAAAAGTTAAAACACAGTAACAGACAACTTTTGTCCAAATTTGGGTCTGCTAGGTATGGGACCAACAGGGTAGTACTTTCACCTTTCAGTGAAGGAAAGTGAGATTTCTTTGTCTATTTCATTAACAATTGCTCTAGTATTGGGGTGCCTCTTCTGATCTCCACATATTCAAAGAAGGGGGAGCCATCTTGAGTTAAATTGTTCCGTCTGGAGCCTGAGCTGAGCAGTCAATACCTCCATTACCTTAATATTATTAACACTGGCCCACCACATATAGTAAGATAGATTATGTGGTGTGAGCCAGTTTTGCGTAATTGATTTTAAAGCTGCAGCTATCAGGATGAAAAACAGATATTTCTGTGCCTTTCAAACCTCCCGGGGGGGGGGCTCAATATCATGTGGGGAAAATCCGGTGGGTTTTCTAGTTGTAGAATTTCTTTAACCGCTAATATTACTTCGGCCCAATAGTTTCCCAGTCTCAGGACAACTCCAGAAAATATGAAAATGAGAACCTCTGTCCCCACAGCCTCTCCAACACCTATCTGTATGGGAGGTTACATATTTGGATGAGATTTTTGGTGTGCTAAAGTACCTGGTTGAGACCTTCCACCTAAACTCCCTCCATACAGGGGAGTTAGTTGTTTTATGTATGCCTTGCCAGATTTGGCTCCAGTCCTTATCTGAAATTGGGGTGTCATATTCTATTTGCCGTCTACTTTCTATAGCTTGCATGTACAAGGATCCCATTCCCTCCTGTAGCGTTTGATATATATATATATATATATATATATATCTATACACACCGTATATAGGAAATAAACTTCTTAGTATCCTCCATACAACTTTTTTGGTTGGTGTGTGTGTGTGTGTGTGTATGTATGTATGTATGTATGTATATGTGTGTGTGTGTATATATATATATACATATATATATATGTCAGTGGGGTGGGGGGCGCGCAGGATTACCTCCTGAATGGCACATATCCCAGCCGTATTAATTATGTAGTGTCGGCACTGGAGATATCTAAAGAAGTCCTTATGTGGAATTCCAAATTCATCTTGGAGTTTCACGAATGGTTTAATACCTTCCTCAGTAACCATCTGCCACAGGTATCCAAGCCATTGGTTTGCCCAGCGGTTCCAACAGGGATCTTTATGGTTGGCTGGAAATTGTAGGAGAAATCTTAGGGGAATATATCTCCACATTGGGGAGAGTATTTCCCACCATTCCCTGATGCCGAGCCAAGTTTTAAGGGAGTGTTTCGTCCAGACATTCTCATTATCTTTTATGTCTGAGGCCTTAATTACCCATGGTAGAAATTTAAGAGGTATCTGAGGATGTGTCCCCTCCTCCAATCTGTACCAACCTCCCCTGCTTTCTGGTATCAGCATCTTTAATATTTGTGTTGTTTGCACAGACAGGTAATAAAACTCCCAGTCCCCTTTTGTCTTTAGACTCAGTCAACAGGCCCCATCTCTTGCGTGGGCAGCGACCTGCTCAAATGGAATTAGTTTCCTTCTCAGCTCCCTCCATTCCGCTCTATGAATTGGAAGGGGAAGGGCAGAGAATAGAAATAAGAATCTAGGCAGAATGTTCATTTTTATTGTCTCTACTCTATTCATTAAGCTAAGAGGAAGATTTTGCCACCTGCATAGGTCTTCAAACACCTGCTCTTTTAATATTTGGTAATTATAGTGGTGGAATTTAGCTAGGGCAGTAGGACTAGATATCACCAAATATTTAATTTTGTCCTTAACCCACTTGAAGGAAATGAGGCTCTGTACTTCACTTCATTGGGGGTTTCCAATGCTCATGATTTCAGTTTTTTCTATACTCACCTTGAAGCCAGAGAGCCTTCCAAAACTATTCAGAAATTGTACCACCTCTGGGATAGATGTTTCTGGTTTGTCTAAATATATTACTGTGTCGTCTGCATAAAGAGGGACTTTATTCTCTGTGCCATTAACACTAATCCCACACATGGTGGGGTTTTCCTGGATGGCTTGAGCCAGGGGTTCCATAGCGAGTGCAAACAATAATGGCGATAATGGGCATCCCTGTCTAGTCCCCTTTCTATGTTAAGAGGTTCAGAGCTTACACCATTAACTCTGATTCGAGCTGTAGGCCCAGAACACATGGTTACCCACTGAAGTAAGGTGCCCCCTGCCCCTACCCTTGATAGGACTTCTTTCATATAGGCCCAGTTCATCCGGTCGAATGCTTTTTCACCATCGAGGAATACTGCTAAAGGAGTTGAGCCGGGAGGATGTTTATGTGAAATAATGTTTAGCAGTTTATGATATCTTGTAAGTGCCTGTGTGGGATAAATCCTGTCTGATCCGGGTGGACTAGTAATTCAGCATGTTGTAGTCTAGAGGCTAAAATGCGGGTTAAAATTTTTAAGACCTGGTTAAGGACAGATATAGGTCTATAGGAATAGCAGCAAGAGTGGGGTTTTCCTGGTATCAGGATAACTGTTACCAGGGCTTCTTGCCATGATTTCGGGAAGGCCCCTTCCTTCAGACTGGCATTATAGATGTGTACTAATCTGGGGGCTAATGTTTTACTCAGTTTCTTGTACCACTCAGCCGTCAGGCCATCCGGGCCGGGCGTTTTACCTGTCGGCAAGTTGCATATAGCCTCTAAGGTTTCCTGGGTGCACTCGAAGGAAGGGCTGGGCAAGCAATGGTGTCTAGGAAGTCCATGGACTCCATTATGACCCTGTGTTCCATCTTGTCCTCCGTGTATAACCCTCTATAAAAGGCTCTAAATTGAGAAGCAATTTCTTCCTGTTTGAACCAGCATTTGTCTGGGTCTGATACATCTCTTATCATTGAAACATGTCTTTCGGCCTGTTTTTTCCAGAGACGGAATGCTAGAAATCTCGGTGCCTTCCTTCCCGTCTCATGATATTTCTGACTGGAGAACCTGAGGTAATCCTCCGCCCTCCTTTTTGCCATCTCTTGAAGTTCTGTCCTGGTCTGAGTTAGTTCCTTTCAATTTGTTTGGACCCTGTGTTTTTTCTATGCTTGGCCTCCAGCTCTGCTATCTTCTCTTTTAACTCCACTTCTTTAGCATTCGCTTGCCTTTTCTTAGCTGTTGCGTAGTTAATTATTTGACCCCGAATGATAGCCTTTAATGTGTCCCACCATATTGTTGGAGAACACTCTTCTATGGGCGAGTCATGCTCCAGATTATCGATTGTTTTAATCATAAGGTTTTTAAAGGGTTCCTCATTCAATAATGAAACATTAAGTCTCCACATGGGAGATTTACTTTCCTTTCAGAATATTTTAGTGGAGACTGGGATATGACCTGATAGGGAAATTGGATGTATTGTGGATTTTGCAAATAGGCGTAGGTCTGTTTTATAAGTAAAGAGGAGATCTATCTGGGAGTAGGAACTTTGTGCTGCGAAAAGAAGGAATAATCCCTTTCTCCCTTGTGTTGAGATCTCCATATGTCTACCAACCCAGCCTCTTCAATCAGTGCCCGGAGTTTTTTGCTGGCAGCTTTGCTTGTGAACTGATTACCTGATAAACGATCCATTTGTGGTGAGACGACTGTATTAAAATCTCCCCTAACAATAGTTTACCCTGGGGCAAACTAATTAATTTGTTGAAAATTTCCTCGAGGAATTTTTCTGTGCCCACATTAGAGGCATATATATTTACCAAATGTATTAATTTGTCCTGTAGTGAGCATGTTACTCTAATGAATCTACCTTGGAAATCTTCCTCCGTAGAATGAATTTTCAGACAGTTGTTTCTTCTAATTAAAATCGCTACCCCAGCTTTTTTGGCAGTAGGGTGTGAGGCTGCCAAAACCTGTCCTACCCATCTTCTCCAGAGCTTAGTATGGTCTAGCTCTGAGAGGTGTTTCTCTTGTAGAAATGCCACATCACATTTCAAGTGCTGTAGCTCCGTTAATAGTCTAGCCCTTTTAACTGGAGAAGTAACACCTTTCACATTATACGAGATTATATTCATGTAAGACATAACCTATGTTAAGTGATTTCACCTCGTATCTCAAGCCCCGTCTCAGTCTCACCCTTTCCTCTCCCTCATTGTCCAACCTGCAAGACTCTAGCAGAAAAATTGAAAATTCAAAACTTTATATTGCAAAAAACATACCACAAACTTAGTACCAACCCATGGTACCATTTTAATCAATAACCTTAAAACTATATACAGTGCTATCGTATATACCCGATTCATCCAGTAATTTATACTGACTTCCACGTGAAACCCACGATATTCCCATGGGGGGTCAAGTTACTGACCCAATGAGTGCCCCTAAAATTTAAGGGCAAGAGGTATAGGCTATCCCCCTGAGGGGATCCTATCATCCCTCTATTACCGGTCACCAAGAAGACGATCTCAAGCTATGAGTGTTTGAATATTCCCCACAGCTCTCCCCCACCTAAACTTCCTTTTCTGCATCAGCATATTTTTCTGCAGTACACTTAATCCCTTTTATTTATTACTATATCCACCCCCACCACCACCACCACCACGGTACACAATCGTTATGTTTCTGGGATCCAGCTGACTTATCTGAGAGCAGCACAGGTGACAGTTCCAAGATCCTTCCTGTTCATAGTTGTCTCCAATCTTTCTACCAGGCTGCATTAGTTTTTAACTCTTATGTCAGTTTGCATTCACCCCCCACCACCAAGAGAGTGCCATTTCCCCAATCAATCTCTGCTCCTGTCTCCCACCATGAGATCTCGTCGGCTTCCCACCCCTATAACCTACTAAAAGGTAAATTTAGCTCCGACTCCCCCCTCCACCCGCTTCCCTCTACTATGTAACTCCACAGTGAGCCGGGGACATGTCCTTTATGTTCCAATTCCCCCTTCTCAGTCCCCTAGGAGTGCTTACTGACCTTCATATCGCGCTAGCTTTTTACTGCTGCATTTCCTTACCTCTGTGACTAGGCCATTCTACACACCACCGTTCACGGCAAGCTGAATTCTTACCCTGCTCCAAGAGAGGCAGCCCACCTTTGATCACAAAATCCACCCCTATCTATCAGAATGTCATTGGACCCAAACCAGACTGCGTATAGGAGGAAATGTGGCACCTGGCTCAACGCCGCAAACTGTACATCCCTCCTCTACCAGTTTTACATTCTATTTCTGCCCTCCCCCTCATTCCCCTTTCGTCCTTAAACATGAGGAGTTACCCTAAGATTACAGCATTTTTGTTTTATACATTACACTCCTTATATTCAGTCCAGTCTCTCCTCCTGGAAACGAACACGCAGTGGCATGTCTCCTTCCTTAAGACAGTTATTTCTCCCCTTAACGACGAGGCAACTTTGGTGTCGATTCCTTCTGGTTAGTTCCTTCACGTGGCTGCTGCTTCGGTCTCGATAGTAAATTTTGGTTATCCGAAGAGGCCTCACAAGGGAATGCTCCTGGCGTCGTTCGCTTTCTGTTTTTGTTAGGGGGAACCTTTGACCACATTTCAGCTTTGAGCTTGTGTTCCAGCTTTTGCATTTCCAGGTCAGGGAGTGAAATATCAAGGCGCTGCAACACTGGGAGGGCCTCCATTAGGGAAGGGAAAACTCTTGTACCAGTTTCCAGAAGGATTTTGATTCTGGCTGGGAGCAGTAGCTGAGCCCTAATCCCTTTACTGAGCTTTAGTTCTCTGATGACATTGCTTACTTTCTGGCGCTCTGTCGGAAGTGACGACGAGAAGTCCTGGTCGAAAAAGATCGGGGATTCTTTATATTTAAGGTTTCTGTGTCACCACGCTTCCTGCAAGATCCGATCCTTGCTCTGGAAAAAGATCACTCTTATGATCCAGGATCTTGGTCTGGCTGTGGGGTCTTAGGACTTTGCCACGAGGGACCGATGGGCCCAATCGATGTCTAGTTTTGATGTCAGAAGGCAAGGAGAGGACCAAGCCGAGGACTTGCTGTATAAAGTCAATGGCAGACGGGATCCCATCTTCTGCCACCTTCAGGTATGCCGTGAATCCTGAAATTGTTCCTCTGGGACCTGTTTTCTAAGTCTTCTAATTGGTCTTGAATTTCCCGGTCTCTCTGCAGTAATAATAGCATTAGTCTGTCCGAGCTTTCTTAGGCCTCAGATCGAGCTGAGGTTTGCCACGTTCATGGAGACTTTTTTTTATCCAGAGTTTGTACATCTTTTTTTAGACCCGCCAAAGAGGCATCGATCTTGGTAACCATGCAGAAAATTTATTGTAGTGTTTGTTGCATATTGTCTAGGTCGACTGTCTCCGGTGTTTCTTGTTCTTCAGAGGATTCTGAGAGTGTTCTCTGGCATTGTGAGCGGGCCGCAAACCCCTCCATATCTTCGTCCAGCACCAATTGCTTCAATTTAGCTGAATTAGCATTGGTTTTCAGATTTTTCCCACGCTGGTGTTTTCCTGCCATCTTAGGCTATCTAGGGATCCAGATATTATATTATAAACGATCGTTTAGACCACAGGAGATATTTAAATTTCCTAGACAGGCAAGGAGCTGTTAAGATTAGCGTACAGCCATCCTGGTGAAATCACCAGAACCATAATGACCTTTTTTAATCCTGGCAGGTTATGCTCTTGATTAATGCACCCGTATCATATCGTCAGAACAGGAGTATGTTACCATGTGATGGGAGTTCTGACCAAAGAGGAGCCATAACTGGTTAGTCCCTGTCATGTTATGTCATCTATCTCTCCCTCTCTATATCCATCCATAACCCCTCCAACCCATCTATCTATATTTATTTTATACAGTCATAAGGCATGGTACTTCCTGTATGTTAGGGTTGAGTTAGTACTGGTTTCAAAACTGTGTTTCTCTGACAGCTTATACCTCGGCAGCCTTAGCTCACGGGACTGCAAAATTTGGCAACCTTCCAGTCCTTGGAGTATTTATATGGCAAGTTTGGTGAAAATCATTTTGGAAGTTATTAGGGACATTATGTAAAATTCTCCAAATTTAGTCCTTTTTTTGCCATGGCTAGGACCACAACTAGACCAGTTTAAATTATGAAACCCACAGGTTAATTAAATTTCATCCTAGATCGTGACCCTTTTGTGGCTGGAGACTAACCGACATGTAGTGTTTTAAAGTTTTCAAATTGAGTGCATGTGCAATACATAAAAAGCTGTAAAAATTCAACAGTTTTTCTCATGACTGAAGTTAGGCACAAAGGGAAAAGAAACTGACATTTTCAACTCCCCAAATCCGTTATATCTACTACTTAGCATCTATGTAGTATCTGTAATACCCTGCCCATGGGTACTTAATCCTGCTGCTGGTACCACCTCCTTCCTCCTTGGCAAGCCAGTATGTCAATACACAGTCTGCAGGTACCCAACTCTGCCTCTGTTACCCACTCACTCCTGACCCCCGCCTTAACTAAAAAGCTGGGCAAAAAGACAGCTCCCCAGCCTTCCCTGTACCACCTCATTACTCCCCCACCCCATATGGTCCTAGCAGTATTTTAAAAAAATGACCCCTTCTCCCAACCCACACGGCATCCCCATATCCATTAAGGCATTTTGCTGCCCCCCCCCAAAAGCACCAGATCAACCAAACAGCCTCGCCTACTCACTGTCGGCCCCCTCCTTTCCCATAACAGAAAAATGTCTCCTTCTCCTCAACCCACTTGGTACCCCCACTTCTACCCTCCTCAACTCCCACCCTTGGGTGGGTTGATACAGGAAAAGGATGTATCGGTGCCGATCTGAAGACTGACGCGTGCAGCCTTCATCAAAACTCCTCGGCCAGCTGCCATCTAAAAGGGCATTTAACAACTTTGTATGGGTTCTGTGCAAATACACCAACCTACCTACCACTATATAGGAGTGTGCTTGAGAAGAGACATTTTGTTATACCATGGGAGAGATGGAATAACACAGTGGAACAAAAAGTTTCTTAGCCCTGTGATTCACGTACTAAATGAATGACATGTCACTTGTTCAATGATACTGTTTTATCAAAACTTGTGTCTTATTTATTGTGCCTTGTTATAACCTCTGTTCACTCCAGGTTGTACTGAAAAAAAGGGGTTGTTTTGCCTGTGCCTGTCAATCATGTTCATTGTTTGGCTATATCAATTTTGAATTGCGGTCCATGGTATAAACACAGGTTACTCACATGTAACAGCAGTTCTAGGAGTGGTATATGATTGTTTGTCCACACTTTCTGGCAGTGTCCTTTCCCTTTAAGATGTGCCAGAAAGTCTTCCAAGCTGGCTTCTCCCACCCACTCTCGTGGTAACTCCCTCAGCTCCACCCCATGACGCCAGATCTTTCCCGCTGGAAGCAGTGTGTGTGTGCGCGCGTGCCCGAAGCTGGGGAGGTCAGGTGGGTCCGTATGAAATGAACATCATATACCACTCCTAGAAAGTACAGTGACACAAAAACTTACTGTAACAGAAAATCTTTGAGGGATGTCTCTTGCAGCAGGTAATACACTTGAGTAGTCGCCAGACGTCGCTGTGGCGCATGGCAGCTCTTCTAGCAGTCTTTTACCAGGGGCCGCCAACCGAAGACGTCATCATCCTCCTGCTTCCTATACAAGAGTGGGCGGTCCTATGTATCCTCAATTCCCCACCAGATTCAGCTCACTAAGCGAGGACCAAGGGGATCCGAGGTACCAAAGGTGTCCCTTCTCACGTGCTACGTGGAACAAAGTCATTCTCTTAGAGAAGGAGGGGGACTGAGGGAGGGAACATATCTGCTGCAAGAGACATCCCTCAAAGATCTACTGTTACGGTAAGTATTTACGTAACTGTACTATCTTCCACGGGATGATCTCTTGCAGTAGATGACTCCCCAGCAGTGTACCCAAACGGGGAAATATGATAGGAGATCCTATAGGACTGTGCAGCCAAAGGCCATCCTACGGTGTGAAGCAATATCTAAATTGTAATGGATTCATGAAAGTGTGAATGGTGGACCACATGGCTGCATTGAAGATATCAGTGATCGAGGCCTCTTTGAAGCAGGCCACCGTGGAGGACGGGGCTCTAGCGGAATGGGCTTGTACTGTTCTGATAGGGGTGTGTTCTATTTTGTGTAACAAAATGTGATGCAATTTGCCAACCAACTAGAAATGGTTTTCTTGGCAACTAGGGAACCTTCCCTTATAGAGGCGAAGGTGACAGACAGTTTTTTTTTTCATGGATTTGGTATGGTTTATATAGTACCTCAGAATACAATGAACATCTAAGGTGTGTAGGAGATGTTCACCCAGATTAGAATGCTCCGGGTAGTAGACAGCCAATTCCATGGTCTGGTTTAATGTATGTTCTAAAACCACTTTCGGCAAAAAGGAAGGGTCGGTGCGGAGAACCATCCTATCCTTGTGGAAGATTAGGTAAGGCTCTCTACACATAATAATAGTTTTATTTATTTAGTGCCTTTCAATTGTCAAGGCGCTTTACAAAAAATAAAATACAGGGTAAACTAATACAGCAATATAAAACAGTAAAATCTGAAGATCAGTGTGCTCAAACGCAGTAGGCCTGATGCCACAAAAAAAATCTTTAATGCCTATTTAAAGTCCCCCCCAAGGTCATTCGCTCATGAAGCTGACGGTGTGGAGAATTCCAAAGGGCTGGGGCCGCATAAATGAATGCATGGGCCCCGGAAGATTTTAGAGATACCCTTGGAATCTCTACCGACCACCCCGCCTCCTCGTCAGCCAAACGGAGCGAGCACATGGGGCGGTAGGGAGACAGAATCTCTTTCAGGTAGTCAAGGCCAAGTCCGTGTAGGGCCTTATAAGTGAGTAATCCAACTTTAAAGGTGATCCGTCACTGAATCGGCAGCCAGTGCAGTTCGCACAGCACCGGTGTAATATGACACATCCGGGAAGTCCCTGTCAAGAACCGGGCTGCTGAGTTCTGCTCCAGCTGCAGGCAGCGGATGTCAACCCCTGGCAGCCCTAAGTAAAGGGAGTTGCAATAATCGAGGCGCAAGGTCACAAAGGCGTGGACCAGCGTGGGAAGGTCACCGGGCGGAACTAAGTGCTCGATCCTGGCGATGTTCCTAAGATGGTAAAAGGACGACTTGACGGCAGCCGACACCTGAGATCGCAGTGTCAGCCCGTTGTCAAGCAACACACCCAGGTCTCGCACCCACTCAGACGAAAGAAGCTGGGCGCTCCCCAGGAAGAGCCCCGTAGGCTGACCGGCTCCTGACCCCTCTACCCGGCAACCCAGATCCACAACCATCACCTCAGTTTTATAGAGTTCAACTTTAGCCAGCTGGAATTCATCCAAACCTGGATTTCAGTGAGGCAGTTATTAAAGACTGAGAGTGCACTATCCTGGTCAGGTGCAAAAGACAGGTAGAGCTGGGTATCATCAGTGCAGCAGTGAAGCCTCAGCCCATACCATCTTATAATGTCTCAGAGGGGCAGCATATACACTGCGAACAACATGGAGGACAGCACTGAGGGACCCCACATGACAGAGAGAGAGCGGGTCGGAGGAATAAATCCCCGACACCACCCTCTGAGTTCTGCCAGTGAGGATGAACTCTACCAGTCAGGCCACAGATGAACCTCAAGCAGCACACCATGGGCCATGGTGCCAAATGCTGAAGAGAGATCAAGGAGCACCAGGAATGGAATGGCTTTTCTGATCTCTTGTCATCAGGAGATCATTAAGCACCTGAACCAGCGCAGTCTCGGTACTGTACCTCTTACGAAAACCGGACTGGAGAGGTTCATAGATGTTATGGATAGTCAAATGGTCCTCCAGCTGTACAGCCACTACCTTCTCAATAACTTACCCCACAATGGAAAGATTAGAAATAGGTCTGAAGTTAGAAAGGCAGTTTGGGTCCAGAGAAGCTTTCTTCAGGAGGGGTGTCATCACTGCCTCCTTCAGATAGCTGGGAAACTCGCCCGACTCAAGGTAGCACTAGACTATCCCTGCCAGGACCAAGCCAATGGTGTCACAACACCCCACAATCAGGGATGGTGGGCCAGGGTCCAAACTACAGCATGTCAGGCGCATATTCTGCACAATCCGCATAACATCTGTGAACTCCAGCTGGTCAAAGGAACTCCAGGAAAGATGGAGGACAGTGACCCTGATCAATATTATCCCCCATAGTGTGCGCCAGTCAGATCTCCGCCCTGATGTCGGTCACCTTATCCGCAAAGAACAGAGCAAGATCATCACACTCCAATTGGGAAAAAGGTCTTTGAGACCACAGACAGGCTGGGTTGCACAGTCTGTCCCTGGTTCAAAAGAGCTGAGCCGGTCGGTTCCAAGTGGCAGCAATCTCCCCGGACAGGAACGCTGCCTTTTTACGGGAGATTGTTGACTGATAGACTTGATAATGATCTAACAATCTAAGGTGGTCTGCCTCCAGGTCAGAATTCAGCCAGCAATGCTCTAATCTTCGTTCCAATCGCCGCATCTCCCTCAAAGTCCCATCAAACCAAGGGGACCGAGGGCGAAGGGAGAGAGGACGAACACAGACGGGAGTGATAGAGTCCAGGGCCATGACCACGACCTTATTATAGGCCAATACCAAAGCCTCTGGGCTCCCGCTTGTCACAGGAAACTCCGATAGGTCAAGTACCACCGCTAGACCTTCAGGCAGTATCTGACCATCTCCACAGGGGCAGACATACGGGGAGGGTGCAAAAATTTAACCCGACAATGTAGTGATCGGACCATCCGACTGGTTCCATCCCCAAATCAGAGGCTTTGATCCCCAGGAGGAAAACCAGGTCAAGAGAGTGACCATTTTTATGAGCAGCAGAGGTAATCTGTGTAAGGCCCAGTGATGTCATCAACTGGAGGAAGTAACGGCCCGAACATCCCAATAACGCTCCACACCTAGCTAGCTCACTAATTTCCCCCAACTCAACTCGAAAAAGCAGTTTAGCTGATCGTGAGAGAAAACAGACAAAAGTATAAGCAAAGGAATAATGAATAATGAACAATAATAAAAGAGGAGAACATGAAAATACTAACTAGCTGCCAGAGAGAGCAGCCTTAAGAACGCCCAGTTCAGTGGCCATTTTTCCAGAGGACCTCTTTTACATCAGAGCCTGAAGCTCGGAGATATGCCGAGCCAAAGTGATGGCCACTAGAAACACCGTCTTCCAAGAGAGGAAGCACAGATCAGCGGTAGTCACTGGTTCAAAGGCAGCAAGGGTGTGTTTCTCTAGTATGAAATTCAAATCGGGGGCTTAATAGGCGGTTTGATATGAAGCATACCTCTTAAGAAAATCTTGGCAAGATGTTGTTGGTACAGTAATTTGCCTTCACAGGGTTCATGAAAGGCCGAAATGGAGGCCAGATGAACCTTGACAGAGGAATAGCTAAGGTCCTTATTGGCAAGTAAAGCCAAGTAGTCCAGCACTTTGACTAAAGGACACGAAAATGGATTTATGGAGAGGGAAGTAGCCCATATGGAAAACATTTCCATCTAGCATTACATGTTCCCCTGGTTGATGGTTTTCGTAAGGCTAAGAGAATGTTGGCCACAGGTGAGGAGACTTGAAGACATGCTATGAAAGCATCCTCAGGAGCCAAGCATGAATGTGTAGAGACTTCAGGCTGGGGTGAAAGAGGGTGCCCCGCTCCTGAGTCAGGAGATCTGGTCTGATTGGCAACAGAATGGGATCCAGCACAGACAGTTGTTAAGAGTAGGGGAAACCATACCTGCCTGGGCCACAAAGGAAATGAGGATCACTGTGGCAGGTTCGAGTTGAAGTTTCAGTAGAGTCTGTTGCGGGAGTGGGATTGGGGGTGGGGGGCATATAAGTAGAGTCCTGTCCACGGTTGGGACAGGGCATCGGTAGACAGTCCCCTTCTGTTCGGGATAATGGAAAAGTATTTGGGGAGTCGGTGATCATCTAGGGAAGCAAATAGTGAAGTGGAAGATTATCTGAAGAACTCTGGAATGTAGAGTCCACTCGTGCACGAGGGACTGGCCACTGAGAATGTCTGCCAGGGTATTGTGGCATCCTGGTAGATGAACGGCAATTACTGTGAAACATTGGTGTGGCTTCTTCCCCGACCTTCAGTGCCTCCCTGCAGAGAGCGCGAAATCTGGTGCCCCCTTGTTTGTTCAGATAGAACACCACTAAGGTGTTGTCTGATTGGATCAGTAAGGGTCCGGGACGAAAAACTTGAAGGGCCAAGTGAACCACCCTCATTTCCAACAGATTTATGCGTGGAAAAATGGAGAACTGGGGCCATTTGTTTTGTGCCCCATAAGGGCCGAGATGAGCTCCCCAGCCATCCAGGGTCAACGTTTGCTGGGGAGGGGGAGCCTGAAAGGGCATGCCTTGAGACAGGGGGTGTCAGTGTGTCCACCAAGCTGGTGCAGAGGGAGAGCGCGACTTTTTAGAATGTCAAAGTCGCCCAACCGCTGGTGACATGGATTCTGAAGTACCCACTGCACAGGTCTCACATGAAGATGGGCGTATGCCACTGTGGGGATGGCAGCTGCCATGTGCCCCAGAAGATGCAAGACATTTCTGGCTGTTATGGACTGCTGGGTTAGTGCATGCGATGCCAGAGAGAGGAGTTTGTCTTGTCTGTAGACAGGAGGTAAGCCCTGACTGAAATCGTGTCCAGAACTGCTCCTATATACTGGAGTGACTACGAAGGTTTTGGGTTGAACTTGGGCCAGCTGGTGGTAATGCCCAGATTTTGGAACAGGGTAAGGGTGGCCTGAAGGGAGAGAAGCAGATCCTGTTTGAAATGTGCTTTTATTAGCAAATCGTCTAGGTATGGGAAGACGAAATGTCCATCTCGTCTCAGGGCCGCCGCCACTACAGCAAAGCACTTGGTGAAGACTCTTGAGGCAGATGAGAGTCCGAAAGGAAGTGCTCGAAATTGGTAGTGGTGTCCTAGCAATTGAAAGCGGAGGAACCGGTGGTAGGCGGGGTGGATGGGGATGTGCAGGTATGCATGTTTTATGTCCAAGGAACATACCCAATCCCCCTGTCTTAACATCAGTAGTAGGACGTTAATTTGACCATCCGGAACCTTTTGTACTGAATCTGTAAATTCAGTTGTCTTTGGTTTAATATCGGTCTGAGGTCTCCCATACATTTGGGACCAGTAAAAAATGGAAGTAGAATCCCTGATGAAACTCCGAAGGAGGAACAGGATCCACAGCCTTTTTGTGTAAAAGATCCTGAAGTTCCTCTTGGAGAAAAGAAACATGGTTCAGGTGGATAATGGACTGAGCAGGGTGGGTGCAGGGGAGGTGGAAATGTTAAGTTCCAGTGTGCCCCGTACGTACGATTTGGAGTACCCACTCGTCAGACGTAATGGACTTCCAGGCCTCCAAATGAAGGGCGAAACGGCCACCCACAGCTTCTGAGACCAGAATAAGGAAGCAGGGGGCAAGCCCTAATGGGTCACTGGGCAGGGGTCTGGCCTGCACCCCCTTGAGGGTGGGAACGGGGTCCCTTCGAGGAAGGGGTGGCAGTCCTGGAAGAGATGTTGGAACGTCCGTGGGAGCCACCTCAATATGCCCCTCTAGTCTTGCCTCTCTGTTTCTGAAAATTTTGTGAACGGGACTGGTATGATGACTGTGGTGTATGGTACATACCATGCACCGTATGGAGAGTGCAGCCTGATCCCTTGATATTATCCAAGAGCGTTTGAGTGCCTGGGCCAAAACGTTTTGCACCATTAAATGGTGCATTAACCAGTTTGTGTTGTATGTCTGGTTGTAGACCTGAGACATGGAAGGTCTTTTTCCTGTGATGGAGAGAGTTTAGTGACCACGTCAATAATAGAGGACCAGCAGGTACGTTGGTATTTCACCATATGTCCCACATAGTTCAAAATTCTCATATTCAGTGTGCCCGTCTGGAAGACTTTCTTTCCTAGGTAGTCTAAACAATGGAATTCCTTATCTGGCGGTAAGGAACTCCAGTGTCATGGGTGTTTAGTATGATCATGAGCGGCAGCAATAACCACTGAATCAGACTTGGGGTTAGAGGAGAAGAATGGTTGATCCGGGGGGGGGGCCTAGTACAGGCAATCCGCTTTCCGAGGAAGAGCCAGTTCAGCGGAAGGCTGATTCCAGGCCGCAAATACCGCATTTTGGTAGGTTTGGATGAGTGGAGGTACCACAACTACCGGGTCCACTGGTAGTTCAAGGTAATCTGCCATGTCCTTTCTCTGTTCATCATGTTCAGTAGCAGAGAAACCCATACTTTTCTGAATCTGGACCATCATATCGGGAAATGACGGGTCATCGGGGGAGAGGATGCTGCATGGTGGGTGGGTTCCTCGTGCACAGATGATATAGTGGAGAGGGAGGACGGAGGACGAGAGTCCCATTCTTGGACATCAATGTTCTACAGATCCTCTGGCATGTTGTCAGAGGATTCTAAATTCTCGTAGTATTCTTCCTCATAATCCAAAGGGAAACCAGGTGGAGAGCTAGGTCTCTCACCAAGAAAACATTTTGGTGGAGGCGTGGGCAACTGGGATGGATGACCCTCAGCACCAGGAGCCGGAGGCCGAGAATGCCTCATTATGTCCAGAACCCGTTGTGCTACGGTAGCCATGACTTATAGAAGCAGTAGTAGCCTTTGAAAGTGAGGTTTCATGAAACAAGCAACAACAGAGGACAGTGCACGTGGAGTTAAAGCAGGTCTGGAGCCTAGATGAAACAATCGGGTCCCAGTCCCACTCAGGCTGGCCCCTATGAACAAAAAACCTTGAAGGAGGAGGGGCAGCCGAAAAACTGAAATCCATGGTGTTCCCTAAGGCACCCGGGCCAACATTCGACGGGGTGGGAAAGGAGGAAGATCTGACATGTTTAACAGCCATCAACAGGGCACCGATGGTATCACGATAAGGTTCTGTTGAAACTGCCAATAAAGCGCTAGAAAGTGCTGTCGACGAGAGAGAATAAACTCCCATCGATGAAGAGGCAACTTTGGAAGGCACTGTCAATGAGGAGAGGCCTGAAGTGGTCATCATCAGACAAGCGTTCAGAACAGCATGCAGTGGGAGCATCCTTCTCACAACTGTGCTTCTTGTGTGAAGCACTGGGTGGGGAGGTCCTTGGGACAGGCCCCTTGCTTCTCTAAGAGAGTGGCTTTTTGTTCCATAAGGTAATCTGGATGTCAAGCAATCGTCATCAACGAGTTGCCTGACTAAACTCCAGACAAAGTTCACAGGAGGATGAGTTGTGTGTGGATCCCAAACAGCGGGCACAGACTGAAGGATTGTCAAAACGGTAGATTTTTCTACTGCAATGACAAGGGCGAAATAAATGTGATTTGTTTGAAGATCCTTCTGACAGCCATCAAAGGAGAGGGAACGGGGGAAAAAAAAGTCCTGTTTGCTCAGTTTCTCGTTAATGACGGTCTACACTTTGCACTAGCTGCTGCGTGCGAGCTGAAGATAGCGGGAAAATGAACTGAGCGTACCAAGACTGCCCACTCTTATAACAGGAAGCAGAATGATGGTGTCATTGGTGGGCAACCCCTGGTAAAAGACTGCTAGAAGAGCTGCCATGCACCACAGTGACATCTGGCGACTACCCAAGTGTATTATCCACTGCAAGAGACCATCCCATGGAAGATCTACTGTTACAGGTGAGTAACCTGTGCTTCTAGGGATGTGTATATGATGTTCTAGCCACACTTTCTGGCAAACTCTTAGCAGTTCTCCGGGAGGAGGAAAGCAAGGCACACACCCCTGCCACATGGATGGCCAGAACAGCCACCTCCAGGCTGCGTACAGGAGTCCAAACACGAAGAGCTTCTCTGCACAAGGGCAGGACGTGTGACTTGCCCTGCTTGTTGAGGTAGTACATGGTCGTGGTGTAACTGTCTGTCTGGACTTTGACCACCTGAACCCAAATGTGCAGAGCAAATACAGTCAGCACTAGCTGAACTGCCCAGAGCTCCTGCAGGTTGATGTGGCATCAGGACTCCTTGGGGATCCAGAGCCCGTGGACACTTGTGTTCCCCCAGGTGAGCACCCCAGGCAATTAGAGAAGCATCGATCATCAGGATGACAGTCGGCTCTGGGCAGACAAATGGGATCCCTTCCTGCAGGTGTGCTGGGACCAACCACCATTCGATGGCGTCCCACATCCGCTAGGTCACAGTGACCAGCTGGTCGAAGTGACCCTTGCGCTGAGACCACTGGCTGACCAGCTCCCACTGCAGGGAGCGCATTCTCCAGCAGGCCCACCAGACCACACTGGTGCAGGCTGTCATGTAGCCCAGCAAGCACAGGAAGTCCCGGGCAGGGAACAACTGCCCAACCCTAAATGATCGGGCACGGAAGGAGAGAGCCTCCGACCTGTCCGCTGGGAGCCAGGCTCTACAAGAGTCAAGCTCTGCCCTGATGAAGCTGATCATCTGCAAGGGTACGAATTCCAGCTTGGCCTCATTGACCAGGAGGCCAAGTCTGACGCAGGTCTGGAGGGCCAGGTCTCTGGACCGCTCCACCTCCTGCCTAGAGAGAACAGGTAGGGATAAACCCGGACCCATCGGCACCTCAGGTAAGCTGCCACCACTGCACTTGGTGATGGCCCTGGGGGCCAAGGAGAGGCCAAAGGGCATGGCCTGGAACTAGTAAAGGGTTCCCTCGGCTCGAAAGCGGAGGAACCTTAGGTGAGACGGACGGATCAGGACATGAAAGAACGCGTCCTGAAGATACAGGGAGCAAAACCACAACAGGGAGGAAAACCACATGTTTTGCTCTAGAGATGGTATATGATCTGAGAGCAGAGTTACTATCTGAACGGTCGCACCGAGGAACTTGTTGTGGTCGCAGCAGATCTAGAATGGAGTGCCAGCCCCCGTACGAGGAAGTACATGGAGCAAAACCCTAGGTGTTACGGAGAATCCTCAACAGGAACCACAACCTCCATGTGGAGGAGCTGAGCTAGGTTATCTCTGAGAGCTGACAGCATGTCTGCGGAAACCAAGCCTTCACGTGGGCGCGGGCTCGGCAAGGAGGGTACTGCTCGAACTCTAGAGGCAGACCCTGACCCACCACTTCTAGAACCCACCTGTCCATGGTGAGAGTGGACCAGGCAGAAAAGAAGTAGCGGATCCACCCCCCACCCGCCCCGGGAGGACCCAGGGGAGGCGTGACTGGCATGAGGGAGGCACCTTTAATCCCATCACTGGGCAGGCTTGGAGGAGGAGGAGGTCTGGGCTGAGGAGCCACTGGAACCTCTCCCTCCTGGCTTACAGACAGTCAAGGCTACTGACTTGGGCCGAGGTCACCAAGCCTGAGCCTGCTGGCCAGTCAGCTGCTGGGCTGGCATGGCTGCAGGAATGGAGGTGGACCGAAACAGCTTACATTTCTGATACTGCTTGGAGCTCTTGGTGTCCTCCTGGGCAGATGTCATGGAGTCCAAGGTGCCACTGGATTTCTTGATGCGTTCGAGTTGGTCCTCAACGCCAGGCCCTAACAGGTCGGTACTCAGGAAAGGGACAGCTGCCAGCTTGTGCTGAGTGCCCACCGTGAAGGTCGAGATCCTCAGCCAAGCCCTGTGGTAGCACAGATGCTGGAGTCAGCAGAGTTGGGACCATTTTAATTGGTTCCATCGGCGGAGTCAGCCTTTTGGGCGACAGCCAGGTGACCACCGGCATAGAAACCTGGGCTGGTTTGGTGCCAGTTAACACCAACTGCTGCTACATCAAGTCCTCATAGCATCAATGCAACTTGTGCTGAAGCCTCTCCTCATTCAAGGAGGAGGATGAAGAATAGCGTTAGCACTGCTTTCCGTGGTGTCGAGAGCAAAAGCGCCAATGACAGCTGGACCGGCTTGACCCACGGGACGAAGACTTAGATCTCTACCTCAGCGGGGACCAGTGGCAGGGCTCGGAGGGAGTCTGAGATTGCCGAGGCTCTTCCTGGTCAGGGTTAGGGACCAGAGCCGGCGAATCAGCAGACTGATCCATCCCTCCAACAGTCTGCATCAGGACCGGGGTCCTAGACAGGGAAGTATTGGCCTCTTCAGTCGACAACTGGTCAGTCGGCTCAAGAAAATCTCAGCTGGGACTTCAACCAGCATCTTGCCTGACAGGTTTACTGTGGAGTCAGCAGCCAAGGTCAAGGATTCAACCGAATTCAAATCCGGAGAAGAGTGGGAATCAGAGGCCCTCGATCGAGAGCCCTCTCGACCCCACGATCAACAAGTCTTTTCTTACGCTTTTTTTTAGATTTGCCAGTGGGTCCCTGACCGAAGGTCGGCAGAGACTGGCACACTTCCTTGGAGGAGCCCGTAAACGTCGAGCCCTGCTGAAGCAGCACGAAGGCAGAAGCCGAAAAAGAATGTGCCACAGCCTGGGCTGCCTCCTCTTCAAAGGTCACAAGCTGCTTGCCAGACCCCACAGCTGCAGAGACCACCCAACAGGCATCTTTGGATTTGACCGGTGGATTCCGTTGCGCCGGGCAGCCCAGTTGCAGGTGGGCAAGATGGTCCTCCACGACAGTAGAGTGAAACGAGCAGCAAAGGTTGTAGGTCTGGGGATCATGGTCATGCCCCAGGCAGTACATAACATGTAGCATGCGAGTCAGTCCTGGCCATCTTCTGCTCGCTAGGGCACCTGCAGAACCCGGGAGCAGACTTATTCATCACGGTCGTAATCAAAGATTGAGTGGAAGACAAAACTCATAAGAGTTGGTTAGGAAGTAATTCCGAAGAATTTCAGCGCTAGGGCCTACTCAATGTGGAATAGGTAAGGAGGGTACCTGCTTCTTCCAGTGTAAAGGAAGATCTAGCATCATGGGTCGAAGCAGAGGGAGTTACCACCCGAGTGGGTGGGAGTGGCCAGCGTGAAGACTTTCTGGCACATCTTAAAGGGAAAGGCTACTGCCAGAAAGTGTGGACAGAACATCTTATCCACGTCCCTACACGTCCCTAGAAAGTGGGCATTCCATAGGGCATCCAGCAATACACTTTTTATTCCCTCTGATATGCTGTCAACTCTGCTACCAAAACACATGTGGTTCTGCTTTGTTCTGCTACTATTTGCTAGGCAGTCCTGCTAGCAACATTCCAGAAAGAAATGTAAAGTTTTTTTCCTGTAAATCCTATAGAACATCTGTTATTTTTCCATTTTAGAGCATATGCTGCCTTCAAAGTATATGGAGAAATGTATTTACAGCTCTGTTGGTCAGAAAACATCCTCAAGTCATCAGCTATTCTGCTTCACTGTTCGATGAGCTTGTTATTCCAGACTGGACAGAAAAAGTGGCCCATGCTGCAGTAACAAGTTCTGTAACTAAGTGCTCATGCCTTTAGTTTTTCTGTTAACCCATCCCTGTTATCAGAAAACCAACCCTAGTGTTGCCAGTTTCCGATATGAAGTTTTAAATCCAGTCTTGTATAGTATGTCTCACAGCAGTTCTCATTCTCCAGCTGTACTTTGCACAGTAGCTCTATTCTGGTTCAAAGATGCAGCAATGTGGCTGTGGCCTAAAGACACCATGCCAAGCAGCACTGTTGTGCTCCACTCCTGCAGTAAAGACCTCCATTACAATGAGTTTGTCTTTTTTCATAGTGCCATGATATAAGCAATCTTCCACAATGCCAAGGTGATGACCTGGGTGTGATACAAATCCCTTACCAGGGACTTCAAGTTCACAGCCGCCACTGTGGATTTTTACCAACAGGAACCAGGGAACCTGTTTTTACCTCCTCCTTTGCACAAGGTCAAGAAGGTCAACACAATAACTGTGGGTAGAGTGCCCCTTCAGAGAAGGACTGCAAACAGTCCAGCAGAAATAGTAGAAATGAAAACTATGTACCTAAAGTAATTATTGATCCTTCTGTGTATCTTCACCATTCATCACTAATGGGTATAGAGCACCGGAGCTAGGACCCCGTGGGAGACTTTTCATCATGGGCGGAGTCGATGCAGAGCCGCGCCACCCTCGAGGCCGACGTTCCACGTGGTGTTCAAGGGTTGGCCGTTAGCTGTCATCGACTCCGCCCCAGCCCCAGTTCTGACACGCCAGTGAGTGTAAGGAAGGGAGGGTGGGTTGAGGCAAGAGAGCCTAAGGGATAGATAAAGGGAAAGAAATAAAGTAAAAGGAGAAATAAACGACTGAGGAGACAGAAGAAGAGATTAAAACAGGAAATTGGGGAGAAGGGGCCCCAATCTCTGGAAGGAGGAGAGGTGGGGGGCGGGGACAGCAGCACACCCCTAGGAGCGAAATGCACACTGACATCTTTAGAAGATTATAGTCCAGCCCTGGAACATAGAACTCAGCTATAGGAGGCAAGCAGAAGCTGCAAGCAGTCAAAGTCGAGAAGACCAGAGAATAAGAGGGTGTCTCAGGCTTCCACCCTCCCTCCCAAAAAGGGGAATTTTTTTTTGAAATTACTGTTTTTCCTCCTTCCTGCCTGCCATCCCCGACCCTTCAGGAGCCTCAAGGTAGACATCCCTCTGCCATCCGCCCTGCCCATATGACCCCACAGGAACCCCATAGAGCTTCGATTTACCCCCCAAGCGGGGATGGGGCAGAGCCCCCTTACCCCAACAATCAGATTTCGTCAGTCCGGGGGCCATCGGGCAGGCGGAGGCACATCGAGGGCACATCTCCGGAGGCTCCATCTTCCTGGCGACGGCAGGCGTTTTTCCATTTTCTCCCACCCCTTACAGCATAGGACTCCCCGGCGTCAAGGCGCAGAGCGCCGACATCACACTGTATGTCGGCAGCCCCTCCCCTTAACACTGGGGGCTTGCAGTACTCCGAGCCTCCGCTCGGAGTCAGAAAAGTGTTCGGGCTATTGCCTGACCTCCCCAGAGAAGGCGAGCTGTCGGGGATCGCATGCCCAACTCCCCGGCCGACCACCAGCAGCGAGTCGCTCCTGAACCGGGTCGCCCGGCGTCGGAGGCGGGTGTTGCGTCCAGCGGCCAACCCTCAGCGCCACCGGCCTGCCAAAAGGGAATTTTAAACAGCGAAAAAGGCATGGGGAGCTCAAATTACTAGTCTCTAAATAAAATATAATGGGGGGAGAGGAGGCAACCCCCACACTCCCAAAAATAAGACAGAAAAGAGGGTCCCCCCAACATCTCCGTAAAACCCCCAAGGGATTCACCCCTGTGTGTCTCCACAGTCCCCTCCTGCCTAATCGCAATGGAGAAGAGAGTGAAGAAAGAGAAGATGCACAGGGGGCAGGGATGAGGAAGTTCAGAGACTGAGGCCCACAGGGGGAAGGAGGGTGGGATTTAGTGATCAATGGTGAAGATACACAAAAAGATCAAGAATTATGGTAGGTACATAATTTTCATAACTTATCTGTGTCAATCTTTCCCATTCATCACTAGTGGGTGAGTACCGAGCCCATCCAAAGGGGGCCCTGAACTACCCTAAGGGACTAGCTCCCTTAGCCTCCAGTGGGTGAGACACTGAAGGGGAGAAACCGAGACCGTCTCACCCTTCAAGAGAAAAAGATGGGTTCTCCGGTATGCGGAGTAAAGCACCATACGCCGGGCAAGGGGTGATAACTGGGATAGGCGAAGCCATGCCATCTGCCGAAAGCAGATCGCTGTCCCTACCACTCTGGAAGCCACCTCACTGGCGTCATAAGATACCCTTGCTTGGTGTCTTGCCAGTTCCAAGCAACGTAGAGAGGGCAATGGCTTGCTTGGTTTCCTCCGAATCAGATACTGAGGCTAGGAGCTGACCTAGCCTAGACCACAAGAACCTGTTGTAGGCTGCAAAGTGGGCCTGATGTTCTGCGATAGAAAGAGAGAGAGATCTGTGCAGAGTAGAATACTCGGCTCAACCAGAAATCAAAATCCGCCGAGTCCGGGGGGGGGCACGGTAAGGGGCGCAAGGCCCAGAGGGGGTGTCAAGGGAGGTCAAGCCTGAAGAGGGATGAGGCAGAGAACCTGGAGACCCAGGGGGAGTGCAATACCGCTGACATAGGTCCCTTGGGGCTGGTACAGTGGAGAAGAGATGTAGCCACAGAAACAGACTTTGACGGCAGATAAGGACCGCTTGGCCCACCCAGTCTGCCCATTTCCCTACCTACTGGATAAGCCACAGATCCTAGTTAACCAACAGCCTATTTCTTCCTACCCCCCACAAGAATTGCCTTATGTCTGTCTCATGCATTCATGAATTCTCCCACAGTTTTAGACCCCACAACCTCCTCAGGAAGGCTGTTCCATGCATCCACTACCCTCTCTGTGAAAAAATACTTCCACATTGCCCCTGAACCCCCTTCCCCCCCAATCTTTAAACTGTGTCCCTCGTTTTGCACGCCTCTTTTTCTGAAAGATGCTACCTCTTGGACTTTGTTGATTCCATTGAGGTACTTAAAAGTTTCTATCATGTCCCCCTCTCCCTCCTTTCCTCAAGGGTTTACATATTGAGCTCCTTTAGTCTCTCCTTGTATGGCTTCTCTTGCAGACCCTGAACCATTTTAGTTGCCCTCCTCTGGACTGCCTCTATCCTGTCTATGTCCTTGCGGAGATGGGGTCTCCAGAACTGGATGCAGTACTCCAGATGGGGTCTCACCAACTGTTTGTACAGAGGGATAACAACTTCCTGTTTTCTGCCTGTGATGCCTCTCCCTATGCATCCCAGTATAACCCCACCATCCCTACTGCCTTCTCACACTGCTCGTTAACCTTAAGGTCATCTGATAGGATCACCCCCAGGTCCCTTTTTTGTTGTTGTTACCACCCCCCCCCCCCAATCTTCCCCTGGGTTTTTGTTTCCCAGGTGCATTATTTTGCGCTGAATCCTAACTGCCATACTTCTGACCATTCCTCCAACCTTGCCACGTCCTTCTCATCCTTTCACGCCTCCTTGTGTATCAACCCTGTTGCAGATCTTGTGTCATCTGCAAAGAGGCATACTTTCCTTCCAGTCCCTCTGCAATGTCACTTTTAAAGACATTAAAAGAACTGGACCCAGTACTGAACCCTCGATTGCCCACTAGTAACCCCTCTTTCTTCAGAGTGGACTCCATTTACAATTACCTTCTGTGTCCTGTTGTCCAGCCAATGTTTTACCCAGGCTACCACCCTGGGACCCACTCCCAGGCTGGTTAATTTGACTATTAATCTTTTGTGTGGGACTGTGTCAAATGCCTTGCTAAAGTCTAGGTAGGTCATGTCCACAGCCCCGCCCTGGTCTACTACTTTGGTCACCAAGTCAAAGAAATCAATTAGATTCGTCTGACATGACCTTCCTGCTGTGAATCCATGCTGCCTTGGGTCCTGTGCCCCACTGGCCTCTAGGTACTCAACAATTCTTTCCTTCAGAAGTGATTCCATCACTTTCCCTACCACAGAGGTCAAACTGACAGGTCTGTCAGCCAGAGCCAATGTGATGCCTCCTGAAAAGGAAAAGGCCAGGCAGGAGCCACCAGGTGGGCCGCACTGTACTCGCCCAAGAAGGCACGCGTCACATGCTCGGGATTGCTGACTGGGGTAAGGTGAAGCTCGTCTAACATTCTTGCAAGGAAGCGCTGATAGGAGGACAGATCAGACGCTGGGGAGATGTGGACCGAAGGTTCCTCTCTCTCCGTAGAGGGAGAAGACGAGCTCCCAGGTTCAGGGTCCGGCCGCACAGGAGCATGGTGAAACACATGCTGGTCCAGGGCATGGAGGTAAGTGGGGAAATGTGCAGAAGAACCTCAACTGTTCCCAGGTGAGAGGTTCGCGGGGACCGGGAATACCTGGGACAACCCGGGATGGAGATAGATGCTCGGGGGACAGGCTCCTGGCAACAGGAGAATGGTCTCTGTCAGGGCAGGGGGGGCCAACAGGAAACCCTTCGCAGGTAGGGGGATCCAAAGGCCGCCACAGCTAACAGCCGTTCAACCGGGTCAGAATGGTCGGAACGGTCAGAGCTGTGCCCAAAGGAAGAAATCCCCCCATGAGGTAACCAGGACTGTGCAAGTCCAGAAGGACGGCCCCTGACCTCAGAAGTTAAAGTCCCTCTCGGGGACTCCTCCAGGGAAAGGCGAGGGTCTGCGCATCGACTCCTCCGAGAAAACGACTAGGCTCTGGGGAGGGCACGCCGCACCACACCACTACCTCTCAACCCTCCGGAATCAGAGAGGGACCTCATCCTCGCAGCCACCAGCCTAGGTAGCTGGCAACTCCGGGCAGCCTCCGAAGAGTCCACCCACGGAACCGTACCCTCCCCTCCTGGTGCACCCTGGGCTGCCCCAAACTTGGGCTGTCCAAACACACCAAGGAGTGGGGTGCTCCAACTGGGGGAACTGCAAATTCAGTGACCCCAGGTTGCACAGCAGTAGTCACGGGACCACTGCTGGCTGGTCAGACCCCCTGACCCTAAGATCCACTGGTGACAACCGACCACCAGAGGGAGGCTGAGTGGGGGCCGAGGTGCTGGAAACAGAGGGGTCTGAAGATTCCAAAGAACCTGGGAGCCAGTCTGGATCAGACCCAGAGTCCTCCTCCAAAGAGGCAGGCTCCAAGGTCCGACAACTGCCCGAGCCCTTCCAGTTCCTGGACCCCACAGCGGGGCACCCTGAGATTTGGCACCACCAATGCCGCAAGATGGGAGCACAGCCCCACGCCTGGCGCCGACACCCACCCCAGCACCACGAACTTCACCGGAGTCGGGTGCAACCCCGAGCACGGCTCCACCCCCCCCCAACCGCCAAACCCACCCCAGCACCATCCTTGACTCAGACACCCACCCCAGCACCTCGAGAGGCACCAAAGTCAGGTGTGGCGCCGCATAACACTCTGGTGCCGTGGGCCAGGCCATCCCCAACCCATCAGAACCTGGCCCAGAAACATCCAAACCACTAACCCCAGCGCCGCCGAGAACTCAGGCGCCACGAGCAGCATCAGAGGCGACGGTGGCACAAGAGATGGCCAGACGCCGACAGCGGCGCCATGCTTCAAACCCACGGTGCCGCGAACAGTGCCGGGGCCAAGAGCGGTGCCATGAGACGGTGCCGAGGACGGTACCAGCCCGGCCCCAAAGGGCCCGGAACACGACACCGAGGGAGCCTTCACCACCGAAGAGGCGACTACTGATGCGGTGCCTCCCGACTGACCCCCAAGGGGCCGGCCTGGGCATCCTCACCACGAAAGATACCCCCGCTGCAGCAAGGCTAAAAGAGGTGGGGGTTCTCTCCTCCATGGGCTGTATAGGACCAGGAGGGGACCTGGAGGAAGGGCAGAGAATCCTCGCCTTGGCTCGGCGACTGCACATTCGTCCTCTGAAAGTCGGCGGCGTAAGTCCAACCTTCAATGCGCAGTTCTCAATTACATGGCTATCCTCTGAGAAGCAAATGTCGCAGTTATCCTTATGGTCGGGGCCGAGGCAGGAAAGGCAGCGGTGGGTCAGAGGCTGAGTATCGCCTATAGTTAGTGGGAGGTAATGCTGCAGTAGGGATCAGGACCTACTGTATTAGGAGGGTTGGAGTCAGCCATGGCCTTGTGGAATCCTGCTGAACGGATGGTAGTTGTCACACTAAACGGAAATTGAGGAAGTGGCGCCCACTACCCAGCATTGTCACAACATCTGCTGGCCAGCTTCCCCGTACCTGGGAAGGGGGGGTGGGAGACGAATTCTGGCATCGCCATAAGACACAGGGGACCAGGTGGTGGTTTCCGAGGGGGGGCTAGGGGAAGCATGTACAGCAGATAGATGGTGACTGGATTGCAAGTTATAAATCGATTTTGCTGCTCCCAAGTGGAGTGTTGGTGTGTGCCGCTGCGGCTGTTGTGCTCCGGATCTTTGGGCCGTTCTGGGTAAAGCCAAGTTGTTGAATGCGTAAATCCATGGGTGGAGCATGGCCCAGACCCCCTCTGCCATCCCATAAACCTAGGTATAATTATCAAATAAAAGTAATTGCTTCACAAAAAGAGTGGATGGGGGGGAGGGAAACATGTAAACAAAGCAGGCTTTAGATGGATAAACCTCTAAATGCTCTGCAGGGAGGTGGAAAAGGACCCTCTGTAGGGGAGGAAGGGCTGTACTACAATAAAACTAGTTACTAGGAGGTAGAGGATAGAATCCCCTGGGAGGGGGCAACAGAAGTGACATGGGGGTACAGTTTATACGATTCCGCCTCCATGTGGAGCTACAACACTTAGGCCAGGAATGCCACCGGAGTTCAAACTGCACTGTACCCTGGGGGGCTCGGGGGTCCTTTCTGAAGCGTAGCTGCAGAGTGCGTACTCTGGAGGTCTCAGGGTGCCCCCATCTAGATAAAGGACGGAGATACAGTACCTGAATGTATTGGCCACGCAGTTAACCTGTTTTGTCCGATCTGGGAAGTCAACACCATATGGGTCCCATACTTGTCCCTGCTTATTCTACATGTCGTACCTAGGGGTTTGGTACCCTCATTGGGAAGTACATTAGCAGCCCCGCTGAGCACTAATGTGGCTCCCAGGGAAAGTTTGAACCCTGATCTTACAGGGGAACCCTGGATCCGAGACTCTGTGACTACATGGGGGGATCGGTGCCTGCTGTGATTCCGGAGGGGGCCCCCGGTGGACCCATGGGGCCCCGGGAAGGAGGCGGAAGTTCACTAAACCACGTATGCTGGGCAAGGCGGTCGCCATCTTCCTCCACTTGGAGGATGTTTCTCTTGCATATCTGGCCCTAGGGGAGCCCACAGCCCAAACCTCGTGGCTGCAGACACCAAATCCAACTACCCTTATCCCTTTGGGTGCTAGGTGCCCAAGGTCCTCAGACAATAGAGGACCTTGTAGGAAGGACCCTTGGATCCTACCAACGATCTAGGTATAGCCTGGATCGGTGGAAGTACCAATAGTTCTATATTTGTTACTGTGGCCATGTTGGCTAATAGGTTCTGTCTGTACTTAATGTTGTATGTTTATATAAATTGTTGTATAGTCTTATGTATTTGTTCTGTTAACAGGTCATCAAACTCACTCTGGTCATGGGATTTACAAAACGCATGGGTTTCGAGTGCACCCTGTGGGAGGGTGGGGGCACAGGGGCTCCAGCGTCTCCACCTTTTGACATGATGCATACATCAAAGTTAAAGTGGCTCTCTTTAAATATAAATGGGTTGGCCTCTCCAATTAAAAGATCCAGAACGTTGGCATACCTCAGAAGAACTAAATCAGACATAGTCATTCTCCAGGAGACACATATGAGCCCACTGGAGCACATCAAGCTTGCTAAATTAAGCAGGGGACAGGTATTTAGCGCTTCATATAAGGGTGGCAGAAGTAGAGGTGTGGCTATTATCATTCCATCCTACACCCCATATCAACCAGAACGAGCTTGGTCAGACCCTGAAGGCCGCTTGGTTCTCTCTCAAGGGAGGCTTAATAATGAGGAAATCACCCTAGCAAATGTATACCTTCTGCCAGGTACCACTGTTGCCCAACTGAAACCTTTGTTGGATAAGGTGGTGAATTTCACCAAAGGTACTCTATTAATGTCTGGGGATTTTAACATGCTGGCAGATCCAAGCCTAGATTCCACAAAAGGGAGGCCACAGAAGTTAACTAGGACCCAGAGTTTCTTCAAAAAGTTTGTTTCAGAGATTGGGTGGTGCGATATCTGGAGGAAACTACATCCACATACGAGAAACTACTCAGACATTTCCTTCGTACACCGCATATTCCCGATAGACTATGCCTTCACCCAAGTGGAAAAGATGCATGCCGTATGTGATGCCCAGTTAGGAGATATAACTATCTCAGATCATGCCCCTGTGATCACACAGTGGGATCTAGGTGTTCAACCTAAAAGTACACAATGGAGGCTAAATCCATTCTACTTGCGATCCAAAGATTTTAAGGAATTTATCTCGGACAAGATCTCTGAGATTATGGCTGATAACCCTGCCTCAGACACCATTCCCTCAGTTTATTGGGACACAATAAAAGCGGTCCTAAGGGGACACACAATTAAATATTCAGCACAGAAGAAACGGCAACGCGGAGAACGCAGAGCCAAACTCGAAGAAACACTCCATTTTCTACAACAAGCTCATAAGCAGGGGGATAACTCCCTCCTCCCCCAGATACAACACACCAAACAAGAGTTAGATAAACTCGCAATACAACAAATCAAAATAGCCCTAGCATTTTTGAAGCAAAGATATCATGAAGTTGGGCCACGGGCCACACACTTACTCACATACCAAATCCGTAGACAAAGAAAAGCAGCAACGACAGTTAATATTAGGCACCCAGTAGGGGGACAGCCCCTTTCTAAGACACACGATGTGGCCAAAGCCTTTATGGCCTACTACAGGAAGCTGTATACCCCAGAGTCCAGCCCCTCTCCAGAGAACATGGCAACATATATTGAGACACTCTCTCTACCCACCCTGGCGGAACAAAATAGAGATGCCCTCATGCAGCCCATAACTGCCACCGAGATAGCGCAAACTACAGCCAACTCTAAATCCCAGAAAGCTCCAGGAGCCGACGGATATGGAGCAGAATTCCATAAGGCGGCTAGACCATCAATTCTCCCCACGCTCCTGCGTGTCTTTAACTCGATACTACAGGGCGACCCACCCCCAGAATCCTGGACCTATGCAACCATATCGGTGAACCCTAAACCAGGGAAGAACCCACAGGAATGTGCATCATGTAGACCAATTTCGGTACTAAATCAGGATTGTAAGTTATTTATGAGCATATTAGCCCATCGCATGGACCAAGTATTCCCCGTACTAATTCACAGAGACCAAACTGGTTTTGTGAGGGCCCGTACTACCACTGATAATATCAGACACTCTCTTTATCTGGTTAACCAGATGAGCGGTACAGACACCCCAGCGGTGCTAATTAGTCTTGATGCAGAGAAGGCCTTCAATAGAGTTGCGTGGCCCTTCTTATACTCTATCCTGCACCGATTTGGTTTTCCCTCTGGTCTCATCCAAGTCCTACAAAACATATATTCCTCACCCCGGGCCAGTGTAAGAGTCAACGGGCATCACTCCGAATACTTTCAACTTAAAAGAGGCACCCGCCAGGGTTGCCCGTTATCCCCGTTATTATTTGCGGTAACCACAGAACCTTTAGCACAACAGATCAGAGACCACCCTAACATACGGGGAATTTTGCTAGGGGAGACGGAACACCGAATCACCCTATACGCGGATGACATACTTTTATATCTCCAAAACTTAGAACAGTCTATCCCAGCAGTACGCCAAATCCTAGATATGTATGGAATGGTATCCAGCTATAAATTAAATCTGACTAAAACTGAATTACTCAAATTCAATTACTCGCCTACACAAGGAATAATAGACGCCTTTCCTGGTAGGTGGAACCTGGCAAAACTAAAATACCTAGGCGTGTATATCTCCTGTGAAGGAATACATTATTATAAACATAACTACTCTCCCTTTATGACACAGCTGAAGCAGGACTTACAGACCTGGTCAGTGATCCCACTGAGCTTATCGAACGGGTAGAACTAATCAGGATGATAACTCTCCCAGAGCATTATATCTGTTCCAAAATGTTCCCTTTTGTGCCCCAAAAGTTCTTTAAAGAAATTAGTATCATACTACGAATTTTATATGGGCAGGCGGAAACCTCGGGTGCTTTTAAAGTGTTGTCAGCTCATGAAGCTAATGGAGGCCTTGCACTTCCAGATTTAAAGCACTACCAACAAGCAGTAACTATGATGCACATAATGGCAAGACAAAACAGAAGTTCACTTCCGCATTAGATGGAGATGGAGAAAATATTGATAAATGACATTACATACTTCCGGGCAATATATAGTCAAATTCCGAGAGAAATGGCCTGCCCAGCTATTAATCCCTGGCTAACAACGCAATTTCAAAATTGGAGCGTAATTAAAAAATCCCACAAACTGTCACCCTACTTGCCACGCCTATGTCCGATTCAGGCATTACCAGATCCCCCCCCCCAAACACACTGGACTCCGGATTTGATACTTGGGATAGCCTTGGTCTACAATACTTGCCACAAATAATGACACAAGGAATAATTTGGTCATTTGCATAAATTCAGGCAAAGTTCCACTTGCCACACAGAGACTTTTTTCGATATCTACAACTCCGACACTACATAGAGGGCTTGCCCCTATACTTGCAAAACCCAGAAAACTATTTAGCACCAATCCGATGTCAAATCTCACTGAACAGTTTGGAGAAGCAGGACCACCTGATTTCTACATATTATCAATCCTTGAATTTGCAAGGAGAGATAACCACTGAAAACATCCGCACACAATGGCGTGAAGAGTCGGATTGCTAACTGACTACTTCAGACTGGCGTCTGGCATGCAGCTACTCCTCCACGGTTACGAGCTTATATCAATGGCTAGAATTCGCCTGGAAGGTCTTGATACGATATTTTAAATCACCCAAGGTCACTAAGCACTACTCACAAAACAAAACTGCAGAGTGTTGGCGAAGATGTGGCGAGCAGGAGGCCAATCTGACTCATATTTTCTGGGCATGCCCAGTGCTCTCCAACTTTTTAAAACAGCTGGAAGTACAGCTACAGCAACTTATCGACCCACAATTTCAGTTGACACCAGAGATATACTTGTTCTTTGCATTACCCAAGCCTTATCGGGGCCCAAACACAAGATACCTGCTTTCACTGCTTCTTACAGCAGCCAAAAAAGCAATAACTAGGCAATGGCTAACAATAAATCTTCCAACTATTCGAGACTGGTGGGAAATTACCCGGCAAATTCACAACATGGAAAAAATGACATAATATAAATGAGCGCAGGGAGATTTTTACTATAAGATGGGTGCGGTGGCAACTATACTATATGTTAATAGATCCCACTTTTGTGCCCTAGTTTCTGTACCTCTGCAGGAACCTCTGAGTCTCAGCTCATGACGGCTAACCCCTCCCTGTGAGGTCTGGACCGTGCACCCTCCTCTCCCCCAATACCCTGGTCTGTCTGGAGCTCGAAATACAACTGGAGTGGTGGAGCAGACACAGGAGGGGAGAGTTCGATGATCTGGAGAGTGACCAGCGTTCACCTACTTGTTATTCAATGATACCTGTGGAATTCTGTGTGGGGATTAACTGAGGTGGTAATATGTATGAGAGCAATGAAATAACTGGAAAATGTTGGATATTAGATTGAGAAATTATCTGAACCCTTAGAGCTGTTTGTTATATTGGACCAGTTGTAGATGCACTGTATAAAACAATAACTGTAGACCTATATGTATATAAGTTAAAATATGAATAATAAAAATAATTTAAAAAAAAAAGGAAAGGCAGCGGTGATGCTGGTCCATCACGGAATAGAGGCAGATACAGGGGCACCGATGCATAGGGGGTCACCCCGTTTTTGATGTCTTCTTGCCCCCCGGATGAGACATGACCGAACTGAAAATAAAACAGAAACTGTACTCGATGCTGCAGTTTTTGGTCGAACTTCTGATGCCTGCCGGTTTCATTCTTGAGTGCATACACTCCTGGGACTTTTCTGTGTGTTTGTGGGGCTGGCCATCTCAGAGTATGCACTGGCCCTGCACCAACTTACTGGAACTACTTTTTAAAGCAGCAGTGTATCTTAGTGGTGAAAATTTAGACCTATGTTTTCTATTTTATATTGCATCATATCTCCCATTTTGTGTGCATTACTCTTTTTTTTTCCACAAATGTAATTCCCCTTTAGCGCTCTTACAGTTGGAATAACAAATTGAGCACTTCTCTTAATATGGCTTGGTCCATGTTTTTATCAGTATTCTCTGTTGTTTTTGGACATCCATTGTATAGCAACACTTTTCTTGGGGCTAAATACTGGATTGTAGCAGACACTGCTCCCTGACCTGATGTGACAGCAGAAAAAATAGCTAATACACATGAAAGTCTCATCTATGCCATACTGAGATAAGTGCTCTTGTCATTATTTTAAATAGTAAAAAAGTGCTTAAAGCTAAGATCAGGGTGGGCAAGGCAATAGGACCTGATGGCACACATCCCAGGATACTAAAGGAGCTAAGGGTAGAACTAGCAGAGCCATTAGCAGAACTGTTTAGTGAGTCTCTGAGCACAGGAAAGGTCCCAGAAGACTGGAGAAGGACTCGTGATCCCACTCCACAAGAGTGGCAGTAGGGAGGAGGCAGGGAACTACAGACCGGTCAGTCTTACCTAAGTAGTTGGCAAGATTATGGAGCACTCCTTAAGGAAAGGATAGTGTTAACATCTGGAATCCGTAGGAGCATAGGAGCCAAGACAGCATGGGTTTACAAAAGGAAGGTCCTGTCAAACTAATCTCAGATTTCTTTGACTGGGTAACCAGAATGGTGGACCAAGGGGGTGCAATTGATGTCACCTACCTTGACTTCAGAAAAGCTTTCGATACTGTTCCACCAGAAGATTAATTAATAAGCTGGGTAGGCTTGGGGTGGGTCAGAGGTTGGTCAACTGGGTGGCAAACTGGTTGGCAGGCAGAAAACAAAGAGTGGTGGTAAACAGTTAGGAGAGATGCAAATCACAACTGGGGTACCTCAGGATCAGTCCTGGGGCCAGTCCTCTTCAATATCTTCATCAGTGACATTGCAGATGGACTCAAGGGTAAGGTTAGTCTGTTTGCAGATGACACCAAGATCTGCAACAGAGTAGATGATCCAGATGGGGTGGGCAGAATGAGAAGTGAAGTGCTCTGGAAAAACTGGCAAAATGGTTGGAAGAGAGGCAACTGGGGTTTAACACAATGAAGTACAAGATCATGCACCTAGGAAAGAGAAACCCCAAAGCTACCTACAGGTTGGGAGGAGAGTTCTTGGCAATCACAAGGGAAGAAAGAGACTGGAGCATCATCATCACAGATGACCTGAAATCATTCATGCAGACCACTAAAGCAGTAGGTATGGCTAGAAGGATGTTGGGGTTTATTAGTAAAGGCTCGCAAGTTGTAAGATGGAGGTAATAACCCCTCTTTACAAGACACTGGTTAGGCCTCATCTTGAGTAGTGTGTGCAGTACTGGAGGCCACACCTGCAAAAGGTCATTAACAAAATGGAGGCAGTGAAGAGAAGGGCAATCAAAATGGTGCAGGGACTGCATCAGAAAACATGAGGACAGAATAACTGAGCTCAATATGTATACCCTAGAGCAAAGGAGGGACAGAGGTAATATGATCGAAAACATTCAAACATCTTAAGGGAATCAGCAAGGTGAATGAGTCTAACATGTTTAAATACAAGAAAAATAGGACAAGAGGACACAGCGTGAGATTAGAGGGAGGCCGATTAAGGGGTAATGTGAGGAATTTCTTTTTCACAGAAAGGGTGGTGGATGCATGGAATGGCCTACCTCAGGAAGTGGTGGATCTGAACACAGTGCAGGGCTTCGAACAGGCATAAGGGAGCAATACAAATGAGCATGAATAGATAGGCCATTGACAGAGTAAAGGCCTATGGCACATTCATACGGTAGAAAAAATGGGCAGACTGGATGGGCCTTGCAGTCCTTATCTGCCGTCAGCTTCTATGTTTCTATGTAGACTTAATACCAGGAGAGAAGGGTATAGCGTAACACTAGAAGGAAAAAGAAAATCAAAAAAGTTTAGGTCAAAATGTTCACCATAACATGCACGGCTGCTTTAAATTATTTTTTTTTTAGCTTCCCTTAGGGGTAATCTGCTCACAGATATGGCCACCCACACATGGTAAGATACTGCAGTAAAAGCATGTCAAGGAGAGGCATGTGCGCAACAAGTACTTTAATTCCCTGACATTCAGAGACGCATTCTGCAGCCCCTTTGTGGGGCAATATTTATACCAGTCAGTAAACCAGGGTAGGGGCCTATTACAACATAAATATCTAAATAACTGATGCCCTCCTGTATGCAAATTCCTCTCACATATCTTTTTTTGGCAAACTGCAATTGCATCCTAAAGGGCATGAATTAGATAATCATCTTAAATCACATCAACAGTAATCACGTTGCGGTTTCCTTTCAGTTGACTGCACTGTTGGCATAAAGGACAGGCAAAAAATGTTGAAAAGAAGAATATAAATATTAAAACTTTTAACTTACCTTTAGACTTGACTCATAATCTGTGTTCACTTTGAACATCAGCCCAAGTCGTAAATGTATTTCCTTGGCCCGAGAAAAGCCGGGATCAAGATAAAGCACCTCCAGAAATGCTTTAATTGCCCTAGGGGGTAAAAAGTACAGATACAATTAAAGTTTTGAGACCTAATAATCCTGTTAAAAAAAATGTCGTATGTATTAAATGCAACTCTTAGGCTCTATCCAGATTTCCCTGCTTAAAGCAATTTTGCCCAGTTAAACCGGTTTAACATTGCTCATCAAATGGGTACAAACAATGCTGGTTGCTGACTGACTTGACAGAGACTGGCACCAATACTTTTACCTCAGTCTTACTCACTGGGGAAGAGTGCCAGTGCCAGCCTTCCTGTTCATACAGATACCACCTGTGCTTTTTTACTTTCACATTTGCAAGTTTTGGAACAATTTCTACACTTAGAAAGCAGCATTAATGCTTATATAAAATAATTAACTGCTATTCTGTAGTGTGTGACTGTGTAAATTATTTTATCATAAAATCCACTTTATATGCACAGTATCACACACCATAGTGTGAGTTATGCAGAGATAACCACTTCTGGGGGCTGTAAAGTCCATTGCCTGCGGCACTGGGCCTCAGTAAGTCCCTGAGCATGCAGTTCTCAATAACTGCACGCAATCATGTCTCATTATTAATAAATTGGGATCTCGACAGTTACATAGAAACAGACTGATGGCGGATAAGGACCTCTTGGCCCACCCAGTCTGTCCATTTCCCTACCTACTGGATAAGCTGCAGATCCTAGTTAAACAGCCTACTTCTTCCTATCCCCCATCAGAACTGCCTTAAGTCTGTCCCATGCATTCTTGAATTCCCCCATTAGTTTTGACCCTACAACCTCCTCAGGAAGGCCGCTTCATGCGCCCACCACCTCTCTGTGAAAAATATACTTCCTCACATTGCCTGAGCCCCCCAATTGTGTCCCTTGTTCTTGCAGAGCTCTTTTCTGAAAGATGCTACCTTTTGGACTTTGTTGATTCCCTTGAGGTAACTGAAAAATTTCTATCATGTCTCCTCTTCCTCAAGTGTATACATATTAAGCTCCTTTAGTCTCTCCTCGTATGGCTTCTCTTGCAGACACTGCACCATTTTAGTTGCCCTCCTCTGGACTTCCTCCATCCTGTCTATGACCTTGCAGAGATGGGGTCTCCAGAATTGCACGCAGTACTCCAGATGGGGTCTCAACAACCGTCTGTACAGAGGGATAACAACTTTCTGTTTTCTGCTGGTGATGCCTCTTCCTATACATCCCAGTATCCCCCCCAGCCATCCTTACTGCCTTCTCACATTGCTTGCTTACCTTCAGGTCATCCGATATGACTACCCCCAGGTCCCTTTCCATTTTTGTTGTTAATACCTCCCCCACCATTGTGTACTCTTCCCCTGGGTTTTTGTTTCCCAGGTGCATTACTTTGCACTTCTTTGCACTGAATCTAAGGTGCCATAATTTTGACCATTCCTCCAACCTTGCCAAGTCCCTTCTCATCCTTTCCACCCCCCTCTTGTGCATCAACCCTGTTGCAGATTTTTGTGTATCTGAGTTCTGCCTCCTCACTGGTCAAGACACTGTCATATGGTACTGTATTTTAGCATATAGTCCTCCTCGAACTACAGGGGTCAAAATTAAGTTTTACTAGCCCCCAAGACTTCCACTATCCCAACTGATATACTTACTGAAATGTTACCATCTCCAGTACTAGCCCGCAGGGATAGTTAAAGGAAAATCTTACTAGCCCGACACAAAAATCTGCCAGCATTTGGCTAGCGGGTTGGTGCCAGTTTCAACCCCTGGAATTATATCACAAGTGTGCATTGAGACCACAGCCTGTCGGGGTTAAAAGGTTAATATGGAAATCACACAACTCCACAAGATCAAAAAGACATCATGGGGTAGTGGGGAGATACTTACTGCAGAGTCTCACCAATCACAATGTGAAGCAGTGCTACCAATAACAATCTGTGCAGTGCTCAGTGTGCAACCTAACTGTACTAAGCATGTAGCAAAAACAACCCCTCGACCCATACAACTCACACCTTAACATTCTGCCAAACCCAACTAGTGTAACCTAACCTCACAAAGTGAAATGCATCTCTACCTTTTAAAGTTTAATATGTTTTAGCACTCTGACCGTGGCTCACCCGGTGCATTCCAGACTCCAAGGAGTCAGGGAGCCACCAATCCCGGTGGTCCT
This sequence comes from Neoceratodus forsteri, assembly GCA_016271365.2. Lineage (NCBI taxonomy): Eukaryota > Metazoa > Chordata > Ceratodontiformes > Ceratodontidae > Neoceratodus > Neoceratodus forsteri. Next base: position 662,979,759 of record CM057458.1, read on the forward strand.
AATGCACAGGGGTTTTACTTCGGTACCCCTGGAGGACGCCGGGGTACAGGGAAGTCCAATGAACCCAGCACATGCAGAGACGTACAGCCGCTCCAGGCTTCCTACAGACATCTTTCCCCTCCTCTTCCACTGCGCCCTGGACTGCACTGCCAGTTGTGGTCAACGGGTGGCAGTAATGCAGCGAGTGTGACATCCCCCCCCCCGGGGGGAAGAGCAGCTTGCAGGGCACTCAATCCTCCTCCCCCCAGCCGGGCCTTCAGCAAGCGAGGCTCGTTCCCGAAACCCAATCGCTAGCATTGTAGGCGGTAACTCTACCTCTGTGCTGGCTGGCTGACTCAAATGCATCTCTACCTTAAATATATACCAGCAACAAATGGACATATTGCTATAAAAGCACTTAAAAAATTTAAAATACAGTAAAAATTCCATTTTAAATAGAATAATTCATTTCCAAAGGGGGAATTAAGCAAAGTCAATGTACCTCCTTGAAATCAAACTCATTCGCTACACTGATGCAGGAGTTTGTTTCACCAATCAGCAAACGACATTTAGCAGATGACGCCGATTAAAGGTTTATAATTTATGACAATTAACTGTTAGAACTGGAACAAGGAAAATGACCAGGAGCATAAGCAAGAAATGTTAAACCTTTTCAACCTCACAACATAAAACATACTACTGTTGCCCTCTTTGATTTATACTACTGTTAGGTAAAAGACGTAGATTTAGTGTGTTAACCACCCTCCGCTTTGCCCTGAGACACTGTCAACCTTCACTGCATTATTCTGAGGGAAAGAAATGGTGTCGTAGATCAAGTGTGGTCTACAGCAAAAATTGGAGAAAATCAAATGAGATGGGCAGACTAGGTGGGCCAAGCGGCCCATATATGCCGTCACATTCTATGTTTCTAAGTATTTCTAGTTGAAAATCCACATTTTATTGTCGCTTACACTCTGTAAAATTCTTTGATGCTGCTGGTTACTTCATCTGCTTCCTTTCTTAGTAAAACTGAAGTGCATCTAATGTTATGGTTAGTTATACCAAACCTTGTTTTGTTCCAAATTTTTGATCTACTCTCACTGCATACTTCAACATTAGTAACATCCCCAAACAGTGCAGCCTGCCACTAATGATGCAATATCCTTTTTCCCTCCTACTGCACCATCAGTGGCTAGACTGTGTTGGAGTGTTCTCAGGTCCAGGAACAGTGAGTGCAGTGTAAGAAGATCAAGGACTGTGAACAAACACATCAGTGTGGTTACACCAGTACAGTGAGCAGACTGTTTTTCACTTTTAAACATCCAGCAACATCAACAAATTCCACAGATAGTGAACACTCTTAAAATGCATTCTACTGGAGACATTTTGAGGCCTAAGAGGGTTGACACCGTCCCTTTATCTTTCAAAGCGGTTTTGGTAATGCCTCCTTCATGAGGACCAATTTCTTGTTTAGAAAAAATGTGGTAGCACTTATTTGGGAAGTGCTGCTTGCTGGTTTCTGCCATGATGCACCACTGGACTGGCGCCACTCCTCCGACTTCAAAGAGAGTGCTGCGACTCTTTGCTGCCATTTCTTGAACATTTGTGTTGTACTCAACTGTTCCCTTTCAGTGAGAGGCTAATACAGTGACAGCAGTCACTTAGCTGTCTCACTCAGATGCATGATAATCAAACAAACAGGAAACCATCTGCCTACACCATCGTGGTAGGAGGCTGCTGCTCTGGCATCTAACTAAATAGCTGTCTATATGACGTCAATGACAGGATGGCCTCCAGACAGTTCAGGCTGAAATAAGGGAAGACAGAGGTGGTATTGATGGATACAGGTTCTCAGAGGATGGCAGGAGTGGGTGGGGAAATGACAGGGTTAAATTTGAAAGCTGCCCTACTTAAGGCCATAGATGTGTTTAAGAATCCAGGTGTCCTCATGGACTGCAAGTGGACACTATGTCAGATGTCAGCAGTAGTCTGTGGCCTTTTCCATTTTAGGAATACCACCAGGAATAAACCCTATCTGGGACCCGAGAACACTGCTTCATACCCTTGTTATGTCAACTTGGCTGGAATACTGCAACACAATGAGGTTGACACGCCACTTGCAGATGGTGCAGAATGCCACAACCATGGCAACTGCTGGTGTATCTCGCTGGTTACAGCAAATGACAGCTTGGTATTGGGCTGATCCTGCTGATTACAATCTACTACACTGTAGTGAACAGTGCAAGTAAAAAAAACATTTCCACACAAGTGCAAATTGGGACCAGCCCCAAACTTGGGTGAGGGACTCTTAGATCTGACTGCTCCTCTTTAATTCCTTACATAATAGACTGGGATCATTTCAGCTCAACAAAAAGGACTCGGGACTTCTAATTATTTTGGCCTCAGATATCTGGATATGGAATCCTTTGAATTTCACACCTTCTTTTTTATTACTGTTTTACCCCTTTTAATATCCCTAGCCCTGATTAATGGGGCCCTGGTTGTACTCTTCCTCTAGCCTGGAGGACTGGTGAACAAATGCCTTCAAAGCTGGTGCCAATGACCAGCCTAGTGGTATGGCAGTAGTGAATGCCACACCAGCGATTTGGGTTCAGGAGCAGATCCGGGGTTCCTGTGGTAAGGTTTACACTGGCCAGGCTACAAGATTGTTAAAGCAGGAGAACATGGCTTGCTGCCTGGCTGTGCAGACGTACTTTCAGGAAGCTCCCTGTATAGCATCCAATAACTGATTATTTTATTATTTTGAATCAGTTTGTGCATCAGGAGATTACCCACAACAGTTCTACTTGGTGAAGGGTCTAACCTGAGAAGTTTCAGCAGAATGGGTCACAAAACAGCTGAACAAAAGCACATTTCTTTGCCCGTCCGTCTCCCCCACCCGTGGCGAGGCCTCAAAGATGCCACCAACTCCAGAAGGGCCCTCTTGACAGACCCAGCCAACGATGCCCCTAGTCCAGCTACACTGGAATCTTTGCAGCTTGCTGCAAAATCTTACCAAAGCGGTGCAGCACATGGACAAAACAATGGACACTTACTGCGAAAGAATGGTCACAGTGGAGAAAAAGTTGATGGCCTGGTAAACATGGCTCACGCTGCACAGAAGTCACTGGAACGGGTTCAGGCTATGGCAGCAACATGTCTTAAGGAATAGGCCCTTCTGCGCTCTAGATTGGAGCACTTGGAAAATGTAACCTGGGCGGTGAATGTTAGAATAATTGTAGTCCCCGAAGAAACTGAAGGGGATGACTTGATTTCCTTTCTAGTGAACTGGGTGGCTGAGACCTATGGGTTGGACATCAACAGCTCGGTGATCCGGGGGTATAGAGATAATCTCCACAGAGTCAGCAGCCCACCTGCGGGACCGCAGACCATCATGCTGATTACAGCATCCATGGCAATTCAGGATCAGATTCTACAGGCCGCTAGAAACAAAAGAGGAGCAGAAATGCATGATTCTAGGATTATGTTGTTCCCCGATTTGTCACATGTCACCCATACAAAACGGAAAAGTTTTGACACAATCTGTCACTTGCAGGAGCTGGAGCTTCCGAATATCATGTTGATGCCAGCTTGCCTGCATGTTACAGTTGGACAAAAAATTGATAAGCTGCAAAACTGACTGAAAAAAGTGAGAAAGAGCAGCACTGGATGGGGACTCCTCCTCGGACTCAGATACAAACATACGAATGTGCCAGCAGAAGCAGACCACCCAGTCTATCTAAGTCTGATCGAGTGTGCAGCTAACACCTCTAGTTTGCAGCTGCCCCCCCCTTGTCATCCCACTGCCACCCCCACCCTCACTCTTCCCTGTCCCATACCCTTCTGAAGCTGTTCACAGATTTACATACCACCCATTCTGGTAGGGCATTCCATTTTGCTACCACCCTCTCAGTGACATAGTGTCTCATTTCCTTCCTGAATCTTACCCCCCTCTATTCTTAGCTCGTGCCCCCAGTGATCTTCCCCCTCAATAACTTAAAGATCCTCTCTGCCCCATCCTTACCGATTCCCCTCAGATACTTGAATGTCTCTGTCATGTCCCTTCTATCCTCCAGGGTTTATATATTCATGTCTCCCAGCCTGTTGTCATAGTCTCTCCCCTCCATTCCACATATCTTTGTTGCCCTCCTCTGCACCCCCTCCAGTAGCTTGATATCAAGCTTTAGGTATGGCCTCAAAAACTGCACACAGTACTCTAAGTGCGGCCTTGCCAGCAACCTGCAGAGGGGCAAGATCACCTCTTTTCGCCTGGACGAAAACCCCCTCGCTATGCACCCCAGCATTTTGTTCGCTTTCGCAGCCGCTCTCCTGCACTGGGCAGTGTTGTTCATGGTCCCTGTTATTACCCCTAGGTCCTTCTCCTCCTCAGTGATCCCCAGCTTAACCCCCCCCCCAGCCAATATTCTCTCCTTGGGTTTTTCACCCCAAAGTGCATAACCTTAGTCTTCTTGCATTGAACCCCAGCTGCCACCTCTCTGACCACTCCACTAGCTTGGGTAGGTCCCCTACAGCTGCTTCCATCCCTCCTCCTCTACATCTGCCACTGCTCCAATTTTGGTGTAGTCAGCGAACAGACTTACCTTGCTCACCACCCTGTGTGCAATGTTTGATATGAAGAGCCCAAACAATGCTGGCCCCTACACAGAGTCCTGTGGCACCCCACTCATCACCGGCCTTGGAAATGAGAGCTCCCCTCTCACCACCACCCGTTGCAGCCTGCCACTCAGCCAGCTTGTAATCCAATTCATCATTTTGGCCCCTACCCCTATACCAGTTATCTTCTCCGCAAGCTGCCAATGAGGCACCAAATCGAAGGCCTTGCTGAAGTCCAAGTAAAGAACATCCACCGCATGACCCTTATCCAGCTCACCTGTCACCCAGTCATACTGTATGAGGTTGGTTTGACAAGACTTCCCTAAAACAAGCCCATGCTGCCTCACATCCTGGAGGCCACTGTACTCCAGGTACGACACCAGGCTTTCCTTTAGCATCATTTCCATAAGTTTGCACACTATGGAGGAGAGACTTACAGGACGATAATTACCCGGTTCATCCCTTGGCTCACTCTTGTGTAATGGTACTACACATGCCATCCTCCAGTCCAGTGGCACACATCCTGACTCCAGTGAGGTGCTGTACAGATCCGCCAGTGGCTCCGCCAACACCTCCGCCATCTCCCTCAGAACCCTGGGGTTGACCCCATCCGGCTCTGATGCTTTGTCTACCTTCAGTGCCCTTAGTCCCTCTAGGACTCTACTTGCCTCAGTTCTTCCATCTGTCACATCCTCTCCCCCTGTCCCCAGCCTCCCAGCCCATGCTGGTAGCAGTCCCCCCCCCCCCTTCCGTGAACACACTGAGCAAAGTATTCATTCAGTGCTTCTGCCTGCTCCTCTCCCTTTTCCATCCACTCCCCACCCCTTTTTATCCCTGATGTATCTGAAAAAGTCCCCCTGTCCCCCCCAACTAATTCCCTGTGCTAATCTCAGCTCCCTCTGGGCCTTGGCTTCTCTCACTTTTCTAGTCAGCTCCCTGGACCATCCTGCATATTCATCCGTCCACTTCCTTCCCTGTCCTCCTAAACCTCTGGTGCGCCACTCGTTTTGCCCTCACCAGCTCCACAACCTCACTATTCAACCTGCATGGTTTTCTTGCTCTGCTCCTCTTACTCTCCTCCCCCCCCCATTTAATAATATCAGATTTCTGCTCCACGTCCATCTCCTGCCTTATGCCCTCCAGTTTCTCTTTCAGTACTTTCTGCATCCTCCCAAAGATGAGGGAGACACTTGAATACCAGGCATTAAGTCAGCATCCATCACTTACTGGAGTAAGGGTCACTTTGTTTACATTGATAAAGACTGGTGCGGAGTATAGACTTTCATTTCCATACCTTTATGATGGGCCCAGGCTACAGATCAACTTTTTTATTTGAATGCCAGCCAAACTGATTATAATCTCAAGTGCAGTGCTCTTACTTTATATGTGTGGGGATTTTTTGAGTAAACTGGACTGTTCAAAATGGCTACTGTGTTTCCTGTATGCATTGTGCAAGGGAGGATTTGCTTTTCACCAGTTGGCGGTAGCAGAGAGAACCGCTATGAACTTTGTTTTCCCCTACAGGACCAGTGCCAAATAGGAATAGGCTATATATCTGCACTGGGCACTTAGTGATTTTCACAAGTTTTAAATCGTTGAACTGTTTCAGTTTTATGGCAATTCTTGGTATTAATACAATTTCTAGTGGGTAATTTACACTAAGGGGTGAATATTTCTGTTTCTATATGGGTCCAAATAGGTGGTATTCTGAAAGGAAATACTGAATTTTAACTCGTATGAAATCAAAAAAATACTGGTTTGCCAGTTATGCTATTTTGGGACTTTACTATATTGGACAATAACAGTTTAAAGTATTGGCAGCAACAGCTAAAGAGATGTTTTTCCTAGTGACTAAGTAGACTGTAATTCCCCCCCATCTTGTCACAAACAGAGCAGTGACTCACCTAACCTAATATTTTATTATATTTTCTTTTTTTGATTGATGTACTGCATTGCTCAGGCTGTATGTATGCACTGCATTGGCATAAATCGTATAAATAAAAAGTACAAAACAAGAACACTACAAGGCAGTAAGAAAGAGGGATTTACTACACCCAGCAGGGAAACATTTGATTACAGAAATCAATGAGGGGGCTCCATTACTGCAGTACATGGGCATTGAAGGAGTTGAGCATCTTCCATGAGGAGGAGACAGAAACTTGATTCTATCACAGAAGGAATCAATGTGGATTTTTAAATGGAAGATTCAAACAACTGGGGTTTAATGACAGTCCACTAATATAGCAGGCAGTGCTCACGGCTTAAGCTGGGTGCTGGAAAATGAATATCACAGAAATTCGACGGCAGAAAAGAACCTCAACGGCTCACTGAGTCTGCTGCCTCCTCCTCCACCACCACCATCACCTTTTCTTAATTTTTCCTTTCCCAGTCTCCTCTTTATTACAGCTTCAAGTCTAACAAAGTCTGCCATTTTATAAAACTGCATACCTGTGTTTTGTGTGACTGTTACTCACTCTGTACATTACTGTGTTTCCCCATGTTATCAAATTGCAACACTGCTGTAACAAGCCGTCTCATTGAGTTCCTCACAATGTTATTTATTCTTGTTGTTTACACTTTGTATTACTTTTATGTTTTGTATTGTTCTTCACTTGACGTGGAACCTCTGTAAAAGAACTCCTGGTTCAAATGTACTTGTAATGCTAGTAATGAATAAATTAATTAATGAAGCACGTAAGGAAAACTAGCACTTCAGGCTTCTGTGGTAAAACGAGTCTTTTTACTATGCATTTATTTTATACTTACAAAACTTAGTTGCTGCACATCAAAGTGAAAAATTCACACAGAGGCTCCCATATACAGAAACCAGCCTCAGCGCTTCGGGGTACGATACCCCTTTGTCAGGAGACGTCGCCACCAAAGTCACTCATGCATTTTTATACCCTTTGTGGCAAATGTTTACAATAAATTAATCTTAGTGCAAATCAATTCCATTAAATGCACTTAATGCGTTACCCTCTGTGATGGGGTAAAATAGGACCCTGTCCCAGTTGTTATGGAGATAAAGTGTTTAAATGCAAGGATCTGTTCTTTCCTTTCCTGTCTCGTCGGTCTGGTTACACAACCAAATTTTCCTGCGAGACCTAGGACTTGATCACCCTGACAGTCTTGCAGTTATTTGCCTCTCGCTATCTCTCGGTCTTCCCTTGTTGTTTCTGCCTTTTCCTCCCTTGCATATCTGCTGGTATAAAAATATATGCAAATCATTATGTGGAAATGTAATGGTTATTGGGATCCCTTTATTTAGAAAGTATATAGTATTACTGTTGAAACGTATATAATTATAGTTTGAGATGACTGCAGAAAGCTATTGGAAACTCAAGACATTACCTTAGTGCAATTTTTTTTTTAAGTCTTTTGAGGAAGAGCTGTGGAAAAGGGGCTTCAGTTCTGGGACACTATGTTCCTGCCAGCACCTTCCGAATACTTACAAGAACATTTTAGAAAAAAACAAGATGCTTGTTAAGAAGGGGGGTTGTTGCAAGGACTTATAAGACAGAGCTGCAATTGCTTGCAAAAGAAGGGCACACAGAGATTGAAGGACAACTCAGATGGATCTTCTGTTTATTTGGCCTTTGTAAATAGTTATACTGAACACTTATTTTTTTATTTTATTGTTATTCTTAATAAAGCTCTTGTTGTGAATTTTACAACTGCTCCTGGTTTCACCTATGCTTCCTGACATGTGCCTCGACAACAGATGGTGTCAACCTAAATGGAATTTAAGCTGTGCATACTCTAACTCACGTGTTTTGTGCAGGGGTACTAGACCCAGTACCAGGGAAGCATAGAGAAAGGTATGGATCCTGCAACACCAAGTCCAGGAGTGGTTACCAGGAGAATGGCAGCCAAACTAGCAAAGACAGAAGTCCAGTCTGAGATTGTCCGGCCAGCACAAGTTATGGAAAAAGAACAGGCAGTGACAGAACCTGAAAGTCTGATGGACTTTTTCAAATGGTGAGCTATACAACAAAAACAGACGGACAAGCAGAAAGAGAAAGAGAAAGAGATTCAATGTTCAGGAGCACAGGAGAGCAGAGATGCAACAACAGGAGCACCAGAGGAGAGAAGAGATGCAGCGACAGGAGCAGAAGAGATGTAGCAACGGGAGCAGCGATGGCTGGATGCCTTGCAAGCTATCAAAGGCAGAGGATCTAGCACAGATCCAGAGTAGCAACAAAACACAAACAACTTAAAAGCCATTAAACTTACAAAGTTGTGTCCCTCGGATAATACTGAGGCATACCTGACAACTTTTGAAAAAGCTGCCACAGCCTGCCAATGGCCAAAGCAGCATTGGACAATCAGACTGGTACCCTACTAGACAGGGAAAACCCAATTTGCATACAGCAATATGGACACTGCACAGTCAGAAAAATATGATCTGGTGAAAAGCGAAATCCTGAAAAGGAAGGACATTTCAGGAGAGATGTACAGGCAGAGATTTCGATCTCTGAAGTACAACTCAGTCGACAATCCTCAAGAAGCCTTCACCCAACTCAGAGAACCCCTGATAAAATGGCTCCAACCAGAGGGCAAAACAGTCCCACAGATCAACATTTTTCCTTTCAGTAATCTTGAGTTGGACTTGTTTGAGCATAGCTCCAAGATCCGGAAATCCAGGAAAGAAAGACGATGCCTGAAGAAACTGTGGCAACAAATGACTGATGGACATAAGGGGTTAACATATGAAAATGCTGAAACTAAACTGATCACCGATTGTGATTTTCATTCAGAACTAGCTAACAATGTTTCTATCCAGGGTTATTTTAAGCAGCTGGGGGTGAAACCAAAACAGGGTGGACCAATGTTTAAAAAATGTAATGGGTTACTGTACAGAGTTTGGGTAAACCTCAGACACAGGAACAGACAGTACAACTGGTTATACCACAGAAGCATAGAACAGAGTTGCTACAGGTAGCACACGATAGTCCTATGGCTGGTCACTCAGGGAGGGATCTCAACCTTGCCATATTGCTGTATAGATTTTACTGGCCTGGAATTCATGAAGATGTTGCTACCTACTGTAATTCTTGTGCTGAGTGTCAGAAAGTAGCCCCAGTCACTAGAAAAGACAAGGTGTCCCTACCCTTGACAGATGTGCCTTTTGAGAGAACTGCAATGGATGTGGTTGGTCCTTTATACAAAAGTAAAAAGGGTAATAGATTTATCCTAGTAGTATGAGACTATGCTACTCGATACCCAGAAGCAGTTCCAATGCGTACCGTCACAGCTTCAAAAGTGGCAGCAGACCTTGCAAACATTTTCAGCAGAGTGGGCATACCTAAAGAAATTATTACTGATCAGGGTAGTAATTTTGGTGCTGCATTAATTAAGGAGCTGTACAGACTACTAGGTATCACTGCCATAAGAACCTCCCCCTAGCACCCTCAGACATACAGACTTGTTGAACGTTTTAACTAAACCCTAAAACACATGTTAAAGAGGTTTGTAAAAAGGAAAGGGAAAGACTGGGACCAATACTTGCCTTACCTACTTTTTGCTTATAGAGAAGTGCCACAGGCATCAACAGGGTTTTCATTATTTGAAATGATGCATGGTAGGCAGCCAAGAGGGCCACTAGATGTGATTAAAGAAATGTGGGAAGATAATCCCCACTCAAACAATCTATAATGTCTTATATGTGTGCCCTAAGAGAGAAGTTGTCAAAATACGTTGAAATTGACCATATTAATCAGGAAGAGGCCCAAAACCAGAAGAAGTTATATTATGACCATGGGGTAAACGAAAAGGTTTTTGAGCCAGGTGAAAAGGTTTTGCTACTGTTACCCATAATAGAAAATGAACTGTTCATGAAATGGCAAGGGCCTTATACAGTGCTTAGACATACTGGCACCGTTAACTACAAGATTGAGACCCTTGACAGGAAAAATACTGCTAAGATATACCATGCTAACCTCCTCAAGGAATGGGTTGAAAAAAATGTCAAAAGTTGCCTTGCTAGTTTTAATAGAGACCGATAAGGAAGATATTGATGTAGCTTATGATAGACTGAAACACACTTTAAATGCTGATGCAGTAAAGGTGACTGTTTCCTTAACTTCAGAACAAACTGCAGACATTCATAATGTGCTAAAGACATTTAACAGTACTTTTATCACAGTACCAGGCCGAGCAAAAGGAGTTGAGCATGTTATAGGGAACAAGGAATGCTCGTCCTATTAGGTAAAAGATGTACAGGTTACTAGAGTGGTTAAGCGCTGACGTGGTTAAGGAAATACAAAAAATGAAAGAATTGAGTATCATAGAAGACTCGAGGGGTGCTTGGTCATCTCCACTGGTAATTGTAAACAAAAAAGAAGGGAGTGTTAGAATCTGTCAGAATTTGACAGTTATCCTATGCCCAGAATAGGCGATTTGGTGGACAGACTGGGGAGTGCAATGTATCAGAACACTCAATCTCACCAAGGGTTACTGAAAAATCCCTTTAGCTAAAGAATCAAGATGCAAAACTGCATTTGCCACTTCTGTTGGATTCTATCAGTTCACCACCATGCCATTTGGTTTACATGGTGCGCCAGCTACATTCCAGCACTACATGGATGTAATTTTATCACCTCAAACTGGTTACTGTGTTGCGTACCTGGATCCTGGATGTCATGGTGTACAGTCCAGACTGGAAAAGCCTCCTGGAACACCTACGAGCAGCTATCCAAGCTATCAAAAAATGCAGATTTGACTATTAATCCTGCCAAATGTGCATTGGGCATGCAGGAAACCAGGTATTTGGGCTCGCTTACGAAGAAATGGTTCCCAAATAATGTGAAATGGACCCGAGAGCGTGATGAAGCTTTTCAAGCTATTAAGGCTGCATTATGTTCAGCCCCTGTTTTGGGTAGCCCAGTCTCTGAGAAACCATTTTTGTTACGAACAGATGCATCAGAGGTAGGACTAGGTGCAGTACTGAGAAAATATAGATGGGATGGAAGATCCTGTTCTGTACACAAGTAGAAAGTTGCATGACAGAGAGAAAAGGCACTCAACCACTGAAAAGGAATGCTTAGCAGCAAAGTGGACCATGGAGTCCCTTAAGTTTTATTTGCTAGGAACTGACTTTGTACTTATAACAGATCACAATCCTCTCTGTTGGCTTAACCAAATGAAAGATAAAAATTCCAGAATCACATAGGGTTACCACCTGTCCTGATTTTCTCAAGACAGTCCAGATTTGGGCAGCTGTGTCCTGCAAAAAAACAGGAAAAGTACTCCATGTCCTGATTTTACAGTAGAAAAAATATTTTCTAACTTTCCACAAAATGTTGGAGAGAACTACAATACCTTAACTAAAATACCTTAAAATGATAAGAAACAATAGAAGCAACTGAGAAACTACAACACGTAGCCTTAAGTCTGATTATATAAGAGAAAACAAGTCTGTTGCATTGGTCGAAGGTATGTACTGTCCTGCGAAAAATCATGTTTCAGTAAGACATGTCCCACTTTGGGCTTCTTAAAAGGTGGTAACCCTAGAATCACATGGTAGTACCTGGCACTACAGCCATTTTAAATTCAAAGTTATACACAAATCTGGGAAAGAGAATAGCAATGCTGATTTTCTGCAAGATATGGATCAAGAATGGAGGGTTCTGAAGGTCAAAAACAAATGCATGAGTTTCAACTTTACTGTACAGTTATAGAAAAAAGGATACTGCAGATGTGCTTAATTTATGAAGGTTAGAAGCTGGTGTTAGCAGAGAATTGATAGAAAGCTTTGGAAACCTGTTTGATAAAACAGGTTCCCTCTTAAGGAGGGGGTGTAGGTAATAGGATAGAATAGGACCCTGTCCCAGTCGTTATGGAGAAAGTGTTTAAATGCAAGGATCTGTTCTTTCCTTTCCTGTCTCTTGTCTGTCTGGTAGCCAACCAAATTTTCCTGTGAGACCTAGGACTTGATCACCCAGACAGTCTAATAATTATTTGCCTCTCGTAGTCTTCCCTTGTTGTTTCTGTCTTTTCCTCCCTTGCATATCTGCTGGCATAAAAATATATGCAAATCATTATGTAGAAATGTAACTGTAATTGGGATCCCTTTGTTTAGAAAATATATAATGTTATTGCTGAAATGTATATGATTACAGCTTAAGATGACTGCAAAAAGCTATTGGAAACTTAGCACAATTATTAAGCCTTTTGCAGAAGAGCTGTGGAAACGGGCCTTCAAGTTCTGGGACAGTGTGTTCCTGCCAGCACCTGCCTGATACAAGAACATCTTAGAAAAAAACAGGATGCTTGTTAAGAAGGGTGCTTGTTGCAAGGACTTATAAGAGAGCTGCAACCACTTGCAAAAGGAGTGGAGACAGACTGAAGGACAACTCAGATGAATCTTCTATTTGGCCTTTGTAAATAGTTATATTGAACACATTTTTTTACCAACATACTAAAATGCCAGCAGAATAGGCCTAAAGGTTGTTCGAGTCGGCTCAATTGTCAGCACCCGCACTGGGGGCCGATTCTGCTGTCCCCCCCCCCCTTGGGTTATACTGTCCCCAGTCCCAGATGTTCCACCTGTATTGGATCTGGTCAGATTTACCCTCACCCTGTATCTGTCCCATCCCCCTCTTAAACCCGTCCACAGACTACACCTCTACCAGCTCCCTGGACAGCATATTCCATGGCTCCACCACCCTTTCAGTGATATAACACCTCCTCGCCTGCCACCTTCCAGCTTATACCCATGTCCTCTCGTTGTCCCCACCTCCTTCCTTTGGGGCAGCCTGGCTGGGCCTCCCTTATTGATCCCTTTTATGTTCCTGAAGACCTCTATCTTGTCTCCTCTGTCCCTCCTCTCCTCCAGGGTGTACATGTCGAGCTCCTTGAGCCTCTCCTCATAGGTCCTCTCCCCCAGGCCCCAGATAATTTTGGTTGCCCTCCTTTGGACCCTCTCTAGGAATGTAATGTTCCACTTTAAATGTGGTCTCCAAAACTGCACACAATACTCGAGGTGTGGCCTAACCAAGCAGTTGTACAGGGGAAGGATCACTTCCGCCTTTCTGGAGATAATCCCCCTGGCGATGCATCCTACTTTCCCTTGCCGCTGCTCTCCTACAGGTCTCCGAGTTGTTCATTTTGACATCTACCACTACCCCCAGATCATTCTCACCCTCCATGACTTGAATTGTGTCTCCTCCCAGTGTATACCCCTGACCTGGATTTCTGAACCCCGGGTGCAGAACCTTGTTTCCATTTTCCCTAAGCACCGTTCCAGAGCCTCTAGGTCCTCGTGCAAGGCCACCCTCTCCTCCTCCTCATCCACCACTGCACCACTTGAGTAGTCTGCAAAGAGACTCATTTCACTCCTGATCCCCTTCCTTAGGGATTAGGCATTGAACAGGAGTGGCCCCAGCACTGATCCCTGGGGCACTCCACTAGTAACCCACCTAGGGGATGGAGCTAGCCCCCCCAATCATCACCCTCTAAGTATGCTCAGAGAGCTAATTTCCTATCCATCTCAACAACTGCTTCCCTACCCCCATTTCCTTTAACTTAGCCAGCAGGCCATTGTGGGGTACCGAATGAAACGCCTTGCTGAAATCTAGAAAGTGGACATCCACCAGCCTACCCTGGTCCAGGGCCCTCATCACCCAAACACAGAACTCCAAAAGGTTTGTCTGGCACGATCTTCCCAGGACAAAGCCATGCTGCCTATCGTACAAATACCCAGTTTGATCCAGTAGCCCCCTAGCCTTTCCTTGACAATATCCTCCATCACCCTGCCCACCACCGACGCCAGGCTAACGGGCCTCTAATTTCCAGCCTCCTCTCTTGATCCCCACTTTGTGGATCGGCACGACATAGGCCATGCTCCAGTCTTGGGGCACCCACCCAGTCCTCAGAAAGATGTTGAAAAGCTCCGCCAGGAAATCCGCCAGTTCCCTCAATACCTTGGGATGCATCTCATCCGGCCCAGGTGCTTTCTCCATCCAAAGGGACCTGAGGGCTTCAGTTACTCTACCAGGAATTCAGCCTCGTCTTCCCTCTTTGCACCCTGTACTGCTAGCCCCCCACCTGTCTTTGGTGGCCACTCCCTTCCCCCCGACCCATCAGGGCCCCCGATCTCTTCCGGTCTCACCCCTTCCTCCAGTTTACCCCCGCTCCCCCTGGTAAAAACTGAGGCAAAGTACTCATTTAGGAACTCTGCCTGTTCCCCTGCCTCCTGTGCCCAACCCTCCCCTATCCTTACCCTGCTGATCTTCCCCCTTACTTTCCTTTTTTCCCCCCTAAGTATCTAAAGAACCCCTTCTCTCCCCTCTGGATCCCCCTGGCAAAGGACTGCTCCTTTTTCGCCTTAGCTGATCTCACCACCCTGGTGATTCTCATGGCTGTCAGTTCATATTCTCCCTGATCCCTTTCACTCCTAGAGTGCTTGAAGCGCCTATAGGTCGCCTTCTTGTCCCTCATCACCTCCTGAAACTCCCTGGTCCACCAGCAGGGATTCCTGGCCATACCAAACTTGCGCCTTTCCCTTGCACAGGATCTGGTAACCTCCTGTACTCCCCTCCCATGATCTCCCACCTGTTGTCAGTACCCATATCCGGCCTTATCCTGACAAAATGATCTTTAAGGATCCTTCCCATCTCCCTGAAGTCAGTTACTATCATCCTTGTTCGACTCCCCCCCCCCCGGTTCAGGAGCAACTAGAATGTGGTGTGATCACTTCCCGACAACAGGTCCCTCACCTCTAGGCCCCTAATCTGCTCACTGTCCACCAGGACCACGTCCAGTGTCCGGGCCTCCCTAGTTGACTCACCCATCTGCTGGGTCAGGATCGCGTCCTGGAAGCCATTCAGCAACCTCTGCTCCCTGGCCACTGGTGACATCATGGTCCCCCAGTCTGTTCCCAGCATGTTTCGTTCCCCCATTACCACCACCCTTCCCTTTCCCAATCTACAGTGTCCCTCGAGATTTGCCACCAAATTTTCTTCCAGAGCAGGGGGTCTGTATACCACTCCAACCTTGACTCTCTTACCCCCGTGCATCAGCAGGGTAACCCAAATAGCCTCCACGTTCCTCCCGCCTACTCCACCCCTCCAATACCTATTCCATTTCTGACTAGCTGTGCTACACCACCCCCTTCCCTCCCCTACCGTTTCAGAACAGTGTAGCCCCTTGGATTTAGGCCCATTCATACCCTTTGGTGGCCTAGGTCTCAGTGACTGCTGCTGTTACTCTTAAAAAAACTCTTGTTGTGAATTTTACAACTGCTCCTGGTTTTTCCTATGCTTCCTGACCTGTTAAATGACACCCTCCTGGTTCCTACTCTGCCAGCTCCTCTTTCTGTTATTTAAGCCTTTCACTTAAACTCAGACTCTTATTAATTACTTGTTACGATAATTTCCAATAAAAAAATATATATATATTGCTGGCTGGGATGGAAGCTGTCAACAGGGAAAAGTGCAGTGCACCAAATCATGTAAAACACATTTCTAAAAACATGGTACTACCTTATAGCAACATAAGATTCTATTTATTTATATTCCCACTGTCTTACAATTTAAATAACCAATAATTACTGTTTTCCAATAAAACTCTTTACACAAATGTTTGTACATATGGAGATTTAAGACACCATGATAAGACCAAATCAATTCATGTTACAAATTACAAAGGAGGGTCAAAATGCATGAGTGACTTTGGGTGGCCACACCTCCTGATGTAGGGGTATCGTACTCCAAAATGCTGAGGCTGGTTTCTGTATATGGGAGCCTCTGTGTGAATTTTTCACTTTGATGTGCAATACACTTTTGTAAGTATAAAATAACTGCACAGTAAAAAGACTTGCTTTACCACAGACATCAGGAGTGCTGGTTTTCTTTACGTATGGGGTTCAATGACAGACAGCATAGATTAGGAACTTTTTCTTTAACTCGTTTTCCCAAGCTGATTCACCCTAATTTGCATTTAACGCATCCCTGTTATGCATTGAATTATCTGGTACTGCAAGGTTACTCTACTTATACACCACTAACATACTGAGTTATGCACCATTTATTATTATTAATGATTTGGATAAAGTGCACTTTAGAACAGGATTACTTTTATGGTTATGTGGAAGACTGTATTTAAGGTATTGGTGGTGGTTGGGAGGGGGGTCTCTTTTTGGCTCTCCCCATCTTCTCCACAAGTGCACTTATTTAAATATGCACTTTTAAATATCTAGTTTTTGATGTTCACCACTGCATTATGATTTTTTCATGTATTTAAAACGTTTTCACTGTATTACTGCAGGCTAATCTTTTTTTATAATTTGTATTAAGCCATTTTAATGGATTTTTACGTGAGACAGTTTTAGAATAGCCAAGTGAGGTGCACTTTCATGGCATCAAAACTTTTCATTTAAATGAAGTAGATACTTATCCTTAATCATTGGTATACCATGGAAGTGGTCATTAAGACAAACATGATTTCATATGCATCCACTTATGCACCTTTCTTTCTTGTTAAGTTTAAATTAAATACACCTGGTACTACACTATTAAAAAAAAAAAAATAATGAGTTTAACAGGTAGCCCCCCCCCCCCGAAGAGGTTTGTGCCTTGAAGCGCTGGGACTTACTTGGTGACACTATATCTGAGCATTCACGTTTTATTCATGTATTTATAATAACAGCTTGTATTAAAGATTCCAACCATAACGATACTCTGGAGTGCTTGTTTAGTTTCTAGCAGTGTATTCACATTTACAAACACCCAGTTTTCGCGAGCGCAGACCTTTTCTGCTTGGATTAAATTAAGAACACTGAAGATACTGTCATTTATCAAGACACTAAAATGGGGTGAAATAGTGACACGTAAAAATAAAAACACATTACAAAGCAGAAGTTTTGACTCAGTTGGTGGACGTGAACTGTTACAGAAAACTGTTGAGTATTCCTACTAGAATGTTTAGAAAGGGGGTCGACCCAGTAATACAGTGGTACACCCACCAATTCGGGAAGAGACTCTGGTCACTTGGGAGCCGGAGGGAGGACTAAGGGTCCCCTTAAGACAGCTTCACTGGCTGGCTGCCACATGGAGGAATCTGGCGGGCAGTGCAGCAGGACTAAGGCACATGGGAAGGGAAACATGCCCAGACACCATGGGTGTTACCACGGAGGTGGAACTTGCAAATCATGTCACTCTATGGGAGGTGGGCCAAGGTAAAAATGGAGGAAAAACCTCTGACCAAAGTCTGGCAACAGCCCAGTCCACTGCAGGCTCCACACCAGGGACTTGGCGCCTCCAAACAGTAAGTCCCATGGCAAGAAACAAAGTTTCATGGAAGCCAAGGGATTTTGAGGTTCAGATGGAGGCTGGCCAGGGACAGTAAGACAAATTCTGGATGGAAAGAAAACATGCAAAGAGCAACTGTTAAGCTATGCAGAAAACATAAGTTATATTAACAGTGCAGAGAAAACTTTCCTTACAGTCGATCACCCAGTCAATCCCACCCTTTCTACAAATCAAAAAAATCTGCAAGAGTCTTTCCAGACTCATGGGCATCCAGTTGTATGAATAGATTTATTGATAGACTCTTTCAGAGTTTTGAGACTTCTTTCTGAAAGAATGGCTAAATTATCTTCTTGTATCCAGGACACATCAGATGCCCTGAGGAGACTATAGGACAAGATATGATGGAGGAGACTGTAGGAGCAATATATGTTGTGGCCTGCAACAGATGTAAGTTTGTTATATACATCAATTTATCATCGGCCTGAAATGGGGCAGCTGAAATATTATTTTGCAGCAGGATTTGACCCATGACTAGCATCTAGATAAACAGGTTACTCACCTGTAACAGTAGTTCTAGGAGTGGTATATGTTGTTCACCACACACTTTGGCATGTCCCTTTCCCTCTTTAAATCTGGCCAGAAGTCTTCAAGCTGGCTCCTCCCACCCACCCAGATGGTAAATACCTTGGCTCCACCCCATGACGCCAGATCTTAGCCCACTGGAAGCAAGGTGATGCGCCTAAAGCCGGGGAGTTCGGGTGGGTGCGTGTGGATGAACAACATATACAACTCCTAGAACTACTGTTACAGGTGAGTAACCTTTTCTTCCAGGAGCATGGATATGTTGTTCATCCACTCTCTTTGGCAGACTCCTAGCAGTTCTCCGGAAGAAGGGAGGCAAGGCGCACACCCCCTACTTAGGAAACAGAGATTGGAGAACTGAGGCCCCAAAACCAGCATCCCGACGTGACTCAAGGTCCACATGGTAGTGGGTAATGAAGGTGTTTGCTGACTTCCAGGTAGCAGCCCGACAGATTTCCTGGATAGGGATGTCCTTGGAAGCAGCCATCGATGCAGCAGTATGGTGGGTAGAATGAGTGCTTATCCCTCTGGGAGGCTCCTTCCCCGCCAACTCATAGCACAGACTTATGCATGATGTAATCCATCTTGCAATTGTCCGTTTGGTTACAGGTCTGCCAGAAGCGGCTTCAGCGTAGGTGACAAACAGCTGACGAACCTCTCCCCAAATTTCTGCCGTCCTCTCCTTGCAGTAGGAGAGAGCAGGTCTAAGGTCCAGGGTATGGAGCCTGTACTCGGCGTCCGAGGTGTAGTTAGGGTAATATACCGGCAGAGTCAACACCTGGTTACGGTGAAACTCTGACACCACTTTCGGAAGGCTTATTTCACTATTAGACCAGCGTTTTCCAAAAAAATGTTTGCTGGGAAAAATGAAATGCGAACTTCTGGACTGCAAAAATCGAACTGGCTGTCCTGTGTAAAAAAGATTTTAAATTCTGTGGGGTACTTGAATTTGTTTGTATTGACTACTCAAGGCATATGTATTGTTAAAAGTTACGGGTCATTTCTTAAAACAGTTGATCATGCAGAAATATAGGATCCATGATCTTTAATATATACAGAACTCAAAGTTTGCAATTTGGTATACTCAAAATGACTGTTACCATCATTTTCGTTACTACTTAGAATATTTGGAACTTTCTGATATGCATCGGTCTTATGCAAAATTTCAGATAGGTTTTTTACTGTCCAATGTGCTCGAGTGTAAGTTTAATAAGATTCATGACCAAGAACGTTCTTATTGTTGTTGTGGCTCTAATGAGAAGGAAGATTTAGAACAATGTCCTAAAATATCAATGGTACGGAGCAGCTAGACAGAGATGGCTGTGTCCAATTATTGATTCTTTTAAAGACTGCTCGAATGAGACAATAGTAAAGATTCTTCTTACCACAGAAGATGAGCACATTATTAGAAATACTGCTCTTTATCTATGTAATATACAGAAAATAAGGAAAATAATAATTAGTACAATTCGAAGATAGTTATTCTGGAATTATATGCTGTTTTGCATGATATTTCTGTAATTTATTTGTAAAAATGTAATATTCATTGTGTACGAATTTTTTTGTAATGATTGAACAAATAAAATGAATATACATACACCTTCGGAAGGAATTTCAGGTGGGGGCACAGGACAACTTTGTCCCTGTGAAAGACCAGATAAGGGGAGTCCACCGAAAGTGCCTGGAGCTCCCCTGTCCTTCTGGCTGACGTGATAGCCACCAGGAAGGCAGTCTTCCACAACAACTGTGACAGCTCACACTTGTGCATGGGTTCGAATGGCTTGCCCATGAGCTTCGCCAAACCAGCAAAAGATCGCATGGAGGTAGAGGTTCATGCACCGGAGGGGATATGTGACCCAGGAATTTGAAAAAGCAGCCAAACACTACCTCCTATACCAATGTCGACTGACCATCCCGCGCCCGGTAAGCGGAATTGGCTGCCAGGTGCACCCTAAGGGTCGAAGACCGTAGACCCCCTTTGGAGAGAGACCAAAGGTAGTCTAAAATGTTAGCCACAGAGCAGGATGAGGGGTCCAGACTCTTACCCTGACACCAAATGGAAAACCTTTTCCATTTGAAGGCATAACATTTCCTGGTCAATTCCTTACAGGATGCCTGCACAACTGTGTAGACATCCTCGGAAAGACCCAGAGCCTGGAACTCTAACCGCTCTGGTACCAGGCTGTGAGGTGCAGGGATTGAAGGTTCAGATGGAATACCTTCCCCTGGTTCAATATCATCAGGTCCAGGAGTGTACAAAGCCGCTCTGGGGCCCTGCAGCTGAGGCTGAGGAGATATGGATACCAGAACTGGGCGGGGGGGGGCCAATCTGTGGCTACCATGATCACCTTCACCATGTCCCTCCTCACCTTGAGTAACACCTTGTGGATCAAGGGAAATGGAGGGAAGGCGCAGAGGAGGCCTGGGGTCCACAGACTCAAGAAGGCATCCCCCTGCAGCGAGCCCTGCTGAGGGGGGCAGGCATGGTATAGCCTCAGCTTGGTATTCTCCCTGCAGGCAAACAGGTCCATCAATGGTTTGCCCCAACAGGAGAACAGATTGTAAGCTACCTCTGGATGGAGAGACCACTCGTGGTATGTCTGGCCTATGCGGCTGAGAGCATCCGCCAGTTGGTTCAAGACTCCTGCCACATGGATGGCAAGAAGATCCGCCTCCAGCTGGCTGACGAGGGTCCAGATCCGGAGCACCTCCTTGCACAGAAGATGGGAGTGCGTGCCACCCTGTTTGTTGAGGTAGTACATGGTCGTGGTATAGTCCGTCTGGACTTGAACCACTTGACCCTGGAGCTGAGGAGCGAAAGCCGACAGTGCCAGTCTGACTGCTCTGAGCTCCAGCAGGTTGATGTGGCATCGGGACTCCTCGGGGATCCAGAATCTGTGGGCTCTGTTGTCCCCCACGTGGGCTCCCCAGCCCATAAGTGAGGCATTGGTCTTGAGGACAACCGTCGCCTCGGGGCTGACAAACAGGATCCCTTCCTGCAGACAACCTGGTACGGTCCACCACTGGAGAGCGTCCCACATCATCTGGGTGATGGGGACCAGCTGGTCGAAAAGACCCCGACACCGAGTCCACTGAGCAGCCAGCTCCCACTGGAGGGGGCGCATGTGCAATCTGGCCCAACGGACCACTGAGCTGCATGCTGCCATGTAACCCAGAAGGCGCAGGAAGTCCCAGGCAGGGCGCAAGTGCCCAACCAGAAATGATTGGCAAAGGAGGAAAGAACCTCAGCCCTGTCCGCCGGGTGCCGGGCTCTGGCTTGACGAGAGTCGAGCTCTGCCCCAAATAAAGCCCATCACCTGAGAGGGCAAGAGTTTCGACTTGGCCTCGTTGGGAACAGGATCAGAGGGCCACGTCCATGGACCTCTCCACCTCCTGCAGGGAGGAACCCGCCAGGAACCAATCGTCAAGGTAGAGGTATATCCGAACCCCTTGACGCCGTAGATGGACCGTCACCACTGCGATGCACTTGGTGAAAACCCAAGGGGTCAATGACAGGCCGAACAGCATGGCTTGGAACTCATGCAGGGTCCCTTCCACCCTGAAGTGGAGGAACTGCTGGTGGGACAGACGGATTGGGACGTGGAAAAACGCGTCCTGTAGATCCAATGAACAGAACCACGTTTCGCTCCAGAGATCGTATGATCTGATTCAGTGTTACCATCTGGAAGGTGCAAGACCTGAGATATTGATCTAGGCCATGGAGATCTGGGATGGGGCACCCCCCCACCACCCATCGTCCCCTTGGGCACCAGGAAGTACCTGGACATGAAGCCTAGGTCTGTAGGAGGATCTGGCACTGGAGCTACTGCGTCCTTGCGGAGGAGCTGAGCAATGTCGTCCCAAAGGGCCGAGACAGTGCAATCTGAGATCCTTTCCTCCAGAGGAGCACGGGCTCCACAGGGAGGGTACTGCTCGAATTCCAGAGGCAGTCCCCGACCACTTCCAGGACCCACCTGTCCAAAGTGATACCGGACCAGGCGGAAAGAAAGTGGCAGAGCCGGCATCCCACAGGAGGACCCAGAATTGGTGGCCGCCCCTGACCATTACTGAGTAGGCTAAGAGGAGGAGGAGGCTCCTGGACCGGCACCTCGACCTCCTTTTCGGGGCTGTTGGGGATCCTGCTTGGGCCTAGGGCGCCAAGCTTGAGCCTGCTGTTGCTGCTGACCTCCCTGGAAGGAGGGCTGTCTAACCGCAGGAGAAGAGTGCTGAAAAGGCTTCTTCTTGCGCTTTTACTGGTTCTTGCCTGAAAAACCCTTTGCAGAAGTGGCATACAAGGTGGCATTGGACTGCTCTACGCGCTGGAGGTGACCTGCCACTCCCGGACCAAGAGATAGATGCCAAGGAAGGGCACGTCAGCTAACTTGTGCTGAGTATCCGCCAGTAAAGAGGATAACCTCAGTCAGGCCTTGTGACGAGTGGCCACTGCGGCTGCTATTGAGTAGGCACAGGAATATCCAATATCCAAGGTCGTCTGGAGCTGCTGTTTTGCAACAGCATGGCCCTGGTCACGGACCTGCTTAACCGTGGTCTGCATGTCCGCTGGGAGATGAGGGAGGACTTCATCTAGCGACCCCAAGAGGGCGTGAGAGAAGTGTGCCATGATCACTGCCGAGTAGGCCTGACGAAGGCCCAAGGAAGAGGCCGCATACACCTTCCGGGCAGAATGGTCCATATTCTTGGACTCCTTATCCGGCGGGCGGTCAGTATCCGCTGAACTACCCGTACGTCTAAACACAGAGGCAGTCACAAGGCTCTCGGCCGAGGGATGCTCAGTGAAACCCGCCAAGGACCCCATGGGTACAGTGTACTTGCAAGCCATGTGGGCAGACTGAGCCAGGCAGGAGACAGGGAGCCGCCATAGCTCAAGAACCGGGCCAACAATGGCTTCGGCCACTGGGAAGGCCTCTGTCAGGATATCCCCCCTCTTAAGGATATACGTGAGAGGATATTCCACCTTCTTTTGGATAGGCTCCAAAGGCATATCGGTTGACTCTGAAATAAGGGGGAGGATGCCCTGGAAAGAGGAAGGACCTTCCTCCAAGCCTGTCACTGACAACTCATCATCGGGGAGTGAGTGTAGAGCAGTAGTATCAGAGTCCAAAGAGTCGGGATACAAGGGTCACCCACCTATGTCCCCTTCAGTACACCGAGGGCGATAGGGGACAACAGTGACAGACAGACGATGGGGCAGGCCCCTATCTGTCCAGTCCTCTTTCGAGGGAGACCCTCCCAGAGGCTGCTTAGGCGGTGTCTCCACCAAAATTGGTGGGGAGACTGAAACAGGCCGAACAGGAATGCGTGCCGGTCCGACCGGAGGAAGAGCTGGAGTCTTCGGTTCCGGAGGGGTCGGCGTCGGCCTAAGAGGCTGAGGCCAAGTAATGGCCGGTGTAGCAGACAGAGACGGCTTATGACCGGTCAGAATTAGCCGTTGCCACATAAGGTCCTCATAACGCCGAAGGAGCTTCCGTCAAAGTCTCTCCTCGTCCGAGGAGGATGAGGATTGGTGGCAACGCCTCTTCTGAGAGTGTTTGTGACCTTTTTTCGTTTTTTCGACTGAAGGGGTCCTGGTCCTCGATAGAGACAGACTGGGTCGGCTTGTTCGATCAGGAGAGGCTGGAGTAAATGAAAACTGAGGTTCCGGCTCCTGTCCCTCGATCGGGATACCCAAGCACTGGGTCTCCTCGTCAGGGAAGAAAAAGATAGGTGTCCTCTCCAACAAGTTGTCCACCCGGGGTCGGCGACAACGGCTCGATCGGGTCAAGAGATATCTCTGCCTCGATGCCTTGGCCTGACAGAAGGTCCGAGAAGCCGACGGCCAAGGAAGCGATCTCGACCGAGGCAGAGACCACAAGGTCCTGGGATTCAGACCTCTCTCGGTCCCAGGAACGTTTTCTCCGAGAAGAAGACTTAGGGTCCTTGTCCAGTTTTCTAGGGCGGGAGGAGTGCATGCCCGAGGGCGCCTCACACCTAGTGGGGAGAGACTGGCACAGCTCCCGAAAGGATCCTGTGAAGGTAGAGCTACGGTTTAGCGGCACGAGAAAACCTCGGATGGCCGAGGCTTGGGCAGCTTCTTCAAATGCCGCCATCTGGTCGAGCTGCTCGGTGGATCCTGTGGCTGCAGAAACTGCCCACCTTGCCTCCTTCGATTTCACCGGTGGATTGTGTAGCTCCGGTCTCCCCAGCTTAAGGCACACCTTGCGGTCATCCAGAACTTTGTGATGGAAGGCCAAGCAGATGGTGCATGAAGAGGTGTCATGCACGACACCCAAACAAACACACGAGAGGTGGGGATCAGTGCGCGACATTTTCTGTCCGCAGGGACACCGCCGAAACCCGGGGGACGACTTGTCCTCCATGTCCAGTGCGCTCAGATTGGAATCGTAAACTCGTACGAGTTTCAAAGAAGGCGACTGTGGTGAAAACCGTCGATTAATATCCAGGGCCTATGATACTGCATAAGTACTGTAGCACAAAGGAACCTGAACCTTCCAGCAGAAAGGAAGATCTGGCGTCATGGGGCGAAGCCGAGGTATTTACTAATTCGCGAAGCGGGAGGAGCTTAGCTTGAAGACTTCCGGCCAGATTTAAAGGGGAAAGGGACATGCCAAAGAGTGTGGATGAACAACATATCCACGCTCCTAGAAATATAGTTCCTCAGATTTTGCCACAGCATTTTTTTATTTAATGGAGGCCATTTATAACTGAGGGGACAGGAACTGGGAGGGGCAACACCTGCCCCAATATATGCCAACCTTTTTATAGGTTTTGATTTATCATTATTAATATTGCAACCATACACAAACTGTGCAGGTTGAAGTTCACGTACACTTCTAAAAGTAATCACTTTTACATAAAAAGCATCAATCAATACTACACATAATGCTTATTCAATATAAACAGAAAACACATTTGACATGCACATATATATATTTATACAACAGGGGTGAGATGATATGCCATTCTTTATTTCAGCTTAAAACCACCATGAGATATCACACTCTGCTGACATCACCAGAGTGTGATAACTAGAGTTTTCTCCAGTTATCACACTGTGATGACATCATCAGTGTGTGATAACTGGAGTTCTCTCCTGTTATCACGCCCCTACTGTATAAAATGGATACATGATGTGCACTCGTGTAACATGGAAAATATTTTCACTCCTGCACAGTGACCTCTGGATACTCACTCGTGGCTTCGCCACTTGAGAATATCCAGAGGTCACTCTAAAGGAGTGAAAATATTTCCCATATCACACTCGTGTCCATCATGTATCCCCTTAATATATATACATATATATATATATACACATACACACACACACACATATATATATACATATATACACACACACTCAACATTTCATAAACATTACATTTCAAAAAAGTTCATTAAACCATATCCAAGTAATGTACAAACATTTACTATAGTTTTGAGTCCTTACTAATAGTCTTTCCCACATCCCTTGTTTGCGTAAATTACATCCTGCAGTATCTTTTGGTGCAAGCAAACAACGCAATTTATGAACTGGATCAATGAAAATGTTTGCTTCCTTGGGTTTGGGTTTATATTTTGGCAGGAAAATTCTCAGTTGTGATGCAGCAAACAGGTTGAAAGTAGGGGCTTATTTAAGATAAGCTTCTCCATTTATCCCAGGCTGCATTCTTCTGAGTCATCACTGTTGTTGTGAGGGCTAGATATTCCTGCTACAAATGTAACAGAAATATTGTGGGACAGTGGACTTCTTTTCACATTAAAATAACTGTACAACTAATTTCATGTCAGAGGAATACATTCAAAGATGTGAAGCTTGCTGGCATCTGGGAACCTGCAATGCAGACCTGATGGCTTTAACTCTGTCACACTTTTAACTTTTGTCTTTTTTTTTTTTTTTTGTACTTTATTTTTATTTGATTTACTGTATATGTTACACACAAAACTACTCCATAGGTAGGCTTACAGCATCAGAATACGCATTACAATTAATGCTTGACATCAGTGTTACAGTAAGGATTTGATAAGCCCCTACAACTTGGTACTACACAAGGAGTATGCAAACAAATTAAGTATCCTGAAAATAGTTATGACTGGCCATTGCTGCCATGAGCAGGGATTTACCAGCACATATTGCATTATAACAACATGTTTTACCATGTCTATTGGGTTGTCATCCCCCTACAAAAATGTTCATTCAAGTTTAAAGACCAGCATTGCTCCCATCTGCCCCAGCGGCACACGCTTGTAATATTAACAGCTTTATAATGGAATAAAACACCTTTAAGCAATTTACTTGTGGATAGGCACTATATGCGCCATCTTCCAGTCCTGGGGCACCCACCCCATCCTCAGAGAGATGGTGAAAATCTCCGCCAGGGGTTTCGCCAGGACATCCGCGAAGTTCCTTCAGCATTCTGGAATGAAATGTATCTGGCCCCGGTGCTTTCTCTGTCGTGGGAGGGGACAGTGATACTGAGGAGGGGGTACCCTTACCGATCGGTGGGTCTGGGGAGAGGGGGAGGCATCACTGGTGGGGGGGGGCAGGCTAAGCAGGGAGAAGAGGTAGCGGAGGTGGAAATCACGGTAGAGAGAGAGTGAGGGAAGCCCTCAAACCTTGTGGAGTTCTATGACTGGGTGACGAGTGCCTTGGACCTGGGTAGACTAGTGGATGTCCTCTTTCTTGACTTAACCAAGGCATTTGACTCTGTCCCCCACGGGGGGCCTGCTGGATAATCTGGGAGAAATGGGGGTGGGGAACCAGACGATCAGATGGATAGGAAATTGGCTCCAGAACCAGACCCAGAGGGTCGTGGTTGGCGGGATAGTCACATCCCCAAGGAGGGTCATTAATGGAGTCTCTCAGGGATCGGTCCTTGGGCCCCTCCTGTTCAACGCCTACGTCTCTGACATAAGGAAGGGTATCAGGAGTGAGATGAGTCTCTTTGCGGATGACTCAAAACTGGGGGCGGTGGTGGATGGGGAGGGTGCCCTACAGGGGGACCTGGAGGCTCTGGAAAGGTGGACTAGAAAGCGGAAGCTGGGGTTCAGTGCAGGGAAATGCAAGGTACTGAACCTGGGAGCCAGAAACCCGGGCCAAGAGTACACTCTGGGGGGGAAATACTAAAAGTCTCTAGCTGAGAGGGACCTGGGGTTGGTGGTGGATGTCAAGATGAACAGCTCGGAGACTTGTAGGAGGGCAGCGTCAAAGGCCAACAGGATGCTTGGATGCATCGCTAGGGGGATCACCGCCAGAAGGAGGGAAGTGATACTCCCACTGTATAACTGCTTGGTGAGGCCGCACCTCGAGTACTGTGCAGTTTTGGAGGCCACATTTAAAGAGGGATATTGAACTCCTGGAGAGGGTCCAGAGGAGGGCAACCAAAATGATTTGGGACTTGGGGATAGGACCTATAGGGAGAGGCTTGAAGAGCTAAATATGTACACAGTGGAAGAGAGAAGGGACCGGGGTGACATGAGAGAGGTCTTCAGGTACATGAAGGGGGTAAATAGGGGAGGAGCAGTCAGGGTGCTCTGAAGGAAGAAGGGGGGCAACTAGAGGGCATGGGTGGAAGCTGGGGAGACAGGAAGAGGTGCTACTTCACTGAGAGGGTGGTGGAGCCATGGAATGTGCTGCCCAGGGGACTGGTGGAGGCAGAAACGGTGGAGGGGTTCAAGAGGGGGTAGGAGAGGTACAGGGGAAGGGTTCTGGAAGCAAAAACCAGTGCAGCAAGAATATCCAGGAGTGGGAAGGGAGAAGCCAGAGAGGGACAGGGGGGCAGCAAGGTCAGTTCTCGGGGTGGGGGCTGACTAAATGAGCAGACACACAAGACCGTTTGGCATATTCTTCTGGCATTTTAGTATGTTAGTAAGTACCTTGGTGTGTGGTTTGACAGCAGGCTTGACTTTGCTGCCCACATTGACACCATCCAAGCTGAACTCTGACCTAAACTTGGTGCCTTATACTGCAGTAAAGATCGTCTGTTTTCTCAGGTCAGCCGACAGCTTGTCACCAAAATGGTGCTCCCAGTCTTTGACTATGTGGACGTGGGGTAGGGCTCTGCTCCCCTCCACCTCCCTGCCAGACTAGGTACCCTCTGTAACTCATTCTGTTTCTTTGCTATCAACTCCCCCTCCCAAACTCATCGTTGCTCACTTTCTCTGTCCTAAAGATAGTTGCAGGGCTTCAGCAGTCTGAGAAAGAAAATTTACAGGTATTTAAATTTCATTTTACTCGTCCGAATCCGTTCTCCTGCTGCCCTAATGTCGCCAGATTCACTGTGCCGCCTTCATATCTAAATGCTGGTTTGGGTCCCTTCCATTCTACTTCACAACACTCCCCTCTATCAGCTCCTCTGTCTCCTACTCCCTCCGCTTCAGGGATCCACACACCTTTGCTATAGCACATCCCTGCACCTCTGCTGAGCAGTCAGCCTTCTCCTGTCATCTTCCTTCACATTGGAACCAGCTCCCCTCTTCCGCCGACTTCACTATCTACCCGATTCCCTCGGGTAACGGCCAAGACTCCTTTCCTCCCCCTAAAACAGTTACCCATACATTTACCCGAAATGCAGAATTTGTTGCTTTTGCCTTGTTTGTTCAATGTGCACTTACTCCGTTTTCATCGTGTTCTCTGACTTGCACTTTATCGTAACTTCAAATTGTGTGTGCTATGTATTTTATATCCTCTGTTCCTTTTTCTGGGTCACACCTGGCAGTGAGCCTCGACTTGGTGCTTTTATTGATCACCAAATTTCAAAAAAAATAAATAATCTATAAAACCAGCTGAGTTGGGCCTAGCAAAAATTCACACAAATGTAACAACTTGTTTAAAAAGTTATGTAAAAATTGGACCAGCTGTTAAAAATGGAGACACTATCACATGCCCAAAGTAAATTGCAGATGAATAGCTATCCCCCCCCCCCCCCAAATTTCATTTCATCTAGGCTTATTCCACACCAATACTAACACAATCCAAATGTCAGTACTACCACAAATCCAACAATCAAAATTCATCCAAGTGACATAGCGGAGGGGGAAAAAAACAGTTGACTACAGCTCCCCAGTTCCTGACAAAATATTGCCACAAATACTAAAACTCATGGCAACTAAATCATTACTACTCTGTCTATACAATAAATCTGTCCCTACGAGCTTGGCACAGGAAGTACTGGAGAATGCAGAGGTCATCCCTATATTCAGAAAGGAATTACAAAACAGTGACACCAGTAACTATCGCCCAATAGGTTGAACAACTGTTTCTGGGAAGATGTTGGAATCAATCCTGGCAGACAAACTCAAACAGCATACTCTGAAAACAAACAGTACTGATGTGGAACAACACAGATTCATCTCTGGCAGATCATGTGTAACAAATTAATTGTGCTTTAATGAAAAAGTAAGCAGAGCGTTTGACAACAAAATTCCTCTTGATGTTATATACATTACTGTAAGGCCCTTGATAGCGTACCCAACTGGGCCATTATAGACAAAATGACAGATTTACAAATTAATCCATACATCAACTGGGTCAGAAACTGGCAGCATAACAGAATTCAAGTTGTAAAAATAAATGGTCGTACATCACAAAAGGACAACGTTACTAGTGGAACGCCTCAGGGCTTAGTGTTGGGACCAGTTATGTTTTCCCTATTTATCTTGGAAGTCAGTGTGGAAGTGTATAGCTGGGCGTCAAAATAACGCTGGTGACAGTAAATAACGTGGACCATGCAGCAGTAAGGATGAAATAAGTACTTTACAAACATGGGCATATAGATGGGGTATGTGTTTCAACTTGGACAAATGTCTTGTTCTAGATTTATGGAAAGCCAACCCCCAGCGACAATATATATTAAGTAACGGAACATTACACTTTGTTACAGGCGAAAAAGATTTAGGAGTTACACTGGTTATCAAATTTCAATGAATTAGAAATTGTATCTGTCCTATCTAAAGTGAATAAAAATCCTGTGGTCAGTCAAAAAACACATTAAAAGTATGAATCCAGAAGTCGTTACCAATCTATAGATCTTACGTAAAACCTCACTCAGACTGCGCAAGTCAAATGTGGAGTCCATATACTAGTCAATATGTTTAAAAAAAAATTGGGATTAAAAAAAAAAAGCCAAGGGGGTTCACCGAATCTATTAAGGGATTACAAAATCAGTCTTAAGAATTTCACTGGAATCATTACATCTAATGTTACTCCACATAGTACGTCTGAGGGGAGACCTCAAGTTACTCTTTGACATTGTTAAAGATTTATAACCCCTTCCCCCGGGTCATGCCTGAAAATAGGCAGAATTTGTCTAGTGCACTTACCCGGTCAACAAAACCTAAATAAAATAAAACACTCCTAAAGGACTCTTGCTATTTTTTCCCTTCTAATATCCAACCTTTCCAACCCACATTTAAGCAGTGCTTCCCTATAACTCATTTCCCACCCTACCATTATTCTAAGTGCCCTTTCCTCTACTCTTTCTACTTTTTCAGATTCATGTTTTATAAGCTCTCCATGCCAAACAGTTACTCCATACTCTACCATTGGCCGAACTACTGTAGAAAAATAGTAAACTAAATCAGATAAACTTAAACCAGTCAGTATAGCCTGCTATTTGCCTTTTTTACCATAGTCAGATCTTGCTCTGCCCAAGAAACATCATTTTGAAAAACAAGACCTAGGCAATTAACTATTTACCACTTCCACCTCATCCCCCTCCCCAAAGAAAAAAAAAATATTTTATTCCCTCCCATCTATTCTGCTTCCCAAAATGCATCTCTTTAGTTTTTCTGGGCTTTAACTGCATAAAATTATTTTCTAACCATATCCCTATATAGTCCAAATCACACTGCATGGTACTATCTTCAAAATGTTCCCAAATATCCAACAATTTGGATCACATTCTTCTCATTGCACTTCAGCCCAACCAAATCAGATTTACACTGTCTTCCTTGTAAAGCAGCATTTTTACTAAGACTGTTTTGTTGCATCAAGTTACTATAATATGATTGTCACTGTAAATAGTGTATGGTTTCTTGTATTCATCTTGTACTTGATTTTGCCTTGTATAATCTACTGTACACACTGTATTTTCCTTGAACCTCAAACCCCCAGGTCGCACCTGGAGACGAGCCTTAGCTCAGTGTGCCTTTCCCGGTCACCAAATGTTTAAATAAAAATCTTCATACTTTATACATGGACCATTAGTATCCAAGTTATTCATCATAATCAAAAACAACAAATGCCCCAATCTGGTACCCTGGTAAACCCCTACACTGATGCCCACTACCTCAGATATCATCCCTTCCACCTCAATCCACTGTGACCTCCCATGCAAAAAAATCATACACCCAATTTATAATACACTCAGGGATATTTAAATGTTCTAATTTTGGTTTTTTTATTACCGTTCCATGATCAATAAGATCAAAAGCTTTTTTATGGGCTGGCCCAGTGGCATTGAGGGCTGAGGCGCTGGACCCCTTACCTCAAGCCACGCTGGCGGCCTGTGTTCGGAAACGAGCACGGGTCGTCGGGGAGGAGAAGGATCAGCGTCCATTGGACTGCTCTCCTTCTTGGGGTGGGGGATATTAGCTGTCCGGTGCTCCACTGGCCCCTAGCAGCTGCTGGAGGCAGCGCTGACCGCTGGCCGAAGGAGTAGGAGGCAGGCAGGCACCTTGGTGGCAGCGTGCATGGGCGTCGGCGCTCTCTCACCGCAGGCTTCATTGCACACCCCGCCCCACACAAGGGGGAAAAAGCGGAAAAAAACTGTTCTAGCAGAATGAAGTGGTCCTCGCAGTGCCGCCTCCAAGAAGGCACCTCCCTGGCATGAATCCGTTTGGGGTGGGTTGAGTCGCTCTCCATCACCCTGCCATGAAGGGTCAGTCGTGGGGTGCACAAGCAAGGGGTCTAACCTTCGGGGCTGCGCTGGGGGACAACTGAAGGCAGGCTTGCAAGCTGGGAGCTCTGGAAAAAATACATTAAAAAAAAAAAAAAAGCTTTTTATAATCCAGTAACAAAGCTCTTACATTCTTTCTTTATCCCAAGCTCTCATACTTAATTACAAAAATTTCAAAGTGACGTCAGTAGTTGAACATCCCCTTAGGGATCCAAACTGATTCTTATCCAACAAACCTTCTAAAATCTCCATAATTCATTTACAAATAAAACTTTCACACACTTTTGATATCGTAGATGTTAAAGCTATTGGTCTAAAATCTGCTGACATTCTTTGGTATCACAACCTTAGGGAGAGGGACACTTTTTGCTCATTTCCATTGTAAAGGATTGTATTGTCCCAGCTATCACTGACCTATTAAAAACAGGACACACCCATGGTGCCATCAAATCTGCTCCATCTTTCCATATCCAATGTAGAACAGCATCAGAACCCACAGCTTTGTTGACATTAATCTTTTTCAATTGTTTTGCCATTTTTTCAGTAGTTACCATCAACCTATCTGGAACAACCACCTCTAATCCATCTTTCTTTTATAACGGAGAATTCCTTACTCATTTCACCCAACATTTTATTTAAAGCTGAATAATTAAAGGGACACTTCCTGTAGACAGATTATCCTGCAGAGATTCTAGATGAGAATTAATGTGTAATGAGAAAGAAATCAAAGATGAAGCGAACAGTTGTATTTATTTCATTAAACAGCACAACCATTTGGAAGTAGAAATATGCAACATAGTAAGAACATTGGGAGATTAAAAAAAAAAAGATAATTTACCTCAATCTATGTAAGAAATGACAACAGCAATCTTTTCTAAGGCTTGTAATTTGAAAAACGCCAACTCATAACCAATATTTGGATAATTCTGTCCATTGGTTACCACTGTGCCCACAGGGTTGTTTTAAATACTACAACTGTAACATCGGTCACTATCAGAGTATGGGTAGTAAATTCACTTATCCATGGGAAAATACCAAGTCTATGGAGATTACATCATTTATAAACTACAGACATTCGCAACATCAGTACCAAAGCTATCAGACTTGCTAAGTCTGAGTATTTTGCTTCCACACTCCAAAATAATATTAATAAAACCTCCAAATCCTGGAAGGTTATCCTTTCCCTTTTCACCTCACAGACCCAGTCTCCCGCTCCTATTCTAAAGGTTGGTGACTCGCTTATCCCTGACCATTCTGCTGTTGCTATGTCTTTTAACATAAACTTTACTACCACTGCCGTTTTTCTTGCCCCCACTTCCTCTACTCCCCCTTCTCTGCCTTTCCCTACCTTCCTCTTCTCCTCCTTTTTCCTTCTCTATCACTTCCTCATTCTCCCCAAAGGCTCTGCTTGCCCGGAATCCTACGAAGGGAGGTAGTCCAGATGGCCTTGACCCTAAGTTGTTTCTTCTCTCTGCACCTACCACTGCTCTACCCATCACTCTACTCCTCAATCTTTCCTTTACCTCTGTTACTGTTCCTGAAGTTTGGAAACATGCCACTGCCATACCTCTTCACAAAGGTAGTGATCCCACCACTCGTAGTAACTTCCATCCTGTATCATTTCTTCCTTTTTTTTTTTTTTTTGATACTCCCCCTCCCCGCAGCACTCCCATTCTTCAGGAGACACCTATAGTCTGATTAGTCCCCGGCTCACCTACCTGGAACCTGGTGCAGTCCATCCCCATGGAGCCAGGGTTGTACCCCCACCAGGTGGGTACGGGGTGGGGCCCTTATACCCCAATGTGTCTGTCTTTCATCGGGATGCCATCACTGGGGCCGGTAGGGGCACTGTAGATCAGGGCTTGGTGCTCAGTCTACTGGGAGCGCTGCAGGGTGTTTTCCAGTGTTCCTGATATGCTGTGTGCCGGCGAAGATATGTTACCCTTAAGACACTCAAGCCTCCTCCACCAGCCGGCCCTCCAACTCCCAGGCTTGTTCCCGAACCCGGGTCGCTGGAGTCGCAAGCGGAAACCCAACTGCTGCGCCGGCAGGCCAGCCTGGTTTCTTTCCATTTTGACCAAGTTACAGGAAAACACTGTTCTTTCTCAGCTCACTTCCTTTCTAGACAACTTCTCCTTTTTCACAACTTTCCAGTCTAGCTTTAAGAAATCCCACTCTACTTCTACCTCCCTCCTTCAGCTCACTGATTCCATACTCTCAGGTATGGATCAAGGACTGACTACTTCCACCATTTTGGTGCCCTTCCTAAAGCTTTTGACTGTGACATATCCCCCTCCTTCCTGACAAACAAAGCAGCAGGCCTCTCCGACTCTTCAGTCAACTGGTTTTGTTCTTACATTGACGGGAGGTCTCAAGCTGTCTGGATAGGAAAATCAATTTCATTTCCACTTCCCATTAGCTCAGGTGTCCCTCAAGGGTCTGTCCTGGGTCCTATTCTCTTTTCCATTTTCTTAAATGATCTCCCCACTGTCTGTTCCATATCCATTCATACGTACACTGATGACAGTTCTTTTTGTTTCTGGCTCTTCTTCCCATGACCTAACCTCCTGGCTGCAGCCGGATTTTGACAACATTCAGCACTGGTTCAAGTCTAACCAATTGTCCCTCAACGCAAAAAATAAACAGTCTCCTCGACTTTTGTCACCTGTCAGAGACTTGCCAGATTTACTTCTCTCCCATTATCTAATACCCTTGATGGTGCAAAGATAGAAGACGTTTCCTTCTTTAAGTAACTCTGGGTCCACTTTGACCAGCATATTGATTTCTCAGTCCATATTGGTGCTGTTCACCATAAGCTACACCCTAAGACTGGATTATTATACAGGAATAAAGAGAGTATTCTGCTTCCTGCCCACCAAGAAACTGTAGGAAAAATGATTCTCCCCATCTTTGACTAAGGCAACAGTCTACAGTGGTGCCCCTGGAATTCGTTTCCAGTGTCTGTTCATTGTGCTATGTCCCATTATAGTTTTAGAAAATCCCTGTGGGAGAATCTGAAATCTAAATCTGCCTGCAATTGTATCTATAGTGTATGGTAGAATGCTGTTGAGCATGGAAATCCATGCTCCCAACAGCGTTGTTATGCTAGCCTCAGTGCGTCACTATCTTGTACTGCACCCGACTAAGTCACGGTGCAGCACAACAGATCGAACCTTGTTAAGCGCATCATGATTAGGCTGACCACGGCACTGCTGAAGTCGGCGCTGCTCACATCCCGAAGTAAGCCTTATTTTAAGAGGTAGACTTTTGGGGATCACGGAGCGCTGATTATGCTTGCCCATACACTATAAAATATTGTGTATGAGCAAGCATACACAAACAAAGCAGTTGTAAGATCGAGGTTTCCATGGTAACGGACCTCTCGAGCTATGCTCTTGAGGTCTCTGGTTACCACGGAAACCTATCGATCTCAACTGCCTTGTTGCATATGCTTGCTAATAAACAATCCTCTTTTTTCTGGTTGTCTTTCCCTTTAAAAATGGTGTAACTTTATTGCTCTAGTTTGGTCTCTGTTTAGAACTATGCTTGAATACACAAATACATTCTAGAACTTACTTGTATCCTGTTGCTTACTTATGTTATGACTCTTATCCCAATTGTCAGAATATTTCTTTATCTCCCGGGTCGTACCTGAAAATAGCCACTTATTTGTCTAGTGTGCTTATCTGGTCAACAAAAGCTAAATAAATAAATCTTCCCTTGCCAGACTGGACCCCTTTTCCATTCTTTCTGTCATTTTGCTTTAGACTGTGCCCCCCCCCCCCCCGTACTCACCACTGCTCTTTACTTGTCACTTTCTCCCCCCTCTCTTGATGCCAAGCACCTTTCCTACTGTGCATCTTTTATATCCAAATTCTGGTTCAGCTCCCTTCCCTCCTATCCTCTCCTCTCCTCTTTCTTCCTACAACCTTCTCCACAACACGAATTCCCCTTCTCTTTTTGTTCCTTCTAGAAAATCTACTGTTGGATAATCTGCTTTTTCTTACAGATTTCTTAAACTTTGGTCCTCCCTTCCCCTTTCTATTTGTTCTGCCTCTTCTCCTTCCTCCATAAAGTCTCCTCATTATGATTTTGTTCTCCTACCTTCAAAAACTGTCTATGACCCTCTCCTCTCTTCTTATTCCCTTTCTTTCTATAAGAGTGTTTCATTTTCTACTTGAATTCATTAATTTCCTTTATATATCTGTATGCCTCATGTATTACTATATTACTGTAATAACTGACTTATTTTCATCAGTTTATTGTTTAGCTATTTCCTTCTCCCCTTTCCCCCAGGACACATCTGGAAATGAGCCGTTCCCAGCTCAGTATCTCTTTCCTGGTTAAACTTTTAAATAAATGAACTGCAGGACAAATTTTGTAGTACGTGTTGCTTACTGACCATGTAATTTTATATAGGCTGCACCACTACACTGCTGTAGGTTAAGAGAGCAATAATCCCCCAAAGTGCATGCGTTTCTAGGCAATTAATGCACGCCTCAGTTGAACCGGAAAACACGAGATCAACAGTGGAGTGACTTTAAACGTACCCAGAAGTGCACTCATTCTCAAGAAACCCATGCCCTGGAGTGGGTTAATGTGGCTAAAAAAAAAAAAATTTTTTTTTTTAATGAAAATTCCTTCAGTTACCCTGTTGCTAGATAGAATAGGTGAGTTTGGTAAAGAATGCATATCTTAACCCTGGCACTGCATTTCTTTTGAAGAAACATATGCTCTGTTGTGGGGTTTTGTGTTAAAAAGTGCATTTTATTATTTCAATGGAAGGTTTTATTTTCATTTAGCTGTGTTACTGTTTGGTAGATTAGGGCAGTTTAGTTACAAACTGTGCAGTTTCTAGATAAATAATCAACGGTCAGGTGCTGTGTTTTAACCAGAGAAATTGTTCAGATTGGTCAGTTTTTTTTTGTACCTCATTTTATAAGATACAATATACAAGGGCAATAAATAAATGGGGAACTGGACAATACAACTAGGGCACACTGTTGCAGCAGTCTGGTATATCTGATTATATATGGATAAAGTTTTTTTTTTATTATTTTAGCTTGGTATTTTTATGGTTTTGTGTTGCTACTGGATACTGCATTCTGTAGTGGCAGAAGGAAAAGAACCGATATAAAAGGATTTTGTCAGTCGTACAAGTCAAAGTTGTATGTTGAAAATATTGTTCAATGGCCGTCCTGGTGGCGTGGAGGACTGAGGCGCTGGACATCACACCTCTCGCCATACCGGCGACCCAGGTCCGGGAAAAAGCCAGGATCCTCGGGGGTTTGGGGGGCCGGGACACGGACTAAGCAGCCGTAAGGCAGCTCTTCCCTCCCAGGTGGGGTCCCAGCCTCGCCCGCTGCAAGGCCGCCCCTCCCCCATGTAGCGCAGTCGGGAGCGACTAGAGTAGGGAGGGTGCCGCAGATCGCTGCGTGTGCGTGCCTACTGCAACATGGGGCGGGAAGAAAATTAGTTTAAAAAGGAGCCGGTAGGCTATATATGGCAACCTCAGCGCCTAAAGTCTAAATGTTTGTCTCGGGGCAACCCAAGGGGATTGCTGGGAAAATGCAGAGGTACCGAGACTGAGGGCAGGGCCATCTGCCATGTCCACCATGTACCCCCATTGCCAAAGTAACTAGGAGGTGGTGACAGAGGTCAAACAGCTAGAGAAAAAAAATATCTATGTTTTTATTTTATTTATTTATTAAACTCTAGGATTACAAATACCTTTGAGCAGGATCTGCTCATTTGCAAAGGTTCCACATCAAAGGAAGGGGGGAAGATACAGAGGTTGGAAATGGTATACAATCAAAACAATGGTATACAGTCAAAACACAGGCATGGTTGACAGTTTTAAATTGTAACACACTTAAAAATAAAAGATGTTACTAGAAAGCAACTTAATATTGGTAACTAGATGAAGTGACAGAGAAAGGAAATAAAAAGCAGATGGACTATCAGCGAGAGAGAGTGAAGAAGGGGGACAGAAAGAAGTAGGCCAGCTGAGAGGCCGTTGTCAGGGGGCAGGGGAGGCGGTCTAGGACAGGGGAATATGGGCAATAATCAAAGGGAGGAAGGGGGGACTAGGAGGGGAATGTGGTAAAAGGTTTGTGTGGGAGGAGTAGGGGTGTGGGGGGAGGGGAGGGACAGAGAGGGAAAACGGTAGTGGGAAGCAGGAGTCATGGGGGGTAATGTTCAGGATGGAGGCGGGTTACAAGTTTTGAGCAATTAAGCGGTGGTTGGAGCAGATCTTTAGAAGAAGCAACTACACTGAGTGGCAGAGGTGAGGTATTGTTGGAGATTCCGTTTAAAGGGTCCAAGCGTTGCACAGGAAAGTGCTTCTTTGTTGAGGGAACTGAACCACTGTGGAGCCCTATGGGTGAAGGACCGCTGACCCATGGAGGTACGACATCTGGGAACCAAGAAGGTTTGGTATTGGGCACTACGTGTATGCTGTTTACTACTGAAGGCAGCGAGGAGCTTATTAACATCACGAGGCACGAGTGCAAGGAGAACCTTTTTGGTTAGCAGGCAGTTCTGGTATTGTATTCTGTTGAGCAATGGAAGCCAGCCAGTCTGTGTGTAGAGGTCACAGGTATGTGTAAGTCAGGCAGCGCCTGTTAAGAGCTTGCAGGCTTTGTTGAGTGAGACTGAGATCCTGCGTAGGGCAGTTGTAGAAGCGGAGCCAGAGATGGCCAGACCATAGTCAATAACAGAGTCAATATAT
Organism: Neoceratodus forsteri; assembly: GCA_016271365.2. Taxonomy (NCBI): domain Eukaryota; kingdom Metazoa; phylum Chordata; order Ceratodontiformes; family Ceratodontidae; genus Neoceratodus; species Neoceratodus forsteri. The sequence continues at coordinate 663,018,827 of CM057458.1, forward strand.
ATAGTCAATAGTCTGTCATATATATATTGTTCAACAGAAAAAATACAATACTCATCTGTAACCGCAGTTGTAGAAGTAGTATACAGTTAACATCCACTCTGGCACTTTATTTTAATATTCGGTAACTGGGAAAAACCCGAGGGCATCAAATGCCCATTTTCTTGGGTGAACCAAACAAAAAAAACATTATCAATACAATAAAGTAAATTATTTACAACAAGTAGAACTAGTAAGAGAACGCTGCTTCAAATTTTTTTTTCACAAACATATAAAGAATTACAGGATAAAATACAATTAGTGAAGTCATTCCACAGTTTAATGACCTGATAGTCAAAATCTCCAACCCACTGAAGACCTACAAAAGGGACGTTCAATCTATTTGCCAATCTAGTAAAATGAGAATGAGAACAAAATTGATACAATAAGACAAATACAGAAAGTATTTGAGAAAACTCAATCCTTTTAAATACTAACAAGCTAAAACAACGTACCCTCAGTTACAAGAAAACCAATCAAAATCATTACACAAAGTGCAGTGACGAGTAATACGAGAAGCAGAACTAGTAACAGACCGAGTGATATTGTGTTTTCACACACTGAAGACCAGGAATGGTAGCGGAAGAGTAAATGGGGAAGACCATGATCAATATCGGTAACAGTAAGGACTGTGATAGAACCTTCCTTGAATGAGTGGATTTATGCAACTGTTCTAGTCTAGAATGTACATTTTTAACATAGCTAATATGATCGTGAAATGTTTAATACTGATCCAATGCAAAACCCAGGTATCGGAAGAGTGTCACGTGTTCAATTTTAGCACCAGACAGGTCACAAAAGAAAGGGGAAAGACCCAGATTGATCCAACTTATGTCGAGAACCAAAAAACAAAGATTTAGTCTTTGCTGTATTAAGCAGCATTCCATTATCCACCAATCATTTCTGCACACTTACAAAATCTTTCTGCAGATGTTTATTACTGTCAAGAAGATCATCTCCAGGACAATATAACACTGTAATTGATGGGTTCCGTTTTTTTCCCTTAGGAAACCCATGCCATAATTAGCCGTAATAAAGGAGCGTTTATTATGGCAAACATGCGCTGGGCTTCCTTTCTGCTGCGCAGGCGCCAGCACCTGCTCTTCCGCATATCACCGCAAGCGAAAAAGGACAACAGACCAGACCACCACACTGATTCGTCAGGAAGTAAAACTTTAAAAAACAAACAAAAAACAGCAACATTAAACAATTTAAAACTGCCTAACCAAAAAAAATATAAAAATAAAAAAAAAAAAAACATCCCTTTCTTCCAGCAGTTGTATCCGAACACCCTGCTGAAACCCAGTCGGTAAGCAGCTGCACAAATACATCTTCACTATTTTACATAATTGCTGTGGCAAAAAAATGAAACCCAACAATTATATAAAATACAATTATGGGTCACTGTGTGTAAACTTAAGTTTACATACACCCTTGGGGTTAGATGCTATTCATAAACCCCAAGAGCATATGTAGCATCTAACCCCTCGGGTACGTGTAAACTTCTCGTTACACACACCGAGCCATACTTTATTCTATTTATATAGTCTGCAGATGTGGTAATAAAAGGTATTCTCACCCAGTACAATGGTAGGTAAACTATTCAAAACAATACTAAACAAAACCTGCCCTAAAACTGATCCCTGAGGAACACACCTATGTACATCAATCAAAGGAAAAATAACTGATCAAAGAGTAACATATTGCTTTCTGCTAGACAAATAATGTGAAAAACAATTTATTTATTAACAGAAAAAAATTCCAGAGTTGTGGAATCTCAGCATAACACAGGGAGTGATTAAACAAAATGTTTACTTGCAAAACCATTAAATCCAAAAGTAAGTCAAATTAATTAATCATATCAGCTCCCATAGGTGGTCTAAGTTTCATTCCCTTAAGATATCCCAGAGTTTGCACAAGTGTAAATGTTTTAAACTCAAACTTTCTTGTTTACTAGGATCCAATGGCACTAATTTTGAACATCAGTAAAAGGTCGATTTCATTCGCTAGCAATACCCATTAGATCTGTTATGTTACCATCACCAGTGGTGAACAATGGAATGAATACAAGTTGCGTCTGTCTTGCCTAGTAACGTATTCAAAATTGTCCAGTTCTCCTGTTTATTAAAACTGGTACTGCAAGACAAATTCCAATTTAGTCTGTCCAACCAATTTTTTACATAAGTTTCTTAACTGTTTGCACCTTAGTGGAGAAACTGAAGCACATGATTTCAAATAAGCACGCCAAGCAGCATCTCTTTCTTGAATCTTAGCTATTAAGTCAGGTGTGATCCATCCCTGACATTAGTTCCCAACCCCAAGCGTACGAAATGGAGTAAACACAAACCATGTTAAATTCAGTACTTATAAAAGCCAACATAAGATCAACATTAGGAATAAGGTGCAAATAAGACCAAATCAATAGATGCAACAGAATTACAAAACTCAACCAAATCCATTTTTTTTAAAGACCTTGAAGTAACGTATACTGGCAGAACATTTGGCTTTCGGACACTCCAGGAACAAAAAATGGGCAAGTCACTTAATCAGCCACAGGGAATGCTTGTACTATCCTGTCTAATCAAGAAGTCAATACTCAATCAGTTAAGGTTTCAGAACCATACTTATGATTATACTTATCTAGTGAATTAATAACCTGATGAAAATTTTAAGTCAGCTAACTGGGTCCTACCTTTAGCAAAAGATTTATCAAATCAGATAATAGCATCCCCTAATAGAACAATTTTCTTAGTTGTTGATATAGAAGCTTTATAATCTGAAGTTAAAGATAAACGTTCCTGTGAATGACCTAGTGAAAAATAAAAAGCACATGTAATAGTATTACCTCATCCAAATAAATTGCTAGAGAAAGGAAATCAATTACAAATTAGCATTAATAAAACCATAACTACCAAGAGAGAAGAAGCTTTAACATACACACCAACACCCTACCCCATGTTTTGCCTGGCAGTCACACCGTCGTAGGTTAAAACTGCCCAGGGAAACAGAAGAATCGGGTATATTACTGGGTAACCAAGGCTCTGAAAATGAAAATTATGTACTCACCGCAATTCTTGATCTTCCTAGATATCTTCACTATTCATTACTGGTGGGTATCAACCGGAGGCACCAGACCTTGTGGGAACATACACGTTTAAGCCTTTTCAGGAGGATGGGCCAGCGTCGGAGACTGCATCGCCCTCAGGGCCAACGTACTACATGGCGCTTGCAGGTTGGCCAGTAACAGATGCTGGCCCTCAACCTAAGTTCTGTTTCACTGGAAAGGAAAACAAGGTAAAGAGAAAAAAGGAGAAAGGGTAGGGCAAGGGAGCCCAAGGGATAGGAAAAGGAAAGGATATAAACTAAAACTCTAAGGCCAACCCCAGAAGGAGAGGTAAGGGCTCTAGGGTGTTTCTGGGTATAGGAGACCCGAACCACTGGGCTTGGCCAAGAGGTAGAGGAAGAGAGAAGGGAAGGGAAAGAAAGAGAGAGAGAGAGAAGGAAGGGAGGGAAGCAAGAGAGAAACTAAGTTTGGACCCCAGAATAGGGAGAACATCCTATTAGGGCAGCAGAGAAGGCTTCCTGTGGACCAAGGAGAATAAGACATGATCCGCTCCAGAAGAAAAGCAGGCCAAAGAGCAGAGAAAGGACCTTAAGCAGCAGCAGCGGAAATAGTCCCAGTCACCCTTAAGAGAGAGTGCTAAGAGAGCTAGACGAGAAATGGCAAACCGCCCAGAATAGGAGGACAGAAGTTCCCTGCCCTCTTCACTTTCCAAGTTGCTACTTTTTCTTTTTTATTTTTTTTTTAATTGGTCAAGCACAGGAAAATGTCTCATTAAAGTCCCCCGAGGGTGGGGAAAACACCCCGGGAAGGACTCCGGGGTTCGTCCATGGGGACCCTGTCCTGTGGATAACCCAGAGTTGGGATGTTGCAAAAAGGAAAAAGAAGGACAGGGCCCTAAAGGCTCCACTACAGGAGAGAACAGGACACGAGGGCCTCCAGGACTTGAGAAGCCAGAGGACAAGGACTCAAGTGTGCCAAGAGGCATCACCTGGTAACTGCCCAATCAAGTGCTTATTAAAGTTTGACATGATGGACTAGCCGATGGTTATCCAGCTATAGAGATGGAGAGAAAAACCAGGCGCATGTCACTGTCCCAAGAGGAAAAGTCCTCTGTCCGAGATAGCTCGAAGCCCTGAGGACCCATTACAGAGAGAGAGAGAGAGAGCATTCCTGCTCACCTTCTACCCAGACACACAGAGCAGTGCTAGAGAGTGGTCTCCCAGAGGAAGACAATCAAAACGGGATGCAGCACCACCCAGCAGTCTGGCCAAGAGGGGAAGGTGGGAGGGAAGCAGTAATGAGTGGTGAAGATATCTAACAAGATCAAGATATACGGTGACTACATAATATCCATGTCTTCCCTAGATCAGTCTTCACCATTCATTACTGGTGGGTGAGGACCAAGCACCACGTAAGTGGTGCTAGCACCTCCCTGAGGGCAGAAGTTTCCCAAAACCTCCTGTGGGGGAAAACATAGAAAGGAGGGGGGTCCCCTTACAGGCCTGGCAAAGTGGAGACTCCCGATTCCTGGGAGACTGAAGCCAGCCCGCTAATTCATACCTCACCCAGCGGGAGAAGCTATAGGCACCCTGGAAAGGACAGGCAATTACTCTACGGAGGGCCTGGGGTGATAACCTTGAAAGGCAAAGCAACGCCTTCCGCCTGATGCAGGCTGCAGTTCCTGCCAGTCTAGAAGCTACCTCACTGGCATCATAAGATGCCCTTACTTGGCATCTCGCTAGCTTCAGACACAGACAGAAAGACTAATGGCCTGCCTGATCACCTCTGAATCAGGCAAAGATGCCAGGAGTTGGCCCAGCATCATCCACAGACTCCTGGCATAGGCAACCTGGTGTGCCGAGACGCACAGAAGAAGGCGCGCCACTAACAAGACTCTTCTACCCCAGTGGGCAAACTCAGCAGAGTCAGACTCGGCGGGGGGGTGGGGGCATGCCTTGGGCGATGATGCCCAGAGGGGGTGTCCAGGAGCACCACTCCACAAAGAGGGCTGGCTAATAGCACCTAGAGACCCCAGGGATACATAACAGAGGCTCTGACAGTTCCTTGGGCCTGGAGAAGGGGCAGAGGGATGATGCCAGACCCTAAGCGACACTTCCGTGAGGGTGTAGGCCACGGAGGGATGACTAGGTTGTCAGCGCTGAACTCACCTAGGAAAGCGCACGTCACACAGGCAGGACTGCAGCTTGCAAATTGGAGCAATGGAGTTCCTCCAGCATCTCCGACAGGAACCGCTGATAGCTGGTGAGATTAGCATCGGAGGACAGCTGGATGGCGGGATACTCTTCCTCGGAGAAAGACAAAACCTAGGAGCCCGGTTCAGAGACCGGCACAGCTGACAGCACAGTTCTAAAAATGACCTCATCCAGGGCTCTGCGATATCGAGGGAATGCAGCCAATGATGCCCTGAACTGTTCCCAGGTCATCGGCCCAGTAGGGCCAAAGAGGCCTGGGAGACGACGAGGAGGAGGAGGAGGCAGAGGAATAGGAGGAGAAGAGCTCTGGTGGGTCAGAGTAGGTCCTCTGCTAGGGCTGCGAGAATGCACAATAGACCCCTCCCAGGGGGAGGGAGCTGCGTAACTCTCCCACCGAAGTACACCCAACCAGACGGGCGGACAGGGTGGTGCCCTTGAGGGAGGATCCCCAGATAGGGTGATCAGAGCCAGCCTGGCCTTTGTGGGCGGCCTCTGACCTCACCAACTACAGAATCTATCACTTCCGGGGAGGGAAGGGTCAGCACTTCGGCTCATCCCAGAGCCACCCAACTGCTCTGGAAAAGGGCCTCCGCACCGACCACAACCTCCCCACCACCACCTGAGAGGGACCTGCTCTTTGGGGTGACCATAGTACTAGAACTTGGGGATACTAAGGCAGTCCTTGCACCACAAATGGTGCCAGAATCAACCCAGGGACGGCACCGGACTCCAATTTGGCACTGCCCTGGGCGCCGACCACCACTCCCCCCCCGGCGCCAGCAGCGGCCCCAGCGACGCACAGGAGTCAGGCTCAAGGACAGTACCAGGAAGGACGGTACTAGACTCCCTAGTACTGGAGTCCCTAAGTCTGGGCGGAGGAGGGTTCCGGAGCTCCAGGGAGCTGGGCAGTCAGTCAGGATCTCCCCGATCATCCTCCTCCTCCAAAGAGAAGAAGACCAGAGATCTCCACAGAGGCTACTGCAAAACTCTCCCTCACCAGGCACCACAAACGGGGTCAGAAGGGGATCCAGCGCTGGCATCAGCAACGCCTTGCTCACTGACACCAAGGGCGGTGTCAGGAGCCTAAGCGGCTCCAGAAGGCAGCACTGAGTGGCTCCACCAGTTCAGGCCCACCATATAGCTGCGACATTGATACCAGGAGCGTCCGTGCCCCTGAGGGGGCAACGAACTGCGAGGGCTGTTTAGCCGACCGCCAAGAGGTCGACTGTCCCACCGACCCCTTGCGCAGGCCTCCATCCCAGCAAGACTAGGACTGTCAGAGGCCTGCTCCCCCTTGGTATGTATAGTACTGGAAGGAGACCTGGGGGAAGGGCTCAACAACCTGGTCTTGGTGTCCTGAGAACGGCGCCGCCCTCCAAAGGTGGGAGGTTTTCAACCCACCTTCAACATACGTACTTCCGAGTACCAGGAAGTCCATAGAGAAGCAAGCATCACCATTATCTATATCACGTAATGGACCCAGGCAGGTAAGTCAGCAGTCATAGCAATCCATTATGGTGATAGCCTTGCCACAGGGACACTGACACACAGGAGCACGCCCCGCCCTGGATTTAGTGGGTACTAAACCAGACATGATCACATGGATAAATGATGCCACACTTGAAAAAACATTAAAAGAAGCAGTGTTACCAGCTTCCAGAGAAGATCGGCGTCGTTGGTAGTAATGCGGCGTTGAGTGAAAGTGGCGGCAGCAGAACAGACACAGCTCAAATTCTTCGCACGTGGCTTCAGCTCCTATAGAGATCAGACATGACCGGCAGGAAAATAAGAACTGAGAAGGTTGAGGGGCCGGCATCGATTACTGGCAAACCCACAAGCACCACATAGTAAGTCGGCCTCAACGGCAGCGCTGTCTCAGACGCCAGCCCCTCCTCCTGAAAAAGTTTAAAGCTATATGCTCCCACAGGGTCTGGTGCCTCCAGCAGTTACCCACCAATCATGAATCGTAGAGACTGATCTAGGGAAGATGAACAATTATATCAAACTAACTGCCACTGACCCACGCCCGAAACTTATCAGTGTTAGGCAAAATAGTCAAACTAATATGGACAATAGAAATAACATGTTTAATATTTGTCTGAGGAGCATTCAAGCCTTGGTTAGCAGTAATTGGGCCTAGATGAGGCTGTACACTGTCAGCTAACAGCAACAACAAAACTGACATATGCTACCGGACTGCCATGTTCAGTCTTAAAGCAAGCTATAATGGACTTAGGCCTCTGTGGAGCTCAGGAAAACCTATGAAAATCTCTCTTACACAGTAGGGAATCCCCTCCAACAAGCCTATTTGATAAAATCTGACTATGCAGGGTTTTAAATAGTCGGTATTGCATCACAGTTTGTAATGGCAACTGGCTGCTCGCTCAATCCATATTTACTTTTGCATCGCAAAACCATTTGATACATTCTGTGATCCCCACCCGCCCATCTCAGCCACACCACCCATATCCCCACAGACACTCACCCACAAGTAACTCACTTTCTCAGTTCAGAGTGCTGCTAATAGTATCCTAACAGTCTCACCACAGTGGCCCCGAATGCCAGCAATCACTCCCAGTAGAGTGCAGCAATTGCCAGCATTCATGGCCGCAGCAGTGAAACTGTTAGGATACTATTGGCAGCACTCTGAACTAAGAAAGTGAATTACTTGTGGGTGAGTGTGTGGGCACATGGGTGAGTAGGGTGGTGAGGGAGGATTCTGGCTCATACCCTTCAACATTTGAGCACTGAAAGAACAATAAGAACTTACCATAACAGCAGAGCTTCAAGAGAATCTCTTGCAGCAGGACATACACTAGGAACCTCCTGCCGTCAGGCACCAAGATCACACGGAAGCTTTTCACTAGCAGTTCTTCTGGGGCCACACATGTTATCTCTACCCTATATAGTCATGGATGGCCCCATACACTCCTCAGTTCCCCACCAGAGACCATCCAATGAGGACAAGCTCCCAAGGGAAACAAGAACCACCAGAAAAAACACCCGAGAAACAGTCAGAAGCAGAAGGCAGACCATCCTGGAAAGAGGCGGACAGCAGGGGATGGAAAGAGGGTGGGAAAGGGTGACCTGCTGGAGGGGATTCTCTCAAAGAGCTACCATTACAGTACGTTCTTGTGTAACTGTTCTATCTTCTTAAACCTGCCCAAGGTGAACTGGAACATATCATCCACAACATGTGCTAGGAGTCAGGTGGATCCTGGAAGGACTGCAAAGTGGTTTCCTGACTCACAGCATCACAGAACCAACAAGAGGAGAGGCCATTCTTGATTTGGTGTTCACGAATGGGGAGCATGTACAGGAAATATCGGTTAGGAAGCCCCTGGGTGGGAGTGACCATTTCAGATTGTGGTTCCAGTTGGATATGGGCAGGGAAAACATCCAGACTAAAACCAAAATCTTGAATTTTAGGAGGGTGGACTTCAGGAAGATGAGCGAAGCGCTAAGGCGCCACCTGGCAGGCATCAGAGCAGAAATGGGGGTGGACCAAAGGTAGTCCATCATTAAAGGAAGGAATAGTGGTTGCCACAGAGGAGTGTTTTAAGCTCAAGGGGAAGAACACATGGGCCAAAGCACCCAGTTCGTTCAGTTCTGGGGTTGCCCAGGCAGTAACGGAAAAGAGGTTAGCCTATAGAAAATTCAGCAAGACCAAGAGAGAGGTGGATAGGGAAAATTACATAAGGTTAGCTAGTGAGGCAAGTAAGGAAGTCTGGCAAGATAAGGCACAGAATGAGCTGCAGATAGCTGAAAGAATTAAGAGGGAGGAGGTCTTTTTTTTGCTATATAAGTTAGAAAAGGGACAAGAAGGATGGGATTGTTAGGCTTAAGAAAGGGGAGGAGTGAGTGGAGGATAATAAAGGAAAAGCAAAAAAACTAAATGAATACTTCTGTTCTGTCTTCATCACAGTGAACGGAAGAAAACATTACTTAACATAGTAATTTTGTTTCTTCCAAGGGAATCTTACTGTATTCTGACAAATGCAGTATGGTCTCACCATAGTACTGCCCTGGAGCCGAAATGGTTACTAGAACCTATGCAAATGGTGGAGTGCTAGACTCGAGCGGTTTTCAAACCACTGTTCCTGGTTGCACTTCCTGAAACCGTCAGATTCTTACGAAGCATGCAAAAGCCAACAAACTGGGCTGCTTCAGCTCACAGCAATCGGTCGGCTCTCTGCAGCCGATCAGAACCACGGACCCCAGCCCTTGCAAGCTGCTTGCCCTTTGAACAGGGCAGCTTCATTTCACAGCGATCAGCCGGCTCTCTGCCGCCGATCAGAACCACAGACCCCGGACTCCAGCCCTTGCAAGCTGCTTGCCCTTTGAACAGGGCTACTTCAGCTCACAGCAATCGGCCAGCTCTCCGCCACCGACAGAAACCACGAACCCCAGCCCTTGCAAGCTGCTTGCCCTTTTAACAGGGCTGCTTCAGCTCACAGCCATCGGCCGGCTCTCTGCCGCCGATCAGAACCACAGACCCCGGACTCCAGCCCTTGCAAGCTGCTTGCCCTTTGAACAGGGCAGCTACACCTCACAGCGACTGGCTGGCTCTCCGCCGCCGATCGGAACCATGGACCCCGGACTCCAGCCCTTGCAAGCTGATTGCCCTTTGAACAGGGCTGCTTCAGCTCAGAGCGATCGGCCGGCTCTCCGCCGCCCATCGGAACCACGGACCCCAGACTCCAGCCCTTGCAAGCTGCTTGCCCTTTGAACAGGGCTACTTCAGCTCACAGCAATCGGCCAACTCTCCACCACCGATAGAAACCACGAACCCCAGCCCTTGCAAGCTGCTTGCCCTTTTAACAGGGCTGCTTCAGCTCACAGCCATCGGCCGGCTCTCTGCTGCCGATCGGAACCACGGACCCCAGACTCCAGCCCTTGCAAGCTGCTTGTCCTTTGAACAGGGCTGCTTCATCTCACAGCGATTGGCCAGCTCTCCGCCACCAATCAGAACCACGGACCCTGGACTCCAGTCCTTGCAAAGTACGGCAGATGTGCAGCCAACTGAATCCCAGGCATGCCTCGCCCTCCTGCTCTGATTGGACAGGACCACTCCTCTCTCCTTTCCACCTGGTGCTTCAGATTTCAAACAAAAATGTTAAAGTATTGTAAGGACTGCTAGCCTCTGACACGCTGACCTTGTTCACGGAGTTAATTTTGCAAGTTATTTTAGAGTTTAAGTGTTGTGGCTCCTTTCTGCTGCTGTGCTGTCTCTCTCCCTCCCACACGGAGCCAACCCCTCTGTTTGGCACCCTTCCCTAATCTCTCCTATTATCTTGCAAATTATTTCCCCTGCCCTGCTGCCTGGCTTCCTACTTAAACTCTCTCTCTCTCTCTACCCTCAGCTGCTTGCCCTTTGAACAGGGCTGCTTCGGCTCACAGCGATCGGCCAGCTCTCCGCCGCCAACCGGAACCACGGACCCCAGCCCTTGCAAGGTACGGTATATGCACAGCCAATCAAATCCCAGGCGCCTCTCGCCCTCCTGCTCTGACTGGACAGGACCACTCCTCTCTCCTTGCCGCCTGGCGCTCCAGATTTCAAACAAAAATGTTTAAGTATTATAAGGATTGCTAGCCTCTGACACGCTGACCCTGTTCACTGAGTTAATTTTCAGCCCTCCCCTCCACCCCTGCCCCCTCCACTGAATAAAAACACTGTCTTCCCACCCACTTTTCTTTCTTCCCTTTCTATTCGTACCCCACCTGCCGCTGGCCCCGCCCTCCTATTGCTCACCCCTCCAACCCACCTTTCTCTCTCTTTCCTCATAGTTCTGCTCTTTAAGACGGCCTTCTCCTCCCGCTCTTAACAATGCCTCCTATGCCTGGCTACCTGCGCTGCTCCTCTCTCTTCTTCTGCATCCCCTTCCTCAAGCTTTTCATCGCCCCCTTCACCCCCCCACCTACTTGCCTACCCGACTGGGTACCACCAAAACCGAAACTGGCATTCCATTTCTGAACGCCATTACATGTGGTCCCACTCAGATGTGCAGCCTGGCCCCTCCCTTATCCTTCCCTCCCTATCTTGGATGCTGCCTCGGCTGCTCACGCCTTCCCCTGCTACTTTTAGTTAATCATGCCTACCTGCCAAACGTTGCTCTCTCTCTCTCTCCCATGTTTATACAACTGGCTGCTCGATACCTAACTATCACCCTCCTTCTTGCCGCTGGTGACATCCATCCCAATCCTGGCCCCTTCCCCCCACTCCCCCCCACCCCTCCCCCACCGCTCGACCCACAGGGATCCCCCTCCCACGAGGTCTGCGCCTACTACATCTAAATATTAGAAGCCTACCTCGCAAACTAGACTCCCTCCAAGTTCTCGCCGTCTTTTATGCCCCTGACATAATCATCCTCTCCGAAACATGGTTTAACAAAAACATCTCTGATACTGCTGTCGCCATCCCTGGTTACGCCATGGCTCGCCAAGACAAGGCCACCAGAGGCGGCGGAGTCTCCATCTACTTAAAATCGGAGATCCACTTCTCAACCATACTAGCTAAAACTGAACCAAATACCTACGAGATATTAACGATAAAACTGTCCCTACCTTTCATACTCCCTTCTATATCACCAGTATCTACTGGCGTCCAGGAACGCCCTCCTCTACTATCACTGTCCTCCTAACGCACACCTCCTCCCACACCCCCAGAGGTGCATCTTTTATCATGGGTGATTTAAATCAACTGGTTATCCCCAGCTCTCTCCAAAGAATGGGCCATAATAAACAGACTAAATCTCTCCCAACTTATTAATGAGCCCACCCGCCTAAACCCTAAAACTGGCAACCACTCTCTATTGGACTGGGCTTTGACCTACCACCCTCACCAGATGATCAAATCTGGCCTCCTTCCTGACTCCCTGAGTGACCACCACCTCACTTATCTCGTCCGGAAAATTCACCGCCCCAAATCAGCCCCAAATTTCTTGGTCCAACGCTCATACAAGTCTCTTGACATTATTCCCCTTCTAAATGACCTCGAACAAGCCAACTGGGTGACATCTTCATCCACCCTCTCAATCGATGCTGCCCTCCTACACTTCAAAAATACCTCTCTGTGTCTGGGATAAACCGCCGATCACGTGCTCACTAGGGTCGTGGCAACACTTCCCTGGATCACCCGAGTCCTTGTGTGCCTTAGCGCCCGTGACACAGCTTTGGGGTGCCCATAAGTCCTCCAAATGCCCACAGGACTTCACGAACTATCAGATGCTCAGAAACAAGTGTACCAGAGCAACCCGGCTGGCCAAAGTCAAATACTTTAACTCCACTCTCCAAACTAATCTAAATAATCCTTCCAAGTTTTGGAAGGTTATCCACTCCCCACCCCCAACCACCACCAACCTTTCCCCACTACTAAACATAAATAACACTCTCTTCTTGGAACCTAGTGCTGTCGCAGCTGATTTCAACTCGTATTTCTCCACCTGCGCCTCCTCTCGGCTCTGCCCACTCCTGGTCCTTCCGGATGCAGTGTGGGTCGAAAAAAATCAGAATGGGTCCCGCACCTTCTCTTTCAATTACATCTTGGCTACCAAAACCCTTTCTGCCTTGCTTGCACTCAACCCTTCTAAAAGCAAATCCCCTGATGATCTGGACCCTAAGCTCCTCCACCTCGCAGCCCCTGCCATTGCTGCCCCACTGGCCTCCTTACTTAACCTGTCTTTTGCTATGGCTACAGTCCCCCAGGCCTGGAATCATGCCATAGTCATCCCCCTGCCTAAAGGTGCCCCCCCCCACCACACCCTCAAACTACCGTCCCATCTCCCTCCTTCCTACACTTGCAAAATTACAAGAATACTTAGTGCTCTTACAGCTTACCACCTTTCTATCTGACTCCAGCTTCTACACCGACTTCCAGTCCGGATTCAGAAAAGGACACTCCACTGCCACCTCCCTGACTAGGCTCACTGGCGCTATTTACACCAGTATGAACAACGGTCAGATCACCACTGCTATTTCTGTCAACTTAGCCAAAGCATTCGATACCGTCTTGCGCAACCTACTCCTCTCCAGCCTTGCTGAAGCAGGTATCTCTGCTCCCACCACCAACTGGTTCTGCTCTTACCTCTCGGGTAGAACCCAACCCATACGTATCTCTGATGCCATCTCAGCCCCCTTACCCATCACTACTGGCATCCCCCAAGGCTCTGTGCTAGGACCATCACTCTTCTCGATCCTTTTAAATGACCTGCCTCTAGCCTGCCACTCATCTGCCATACATATGTATGCAGATGACACTGTCCTTTTCTTCTCAGGCACCATCACTGAAGCAGTTGCCTCCACCCTCCAAGCTGATTTCGACAACATTCAGTGCAGATTCTACTCCCATCAGCTTTCCCTACACAGTAAAAAAAAAAAACCTGTCTCAATGACTTTCGGCACGCAACAACGCCTGTCCAGACTCCCATCCCTCCCCTCCTTCCAAACCCTTGAAGGGCAAGTACTCAATGATGTCCCCTCATTCCAGTACCTCGGGGTCTGGCTCTTGACCATCACCTCATCTTTAATGTTCATACTGAACGCTACTATAAAAAAAAAACTGCGACACATGTTAGGAACTCTGCATAGAAACCGCCGCAGCCTCCCATTAACTGTATGCCGTGAGTGAGTCCTGAAGATGATTCTCCCCTCCTTTGACTACTGCAATATAATCTATGGCTCGGCCCCTACAACCTCCCTATCCAAGCTTGACACCCTGTTCAATGCCTTCCGCCGCTTTGCGCTCAGTGCCCCCACCCACCCCCTCGCACTCATCACTGCAAGCTATACCATGCCCTGGCCTTACCATCCCTTGTAAACAGACGCCTCATCCACTGCACAAAATTCACCTCTAAGCTCTGGCTAGGCTCCCTCCCTACCTCTCCTCCTTGCTACCCCCCCCCCCCTCAGATCCACCGACTCCCGCATACTGGCTATCCCCAGGCAGACGTCCACTGCTGGCCAAACTGCCTTCTCCCATTGCTTTACAAAACTCTGGAATGAGCTTCCCCCTCAAATCAGACACTCCTCCTCCGCCCTCACAAACCACTTTATGGTAAACTGCACCTGCTCAAACCCCTGATTCAGCCCTCCTCCCCTCCGAAGCTGCAAAACCACCCTAAAATACCACAAGACATACATTCCTAGCTGTGTCATATGCTCTTGCTATCTAGACACTTATTTTTCCTCTATTATTGTTCTATTTACTGTAATCTGTGCTATAATGATTATTGTCTTTGCATGTACTGACGTAATTGTGAGGCCGCAAGTGGGACAGTTTTCAAATTGTCACTGCATCACTGTCACTGTCTAATTGTGTATCTGGTAATCCTCCGTTCCCCCCTACCCCCAGGTCGCACCGGGAGACGTGCATCATCTTGCTCACTGTGCCTTTCCTGGTAAAACAATTTCAATAAACAAATAATAAAATAGATAATCTAATCTTAAGGTTCAAAACATAGAAACAGAGAATTTGTCGGCAGATAAGGACCGCTTGGCCCACCCAGTCTGCCCATTTCCCTACCTAATGGATAAGCTGCAGATCCTAGTTAACCAGCAGCCTACTTCTTCCTACCCCAACCCCCTAGAATTGCCTTATGACTATCCCATGCATGCTTGAATTCCACCACTGATTTTGACTCCACAACCTCCTCCGGAAGGCCGTTCCATGCATCCACAACCCTCTCTGTGAAAAAATACTTCCTAAAATTACCTCTGAGCCGCCCCCCGCCCCAATCTTCAAATTGTGCCCTCTTGTTCTTGCACACCTCTTTTTTTGAAAGATGCTACCCTCTTGGACTTTGTTGATGCCCTTGAGGTACTTGAAAGTTTCTATCATGTCCCCCCTCTCCCTCCTTTCCTCGAGGCTAAGGTGGCTGTATGAGCTGTGCGATACATATACATGGGAGTGGGAGTTCTATGTGGAGGGTGCAAATGTAGCAACCCTTTAAAGAATTTTCTGAACACTGGATTTGAGGCCATAGATACTGCCTTGCCTGCTGACAAGTAAGCTGAAACAGCTGCCAAATGCACTTTCAGGGTGGATGGTCTCAGACCAAGGGAATGAAGGTGGGTCAAATAACCCAGGACAACAGGCAAACCCGCCTGGGTATGGTCCAGGCTCCTGTTCTGGCACTAGACACAATCTTTTCCACTTGGACATGTAGGTCTTCCTAGTGAAGGGCTTTCTAGAAACCCTAAGGACCACCACAACCCCTTCCGAGAGGTGCAGGTTGGCACACTCTAGGTCCTCTAGAGCCAGGCCTTGAGCCTGAGAGACCGAAGGTCGGGGTACAGGATCCTGCCCTGAGAGGAATGTGGAGGCTGATTGGTTTGGCAACTGACTGGCCCAATCTGGCGCAATGAGGATCACTGTAGCCGGCTGGGATCTGAGCCTGTTCAGGACCCTCACTAGCAAAGGGAATGGGGGGAAGGTGAACAGGAACTTCCCTGTCCAATCGAGGATGAGTGCATCCAGTGGGACCGAGTCCCTCACTGGGGGCCTGCAGCAAAATTGGGTAAGCTGGTAGTTGTCTGGGGCTGCGAAGAGGTCCATCTCTGGAGTGCCCACCTTTTGAACACTACCTGCAATTCCTGCCTGTTCAGTGACCACTCATGATGGTTCTGATTTATCCTGCTCAGTGCATCTGCCAGCACATTGTCCCTTCCTGGCAGGTGGACTGCTGACAAGACAATTCCCAGGGAATAAGCCAGACTCCGTATTTTCATGGCTTCTGTGCACAGGGGTGTTGACCTTGTGCCTCCCTGTTTGTTGATGTTGGTTGATGTAGTACATTGTGGTTGTGTTGTCTGTCCTGGCCTGTACCACCCTTCCCTGCAGCATGCTGGCAAATGCCTGAAGTGCTAGAAGACTGCTCTGAGCTCCAGCATGCTGATGTGAAGTAATGACCCTTGTTTGAGCCATGTGTCAGGAGCAGTGTGCTCCTCCAAGTGTGCCCCCCATCCCAGTAGGGAAGCATCTGTGGTTAGCACTAAGGAGGGTTGTTCCTGTAGGAATGGCACTCCCTGCCTGAGGCTGTCCATGTCCAACCACCACTGAAGTGCTTGCAGGAGCGTTTGTGTGACTGGGACCAACTCTGATAATGAATCTCTTTTCTCATGCCAGTAAGGTCTGAGATGATTTTATTTATTTGAACATCTCATCTGAAACCTTGCCCCGACACCGCAGCTGCTGAAGCGGCCATATGGCCGAACAACTGCAGGAAATGCCTTGCTGGCCTTAGGCTCTGGAACTTGAAGGTGCTTGCCAGCTGTACCAGATCGTCTGCCCGTGTCTGAGGAAGAAAAGTCTTTTCTCTCACTGAATCCAGCTCGGCTCCTAAGAATTCCAGGAACTGTACTGGCTGCAGCACTGACTTTGTCAGTTTGACTGTAGTAGTTCCTGTGTAAGCGCCAGAGACTCCCTTACCTGCTGAGGGGATTGCCCTACAATTAGCCAGTCGTGCAGATAAGGGAAGACTACCACTCCTTGTCTCCTGAGGTGTGCCACAACCACAGCCACGCATTTTGTGAACACCTTTGAAGCAGAAGTAAGGTCCCAAAGGCATTGCCTTGAACTGGTAGTGGCCTGATAGCAGTCTGAATCTGAGGAATTTTTTGTGGGACTGCCTTATGGGGATGTGGAAATATGCATCCTTTAAGTCTAGGGATGCCAACCAATCCCTTTGTCTTACGGTCGGAAGGATCGTTGTCATGGTCACCATCTTGAACTTGGGCTTTACCAGATGCCTGTTTAGGTACCACTCCCCAGTTTTCTTTACAGTGAGGAAGTACCTTGAGTAGAGTCCTTTCCCCCTCTGTGCCAGAGGGACTAGTTCTATTGTTCCTAAGGATACGATATTTAAAACTTCCCCTTCCAGCAACACAGTTTCTGATGGGGATGACGGTCTGAAGACCCTTGCTCTCAGCTTTGGTCTGAGCGTGAAGCTGAAAGTCTGGCTTTGGCCCACTACCTTCCAGGACCCATCTGTCTATGGTGATGGGTTTGCCATTCCTGGAGGTAGTGGGCCAGCCTGCCCCCTACTGGGGTAGAGGGAGGCGACCCGAGCAGACACCTCAGGAAGCCTGCTTGGGTTGGGATGCTGTCAGTGCTGAGGCTAGTTCGGCTACCACCTCTTCTGCCCCTGCCCCTGAAGTAACCTCTCTGCAGCTGATATTGGGAGTAAGCATGAGGGTGAAGAATGGCCTATACTGACCCCACCTCTACCTCCCCTGGCTTGTTGCTTTTGGGGAGTAGATGCCTTCTCTTTAGCAGCAGCACTCTTATAAGCTGTCTTATATTCATCCACCTTTTTCATGTAAGCCTCCGTCTGTTCCCCAAACAGAGAGGTAGGCTCACATAGAAAGTCCAAAGCCTTGGAATGTGCGTCTTGGGTCAGGTTAGTAGTCCTGAGCCAAGCGAACCTCCTGAGTGACACAGAAGTAGTCATTTGTCTGGCTGCAGTGGAACTGTTGGCCACAGCCATCCTAAACTGGGCCTTTGAAGCCTCTATGCCCCTCTTTGCAGCTTCCTCCAGATCAGCTGCCATAGGGGTGGGACAGATTTTGTACTTTCCATCACAGTGTTCCACAATGTTCTCTGATATCTGGCAACATAGACCATGTATGAGGCCTGCCTGATTATCAGAGAGGATCCCAAATATGCCTTTTATGCAACGGAATCCATCCTCCTTGAATCCTTGTCTGGCGGGTGAAATGCCAGGGGGATGCCTGCCTTATCAAAGGCAGCAGCCTGCACCACTCCTTCATTGCTAGGGTGCCCAGAAAGGAACTCTGCTCTACCCCTTAGACACCCAATACTTCTTATCCACCTCTCTGTCAACCGGTGGCACAGAAGTGAGGGGTTTGCAGGACCTTGTTAACCTTTTTCAGGGATTTATGGATGGGTAGTGAATGAAAATTACATACCTATCGTAATTCTTGATCTTCTTGGACGAAGTCTCCACCACTCATTCACACTAATGGGACTACACCGGAGGCGCTAGGACCCAGCGGGAGCCAAGAATCTTCAGGAGGGCCGGCGCCTAGGTAGGGCCACAAGGAACTGGCACCACTAGCTCAGCTCAAACTGTATAGGCTACCTCGGCGCCGACCCTCCAACTGCCTCAGTACCTTTTTTACTGAGAAAGTGCAGCGTAAACTAACCTAGTGAAACTAATCTATGTCGGACATAAGATAGTCCGAATGACCTGTGTAAGAAAGGTCAACTCAACAGAGTCTTTGCAGTCCAACAACTAGGGGGTGAAGACCAAAAACAGGATAAGTGAGCTTGGGGGATGGAGGGTGGGTGTGTGAATGAGTGGTGGAGACTTCGTCCAAGAAGATCAAAAATGATGGTAGGTACATAATTTCCATATCTTCCTGGACATAAGGTCTCCACCACTCATTCACACTAGTGGAAGAGTACTGAGCTAAAATAATCCCCCCAAGACAGGCAGCAGGAGAGAGGAGCTCACTTAGGACAAAAGTCCATTAAGGATTGTCCTCCCAAAGAACTGATGCTGCCTGGCACGGACATCCAAAGCATAGCGTTTTTCGAAAGTGTGTATAGAGCTCCCAGTGGCCGCACTGCAGATGTCTGAGATGGGCACATTCCGGATTTCTACCAGAGATGCCGCAACTGCTATATGTAGAATGTGTGTACACTCTGCCTTCCAGCTTAACCTGTGCCATGGAGTAGCACTGGCGAAGGCATGTCACTAGCCATGCTGAAATGTATCTGATAGCAACAGGCTGATCCAGACGGGCCATGCTGAAGGAGACAAATAGTTGTTTTAATGTGCAGATTTCTTTAGTTCTGTCTAAATAGAATGGCAAAGCTCTTTCACATCCAGAGAATGCAGGGTACGCTCCCCCTCATTCTGGAAGCTTGCGAAGTAGGTTGAAAGGACCAAGGGCCGATTCAGATGGAATTCTGACGCAACCTTGGGGAGAAACTTATGGTGGGTCCTAAGAACCACCTTGACCTTGTGAAATACAGTATACGGGGGGGTCTGTGACCAACGCATGTATTTCAGACACTCTGCGAGCAGAGGTAATGGCTACAAGGAAGGCGGTCTTCCAAGTCAGAAACTTCAGCTCACAAGCAGCTAGGGGCTCGAAAGGTTTACGGGCGAGCATGTCTAGCACAAGAATTATGTCCCAGGCGGCTACCGGTCGTCTGACCGGTGGCCTAGTATGCAGTATGCCCTTAAGACACCTCTTGACTACAGGTAGCTGAGCCACAGACACGGAATGTATGGGCTCGTGGTATGCTGAGATCACACAAAGGTGAACTTTCACGGTTGAGTACTGCATGCCTGTGTTCGAGAGATCTTGAAGATACTCTAAGACTTTGTGTGGTGGGCAGGAAAAAGATTGCAGGAGGATTTTGCGCACCAGATGGAGAACCGCTTCCACTTAGTCGGGTAAGTTTTTCAAGTAGCAGGCTTGCATGCAGCTAACAGATTATCTGAGACCCTACATGAAATGCTGAACCTGTTTACCTCCATCTCTTCAGGAGCCAGGCATGCAGGTCAAGGGACTTCAGGTTGGGATGCAACACAGGGCCCTGGGTCAGCAGGTTCATATGAAGTGGAAGCGGTCTCGGAGGAGTTTGTGACAATCTGTTGATTAATGCAAACCAGATTTGACAAGAACAGAAATGGGGCAATGAGGATCATTCTGCCCCCCCTGTGCCTCCAGTCTGAGCAGCACCCTCTGAACTAGGGGAAGTGGAGGAAATGCGTACAGAAAGCATCTTGTCCGACTTTCAGTGACGACACCAAATGGTTAGCAGCTAAGCTCCGTCACGACCCCTCACTACATAATAGTATTTAAATCTTTTCAAGCACCCTAGAAAAGAAAACTCCTGCCTCCCGGTACAGTTGTGATGGCAGGGAAGCCTCCACGTCAACAACCAGGCAAATCAGGAAGTAAGGCATGCGCCAAGCTAAAACAACTTCGGCTGAGCAACAGGATGGAAGGTTTCACGGCCTTTGCTCCTCGTGGCCGGTCCCCCTCGGAGTCTTCACCAGACTGCGACATCGACGAGTCGAACATGCCGGCGGTAAACTGCAAATTGCAGCGCATTCTCACTACCATCAACAAGATCAACTCAGCAGTAGCAGACCTACGGCAAGATTTTCAGTCACTTGATCAGAATGTGTCTGCAAACGAGATGAAAGTGACTGAATTGTCAGAGGCTAATGATGCGCACAAACGCCTTATCCTGCTGCTACTGCAATAAGACAGGCAAAGTTAGAGGACTTGGAAAACAGGGCACGCCGCAATAATTTTCAGATTCACGGCATGCCCAAAGGATCAGAAAAGGGCTTTGCCAGTCCTGTAGACTTCATCCACCATTTGCTTCGGACTACCCTATCGATACCTCCAGACCTGAATTTAGATCTCGACAGAGCACATGGATCCCGGGCCCTAGTCCAAAGGACCCCAACACCAGACCACGACCATGGGATTATCAGGATGGTCTATCACCAGAGTAAGAACTGGCTGCCGAGGGAAGCATGGCGTTAGCGAGATCTAAAATATCACAACACGGCCATAGTCTTTGATCAAGATTTCTCTACCATTTTGCATACCGAACAGCAGCAAGTGAGAGCCGTCATCAAGGAATTAAAGACCAAACAAAACGTGACGGCACACCTGCAGTACCCTGCCAAACTTCGCATATTTTTGGATTCAGGACCGAAGACTTTCTCTCCTCTACCTGAAGCTGCTTCAGTGCTATCAGAGATGGGCACAGAGGTACCAAATCTGAAACTGCAACAACTAGAGCATAAGCTAGTCTCTACAGCGTCGGGGGTGGCAGGCAAAGGGCACAGCTGATGGAGGGAACTGCCAAGATCTATTGCAGGACATGCTACTGCGGACATTACTAAGCTGCTTTCCTGCGCAGAGAAGAGGAGTAACCGCAATCATGGAGATGCGCAAACAAAATCTCCCAAGCGCTGAGGTACTGTGGGGGTTTTATAACCTAAATGAGAGTTTTTCATTCTCTTATCGCATTCCGACTCTCTTTGGCAGTGCGGGTCTGAACAAATATAAACCATATATGGACTTGCTGAAATTGCAGTTACTTAAGAACTTACCGTAACAGTAGATCTTCGAGAGAGGCTCCTGCAGCAGGTCTTCACATATAGGACTGTGTCCCTGGCCTCAGGCTCAACAGCAAACTTGTAGATGGCAAAATCATCAAGTGAGGACTGCCCCCAACGTCCAGGCGACATGACGTCAGCCCGACTATAAAAGGCGGTCAAGCGCCCGCCCTCCAGTTCTTTTCCACCGGAGACCTAGAAAAAGGTAAGTAGAAAAAAAAATAGGAGTGAAGACTCCTAGAACCCTGCTTCCTCTCTAGACCCAAGGGCTAGGCAGGATGACAATTAAGGAAACGTTCCAGGAGCAGGGGGGAAGGTGGGTGGGAAACTAAACCTACTGCAGGAACCTCTCTCGAAGATCTGTTACAGTAAGTTCTTATGTAACTGCAATATCTTACTTCGAGAGGGTTCATGCAGTAGGTCTTCACATATAGGACTGAATACCAAGCAGTCCCAAAAGAAATAATACGGAGGTATATCCGGGAGGAGGAGAACTTGCCAACTGCAAGTTACGACAGGAGGCTTTGCAGAACCGCAAGCCCAAAGCCAGTTCTGCGTCTAGAGGCGATGTCTAGACTGTAATGCTTAGTGAAGGCGTGGACAGACTTCCACGTAGCCACTGCACAGATCTCTGCAGTGGACACATTCCTAAATAATGCAGAAGCAGCAGCAACACTCCTAGTGGAGTGACCCTTAACCGCCCCAGGAAGGGATTTCCCGTATTTTTGGTAAGTGAAGTGGATGCAGTTAGCCAACCACCTAGAGAGGATCTGTTTGGAACTTACCTTGCCCTGGCACTGGGGAGCAAAAGCCACAAAGAGCTGATTCGTTCTGTGGACCTCTTTTGTCCGGTTTGTGTAATACCTCAAGATCCTGTGCACATCAAGAATGTGCAGGAGGTATTCCCCCGTTAGAATGCTGTGGATAATAGACCGGCAGTTCGACACTCTGGTTGAGAGTTGTTTCTGAGACTACCTTTGGAAGAAAGAGAGTTTGTCCGAAGGACTACTCTGTCCCTATGGAAAATCAAATAGGATTCCTTACAGATAAACGCCTGAAGTTCTGATACCCTTCTGGCAGAAGTTACTGCAACTAAAAACATTGTCTTCCAGGAAAGCAAGCGCAAGTCACAGCTAGAGGCTTGTTCAAAAGGAGGCAAAGTCAGCTTTTCTAACATAAAATTCAGGTCCCTGAAAGGACAGGGATTCCGGATCGGAGGTTTCAAGTGAAGGATGCCTTTCAAAAAGGTTTTGGCGACCTTCAGTCGAGCCAAAGGTTTGTCCTCAACCAGGAGGTGATAGGCCGACACTGCAGAGAGATGGACCTTAATAGAATAGCAGCTAAGGCCCATCTCTGATAAATGTGTGAGGTGCTCTAATACCTGGGCAGCCGAACAAGAAAAGGGATCCCAGCTTCTGACTAGGGCCCAGATCGAGAATCTTTTTCACTTCATAGCATAGGTGGATCTGGTAGATGGTTTTCTGGCTTCCACCAGGATATGGGCAACCTGTGTAGAAACACCATAGCGGGAGGCTGCTATGTCCGCAGGTGCCACGCATGATGGTGAAGAGACTAAAGGCTCGGGTGCACCAAGGTGCCCTGCGCCCGAGTCAGAAGGTCATAGGTCATGGGATAATGGCAGGGGAACCGGAGGTTCTAGCGCCAGATGCTGTAAGAGAGGGAACCAAATCTGGCGTTGCCAGAGAGAAGCAATCAGAATTAAATGTGCTCCTTCCTCCTGAAATTTCACCAGAACCTTCTGAATGAGAGGAAAGGGAGAAAAAGCATAAAGAAACCTTGTCCAAGAGAGAGAGAGTGCATCTCGCCAAAAAGCACCATGCCTGTGAACGAGCAAGCAAAAGTTGGGTAGTTTTGCGTTGAATGGGGAGGCAAACAGATCCATCTCTGGCCTACCCCATCAAAGAAAGATCTTCAACCACCTCTAGCTTTAATTCCCACTCGTGAACCCTGGCTACTGATCGACTGAGACTGTCCGCCAGGACCTTGCTTACGCCTGGAACGTGGACTGCTGTCAAGAAAAGGCTTGGCTGAATCACCCAGTACCAAACCCTCACTGCTTCTCTGCAGAGGGGGTACGAGCGAGTTCCTCCCTGTTTGTTGATGTACCAGACTGTGGACATGTCAGTTTGGATAAGAACTGATCCCAGTAAGAGGAGGGACTGGAATGCCTAGAGGGCGTACAGAACTGCTCTGGTCTCCAGAAAGTTGATATGGAGCAGAAGCTCCTGGTCAGACCAAGACCCGTGTGTCTTGTGAACCCCCAGTTGGGCTCCCCAGCCCAGGTCTGAGGTGTCCGTGGTAAGGATCTGGGCTGAGGTAGGGGAATGGAAAGGGGCTCACTGAAACAGACTGGAAAGATCTTGCTACCAGCGAAGATCTCCCTGTAGGCTGTTGGAGATCATGACCTTCTGGTTCATGTCGTCCGTCCTCTGATCCCATTGGACTCGAAGAGACCACTAGGTGACCCTCATGTGAAGTCTGGCCAAGGGGACTGTGGGAATGGCCGCTGGCATCTGTCCCAAGAGACGAAGCACAGCATGTGCTGGGATCCACCAAGCCTGGGCCACGAGAGTGGCTTGAGAAACTAGGGTCTTAGCTCGATCCGATGGCAGAAAAGCCTTGCTCTGAACTGTGTCTAGTACTGCTCCAATGAATTGGAGCCGTTGAGATGGTACTAGCTGGGACTTGGGCAAACTGACCTGATACCCAGAAGAGCAAACGAACTCAGAATGAAAGAAAGACTCTTTCAGGCTGTTTGAAGAGGGTGCTGCGAGGAGCCAGTCGTCCAGGTACGGGAACATGTAAATGCCCTGGAGGCAAAGGAAAGCCGCAACCACCGCTAAACACTTGGTGAACACCCGGGGGGCTGAGGAAAGGCCAAAGGGGAGTGCTCGGAACTAAAAACGGTTCTCCTGAAAAGTAAAACGGAGGAAGCGGTGGTGGGCCGAGAGAATAGGGATATGCAGGTAGGCATCCTGCATGTCCAGGGAGCACAGCCAATAATTTGTTTGGAGCAGGGTCAGCATGCGAAACTTCTTGTACTCAACGAAGAGGTTGAGCATGCTGAGGTCCACGATCGGTCTCAGATCGCCAGTCTTCTTTGGAACTAGGAAGAAGTGGGAATAAAATCCCCTTCCTACCTGGTTTTGAGGGACGGGTTCTATGGCCGCTTTTGACAGGAGAACCTGAACTTCCTGGAAGACTATAGGAATCTGATCCCCTGGATAAAAAGACCATTCCGGAGGATGAGGGGCAGGGATCTCGGAAAACTAACGAGCGACCTCGCTGGATGAGTTGTAACACCCATGATTCTGCAGTGACAAACCTCCACCTCTCCAGGTGGAGGCCAAAACTCCCTCCCACCGATTCCTCCATGACTGCTGGAGGTAGCGGAAGATGGGGAAAGGAGTCAGGACGCCGAGGGGAGCTTTTGCCCCGGAGACCAGCTTAGGGAACTTGGCCTGGGGGGGTTTGGGCTCCTGAACCAGGAGCTCGTCGCTTGCCCTGATGTTTACCCTGGTTTTTATTCCATCTCCTTTGGTGACAAAAAGGCTGCTTCTTCTGCCCCATCTCGTATATTGAGCGTATGTCCCGAAGGGAGCGTCTGCTCTCTTGCAGCCAGGTAATTATATCTTTGGCGTCGCCGCGGAAAAAGATGGAACCCCTAAAAGGAAAGTCCAGAATGGTGGACTGGATGTCTTGTGCCAAACCTGCAATCCTATGCCAGGAAAGGCAACCAATACAGATCCCCATGGCTGCCGCCCTAAGTCTGAGTCCATATCGGAAGGCTCAGAAACACTGGGGATGAACAAGTCTGCCCCAGATGAGCCTACAGGTAGAGCACCCGCTGCTTGGCCGGAGGGTATCTGTAGGGGAGAGGTTCTAGGAAGAAGGATGTCTCCCACAGATTGTCTGAGCTCCGTGGTTAGTTGGGTCCTGGCATCCTGCCACCATGTAGGGATCGTTTCCCTATCTGGCACTGGAGGTGGACGAGGAGAAGGTTGGTAGCCCGGGTATTGCCAAGAAGGGTATTGAAAGCTTGGCAATCCAGGAGAATACCCATACGGGTTATAACCAGGGTATTCCGGCATCGGATATCCTGGCATCAGAGGCACATGGGCTGGCATCGGGTACTGAGGAGCAGATGGCGGGCCGCCCAGCTTCAGTGCCTGGGGGTCTGGCTGTGGAAGACCACCAGGGAGTTCGACTGGGCCTACCGGGAAAGGTGCCATAGGGCCACTGGGTGGCATGGGATCCGGGAGGGCCCCCGAAGGAGGGAGCTCCATAACAGGATCCGTAGCCAGCATCGGACTCTTGTCCGGAGGCGGCAGCAGACCTGGCCTCGGTAAAGGCTACCCCCAGCTGTCTGCTCACTTCAGCAGGAGGGGGAGAAGGTGCCCGGCCCAAAGAGGCAGATAGGGTACCTGAAGGAGTACTCAAAGTTTTTGGAGCAGACCTCCCACGTGACGACGGACTCCTGTCCCGGCGCTTTTCCTTGTCCTTTTTTCTGGGGCTGGTGACAATGACCTTTCCCTCAATTCCTGGAGCTCCTTTTCCATCGTCGCCAACCGCCAGGTAAGGAGGTGGGCCTCGAGGGTCTGCTTGCGCCTGGTCCTGGTGGCTTGATTGAAGGCCTGGCAGATTACACACTCATCCGAGTTGTGCTTGGGGCCTAAGCACAAGAGGCAGCGGGAATGGTCGTCCCCGTGTGGGATTTGGGCTCCGCACTTCAAGCACCACTTCTTTATACAAGTCGACATACAGTCAGTCGAATAATTGAGGAAAAAACTTAAGATATGAAGAAAAAAAAACTTTGACGCACGGGCGTTAGATCACTGTACTATCTCGTGAGCCAAACGAACTGAGGCGACAGCGGGAAAGAACTGGAGGGCGGGCGTGGGACTGTCCCCTTTTATAGTCGGGCTAACATCACGTCGCCAGACGTCAGGGGAGGTCCCTGCTGACTGCTATCTACAAGTTTGCCGCTGGAACCGAACGCCAGGGGGTGCAGTCCTATATGTGAAGTCCTACTGTAGAAACCCTCTTGAAGTAAGATCTTTTATTCCCATGCATGTAATCTGGTTATAATTGAAGGGGGCAATAAGCTGGAGGGAATGAAAGCAGACCTGCCAATTTAGGGCAGAAAGATGGCGGATTTACAGCCATGGTTACATATAATGGGCTATTTTCAGAAATAAAAAAGGGGGGATCAAAATGGCTATTAACTTTGGTGTTAGCTGGATCATTGGGATGAGCACTGTTCAGCCGGGGGTGGGGCAATGGAACCATGGAGACATTACACAGGGCGACTTGCTATTATTATTTGGTTGGGGGGGCGCGGAGGGCAGAAAGGGTGGTGGGGTTATTAGATCTGTGAACCAATTCAGGTGACGGAAGGTTTAGGGGCCACAAACCTCTGCAGACTGTGGAGGGGTAAGTGCCCATGGCCATAGTAGGAATTTTCCACACTAGGCCATTTATCTAATCACATCAGTGATTCGCAACACACAGCAATGTGTTGTCGTTTACTGCTTAATTTTTTTTATGCCTTGGAAGTGTTTGCTATGACCTAGTTGATGTTTTTCAGTTATTGTTCCTGACTAGTTGCACAGTTCGTGCCTCTTTGTACATAGTTCATATTCTTGCTGTTAAGGCAACTCGGGTACATAGGTCACGGCTGTGGATCTGTGGGCTTGTGAGGATAAGGGACAAGAGGGAGGGAAGGGTGCCAAGAGGCGATGATTTCAAGAAGGAAACAAAAAGTCTATTAGGATATGGTCAGACGATCCACCTCAGATGGGCTGATGGCTAGTCTTAACATTATCTCATATAATGTCAAAGGGGTTAATTTACCAATCAAGCACACGAGATTGCTAAATGAGCTGAAGGCACTTAAAAGCGATGTGACTTACCTTCAGGAGACACACCTCTCAGAGAGGAACATGTGAAGCCTACATGAAACATAGGTGGGCCGAGTCCAGCTGCCCCGCATCCTAGTTCCAAAAAAGCAGGGGTTGCCAGTCTTGTAAAGAGGAATAGTCCACTAATAATAAAAGATTTGGAACAAGGTATGCAGGGGGAATATGTGACGGTTACAGGGGACCTAAATGTAAGGATGATGCACTTAGTGAACATTTATGCACCTAACACAGGAATAGATAAGTTCCTGGTGGAGCTCTTTGCCAGGCTGGCAGCCCTGCCGCAAGGCCAGTTCATTATTGGGGGAAGACTTCAATATTGCCCCCTCTAACCATATGGATAGATCCGCAGGTCTGTCGGTTACTAACCGAGCAGTAGCTCAACAACTTAACATTCTCATAACAAAGATGGGGTTAACTGATATTTGGAGATCCCTGCACAAAACTGAAAGATTATACAGTACATTTTATTCTGCAGCTCAAAAAACATACTTTAGAATAGACTTGTTTTTTACGCATCAGACAGATCTGCACTATATTGGCCAAGCGAAGATTCACCCTATCACATTGTCAGATCATGGACCAATATCCCACAGACTAGATTATGAGCAAGACAGGGGAATTAAAATGTGGAGGTTTAACATGTCTCTACTTGATAAAAACTTTGTAGGACAGTTAACCAAAGCAGCAGAATATCTGGCCATAGACTCCCAATGCAAGACTGTTCTCCACTGATATGGTGGGATGCACTCAAGGCGGTCCTGAGAGGGCAAGCCATCAACTATGCCTCAGCCCAAAAGAACTTAACCTTGCGTAAAACCACGCAATTGCATACTCGGATTAAGGAATTAGAAGACCAACAAATTAACACCTGGAAGAGAGAAGCTTAGGAGGACATTAAATAAAGTAAGAACGGAACTAGCAAAGCTGGAGGAGAAGAAGGCAGAGGGAGCCCCGAGATTTGCGAGCTATAAATATAAAGAGGCAGGTGGGAAGGCAGCTTGGCTCTTGGCCTTCCACGCAGGAAAGGTTCTAGCTGAAAGAATGATTCAGAATATAGTAGATGAGAAGGGTAAGATGTGGGTATTACCAAAAGAGATAGCAGCTCAGTTTAATAATTTTTATCAACGTCTTTATGCAGAGAATAAAACAGAGGAGCGGGTTTGCTTGGGCACTGAGACCTTTTTGAACTCTCTCCCTAAATTATCACAGGAAGCTATAGAGCTATTATCAGCCCCTATAATTTGCCAAGAAATAACACAAACTATCGTGTCACTCCCAATGGGCAAATCCTCTGGCCCTGATGGACTGGGGGGGGGATTTTATAAAAAAAAATTGAGAAAACGGTCACACCCTAGTTACAGAAGGTTTTCAACACTTGTCTGAATGAAGAGCGCTTGCCATCATCTTGGGAGGATGCTGTGATAACAGTTATTCCTAAACCTGAGAAACCAGGAAAGTCTTGTGCAGACTTCCAACCAATTTCACTTCTTAACCAAGTTTTTAAAATTCTTACCAAGATTTTGGCATCACGTCTTCAAAAACATATAGAGAAATTGGTGCACCTAATCAGACAGGCTTCATCCCCCACCAACATATGTCCGACATTATTTGGTTGCTGTTAAATATAATGGTACATAATGCATGGGCTTCCCTCTCTCATTGTGGCCCCCTTCCTCGATGCAAAAAAAGGCCTTTAATCACCTTAATTGGACATGTATGAAAATGGTTATGGAACGTATGGGGATTGGAGGGAACTTTCTGAAATGGGTATCCTTTTGCTATCAACATCCCACGGCAAGGGTTAAAATTAATGGAACCATGTCTGATGGATTCAGAATCTGAAAGGGACAGAGGCAAGGGTGCCCCTTATCGCCTCTATCTGCTTTAAGTATGGAGCCCTTGGCACAGGCAATATGGGAAGATCCCAAAATAATGGGTATTACAAATAATCAACAGATGTACAAGGTATCGTTATATGCAGATAACACTGATTTATCTGGAGAACCCTGCATTATCCTTCCACCCACCCTAAGCCTCTTGGAGGATTTCGGTAAAATATTGGGATTTAAAATGAATTTAAGCGAGTCAGAAATATTAACACTTACTCCGGCTTCCTCAACCAATATTATGAAATCAATCCCCTTTAAATGGGTAGGGGATAAATTCAGATACTTGGGGATCCATGTCCCCAGGGATCTGTTCAAGCTATATCAACATAATTTTAATCTCCTGAAACAGGAGGTGTTCCAGGATTTAAACATATGGCGTAATATCCCCATTACATTTCCAAATAGAACTGAAGCAGTTAAAATGAACATTTTACCAAGGTATTTGCTCCTTTTCTCGACCCTCCCAATCCCATTCACTAAAACAAACTGGAAAGAACTTAGGAAAAAGCTTTCTTCCTTTACCTGGGCCGGAAAACGTCCGTAGAAGAAATGGGACTTAACAGAACCGAAAGAGAAGGGAGGTTTGAGGGTACCAAACTTTTAAAACTACTATTTAGCGGCCCAGATGGTGGCCATTCTCAAATTTATCTCACCAGGTTTGCGGGGTAGTTGGTATTATATCTAAGAGAGTACCATTCAGGCTACACCCCTGAATATCTTACTCTGGATGATCTTACCCACAGACCTAAAAGATATTCAGAACAAATGGACCAAAGAGACCCTAAAAGCCTGGCTGGAAGCCAGACAATGGTGGGAAATTCCCACTCTGATCTGGAAATATAGTCTCTTAACCAGTCTACCTCATTCTCCTATTACCTACAGGGATCCGATCCTATCTCGGTGGGGACAACCGAGCCTTAGATTCCCAGCTCAATTAGTACAGGCTGCAGAGTTTAAGTCATTTGACATGTTTCAAAGGAAATTTGGGTTGCAGCATAAGGACTTTTTTAAATTCCTGCAATGCAGGCATTACCTATCTACCGAGGTTGGGTTGGAAACTCTGGGAAGTGAGCCACCCTATTCTGTTATAACCACATACCAGAAGGGTAAGTTAGGCACCACAAGACAATTCATCTCCATCATATATAAAGCATTACAAGAAGGGTTAGGCACAATACAAGTGCAGAGGATACAGAACAACTGGCATGGGGAAATGGGATGCTCACTTATGGATAATGGGAAGTGATATGGAGTAGTGTCCACAAGACCACGAGTTCACCCCAATGGAAATTTTTTGGTGGTGTGTAAATAGAAGATTCATTATCACCCTGGTAATATCATGCCATTACTCGTCTACACACACACACACACACACACACAGAGACATGCTGGAGATGTGGTGGAACGAGGGGGGACCACAGTCATATTTTCTGGGACTGTCCTATAGTTCAGCCCTTCTGGTGAGCGGTGGCACAGCAAATGGGAAAGATATTTGTTTTACATAATAAACCCACACTTGTCAACTTAATATTGGGCCTCCCACCTAATGAAGTTCGCACTCCAAATTTAAGGTATCTTTTCTATATCTTGGAGGCAGTGGCTCTTAAGGTTATAACACAAAATTGGCTAGAACCCAAACAGCCGCAGGAAAGGGTCTGGAGCAACAATATTGAAACTATTCAAAGGATGGAGGCTATCATGGCCAAGTTATGGCTACAAATGAAAAAAATGTAACTCCAGGTGGCTCCCATACTTCAATTTTATGGGTGGGGGGCGGCTGACCACTATGAAACAGCTCCTAGTGGAGTAGGGGTGTACAGGATGTACCCGGCACACTTGGTTGGAGTCGTGGATGGATACCACTCTGTATTTTAAACATCCCACAGATCACTTACAGACTATAAGACTAAATCTGTCTGTCATACAGCTATGGAAAATCAAATAATGAGAAGACTTGTAAATGAGTTGACTTTTAAATGTATTCATGCTTAATGTTTTGTTTCAATGTGACACAATTGTGTCCCTTTTCTTTATTGTTTCTGTCCCTCTTGATGATCTCTGAACATTGGGCCCTTTAGTGGCACCACAGCAGTATGAACATTCATATTGTAAGAACTTTTGAACTGGTCGGAGAAAGAGTCCTAGAAAACAAAACAGGGGACAAAATATTTTTAAGGACAAGATCAATATTAAAACTGTTAGACATAACCTCTCGATGCCTTGGCATGGGAAATCATACCCCTCTCTGGAATAACCCCAGCCTCTGTATTAATAAATCTCCCGAGAACTGGGTGGACTGGGCCTCTAAAGGAATACCTTATATTGGGGACTTGAGATCCCCAGAACACTCAGATATGGACTCGTTCCAGGGTTTGCAAAACAGGTATGGCCTTCCCCAGAGTGATTTTTGGAAATACCTTCAGATGAGAAGCCTATACCAGTCTTGGGTTAAGAAAAGATATACCTGTGTCACTTGTATAAAATGTAAAGTTATTAAACCCTCTCTTCTTATAGATGACTGGATTATGCATTCCAAAGGTAGGACTGGTCTTATACTGAGATTTCAAAAAGACAGTGCTCCCAACCCCTCTCTGCCGGCCAAAACCAAGTGGGCCACCGCATTACAGATCACCATTACTGATCTACAATGGCGACAGTGCTGGCTGACAACTCGCCAGGCCTGCTGTATTCCCCAAAGCCTTCTTTTACAGAATAAAATACTGCATCTGTGGTACTATACCCCCGTCCCAACTAAACAAGATGGGTCTTCTCTCCTCCGACTGCTGTTGGAGATGTGAGGCCTCAGACGTGGATCTGCTTCACATCCTGTGGTCATGTACTCCTTTGAAGTCCTATTGGGAGGCAGTAATCCTACATTGCTCCCTTATCTTAAATACGTCCCTCCCAGCAGATCCTGGTCTTTGGTTATTACGCCTTATACCTGAGGTTCTCACTCTCCCCAAAGCCTCTACACTGTGGCTCATACAGGCCTCGGCAGAATGTAAGCATCTTATCATACGTCGCTGGACATCCCTAGAGGTTCCATCCTTGGTAAAGTGGCTCAGTGCCATAGAAAGGTTGGCCACCCAGACCAGGATATCTTGTGTTGAAAACCAGTGTTATAACAAGTTTGAAGCACTATGGGCCCCTTATTTAACCTATGTTGACCACAGTAACCATGCCTTGCCCTCCAGATATTCGAAGGACAAACAAACCCCCATGACCACCCTAGTAGTAATGGCTGATTAATTGTTAAAAGACTGCAATGGCTTTTCTTTATAGCTATCTTGAGTGTCCCACCTCCAGATGGTCAAACAGGTCCCCACCCCCCAAAAGCAAGTTTCTACACCTTATGTAAGATGCTCTGTCGTTCTTGGGCCCGCCTTTTTAAAGTGAGTAAATACCTTTCTCTGGATTTTCTTAGTATACCCATGGTAGGATTTTCCAGGTTTAATGATACTTCACAGTTAACACTTTGTTAAGCCAGTTGTAATACATGTACATCAGCACGATATGGTTGTTTGTGTGGTGCCTCGGCTGTTTGTACTAAGTGGCATGTTTGTAACCACTTTGTCAGCCATCTGGTCTAATGGTTCTACACATGTAATAATCTGAACTCTCCTAATAAAAGATTAACTGCAAAAAAAAACTATTAGACATCATAGAACAATGTGATATCACCTGCTGTACTCAAAAACATGGACTGTATCAATTGTATAATCTGTACCTTCTTAATAAAAAAACTACAAGTTCAAAAAAGAAAGTGTCTTGTCCAGTGTAGTCTGAATGCATCCTGATAAAACATGCCAGGTTCTGGATTTCTGGAGCAGAAAAGAAGCAGTTTTGCACTGAGTGGGACGCATAAAGGTCCAGGTCTGGAATTCCCCACTCTTCGAAGAGTGAATTCAGGACGTTTGTGTCGAGAGACCACTCGTAAGGATCCATCTCCCTTCTGCTGAGACGATCCGTCAGATCGTTCTGTACTCCTAGCAGGTAGACCGCCTGAATCAGTGCTTTGTGCTCCAGGCACCACTCTCATCGCTTCCCTGCATAAGGGGTAAGAGTGTGCTCCGCCCTGCTTGTTGATGTAGTACATCACTGCTTTGTCAGTTTGAAAGAGAATGATCTTGTGACAGAGTATATCCTTCAAGGCTCGAACTGCACACAAGATGGCTCTGATTTTTAGAACATTTATGTGAAGCTGAGACTCATCCTGACTCCATCAACCCTGGGTGTGGAGATCCTGGCAGGTGAGCTCCCCATCCCAGTAGGGATGCATCCGTGGTGATGGAGATCTGGGATTCTAGGATGGCAAAGGGATAACCTTCCAGAAGGTTGTCTTCCTGAGTACACCAGGTGAGTGACTGTTTCAGAGGTTCCGTCACCTTGATGTGAAAGAACTGTGGGTGCGTGGTCGGTAGCCACCGAGTACTGAGCATCTACTGAGTAGTCCTCATGTGAAGACGAGCCAGAGGCACAGTGAACATTGAAGATGCCATTAGACCCAGCACCTGCTGTAGAGAGAGAGCATGAACAGAGTCATTCTCC
Source organism: Neoceratodus forsteri (assembly GCA_016271365.2). Taxonomy (NCBI): domain Eukaryota; kingdom Metazoa; phylum Chordata; order Ceratodontiformes; family Ceratodontidae; genus Neoceratodus; species Neoceratodus forsteri. The sequence continues at coordinate 663,052,631 of CM057458.1, forward strand.
CTGATGAAGTGGGCCATCTGAAGGATGTCATTCCTTCTGTCCTCCGGAAGAAAGGTTTCTGTGCTGGAGGTATCCAGCAGAGCTCCTATGAAGAGGAGTCGTTGGGAGGGATGTAGCTGCGAGTTTCCCAAATTCAGCAGGACTCCCATGGAAGTGAGGAATCATGAAGCCGTAGCCACGGCTTTCTGAGTCTCTTGTCTGGAGGGACTTGCAAGAAGCCAGTCGTCCAGATACAGGAGAGCAGCTGAATTCCGAGCTTCCTGAGATGCGCTGCGAGAACTGCAAAGCACTTTGTAAAGACTTGAGGGGCCGAACATGGCCCAAAGGGCAGGACTCTGAACTGGTAGTGTTGACGCAATGCCACAAATCTGAGGTATTTGTGGTGGTCTGGGTGTATGAGAACATGCTGGTAGGCATTCTGCATGTCTAGGGAGGCCAGTCAATCGTTCTGATGAATCAGAGGAAAAGTGTACCAAGTGATATCATCTTGAACTTTTCCGTGTACAGGAATTTAACTTTCTCAGTTCAAGAAATGGGTGCATGCCACCCGTTTTCTTTGGAACTAGAAAGTAATGGGAGTAGAAACCTGTGTTCCACTGATCAGGTGAGACTACTTCTACTGCCCTGTTTAGAAGGCCTTGATCTCGGAAGCAAGAAGGTGTTGACTGAGAAGCAGACAGCTTGGGCTGTCATTTGGGTGGGTGATCCGGAGGAGTTTCTGAAAGGTTTGGAGAATATCCTGAGTACCCACTTGTCTGATGTGATTTGACTTCCACTGGTCGTAAAACTAAGTCAGATGCTCTCCTACTGCTGAGGAAGAGTCCCCCTTGGACAGCTGAGGTGGGACTTGGTCCGGAATCTCAGAGGGTGGCACTAGGCGCTTTGGGACACTGCATCTTCTGATGCATTTTCTTTTGTGACTGAGGGGCTTGGTTTCTGTTGAAACTCCCTTTGCCTTTACCACAAAAGGACTGATGGTTATGAAACTGCCACTGGTTCCCCTGCAGATGACCATCTGGCAGTTTTGATAGCTGTTCTAGTTTTCTGTGTGGCCTTTAGGGCCTGCTCAATCTGAGGACCAAACGGGTACATACCATCAAAAGGTAAACTCATAAGTCTCTGCTGGGCATCATTTGTGAATCCCCACGTGCATAACCAAGAGTGGTGTTGAGTGCATATACCAGCCACTGCTGCTCTGGAAGCAGTGCCAAAGGCATCCATAGCAGCTTTAGGCTGCTGATTATTGGATTCAATGCCTCTAGTAATGGTCTGAAGGAGCTCTGTGTTGACTTTCGAATCTGGGACAGCTTCCATCATGGCACTGAGCGAATGCCAGAGTGTATAATAATGAGAGAAATAACCCTGGCAGCTTGCAATACGCATGCCCAGGGTGGAAGCAGCAAAGACTCGATTTCCCAAAGTGTCGATTTTGCAAGATTCCTTGTTTAATGGACATGCCATAGATTTTTGAGGAAGAACGGCCTTGTCATTCTCTGCCAGGACAACTATAGCATTAGCAAAAGTGTGCGAGGCCAGAATAGGATGATCCCTGGGAAGGGCGGTATTTCCCATCTATGGACTTGGCCACAGAGGGAATAAGCACTGGGTTATCCTACACCATTTGTAAGAGAGTCTCAAAAGAGCGTTGCGCAGGAGGAGTCAATTCCACAGGAATATCTGGAATGTGCAGACGCAGTAATTTCCCAGGATCGATCACTGAAGTCTGGGGAGAGACAGAGAGAGGTATTCAAGTTTTTAAGCAGAGACAAAGAAAAGGTCCTTGACCAGAGGCTCTGCTGTGAAAGATGGTTTACTGACCATCCCTAGGGAGGACTCATCAAAGTCATTACCCAATCGAAGATCAGGCTCAATATCATCTCCTACTAGTCCCAGAGGACAAAATATAACACAGGGTTGAAAGAGAGAGGAGGAGAGCTCACAAATCAAGTGATGAAAACCCTGGTGCCCCATCAGCAACACCAAGGCGACTGCCCACCCCACCCCCCACCAAGCACTGGACTTCCTGTAGTCAGACCCTCCCCTCCGTAGAGGGTGGCGGATCAGACCCAGCCCTGCTGACAACACAGCTTTCATGCGAAGTCTCCCTACCATCACCTGCCCCATTCATGGTCGACTCCATCTAGATGAAAACATTTTTTTTTTTTTTTTTTTTTACTTTACTGAATAAAAAATAATAAATCTATTCAAATGCTAAACGAATATATAGCTGCTGTCATACAGACGTGAAGATCTGACTCCCGGTGAGCAACACAGTCACTGAAGGCGCACTCAGCAGTGGGGAAAAAAGGAACTGAGGCAGTTGGATGGTCGGCATCAGCTCAGGCTAGCCAGCAGAGCCGAGCTCATGGTGCCACCTCACGGCCCTACATAGGCGCTGGCCATTCTGAAGATTCTTGGCTCCTGCTGGGACCTAGCGTCTCTGGCCGTAGTCCTATTAGTGTGAATGAGAGGTGGAGACTAAGTCCAGGAAGATCAAGGGGGCACAATTTGAAGATGAGGGGGAATGGCTCACGGGTAACGTGAGGAAGTGTTTTTTCATGGAGAGGGTGGTGGACACATGAAACTGCCTTCCTGAAGAGGTTGTGGAGTCAAAAACAGTGGAGGAATTCAAGAATACATGGGACAGACAACAGGCAATTCTGGTGGGGTTAGGAAGAAGTAGGCTATTGGTTAACTAGGATCTGCAGCTTACCCAATAGGTAGGGAAATAGGCAGACTGGGTGGGCCAAGCTGTCCTTATCTGCTGTCAAAGTCTATGTTTCTACTTCCTTATACAGGTCACTGGTGAGGCCACATCTAGAGTATGGAGTTTAGTATTGGTGCCCACACCTCAAAAAGGACATTAACCTGCTGCAGTTCGTCCAGGGGTGGGCTACAAAGATGATAGCGGGTCAGCAGGGTAAGGCATATGAGGAGATGTTGAGGGCACTTAACATGTACTCCCTGGAGGACAAGAGAGAGAGAGGTGACGTTATTGGGACTTTCAAGTACCTGAAAGGGATAAATAAGGTGGATAAGGAGGGTCTCTTTAAGCTGAATGGCAACCATAACACAAGGGGGCAGTCTTAAGCTGAAGGGGGGGAGGTTTAGGAGGGAGGACAGGAAGCACTTCTTTGTGAAGAGGGTGGTGGACTGACTCTTGGAATGCGCTGTCGGAAGAGGTGGTCTCACTGAAGACAGTGGCCAGCTTCAAGAGAGGCTGGGATAGGCATAGGGGAAGGTAAGTATCATGGGTAGGGAGGATAAGAGGAGTGGGGGGCAGGGAACAGTAGCTCAAGCTGTGGACCCTGTAATACCAGACGACTAGCCAGACCAAATGGCCAGCTTCTGCTGGCTTCTTCATATGTTCGTGTATTCATATGTATGTTCTTTAAGAATATCTCTTGCAGCAGATCACATATTAGGAAAGACTGCCAAGCAGTGATGCCAGAGGACACTTAGCAGGGAGGAAGGAAGACAGAGGCTCAAGAAAAGGAGGCCCTGGAGCATGGCGAGGCTGAAGTCAGCCCACTTTCTAGAGGCTATGTCCAGGCTGTAATACCTAGTGAAAGTTATCAATCCTACTGCACGTGGCTGCAGCACAAATCATAGCCACGGAAACTCCCCTAAAACAGGCAACAGAAGTTGCCATGCCTCTGGTGGAATGGCCTTTGACAGCTCCTGGAAGCTCTCTGCTGTACTTCCTGTAGCAAAAGATAATGCAGTTAGCCACCCATCTGGACAGGCACTGCTTCGAAACAAGGATGCCCTCTTTCCTAGGGGCAAATAAAACATGCTGCGAGTACTTCCTGAAGTCCCTCATGCAGTGAACGTAACAACCGAGAATTCTATGTACAGCTAAGGTGTGAAGCAATGCTTCCCCCCCCTGGATTGGCATGCTCTGGAAAACAGACAGGGAGGAGGATGGTCTTATTCAGGGTGAACTCACACCACCTTAGGTAGGAACTTAGTATTTGTACGTAAAGATACTCTGTTCTTGTGAAAAATCAAAAAAGACTGCGCACACATGAGCACCTGAAGTGCGGAAATCCTTCAAGCGGAACTAACAGCAACCAAAAGTAACGCTTTCCATGACAGAAAGCATAGCATAATGTTTAAATCGCAGGTCAGGACAGGGTTGCGGATCAGGGGCTTCAAGTGAAGGATGCCCCTCAGAAACGTACAGTTCACATTTAGCTGGGCTACCGTACGGCCATCAATAGGCACATGGAAAGCTGAAATGGCAGACAAGTGCACTTTCAGGAAGGAATATTTTAGATCTGTGTCCAATAGGGACAGCAGGTAGTCCAGGATCTGTTTCACTGGACAGGTGAATGGGTCCAGCTGATGGGAAGCAGCCCACAAGGCAAATCGCTTCCACTTTAAAGAATAAGCTGCCCTGGTGGATGGTTTTCTGACAGCCACTAGGACGTCAGCCACCTTTGGGGAAACCTCGAATCGGGCAATGGCTATGTCCTTAGAAGCCAGGTGTGCAGGTGGAGTGACCGAAGGTTCAGATAACTAGCATTACCTGGTCCAGAAACAAAAGGACCCGGACACCAGGAGGGAGGGAGGGACTGGTGCCTCTGCCGCCAGCTGCTGCAACAGCGGAAACCAAATCTGCAGCGGCTAAAAGGGTACCACCAGAGTCATTGTGGCCCACTCCATTTGAAGCTTCATGAGCACCCTCTGAATCAGGGGGAAGGGAGGATACACACAGAGAAACCTCCTTCGCCACAAGTGGGACTAGGCGTCACACCAGAAAACTCCAGGCCCTGGAGCGAGCAAGCAGAAACGCGTCAGTTTCGAATTGTGTGGGGATGCAGAAAACTCCAGCTCTGGGCAACCCCACTGCTCGAACAGGTCTTCTACAACTGAAGTCAGCAGCTCCCATTCATGAGCTCTGGACTGCGACCTGCTTAGACTGTCTGCTAGGGCGTTTTGGGAGCTGAAGACATGCACGGCCAACAGCTTGAGGCCGTGCTCCAGAGGTGGCAAGAATGAGTGCCCCCTGCTTGTTGATATAGTGTACCATGCTCATGTTGTCCATTTGCACCAGCAGGGGTCCGGTGACAGGTGGTTCTGGTAGACTTGCAAGGTGTACAGGACTGCCCTCATCTCCAGTATGCTGATGTGGAGGGAAACCTCCACATTCATCCACGTCCCTTGAGTCTGGGGAGAACCTAAATGTGACCCCAGCCCATCCCCAAAGCATCCGTGGTGAGGATCTGAAGAGGAGGAAACTCCTTGAGTAAGATGTTAGGTTCCATCCACCACAGGAGGACCTTCTTTACTGGGGATGACACCAGTATATGCTGCTCCGGGTCATCGGTTTTCTGGGCCCACTGCTCTTGTAGGGTTCACTGGGGAATCTGCATGCAGAGACGTGCCAGAGGGACTATGGCGACAGCCGGCGCTCTCAGATCCAGCATTCAAAGTACAGTATGTCCTGGCTGTGACATACTGACTGTTGTACAACTCACAGGTCTGCGCCATAAGGTGCTCCGCCCTGTCCAGAGGAAGAAAGGTGTGTCCCTGGGCTGTGTCCAGTTTGGCACCTACATACTGAGGACGCTGGCCAAGGGTCAACACAGATTTTGAAGAGTCGACAGTGGTCCCCAAGCTGGCAAGCAGCTGGTGGGTACGCATCTGGGACATGGACAGCTGCTCCTCTGGACAGGGCTTTCAGCAGCCAATCGTCCAGATAGAAGACATAGAGGTCCTCCCTCCTGAGGGCTGCCACCACTACGGCTAGGCACTTTGTAAAGACCCAAAGTGCAGAGGACAAGCCAAAGGGAAAGGCCCTGAACTGGAAGTGCTGGTCCTAGAACTGGAACCTGAAGAACTTCCTGTGAGCAGGACAAATCATAATGTGCAAGTATTCATCCTGCATATCCAGGGAGCAGATCCAGCCTCCCTGCCTTAGTAACGGTAACAGACCCGGGAGGGTGACCATCCTGAACTTCTGCTACTGGATAAAGAGGTTCAGTGCCTGCAGGTCCAGAATGGGATGCAGGTCCCCGAAGGATTTGGGGACAAGGATGAAATGAGAACAGTATCCCTGGTTCCAATGGGTTTCTAGGACCGGTTCTGTGGCCAGTTTTCGGAGCAACGTGTTTATCTCTCCCAGCAGCACAAAAACGTAGTCTGTAGGGTAAGACGATGTCTTGGGGGGAAATCTGAAGGAATCTCTAGAAACTCCAGAGCAGGAGTCCATTCCATTAGCCGAAGGACCCAGTTGTCCGCAGTAATCTCCCGCCACTCATCCAGATGGAGAGAGACCCAACCATCACTTCCTGAGGGGTCAGGTTGGGCAAGGAAGGCTGCTGCTGGACCCATGGTCAGGGCTGCACCATCACCTCAGGTGGACTTTCCGGTGGTGGAGCGGTGCGAGTGCAGGCAGGGCTGTGGAAGCCTTGCGTTTCATGGGCGGCTTAGAGGCAGGTCGGGGCAGATGGGTGGCAAACTGAATGGGCACCCGCTCGCTGACCATTCTTCTTTTGGGTGTGATACAAGGAGTGGACAGAGTAAAGGGTCCTACTCAAGGCCTGGAGGTTATTGAAGTTGTCCTGGACATCACCCCCAAACAATTTATGGCCTCAAAGGGGTGTTCAAGATGGACTGCTGAACATCAGCCATGAATCCTGACACCCAGAGCCAGGAGCATCTCCTGAGAAAATGCCAGCAACTGAAGCCAACACTGAGGCATCCACCACCTCATAGGTGGCCCTTAGAAAGTGTCTACCTGCGTCCACCTTCAACTGGAGCATCTTAAGCATTTCTTGCTTACGAGGCCCATCCGGGAAGGATCATGCAGAAGCTCTCGTGGAATTCCAGAGATCGTTCTGGCACCATAATATATGACCGATGTAATTCAGGATTCAGTTGGCCAGAGTAGAGGAGGCGAAAATCCTCTTGCCCATTAAGTCAAGCTTCCACGACTTGTCATGGGGCAGGGAGCGAAGATGTTGCTGCCTCTTTGACGATCGTGCGCCACATTTATAACAGGTCTGCCTGAGGCGCCCCCAGGAAAGGGTCTCCCTAAGGAGCATGTCCACCTTCCTGGCCATGGGGGGAGAGACCAGGCAGGCCTTTACCTAGCAGCATGGATGGCATCCTCATAGGCACTAATGATGGGTGCGATGATGAAGGATGGGGACTCTGGCAGGTGTAGATTATACACCAGGTTCTGTCTGGACTCGTGCTGTTCAGCAGACTCGAACCATATCACCACCTGTAGCTGGCACATAACCGAGGCAAAAGCAAAGATGGGTCACCGGGGATCGAAGAACATACTTCGGCAGGTCCTCCCCAGCATAGCAAATGGTGGCTGCGCTGGAAGCAGTTCTGGCTCCAGCATCCTCCTGATCGCTGCATCATCCCCCAGGATGAGGTAATCTAGGACATCGTTATTGTTCCCAGGCTGGGGGCAGACTATAACAAAAAGCGAGGCGGGACGGTCTCTTCAGCGAGCAGTGAGGTGCCACTGTCACGTGAGAGACCTGCCGGGAAAGGTGGGGGGTACCTTCTGAACCAAGTCCAGAACCAATGAAAACAGGGCCTGAACATCTACCATCACCAAGGAGGGCATGACCTTTGAGGCTGCGGTGGAGAGTACTGCGTCCCCGGTGAAAAGTAGGACGGAGGCAACACTGACGAAATGGGGGGTGGATGTGGTACCAGCTGGGGGGGGCTGGCACTCCCATCATCGATGGAATGGCCAAGGGTGATCATGAAGGCGGTCAAGTGGCCAGAAGAGAGTGGCAGACGCTGACCAGCAAAGGCCCAACACTGCCACCTGTGTGCACCCCTTGGTGGGGGCAGGAAGGGTATTCATCAAGGGTGGACGCGGAGGGGGAAAAGGAGGAAGCCCCAACGACGAGAGCCTAGGGTTAGAGGATTCCACGGGCTGCACTGCCAATGTCATCCATCCCCCACTCCCCAGACAGGGTGAGGGAGGCAGTAGGAATAGTCAGTGAACCACCAGACTTGCCAGCGGAGAGAGCTTCTAGCACCACCCTGGTAGCTAAGAGGGCCAGAGAGGCAAAGGGTGTTGTTGCCGAGCTCGACTACCCAGAGGAAGTCGGCGCAGGACGCAGTGGCCGAGACTGCTCATGGGAGAAGGCACAATCCTTGTCCCTATGGCGGTGTTCCCCTGAAGACGACTTGTCCTGGGTCTTGGTGAGTTGGGAGCCGGTGGACAGAGTAGAGGAAATGGAGGAGACTCGAGCCTGAAGCTCCTTTTCTAGAATAGTGACCTTCTGCTCCATCATTAAGGATTTAACTCTTTTGAATTTCGACAGCATGTGGCTTTATTGAACTTGTTGCTGATGTGACAGGCCTGAACGTCGAGAGCGGCACCCAGGCAGCGAACACAAGCATCATGGAGGTCTTTGTTTAAGATCTTCTGTCCACATCGACAATGACGAAATAAAGACTCCAACATAAATGAAGGAGAGGGGGAGGGAAATCACTTTAGAGTTAACTAAAGTGACTGGGATAAATTAGTGCGAAAAGAAAAAACAAAACAAAGTTTGTCAACAAGGTGTATAAATGGCGGTCAACTGCAGCGGTGGTTCTCTGCGAGTCCAAGGCACAATGGTCAAGGGCAGGAAAAAGAACGGAGGCATGTAAGGGGACGTCCAAGCGTCTATAGGCTAGAGCTGACGTGGTGATGTCAACGTCGTAGGAAGACTGCCAGCAAAAAGTTTCCATGTGATCCTGGTGCCAGACAGCAGGAGGTTCCTAGTGTGTGTGACCTGCTGCAAGAGATATCCTCAAGGAAGATATGAGGGACACTGAGCCACACATCCTCAAACATGGTGATACAAGTCAACAACAGTGGAAACCCTGTGTGTACTTGTATAAACTTTATTTCTGACTTAGCATCTTAGAATATTGGCTTTAAAGTCAATCTGCAGCATGTGCTCAGAGTGGGCACGGATGCCTAAACAGAAGGCTTCCACACTGCTCTGAGCCTGCTGAGGATAAGTCCCTCATTCTAATGGACAGTGTCCCTCATTTTGAGTGTCCATGCCAGTCATTTCAGTGACAAAAGGTCGAGAGAGCAGGGGACATGAATGGTGAGGGTGGTGGCACAGAGATTTGGGGAAGGGAGTGGTTTGCTATAGATGGGATTGGGCTGTCATCAGAGTGCGTGAACAAGTGTGCATGTGTGTGTGTTGCGGAACTGTTGGTGGCAACAGTCAGAGACCAATCGTTAATCGCTGCCTAAACACCAGCTCCAGACAGCCTTGGACATGGGTGATTCTTGTGCCTGTGCCATGGCAGCAGCCATCTCCATGTGTGCTGTGGAAACAGCAAAGAAAGTGCCAATTTTAATAAAGGATTTTATTCAGGTTTTAAAGAGTAGAAATTGTTAGCATTTTTTATTTTGCTAATCAAATTGAGGTAAGTGCATTACACCATCACAACTGATTAGCACCTTCACGAGCACAACTGATCAGTTTTCACAGCTTATTTAAAAACCCTGCTATGCAAACATTCCAATATTAAGTTTATAATATGTACTCATAATTGCTTCCCACCAGTACAATCCAACAGAGACAGATAAGTTTGCTGAAAACATTTAGAATGGATCATTTGTGAAGAATTAGTAAATCAGTCAGTCCACTGGAATTGCTGATTCATTGGATGAATCACTAAGCTTAACACTAAGCACCATCCATCACCTGGGTGTTATATCCCTCCACCTAGTTACCCAGTAATGTCAGATCTTTGCACACTGGAAGCAGGGATCTGTGTGCCACTTGCCATGGGAGGCTGAGTGGGTTGTGTGGCTGAGAACTAATCCCACTCCTAAAACTACGGTCACAGGTGAGTAACCTATTTTTCTAGGAGCATGAATACAGTTCACTGTCCACACTCTGGCATATGCCTAGCAGTTCTCTGGGAGGAGGGCGCAAGATGTACACCCCTACTCAGTGAACAAAGACTGGAGAACCAAGGTTCCAAAGGCAGCATCCTGCTGCAACTTAAGGTCAATGCAGTAATGAAAAATGAAGGTGTGTGCTGACTTCCAGGCAGCAGCCCTACAGATTTCCTCTATGGGGATGTCTCTGGAAAGAGCGGTATGTCTGGTGGGATGAGCCCTAAGGCCCTACGGGAGGCTACTCACCAGCCAACTTACAGCAGAGGTCGACGCAGGATATAATCCACCTGCCAATCGTCCGCTTTGCTACTGGTCTTCAAGGCGCGACTTCAGAGTATATTATAAACAGCTGGCAAGCTTCTCCCTGAATTCCAGCTGTGGGCTCCCTGTAACAGGAGAGCACCCTCTGCAGGTCTAGAGTACAGAGCATGCGGTTGGCCTCCTTAGAAGGACTGTGAAATATACCAGCAGGTTAAGATGAACCTCCAATACAACTGTCAGGAGGAACTTTGGGCTGGGATGAAGGATGACTCTGTTCCTGTGAAAGACCAGGTAGGGGGACTCCACCAAAATCTCCTGGCGCATAATGGCATCAGTAAGGTGATCTCCCAGGAGGTAAACAAATCCACCAGAAAAGTGTCGCACAGGTGGTTCACCACCACGATGCAGGGAACACTCGTGCAACATCTCTCCAACTTAGCTGAGAGCGTCTGCCAGATGACTTTTCACTCCCACAACATGGATCGCCAGAAAGTTTGCAACAAGGCTACACACAAGGGTCCAGGTGCAAAGTGCCTCCCCATGCATGGGAAGAGTGTATGTTCCACCCTACCTTTTCAGGTAGAAAATGGTTGTAGTACTGTCCGTTTGGACCTGCACGATCCGACCCCTGAACACAGGCACAACTTCATCAGAACAAGCCCCACTGCACAGAGCTCCAGCAGGTTAATGTGACGACCAGGACATGTGGAGAGACTGCTCTTTCAGGTACGCTCCCTACCCCATCAGAGACGCATCCTTTGTTAGCATGATGGTTGACTGAGTAGGCAAACAGGATTCATTCCTCCAGGTGTTAAGGGATCAGACACCACTGGATGGCATTCTACATCGGCTGGGTCACTGACAATCAGGTTGTGCATCCGCCAGTGGGCCCAACAGACAACGTTGGTGCAAGACCTTATGTACCGCAGCAACCACAAAAAATCCTGGGCAAGGTGCGAGCACCCACCCTGAAATGATCTAGCAAAGGAGGCAAAAGCCAGCGCTTGGTCCTCAGGGAGGCAGGCCTTGGCCCACAGGGTCTAGTTCTGCCCCAGTGAACGATCACCTGCAAGGGTACCAGCTTGAACCTGTCCAGATTGACCAGTAGGCCCAAGACTCAACAGGTCTGGAGAGCCAGATCTCTGAACCTCTCAACCGTCTCTTTAGGCAGACTGGTAGGGATACACCCTAATGTCTTGGCACCACAGTAAGCCTGCCACCACTGCCATGCACTTTGTGAAGACCCTGGGCACCAAGGAGAGACCTTAGAGCATAACCTGGAACTGGTACAGGACCCTTTCTACTCAGTGCTGGAGATAACAGTGTTGGGACAGACTGACTGGGATGTGAAGAATGCATCCTGGACGCCTAAGGAGCCTACTCTGCTCCAGAGACGAAATGATCTGATTGAAGGTGACCATCCCTAAGTTGTAATTTAGCATGAACTGGTTCAGATCGTGCAGATCCAGTATAAGGTGCCAACCTCCTCCCCTTCCCCCAATCCATTTCGAGTCCAGGAAGTACCCAAAGATGTAATCCTGAGTGGGCATCTGGGACACAGTCTATGGCTCCTTTTGCAAGAAGCTGAGCGATGTCCTTCCAAATGGTAGTCAGAGTGTCCTGTGACATCTTGGACTCCCAAGGAATGTGGAGAAGGTGAGGCGGGAGTACCTTGAAATCCAGAGGCAGTACCCTGCCTACCACTTCTAAAACCCACTTGTCCACTGTGACAGCAGACCAGCATGGCAAGAAGTAACTTAACCAACTTCCAACAGGGATCACAGACAGGGACAGGATGAATGGAGGGAAGACCCCTCACCAACTCTGTCAATGGGCAGCTTTTGGGGGGCACCAGCCACCACCAGCTCTGCCCCACCTTTCTTAGGGCCCTGGCCTCCAAACTTGGGCTTGGGGCGCACGGTCTGTTACCGCTCCTGGTGAGGTTGCTGCAGAGGAGACTGTGGCTGAAAGGAATGGTACTGGGAAGCTTGTTTCTTAAGCTTTTTTCCAGTCATTCTGGGATGATGCCACAGAATCCCGGTGGCGCTGGTCTCCTCAGTATGGATTAGATGTTCTACTAATCCAGGGCCAAATAGGTCTGTGCCCAAGAAAGGGAAACTGGCCAGTTTGTGCTGTGTGTTAGTGCACCCAAGCCGTGCGACACATGGAGATGGCCGCTGCCATGGCACAGGCACAAGAATCGCCCATGTCCAAGGCTGTCTGGAGCTAGCGTTTAGGCAGTGATTAACGACTGGTCTCTGACGACTGTTGCCACCAACGGTTCCGTAGCAGAAAGGTGAGGGAGGATTGCATCAAAGACTCCCAATCAGGGAGTGACCAAACTGCCCACCATCACAACGTAACTTGATTGAGGGAGACCCAAGGGTGCCACAGCACAGACTTTTTTTGTGGCATGGTCAATCATCCTGGATTCCTTGTCCACAGGCTTGTCCACAACCCCCTGGCTTCCAGACTTGAAGAAGGTCGAATTGATCAACAGTCCCTCCATAAAGGGTGGTCTGAGAACCCTGAAAGGGACACTCTAGGGACTGCATACTTGCGGGCCATAAAGAAAAAGTGTGCCAGGCAGGATGCTACCAAAGCTCCAGGGCCGGTCCCAAAATGGACTCAGCCACAGGAAATGTAACATCCATGTCCAAAATATCCATAAATGGATAACTAGCCCTTTTTTGGTCTGGGTCTAACAGGACAGACATGGATTCTGAAATTTAGCGGAGGTATGCTCCAAACAACAACAGGAGATACTCGGCAATCAGTTCTTTAACCAAACTCCAGTCGAGAAGGAGAGTCCCAGAGGAGGCCATGGACTTGTGATTCGAGCCATCCAAGGATCCGCGAAAATGGCCCTTGACCGTTTCTTGCCATGGACCACCAAGGTATCCTCAGCCTGGGTTATCTGGACAGCCAACCAGCCTGGCAGGCCTGTGGCCTAACAGGCCTTCTCAGTCAGAGTTCCAAACTTCTACTGCAGTGGCAGCAGCTCCATCCGGAGGGGGTGGAAAAGCAGTTGCGGCAAGCACCTGCAACCAGCAAGAATCTGAATGGTGACTGCCGGCTGACTTGAGATCTAGGGGGATAGTGCCCTACCCTGCTTCGCAATGGCCCATTGTTGCCAGAAGAGCTACTTGCAGCATCAGGGAAGCTTGCGTCATTGCCTCTTCTAGTCAAAGGATGAGGAGGTCGAGGAGCTTCGACAGCCACCAAGGGTAACAGTGTGTCTCGACCAAGACCACAACTATCAACCATCAACCAGAAGAGTATCAGTGGGGTGAGCCTTCCAGCGGTTCCTGGTACATCACATGTCTGGCCATTCTGACAGGAGTAGGACAAGAAGGCTTTTCAACCGTCAGTGGAGACCACTCCTGCAGTGAACCAGTTAAGGACACCAACTGGTCCATGTCCTCTTGAATGAGAAACGGGAGCACTGCAGTCTGCAAGAGTGACTCCCTGATCTCATCTGACAGCCGGTTGACAGGCTCGATGAAAATCTCCACAGCCTGCGCAACTGGAGCCGAGGTTGATAAGCCCGATGTGGGTGCCAAGGAGCTCCTGACCTGCCCCTCAACCAAAAGAAGCTCAATCAACATCAAGAGGTTGGGGTAATATTGGGATCAGAAGGACCTTGATCTCTCCTGGTTCCATAACAGGCAGGGCTTGTGCTTCCTATCATGGTGGGCAAGCTCTCCCCCAGGATCTGGAGGGCCGTGCACATTTCCTGGAAACCTCCAATGAATAACCTTTCAATGCTAATACCCGCTGGAAGCACAGAGGATGAGGAGGGGCCTGCCACAGCAGCTTCGAGGGCTGCAAGTTGATGAACCGACCCAGCAGCTGCCGAGGGCTTTCTTACAAGTCTTAAAATGGTCCTTGGGATCCCATTCTAAAGCCATCCCAGAGTAAACTGGAGCTTCCTGTCAGAGATATTTAGGCATCGCAGATAAACAGAGACCACATCATGCTACCCACCCAGGTAGTACAAGCAAGTATCATGCCTATCAGTTATCTGACATCTTCTTTTGGCACCACACACACAATTTGAACCCCAGCTTCTGAGTCTCCATTATTGCTGACACTGCTGAGTCCCATCGCTGACACCACTGAGTCGACTGGTCCAAGGAAAGAAATTTGCGAAGTCGAAAGAATGTCAAAGTAAAGGTTAACCTATGGCACACTAAATCCTAAGCAAGAGCCACAAACAGGTGACATGTTCTTCCAGGGGGAAGACCTGATGTCACAGGGCGGAGTCGGGGGACATATCACCCGGGTGGTGAAAGGAGCTTATCTTCCAAGACATCAGCGAATCAGCAATGCCAGTGGAACTGTCAGTGTGTGGTTAGTGAACTTTTTCCATGCCTCTAGAAAGGTGCTTTTAAACTGATGTTCAAACAGCTTCAAGTTAGAAACCATTTGTAAAGGAGGGGTCCTGAATACAAGGGTTAGAAAGGTCACATTTGTTGCCTATTGGGGGAGACTGCCCTGTTTAGCCTCCAACAAAGGGAAGATTAGCTGGAAATGGTTTTCTATATGTTATTTGAAAATTATAATTATGGCATTTTCTTGCCATACAGCATTTAAAAAAAGACTTCAAAACACACATGCAGAACATGCATTATAAGCTTTTTAAACATCTATCAAGTTATGCCCAAAAGTTATCTCCTGAAATATAACAAATTATATCAATCAAATTTGGAATTTTTAGAACCAGCCATTCCTAAGATGTCTAAAAAGGCTATTTTTTCACCAAAAGATGAAGCTGCTTGAAAGAGTAATAAAGTTTTAAAGAAAGCACTTTAACACTGGGTACTGTTGGCATAAATATTTATCAAGGGTCTGCATTCTAGCCAAGACTTCTAGAGTTTTAGCAAAGACAAAGGATTTGTTTTCACCATACTTCAAATGGTTATTGTGACGAGACATTTGTGACTACATAATCATCTGATTAGATAACAAAAACAGAACAATGTGGCATATTCTCAGATTTCAACCATACTCCTAAACTTGTTACTTCAAGAAAAATACTCAGCAGATACAAAGACAGGAGTCACTAACACCTTCCTTAAACAATGACTGACAGTAGTCTTTGTTTTGTTTTGGATGTCTCAGTATTAAACCTGTCAGTGATGTTTAAGTGGAAACCTGGATATCTGGGCCCTTATGGACCTCTCTGGCATAACCCAGAATCCAAATACAGGGATCTCAAATATAATGGCCCACAGGGGCCTCCAGTGGGATACAAACAGTGGGTGATCTTCTGGAGCCGGAAACAGGGGGTCTTTAAAGCCTTCAATCAACTGAAACACCAATTTCTTTTACCTGCATGAGATCTTTGGAGATACCTCCAATTGTGCCATGTGATGCAACCTCTGCTCTCCAAAGAATACACACTAATCTCTACTGATCTTGCTAGCTATCTGGGAAAATGGATAGTATCCCAAGAGCCTAGTTAGTCAAATCTACAAGTTAATACTGGATTTCTACCTGCCCAGTTGGGAGCCCCATAGGCTCAAGTGGATGTCAAGAGTTGCAATCTATTGTATCGTAGAGTAGTTGGTTAGGTAGTTGTAAAGAGACGCATCACTTTACCAGACCCCAGGCTGCAGCTCATCCAAAAGAAGATTCTCAGCCGCTCGTATAGGACCCCAGACTGCTTAGTCTTGATGGGTCTTGCCTCCGCCAATCTTTGCTGGAGATGTCTGACAGAGCCTGGGACACTATCATATATTGTGGGGATGCCCATTACTAAAGGAATGGTGGGAAGGAGTCATTCAAACAGTTAAGTGTACCCTTGATTTACCTCTACCCTACACTCCATGTCTTTGGCTCCTTGGGGATGCGTCTTAACTTGTACAGTTGATTTTTAAATATAAGCTGTTTTTCTATTCTGCAGCAATTAAGGCGGAGAGGTTCCTCCATTGTAATTGGGGATTGCAATTGTTTAACTAGGAGTGGCACACTAATCAATCAATCACTTTATTTGTTAAGAGCCTTTCAAAACCAAGGCGCTGTACAATCATATAAAACATCAAGCATTAATATATAAATGAATCTGGGTAAGCCTGAGAAAATGAATACATTTTCAGTATAGTTTTACAACTACTGATGGTCAGTCAGGCATTCTCTTTACCAACGAGGTAGAGAGTTCCACAGGGTCGGTGCCACAAATAAAAAGCGCGAGCCCTGAGTTTTCAAATGAACCTGGAACTCTAGCAATCCCTCACTGGCAGATCGGAGAGCACGACTGGGGGAGTAGGGAGTCAGGAGATCTTTCAGGTGATCGGGGTCCCTGTTCATGTAGGGCCTTAAAGGTAAGCAAGCCTACCTTATAGGTGATCTGCCACTGAACTGACAGCCAGTGCAGTACGCACAGCTCAGGCATAATATGACTGGCCCTAAAAGTGCCAGTCAACAGCCTGGCTGCAGCGTTCTGCACTAGCTGCAGGCAGCGGATATCAACCCCAGGTAGCCCTAGGTAGAGGGCACTGCAATAGTCAAGACAGGTGGTAATGAAGGCATGGACCAATGTTGGCAGGTCATCCGGAGGAACCAGGTGTTTCACCCGGGCGATATTCCTCAGATGGTAAAACGAGGATTTAACCTCGACCAACACCTGAAATTTCAGGGTCAGACCGTCGTCAAAAATAATGCCCAGGTTTCGCACCCGGTCTGAGGTAGTGAGCTGGACACCATCAAGCCACAGGCCTGCCATGTGCCCAGCTTCAGAACCCACCCACAGGTGACCTGGATCCACAACCAACACCTCAGTCTTATCCGGTTTCAATCTCAGCCAACTCAAATTCATCCAGTCTTTGATCTCGGAGAGACAATTATTTAGCACAGAAACAGCATCAACCTGGCCGGGCACAAAGGACATATACAGCCGAGTATCATCTGCATAGCAGTGAAAACTCAAGCTGTATCGTCTGATATCTCCAAATGGCAGCATATACACAGCAAACAACATGGGCGCCAATATGGAGCCCTGCGGCACCCCACAGCATAGGGGGAGGGCATCAGAGGAATACATTCCAGTGACTACCCTCTGAGACCTACCTACAAGAAAAGATCGAAACCATTAGAGGACTGTACCCAACAGTCCATAAAGGAACCGCAGAGTCTCCAAAAGCACACCATGGTCCACAGTGTCAAAGGCTGCTAAGAGATCAAGAAGGACCAAGACGGTACAAGCCTTTCGATATCTCACCATTAGAAGATCATTAAGTACCCTAACAAGGGCAGTTTCAGTGCTGTGCCTCTTCCTAAAACCAGACTGGAGAACTTCATAGACATGTGAGTCACAAGGTGATGGTCCAGCTGCAGCACAACCATCTTCTCAATAACCTTCCCCACAAAAGGAAGGTTAGAGGCAGGTCAGTAGTTAGCTGGATCGTCGGGATCCAAGGAGGACTTTTTAAGGAGTGGCTGAATAACCCCTCTTTTAGGAGGTCAGGAAAGACACCCCTCTCTAAGGATCTCCATACAATTTCAGCTAGGATCGGGCAGACAGCATCTACACAACCCACTAATAAGTGAGTAGGGCCCAGATCCAAGCTACAACAGGTTGGGCGCAAGGTCTGGATGATCTTCACTCTGTCCATAAATTTCAGTCGGCTGAAATCGGTCCAGACAGACCGGGTGCTCACCACCTCCCATCAACCATCGCAACCCCTCACAGAGGGAGCCAGGCCGATTCCGGCCCTGATGCTGGCAACCTTATCAGCGAAAAACCGAGCTAGCTCATCACACTTACCTTGTGAAAATGCTCTTCCAGACTGAAGACAGACTGGATTGCACAATCTGTCAACGGTTTGAAAGAGTAGGGCCCGGTCAATTTTTCGCTGCAGAAACCTCCCTGGACAGGAACTCTGCCTTCTTACGGGAGATTTCTGATCGATAGCTCTCACAATACTCCATCAATCTAAGCCTGTCAGCATCAAGGCCAGATTTCTGCCATGCTCTCTCCAGGCTTCTACCAACTCGCCTCAACTCCTTCAAGGACCCAACATACCAAGGGTTCCTTGGGCGAAGAGTAAGTGGTCAAACTCGAGCAGGAGAAATAAAGTCTAAGGCATCTCCCACTGCCTTATTACAGGCTAGTACTAGACCCCCCAGAGTCGTGCTTTCACTCAGCAATCCCGATAGGTCAAGCACCGCCAACAAACCATCTGGGTTAAGTCCCATTAAAGGGCAGTACCAGACCATCTCCCAAGGGGTAGGTCTACTTGGGGGGGCCCCAAAACTGAACCCTATGGTGTGGTGGTCAGACCAACTGACTGGTTCCACCACCAAGTCAGAAATCTCCATCCCCAGGAGGAACAGTAGATCCAGTGAGTGACCTCTTATATGGGTAGAGCAGGTAACAACCTGTGTGAGACCCAGCATTGTCACTAGCTGTAAGAGATTTTGACCAAACTGCGAGAGTCCATCGTCGACCCAGGCATTAAAGTCCCACAGAATAATCCATCTGGGAGACTAATACCGTGTCGATGATGAAGTCTGCAAACTCCTGCAGGAATAAACCCCATCATCTGGTGGACGATAAATGAAGAGTATCCTGCAACCTACACCCTCTCCCATGATACATTCAAAGGATCTAGTAATTCCTACTGGAACCTCCACAAAGGCTCAGTTTGGTCTCAAAAAAGATGGCTACACCCCCACCCCTACGATCCAACCTCGGGCGGTGAATCACCGAGAACCCAGCTGGAACTGCAGAAGCCAGGGCATGAAATTCGTAAAAAAAAGTACATGCCCACTGGGGCATGTAAGCAGTACAAGTACGTGCCCAGGAAACTTTTTACATGCCACCCATTTTTTTTCCCCACATAATTTTGGTTTCATCGTCCTGGTTTGTCAGCTTGTAAATAATAAACAGAAATATAAAGAAATTAAACTGGCTCTGTGTGATTTATTTCAGTAACACTACCTGTGCATGCCCCAACAAGCACTGATTGCAACTAACAAGGTTTTTATTTTATTTAAGAGGACAAATCAAAATGCAGTGTAGTGTGGACTAGTACAGCAGTCCAAAAGAAAGGGTTATCATTTACAGTATTTGTTTTCCCTTCTGTCTAGCCACTCCCTGGCTAGTGTCCTCAGGCCTCATAAGTCCTTAAGAAGAGAGGACAGACCCAAACATTCTAAGGGTGACAAAGCAATTTATTTTTAAGAGGAGATGACAATCACTCAGTCGCCCCACAAATTCAACACACAGAAGAACAGACATTTATTTTTATTTTCTCCTGCCTTGCCAGTAGCCACTGACTACCCTCTGGGGCTCCCTCCCAATCAGTCCTCAAGAGGACAAATCAGTAGTCACTACGCAGGCTGCAAGCCCAGCAGTCAAAGGCTTTTAATCTGGTGCTTTAAATTAGATCACAGTACTATAGATCAATTCTCTTCCTAAACCTTTTTATTTACTCAAGCTGACATCCTCAGCTGAGCAGCTCCTTCTCAATTTAGATGTCTGAGGGCTTAGTTTAGTTAGTTAAACCCCACTTAAGTAAATCAGGCAGCTTTTTATCACACTGAATGCAAGGACTTTTTTTTTTACCTTTTATTTTCTGTTCCCAGCAGCAGCTATGACTAGTAGTCTGCTATTTTTTAATTAGTTCACTCTAACTATAGGTAGAGCTTCCACAAAAAAAA
The DNA here is from genome assembly GCA_016271365.2 of Neoceratodus forsteri. Lineage (NCBI taxonomy): Eukaryota > Metazoa > Chordata > Ceratodontiformes > Ceratodontidae > Neoceratodus > Neoceratodus forsteri. Next base: position 663,072,450 of record CM057458.1, read on the forward strand.
AAAAGCCTGTTGCATCCTAGAGTTTAGACTCTGAGAATGGCCCCTTGTAAACTGTTTTAATTCACTTTGTGACAACTGGGTTTACCCTCCAAGTCTAATTACATCAGTTAGCTGAGTCCTAAGGTAGAGCTTCTACAAGTCTCTCAGTCATCACCTCACCACCGAATTTAGTTATGCTGTACAATGCTCCAGTTTCTTTTTTTTCACCCCAAACAGAAGTTGAAACTTGTCAGGCTGTAATTTTGGATGCGAGTAACTGACTAGAGTTCTTCACTTTGGTCTCACTGTAGTCTCTCCCCACTATCACTTTTGCAGACTGCAGGCAGATCGGATTAGGCACTGCTTTAACTCAAGAACAGCTCTTATAAGAGCTTTATTTTTTTTTATTTCCTCCCAACTTGTGACAGTCTCTGTCCTTCATGATCTCCCCTCCTGTTATCCTTAAGCACTTTTCCTGCAGTATTTAAAAAAAAAGCAGTAATTCAGTATTTGATGTTGGAGCTAATGGACAACAGCTCTTAAAAGCGCTTTTCTATGAACTATTTGATGCGATCGCGATCGCAACCAAATGGATGTAATGGGCAAGCTGAAAGCATGCTACTCACCATGTCTTGCTTTCCCAATAAAAAAATCAAGTGGCGTGGTTTACACCGACAGCAAGACACACTGTGTGCGGGGCGCGGTCGAACTATACAGACCGACTCTCCTGATTGGTGTCAGTTTCCTGCAGCCCGCCTTCACCAACAATGTTGCAACCCCTCGTATGTAAAGCTGGTTGATAGCCATGCCAGTCAAATGTCAGCCCGTTGTTCTCAGCATGTCAGCTGGTCTCTGAAGGGCTCATCCTGTGACTTGGCAGTGGCATCAACTCAGGCTGCTTGGCACTCCTCAGACGGCCATCCGCCCAAAGGAAAATGACGCTTGCACTCCTCAGCAGCCCCTTCCCCACAGGAAAATGAGCGTGAGTTTAAAAAAAAAAAACAGACGTGCCGACGTGGGGGTAAACAAAGCTGCTAAGCCGTCACAAAAGAAACCGGGACTTGGTTAAATACCTTAGGTGCCCCACTGGGCAGGTACTAAACTGCATTAGGTGTCCCGAGACAAAAATGCCTGCCCTGGGGCACCTAAGGTATAGGAATTTCGCACCCTGTCAGAAGCCAAAACTGGGCCAGTATTTTCATCCAGTCAGGTCGCAGTGATGCATGCCAGATCCACTGTTTCAACAAGATCAGTTATAATAGCTGTCTTGTTTTTGATGGACCTGGCATTATATAACACCGCCCGAGTTGGATGGGATACTGAGGAAGACCTCGACTCCTGACCAGCATTAACTGCTGGGCCCTTGGGTATGGGAACAAGACAGGAATTACTCCTGTTCTGGCGCCATTTCAGCCCAAGGGTGTCGCTTGGTTCCCACCACCCCAATCCATCCCCCCCCCCTTCCGTTCCCCCAACAGGCCCAGTTCTCAGCCCCTTCCTACTCCTCCTAATAATCCAGAGAGATTGACAGCACTTGTATATCTCCACTGGAAGATAGGGGCAATCAAAAGAGGGCAGTTCCCCGAGACTGGTGGGGGGATACTGCCTGAGCGTCATAAAACAATAACAACAATCCCACACTATACAACGTAATCCCTACCAAATCAACTAATTACCAATCAAATATATGTATTTTAATATAACTAAGACAAATCAATAACTATATAAAAATTCAAATCATATACCCCCAATAACTTGTAACAACAATGACATAAAAACACAGTCAGACAGTAATGATGCGAGTCAGTGTTGAATATAAGGAAAAAGATTCAACTGTTATGAGGTACTCTCACTGCCTCAACAGTCAAATAATACAGGTTACTCACCTGTAACAGGAGTTCTAGGAATGGTATATGTTGTTCATCCACACTCATTGGCAGGTATCCTTGCCGCTTTAAATCTTGCCGGAAGGTCTTCAAGCTTGCTCCTCCCACCCACCCGGGTGGTATAACTCTCGGCTCCGCCCCATGACGCCAGATCTGGCCCGCTGGAAGCTCAGGTTGTGTGTCGAGCCGGGAGGTCGGGTGGGTCGTGTGGATGAACAACACATACCATTCCTAGAACTCCTGTTACAGGTGAGTAACCTGTTTCTAGAGACATGGATATGTTGTTCATCCACACCTCATTGGCAGACTCCTAGCAGTTCTCCGGGAGGAGGGAGGCAAGACGACACCCCAATACTTACTTGGGAAAGAGAGACTGAGAACCGAGGCCCCAAAACCAGCATCCCGGCGTGACTCAAGGTCGATGTGGTAATGGGTAATGAAGGTGTTTGCTGACTTCCAGGTAGCAGCCCTGCAGATTTCCTGGATAGGGACGTCCCTGGAAGCAGCCACCGTTGCAGCAGTATGGCGGGTAGAATGAGCTCTTATCCCTCTGGGAGGCTCCATGCCTGCCAACTTATAGCAGAGATCTATGCAGGAAGTGACCCATCTGCTTATCGTCCGCTTGGCTGCAGGTCTGCCAGGTGCGGCTTCAGCGTAGGTGACAAACAGCTGGCGAACCTCTCCCCGAATTTCAGCCGTGCGCTCCTTATAATAAGCGAGCGCCCTTCTAGGGTCCAAAGTATGGAGCCTGTATTCGGCCTCCGAGGTGTGACTGGGGTAGAACACCGGCAGAGTCAACACCTGGTTAAGGTGAAACTCCGACACCACCTTCGGAAGGAATTTCGGGTGGGGGCCCAGGACAACCTTGTCCCTGTGGAAGACCAGGTAAGAAGACTCGATGGAAAGCACCTGGAGCTCTCCCATCCTTCTGGCTGACGTGATAGCCACCAAGAAGGCGGTCTTCCACGACAGGTGAGAGAGAGCACACCTGTGCATAGGTTCAATGGCTTGCCCATGAGCTTTGCCAGTACCAGCAGTAGATCCCACGGAGGTGGGGTTCCCGCACTGGAAATGTGATCAAGGCCTTTGAAAAAGCACCAGACCACCTTCTCCTGCGCCACCGACTGCTTCCCGGCCCGCGCCCGGTAAGCAGAGATGGCTGCCAGGTGCACCCTTAGGGTCGTCGACCCAAGCCCTTGATTAGAAAGGGACCATAAATAGTCCAAGATGCTTGCCAAGGAACAGGAGGAAGGGTCCAAGCCCTTGCCCTGACACCAAATGGCAAATGAAAAACCTTTTCCATTTGAAGGCATAGCATTTTCTGGTCGACTCCTTACGGGACGCCTCAACTACATTGAGGACCTCGTCGGAAAGACCCAAGGCCTGGAACTCTGGCAGCTCAGGAACCAGGCCGTCAGGTGCAGGGATTGAAGGTCCGGATGGAACACCTTCCCCTGATTGACTGAGAGCAGGTCCGGCGAGCTGGAAGCTGCCAGCGAGTCCTGGAGCTGAGACTGAGGAGATCTGGGTACCAGAACTGGCGAGGCCAGTCTGGGGCTATCAGAATCACCTGCGCCTTGTCCCTCCTCGCCTTGAGAAGCACCTTGTGGATCAAGGGAAATGGGGGAAAGGCGTAAAAGAGGCCCGGGGTCCACTGCCTCGAGAAGGCATCCCCCTGCAGCGAGCCCTGCTGAGGGGGGCGGGCATGGAACAGTCTCAGCTTCGCGTTCTCCCTGGAGGCGAACAGGTCCACCTGAGGTGTGCCCCAATGGGAGAACAGATGCTGTACTACCTCCGGCAGGAGAGACCACTGTGGGATGCAGCCCCTATCCGGCTCAGGGCATCGGCCAGGGTGTTTGAGGCTCCTGCCACATGAATGGCTAGGAGATCCGCCCAGGCTGCGCAGAGACGAGTGACCAAATGCGGAGAGCTTCCTATAGAAGCATGGAGCGCTGGCCCCGCCCTGGCGGTTTAGATAGAACATGGTAGTGGTATTGTCCGTCTGACTCGACCACTTGACCCGGAGGAAGCGGAGCAAAAGCGGTGAGAGCTAGGCGGACGCTGGAGCTCCAGCAGGTTGATGTGGCATCGGGACTCCCTTGAGGACAGAGGCCATGAGCCCGTGTTCCCCAGATGGGCACCCCAACCCATCAGAGAGGCATCGGTCGATAGAGACCCGTCGGCTCGAGGCGCCTGAGCAGGATGCCCTCCTGCAAATGATCTGGAGCGAGTCCACCACTGGGCGTTCCACATCCATGAGTCAGCGACACAAGCTGGTCCAAAGGATCGCAGCGTTGTGACCACTGGCTGGCCAGTCCCCACTGAAGGGGACGATGTTCCAGCCGGGCCCAACGGACCACGCTGGTGCAGGCGCCATGAGACCCAGGAGGCGAGGGAAGTCCCGGCAGGGAGCTAATTGCCCAACCAGAAATGATCGGGCAAGGAGGAAAGAACCCTGCCCTGTCCGCCGAGAGACGCTCTGGCTCAGAGAGAGTCGAGCTGCGCCCGATGAATAGAATCACCTGCTTGGCTCGAGTTCCGACTTGGCCTCGTTGATAAGGAGGCCCAGTTGAGAGCAGACCTGGAGGCCAGATCTCTGGACCACTCCGCCTCCTTCCTGGAGGAGCTGCTATCAGCCAGTCGTCCAGGTAAAGGAGTACCCGGACCCCGGCGCCGAGAATGCTGTCACCACTGCCATGCATTTGGTGAAGACCCTGGGAGCTGGAGACAAGCCGAAGGGCATGGCTTGGAACACGAAGGATCCTTCCGCTCGGGCGAAGGAATCTCTGGTGAGACGGACGGATAGGGGCGTGAAAAGCGTCCTGAAGTCCAGAAAGCAGAACCACCACGCCAGCGTTCCAGGATGGTATTATCTGAGCCAGGTGACCATCCTGAAGGTTCGAGACCTTAGGAACTTGTTTTGAGTCGTGTAGGTAGAGAATGGGCGCCAGCCCCGTCCGTTGGAACCAGGAAGTACCTGGACACAAACCCTGGGTCTGAAGGAGGGTCGCCACCTCTCTTATCACCTCCTTCTGGAGAAGAGGCGATGTCGGCTCGGCCGAGCATGCCAGTGAGCTAGGGACCCGAAGCCCTCCGGGCGATGGCTCTGAAGGGTGGTGCCTGCTCGATTCAGAAGCAGGCCTCTTCCCACCACCTCCAAGACCCACCTGTCCGTGGTAACAGCGGACCAGGCGAGCGGAGTGCGGGCCGTCCCCAGGGACCCAGGGAGTAGAGGCGAGAATGGGGCGACACCCTCAGCCCGTCACTGGGCAGGCTTGGAGGAGGGACGGCCGAGGGACCTCCTGGGCCTTCCTCCTGCCTCCTGTTAGAGGAAGCGGCTTGGGTTTGGGATGCCAAGGCCGAGCCTGCTGGCCTGGCGTTGCTGGGCGGGCGCGCCGAGGCACAGAAGGGCCGAAAGGGCTTAGGCTGTGGCTTGCGCCTTTGTCCTTCTGGGCGGAAGAGACAGAGTCAAGGTAGCATTGGACTTCTCGATCCTCTGCAGGTGACCTTCCACCCCAGGGCCGAAGAGGTCAGTCCCCAAAGGGAACATCCAGCAACTTGTGCTGGGTATCAAAGTAAGGTGGATATCCTCAGCCAAGCCGCCGACCGCCAGCACTACGGCCGCCACCGATCTGGCACATGGGTCCCCTATATCCAAAGCAGTCTGGAGCTGCTGTTTGGCCACTGCCTGCCCTGGTCCCGCACCTGCTTAACCGTAGTCTGCAGATCGGGCGGGAAGATGAGGATGACCTCATCAGGGAGCCCAACAGGGCATGAGAAAATGTGCCATGAGGACGGCCGAACTGGCTAACGAAGGCGAGAGAGGACATAGCGAGACTTTTAGCCCGACATAGTCCAATTCTTGGACTCCTTGTCAGGAGGTTTGTCCACATCCCTGGCGTTGCAGGCGCGAGCAGACGCTGTCGGCAACCAACCCTCAGCAGAGGGTGTTCAAAACCGGACAAGGAACCCGGTAGGGACGCATACTTCCTGGCCAAAGGCGCGGGGCAGGAAGCAGGCGCTGCCAAAGCTCCAGTGCCGGACCCACTATGGCCTCGGCCACGGAAGGCCTCCGTCGGAGAATCCCTCAGTCCAGAATCTCCGTGAGGGATACCTGGCCCGTTTGGAAGCGGGTTGAGCTCCATCCGGTGGACTCGAGATGAGCGAAGCAGTCCTAGTAGAGACGGCGGGCTGCTCGTCCATTGACTGACCTCCTGAAGACTCCAAGTCCAGTCGCTTGGAGAAAAGGAGGAATCATCTTTGGACTCGGAAGAGTCCTCGAAGAGCTGCCTCTGGCCTGAGCCACCTTCACCTGCAGGGTCGGTCGGGAGTGAGGGAAACTGACAGCCGATGGGGTAGACCCTTGGCCGGCCGAGATCGCGGCGGGCCCCAATAGGTGGCTGTGGGCGGAGGAGGTTCCACGAATCGGTGGAGCAGCTGGTTTTGGCGAACAACCGGCCTGGGTATAGGCTCCTCGGATAAGTCGAGGGGTGTGTCGGCAGCTCGGTGACAGCCATAATGGCCGGGGAAGCGGCGGGGTCGGCCTCCCGGCCAGGAGGGCTGTTGCAGCATGAGGTCCTCGTGCCGTCGTAATTCCGAAGCCTCCCCTCGTCCGAGGGCGGCGGCGCCAGCTTACACAGCAGTGCGAGACCGAGACCGCCTGGCGGTGGGATCGGCTGGACCCGCTGAAGAGTCCGGACCGAGAGTCCCGAATTTCCGAGGTCGGTGCGGGGAGGTGTCGGCGGAACCGGCACTCCCCGGCTCGGATGGTCCATCCGAGGGCTCCGAACGGAGGCACAGGCGAGCCACGGATCCCCAACTCCTCCCGGGGAACCGGGAGGGAATCTCGGCTGCTAAAGCGACAGCCCGATCACGGTCGAGAAAAATCTCGACTTCGTCGGTGGAGTCTCGGTCAACTGACCTGATGGGGACACCCGTGAGGCCAGTGGCGAAGCGGCGGTCGACGAAGCCGGCGGTCGAGCGACTCGGGAGAGGGACCTTCCCGCTCCCAAGAAGCGTCGACGGAGGACTCCCTGTCCTTCTTTTGGACCGAGAATAAGGTCCAGCAGGCGTGAGCCCTTCTCCCTTAGTGGAGAGGGACAGACAAAAGCTCCTTAAAAGAAGCCGTGTAGGAAGAACCAGAAGGCGGGATAAATGCCGCGGCGAGGAAGATCTGACCAGCGCCCGCCTCCTCTTTCGGCGACCATCCGCTCGAGCTGATCCGCTGAAACCCGCCGCCGCGTGGACGCCCAACGGGCCTCCTTGGACTTCACCGAGGGAAGCGCTTCTCGGGACGCGCCAGTTGCAATCGGGCAGCACGGTTCGAGGACGAGGCCGAAAGATGAGCACAGGCCTAAGCCCGCGGGTCGTGCTCAAGGCCTAAGCAGTAGACACCGTGGGTGTGAATCCGTCCGAGACATCTTCTGCCCGCATGGGCATCTCCGAAATCCGGGAGTCGATTTGTCCATCGCAGCCGCGAGGGATCGAAGACTGAAGTCTTTTCGCAAATTTATTTTTAAATCCGCAAACGGAGAAATAGGAACCAGTCTCAAACGCAGAGCGTTAAGGAGGGAACCTGAGCTTCCAAGCGGTAAGGAAGATCTGGCGTCATGGGGCGGAGCCGAGAGTTATACCACCCGGGTGGGTGGGAGGAGCAAGCTTGAAGACCTTCCGGCAAGATTTAAAGCGGCAAGGATACCTGCCAATGAGTGTGGATGAACAACATATCCATGTCCCTAGAAATAAAGTTCTTTTAAACGGATGAGCCACTAGAACAGTTACCAGATAGTTAAAATTGTCTAGATCATGCAATAGTTCTCAGATTTTGTCACAGTGAGCCTCCCCAAATCCATGGGAAAGATTTCGAGCCTCCCCCAAAAACCGAAATAATCTTGGGCCTCCCCAAAGAAAAATAACACACTGTACTTTGCATAGTACCCCATGAATAAATTGAAACCCCTCTGAGTATTTGGCTCACATTCAGTTCTTTGTCTTATACTGGCGTGGAACCTTTGAAAAGAGCTCCTGTGCTTAAATGTGTTATCTGAACAACAAATAAATAAAATAAACAAATATTCAGCTTATTGTAACACCCCAAAGGCCAGCCTACTTGCTCTGCTATTTTCATTCTTGAACCATTGTTACCCCTTGCTGCAATACCTTCATGGGGTCAGACTACTTCCTCTGTTTCCTGTCTATATGAAATAACCTTCCTACATACTTTCCCTTGGCCCCTCCTTCCCTGTTCCCAAGCAACTTCTCGGATTACTTTGCTCCTTCCTGCTATTGCTCTTTGCACTTCTATGCTCAACCCTTGTATCTGGACTGTTCTGCCATCAGGCTACAAATTGGTCAATTATCATCACTCATTATTAGTTTATTGTTCATATTTGTTTGCACTATTGTTCATTGTGTATTTCTTGATTGTTCAGCAGTTACCTCTTGAAATGTATTCATTCCCTACCCTTACCTGGGTACAGCTGAAATGAGCCTTAGCTCATTCACCTTCCCTTGTCACCTATTAGTAAATAAATACATAACATTCACCTACTATTGTCCTCTTTCAGTTTGCTTCATCTCTTCACATAAAATAAATAAAACTCAAAATTTAAATACAGTACTTTTTCAGACTTGCTTGAGCCTCCCCTGGAACAAGTTGGGGCCTCCCCAGGGAGGCTGGCCTCACCATTTGAGAACCCCTTGTCTAGAGGTACTCTCACTACCTCAACAGTCAAATAATAAAATTATTGTAAACGAATGAGCCACCAGAACAGTTTCCAAGTAGTCAGGACCAATTTCTTCTTCCACTCTCCTCCTCTCAGTGTCACTCCAGAGCTTTTAACCCCCAAATACCATCCCCAAAGGCTAAACTCTGCAAGCCGCGACCAGTAAATAAAGGCTCCTGACAAGAGAACGATTAGTTCCCCCCACAGAAAGCCCTAGGAATCCTCAGGGCACACATCCACCAATCTGCACCCCACCAGATTCCCTTCTGGTCACAGGCCATCCCAGGTAGGCACCCTTAGTTCAGTACTACAGCCCAAGAGGTAAAATGCCACCTTCCCCTTCCTCGAAGCAACAAACCAACAGTACTCTTAAAGGCTGGGCAAGGGCCCAATCAGAGGGGTGTTAAGGGACTCAGCAACCCACTGGCTACAAACTCCCCCTCCCCCAACCAAACAGCAGCAGCTGAAACTAGACCCTCCTGTCCAGACCCCTGCTACCGTCCTCCTTGGACACCCAACACAACCCAGAACCTGCTAGGCGTCCCTCCCAGGGCAACAAAGCAGCAAATACCTAAAGACAGTAGAGGTAAACACAGACACTGGATATGCTCTCACCACACCAGAGGAGTAGACACAATCACTGGATGTGCTCTCACCACACCCTATTCCAAGGAGCTAAATACTCCTCGAAGCTGCATTCAAATATTCCCTGGTCACTAAAAGTGCTCTCACCACACCAGGAAACACCAGGAAGTGGATCTCCAAAAACTCAGAGTACAGATTTCAATTCAGCCCGATTCCCAGATCACAGAGCCTTTACTTTACCGCTCTGTCGCTCAGTCTTCCATGCAACAAATAGGGGCAGGTCAGAGCAAGGAACTTCACACAATCACACTTAGATATAAGCTACTTGCAATGCGCAAATGCACTCTAACCGCACAGACACTTGCTCCGGAACAGTTCGGCAGTAAATTTGAGCTCATTGTGGCAGTTCTTCCCAGCTCACAGCAGATCTTTCTGACTCATCACACCAAACAGTAGTTCCAGGCAAAATTCCTCTGTTCTTCACAAAATTGGTTTTAAATCTGTTACGGTATAAAAAAACAACAGCCGTAAGACTGAGACTCACATCTAGCAAAAGTGAGCCGTCATAAAGAAAACGATTGAAACCACCAGAAACTGACTACTGACCCATAGTTCGCATAGAGACACTAATTTAACTCACTAAGGACCCTAGCTAAGCTAAAAACTAACTAAAACAAAATAAATGAAACAAATAAAAACTAGAGTATAAAATTAGTCGATTTAAAATAAAATCAGGTCCCAAAACTCAAAGCCCAAAACTCAAACCTCAGGCAGCTCATACTCAGCCGCCATCTTGGTCTAGAGGGACGAGCTGAGAGGTAGTTCACAGGTGCGACCTGGGAGCACAGAAAAGTTAAGAAACTTGCTCAGGGTCACACAGTATGCAATTGGGGGCTGCAGGATTCAAACCCAGGTCTCCAGATTTGCAGCTCAGAGCCTTAGGATCAAACTCCCTTTCTTCTTATATACACTGGTTACAGGCCATGTCCAAATCGGCTTCATTTTTATAGGTCTTATTCTGGAGGAAACAAACTCAGTTTTTTATGAAGCATGAGCACCTTGGTTCTCCCATTTTGGGGTGGGTATGGACTCTATGCAAATTGTCCTAGGTCTCAAGACCTAGGATAGTTGTAGTGTTATGTTTTTCTAATTGCTTAAGTAGGACTTTCTTATTGGTTGATGCAGGCTTCTTCTTAGAGTTGTTTCTCTTTTCATTTCTGCCAGGGAGTTTTAGAGGTGTTGCCATGGTTCTTAATCTCTGGTACTACATATATAGGATGCTATTTAATAACCCTTAGAGATTTGTTCAGATTATATTATTGCCTTCTTAAAGATGTTGTATTACTAGTTGGCTTATTTTTCCCATTACGTTTTTTGGTGTTTTTGAAATGTGTTGGCTGCAAAATATTGTTCTATTTCTATTAAATTTCAATAAAACACAAATACAAAAAAAAACCTGTCAGCACTGTACTCGTCTTGTGCCCCTGACAACACACCTGGGGCATTGGTACTGAGCTACTGTCTGGCTGAGATTAACAACTGGATGGCCTGGAAATATAGGTTACTCACCTGTAACAGGAGTTCTAGGAATGGTATATGTTGTTCATCCACACTGTCTGGCAGGTTCCTTGCTGCTTTAAATCTTGCCGGAAGGTATTCAAGCTGGCTCCTCCCACCAACCCGAGTGGTAAAACTCTCGGCTCCTCCCCATGACGCCAGATCTGGCCCGCTGGAAGCTCAGGTTGTGCGTTGAAGCCGGGGAGGTCGGGTGGGTCGTGTGGATGAACAACATATACCATTCCTAGAACTCCTGTTACAGGTGAGTAACCTGTATTTCTAGGGACATGGATATGTTGTTCATCCACACTGTCTGGCAGACTCCTAGCAGTTCTCCGGGAGGAGGGAGGCAAAGCGCACACCCCCTACTTAGGAAATAGAGACTGGAGAACCGAGACCCCAAAACCAGCATCCCGGCGTGACTCAAGGTCGATGTGGTAGTGGGTAATAAAGGTGTGCTGACTTCCAGGTAGCAGCCCTGCAGATTTCCTGGATAGGGACGCTCCCTGAAGCAGCCACCGATGCAGCAATATGACGGGTAGAATGAGCTTTTATCCCTCTGGGAGGCTCCATGCCCGCCAACTTATAGCAGAGATCTATGCAGGAGGTGACCCACCTGTCTATCGTCTGCTTGGCTGCAGGTCTGCCAGGTGCGGCTTCAGCGTAGGTGACAAACAGCTGGCGAACCTCTCCCCGAATTTCAGCCATGCGCTCCTTATAATAAGCGAGCGCCCTTCTAGGGTCCAAAGTATGGAGCCTGTATTCGGCCTCCGAGGTGTGATTGGGGTAGAACACCGGCAGAGTCAACACCTGGTTAAGGTGAAACTCCGACACCACCTTCGGAAGGAATTTCGGGTGGGGGCGCAGGACAACCTTGTCCCTGTGGAAGACCAGGTAAGGAGATTCAATGCAGAGCGCCTGGAGTTCTCCCATCCTTCTGGCTGATGTGATAGCCACCAAGAAGGCGGTCTTCCACGACAGGTGAGAGAGTTACCTGTGCATTGGTTCGAATAGCTTGCCCATGAGCTTTGCCAGTACCAGCAGTAAATCCCACGGAGGTGGAGGTTCTCGCACCGGAGGGGAAATGTGATCAAGGCCTTTGAAAAAGTGCCAGACCACCTTCTCCTGCGCCACCGACTGCTCCCCGGCCCGCGCCCAGTAAGCAGAAATGGCTGCCAGGTGCACCGTTAGGGTCGTCGACCTAAGCCCTTGACTAGAAAGGGACCATAAATAGTCCAAAAATGCTTGCCAAAGAACAGGAGGAAGGGTCCAAGCCCTTGCCCTGACACCAAATGGAAAATCTCTTCCATTTGAAGGCATAACATTTCCTAGTCGACTCCTTACGGGATGCCTCAACAACATTGAGGACCTCGTCGGAAAGACCCAAGGCCTGGAACTCTAGCCACTCAGGAACCAGGCCGTCAGGTGCAGGGATTGAAGGTCCGGATGGAACACCTTCCCCTGATTGACTGAGAGCAGGTCCGGGCGAGCTGGAAGCTGCCTCAGGAGCCTGGAGCTGAGGCTGAGGAGATCTGGGTACGAGAACTGGCGGGGCCAGTCTGGGGCTATCAGAATCACCTGTGCCTTGTCCCTCCTTACCTTGAGAAGCACCTTGTGAATCAAGGGAAATGGGGAAAAGGCATAAAAGAGGCCTGGGGTCCACAGCCTCGAGAAGGCATCCCCCTGCAGCGAGCCCTGCTGAGGGGGGGTGGGCATGAAACAGCCTCAGCTTCGCGTTCTCCCTGGAGGCAAACAGGTCCACCTGAGGTGTGCCCCAGTGGGAGAACAGATCTTGCACTATCTCCAGCAGGAGAGACCACTCGTGAGATGCAGCCCCTATCCGGCTCAGGGCATCGGCCAGGATGTTGGAGGCTCCTGCCACATGAATGGCTAGGAGATCCGCCTCCAGGCTCTGGAAGTGACCAAATCAGAGAGCTTCCCCTTGCATAGAAGCATGGAACGTGTCCTGCCCTGGCGGTTTAGGTAGTACATGGTCGTGGTATTGTCCGTCTGGACTCGGACCACTTGACTTCCCGGAGAAAGCGGGCAAGGCGGTGAGGCTGGCGGACGCTGGAGCTCCAGCAGGTTGATGTGGCACAGGGACTCCAGCGGGGACCAGAGGCCGTGCGCTCGATGTTCCCCCAGATGGGCACCCCAACCCATCAGAGAGGCATCGGTCGATAGAGAGACCGTCGGCTCGGGGCGGACAAACGGGATACCCTCCTGCAGATGAGATGGAACGGTCCACCATCGGAGAGCGTTCCACATCTCCTGGGTCACCACCACTAGCTGGTCCAATGGATCGCAGCGTTGTGACCACTGGCTGGCCAGTCCCCACTGAAGGGGGCGCATGCGCCAGCGTGCCCAACGGACCACGCTGGTGCAGGCCGCCATGAGACCCGGAGACGCAGGAAGTCCCAGGCAGGGCGCGATTGCCCAACCAGAAATGACTGGGCAAGGGAGGTGGAACCTCGGCCCTGTCCTCCCGGGGAGCCGTGCTCTTGCTCGAGAGAGTCGAGCTCTGCCCGATAAACAGAATCCCTGCTCGGCTCGAGTTCCGACCTGGCCTCATTGATGAGAAGGCAGACTTGAGAGCAAACCTGGAGGCCAGATCTGGGACCGCTCCACCTCCCGTCTGGAGGGGCTGCTATCAACAATCGTCCAGGTAAGGGTACACCCGGACCCCTCGGCGCCGCAGGAAAGCTGTCACCACTGCAATGCATTTGGTGAAGACCCTGGGAGCTGGAGACAGGCCGAAGGGCATGGCTCGGAACTCGAAGAGGATCCCTCCGCTCGAAAGCGAAGGAATCTCCGATGTGACGGACGGATAGGGACGTGAAAGAACGCGTCCTGCAGGTCCAGAGAGCAGAACCACACGCCATGTTCCAGAGATGGTATTATCTGCACCAGAATGACCATCCTGAAGGTTCGAGACCTTAGGAACTTGTTCAGGTCGTGTAGGTCGAGAATGGGGCACCAGCCCCCCATCCGTTTCGGAAACAGGAAGTACCTGGACACAAACCCCAGGTCCGAGGGGGGGTCCGCTACCTCCCTGATCACCTCCTTTTGGAGGAGGAGAGCGATGTCGGCTCGACGAGCTGACAGTGAGGCTGCGGACCCCGCGGTGCGACGGCTCTGAAGGGCGGGGCCTGCTCGAATTCTAGAGGCAGGCTCTTTTCCCTACCTCTCAGTACCCACCTGTCCGTGGTAATAGCGGACCAGGCGGAAAGGAAGTGTCGGAGCCATCCCCCCACGGGGGGAACCAGGGGTGAGGTGACGGGGATGGGGGCGACACCCCTCAGCCCGTCACTGGGCAAGCTTGGAGGAGGGACCGGCCGAGGGACCTCCGGGGCCTTTACCTCCCTGCTTCCTGTTAGAGGAAGCAGACGGCTTGGGTTTGGGATGCCAAGCCCATGCCTGCTGGCCCTGACGTTGCTGGGCCGGACGCGCCGCGGGCGCAGAAGGACGAAAGGGCTTAGGTTGTGGCTTGCGGCCTTTGTCCTTCTGAGCGGAAGAGACCGAGTCCAAGGTAGCATTGGACTTCTCGATCCTCTGCAGGTGACCTTCCACCCCAGGGCCAAGAGGTCAGTCCCCAAAAGGAACATCCACCAACTTGTGCTGGGTATCCAAAGTAAAGGTGGATATCCTCAGCCAAGCCCGACGACACATGGCCACTCGGCCGCCACAGACCTGGCACATGAGTCCCCAATGTCTAAAGCAGTCTGGAGCTGCTGTCTGGCCACTGCCCTGCCCTGGTCCCGCATCTGCCTGACCGTAGTCTGCAGATCCGCGGGAAGATGAGGGACGACCTCATCCAGGGAGCCCAACAGGGCATGAGAAAAATGTGCCATGAGGACGGCCGAACTGGCCTGACGAAGGCCAAGAGAGGACGCAGCATAGACTTTTCACCCGGCATAATCCAATTTCTTGGATTCCATGTCGGGAGGTTTGTCCACGTCCCTGGCGCTCCCGGCGAGCCGGAAAACACTGTCGGTAACCAACCCCTCAGCAGAGGGGTGTTCCAAAAAACCGGACAGGGAACCGGTAGGGACCGCATACTTCCTGGCCATCCTGGCCGAAGGCGCAGGGCAGGAAGCAGGGCGCTGCCAAAGTTCCAAGGCCAGACCCACTATGGCCTCAGCCACCGGAAAGGCCTCCGTGAGGGAATCCCCTCGGTCCAGAATCTCCGTGAGGGGATACCTGGCCCGTTTAGAAGCAGGTTCGAGCTTCATCCCGTGGACTCCGAGATGAGCGAAGCAATCCTAGGAAGGACGAAGGCTATCGTCCACTGACTGTCCTCCTGAGGACTCCAAGTCCATTCGCTTGGAGAAAGGAGGAATCATCCTGGGACTCGGAAGAGTCCTCAAAGAGCTGCCTCGGGCCTGAGCCACCCTCCATCTGCCGAGGTCTATCGGGAGTGAGGCTGACAGACAGCCTACGGGGCAGTCCCCGAGCCGACCGAGAATTTTTGGTCAGAGCCCCAACTAACGGCTGTGGAGGCGGAGGTTCCACCAAAATCGGTGGGGCAGCTGGATTTGGCCAAACAACCAGCCTGGGAACAGGCTCCTTGGCTACAACGAGGGGTTGTTTCACGCCCGTGACAGCTACTTAATGGCCAGGAAGACGACGGGTCGGCTTATTCCCGGTCAGAAGGAGCTGTTGCCACATGAGTTCCTCATACCTCGACGCAACTTGCGCCGAAGCCTCCCCTCGCCCGAGGAGGAGGAAGAGGATGAGCGGCGGCGCCGCTGTCAGCTGGTGCCGAGATCGCCTATGACGGGCAGGATCGGCTGGACTGCCGAAGACGTCCGAGATCAGAACCTCGGCTGGGCCGAGGACGGTGCGGGGAGGTGTGCGAATCGGCACTCCTCTTGGTTGAGACGATTCCACGAAGGCTCCGGAACCGGAGGCACAGGCGAGCAGGCGGGATCCTCAACTCCCACCAGGGAAACCGGGAGAGGGATTCTCAGCTCTCAGCTGACAACCCGTCTAACGGGTGGAAAAATCTCGACAGCGTCGGCCAGTCTCGGTCAACTGGCCTGATGGGGACACCGTGAAGCCAGTGGCGAAGCCGAGGGGTCAACCGAAGTCGACTGTCGACAACTAGGGAAGGGGGATCTTTCCCGCTCCCAAGAGCGTCGATGGTGAGACTTACTTTTGTCTCTCTTTCTGGACCGAGAAAAGGGTCCAGAAGAAGTTGGACCCTCACCTTTGTCGAGAGGTCAGACAAAGCTCCTAAAAGCCGAATCGAGGCACCGAGACAGCGGGATAAATGCGCAGCGAGGTAAGCGGCCCGCCGCCTCCTCTTCGAGGGCGATCATCTGCTCGAGCTGATCCGCCGAGCCCGCTGCCGCAGACACCGCCAACCGGGCCTCTTTAGATTTAACAGGAGGAATTCTTTTCTCGGGACGCCCCAGCTGTAAACGGGCAGCACGGTCTTAGAGGACGTAGGCCGAAAAAGAAGAGCACAGGTCGCAAGCCTGGCGGTCGTGCTCAAGGCCTAAGCACTAGACGCACGTGGAGTGCGGATCCGTCCGAGACATCTTCTGCCTAAGGGCATCTCCGAAACCGAGTCGATTGTCCATCGCAGCCGCGAGGGAGAGAAGACCAAGTCTTTTTAGCAAAAACTTTGATTTGAAAATTTGAAGAATTAGGAACCAGTCTTATACGCAGAGCGTTAAGGAGGGAACCTGAGCTTCCAAGCGGTAAGGAAGATCTGGCGTCATGGGGCAGAGCCGAGAGTTTTACCACCCGGGTGGGTGGGAGGAGCCAGCCTGAAGACCTTCCGGCAAGATTTAAAGCGGCAAGGAAGCTGCCAGACAGTGTGGATGAACAACATATCCATGTCCCTAGAACTGGTTATGTCTAAACCACAGCAAGATAGAGTTTATAGTGACTGAACCCGGTTGCCAGGGCTTGCCTGCTATGAGAGGGGGTAGGGCTCTCCCTGTATTGGGTGGCCATTCCCTCGCAGCAGCAGCAGTTACGGTTAGGAACCTGGGGGTCATTTTGAACAGATTCACATCTGAACATCAGGTGTCCTCTGCTGTTCGATCTGGCTTCTAGCATCTGCAGAACATCGCCACGATCAAGCCATCTTTAGCACAGGAAGACCTAGTGACAATCATCCATGCTTTTGTCATCTCTAGTTTGGACTGCTGCAGTGCTCCTTACCATGGCTATCTGGAGGTTTCATGTATCGACTGCAGCTGGTGCAGAATGCTGCGGCCCAAATGACAGTGTGCTCCTCCATCATCCCCAAAAGGAAGCGCTGACAGCTGGTGAAATCAACATCGGAGGTGTAGTGGACAGATGTATCCTTTTCCTCAGTGGAGGAAGAGGCAGAGGAGCTGGACTTAGGAAGGCAGTGCTGGGGGTTCAGGTTGAAAGATGACCTTGTCCATCACCCTTAAGTACAAGGAAAAGCACATGCCATGGCCATGAACTGTTCCCAGGTCATGGGCCCCATAGTGCCAGAGAAACCTGGGAGAGGAGGAGGAGGTGGAGAAGGGTCATGGCAAATCAGACCAGGCCCTCTGTCAGGGCTGCAGGAGCGAGCAATGGACCCCTCCTGGGGAGGGGGCTACACAGCCCGCCTACCATGGAACGCCTAACCACAGAGGAGCAAACAGGGTGGTACCCTTGGGGAGGGGGGACCCCAGGTGGAGAGATTGGAGTCGTGCAGGTACCACAGGGCGGGACCTTTCACCAGCTACTGCAGAGTCCGCTGGTTCCAGATGGGAAGAAGGCCCAAGTCAACATTATGACTCTTCTCAGAGCCCCCAGCAGTTCTAGAGATGGAGCATGATGCCGACCTAGACCTCCCAACCCCTGCCTCATCTTACAGAACTCTACCCCTCCGAGAGGGCCTTACACTCGAGGTAGAGCCTCAAACCAAGATGCAGGAGGACCCAGCGATGCAAACGGCACCAGACTCCACCTCAGCACTGTGGACGGCACAAGAGTCTGTGCCGCTAGTGGCACCAGAACCTAATCCAGCACTTAGGACGGCACTGGACTCCAACTTGACACCAGATCAGATCCCCCACAAATGGTGCTGAGGGTTGTAGGGGAAGTGGCACCACACCTGGCACCAAACAGCAGACTCCGAGGCATCATAAATAGCGAAGTCCTAGAACTAGGTCTAGAGCGGTCCAGTGGCTCGCCAGAGTTGGGCCACCAGTCGGGGTCATCCTAACCCTCGAAGGCAAGATTACGGAGATCTCCAGCTGCACGACCCCCAAGACCCTTCCTCTCCAATGCCACAAACGGGAGCCCAGAGGGCACCTATTTGGACGGTCTGCATCGCCTCACTCACCGACACTGGGGACAATGTCAGGAGCCGAAGTGGTGCTGAGCCGCGCTACTGAGGGATCAACCGGTGCAGACAACGTATAGCTGTGACACCGCCACCAAGAGTGTCCAGGCCCCCAAAGGGGCACCTGATTGTGAGGAGTGCTCAACCGTTCCCCCAGAGAAGGCCAGCTGTCCCACAGACCCCTCACGCAGGCCTCCTATCTCCAGGGACAAAGAATGGTGGAGGCCTGCTCTCCCTCAGTATGTATAGTACCAAGGAGAGGCTCAGGGGAAGAGCCCAAGGACCTGATCCTGGTGTCCTGAGTGCAACGACTGCCTCCAAAGGCTGGGGGGACCCGTCCCAACATCAAAACCCGAAGCCGAAGGGTGCAGAGGCCCATGGAGAAGCAAGCGTCGCATGAGTCCATATCATGGTTCAGTCCCAGGCACGGAGCTTCCCACAGGGCACCGACATTTGGGGGCCTTGCCTTGGATTCGTGGATTGCTTAGGCCTCGGACCAGACATTATCGACAGAATCAGAACAAAACAAAAACACAGCAAAATGGCACCTGGTGCTATACTAGAGGAGAGAAAAAGAAAAACAATGTTTAAACAGAGAAAAAAAAAGTGTCGAACTATGGTACGGTGTCGCGTGAAAATCGGCGGAAGAACTGTGACGCAGACTCTTTCACATAGTGCTCCCATGGAGATGCAGCCTCGATGGCGGAAAAACAGAATGGGGGGGGGGCATCAGTAACTGGCCAGTCCACGAGTGCCGTGTCATATGTCCACCTCATGGGCAGCACCATCCCTGATGTTAGCTCTCCTACTCCAAAATCTTAAAGCTATATGATCCCACAGAGTCCTGAACCTCTGGCTTCAACCCACCAGTGATGACTGCTAAGACTGATCCTTGGAAAATCCCTGTATATAATGAAGGCTTGTCCTAGACTGTGCCTGCAGCATGGGGTTTGGAATTGCCAGCTGTCCTCGAACATAAGTGAGGTTTACTGACACAGAAAAAGTTCTAACAGGTAGCTCAAAAGTTTACCAGACCAGTACCTCGCACCCACTAGTGCTGCATGCAGCCAATGTCTTTTTTATTCTTTGGTAGCCTTGTTGAGAGAGGCCCCCCACCAAGTTTACTGTAAAATGTGCAGCGGTGTGTCCATGGGTTGGTTGGGGAAGGGGTGCAATCCAGAACGAATCTACACAGGGCACTGAGGAGTCAGCACTGGTATTAATGTCCCCATAATCCAGCAGGGGGAGAAATGGAGTATTTAGCCACCAGTTTCATGAAGTGAGGCTGTAGGCATCTCTTTACCCTGTAGAGAACACCAAGTTCTATATAGCACTTGGCTACTGCCTGGGAGATGTGACCAGAATAGTCAAGGTGCTGGTCAAGGTGAAGGCCTAGGTACTTGTATGAGGATACAGAGTCTAGCAGTTCATTTAAGGAGTCGCGCAGGTTCAGTGATGCTGGGGAGGACCTTATCCAGTGACTGGAGCCAATAACATGGAGACAGTTTTCATTCATAACTATTCTGTTATCCTAGAGCCATTTTTGTACTGCAAGGAAGCCTTTTTGCAGGGACTCCTCGATGGAGGATCTCCTTGGAAAGGGGAAAGGTACAGACAGAACAGACACCAAAGCTGCCACTGCCCTATCCCACATATCAGTACAGTCATGGGTGATCTGCAGCTGGTGTATAGCAACTGAGTGCCCCTTATCAGAAGCATCACCCGCAGTTCCACAAACAAATACAAAGCATTTTACAAATGGACTGAAGACACAAAAATTAAAGTTACATATTTACCGAAACTACTTATCTTCCAGAAAGCCTTCACCATTGATTCCCACATACAGATCTAGGCCAGATGTCCTAGCAGCCCAAAAAAGCAAAAGCTTTGGCCAAGAGACCAGCAATGGCTACTGGGCACAGCACCTGCACACCCCCACATGATGCCCTGTGCTACCAAATAACTACTGCTGCTTAGGGCAGGCAGACTGTGGAGGGTTTGTAGCCTCTGTAGCCTACCGCCTAGAAGGAACCAGATGTCCACCACACCCAACCACTAGAATTTCCGAAGCCTCAGCATGGTAAGTTTGAGAAGAACTCTATGCTTTCACGGGACCAGAGGACCCGGGAAAAGGTAAGGAGAAGATCTAGAGACCTAGCCTCTGACGAATGTGTTTGCCGCCTGCCTCCGAAGGTGCGTATCAGGCAACCCCAATTCAAAACGCAGTTCTCCAACATACAACAGTCCACTGAGAAGCAAGCTTTGCTGGCATCCATGTTGTACTCCGGTTCAAGATAGGCCGAATCGATGCTAATCTGTTTTAGCCACTTTGTGCTTTCAGAGGCTGCAATGCATTGTGGGCAGCTTTGGATATTTCATTCTTGACGCAGACTGGTATCGACATCATACGGAAAACAAATAAGACAATGACAGCACTGTAATACCAAAAATAACATGGTGACACAGAAAGAACTTCACTGCAGAGATGACGCAAGCTGAGAAGAACAGAGATTGGTGAGGGAGCCAGCAAGCGTGATTAGTTATCGCTCAGCAATATGTGAAGGTGCATAGGTGCTATGCCTAGTAGCCGTTCCTGGGCAGCCAAAGCTTTGCTCCCATGGGGTCTTAGTGCCTCCGGCCCAGACCCATCACTAGAAATCAATGGTGAAGACTGACTCATGGATGATCCATAGGAAGTTAAGGCCAATCAGGACTAAGTGTTTTGCCAATTCATGAGATCAGTAATTTCAATGATAACAAAACATACTATTTGCATAAATCACACCGTTACTAGGCTGAGGAAACTGAACATTAATAAGTTATTGAGCCAAGACTATATTCATCCAAGGACAAGAAGAGAAAATTATCCAGACCTATAAGTAATATACAGTGGAGCTTCACAGGATGCAGCGTAGTGTCTCAGATTACTGCACAAAAAAGGAGATTATCTGCCACTGACATTGCTTTCTTTCCTGCAGTAACTCTGCTGCTGAATGCTGCCATTCTGCACTGTACCGGGGGAAGGGGTATGGCTCCACTGTACAGTGCTACATCATTAAAATTAGTATACTGCCTAAAACTAATACTAGTTTTTAAAAGTAGATAACTATTACCTTTTATATTGGAGGTACTGTTTTTCACCCTTTGTTTAATTAGAAGACTGTTTACCTGATGTTAGTAGGTATGATGTGTGGGATAGCACTTTGCCTGGCAGCTGACATATCTATCTGTACTCCTCACATTACATCAGGATAGTGACCTCGCTGGCTGTGACATCACTGCTGCTTAGGAAAAGCCACTCAGTGACTGCCAGGTCAGTTACCTGTGACGTCACTGTCAGTGAGACTGCAATGCTGATGATGTAGAGGGGCAGATAAAGATAGTTATGTCAGCTGCCAGGCTAAGAGCGGTTCCAAAGCATCCTGCACAACATTATCGCATAGAAGTCATTCTAATGAGCAAAAGGAAAAAAGTTTAGAAATGAAAAATTACAACCGACTACTACTTAAAATGTGTATTATTTTCTTGTCTGCCTGCTTTGGCTCCACTAGCTTTTTAAGTAAGGAGACAGTACCAACTGACTGGGGAAAAGCCACAGTGGTCCCGGTACACCAGAAGGGATTCACAGCAGAGGTTCGGAACTACAGATCAGTTAACCTTTCATCAGCAGTATGTAAGCTGGGACAATCCAAGGTAGAATAAATAACTTTTTAAAAAACAATTACATGAAGGACGAAATGCAACACAGGTTCACAAAGGGTAGCTCCCGCCTAGCAAATCTTATTAACTTCCTTGAACCAGTTAGTAAAGCAACTAATCAAAACAGACTGGTGGATGTTTCATACCTAGATCTGAGCAAAGAGTTTTGATACCACCTCTCATAAGCTACTTGTAGAAAAAAAATGAAGAAACTGGACATAACAGATTGTATTTTCAAGTGGGTGCATAACTGGTTAACCAAAAGGTGTCAACAGGTTTGGATATATGGGGTCCTGTCAGAATGGTGAGACGTGAGCACTGGGGTTCCACAGGACTCTGTGCTGGGACCCTGCTGTTCAACTTAAAGTCGGCCACTTCCAAATGCAAAGCGTAAGGCCCATAATCAGAGGTGTGAGGGAGTGTTCGGAGTCCGGGATATCCTGTTCAAGGGCGAAGCAAAGGACAAGTCACCTATGGGGAGAGTCTTACCAGAGAAGAGGCTAAATATATCCCAGTTGCAGAACCCATCAACAAGAGCTGATGACTCCAGAAACAGGCAGAGAGAACCTGGGTACTTCTAGAACAACCTTTTTTTGGGTCAGGGAAACTACTACAGTTAGCATACTGCTGGTGAGCCCTCTGAACTTGCCTGGAGCCTTAGTCAGAGCCCCTGAGGCTGGCTATGGAAATGGGGTGAGTAAAACCTGAATTTGCTTGATGTGGGCACTAGGCTATCACTGAAATGGGCCCCTGAATCTGTTGACTAACTTAAGGTGGCTGGTCTACGGAGAAGGAAGAGGGAGGCAGGCACATACTGGCACAGTCTGGCATGATGCAAGCTGGCAACCAGGAGATGGGCCTTCAGCTGATAAAGCAACCACCTGTGAAAAATCTGCCATCCCAAAGCTAACAAGAGCTATGTGGATGGCAGGAGCCCAATGAAGAGAACCAAGACGAGGAATGCCTTGACCACTTGCAATGGTGACAGCAATAATACAAAACAGATTGAGATTGATGTTGCTTATGCAGAGATTGACTAACAAGAGGCACAACACTGACCTAGGCTGGCTGAGCAGCTGGCAGCCCGACTGGCAGGCCAACTGGAGGCAACTGTACTGAAAGGTCTCCTAAAGCTAACCAGTCTTCCAGCAGTTTTACTGGCAATTGGTCCAAAGAGAGAGATCTGGCTTGGCCCAAAGCACTTGTACCAGTATCCACTGGGACCAGAAGGTCTGGGGTTAGGCTGAGAGTGTCAGGTGAACTCAATCTGCTTGGGCCCTTAGCAGGCTTGACAGACCCTATAGTGACAACTGCAGTCTAGGTGCTCAACTTGTCAACTGGCCTTCAGCAGTCTGGCTGCCACAGCGGAATCTCGCTAGGCTGACCATGCACCTCAAGTGGTTGTTCCACCTCTGGAAAGGGCAAACAGCACAGTGGTGACTCCTGGGCAGGAGACAGAGTGGTTCTGACTATTCAAACACTTCTGAACCTTCTCAGAACATATGCAACAGTGAGGCAACTACTGGTTGTAGTAGCCAGCATACCTTGATCCTGGGGGCAATAAAGGGAGACAGTAGGTTCCATAAATCAACAGCTCAATGACAGCAGGAACTGGGGGAAATGTCCCCCATTTCCTGTGAGTCTGGCTGTTCCACCTTAATGGCCAGATCCCATTCCAAGGGCTGTTCAACCTTAACAGCCAGATCCTATTCCAAGAGATCTATGACAAACACTTCATAAAGAGTGGACTGCAGCACAAGGAAGCTGAGCCTAGCCACCACATTGGACCTCAATGGATCGGGAGCTCATGGTGTGGCACCAGTGATAATTACTTATGACGCAAAACTCAAGCAGTGTACCCAGGCACTGTGTACATCCATAACAGACATAGTAAAACCATAATTATAAAATGGGTTGGAAATCTTCAGCTTCCTGACTGACTAAAAGAACTTCCGAGACCCATACGTTAATTTCCCAAAATGCACAGGCTGGAACAAGTTCAGGCAATGTGATCTGGAATCTGGGTCAGTCACAGCATTCATGAGATGCATCACTTATCCATGACTGCCATAACAAACATGGCTATCCGTAAAACCTTCAACAAGGCCTTAAAAAGTGAAACTCCCTTAAACTTGAATAAATAATAAACAAAAACATTATTTCCTCTCATGACACCCCCATACACACACAAATTTAAAAAATAAAGCACATCTCACAGCTTTAATTCCCGGCGTTTCTTTCATGACCACAAGAAATCCCTTTCTATCCTTAACAGCTTGCCAGGGCAATATCTGCTGCTTACACTGTTTCAGACTCAGTAAAGATCTTGGCTCCACAGAAGTCCTTCTGTTGCATGTAAGAGTGTGAAAATTCTGCCAGAGGAATTCCATGGAAGTTTAAATTCCTGTGCACCATAGAAAGACAAATTATTGACAAGTGTGGAAGGGCTGATTTTTGCTAGTAATTTAACAAAAGAAAATCCCCATTTATAATTTCAAAAAAGGGAAGGGTGGATTTTTGTTCCCTTAAAATTGTTTTAACTGCAATAAGACTTTAGGTAGTCGGTTGTCTGGGGTTAATGCACTTCCAGATGCTAAAGGCACTCAACGCCAAGTGCCTCATTACGCACTTGAGCGTGAATTAACCCCTGAAAACCAAAACCTTGTCTCTTACTGCTCACATAGCGCAACATTTAAAACCAGGTTTCCTCTTCTGGTCCATTTCACTTATGGAGCAGTGACTCTCCAGGGCACAGAATGAATCGACAGAGAAAGCACTCAACTTCACTGGAAAACATTCAAGATATACTGAAAAAGAACAGTTACGTAAAAACTCACCGTAACAGTACATCTTCGAGGGGATCTCGGTCATCAGGTAACACTGTAAAAACTTCAAGATTTTCCAGCAGTAAAAGTGGGCCCACGCCGTCAACATCCACAACCCAACAAAAGCATGGGCGTCTGCTCCTCTCAGCCCCCCCCGAGACAAAAAGAAGCAAAGCTCTAGCCATGGGGACCGAGGAGAGAGGTGCCCAGACCTGTATGAAAGACTGGATACACTAGACAGCCAGTTCCTAGACAGGAGCCCCAAAGAAGGGGGATGGTGGGAGGGAAAGCATACCTGATGACCGAGATCCCCTCAAAGATCTACTGTTAAGGTAAGTTCTTACGTAACAGTTCATCTTCTTCGGATGTATCTCAGTCATCAGGTAACACCACAGGAACAAGTCCCAAGCAGTTAAACATGCAAACAGACAGTCTGGGAGGAGGGCTCACCATAAACTTAAGACAAGAGGACCTGCAGCACAGCCCTGCCAAACTTGCATGGGCTCTACAGGCAATGTCCAGACTGTAGTGCTTGGTGAAAGTATGGACGGTACTCCAGGTGGCAGCCGCACAAATGTCAATGGCTGAGACTGCTCTGAAACAGGCCACAGAGGTAGCCATGCCCCTTGTGGAATAAGCTTTGACAGCACCAGGCAAATCTTTGCCGTACTTACTGTAGCAGAACACAATGCAATTTGCCAACCATTTGGATAAATGTTGCTTAGAAACTGAAACACCCTCTCCACCTGGGGCAAAGGAAACAAACAACTGCTTCGACTTTCTACATTCCTTGGTCCGAAGCAGGTAGTACTACAAAGTTCAACGCACATCTAACGTATGGAGCAGTGCTTCCCCTGGATTTGCATGCTCGGAAAATTAAACAGAAAGGTGGATAGACTGGTTGAGTGTAAACTCTGAGACCACCTTAGGAAGAAACTTGGGATCTGTGCGCAGACAACCTGTCTTTGTGAAAAATTAAATAAGGCTCCTCGCATCAGAGGGCCTGAAGTGCTGAAATTCTTCTAACAGAAGTAATTGCAAATAAAAAAAAAACTTTCCAAGAGAAAAAGCATAAATTGCAAGTTGCAACTGGCTCAAAGGGAGACAGGGTTGGCTTCTCCAAAACAAAATTCAAGTACCAAGCCAGCATAAGAGAACGGATTGAAGGTTTCAGATGTAAGATGCCCCTTAGGTATGGGAGGCATCCAGCTGAGCAATCATGTAGTCACCCAAGGGTTCATGAAATACAGAGATAGCTGAAAGGTGCACCTTGAGAGAGGAGTACTGGGAGACCTGAGTCGAAGAGATAGAGATCAGGTAGTCCATGATATGGGTCACCAGGCAGCCCAGATGGCAAACCTCTTCCACTTCATGGCGTATGTGGCTCGAGTGGAAGGCTTCTGGGGGGCCACTAGGACATCGGCCACTCTGTTAGAGATCCTAAACCTGGTAATAGCTATGTCCTCAGGAGCCAGGCATGCAGATGGAGGGATCCGAGGTTGGGCTGGACCAGGGTCCCCTGAGCCTGAGTCAGCAGATTCCTGCAAAGAGGTACAGGGACCAGAGGTTCCTCTGCCATCTGCTTAAGTAGAAAGAACCAAATCCATCAGGGCCAAAACGGAGACATCAGGATAATGCTGGCCCCCTCCATCTGCAACATGATTAGCACCCTCTGAATTAGAGGAACCGGAGAAATAGCATAAAGAAACCTCCTGCTCCAGGAGAGGGACAACACGTCTCACCAGAAAACTCCAGGACCTGGATCTAGTGAGCAGAAATTGGGTAGTTTTGCACTGAGTGGGGACGTAAAAAGGTCCAACTCTGGATGGCCCCATCTGTTGAACAAGTCTTCTGCGACAGATGAGAAAAGCTCCCATTCGTGCATGCTGGACTGAGTCCTGCTGAGACTGTCCGACAGAGTGTTTAGGACGCCTGGCATGTGGACTGCAGAAAAAGTCAGACTGTGATCCAACGCCCAGTACCACACTTTCATGGCCTCCCTGCAAAGGGGGTGTGAATGAGTCCCCCCCACTTGCTTGTTGATATAGTAAAACTACGCTTAGATTGCCTGACTGCACCAGCAGCTGACCCAGAGCTAGATGCTCCTAAAAGGCATGCATGGCGTAGAGCTCCATCCTCATCTCTAGGACACTGATATGCAGGAAGACTTCCCACTGGGACCAGGAATTCTGGGTCTGAAAAGGACCCAGGTGCTCTCCTGAGCCCAGACCTGAGGCTACCATGGTTAGGATCTGTTGTGGGGAAAAGATCTGGAATGGGATGCCTTGAAGCAGATTCAAGGGGTCCATCCACCACTGGAGCACCTTGCATACTGGGAAGGAGACCAGAACTAGTTGATCTAACTCGCCCGTATGCTGGTCCTACTGTACCCGGAGCGCCCAGCGGAGAGTGCACATATGAAGTCTGGCCAGTGGAACACTGGGTATGGCAGTTGCCATTAGGCCCAGCAGTGTGAGGTATACCTTGGCAGGAATGTAACAACTTTGTGCGACTTCCTGAGCCTGAGCTATGAGGCACTCTGCCCTGTTATGGGGCAGGAAGGCCTTCCCATGTGCCAAGTCCAAAACCACCCCTATATACTGCAACCGCTGGGATGATACTAGAACAGACTTGGACAGACTGACAGGGATGCCCAGGGAGTGGAAGAGCTGGAGAGTTCACTCCAGAGTCAGCAAAAGCTGTTCCTTAGATGGGGCGTTTAGGAACCAGTCATCCAGATAAGGGAAAACATACACTCCTCTCCCTTCTGAGAGCTGCTGCGACCGCTGTCAAGCACTTGGTAGACTCACAGTGCAGAAGATAATCCAAAGGGCAGCACTTTGAACTGATAATGCTCACCTAAAAGGCAAAATGGAGAAACTTCCTGTAAGGAGGAAAGATCAAGATGTGCAGGTAGGCGTCCTACATTCCCAGTGAGCAGAACCCGTCCTCTGTTTTGAGGACAGGCAACAGGCCTGGCAAAGTTACCATCTGGAACTTTTTGTACTGGACATACAGACTGAGGTCCTTTAGGTCCAGGATAGGCCTCAGATCGCTAATCTTTCTGGGGACCAGGAAGAACCTGAAGTAAACCCCCTTGTTGCTCTGGCACCTGGGCACTGGCTTGATGGCCTGCTTGCGCAGAAGGGACTGTACTTCCTCCTGGAGGACAGACAGGTGAGCCAGGGGATAACAGAAGGGCGGGGTGGGGTTTCTGGAGGTGGCTCGATGAGCTCCAAGGTGTGTCCCCTTTCTATGATCTGCTCGATACATGCATCCAAAGTTATGGTTCTCCACCGACTCAGATGGAGGAAGAACCAACCTTCAACCACCGCCTCCTGGTCCGGGATCAGCAAGAGGGGGGTCTGGCAATGAGTCAAGCAGAGGTGCAGCTAGCCATAGGGGCTGGCCCCTCACTTCTAGGGTGCTTGGCCACCGGTCCGGCATTGGAGGGGGCGGGAAAGGCAGCCTGGGCTCTGCAATTTCCTTGGGGCCGGGGATCTGTCCTGGGCCTATTCACTGTACGGAAAGGAGGGCGCCCCCTCTACCCTCTGGTTGGGTGTGGTAGAGTGAGTGGGACCGACTTGAGGGCCCTGCCTGAGGCTTGCAAATCATTAGTGATGTCCTGGACATCAGGGCCAAATAGCTTGGAGCCATTAAGCACCTTTTGCTGCACATCAGCCACAAAGCCTGTTACTCTGAGCCAGGAGTGCCTACTTAGGATTATGCCCATGGCAGTAGCCCTGGCAATGATGTCAGCCATGTCATACAGGGCTCTGAGAACATGCTTACTAACATCCCCAGCAGCTTGGAGGCACTGGAGCAGTTTCTATTTTGAGTGCTCTCTGAGAGGGCCTAGGTGGCAGCCTTGCCCTTCTTCCAGTTGGCATTCTGGCATTTTACGATGTACGACAGATAGTTTGCAATCCACAGACCTAGAGTAGAGAAGGCATGTACCCTTTTACCCCAGAGGTCGATTCTATGAGACTCTTTGTCAGAGGAAAGAGAACTATGGTGTTTAGGCACCTTACACCTGTCATGAGCTGCCTTGATGACAGAGTCAGTCTCAGGCTGGGCAGCTTAACAGGGGAGACGGGGGCATGATAAAGTCTATATATCGTGCGAGGTATAGCTGGCACCCTGTCTGGTCTGTGCCAGGCTGCCGTGGCTGCATTTCTCAGGGCTGGTAAGATTGGAGGAATTATATTTTTGGGGGATTCTGGAATCTACAGGATGTTCACTAATTCTTTCCTGGAGGCATTCTCTTCCTAAGTGAGAGGACAGCTGCTTCATCACACTGAAAAATGTGGGGTCCTCAGGAGGCCTGGGGGTATGCTTCAACGATTCCTCACTGAAGGAAGAGGCTATAGATCTGTCAGTAAGCAGGATCGCTTCCTCCTCATCATCAGGGAGAATGGGGTCTGGGTGGTACTCCTCCATGTCGACCTCGTCTGGTGTTAGATGTGCCAACAACAGCCCACGGGGAGCTTCCCAGGGCTGACGAGTAGATGACAACGAGGATGCTGTTAGAGTCAGCGTGGGGGTCCTAAAGGCACCCAGCTGCCATACAATCACTTTAGTAAATTCGAGCAGGACTTCGTTTAGGTCTACAGTGGTCCCCAACAGAGAGGCTCGACAGAACAGGTGTCAATGACCCACCTGCTGGATCCTGAGAACCCGAAGAGCCTGTAGCCCTGGAGGGAGAAGGAGCACATCTTGACAAGAGAGTAATCAACGATGAGCCTGCCATCGTCGAAGGACAGGGTCAATGACCGTCCGCCCAGAGATTCAGGCGAAGAGCTGTTGGTATGGGTCTGGTGAGCAGAGAGACCTGGACAACAGACGAAGATCCCCCGGAAGGAGGAGAGGCCAATGGGGAATGAGATCAACGCCGGGGGGGGGGTTGCTATCTCGGTTTTTCTGTGACCCCCCCCGGACTTGTCTCAGGCCTTGGGCACTAGAAGAACGAGCAAGCAACTGAGAGGCCAGGACTCTGGAGGACCCCTGTCTGGAACTGGCTACCTGTTGATCCATCAGAAAATTTTTGAGAGCCTTTTTGCGTCACCTGAAGGTTGTTTGGTTAAACTTCTGGCAGAGCTCACAATCAGAAACTTAGTGGTCAGGCCCAAGACAGCAGACACAAAGAGTGTTCCTCTGTGGAGGCAATCTTCCTTCCTCAGCGACGGAACAAAGAAGTTGAAGGATGAACTCTAGACAAGCCATAGGTGAAAAAAAGCAATGAATAGTGCAACAGAGCTTCCGTGGAGACCCATGCGAGCAAGTCAACAGGTGGAAAGAACTGAAGAGGGAGTGAGACCTCCCACGCCTTTATAGGGTTGATAACATCTGCAGCCCCAGCTGTACTGCTGAAAATCTTCCATGTGGATTCCCCTTCACCGATGGTGACGTTTCTATGGTGTTACCTGACGACTGAGCTAGCCCCGCGAAGGAGATCAGCAAAAACCATAAATCAAATGTAGGAGCTGTGAACAAGGTGACCCGTTTCTTGCAGCTCAAATAAAGATCCAAGAGCAGTGGGGGAGGAGACCAGAGGGCATGTAATTAGGTGGTAGGAGGAGAAATCAAGCTTAAAGTTTATTCCAGTGACAAAGCATAGTGCTCAAAATTAGATGAGTAAATATAGGTTACTCTCCTGTAACCATAGTTCTACTAGTTGTATAAAGCTCACATCTACACTCTGGCAATTGTGTTGGAGACAGCAAAGTCCTAGGAAGTCTTCTAGCTAAACCCCTACCAGCACCCGGGCGGTATATCCTCCAGCTCCACCCACTGACATCACATCTTCTGCACGCTGAAAGCAGGGGTCCGGGTGCCACCTACCAGAGGAGGTCGTCGGATAGTGTGGATGTGAACTGTATAGCACTATCAGAACTACAGCTGCAGGTGAGTAACCTACAGTGGTGTGAAAAAGTATTTGCCCCCTTCCTGATTTTCTCTATTGCTGCATATTTGTCACACTGGATGTTTTCAAGTCTTTAGACAAAATATAATATTAGATAAAGGGAACCTAAGTGAACAAATAACACTTTTTTTTTTTACTTATTTCATTTATTTAATGAAAAAAGTTAACCAACACCAACTGGCACTGTGTGAAAAAGTAATTGTCCCCCTAGTTAAATCAACCCAATTAAAGGGATAATTAGAGTCAGCTGATTGAACACAGCCAGGCTTGATTACAGCCAGCCCTGCTCAATATAAACCTCACTTATTTTGGCCCTTACCATCAGAGTCACGTTGCCAGCACAAAGATTCACGAGCACATTATGCCATGATCAAGGAAGTTCCTGAAAAGATCAGAAAAATGTGTGTTGCCCTCTATCAGTCTGGAAAGGGTTACAAAGCTATTTCTAAGGCTCTGGGACTCCATCGAACCAAAGTGAGAGCCATAATCTCCAAATGGAGAACACTTGGAACAGTAGTGAACCTTCCCAGGAGTGGGTGGCCTGCCAAAATTACTCCAAGGGCGCAGTGTAAAATCATCCAAGAAGCCTCAAAGGATCCTAAAACAACATACAAAGAACTGCAGGCTTCTCTTGCCTCAGCTAAGGTCAGTGTTCATGACTCCACAATCAGAAAGAGACTGGGCAAAAATGGGCTTCATGTGAGAGTAGCAAGGGAACCACTGCTAACCAAGAAGAACATAAATGCTCATCTCTCATTTGCCAAGAAGCACCTGGATGATCCACAAGCCTTTTGGGAAAATGTTCTATGGACAGATGAGTCAAAGTGGAACTTTTGGACAACATGGATCCCATAATGTCTCGCGTAAAGCAAACACAGCATTCCACAGTAAGAACACCATACCAACAGTCAAACATGGTGGTGGTAGTGTGATGGTGGGGGATGCTTGCTGCCTAAGGACCTGGATGACTTGCCATAATTAAAGGAACCATGAATTCTGCTCTGTACCAGAAAATTCTTAAGAGAATGTCCAGTCATCCTTCCGTCAGCTGAAGCTGAAGCGTAGTTGGGTCATGCAGCAAGACAATGATCCAAAACACAAAGCAAGTCCACATCAGAATGGCTAAAGAAGTAAAATTAAAGTTTGGAGTGGCCTAGTCAAAGTCCTGACTTAAACCCAATAGAGATGCTGTGGCAGGACCTGAAATGAGCAGTTCATGCTCAAAACCTACAAATGTTACTGAATTAAAGCAGTTCTAGGAGGAAGAGTGGGTTAAAATTCCTCCACAGCGATGTGAAAGACTGATATTGAATTATAGGAAGTGTTTGGTGCAGTCATTGCAGCTAAATGTGGCATAACCAGTTATTAAGTGTAAGGGGCAATTACTTTTCACACAGTGCCAGTTGGTGTTGGTTAACTTTTTTTCATTAAATAAGTGAAATTAAAAAAAAAAACAAGTGTTATTTGTTCACTCAGGTTCCCTTTGTCTAATATTACATTTTCTCTAAAGACCTGAAAACATCCAGTGTGACAAATATGCAATAATAGAGAAAATCAGGAAGGGGGCAAATACTTTTTCACGCCACTGTATATTTCTAACAATGTGGCTAGAGTTACCAATCCACGCTATGGCCAATTCCTAGCAGTCTTCCGGAAGGAGTGGGGCAGGTGTGCACTCTGATTTGAAGAACACACACTGAAGAACCAAAGACCCAAAAGCAGAATTACAACAACTCATGTCAGTGCTGTAATGGGAGATGGAGTGCATTCTACTCCAGGCTGCAGCCCTGCATACCTCCCCAATGGCAATATACCTTGAAGCTGCCACTGAAGCAGTGGTATGTTGGATGGAATGACCCTAAGCCCCTTGGTCTAATCCCTACCAGCCAAACTATAGCAGAGGTCAATGCAGGATGTAATCCACCTGGTAATCGTCTGCTACGCTGCCGTTCTACCAGACGTGGCTTCAGTGCATGTTAAAAACAGCTTTAGTGAAACTTTAACAAAATATATTAAATGAAAAAGGGGGAGAGCGAGGCCCCAAGAGAGCTCACTCCACAGGTCCAAGGTATTGAGCCTGCAATCATCCTTTAAGGTTGAGTTAGTAAAGTTCATCAGCAAGATAATCGCCTGGTTAAGGTGGAATTCTGAAACGACCTTTGAGTAGAGGCAAAAAGACCACATAAGGAGACTCCAATAAGAGGGCCTGGAGCTCCCCGACCCTTCTGGCTGATGTGATGGCCACCAGAAAGATGGTCTTCCAATGTGACATCTCTCATTTGTGTAAAGGCTCAAATGCCAACACCAGCATAAGTATCATGGAGGCGGAGGTTTGCGCACTGGTGGGGACAAGTGATCCAGGTCCAGTATACCAGCCCACTCCTGGTATGCAGACATGGCTGCCAGGTGCACCTTAAGGGTTGTCACTCACAGTCCCAACTGAGTCAGGGAAAAGAGGTAGTCTATGATGCTCACCATGGTGCAGGCAAGGGGATCAAGCTACTTACCATGGCACCAAGTCAACAACCTCTTCCATTTTCGAGTCCACTCCTTACAGGATGCTTCCACAAAATGGAGGACATCTTCCATAAGACGCAGAGCCTGAAAGTCTAGCTGCTCAGAACCAGGGAAAGAGGTGCAGGGATCCCCCTGTTGTCTAGTCAGTAGGTCTGGGCAGACATACAACCTCCATAGAGGCCTACTGCTGAGGCTCAGGAGATCTGGATGCCAGAACTGCCTGGGCTGGTCTGGAACGATCAGGATCAACAGCACCTTGCCCTTTTGGGCCTTGATCACAACTTTCTGAACAAAGAGGAAGAAAGGGAAGGAAGGCGTACAGAAGACCTGACGTCCAGGACCTTGAGAAGGCATCCCCCAGTAGTGTCCTGGATGGTTGGGGGCGGGCACATAATCTCAGCTTTTTGTTCTCTCACAATGCAAACACATATATCAGAGGCGTGCCCCACTGGGAGAACAGATGGTCTACCACCACCTGATGCAGGGACCATTTGTGCAATGTCTCTCCGACCTAAGTGCATCCACCAGCTGACTGTTCTCTACCATGATACGAACTGCCAGGAGATCTGCTTTCAGGCTGTGCATGAGTGTCCAGGTGCGGAAAGCCTCCTGACACAATGGAAAGGAATGCATCCCATCCCACCTGTTCAGATACAACATGGTGGTTGTGTTGTCCATCTCAACCTGAATGACCTGACCCCGAATTAATGGAGCAAATCCGTCCGAGCCAGATGCACTGCACAGAGCTCCAACAGACTGATGTGGTGCCAGGACTCCCAGAGTGACCAAAACCCATGGGTTCAGTGGTCTCCCAGGTGTGCTCCCCACCCCACCCGGACACATCTGTCATGAGCGTGCTAGATGATTCTGGGCAGATAAACAGGATTACCTCCTCCAGGTTCTGCGGATGGCACCCCACAGTGGCTGGGTCACCAGAAATCACTGGTCCATGCTACCCAAGTGTTGGGTCCACTGCTATAGTAGTAAGTAGTAGTAAAAAAAAATATTTTTATACAGGAATAATACATGTCATTTGGATAATACAATCCAGTTTTCAAGACAGTCCTGTGCAAACTCTCCAAGTTTCACATAATCACACCACAAACAATCTAATACAAAATATAAATACAGTCTATCACTAAATTACAAACTATTTTCTAACACAAATACAACAGAAATCAACATAAAACACATACACACGAATAAACATAACACATCTTTAACCCCTTAAGAAATTGTTTGACAGTTTTCTCAGATTGTAATGAAGGAGGGAATGTATTCCAACATACCGATGCTTGTGATGCTAATGTTCTATCCCCAAACTTATTCTTTCGCTTATCTGGATCAATTCTATTTTGATACAAAGACCTAACTGAATGTTTCCTAAAGGCAGAATCTTTGTCTGCCGATATTTTGGCTATGTTATGGTTTAAATGAATTGTCCTATATTTATAAATGAATGACCAACTTTTCTTATATTCCGAATCAAGGGATAACCAATTTAACCTAGTTAACAAATCACAATGATGGGTCCTAAAATTGCAACATAAAACATATCTTGCCACCCTGTACTATAATGTATCTAATTTATTTAGAAGTTGTTTAGTTGCAGTCCTATAAATGACCTCTCCATATTTAAGTACTGGGAGTATAAGCTGTTCTGCAATCAATTTCCTATCTTGCAATTTTAGACACCTAGATGTTCTTTTCAAGGCTCCTAATCTGTTATGCGTTTTAGTAATAATAGATTCTATATGGCCTTTAAAGGTCAATAAAGAATCAACATTAACTCCTAAATAACAATAATTTGATACTTGTTCTTTTGAAGTTTGATTTAATGTTGAAATTTGTACATCTGAGAATTCTTGTTGTCTACTGTTACCAAAATACATTAATTTAGTTTTATTTACGTTCATCATTAATTGTGACCTGGTGAACCATTCCGGTACCCTGGTAAAGTTGGTCTGTAGGTTTCTCTGGAGATCCACTAAATTTTTCCCAGAAGTCACCAAAACCGTGTCATCTGCGTACATCCTTATATCTGTGTGCTGAATCACTGATGGTAAATCATTATTAAAGATCAAAAACAACAAGGGTCCTAAAATGGACCCCTGTGGAACCCTTCCCCCCTTTTAACAATCCGAGGGTTAGAAAGGTGATACTGTAACTGTACCCTCTAGGATCGGTCAGTTAAATATGACATAAACCATGTCAGTGGATCCCCAGAGAAACCCAGACCGACCAACCTCTCAAATAAAATGGAGTGGTTCACCAGGTCAAATGCTTTTGAGAAATCAATATATATTGCTGGTGTGTCCTTACCTTTGTTCAAAGATGTACATATTAAATCATTAAATTCAACCAAGGCCGACGTGGTTGAAAAGCCCTTCCTAAAACCAGACTGATATTTCATTAAATCATATTTTTCCAAATATGCTCCCATTTGCTGATTTACCAGTCTCTCCAAACATTTGGATAGAACAGGCATGATAGCAATGGGACGATAATTATTGGGAGATGTTTTATCACTGGTTTTGTAAATAAGTACTATCTTCACTGTTTTCCATAAAGTAGTAAAATGTCCTTCCTGTAGACTCCAGTTAAATATAGCTAAGATTGCACGTGCTACATATGGGGCAGCTATTTTTAAAAAGCGTCCCTCCAATTTATCTAAACCTGCAGATTTATATGGATTTATTCTTGATAATTCTTTAGTAACTTCTAATAATGTTAATTTTTTGAATCTAAGGGGGGGATGCTGATTTGGAAAATGTTCTTCACTTTCACTGTTAGTTACTGTTGGTATATCTCCTATTAACCCTAAATTAGGGAGATCAACAAAGTAATCATTCAAAATATTTGATATCTTTCCTGGATCTTCAGTTATACCTTCATTTGTTCTCAAATTTAAATTAACTTGTCCTCCATGCCTTCCACGATTTGACACATTTTTTTACAGTCGTCCAAAATCTCTTGGGATTAACATTATGATTTAATTTACTACGATAATAACATGTTTTTGC
Source organism: Neoceratodus forsteri (assembly GCA_016271365.2). Lineage (NCBI taxonomy): Eukaryota > Metazoa > Chordata > Ceratodontiformes > Ceratodontidae > Neoceratodus > Neoceratodus forsteri. Next base: position 663,108,487 of record CM057458.1, read on the forward strand.
CTTTTTTTTTTTTAATCAATTTTCTACACTCATTTCTTTTAATTTTAAATAAGTCCCAATCAAAAATTTTTTTTGTCTTTTTAGCTTTCCTCCAGATTCTATTTTTAACTCAATTTTTTGCAATCTGTCAGTTATCCATGGGAATTTAGGCAAGTCACTATGTTTTTTTTTATTATTTTGGGGGCATGGATGTTACAAATTTTTTGGAAGGTATCAGTAAAATATTTAATACTGAGATCCAGCTCTGGTATTAATAAACACCTCTCCCATCTTTCTGATCTAATACTTTCTAAAAAATGAAATTCTGAAAAATGTCTCGTATCACAAGACCAAGTTTGTTTCAAATGTCCTCCAAACCCTCATCTAGGGTGGGTGGTGAGAACAGTCCAAACAGGATTATGATCACTAAAATGGGGGCACAAGATTCCCAAATCCCTTATTTGAAGGGTCTGGGAAACAAAAATTAGATCCAATATAGATCCCTTTTCTGTAGTATTTGTAAACCTTGTGGATGAATTAATCAACTGAATAAGTCCCATTTCAGTTGCAATTTCTTTTAATTGTTTTCCTCTGACATTTGCCCAATCACAATTAAAATCCCCCATCAAAACAATAGGTTTGTCTTTTATATAACCCCTATTTTATTTAAGACTCCCTCTATGACTTTTAAATTTGTTCGGGGGGTGAGTAAATCACAGCTACTACTAAGTTTTGGTGGACAACAGAGATAACTAAGTAATCAATATTTTCCTCATTACCTGCCATCATTATTTCAACATACCCAATGAGTTTTTAACAAAACACATTACCCCTCCCCCTTTACGTTTTCTGTCTTGTCTGAAGGTCTGATATGCTGGCACACTCATTTCAGTTGTACTAATTTTATCATTAAGCCAGGTTTCACTCAGGCCCAATATAAATGGATTCTGAGAATCTATAACAGTTGCCAGGAGATCAGACTTTCTAGATATACTACAAGCACTGTCACGTAAAGCAGTTATTTCATTTGAAACATTAGGTCCTGGATTCAATTCAGCATCACCCCTTCCCCCCAAAATCAATATCAAATAACAAGCGCTCCTTGGAGTACGCACCTCCTACAGCTCCTGCTGTAGGAGGTGTATACTCCAAGAAGCACAACAGATCATGCTGGTGGAAGATGCCATGAACCCCAGCAGTCACAGCAAGTCCTGGACAAGATGCACATGCCCCACCTGAAGTGATCAGGCAAAGAAGGTAAGGTCCAATGCCCAGGCCTTGACCCTCAAGGAGTCCAGTTCTGCCCCAATGACCTTGACCACCTGCGAAGGAGAACAGCTGTGATCTGACTGGGTTGACCAGAAGGCCCAAGATCACACAGGTCTGAAAAGTCAGAGCTCTGGACCTCTCCACTGCCTCCCTGGATGACCTGGTTAGCAGCCAGTTGTCCAGGCAGGAAAATACCCTGACACCCTTGCACTGCTGGAAGGAAGTCATCACTGCCAAGCACTTGATGAAGACCTGGGGCGCAGACTGAGACACAAAAGGGCATGACCTGTAACTGGTACAGGATCCCCACTGCAAGGAACCGAAGGTACCGGCAGTGTGACAGACTGGGATGTAAAAGAATGAGTCCCCGGAGGTCCAAGGAGCAGAACCACATTCACTGCACCTGTAAAGGTATTATTTGATTCAGAGTGACTATCTGGAACTTGGGCTTCAATATGAACTGGTTAGGGATACAACTAGAGCACTTCATAGAGTCTGGCAAAAGTTTAAGCTTAGAAACTCCCTATGGCCGCTGAGGAGACTATCTGAGGACCCAGATTTTACCCCAGGACAACTGGATAAAACGTTCCTAACCTGGGATGCAAAGGGCCTTAGGTTCCTCTCCCAGTTCTGTCAGGGAGAAACTTTGCTGGACTTTGCCTCCCTTAAAAGCAAATATAATTTGCCGAACTCAGACCATTTTAGATACTTACAAGCTAGAAATTACATACTTGTGCTAAAGAAAAAAGACACGGACCCAGACAGGGCTCTGCCCCTAATACAGGCCATACAGAAGGGAATAACTGCACCTAATCAGAAAGGAATGATCTCCCAATTCTATAAAGCCTTGTCGACATTAAAGGAAGACCCGTTAACCACAATTAAGACCTAGTGGGCACAAGAAACTACACAGAGGCTGGGTGAGTCTGAATGGGAGAGAATATTCTCCCTTGTTAATCGGACAACTCAATCACCATACTGGCAAGAATTCTCATGGAGAGTGAAGGTCCGCTATTTCCTCACTCCCCAAATAATAAACAAAAGAAATCCTGCTGTATCTGCCCAGTGCTGGAGGGGATGTGCTCAACTGGAAGCAGATCATTTACATATTTTTTGGACCTGTGAGGCACTACTGAATTACTGGAGGGACATTACGGGGGCAATTTCAGAGCTATTTACAGTACAGAGTCGGCTGGAGTGGCCAGAAATGATCTTGGGCCTACCACCCAAAGAGATACGAGGTTCTGACTCATTGCATCTGTGGTCCATCCTAACAACGGCTGCACACAAAGCCATCACAAAGAATTGGCTCTCTCCCAGCCCCCCCACTATTGGGGAGTGGATAACAATAGTGAACACTATAGCAGATTTGGAGGAACTCGCATATAAAATTAACAACAGAACCTCAGTACACCTAAGGAGGTGGACTAGATGGGAGTTGTGGCGAGCCTCAAGGCGGGGAAGGAATAACTAATCATTACATAATCAATGGCGAAATGGATCAGTCAGAGGGGGATCCTGGAGATGGTTGGGGAACCTGGTTGGGATGGGGGAGAGGGGATTGGGGGCCCGTCTGATGTTTGAGGGAGACTCATAGGACAGTAGAAACAGCCTGAGGAGGGCTGAAGAAAAAATTACTCACCTTAGTAATGTTGTTTCTTCTAATGGAGTCTTGCTATATTATAGACATTAGCAGTTTGTTCCAGCTCTAGAACTGCCCTGGAGTGAAATGGTTAAAACCATTCCAAAATAGAATTTTGGCACGAGAGCAGCTCTATCTGTGTCATTTCAAACTTGAATTGTCAGATCTTTACGAGCCAAACTCACTAAGGTCTGTGTGGAAGCTGTAACCTACACTAGCCAAATGGCTACCTAAATAATAACAACCATTGATGGTCCCAACACCCAAGACTCAAGTCAGGGGACCAGAAATACTAACACCATTCTAATAATATGAAAATGGAACATAAGTATAATAAAACACACACACGCGTACACATACACCCCAAAGGGGACAAAATGCTAACAGGACATAAGTAGTGCCCACACTAAGTTGCCCGCACCCCACCAAGTAGAGGTTCTGAGAGGGGCAGGTTGGGGGGGGAGGTCTATAATATAGCAAGACTCCATTAGAAGAAACAACATTACTAAGGTGAGTAATTTTTTCTTTAAACAACATGAAGTCTTGCTATATTATAGACATTAGCAGAATACACAGCAGTACCTCCATGGAGGAGGGGCAGAACCTACTTAGGGAATAGGCTCTGAAGAACAGCTGTGCCAAACCGAGCATCTCTCCTGGCCTGGACATCCAGGGAGTAATGCTTGGTAAAAGTGTGTACCGTTTTCCAAGTAGCAGCCTGGCAAATCTCTAATAAAGGGATATCTCTAGCAGCAGCTAGAGACGCAGCTGTACCCCTGGTAGAATGAGCCCTCAAACCGGGGGGGGGGGCTCTGCCCACTTTCTGATAACAAAATTGGATACAAGAGACAATCCACCTGGCTATTGATCTCTTAGTGGCAGGTTGCCTTTTCCCAACTTCACCATAGGTAAGGAAAAGTTGGAGGGATTCAACCTGTGACCTTTGGCACGCTCTATATAATAACTAAGAGCTCTCTTAACATCCAGGCTGTGCAACCTCCTCTCACCCGAAGAGGAGTGATCAGTGAAAAATACTGGAAGGGAGATAGATTGATTAAGATGGAAATCTGAAACCACCTTAGGCAAAAACTTCCTATTAGTCCAAAGGACTACCTTATCCCTGTGGAAAGAAATAAAGTCAGTCTCCACTGACAAGGCTTGCAATTCACTTATGCGTCTGGCAGAAGTGATAGCCACTAGAAAAACAGTTTTCCAAGTTAGGTACTTAAGCTCTGCAGAAGACAGAGGTTCAAAAGGGGTTGCATTAACTGGGCAATGCAAACATTAAGGTCCCAAGCAGGGCGGTTCCGAAAAGGGAGGATTAGTATGGAGTAACCCCTTAAAAACTTGGAAAACACAGGATGAGAGGAAAGAGGATGACTTTCCTGCTGACACAAAAAGCAGACACAGCTGCCAAATGAACTCTCAGGGTAGCTGGTCTGAGACCCAAGGAATTAAGATGTACCATGTAATCTAACAAAATGGGCAATTCAACAGATTCTGGGAAATATTTTCCAACACGCCAAATGGAAAACCTTTTCCATTTAGAACTATAAGTAGCCCTAGTGGAAGGCTTTCTGGAAGCCTTTAGGATCTCAAGAACACCCTGAGAGAGGTGTAAATCAGCAAACTCTAACTCCTCAAGAGCCAGGCCTTGAGGTTGAGGGATTTGAGGTCCGGATACCAAACCCTTCCCTGGGCACAAGTCAACAGATTGTGATTCCTGGGGAGGCACAGGGGAAGATGGACTGTCAGAGACAGAAGGAGTGGGTACCAGGGCTGCCTGGCCCAATCCGGGCAATCAGAATCACCCTGCAAGGCTGAGATCTGATTTTGACTAGTACTTTGAATAGGAGAGGAAGGGGAAAGCATAGAGGAACTTCCTCTCCAATCCAGAAGAAGGCATCCAGGGGAACTAAGCCCAGCACTGGAGGCCTGCAACAGAACAGAGGAAGTTTGTGATTGTCTGGGGCTGCAAAAGATCTATCTGAGGGATGCCCCACCTGGCAAAAACTATCCCCAGCACTTGAGGATCCAGGGACCATTCGTGATGGCCCTGGGAAATCCTGCTGAGGGCATCCGCTAGACATTGTCCTTCCCTGGAAGATGAACTGCTACGAGGGAAGTGTTCAGGAAATAGGCCAGAGACCACAACTTCATTGCCTCGGTGCACAAGGCCGAAGACCGAGTGCCCCCCTGTTTGTTGATGTACCACATTGTTGTGGTGTTGTCTGTTCTGACTTGTATCACCTTGTCATGGACAGATGCAGAAAAAGCTTGAAGAGCTAAAAAGACAGCTCTGAGTTCCAGCAAATTGATGTGGAGCAGAGATTCCTGGGGGGACCAAACTCCCTGAGTGGAAAGGTCGCCCATGTGGGCTCCCCAACCCAGAAGGGAAGCATCTGTAGTGAGAGTCAAGTCGTGAGAAGGGGAAATGAAGGGAACCCCCGCTCTTAAATTGCTCTGATCCTGCCACCACTGGAGAGCTAGGATTAAGGTTCGAGTCACTGGGACCAACTTGGAAAGGGGTCTCTTCTCTGAGACAAAAGGTTCTCAAGTGAAACTGAATGTCTCTCATCTGAAATCTGGCTCCTGCACAACAGCTGTGGATGCAGCCATGTGCCCCAGGAGCTGCAGAAAGTGTCTTGCTGGTTGAGAGACCTGCAGAGTGAAGGAAGAGGCCAGAGCCACTAAATTCCTTACCCTTTCTGGGGAAGAAAGGCTCTGGCTAGCTGTGTGTCCAATTCTGCCCTATAAAGGTGAGTACCTGGACTGGTTCCAGAACCGACTTTGGTAGGTTTAGCAGAAAACCAGGGAGGTGAGAAGCTGCTGGGTGACCTGCAGGTGAGATTTTACCTGTTCTGGGGACTGGCCTACAATGAGCCAGTCGTCTAGACAGGAAAAACAGCAATCCTCTGCCTCCTTAAGTGGGCCACTGCTAGACACTTTGTGAATACCCTTGGAGCAGAGGTAAGGCCGAAGGGCATTGCTCTGAACTGGTAATGACCTGAGGGCAGTTCGAATCGGAGGTACTTTCGATGGGATCTTCTGATTAGGACATGGAAATAGGCATCCTTGAGGTCCAGGGAGGCTAGCCAGTCCCTGGCCTTAGGGAAAAGTAAAATCATTGCCAGAGTTACCATTTTGAACTTTGGTTTCAAAAGGTGCTTGTTCAGATATCTGAGATCTAAAATGGGCCGCCATTCTCCTGTCTTTTGGGGTAAGGAAGTATCTGGAATACAGACCCTGCCCTGATGCAGGGAGGAACCCTTTCTACTGCTCTGAGAGCTAACAGGGATGAGACTTCTGTTTCCAGGCGAGGTCTCTGAAGCACTTGCAGGTAGAAAAGTCTGCCTCAACTTGGGAAACTTTTGAAGCTGAGAACCAGACCCTGGCTTACTACTTCCAGAACCCACTTGTCTGAGGTTAAAGAAGCCCAATTCTGACTGAAGTAAGCCAGCCTGCCCCCACTGGTAAAGGAGAATCGGCCCTGGGCACCCCATCAGGGTGCCTGTTTCATAGGAGCTTTAGGCTGGGGGTGGGAGCAGGTCTGCCACCCTCGTCTGCCCTGCCTCTGAAGAAGCCCCTCTGAGCAAAGGCAGAGGAGGCCTGAGTCTGGTAGAAGGCCTGTGAAAGGCCTACCCCTACCCCTGGGGCATGCCTTTGAGGAGTGGCTTGCGCTCCTTAGCCTGGGCACTCTTGTAAGTAGTCCTATATTCATCCATCTTCTTCATGTAATTCTCTGTCTGCTCTCCAAACAGAATTTCCCACCACAGGAAAATCCATAGCCTTAGTCTGGGTATCCTGTGACAAACTAGTACACCTGAGCCAGGCCAACCTACGGAAAGCTACATATGTGGCACCCTAGAGAAAACATCATTAACATCCACAGCAGCATGAAACTGAACCTTAGAGGCTTCAATGCCATCAGCAGCCACCTGTTCTAGTTCACTAGCCAGCTGGCCATGGGCCTCTTGGCCAATTGCAGAACAGTATCCCATCTAGATTTCTGATACCTAGCTACATAAGCCATATAATTTGCTTGCCTGAGTCCCAGAGAGGCTGCCATATACTGTTTTTGCCATGGCATCAATCTTCCTGGAATCCTTGTCAGGAGGATGTGAAGCCAAGGAATATTAGCTTTATCACAGGCAGCAGCCTGAACTACTAACATGACTGCATTGCTGAGAAAGGAATTCTGTATCAGGGCCTGACAATGTATACCTTCTGTCCATCTTTTTATCTACAGGAGGCACAGAATTAGGAGCTTTTAAAATTTTAATTGTTTGTTTCCTAAAGACTTATATAAAGGAATAGACAATCTCCTAGACTCTGGAATATCCATCATTTCTACAAAATCAGGCTCCTCTTGCTCATCCACAGCCTCTTCTAAAGGAAGCTGGAGGTTTCAGCAACTTTTATAAAACATAAAATGAGATGGGGACTCAGACAGCATAGGGGGAGATTCTAAAGGTCTGTCTGGGGAGATGTCCGGTTCAATGGGCACACCCAGACCTTCCCAGCCACATTCATACTGTTCATAATCCTCCTCCCCCTCCTCTGGTTCATAAAATTAATCAATATCATAATCCTGAACCACTGGGACCAGACGAACCGACCTTTTACCAGATAGTGGTGGTTCGGACGGACCCTGAGACAGTGACTGGACAATTTGTATGGCTTTTGCTATCTCTGCAGCAGTTGGAGAAGAATTTTGGACTCCAGACCTGCTGATTTTCTTGTTTTCTTTACTGGAATTGGTTCCTCAGAACCAGCTTTTCTTTGCCAGAGGAAGTCTGGCCCTGGTCAAGGCACTCCCTCTGGTTCGGTTGGCACCGAACCGGGCTGGCCATCTGGGTCAGCGGACTTTTTGGCCTCTCGTTCCCTGAGCCTGCCCAATCTTTTTTCCAGGGTGGCTGCAGGGAAATTCTTACATACCTGGCAGTCTGACTGGAGGTGGTCAAACCCCAGACAATAAACACATGTGGTGTGTGGGTCAGCCTTGGCAAAGACTTCCCCACAAACATCAGTGTTGAAACCCAGCGGGCCGGGTTTTTCTTTTGGATTTCTCAAACATAATGCCAGCCTAACCAAAAACTTGCCCTTTTAATGGCAGTGCCAGGCAAGACACCCTTATCGGTTCCTAACCGTGTCACGGGTATTGGAAAAAAACGTAATAAATCCGTTTTTTTTTAGAACCGATAAGAACCGGGAACCGCACTCTAAAATAGTAACTTTTAGTTTTAAATGAGTTTTAAACCCACTGATCGGTTCAAAACCGAACCGATAATCAAGTTCCACAAAGACAAAACCTTCATTTACTTCGGTTACCACAGATGAAGCTTGAACCGAGCGGTTTGCGGTTAAAATAAAACTATTCTCGGTTAAATCCAACAGAAAACACTTTTAAACCGAGAAATGAACCGAGCAGAAGGAGAAATCTCCGGAGCGACTGTTCACTGAGGCGGAGTAAAGAATCCGACAGTTCAAGTTTGAAATGACACAGATAGAGCTGCTCTCGTGCCAAAATTCTGTTTTGGAATGGTTTTAATCATTTCACTCCGGGGCAGTTCTAGAGCTGGAACAAACTGCTAATGTCTATAATATAGCAAGACTTCATGTTGTTTGAAGCTCTCCTTATGAAGGACTATATTAGCTTAACGAATATAAGTGATCTGAATGGACTGAGACTTACTGTATAAGTGATAATTACAAAATGTATTGGGATAAATATTATGACTGAAATGCTAATAAATTTGATTGTGAGAATGTACCTAAATATTGTCAATAAACTTGAATTAAAAAAAAAATATATATGAACTGGTTGAGCCTGTGCAAGTCCAGCTTGGGGCAACAGCCCCCTGACTGGTTTGGAACCAGGAAGTATTTGGGCATGTATCCTTGACTGGCCAGGACATCTGGGGCAGAAGCTATCACTCTGTGCTCTAAGAGCTCAGCAATGTTGGTTCTTAAGGCAGATGTGTCCTACGACACCCCTGACTCCCAAGAAGCTCAGAGATGGTATAGTGAGAGGGCCTCGAAATCCAGATGCAACCCTCTGCCCATCACATGTCCAATGTAATGGCACACCACTGCAGCAAGAAGTGGCACGACCAACCCCGCCGGGGGGGACTGGACAGGAAGGGGATGACAAGCAACAACTTATCACTGCACAGCCTTGGAGGAGGCTACTGCTTCAGGGTCTGCAGATGCACCCACCAACCCCCTTTTGTCCCTGCCTGCCAAACTCTGGTTTCAGAGGTCAGCACTAAAACTGCCTTTGCTGGGGCTGCTGCTGAAGTTGTGGCTGAAAGGACTGAAATGGAAAGACCTTCTTTTTAAGCTTTTGGGACTTCTGGAACAAAACCACAGAATTAAGGGTGGCATTGGATTTAATCTCTGTGAAATGTCCTTCCACTTTAGGGCTAGAGAGGTTAGTGCCCAAGAAGGGGACATCGGCGAGCTTATGCTGAGCATGTGCCAAAAGGTGGAGAGCCTCAGCCAGGCCATTTGAAATATTGCAACAACTGCAGCCATGGCACAGGTAAAGGAGTTGCCCATGTCCAAGGCGGTCTGGAGCTGGTGCTTAGCAAACGACTGACCCTGGCTTCATATGCAACTGATAGGAAACTATACATCAGCTGAAAGGAGGGGAAGCACTTCTACCACCCTGAAAAAGGAATAGCCAAAATTCTCCATTATGGCCTAATAACTGGCACGACAGAGACCCAATGATGCAGCAGTGTACCTCTTTTAAGCTGCATGATCAAGCTTCAAGAATTCCTTGTCTGGAGATTTGTTCAGTTCCCCGTAACTACCCAATTTACAGAAAGCAGAATCTTCCACACTGAATTTGGGCACTCGCCACCAAAAATATAGGAACACCACAGCAGTAAAAATAATGTTTTGTCTTATTTTATTAAAAGACAAACCATAATGCTGGACAAACCTCGCACCGGCCTAAGACTATCATTATTCGTGAGCACCACCTTCCTTGTGCACACTTTTTTGTCTTCTTCCAAAAAGCAGAATTTGTAGCCAAACCCTAAACAAAGGAGTAGTTCATAAACCCAGAAAGGGTGCCCATGGGGATCACATACCTACAGACCATCTGGGTACAGGGTGCTGGATGTTGCCAATGCTTCAGGGCTAGTCCTAAGATTGCCTCAACCAAAGGAAAGGCAAACCCACAGGATCTGTCCCTTTCCAGAATATCCATAAATGGGTACATAGGCTGTTTCTGGAGTGGCTCTAAAGTAACACAGAAACATAGAAAATGCTGGCAGATAAGGACTGTTTGGCCCACCTAGTCTGCCCATTTTCGCTACCTACTGTACTACCGCAGACCCTACCTGATCTCCGGCTTTACCCTCCCTTTACTAACCACTAAGGTTCCCTTATGCCTGTTCCATGCATTTTTGAATTCCGTTACCATTTTTGCTCCCACTACCTCTGCTGGGAGCACGCATCCACCACCCTTTCTGTTAAGAAGTACTATCTTATGTTTCCCCTGAAACTACCCCCCTTCAGCTTCATAGCATGACCCTTTGTTCTTGAACATCTTTTTTTCTGAAAAATGCATCCCTCTTGTATCTTATTTATACCTATGAGATACCTGACAGTCTCATCATATCTACCCCCCTCCTCCAGGGCATACATAGAGGTTCCGAAGTCTCTCTCTTCATAGAGCTTTTGGTGCAGACCCTGCACCATTTTAGTTGCCCTCCTCTGGACCACCTCTTTTCCACGTCTTTCCAGAGATGTGGCCTCCAGAACTGGACAACTACTCTAGAAGGGATCTCACCAGTGTTTTGTTCAGTGGTATCACCACCTCCTCCTTTCTGCTGGTGATACCCCTCCCTATGCACCTCAGCATCCCACTGGCTTTCCTCACTGCCTTGTCACACTGCTTGGCCACTTTTAGGTCATCAGATATGATTACCCCAGATCCCGTTCCTGTTTGGTTGTTGTCAGTACCTCTCCTCCCATCATGTACTGTGCCCCTGGGTTTCTGTGCCCCAAGTGCATAACATTTATGAACTCTGAAATAAATCACACTAGGGCTCAAAAGGGCACTGATCCATGGGTCTAGATCGACTGACTTCCAGTCAAAGGTGTGAGTGCCGGTCGAGACTATCAATGACTCACCTTCAGAGTCTGAGGATTCTTCAAAGATGGCCCTCAACTGTTTGCCACCATGGACCACCCTGGTATCTTCATCCTGGGTAATTTCCACCAACAGCCAACCTGGCAAGCCGACAGAGGGGCAAGTCTCCTTGATCAATGCCCTGAACAGCGGCTGAGGAAGAGGTGTCTCCACTCTCCACTCAAAGTGGAGAAGCAGACACAGGGGACTGCTAAGTCAAATGGACCGGCAGGGGACCGACCGGAAAAGGACAAGGGACAGAAGATCCAGGAGGCAGAGCCTACTCTCCCAGCCAAGCCCCAATGCTACCAAATAGGCTCCTCGTAGCATCAATGCATCTTGCGCTAATGCCTCCCATCACCCGAGTAGGTCTAGGAACTACGACAGTGCCATCTCCCAGCTGATCGAGAGGGTGAACAGCGCCTCGCCCTCTACCATCGAGCTGAAGGTCAATGCGAGTCCTCCGGAGAGTTGGCATAAACCACCTGCTTCAGCAGGATAACCACAACTAGTTTCACCAGGCACAACCATCAGGTGCCAACTGAGCCTCATCCTCCTGAGTGAGGACCTGGGAGATCAACTCCTTTTCAATATCCTCCAAGAGCCAGTTAACAATAGAGAAAAAACTTGCCTGCTTGTTCGACTGAAATCAAGGTCAACAGGCCCCATGTGTTTACCACCGAGTCCATGACAGTCAGCTTGACCGACAGAAACTCCATCAAGGCCAAGCAGTTGGGGAAGTCAAATGAGAGGGAAAAGCACAATCTTTCCTGGCCCCACGACCTGCGCTGTTTTTTGTGCTTCTTGCTGCGGTGAGGAACAGCATTTCCCAAAAGTCTGGAGGGCCATACACATTTCTCTAAGTTCACCAGAGCATGACCCTTTAACGCTGGCCTCAACCGAGAACAGTACCTAGACTGTGAGGAACTCACATATGCCGCTTGCCTCTTCCATGATCTCGCAAGAACCTGGCAGCTGCCGAAACCATTTTGTGCTCTTTAGACCTTCCCAGGGCCACTCTGGCCCTTACTGCATCCCACCATTTCATGTTGCTCGCCCAGGCAACAGATGCACATGTCATATGGATCTGGGGGCGATATTTTCTGCTGAAGAGTGCAGAATTTAAACCTCAATTTCTTGCCTTCCATTGTCAAGCATGGATCAGAGCCAGAAAACACAGGGGCATGCAGACTGATAATGTCAAAGATCTGTCTAAATAAAGCGTTTGAAGCTCAAACTCCTTCAATGCTGCAGAGCTGCAAAGGAGGAGACCTGTCTCTTCCAGCAGAAACAAAGTAGCTAAGGCTTTCAATGACTTGGCTGTCTTCCTCAAAATTGGCAAAGCGCAGACAGTGAACTGTATCCACCTTGTTAGAACAGCCTTTATCACTCCCCCGGTTTTAATAAATACTCTTCGGAATTTTTTTGTTTTTTTTTATTGAGAACCGATACTCATCCTAACTCTTGTAAATGCTCCACACCCCACAGAAAAGTGCTTCTTAACACCGCTGGTGATTCAAAAGGAACTGTTCCTTCTAGATTTAAAGCATTTGTATGCATCTAAATTTGGTTTTACTCACCATATTTCAAAACCGGTGAGTAAATTACTCTTACATGCCAAGTTTATCTGGTGCACTGACTAAAGCCTGCTCAGTGGATTCTGCCTAAGTGTGGTTAGGTGTGGATGGTGAGCTGAAATCAAGGTAGTTACATCCACCAGGCAAAAAAAAAAGTCTGCATCAACAAGCCTGCCCTAAAAAAAGGGAAAAACAACCAAATCAAACGTAATTTAAGAATCAGACCAGTAGTGAGGTTAAATAGACTAAACTCTCAAAATACCAATTATCCTAAAAAAAGAAAAAAGCTAGAGTCAGTTTCCCTTTAAATTTAGGTTAAGTAATGTACACGTCTTAATACTTTGGTCAGATGTAGAACAATCTACTGGAAAGCACTGCAGGATAATACACAAACATTACACACACATCTTCGAACACAAACCTTTAGACAAGGAGCACTAGTATTAAGTTTTAACCAAATATAAGCTCTCAGAGGTGCGGCTTACACGGCTACACCTCATGCAAGCCTGCATAGGCTGTGCATAAGCTTTTTATAAATTGTTCTAGAAAAACATTTCAGCCTTTCCCTGGACATACAAAAATGACGGGCTGTGTTTCATGGAGGAGACAGCCATGAAGTAATGGCATAGGTAGTAGAAAAGAACCCTTAAAATTATCTGATAGGAACCCTTAGCTTGTCTGAATTTTCTTAAAACATAAAACAATACCAAAGCAGCTCTGTGCAAACTAGAATATTTGGCCTCACATTTCCACCCTTCTACTGTCTCTTTGGAGGCAAATGTGGTCCATTGGTTGGAGCACGGACATGGGAAACAAGAGCTCACAGGTTCAAACCCCTCTAGAGCCAGACATTAACAGTGTGACCTTTGCCGCCAAGTTACTTAATTTCCCAGTGCTCCAGTCTACCAAGGTGCAGAAAATGGCAGGAGCAGGACCCCACTAAAATCAAGACTTTGCAGCTCCACTGAGCTACCCTAGTACGCATAAGTTGTAAGGCTACCCTAGGCATGTAATTTATTTGAAAGTTTCACCAGGAAGTACATACTGTGCTGTAATAGCTTGTTTCCAGATGTGTCCGGGGAGATACAAAGGAGGGAGCAGGAAACAAACATTACAGGTATGAACATATAGGGCTTACAACTTAAGACGTGGAACATATATAGCTGGTTTACAGAGTCAAAATTGCATGTACACACACAAAGTAGAATATAAGTTTCAGATATACAGTGGAAACACAGGCTTGATGATAAACACCTGATTTACAGTGAAACCAAAACAAACTACACGAATAAGTGCAAAATTAGTTAATTTCATGGTGGGGAATTTAAGTGAAGTGCTATAGCCAACCAATTATTTGTAATTTGTACAATCACAAGGGTACAGGTATGGGTCAGCTAGAAAAGAGGAGGGGTGGGAGGGAGAAAGGGCAAACGGCTGGCCTGCTCCCCCTCAGGAAGCTAAGAACCTCGCAAGGGGACAGGGAGTAGGCATGAGGGAAAGGGTTGCTCAAACTGGCTGAGCTATGTAGGAGAGGTACAGAAGAACTAGTGGAGGAGTAGGAGGTAGGAGGGGAAAAGGTCAGCCAAAGGTCTTCACCTCTTTGGTGATAAGAACCCCACTAGGTGACAGGGGCTTGGCATGAGGGAAGGGATTGGTCAAACTGGCTGGGCTTTATAGATGGGGGTAGTAGTAGGAGGGGCAAATTAGGTGCAGTTGCAGGAAGGGGCTATGTGATGGAGGAGGAGGGGATAGGGATCGGGGGGGGGGGTCTGAGCGGAGCGGATTGCTACTGGAAGGGAGTTCCAGATACTTGAGAATTGATAAGAGAAGGTGGCTTTCATAGAAATGGTTCGCCAGGGGACAGCCATGTGAGTGGAATTATGGAGGGTGTAAAGGGGGGTGGGTGGGACGGAGATGAGAGATTGCAAGTAGGGAGGCAGAGAGACGAACCAGTACTTCCCAATTACAGTAACAGTGTAAGGCGTCTGGCTCTGAGGAAAGGAGAGCAAAGTGTAAAGGTCACAGTGGTGAGTACAAGGCAGACAGCCAAGAGCAAAGTGGCAGAAAGAATTGAAAAGAGTGTCCAGTCTGGATAGGGTGAACTTGAGAGCAGAGCTGTAGACATCTCCAAAATCGTAGATGAGGAAAATCATCTTTTGGACGATCTCTCTCTGGGCTTGTGGTGGAAGACAGATGCGCCATCTGTACAGAGCACAGAGTCTGGGGAATAGCTTTTTGTGGATGGTATTCACGTGCACTGCAAAGTCAAGGTTCTTGTCGAGCCACAGCCCGAGATATCTGAAAGAGGAGACATCTTCTAGTACGGAACCACCGAGGGTGTGGAGGGGGTGGCATCAAGCCTGGCGAGCTTTTGCCTGGTGCCAAAAGTCATGGAGACCATCTTTCTTGGCACTGAGGGAAGGCTGATTTGAGCGAAACCAGCGCTGGACATTACTGAAGTCCAGCTGAAGACTGATCGCCACCTCAGAGGGGAGAGTACCGGAGGCAAATAACACGGTATCATCTGCGTACATGTGGATGCTGGCAGATGAGCAGGCATCAGGCAGGTCGTTCAGGAAAATGGAAAATAGAACTGGACCAAGTACTGAGCCTTGGGGGACACCAGTGTTGATTGGGAGAGGGGAGAAGAGAGAGTTGCAGACCCTGACAGCCTGCGACCTGCCTGTGAGGTAGGATCGGAACCACCTGGTGGCAGGTTCAGAGAGCCCGGCTGCAGTCAGCTTGCTGAGAAGAAGGGAGTGGGCAACAGTGTTGAAGGCTTTGGCCAGATCGACAAAGATGGCACAGGTGATGCGTCCCTGATCCATGCCCAAGAGAATGGAGTCAGTGAGGCAAAATAGGGAGGTGGTGGTGGAGTGGGCCTTACGGAATCCAGACTGGAAGGGGGTGAAAAAAGAGGAAGAGTCAAGGAAAGGGGAGAGTTGCGACAGAATCAGGTGCTCTTGAAGTCTGGCCAGGACTGGAAGCAGGGAAACAGGGCGAAAGTTGCCAGGATTGGAGGGGTTGCCGCCCTTAACAGTGGTGACTTTCGAGACGTCAGGGATGGTGGCAAGTGAGAAGGATAGGTTCAAAAGAGTAGCTAGAGGGTGGGCTATAGCGTAAGCTGAGAGGTGAAGTAGCTTGGGGTTGAGCCCATCAGGGTTTTGGCCCTTATGTGGATTTAGGGCTGGCAGCTCTTGCAGTGTGTCGGAGGGAAACAGGTTTGAAGGAAAAGCATGAGGAAGAGGGAGATCCAAGCACATGAGGTAGGTGAGGGGGCAGTGGGGGGTAGGGAAGCAAGGATGGAAGAGGTGCAGGTGGTGAAAAAGGTGTTTAATTCAGTCACAACTGACAGAGGGTCAGAGACAGTGCATTCGTCTGCCTTTAGAACTGGAGAGGGGGATTGAGTTGGGGGCAAGAATAAAGCATGAACAACCTTCCAGAATTTGGCGGGATTGTTCAGGTTTTTATGAAAGGAGGAGTTGAAATACGTATATGGAGTTGAAATGTAAGTTGTAAAACAAATTTCAAGACAAAATTAAGAAAAAAATTAATTGCACTAACGGTAAGAAAAATCAAGATGAGACTGGTAAAATGTGATTGACTGCGTCTTAGTTTAAAAACTAAAAATAGGGGAAAACATTTTATAACTGCAGTAAGACACTTCAGGGTGTGTAACAACCCTTCTAGTGTGCATACAGCACTCCACACTTCCCAAGGCACCACAGTAACACACACCCTGTCATACTTTACTGCTTAAAAAGCTTAACTACTGAATTTACAATTGTGTTTAACTTTAGTGCTTTCAGTTGGCCCAGATGCTCAGTGGTAGCCCTACCGTTTGCTAGGCAGGCAACCAGACTTCATGAAGAGATCAGGGTCACTCCAAGGCCAGCCAGGAGCGACAGGGAGGCTCGAGCATTCCAATGACAGCTCTACTCCTGGGGGGGATGCTTTATCCCACTACTTGACTGCCACCTGGTGAAAACCAGGCTGCAGCACAGCAGAAGCACGTAGACAGGGAGGGGGGTGGCTACAAGATGCCAAGCATACATGCATGCCGGCAACCAAGACAGAAAACCAGAAGCTGGAGCAAAAAGCTCTGGACAGTACTGGTTTACATGAAATGTTAATTTTAAACTCACGTGTATTCATTTGCTGATAATTCACGGTGCAATGTACATACGGTGGCAACGCATTACAATCTGTGCAGCATGCATCTCACAAAACAAAAGAAGCAGTCTTTCAAAAAGACAGGTGTGTGTGTTTTGAACAAAATATGCAGTCAAACTGGCAGGTGCACTTAATCTTAAATCATGCTACAAATGAAGTTACTTATTATAGGCATATTTTCAGCTAATGAAAACCTAGCTATGTCCAGTACACTTCCCACTGACCAAGTAATGTGCAATATACAATTCTGGAACATCACACATAAAAAGAAAGCATAAACACACTGGAGAAAACAAATTCAATTAGAGCCACCTTGATTTGACATTTGTTGTTTTATAAATAAATAAATAAAAATCATCACTCTCTCAACTAGGAACACAAACTCCCCTCAGCCTTTGACAGATCCTCTTGGAGGAGTCTGATACATTCAAACCAGTCTGCTCAGAGAGAGGAATGCTGAACCACACCTACCTTTTTGAAAGAATTCCAGATTGCTACTAGCACAAAAACAGAACATCGAATACCCTCCTCTAGGCTTTTCCCCAACAGCATCTTCCAGCTGCACTGAAATCTATGCAATGCAGCTTCAGTGCCACCAATAAGAGGAAAAAAAGGCAATATAAAATGGACTTCTGCCAGACTTACATTCTCAGAATGCAGATGGTGCAAAGCAGCGAAACCACAGTGCTACCAACATCTGAGAAAATGAAACCCACGCACTTGGCAAGGTTATTATTGTACACAGTCTGTGCTAACAGACTGCAGCTCTGAGTAGACCCGTAATGTCACATCTTACCAAAAACACTGAAAGGCTCTTAAGTAATCAAGAAAGCTTTGCACAGCACTAGTGCTCGCCATAATCTCTGACATGATATACCTGGCTTGTGCAATTTTATATGCATCTCATGTATAATACATCTGTTTATTACACATTAAATGCATCATCTAACAAATGCAGTTAACTAGCAATCAAATGTGTTGATTTATGTGCTACAAGACTTCCTGCAAAAGAAGTACCACATTTTGAGAATGTTAAATTCAGTTTATGTGCAGTTTATTTATCCAGCACAGCCTCTTTCCGTTTCCAGTGGAGTCCAACCTCTACCTGTTTCTGCAGATGGTTGCACTGGAGTACAGAGAGGTTAACTGACCTGCTCAAGGTCACATTAGTGAGTACTGGATGTAGCAGGTTTCAACCTGCAATCTCCAGACTCCCAAGCCAGTGCTCCACACCCACTAAACCAAATGCCTCCATAACACACAGTTATAATTATTGATTCCACCACCTTTGACTCTTAATTAGCAAAGTCATATTTTAATAAGACAGGGGTAGAAATAACGTATATAATCTGGTAGGGAGGTGGAATGTCAAAACCCCGGCTTTGGTATTCCATCTTTACATCTGGCATTCTGCTGTGCTACAGATTAAATGCAGAGTAACGGCATAGAGAAGTGGTGTTCCAGTCAGAATACCAGTGTGATGAAAATGGTATTCAAACCGGGTGGAAAACCTTTCATTTCTAGCCCTGTTAGACAGATTATGATACACACTCATTGCTGGTGTTGCAGGGGCAGGTACCACTTCCCATGGCAAGGTGGGCTATTGGCAGGAGGGTCAAGCACTCCAGAAGATGCCCTCCTCATCTAGTGTGGGTCCCTGCTACTGTTCTTGAGTTACCACAGACGGTACTGCCGCCTTCGGACTCTAGTGGGAAGGGAAAACACAAATATGGCAAATCAGCTGTATAGGCACTGGTGTTTCTAAAACTCTGAGGGCAGAATTTCAAAAAAAATGCAGAAAATGAGTGGTCCCTGGTTGGATGATATCTTAATGTCATCTTAGTTCTCTTCCCTCTGCTCCTGAACTTAGCCACAGGAGCGTCCACTCCTCATCATGGCAGCTATCCAAGCTGAGTCTCCAACTAACTGGAAGGAGAGATCCTCCGCTGGACAAGGGGAAAGGCTGACTAAAGGCTCATTCACACAGCACCTTGCCAAAGCGGCTCCTTTCTAATCATTCGGATAGTGTCTTCCGAAGCACTAGACAGCTGCGTTCACACTGCAGTGGCCTTGCTGCTGCCTATTTAACTTTCTGGTGATTTCAGCGTTGTTCCAGTTAACATTGGGTGGATGGGGAATAGTGGCGGCGCAGGTGGTTTAACTGTTCAGACAGCACAGGAAACCACCAACAACGCTCTGCTAACCCAGGAAAAAAGGGATCGTGGTGGAAACAACACGCAATGGAAAACTGCAAAAACGGTAAGGTTCACACATGGGCTGGGGCACCATTCTGGCCACTGTGAGCCACTTGCAACAGCTCACAGTCGGTCGTGTGAACGAGCCTTAAGATTCAGCCAAGGTGAGGAGCACAGTGTGCTGTAAAAAACAAGCACCCCTTGCAAAATGCCCTCAGAAATGTGCACACTACTGCAACACATGCTGTGGAGATGCTCACTTAAATGTATGTTCCCTACTGTACCTACAGTATATTAAAGGGTGAGAGTATGTGTGTGTGTGTGTGTGTGTGCCTGCTACTACTGAGGATCAATTTCCCAGCTAGGAAGGGCTTTACTCACGATGAAACCTTGAGTCAGTACCACCCCAATTTTTAATTTAAAAAAAATGTAATTCATAATTTAATAGTTATGTACAAGCATTGTACTGGTACCACTGCCAAATTGTCATTATCCGACCCCCACCTTAACGTTAAGAACCATGTACATTATAAAAGCAAAACTAACTTGAATGGTCTGGAATTAAATTAGAACCTAGAACCATTATGAAACAACCCCACAAACTGATGCAGGTGGTGGTGTGTGTCCGTGGGGCTACATCCCAGATGACGGTCTCCTACTACAATGAAGGAGGGTACTGCCCTCTGTCAAAATACTGCTACCCGAGTGACCACATGTGATAGTCCAGACATCATATGTGCCATCCCACTGCGCTCCCTGCATGCCAATGTCCTGGGAGGAACACAGGGAAAATGGCCCCAGCTACTGAAGTAACAGCCTATGCCATATATTCAGGTTCTGTGTCACCACAGGACTTGTGCACAACCAAGCACTCAGAAAAAGGAGTAAATCCCACCCCCTCGAACCCACCCGGGGGGGGGGCATAACCCAGGTTCCATGTAGGTCAGGCCCCTCATGTTAAGGGTACAAGGGAAGGGGCATAAAATACCTAAAAACACAAATGTAACATAAGCACTCGGTGTACCAAATTTATCATGTGTATCTAGAGCATGCCTGGTGTGTATACACTCGCATCCAGGTTGCCACAGGATCTGCAGTAGCTCACTTAAGCTGGGTGGGACTTTGACTTGTTCACATCAGACCATGGCAATGTGTGAGGTAGAACAGGTTACCCCCAACACACAATGAGATACTCTATATCATATGGCTATCCTGCCATCTGTCTGATGCAAATGTCAAAGAAACAGAGGAAAAAAAAAACGTAAATCAGATTTAGAAGCTGAAGCAGAGTAACAGCACATTAAGTGCTAAACCCTAACATTCCTTTGACTCCCTCCCCCCTTTTGGCTGGTGGGTGTGAGGCTGATGTAGTCCTGTTGGTGTGTGGAAGGCAGGCAGCCTAGACAGTTAGCTTTATACCATCCTTTACTACTGCAGAAGCACTCATCTGTGAGTTGGGTAGTGTGGTCAGAGACTCAGGATGAGAACATTTCACATTTTCTACTTTAGGCAGTCAAAACTGCAGTCCCCAACCCATTTCTTTATCACTTTCCACTCTAATTGGATACGGCAACCTTATCAGCTACCCATAACTGGGGAAAATGGACCAGAGACAACTGTGCCAAAGTTTGCTCTGTCTTACTTGTGTGTTCAATATTTAGATGTGTATAACTGCTACCCCCAACAAAAAAAAAAAAAAGTTTTATCCTACTGCATTCAAGATCATGGGTATAACATTACATACAAGGTGTTAGTAAGTTACTTCTTCCTCCGGATTTTAGAAGAGCACTTTACTATTTCCATTCAGGATATGGAGCGCCACGTAAAGCAGCAGTATCAGTTAACCAGGAAGTGTTCCTCGCTTCCCAGATTTTTGCACTGCCTGGTAGTTTAAAATTTCAGGTTTAAAGAGCTGCTGATGTGTCAAATAAATCTTTGAAAAACATAACATTTGGGTACAATTTGACCTGCATTCCATATATATTCCACAGATTTCTCATTCCTGTTTATTACTGAGGTAATTTGCATGAATACATGATCTTTATCCCTTAAGAGCTCCTCTGCCTCTACAACTTACTTTCTACTTCAAGCCATAATCCTCTGTTGTGACATCACAATCTGCTGCACTGGGAGTAACTGTGATGTCACAAGGATTGCAATATTACCTCAGGTAGGGAGAAAGCAGCAAGAAATGAAAATTACGTACCTACCGTCATTCTGATCTTTCTGTGTATCTTCACCATTCATCACCTTTGGGTACTGGCCGAAGGTCATCACCCCGCGGGAGATTTATTTATTTTTTGATGGGAGGAGTCGACGCACCATCGGCGCCTCCCTCCGAGGCCGATGCACTGTGTGGCGCTCGTGGGTTGGCAGTTAGGTGCTGTCGACTCTGCCCTCCCGCCAGTTCAGAGTCACCGTAGAGGTGAGAGAGAGGGTTGGGAGGGTGGGACAAGGAAGTCCAAGGGACAGACAAAGGAAGAGATACACAAACTAAAAGGAGAGATAAATGACAGAGGACAGAAAAAGTTTAAAATACTAAGGGGATTGGGTAGGGGCCCCAATCTCTGGAAGTAGAAAAGAGAAGGGAAGGTGGGTTAAGGATTTTAGAATAAGGATGAGACTGAGATGGGGTAAAAATGGAAAATATACCCTGGAACCTTGACCTGTCTCCAGATTGTATAGGAACTGCGAAGGAGTAGCCAAGAGTCTAACTGCCAGAACTCAAGGCACAGAATCACTGGCAATAACTCCAGCAAAAGCAGAATCGGCTATTCTGGAAGAAAAGACAGGATACAAGGATATCCCCGGATATTTTTGGTGTAAGAAACCTAATTTCTTAAATTAAATGAGGTTATGTCTAAGGACAAGGAAATCAAAAGATTGACGGGGAGCAGGGGTGAAGGAAAGAAAGGAGGGCACCTGCCAACTCCCACCCCACAGGGGGTGGAGCCAAAGCACTGAAGAAGGAGTGCCTCCCTTCCTGACCACTCTCCTCCCGTGTGCCCAAAGCTACCCCACTCCTGACTGACAGAAAAGAGAGGGACAGGGAAGAGGACACGGAGAGGGAGGGGGACCCAGAGACTGAGGCCCCAGGGGGATGGAGGGTGGGATTGTGATGAATGGTGAAGATACACAGAAAGATCAGAATTATGGTAGGTACGTCATTTTCATATCTTATCTGTGTCACTCTTCACCATTCATCACCTCTGGGTGAGTGCCGAGCCCCCCCGGAAGGGGGCTTAAACCCTAAGGGACTGAGTCCCTTAGCTCTCGGTGGGTGACACACTAAGAGGGAGAACCTTCACGGGTCTGGAGAGAGAAGTTGCCCCGACAGACGCCGTCTCACCCTACAGAAGAAAAGACAGGTTCTCTGGTGAGCGTAGTTAATCGCCCTATGCCGGGCCAAGGGTGACAACCGGGAGAGAGACAGCCATGCTGTCCACCTAGCGCAGATCGCTGTCCCTATGACCCTGGCTGCTACCTCACTGGCGTCATACGATGCCCTTGCTTGGTGCCTTGCTAGCTCCAGGCCACGTGCAGAGAGTGCAATGGCTTGTCTGGTTTCCTCTGTGTCAGGCATCAAGTCTAGGAGTTGACCTAGCCTGGACCACAGGAACCTATCACAGGTAGCATAGTGGGCCTGATGTGCTGCAACAGAGAGCAGCAATTATGCAGAGTAGAACATCCTCCTTCCCCAGAACTCAAAATCCATGAAATCTTGATCTGTAAGCCAGTCACGGCTAAAGGCGCAAAGCCCATCAGGTGTATCCAGTTGCGTCAATCCGGACTGGGGATGAGGCATGGAACCTGGAAACTCCGGGGGCACAATACTGCTGGCAGAGATCCCTAGGGCTGGGACTCCGGAAGGGTCTCTGCCAGAACTAACACCACCTCCCAAAGGGAGCAGGCCAGGGGGCACCACAGGGTGTCCACACTGAAATCGCCTAAAAAGGCGTCGCGCGAGTGCTCTGGATTGTGTCGGGGGGTGATGTGCAGGTCCTACAACATCCTCACGAGGAATCGCTGATACTCAGCGAGATCAGCAGCTAGGGAGATGTACACAGACGGCTCCTCTCCTCCAGAAAAGGGGAATGAGGAGTCAGAGGACCTCAAGTGTTCAGAAGCTGGCTGCTCAGAGGGAGGTTGAAAAACCTGTCTGTCTATAGCCCTAACATAAGAGGGAAACTGAGCAGACACCATTCTGAACTGCTCCCAGGAGAGAAGACAGCTAGGACCAAGAATACCCGGGAGCGCCAGAGAATGTGGCAGAGGAGTGGGGGCACAGCTGACAACAGGAATCAGCTGACCTCTGCCTGGGTTAGGGAGCGCACCAGGAGCCTTAAGGAAAGAAGGAGCTCCAGAAAACTCCACAGCCAACAGCTGATCAACCAAACTGGAACTGCCTGAGTTGTGCCCTGAAGAATCCCCCCTGTGAGGTGATCGGGGCCGTGAAAGTCCAGAAGGACGGGCTCCTATCTCTAAAGAACGGGCCATCTCGAGGAAACCGAAAGGGAAGGGTGGAGATCCACGCTACAACTTCTCCCAGAGCCCAGGTGGGCTCCAGAAAAAGGCCTCCGCACAGACCACATACCCCTCAACTCCTCAGGATCCAAAGGCGCCCTTCTCCTTGAGAGAGCCAGTCTAGGCAGCTGGCAGCCCTGGTCGGCCTCTGAAGGGGCTATCCAAGGAGCAGCACCCTCACCTCCTGTGGGTGCTCCAATCAGCCCCAAAGTTGGGCGATCCAGGCACACCACCTGAGGGGGTGAAAGAACCCTTTGAGTCCAGGCTGCAGAGCAATGGTGGCCTGGACCACTGCCTGCTGGTCAGCACCCCGACCCTGGACCCGGGAGCCACTGTCCGCTCCTCAGAGTAGGGCTGGTTCCTGCCTGTTGAGCACACTACCAAGGTGTCCACGTGAGCAGCCAACTCCAAGGAGTCAGACTGCCTGTCTCAGAGTCCGATTCCCCCTCTGAACAGGTGGAGATCGAAGTCCTGTGCAAAACAGTGTGTGGACGCCCGCTACCATCACGACTAAAAAGGGTACCAGATCTAGAGACTGCACCAGAGACGGTACCAACATCACCAACCGCACCAGGAACGGTGCAGGAAGAGGACACGGCTCCAACAATGGTAGCAACCTCTGAGCCCGTCATAGCACCACCGACGGCTCCGACTGCGCTCTCAGCACCGAGGTCGCAACCCCCCATGGCGCATACATGCCCCACAGTGCCGAGGACAGAGACGGCACCAATAATAGCCCCGATGGTGCCGAGATCTGAAACCTCCGTGGCACCATGCCCTCACTCGGAGCCGTGAGTGGCTCCAGAGCTCGACACAGTGTCGTGCTCAACCACGTCGCTGTGGACAGCACCAAGGTGAGAAACAGTAAAGGGAGGCGCCATAGAGCCTCCCACGATGCTGCGAGCACCATCGGCACCGCAAGCAAAGTCAACATCCGCACTGACGTCGAGCGACAGACCAGCGCAGACAACGGCACCATCAGGGCCCACGGCACCGCCAAAACCCAAGACGGCGTCAAGGACGGCGCTGACCCAGGTTTTCCAAGCAGAGGGCACGACATCGGGGGGGGCAGACTGGGCCTCCTGTACCATAGAAGGGGCTTCTGCCACGGCTAGGCTAAGAGAAGCAGACGCCCCCTCCTCCTCAGTCCATACAGAACCGGGAGGGGACCTGGAGGAAAGGCCGAGAGAACGTGGCTTGGCCCAATGAGTGCGCACCCGTCCTACGAAAGTCGATGGAGCTTGTCCAACTTTCCATACACGTCACTCGATGACACAATGGTCCATGGAGAAGCAGGCATCGCATGAATCCATGTCATGAAGTGGGCCAAGACACACAAGGCAACGGTCATGCTGGTCGGTGACAGAATACTTATGGCCGCATGGACACAGATGCATAGGGGGCTGTCCCGTCTTCACAAATTTCTTGCACCCCCCCGACCGAGATATGACCTATGGAAAAAACAACAACAAAGAAGACTCGACGTCGCAATAAAGAAAAAAGGAACAATCTTACTTTCATTTCTCGGGCGACATCGAGTGGGCGCAACAGGGCCGGCAGGTAAATGAATGGAGGCGACGGACTCGAACGGAGCCGAATGCTTCAGAAATTCTTACAGGCCTCTCAACAGCAGAGCTTCCACGAGGTGACCTCGACGGCAGGAGATTAAGAACTGGCCGGAGGGCAGAGTTGACAGCATTTAACGGCCAACCCACGAGCGACACGCAGTGCATCAGCCTCGACAGCGGCACCAATGGTGCAGTGACTCCGCCAGACAAAAAAAAAAAAAAGAGCTCCCTCGAGGTCATGACCTCGGGCGACTGCCCAAAGGTGATGAATGGTGAAGACTGACGCAGATAAGATCAGATGAAATCTTCCAGAGCAAAGATCCTGTTTTCATACAAATTACTCAGTAATAAATAATAGGGAGGAGAAATACAGAACTAATGTGAAATACATGCTGAACTTTGTCTGCATATTACATTTTGTCATAGTTCTCTTAAAGGCGTCAGCATCTCTAACTTTTGCTGTTTACGATTGTTTACTGATAATTGGTTCCTCTGATTCTCAATACAATTATAATTTCGTGCAGATCCACAGGAAATATGGCAGCATCCATATCATTTCCTGTTTCTCATCCTTTGTTTACATTGCTTGTCCTAGAAACGCGCAACAGGGAAAGAAAGGGGTGGTGCATTCCAGTTACATCAGACAAAATAACCGATGAGAAAATGGCAGCACCCCATTTCCCTCTGGAATCCAATATGGACTCCTGGCAAGGGTTTGTGCTAAACGGTCAGAAAACAAAGAAAACAAAAAAAAAAGGCAAAAGCAAAGGATTCAGGTTTTGTCAGTTGTGGGACTTGTTTGACATAACTATTGTAAAACTACATTTTATTAACTAGTACTGCTGCTTTCACAGCAACTGCGTGAGGCATAGCAGCCAACGACCATACTTTCAGTACTTGTGCACTTACCACAAATGTTTAAGTCAATAACAGACAACTAAGTGTAGTACTGTATATCATGGGATACTGCCACGCCTCAGGTGTTTAGCGAGTCACAAGACCACAGACTGAGAGACTTGTTCACTCGAGAAGTGACTATCCCCACGATATACAATGCCCTGGAGTGTATTATTGCTATCATGACTGATGTTTGCATTTGTTTTTGACAGTTTTTATATTATTGTTTGTATACTTTCTTTGTACTCAATCTTTTTGGAATGCGCCTTGGTATTTGAAAGGCGCAATATAAATAAACATTATTATTATCATACGAAGGAAAAAAACTGTTCATTTTACGTGTCTTTTTGATATGCAGTATATCATACTGTGGTATCTGGGACACCGTTGGTGTCATGTTGAAGTCCTTTACATTACAGCTGCCCATTTCATTTGCACTTCTTCCCACACATTCTGCTAGTCAACTATACCCATCTGCATTCAGGGTCGAGAGTGTAAGGCAGATGTTACTCCTCTATTAGTGATGCTACTTGTTTTCTGCACAAATTGTCAGTTAAAAACAGAGAACAGTAGAATGGGTGATTTTATTTCATTAAAACATCTCACCAGGAGATAATACATGGAGGAAATAAAATCTCACTTACATGTGCATTCTGGAGTCAAAACATAGTATGAGCAGTGACAGAAACGTACATGCTGAGCCATACAGAAATATATGTACAGGCAAACACATTCCAAGAGATCTTTCAGAGACTATTTAAAAATTAACTATGAACCTGTAGTCGTAAATGAACTGGGGGGAGAGGTCCGTAGCACTGGTGCTCTAAGACAACGCTCCCCAAACTTTAACAAAACCTAGTGCTGCATGTCTATTACAGGATCTTAAAGAGGGGGGTCTGTCACTCAAACAATAAAAATCACAGGTGGCATCAGCAGACCTCAGTCGTCCAACCCTCTAAAATAAACCAGAATTTCAAGATTTTCTCTTTACTAAAGGAGACCTACACCTCTCTATACTCTAACATACAGTAAATACAGGTTATTCACCTGTAACAGGAGTTCTAGGAGTGGTATATGTTGTTCATCCACACTGTCTGGCAGGTTCCTTGCCGCTTTAAATCTTGCCGGACAGTCTTCAAGCTGGCTCCTCCCACCCACCCCTGTGGTAAAACCCTCAGCTCTGCCCATGACGTCAGATCTAGCCTGCTGGAAGCCAGGTTGCGCATCGAAGCCAGGGAGGTCGGGTGGGTCGTGTGGATGAACAACATATACCACTCCTAGAACTCCTGTTACAGGTGATTAACCTGTATTTCTAGGGAAGTGCATATGTTGTTCAATCCACACTGTCTGGCAGACTCCTAGCAGTTCTCCGGGAGGTGGGAAGCAAGGCACACCCCCTACTTGGGGAATAAAGACTGGAGAACTGAGGTCCCAAAACCAGCATCCCGGCGTGACTCAAGGTCAATGTGGTAATGGGAAATGAAGGTGTGTGCTGACTTCCAGGTAGCAGCCCTGCAGATTTCCTGGATAGGGACGTCCCTAGAAGCAGCCACCGAAGCAGTGGTACTGCGGGTAGAATGAGCTCTTATCCTTTTGGGAGGCTCCATGCCCCCCAACCTATAGAAGAGATCTATGCAGGAGGTGACCCACCTACCTATCGTCCACTTGGCTGCAAGTCTGCCAGGTGTGGCTTCAGCGTAGGTGACAAACAGCTGGCGAACCTCTCCCCGAACTTCAGCCATTCGCTCCTTATAATAAGAGAGCGCTCTTCTAGGGTACAAAGTATGGAGCCTATATTCGGCCTCTGAGGTGTGATTGAGGTAGAACACCAGCAGAGTCAACACCTGGTTAAGGTGAAACTCAGACACCACCTTCGGAAGGAATTTCGGGTGGGGGCGCAGGATAACCTTGTCCCTGTGGAAGACCAGATAAGGAGACTCGATGGAAAGCACCTGGAGTTCTCCCATCCTTCTGGTTGACGTAACAGCCACCAAGAAGGCGGTCTTCCACGACAGGTGGGAGATATCCCACCTGTGCATCAGTTCGAATGGCTTGCCCATGAGCTTAGCCGATACCAGCAGTAGATCCCACAAAGGTGGAGGTTCTCGCACTGGAGGGGATATGTGATCAAGGCCTTGGAAAAAGCGCCCGACCACCTTCTCCTGCGCCACTGACTGTTTGCCGGCCTGCACCTGGTAAGCAGAGATGGCTGCCAGGTGCACCTTAAGGGTCGTCGACCAAAGCCCTAGCTAAAAAAGGGACCACAGGCAGTCCAAGATGCTAGCCAAGGAACAGGAAGAAGGGTCCAACCCCTTGTCCTGACACCAAATGGAGAATTTCTTACATTTGAAGGCGTAGCATTTTCTGGTCGACTCCTTATGGGACGCCTCAACGACGTCGAGGACCTCGTCGGAAAGACCCAAAGCCTGGAATTCTAGCCACTCAGGAACCAGGCCGTCAGGTGCAGGGACTGAAGGTCCGGATGGAGAACCTTCCCCTTGCTGACTGAGATCAGGTCCGGGCAGGCTGGAAGCCGCCTCGGTAGCCTGGAGCTGAGGCTGAGGTGATCTGGGTACCAGAACTGGCGGGGCCAGTCTGGAGCTACCAGAATCACCTGCGCCTTGTCCCTCTTCGCCTTGAGAAGCACCTTGTGGATCAAGGGAAATAAAGGGAAGGCGCAGAAGAGGCCCAGGGTCCACGGCCTTGAGAAGGCATCCCCCTACAGCGAGCCCTGCTGAGGGGCACGGGCATGAAAACAGCCTCAGCTTCACATTCTCCCTGGAGGCGAACTGGTCCACCTGAGGGGTGTCCCAATGGGAGAAGAGATCTTGTACTACCTCCGGCAGGAAAGACCACTCGTGAGATGCAGCGCCTGTCCAGCTGAGGGTATCGGCCAGACTACTGGAGGCTCCTGCCACATGAATAGCTAGGAGATCCGCCTCCACGCTGATAACGAGGGACGAAGTGCGGAGAGCCTCCTTGCACAGAGGCAAGGAGTGCATCCTGCCCTGTCGGTTGAGGTAGTACACGGTCATGGTGTTGTCCGTCTGGACCTGAACCACTTGAACCCATACAAACGGAGCGAAGGCAGTGAGGGCTAGACGCAGTGCTCGGAGCTCCAGCAGGTTGATGTGGCATCGAGACTCCTGAGGGGACCAAAGGCCATGGGCCCTGAGCTCCCCCAGATGGGCACCCCAACCCATCAGAGAGGCGTCGGTCGTCACAGTGACCGCCTGCTTGGGGCGGACAAATGGGATACCCTCCTGCAGATGAGCTGGAACGAGTCACCACTGTAGGCCGTCCCACATCTCCTGGGTCACCATCACTGGCTGGTCCAGGGGACTGGAGAACTGTGACCATAGGCGGGCCAGCCCCCATTGCAGAGGATGCATATGCTAGCGGGCCCAATGGACCACACTGGTGCAGGCCACCATGAGGCCCAGAAGGCGCAGGAAGTCCCGGGCAGGGCGCAACTGCCCAACCAGAAACGACTGGGCAAAGGAGGAAAGGACCTCGGCACTGGCCATCGGGAGCCGGGCTCTGGCTCGGAAAGAGTCAAGCTCTGCCCCAATTAACTGAATCACCTGCGATGGCACGAGTTCCGACTTGGCCTCCTTGATGAGGAAGCCAATCTGAGAGCAGACCTGGAGGGCCAGATCCTTGGACCGCTCCACCTCCAACCTGGAGGGGGCTGCAATCAGCCAGTCATCCAGGTAAGGATACACCCAGACCCCTCGGCACCGCAGGAATGTTGTCACCACTGCCATGCATTTGGTGAAGACCCTGGGAGCTGGAGGGTGGCCGAAGGGCATGGCCCCTAACTCGTAAAGAGATCCCTCTGCTCAGAAGCAGGGGAATCGCTGATGAGATGGGACAGATTGGGACGTGAAAGAACGTGTCCTGAAGGTCCAGAGAACAAAACCACACGCCTATTTCCAAGGATGGAATGATCTGAGCCAGAGTGACTATCTTTAAGGTGCGCTGCCTTAGTAACTTGTTCAGGTCGTGCAGGTCGAGTATGGGGCGCCAGCCCCCCATCCGTTTTGGGACCAGGAAGTACCTGGACACAAACCCTAGGTCTGGAGGGGGATCCGCCAACTCACTGATCACCTCCTTCTGGAGAAGCAGAGCAATGTCAGCTCAACGAGCCGACAGAGGCTGCGGAACCCGTTGCCCTCCATGGGGAGACGGCTCAATAGGGAGGGAACTGCTCAATTCCAGAGGCAGACCACTGCCTACCACTTCTAGCACCCAGTGGTCCATGGTGATAGCGTACCAGGAGGAAAAGTGGCGGAGCCGTCCCCCCACGGGGGGAACCAGGGGAGGAGTAATGAGGTTGGGGTGACACCCCTCAACCCGTCACTGGGCAGGCTTGGAGGAAGGGCCCACTGAGGGACCACCTGGACCCTTGCCTCCAGGCTTCCTACTGGAGGAAGGGGCAGACTTGCCTGCTGGCCCTGGTGCTACTGGGCCAGACGTGCAGCAGGGGCAGAAGGGCTTACGCTGCTGCTGGTGGCGTTTGTCCTTCTGGGCAGACGTGACAGAGTCCAGGTGGCATTGGACTTCTCGATCCTCTGGAGATGGCCTTCTACCCCCCGCCCGAACAAGTCGGTGCACAGGAAGGGAACATCTGCCAGCTTGTGCTGGGTGTCCGCCGTTAAGGTGGATATCCGCAGTCAAGCTCTGTGGCGCATGGCCACTGCGGCCGCCATTGATTGGGCACAAGAATCACCTATATCCAACGAAGTCTGCAGCTGCTGTTTTGCCACCGCCCTTCCCTGATCCCGGACCTGCTTGACCGTCGTCTGAAGTCAGCCGGGAGATGAGGAATCACCTCATCCAGAGAACCCATAACGGCGAGTGAGAAATGTGGCATCAGAACGGCCGAGCCAGCCTGACGAAGGCCTAGGGAGGAAGCAGCGTAAACCTTCCACCCTGCATAATCCAGTTTCTTGTATTCCTTAGCGGGCGGTCTGTCCATTTCCCGAGAGCTCCCAGAGCACCGGAAAACGCTATCCGTCACTAACCCCTCCACAGAGGAGTGCTCAGAGAAACCGGAGAGTGAGCCAGTGGGGACTGCGTACTTTCGAGCCATCCTGGCCGAAAGCGCGGGACAAGATGCTGGCCGCTGCCACAACTCCAGGGCTGGTCCAACAATGGCTCCAGCCACAGGAAAGGCCTCCGTAGGGGAATCCCCTCGGTCCAGTATCTCCGTGAGGGAATACTTAGCCCGTTTTGAAACTGGTTTGAGCTGCATCCCGGTGGACTCCAAGATGAGCCAAAGCAAAACTAAAAACGAGGATGCGCTCTCGTCCACCGACTGCCCCCCCCCCCGACTCCAGGTCAAGCAGCCTGGAGAACAGGAAGGAGTCTACAAACAGCTGCCAGGCGTCTGAGCCACCCTCCACCTGCCAAGGTGGATCGGGGGTGAGGGTGAACGACAACCTGTGGGGCAAGCCCTGACCCGACCGAGAATCCTCGGTCAGGGCCCCAGTCTTCGGTTGTGGAGGCAGAGGTTCCACCACAATGGGCGGAGCAGCCAGCTTCAGCTGAACAACCGGTGCCGGGGTTGGCTCCTCAACCACTATGAGGGGTTGTTTCGGCCGCTCCGGTGACAGCCACTTAATGGCCGGAGAAGGCGATGGAGTCAGCTTATTCCTGGACAGTAAGAGCTGCTGCCACATTAACTCCTCGTAGCGTCGACGCAACTTGCACCAAAGCCTATCCTCCGAAGAGGATGACGAAGAGCGCGGCGCCGCCCATGGTGCAGAGACCAATCAAGTCGGGCGGACCGGCTGGACCTGGAAGAGGATCAAGACCTTCAGGGTTCCAGAGGCGGGTCAGAGAGGGGGACGGGGAAACCCGCCTCCCTCAGTACAGGGACCTTAACCAGGGACTCCGGCACAGGAGGCACAGGCAAGTCCTCGGTTTCCACCGGGGGAAACCGGTTAAGAAGGGTTGTCTGCTTCTCCAGACGAAAAACCGTCCGATGGGTCGAGAAAAATCTCGACCGTGTCAACGAATGTCTCGGCCAGCTGACCTGACGGGGGCACCGTGAAGCCAGCCAGCGGCCACAGCCGCAACCTCGACCGAAGTCGAAAGCTGACGGTCTGGAGAAGGGGATCTCTCCCACTCCCACAAACGTCGACGGTGGGACTTGCCCTTAGAGTCCTCCTTCTTGGACCGACTGGAATGTCCCGATGGCCCTTCTCCCTTGGTGGAGAGGGACGGCCAAAGCTCATAAGCGAAGCTGTGTGGGAGAGTCCAAGTGGGGCAGGGTCACTGCGGCCAAGAAGGAAGAAGCAGCAGCCTGGGCTGCCTCCTCCTCGAGGGTGATCATCTGCTCCAACAGCTCTGCGGAGCCCGCCACCAGACACCGCCCAACGGGTTTCCTTAGACTTGACCAGCAGATACCGTTTTTCAGGTTGCCCGAGAACAAGTCTGGCAGCATGGTCCTCCAAGACCGAAGCCGAAAAGGACTTGCACACTTCGCAAACCTGTGAGTCGTGACCAAGCTCCAGGCAGTAGATGCACGTGGAGTCTGGATCGGTCTGGGACATCATCTGCCCACACGAGCACCGACAAAAGCCGGGAGTCAATTTGTCCATCGCAGCCACGAGGGAAGACGAAGACCTAAGTCTTGTAAATTTTAAAATAAGTTTAGGAAATTCCAAAAAGTGTGGATCCAGGCCTAAAACGCAGAGCGCTAAGGAGGGAACCTGAGCTTCCAAGCGATAAGGAAGATCTGGCATCATGGGGCACAGCTGAGGGTATTACCACCCGAGTGGGTGGGAGGAGCCAGCTTGAAGACCTTCTGGCAAGATTTAAAGCGGCAAGGAACCTGCCAGATAGTGTGGATTTAACAACATATCCACGTCCCTAGAAATGTTTACTGAAGAATCTTAAAAAGGGACTCGGTCACTCAAAAAATAAAAATCACAGATGGCATCAGCAGACCACAATCAACCAACTTTCTAAAACAAATAAGAATTTCAAGCTGTTTTCTTTACTAAAGGAGATCTACCCCCCACATACTGTAAATGTTATCTTTTTTTTTTTAATCACCAGTCAACTCTCATTTTCTGTAGCAGTCAGGGTATAAGCTTTTGTTTTCATTTATTTTTATTAACAGTAGTCTGCAGTTACTGTCCCAGATGTCTCCATTTTCTAGTTGTTGAAATCTTGTTCGTTTTGTGACCAGTGCTTACTGAATTCTGTTTCTGGCTTGTTTGCTTCCTTCCCGGAATGCACTGAATGCATCTTATGAGCACTGTGGATGTCACAGTGAATTGTGAGTAACAAAGATGTAAGCTTCCATTAGTGATCAGTGCTTCACCTAACAGTATACTGCAGGGTTCATAACTGGCACCCACCTGCCAAATGCAGGTAGATTTCACCTCTGGCGGGTAAATCTAGTGTTGCAGAGCGACTGCCAGGCACATTGTGTTAATCACACAAAGTATGACCGTTAGCGCGATATATTGCATGGTGCATTAGTGCGGCAGCCACTGAATAATATGTATTGCATTACAGCGGCAATATACCATGCAGTATATCGCACTAACAGTCAAGGTTTGCATGACTACCGATGTATATAGGCAATGAAGTCACAGGCATGGCCGCTAGGTACAGTCGATGGAAACTGCCAATGGGAGCTCCAGAATGCTCCGAGGACAAGGGTGACAATAACTGCAAGCTGGAAGGAGTCAGAGTATCCTCGGTTGTCTTATCCTGGCCGAGTCTGTTGTGCTGCTGGGTCTGAGCTGTGCACTTTTAGTTGTGTCACAACTGCCCTTTCCTTGTTGATGTCCTTCCTGGATGAGTCTGGGCCGTCTCTTCTGGACAGGTCTGTACTGCCCCATACTCTCTCTCCTTAAACACTAACTTTATTTTCATGGTGCAGTCCCTTGCCAGTAAAAAGTTACAAAAAAAAAAAGGACAAACACTTCCTTTACATTAAAAGTGTAATACTTATTTTGTTAAAAACGGCAATAAAACTTGTTTCGGAGAAAAAAACTAAATTTCTGGTAATTATTGTGTTGGGCTAGTAAAAATCCTGTCGGGCCAGCAGGTTTCTCCAGTCACTAGACCTTACGGCAAGTGGCTGGAAAAGTTAGTTTCAACCGTTATACTGATCTGTACAATACTGCATTTAGTCGAAATATATTTTTCATAGAGACACAGATGCACAGAATGTGCCAGCAGAAAAGGACCAATAGGCCCATCTATAATCTGCCCTATTTTTACTGCCTATTACTACACCCTGGACCCTATTTGGTCACAGGTGTGCCTCCCCTCCTCCCTTTCCTGCATCTATTATGCCCACATGCCTATCCCATGCAGGCTTTAAGTTCCCCGCTATCCTTGCCCCCACCACCTCTTCTGGCAGGCTGTTCCAGATGTCCACCACCTTTTTGTGTGAAGAAATTTTTCTCATATCCCTCCTAACCACCCACCCCCCTTTACCACCTGCCCCCAAGACATGGTACTCTCCTCCACAGAAAGATACTCCCCTCTTGCACCTTGTCCAACCCACAAGGTTTTTACAGATCTCAAATCATATATGCTCTCCTCCGTGGAGTACATGCTGATCTCCTGCAGCCTTTCCTCATATGGTTTCTCGTGCAACTAGTACTGATGCCTATGGTACTCCACTGGTTACTCTCCCTCTGAAAAGGGACTTGCGTCCACTCCCTTCCCCTCTCCCATTCCTGCTGACTCATGCCTTGGCTTTTTGTCTACATTGAACTGTTGTATTCTACTTTCTTTCCTTTGCACTTTGTTGTCCCCGGTCGACCCTGAAAAAGGGACTGCAATTATCTCAGTGGTCTTACCCGGTTACCAAAATTTAAATAAATATCACCCCAGTGACTGCTGTTTACCACCACCTTCTGCCTCCTATCCTTTAACCAGTTTGATACCCAGCTTACTACCTTCTCTCTGACCCCCAAACTGCAAGGTTTCTTAATTAGCCACCTGTGTGGCACCGTACCAAAGACCTTAATGAAGACCAGAAAGGACACACCCTCCACTTCCCCGATTCACCACCTTAGTCACCTAGTCAAAGCAATCTACGAGATCTGTTTGACATAACCACCCTCCTGTGAAACCATGCTGTCAGTGACCTTACAGCCCATCTGTCTCCAAGTACTCCATCAGTCTCTCCTTCAGCAGGGTTTTCATTCATTTCCCCACCACTGACGTGAGACTGACTGGACTGGACTGGAAGGGGACAGGATCAGTTGTGTTCCAGGACAGTAGCTGCATCTTGTTGTCTTCACAGGGTTCTTGTGGATTTTACTTGGTAGAAGGTTATTTCTTTTCTTTCTTACTTCTAAGGGGCTAGCAGGGTATTGTTTCGGGGGGTTGGAAGTTTGAAAACTGGTTTGGTGGCTGTAAGTGGGCTCATTTGTTGAATGTTTAACTGGGTAACAGGCTGCGCTGGTGGGGGCCTATTTCTTCTCTTTTAAAACCTATTTGGTGGGATTTGCTTGGGCCTGGTTCTTTGGCTGCTGGGCTTGGAGGGGAGACACAGGGCTGATACACTCTCTCTCGAGTCGGGTGTCTGCCCAAAATCCACCCCCCCACCCCAGAGTTCTGCTAATTTATACGGGAACACTGCCCTGCAATAGGAGGAAAAGGCTGCAGGTGCAGCTCATGTAGTTCTAGCCGCAGGGGTTGGATTTAAAGGCTGGGAGAGAGGAGCTTAGGCAGTTGTTCATTTCCCTTATAAGTTTACTGTGTTGTACTGCACCTAGTAACAGGGTTACTGGTGTACTGTGGGACTGTATCTAAGATTAGTGGGTGACCTGATTAGGCAGTAGGGGTGTACCTTGGACTGGGGGGAACCTGGTGGCTCACCCAAGAAAACCTGCTTGGAAGGGGATGGAACTACACAGCATTACGGCCGGCATCTTTGGGAGGGTGGTGGGGTGCACAGGGTGTGAAGCAGCCATGATACTGGACTGGGCTTGGAAGTTTGGTGGTTGCCAGTGTGCTACCAGCTGGCACAGCTTAGGGAGGAGGTTGCAGGGATTAGGGGACAGCTGGGGGAAGGGGGGAGGTATGGTTGGGGAAGGGGCCAAGGGATCTCCCATGGGGTTGCACCAAGCACTGGGGGCGGTGGCATAAGAAAAGGAGTGCAGGAGAATACTCAGGGTCACATAGGGACCCTGGCAGAGGGGATCCAAAAGGACACTACCAAGGAAGCAGGCAGGTAACTGGGGACCCTCAAAAAGGCGAGACAGAGAGACAACATTCTCAGGGAAGTAGGCAGATGGCCAGGGCTGGACAGAAGGAAGCAAGGCGGGGAGGTGGATCAGCCCTTACACTCAGTAACCGCTTCAATTCTCTTCTTCTGCTCGAGGATGAGGGGGGGTGATGCAGCCATGACAGGGGTGGTTAGAGACGGAAAGAGAGTGTGGGGCAGGAGGCAGGGGCCAGATAGCAGGAAGAACAGGGGAACCTGGAATGCAGGAAAATGGGGGGAGCAGTGAATCGGAGCAGGAGGGGCAGGGGGAAGAGAGAGGAAAGCGCAAGGAGAAGAACCAGTTGGGAGGAAAGGTAAAGGAGAAGGACCAGAAGTACAAGGAGGATTCAGTAAAGGAAGCTGAGGGTTTAGGCCAGGGGAGCATGACGAGCAAGGAGGGACTAAATGGAGACAGCAAGGAAGGGAGGACGAACCAGGCTAGTTTAGCAGATGGGAGAGAAGGACCAGTTGCGAGCAGTGAGGGGGGGAGTTAGCAAGGTACAGAAGGATACTCAGGAGGAGGAGAGGCATAGGACTGGAGGGAAGGGGGTGGCCAGGGTAAATCAGGAGGGGGTGGCATGTGGCACCCAGATAGGGGGAGGAACAAGGAGCCGGCTGGGTGGAGGGGCCGGTAGAAAGGATGAGGGACATGGAAGGGGTGGAAATGGAGGAAAAGGAGCGGTCACAGTGCTCCTGTTGGGGGATTCTATTATCAGGGGTATTAAATAGGATAGGGAGGGAGAAGCCTGGCCAGTTAGAACAAAATGCTTCCCCAGACTAACGGTGCACAGGGCTAAGCACGAGGTATATCAGCTGGCAAAGGATTGTGGAGGTTCCCCAGACATACTGGTCCACCTGGGTACAAATGACATTGAGGGAAATAGCGAGCTAGAGATACAGGCAAGATTCAGGGAGCTTGCCAGGGTCTGTCATGACATAGGATGCACAGTTTCCTTCTCAGAAATCCTGCCGTGCCAAGGGCCAGTGGGGAGCACAAAAGGAAGATTAGTGAGAAATACTAGTGGCTCAGGGAGTGGTGTGAGGCCAGAGGGTATGGGTTGATGGGGGATTGGGGGGAGACCTGGGAGGATAAGGAGCTGTATGCTAGAGATAGGCTCCATCTCAATTTGGAGGAGAGGGGAATCCTTAAGTTGAAAATAGAGGGGTTCATTGGTGAAAAGTGGGGTTTAAACTTATGAAGAGGGGAGGTATGGGAGAAAAGGCTGTCAAGGGGTGCCAATAAAGGAGGGACTCTGTCTCCACCCCCCTGGAGAGCTGGAGGATTGTGGGAAAAGGCCGACTGGTAAAGTGCAGACCAGGGGAAAACAGAATCCCCATGGGAACACGAGCAGGGGAAATGGAAGTATAGGGAAAGAGTGGAAGGTAGTCCTGCTAAATGCCAGGAGCTTGGGAAATAAAATGCCTGAGCTCCAGGCAATGCTAACTGAGGGAGCAGTGGATGTGGCAGTGGTCACTGAGACCTGGGCCACTGCAGGACACGACTGGGACCTGAACCTGGAGGATTACACTATGTTCAGGAAGAACAGGGGGGAGGGAAGGGAGGAGGGTAGCAATGATAGTCAAAAACTGCATTGGCATAGGGGAGTAGAGGCGGAGTGAACCATGGGCGATTTGGGTCACCTTGATAACAAAGAGGGGCAAGAGAGTAAAAATAGGAGTGGTGTATAGACCCCCTGCCCTGGCGGAGGAGCTGGAGGAGAGTCTGGTGGCAGATGTTGGGAGACACTGCAGACTGGGCAGAGGAACAGTGGTGGTGTTGGGGGACTTAAACATGCCAAGAACAGACTGGGAGACTATGACATCCTCTGTGACCACGGAACAGAGGTTGTTGGATGTCTTTCAAGACACGTTACTAACTCAGCAGGTGGGGGAACCGACCAGGGAGGCACGGGTACTGGATGTGGTCCTGGCAGACAGTGACCAGATTAGGGACCTGGAGGTAAGGGACCCGTTGGCAGGGAGTGACCATGCCACGGTCTGGTTCTGCCTGGACCTAGGAGGGCTAGAAGGCTGCACAAAGACGGAGGTAACTGACTTCAGGGGAACAGATTTTAAGGAAATGGGAAGGATCCTTAAGGAGCATTTGTATGTGACTGGGTCAGACATGGACGCTGATAGTAGGTGGGAAATCATCAGGAGAGGGGTGCAGCATGCTACCAGCACCTGTGCAAGAGTAAGACGAAAATGCGTGGGCCCAAAACCTATCCAGGACCAGGGAGGTCCAGGAGGTGGTGCGGGAAAGAAGGCAGCCTACAGGCACCAAGTGCTCAAGGAGTGAAAGGGACGAGGGAGTATGAGCTGATGGCTAGAAGGGCCACTAGGGTGGTGACGGTGGCTAAGGCAAGGAAGGAGCAGAACCTGGCCAGGGAAATTAGGAGAGGGAACAAGGGGTTCTTTAGATACATTGGGGAAAATCGAAGGGTGAAGGGGCAGATTAGCAGGATTAAATCAGGGGAGAGATGGGCACAAGACCCAGGGGAGCAGGCTGAGGTACTAAATGAGTACTTCACCTCAGTTTTCAACAAGGAAAATGGGGGTGCTGCATCATACATGGAGGAGACAGAGATACTGGGGAGAGACCCCTACGATCGGGCGGGTCTGGGAGAGGGGAGGCATCACTGGCAGGAGGGGGGAGGGCTAAGCAGAAGAGGTACCGGAAGTGGAAATCACAGCACAGAGAGTGAGGGAAGCCCTCAGCTCCCTTAAGACAGAGGAAGCACCGGGGCTGGATAAATTACATCCCAGAGTGATGAAGGAACTTGCGGATGTCCTGGCGAAACCCCTGACGGAGCTTTTCACCATCTCTCTGAGGACAGGGTGGGTGCCCCAGGACTGGAATGTTGCACATATAGTGCCTATCCACAAAGGGGGGATCAATGGAGGTAGCAGGGAACAACAGGCATGTCAGCCTGACATCGGTGGTGGGCAAGGTGATGGAGGGCATTGTCAAGGAGAGGCTGGGGGGGACCTGGAAAAGTCAGGGTGCCTGGACGATAGACAGCATGGATTCGTCCCGGGGAAATCGTATCAGACAAACCTTGTGGAGTTCTATGACTGGGTGACAAGTGCCTTGGACCTGGGTAGACCAGTGGGCGCCCTCTTTCTAGACTTCAGCAAGGCATTTGTCTTGTTCCTCACGTGGGCCTGTTGGATAAGCTGGGAGAAATGGGGGTGGGGAACCAGATGATCAGATGGATAGGCAATTGGCTCCAGGACCGGACCCAGAGGGTCGTGAGTTGGCGGGATAGTCTCATCTCCAAGAAGGGCCATTAGTGGGTTCCCACAGGATCAGTCTCTGGGCCCCTCCTGTTCAACGCCACATCTCTGACATAAGGACAGGAATCAGGAGTGAGAGGAGTCTCTTCATGGATGACTCAAAACTGGGGGCAGTGGTGGATGGGGAGGAGGGAGGGGCCCTACAGGGGGGCCTGGAGGCTCTGGAAAGATGGTCTAGAAAGTGGAAGCTGAGGTTCAATGCAGGGAAATGCAAGGTACTCCACCTGGGGGCCAGAAACCCCGCCAAGTGTACACCCTGGGTGGGGAAATGCTAAAAGTCTCGATGGTTGAGAGGGACCTGGGGGTGGTGGTGGATGTCAAGATGAACAACTCGGAGACTTGTAGGAGGGCAGCAGCCAAGGCCAACAGGATGCTGGGATGCATCGCTAGGAGGATCACCTCCAGAAGGAGGGAAGTGATACTCCCTCTGTATAACTGCTTGGTGAGGCCACACCTTGAGTACTGAGTGCAGATTTGGAGGCCACACTTAAAGAGGGACATTAAACTCCTGGAAAGGGTCCAGAGGAGGGCAACCAAAATGATTTGGGGGCTTGGGGGACAGGACCTATGAGAAGAGGCTTGAAGAGCTAAATATGTACACATTGGAAGAGAGAAGGACCGGAGACATGATAGAGGTCTTCAGGTACATGAAGAGGGTAAATAGGGGAGGAATAGTCAGGGTGCTTCGAAGGAAGGAGGAGGGGGCCACTAGAGGGCATGGGTGGAGGCTGGAGGGGGGGGAATTCAGGGGAGAAAGGAGGAGGTGCTACTTCACTGAGGGTGGTGGAGCCATGGAATGCACTGGCTAGGGGGCTGGTGGAGGGGCTCAAGAGGGGGTGGGACAGGTACAGGGGAAGAGTTCTGGAAGCAAAATCTAATGCAGAAGGAATATCCAGAACTAGGAAGGGAGAAGCCAGAGAAGGCGAGGGGGGCAGTAAGGTCAGCACCCAGGGTGGGGGCTGACCAATCGAGCAGACTCGAAAGACCGTTAGGCCTATTCTGCTGGCATTTTAGTATGTTAGTATGACTGTAATAGCTAGTCTCCTCCTTGCTGCCACTCTTCTGCAGAGCGGCCACACTGGCCCTCCTCCAGTCCTCTGGCACTACTCCAAACTCCAACGAGGTGTTGAATAATGTTGCCAGAGGGGCAGCTAGCACCGTGCTCAATTCTTTTAGTACCCTTAGGTAAAGCCTGTTTAGCCTCATCGCCTTGTTTTCCTTTAGGGCTCCAAAAGGGACGTGTGTCCACTCCCTTCCCCTCCCCCAGTCCTGCTGATACATGTTGGTCCATCCCTTCCCCCTCCACTGTTGAGACTGAGGAGAAGTACTCATTTAAAATGTTAGCTTCTTTTTGATCTTCCTTTGCGTACCCCCCAACATACACACGTTATCCTGTTCCTTACTGTCCCTTCCCCTGCTTTCCTCTCTTCACTCACATACCTGAAGAAAGTCTTACCCCCCTCTGCTGACCTCCTTGGCTAGCCTCTC
Organism: Neoceratodus forsteri; assembly: GCA_016271365.2. Taxonomy (NCBI): domain Eukaryota; kingdom Metazoa; phylum Chordata; order Ceratodontiformes; family Ceratodontidae; genus Neoceratodus; species Neoceratodus forsteri. The sequence continues at coordinate 663,149,491 of CM057458.1, forward strand.
CTGTGTTTCTGCCTTTGTTGCCCTTGTCCACATTCCTGCTTCCTTGTGTTTAGCTAGCCTAATGGTTAGGGTGCAAAACTGATCCAGGAGGTCTGCGTTTAAATCCTGATTTCCCTAAAATTCTGGGGGTGGGAAGGATGAGCAGAGACCTGAGAAAACTCTAGGAGTACGCAAGAGTATGGCACCTCTGTTTCAATGTAGAAAAGTACAAAGTAATACACAAGGGGCACAGAAACTCAGGGGCAGAGTACAAATTAAAAGGAGTGGTACTGACGACCACCAAGCAGGAAAGAGACTTGGAGGGGGGAGGTGATCATACTTGATGACCTAAAAGTAGCCAGGCAGTGCAACAAGGTAGTTGGGAGGGCTAGTGGGTTACTGGGGTACACAGGGAGGGGTACCACCAGCAGAAAGAGGGAGGTGGTATTGCCTCTGTATAAATCGTTAGTAAGACCCCACCTAGAGTACAGTGTCCAGTTCTGGAGATCACATCTCCATAAGGACATAGAGTGGAGGCAGTCCAGAGGGGGGCAACTAAAATGGTACAGGGTCTGCACCAAAAGCCCTATTAAGAGAGACTCTGGGACCTTAGTATGTACACCGGGGGGGGTGGGATATGACAGAGATTTTCAGGTTCCTCACGGTATAAATTTTTTGCCTAACTGTTACTGGTGCATCTTTTGTTTCTTATCCAACTTGCTGTACCATGTCACTGTCTAACTATGGCTTTGTAACCTCCTGGGCCGTGTCTGAAAATAGTAACTTCCGTGTCTAGTACACTTACCCAGTAAACAGAAACTAAATGAATAGATAAGGTATAGGAGGCAAGTATTTTGCAGGAAAAAGGGAGCTCAAGGACAAGGGGGCACAATAAGAAGCTTGGGGGGGGGTAGATTCAGGAGCAATGTGAGAAAGTACTTCCTCACTGAAAGAGTGGTGGATTCCTGAACAGTCTTCCAGCAGAGGTGGTGGGGGCGAAAACACTGGTGGGGTTCGAGAATGCATAGGAAAGGCATAAGGGAAGTGGGGTGGGAGGGAATGGGCCAGAGATCGAGTAGGATCCGTGGTGATACTGTAAGCAGGGAAAAATGGGCAGACTAGGTGAGCCAAGCGGTATTGGTCAGCAAATTATATGTTTTTATGTTTCTTCTGCCTCTCCTCCTGTACGGTGCCCTATTGCTGCTCTCTTCATCCACCTCAATCCTCATCTGCCTTTCTCAGTTATATCACAGGGCGGATAGGTTTGCCCTGGGAACCAATGCACTGCATCACCATTGCAATGTCCTGTCTACCTTGGGCTGGTTACCCTTTGAGTCTAAGCTTCAATATATTACCCTTAGCTTAGTACACAAATGTGTCTATCATGTCACACCACCCCCACCTTGACTATCTGTGATAATCCAATGCAACTTCACCCAAAGAGCCCTGAGGTCAGCCTCACTGCCCCTTCTAGCTGTTCCAAACCTTAACGACTCTCCGCGGCCCAGAGATCATTTGCTTACACTGCTGTGTCCTCCTGGAACTCTCTGTCTCCCCCAATCCTGGCCTGCACCTCCATTACTCAATTCCAATGTGGTCTGTTAACACACCTTGAAGCCCCTATTTGTTCATGCTTTCGTTAACTCCTTGAGTTTACCTACTCTTCACTGACTGCTAATATTTACTCCCAAGACCTTCCTCTGCATCTCTGTCATCATCCAGCAAGGTTTGTGCACTAGATGGATACAAGCTTGTGGCCAGGACAAAGTTTCGACTATCTTATGCTGAACTGTACCCCTAATGCATTAACCTGTGTATCTCTGCTTGAAGTGTTATTTGCTTACCGAAGTAACTTTATCCCGTTCTACCTGCATTTCTTATACTGCACTCGCTGTCAAATGTGTTATCCTGTATAAATGTTGTATCAGTTTCTGCACTATTCAATTGTACTGCTCTTCCCGGGTCGCCCCTAAAAAAAGGACCGTCATGTCTCAGTGGGCTTACCCGGTTACCAAAATTCAGTAAATAAATATATACTTCCCTGTTCCCCCTCCGTCTGGGTCTTCTTGTACTTCCTAAAATACAGGTTACTCACCTGTAACAGGAGTTCTAGGAATGGTATATGTTGTTCATCCACACTGTCTGGCAGGTATCCTTGCCACTTTAAATCTTGCCGGAAGGTCTTCAAGCTGGCTCCTCCCACCCACCCGGGTGGTAAAACTCTCGGCTCCGCCCCATGACACCAGATCTGGTCGCTGGAAGCTCAGGTTGTCTTGTCCCGAAGCCGGGGAGGTCGGGTGGGTCGTGTGGATGAACATTACCATTCCTAGAACTCCTGTTATAGGTGAATAACCTCTACTTCTAGGGACATGGATATGTTGTTCATCCACACTGTCTGGCAGACTCCTAGCAGTTCTCTGGGAGGAGGGAGGCAAAGCGCACACCTACTTAGGAATAAAGACTGGAGAACCCGAGACCCCAAACCAGCATCCCGGCGTGACTCCAAGGTCAATGTGGAATGGTGATGAAGGTGTGTGCTGACTTCCAGGTAGCAGCCTGCAGATTTCCTGGATAGGGACGTCCCTGGAAGCAGCCACCGATGCAGCAGTATGGCGGGTAGAATGAGCTCTTATCCCTCTGGGAGGCTCCATGCCCGCCAACCTATAGCAGAGATCTATGCAGGAGGTGACCCACCTGCTTATCGTCCACTTGGCAGCAGGTCTGCCAGGTGCGGCTTCAGCACAGGTGACAAACAGCTGGCGAACCTCTCCCCGAATTTCAGCCATGCACTCCTTATAATAAGCGAGCGCCCTTCTAGGGTCCAAAATATGGAGCCTGTATTCGGCCTCAGAGGTGTGATTGGGTAGAACACCAGCAGAGTCAACACCTGGTTATGGTGAAACTCCGACACCACCTTCGGAAGGAATTTCAGGTGGGGGAGCAGGACAACCTTGTCCCTGTGGAAGACCAGGTAAGGAGACTTGATGGAAAGCGCCTGGAGCTCTACCATCCTTCTGGCTGACGTGATAGCCACCAAGAAGGTCGTCTTCCACGACAGGTGAGAGAGTTCACACCTGTGCACTAGTTCGAATGGCTTGCCCATGAGCTTTGCCAGTACCAGCAGTAGATCCCACGGAGGTGGAGGTTCTCGCACCGGAGGGGAAATGTGATCAAGGCCTTTGAACGCGCCAGACCACCTTCTCCTGTGCCACCGACTGCTCCCCGGCCCGCGCCCGGTAAGCAGAGATGGCTGCCAGGTGCACCCTTAGGGTCGTCTACCTAAGCCCTTGCTGAGAAAGGGACCATAAATAGTCCAAGATGCTTGCCAAGGAACAGGAGGAAGGGCCCAAGCCCTTGCCCTGACACCAAATGGAAAATCTCTTCCATTTGAAGGCATAGCATTTCCTGGTCGACTCCTTACGGGACGCCTCAACTACATTGAGGACCTCGTCAGAAAGACCCAAGGCCTGGAACTCTAGCCGCACAGGAACCAGGCCGTCAGGTGCAGGGATTGAAGGTCCGGATGGAGCACTTTCCCCTGATTGACTGGGAGCAGGTCCGGGCGAGCTGGAAGCTGCCTCGGGAGCCTGGAGCTGAGGCTGAGGAGATCTGGGTACCAGAACTGGCGGGGCCAGTCTGGGGCTATCAGAATCACCTGCGCCTTGTCCTTCCTTGCATTGAGAGGCACCTTGTGTATCAAGGGAAATGGGGGGGGGGGGAGGCGTAGAAGAGGCCCGGGGTCCACGGCCTCGAGAACACATCCCCCTGCAGCGAGCCCTGCTGAGGGGGGCGGGCACGGAACAGCCTCAGCTTCGCGTTCTCCCTGGAGGCAAACAAGTCCACCTGAGGTGTGCCCCAACGGGAGAACAGATCTTGTACTACCTCCAGCAGGAGAGACCACTCATGGGACGCAGCCCCTATCCGGCTTAGGGCATCGGCCAGGGTGTTTGAAGCTCCTGCCACATGAATGGCTAGGAGATCCGCCTCCAGGCTGCGCACGAGTGACCAAATGCAGAGAGTTTCCTTGCATAGAAGCATGGAGCGCGTCCCGCCCTGGCGGTTTAGATAGTACATGGTCGTGGTATTGTCCGTCTGGACTCGGACCACTTGACCCCGGAGAAGGAGCAAAGGCTGTGAGTGCTAGGCGGACCGCTCGGAGCTCCAGCAGGTTGATGTGGCATCGGGACTCCCGCGGGGACCAGAGGCCGTGCGCCCAGTGTTCCCCCAGATGGGCACCCCAACCCATCAGAGAGGCATCGGTCGACAGAGAGACCGTCGGCTCGGGGCGGACAAATGGGATGCCCTCCTGCAGATGAACTGGAACAGTCCACCACCGGAGAGCGCTCCACATCCCCTGGGTCACCGTCACTAGCTGGTCCAATGGATCGCAGCGTTGTGACCACTGGCTGGCCAGTCCCCACTGAAGAGGGCGCATGTGCCAGCGGGCCCAACGGACCACTGGTGCAGGCTGCCATGAGACCCAGGAGGTGCAGGAAGTCCGGCAGGGCGCGATTGCCCAACCAGAAATGACTGGGCAAGGAGGAAGAACCTCGGCCCTGTCCGCGGGAGCCGTGCTCTGCCCGATAAAAGAATCACCTGCTTGGCTCGAGTTCCGACTTGGCCTCGTTGATGAGAAGGCCGACTTGAGAGCAAACCTGGAGGCCAAATCTCTGGACCGCTCCACCTCTTGTCTGGAGGGGGCTGCTATCAACCAGTCGTCCAGGTAAGGGTACACCCGGACCCCTCGACGCCGCAGGAATGCTGTCACCACTGCAATGCATTTGGTGAAGACCCTGGGATCTGGAGACAAGCCGAAGGGCATGGCTTGGAACTCGAAAAGGGATCCCTCCGTTCGAAAGCGAAGGAATCTCTGATGAGACGGACGGATAGGGACGTGAAAGAGCGCGTCCTGCAGGTCAGAAAGCAGAACCACAAGCGCGTTCCAAGGATGGTATTATCTGAGCCAGAGTGACCATCCTGAAGGTTCGAGGCCTTAGGAACTTGTTTAGGTCGTGTAGGTCGAGAATGGGGCGCCAGCCCCGTCCGTTTCAGAACCAGGAAGTACCTGGACACAAACCCTGGGTCTGAGGGAGGGTCTGCCACCTCCTGATCACCTCCTTCTGGAGGAGGAGGAGGAAGCGATGTCGGCTCGGCGAGCCGACAGTGAACTACAGACCCGATGCCCCGAGTCGCACGGCTCTGAAGGCGGGGCCTGCTCAAATTCAAGGGCAGGCCTTTTCCCACCACCTCAACACCCACCTGTCCGTGGTAATAGCGGACCAGGCAGAAAGAAATAGCGAACCGTTCCCACGAGAGGAACCTGAAGTGAGTGGCGGGGTTGAGAGCAACACCCCTCAACCAGTCACTGGGCAGGCTTGGAGGAGGGACCGGCCGAGGGACCTCCTGGGCCTTTACCTCCCTGCTTCCTGTTGGAGGAAGTCCCGGGCTTGGGTTTGGGATGCCAAGCTCGAGCCTGCTGGCCCTAACGTTGCTGGGCCGGACGTGCCGCGGGCGCAGAGGGATGAAAGGGCTTAGGCTGTGGTTTGCGGCCTTTGTCCTTCTGAGTGGATGAGACCGAGTCCAAGGTAGCACTGGACTTCTCGATCCTCTGTAGGTGACCTTCCACCCCAGGGCCGAAGAGGTCAGTCCCCAAGAAGGGGACATCCGCCAACTTGTGCTGGGTATCCGAAGTGAAGGTGGATATCCTCAGCCAAGACCGATGACGCATAGCCACTGCGGCCGCTACAGACCTGGCACATGAGTCCCCAATGTCCAGAGCAGTCTGAAGCTGCTGTTTGGCCACTGCCCTGCCCCGCACCTGCCTAACTGTGGTCTGCAGGTCCAGGAAGATGAGGACAACCTTGTCCAGGGGCCCAACAGGGCATGGCGAAATGTGCCATGAGGACAGCGAACTGGCCTGAGAGCCTTGGGAAGGAAGCACTTAGCGTAGACTTTTCGCCCGGCATAGTCAATTTCTTGGACTCCTTGTCGGGAGGTTTGTCCACGTCCTAGCATTCCGGCACGCGGAGAAAGCGCTATCGTAACTATCCCTCGGCCGAGGTGTTCCGAAAAAGGACAAGGAACCGGTAGGGACCGTGATACTTTCCTGGCCATCCGCCGAAGGCGCAGGGCAGGAAGCAGGGCGCTGCCAGAGCTCCAAGGCCGGGCCCACTATGGCCTTGGCCACCGGAAAGGCCTCCGTAGGGGAATCTCCTCGGTCCAGAATCTCCGTGAGGGGATACCTGGCCCGCTTAGAGACTGGTTCGAGCTTCATCCCGGTGGACTCAGAGATGAGCCGAAGCAATCCTAGGTAGGACGAAGGGCTATCGTCCACCGACTGTCCTCCTGAGGACTCCAAGTCCATTCGCCTGGAGAAAAGGGAGGAATCGCCGTCGGACTCGGAAGAGTCCGCAAAGAGCTGCCTCGGGCCTGAGCCACCCTCCACCTGCTGAGGACGATCGGGAGTGAGGGTAACAGACAGCCTATGGGGCAGGCCCTGAGCCGACCGAGAATTCTTGGTCGGAGCCCCAAATAACGGCTGTGGAGGCGGAGGTTCCACCGGGATCGGTGGAGCAGCTGGTTTTGGCCGAACAACCAGCCTGGGAACAGGCTCCTCGGGTAAGTCGAGGGGCTGTTTCGGCCGCTCGGTGACAACCACCTAATGGCGGGAAGGCGACAGCTTGTTCCGGTCAGAGGAAGCTGTTGCCACATGAGTCCTCGTATGATCAACGTAACTACGTGGCAGCCTCCCTAGTCCGAGAAGGAGGACGGCGGCGACGCCGCTTGCCTTGAGTGCCGAGACCGCCTGTAATGACGGGATCAGCTGGACATGAAGAAGTCAGAAACCGAGAACTTTGCTTTCCCGAGGGCGGTGCAGGGAGGTGTCGTGGGAAGCACTCCCCTCGGTTCAGAAGGTTCACCCGAAGGCTCGGAAACCGGAGGCACTGGCAAGCCCACGGGGTCCTCAACTCCCACCAGGGGAACCGGGAAGAGGGGATTCTCGGCTTCTCCTGTCGACAACCCGTCCAACGGGTCAAGAAAAATCTTGACCGGGTCGACGGGAGTCTCGATCAACTGGCCTGACAGGGACACCGTGAGACCAGTGGCCGAAGCCGAGCGGTCGACCGAAGTCAACGGCCGACAACTCTGGGAGAGGGATCTTTCCCGCTCCCAAGAGCGTCGACGGAGGGACTTACCCTTGTCTCTCTTTTTGGACCGAGAAAAGGGTCCAGCAGAAGTTGGTCCCTCTCCTTTAGTAGAGAGGGACAGACAAAGCTCCTTAAAGGAAGCTGAATAAGAGGCACCCAGAGAGAGCGGGACAAATGCTGCAGCCGAGGTAGATGTGGCCCGCGCCGCCTCCTCTTCGAGGGCGATCATCTGCTCGAGCTGATCCGGCGAGCCCACTGCCGCGGAAACCGCCAACCGGGCCTCTTTCGACTTAACCGGAGGAAAACGCTTCTCGGGATGCCCCAGTTGTAAACAGGCAGCACGGTCTTCGAGGACGCAGGCCGAGAAGGAAGAGCACAAGTCGCAAGCCTGCGGGTCGTGCTCAAGGCCTAGACAGTAGACGCACGTGGAGTGCAGATCCATCCGAGACATCTTCTGCCCGCAAGGGCATCTCCGGAAACCGGGAGTCGATTTGTCCATCGCAGCCGCGAGGGATAGAAGACCGAAGTCTATTTTAGCGAAAACTTTTAAATTCACAAAACCGAAGAATTAGGAACCAGTCTTATACACAGAATGTTAAAGAGGGAACCTGAGCTTCCAAGCGGCAAGGAAGATCTGGCGTCATGGGGTGGAGCCGAGAGTTTTACCACCCGGGTGGGTGGGAGGAGCCAGCCTGAAGATCTTCCAGCAAGATTTAAAGCGGCAAGGATACCTGCCAGACAGTGTGGATGAACAACATATCCATGTCCCTAGAAAGATATTTTTTTTCTCCTTTACTGCCTTAGCCACCTCTTGTGAGAACAACAGTAGCCTCTTTCTCCTCCAACTCGCGCTCATTTCCTTCCAACAGCTTGCTGTTCCCTTAGATATTTCCTCCATTACACTTTCTATTGTGGCTCCTCTCCCCCACCACCATCCACCCTTCAAAGTGTTTTCTGAGGCAGACTCCTGCTTCCTTAAAATCTGCCCTCCAGACTTCCAGGACCCTTGACCTAGTGTTGTTCACTCTCCTGCTCTATCTGTATGCCAAACCATAATGTAGGATGATAGCTAGTACACAGTTCGTGTGTCCTGTCTCCCTCTCTCTAGTTACAGCTTTTTCTCCCAGCCCTGCCTTGCACCCCACCATCCTGTCTATGTCTTCCTAGCCCAGCTGTCAATAAATCTCTGGGCTTCTTTCCTCCAAGCTTTCAAACACATCCTCCCATCCCTTAGCACTGTTTATTTCAGAGTGGGGGACTGGGAAAATGTCCACACAGTTTTTAAATTCTGGCCCACCTGTTGTTCTGCCTTGGGAACAACCTGGTCACTGTTACAAAGGTTTAAACTGCTGCTTTATGAATCTGAGCTCAATTGAACAATACAACCCATTTTTCTTCATTTGATCCTTACTTTTTATTTATTTATTTATTTGCACATCAGTTTACAACCTTTGAGCCAGAGGCTCATTTCCAAAGGTACCTCGTCACAAAGAGGACAAATACAAATACAAGCATTCATGGTTCCAGGATGTAGGTTACATACTGTAGTTTGCAGACACATGTGAAAAAGAACATGATAAATACATATAGATGCATTTTGGTTTCAGGATATGGGTTACTTTGATAGCAGGAACAAGTGATGAAACATATACACAGAGGCCAGTTGGTTACAGTGGCACAGTGATACTACAGTATGAGCAGACAACAGAGCAGAGGCAATTTAACCAGAAGAGGTACATACTTGCATGGAGAAAGGGCAAGCAACAGGAGTAATGTCAGCATAAACATCCGTGGTATGAATTTAAAAAGGTGCGGTAAGGATGCTGCTCAGTGGGCATTGTCAGGGCACAGAGGGTTGCGCCTCAAGTTATACAGGTGCAACTATGCGTTTTGAATAGTTCACTTCTGAGTGCAGTTTTGAATTTGGAAATCGTGGGGGCATCTGAGATGGGGAGAGGGAGCGAGTTGTACCAGGAAGGGGCTCTATGGTGGAATGACCTCTGTCCATGGGAGGTCCTAGATCTTGGTACCTGGAAAGTGGTCTTGCAGGAGGTCCGTGTACAGACCAAGGGTTGGGCTAGGTGGAGGGAGGCTGTCAGCCCAGGTGGGGATAGCCCTAGAAGAGGTTTTTTTTTTTTTGCTATTAGGCATGTTTGATATCGCAGTCGTTCGTCTAAGTTTAGTAATGTTGCCAACCCACAGAGCTGGCACGAATGTGTGAGCCATGGGGCCCCAGTGATTAGCCTGCACGCCTTGTTTAGGATGAGGCAGATTTTGTTGAGGGCAGTTGTGTCGGCGACCCCGTGGACCGTAAGTCCATAGTCAACCAGGGATAATATAGAGGATGTCACCGCAAGCCAGAGGGCGGGGGTTGTAGCGGTACAGGATACCTAGCCGCACATTGGTTGCTAAGGCAAGAGCATCAATGTGGGTGTGGTAGGTGAGGGCTGAGTCAAAGGTGACCCCAAGGTACTTGTAGGAGTGTACTTGCTCTAGAGGCTGTTTGGAGCAGGGGAGGATATGGAGTGGGAAATTGCTGGCTTTGTTTTGGGGGTGGACAAAGAGCATCGTTTTTGTTTTTTTGAGATTTATGATCAGTCCATGCTTTTTAAACCTAGTTTCTGCATCATTATAGGAAAGCTGCAGGAAGTCCTGAAGGGAGGTAGGGTTACAGTGGGAGGCAAAGATGACAGCGTTATCTGCATACAGCAGCATTTTCCCAGTGCATGCACTGGGCAGGATGTTAAGGTAAAGTGAGAAGAGTAGGGGTCCCAGGATGGTGCCCTGAGGAACCCCTGAGTGGATGGGACACACTTCTGAGAGTGTTCCATTAATTTTGACACGTTGGGAGCGGGCCGATAGATAGCTGGCGCACCAGGTGAGTGACCCAGTAGCGAAGCCAGCATGGCAGAGGGCATCCAGCAGGAGAGGGTGGGAGACAGTGTCGAAAGCCTTAGAAAGGTCGATGAACACTGCCCTGGCTAGGGAGCCAGAGTCCAGGGATGTGTGTAGGAATGTTAAGAATTCAACTAGTGCCCGTGCCTGTACTGTGTCCTGCATGGAAACCATGCTGTTCAGGGCAGAGGATGTTGTGTTTGGTTAGATACTCAGTGATTTGCGTGGCAACCAGTTTTTCAAGGGCTTTGGAGAGGGGCGGGAGTATGGAGATAGGCCGGTAGTTCCCAACTGAGGACCTGTCAACCCCTTTGTGAATGGGAGTGACAATGGCAGTTTTTCATGCAGTGGAAAACTGCCCCAGGCAGAGGGATTTGTTGAGAAGGCTGGTGAGTGGGGCAAGGACCCGATCCAGTACCAGCCAGAGAATGCTGGGGTCCACGGAGTTGTCACCGGGACAATTGCTGTTTAGTGTACGGATTAGGTGGGGTCTGGCTTCCTGGGCAGTTACCCTGCGTAGGTAGAAGCTAGGGTGTTGGGAGGCTGGGGTCGGTAGGGAGGGTGGTGGGTCGAAGAAATTACTGGGAAGGAAAGAGCTGAGGTCCATAAAGGATGTGTTGAGGTAGTTTGCAATGCCTGTAGGGTCCGTAACGGTAGTGCCGCCAATAGTGAGCTGGGACGGGGGAGGGGAGCATGTACTCCTGTTCAATTGTTTGACATTGTCCCAAAAGGTTCGGGCACACCCCCAGGAGGAGGTGAGGGTGGCTTGATAGTGGTCAGCCCTGGCTTTTCGGACGGCCCAGGTGCACTTATTCCACGCGGCGTTGTAGGCCTGTCTATCAGCTGGCTGGCCTGTTTCTGTTGCAGAGGTGCCACAGGTTATCCCTAAGTCTAAGCAACTGTAATAGGGCAGGAGTAATCCAGGGCACTTTATGTTTTTGTTCGGGCAGCTGTGAGGGGTTTTCAACAAAAATACAGGATTTTCGGACAGCGTGCCAAAAATCCGAAATACTAAGATGTTGTAAAAACAGAGCCCCTCGTAGTCCCTCCACATTCCCATCCTATAATGAATTATTCCCTGCCCAAACCACCCTCTAGCCCCCAGCCTCCCTCCTCCCTCCCCACCAAGCCCCTGAAGTAGGAAATGTGATGGTCTGTGACCTTTCCTTTAATAAAAAAAAAAGATCCTATAATGTTAAAAGAAAAAAATATACATATATATCCCAGCCCATGCATTACAGTTTGCCTGCAAGGCAGCAAACTATTTCCCCCTGCCCAACACACCAACTGGCCCCAACTTCCCTCCTCTGCCCCCCTCCCATCACACCACCCAAATAATTACCCAAAGCCAGTTCAAATCTGGGTACTAGGCAATAGGAGATGGGTCCCACAGCGGAGCTGCTTGCGCTCGCTCTAACATGTTGTGAATGAATGCTGACGTCCTCCCTCTCCTATTGTAACAACTGATTGACCAATCAGTTGTTACTAAAAAAGGACGTCAGCATTTCATCCACAACTAGGAACTTAAGACAAGCACAAGCAGCTCCACTGCGGGACCGATCTCCTTACTCCTACTGCCTGGCACCCCAGCTTTGGGTAATTCTTTGGGTGCTGTTGGGGGAGGTGGGAGGAAAGAAGTGGGGGTCAATGGGTGTGTTTTGGGGGGGGATCTGTTGCTGTCCTGGGGCGCAAAGGCAGGGGCCGCTGCCATGGAGGAAAACTGTAAAGTGCTGGCGGGGGAACCTGATTTTATTTATTATTATAGGAGCTATTCCTTTCATCATAGAACAGTCAGGCCCTCACTAATTTCAAGCTTGAGGGGGAAGAGGGAGGCTGGTGGCTATAGGGCTGTTTTGGAGGACAGTCTGAGTAATTAATTGCAGGGTGGTTGTGTTGGACCGGCATAATAATGCATCGCTGAAGGGAGGGCGGGGATAAGGAACTTTACCAGTTTGTGGCCGGATTTCAGACTGGGATACTCAGAAATCCAAAATCTAGCTAACAGATTGGATTGCAAGACATCCAAGCATCCCTGCCTCAAACACAGTAAACTTTACAATATGGCCATTATTAGATGGGCTCTGTTCTTGACAGATATACTGTTTGGACAATCTTCAAATACAGCTCAACTGGTGAACTGTAGAGCAGCTCTGAAAAGAGCATCTTTCCAAAAAAGTCAGGAAGAAAATGCATTAATTGGTTACTTAGGCATGACTAAGTCAAGTAGTTCCTACCAACAGTTCCCAAAGTATGTGTACGCTCCTCTGCATAAAGACAGTGGTAGATGGGGATTACTACTGAGCTTGTAACAGTAACAGTCACATTATGTAGTCAGACTGATCTGGCAGGGGAAGGGGTCCCTCTCACCTTTTGCATTCTTGGTGCGTTGAGTTCGAAGACAGGTGTCGGCATGGCTCCACTTGTGACAGACAGGCAGGAACCTCATGGTAGCTACATTTAAAAAAAAAATGGAGGGCCCAGAGGGAACAGAGAAAAAAACTTTAACAAAACTTTTTTAATACATTACACTATACCTGTCCTATTTCCCATTCAGCTCTATAAAATGCTACAAAACTATTATCTGCTTACATGCTGCTGCCAAGGTCATAACTTGGCAAAGTGATGTTCAGTGCACCATGTCTTCTGGTGCAGGGGATTGCATCTTTTTTTGTGCTAATTACATTTAGAAAATGAATAGTATTCGGAGTCCCTTCTCCCCTAACTGCCAAGAGCTAGTACAAGCAAGGGAAGTAAACCAGGGATAAGCTGATATTTTTTTTTCTAATTTAAAAATGGCCCAGTGGCCCCAGTAAACTTCTCCCCTTACTAGCTGGACCAGACCTTGGTAAATGCCAGAGTCTATGGATCAGCAACCAAAGCACTTCAGGAGCCAAGTACGACAGATTTGTTTTTGCTGTACTTTCTAATAAGGCAATACTGGGTACTTGGTGAATGCAGTGAGAGAACCTACACCACAAAAGCACAGCACCATGCTTGGGTGTTTGTGCTGCAGGTAGAATTTCTTTTCCTCCGTTTAACTATTACAGCTTCAAACATAGTTCCTGAGCTAATCTCAGTAGTGAGTTTCAGAAACCAGTCTACTAGGGCAGCATTGTGTATACACTACCCAAGTTAAACTTGTTTAAGTAGGACAACAACAGGAAATTTAGTGTCTAATTAAGCAGGCAGCAGCAAAAAGTACAGTTACGTAAGAACTTACCGTAACAGCAGATCTTCAAGAGGTGTTCCTGCAGTAGGTCATCACATATAGGACTGCGCCCCCAGGTGTCAGGACCGCACTGCGAACCTTTCCGGCAATGCCTAGTGGGGGACCGCCCACACGTCACGTGACGGACGTCAGCGTGACCCTATATAGTGGAGGGTCCCCACAACTGCCTTCCAGTTCTCCTGCCTGAGATCCAAGGAGGATGAGACAGGAGAAAAGATGAAATCCTGGAACCCAGATCAGAATAGGCTGAAAGAAATACATAGACTGGGGGAAGGAGGGAAAAGGTGACCTACCGCAGGAACCTCTCTCGAAGATCTACTGTTATGGTAAGTTCTTGCGTAACTGTACTATCTTACTTCGAGAGGATTCCTGCAGTAGGTCATAGAAACATAGAATTTGACGGCAGATAAGGACCGCTTGGCCCACCCAGTCTGCCCATTTCCCTACCTACTGGATAAGCTGCAGATCCTAGTTAACCAGCAGCCTACTTCTTCTTACCCCCACCCCCCAGAATTGCCTTATGACTGTCCCATGCATGCTTGAATTCCACCACTGATTTTGACTCCACAACCTCCTCCGGAAGGCCATTCCATGCATCCACAACCCTCTCTGTGAAAAAATACTTCCTTAAATTACCTCTGAGCCTCCCCCCCTCTATCTTCAAATTGTGCCCTCTTGTTCTTGCACACCTCTTTTTTTGAAAGATGCTACCCTCTTGGACTTTGTTGATTCCCTTGAGGTACTTCAACATTTCTATCATGTCCCCCCTCTCCCTCCTTTCCTCGAGGCTATACATACTAAGCTCCGTAAGTCTCCCTTCATATGTCTTCCGGTGCAGACCCTGCACCATTTTAGTTGCCCTCCTCTGGACAGCTTCCATCCTGTCTATGTCTTTACGGAGACTGGGTCTCCAGAACTGCACACAGTACTCCAGATGGGGTCTCACCAGCTGTCTGTACAGAGGGACAATAACTTCCTGTTTTCTACTGGTGATGCCTCTCCCTATGCATCCCAGTAACCCCCCAGCCCTCCTTGCTGCCCTCTCACATTGCTTGCCCACCTTTAGGTCATCTGATATGACTACCCCAGGTCCCTTTCCATTTTGTTGTTGTTAGTATCTCACCCCCCATTGTGTACTCTTCCCCTGGGTTTTTGTTTCCCAGGTGCATTACCTTGCACTTCTTAGCACTGAATCTAAGCTGCCATACATTTGACTATTCCGCTAACCTTGCCAAGTCCCTACTCATCCTTTCCACCCCACCCTGTGCATCAACTCTGTTGCAGATCTTAGTGTCATCTGCAAAGAGAAATATTTTTCCTTCCAGTCCTTCCGCAATGTCGCTTATAAAGATATTGAAGAGGACCGCTCTTAATACTGAACCCTGCGGTACCCCACTAGTAACCCTCCTTTCTTCTGAGTGGACTCCATTTATTACTCTCTGTGTCCTATTCTCCAGCTAATTCTTTACCCAGGCTGTCATCTTGGGACCCACTCCCAGGCTGGCTAACTTGTATATTAATCTTTTGTGTGGGACTGTGTCAAATGCCTTGCTAAAGTCTAGGTAGGCCATGTCCACAGCCCTCCCTGATCTACTACTTTGGTCACCCAGTCAAAGAAATCTATCAGATTTGTCTGGCATGACCTTCTCGCTGTGAATCAATGCTGCCTAGGGTCCTGTGCCCCTCTGGCCTCTAGATACTCGACAATTCTTTCCTTCAGAAGTGATTCCATCATTTTCCCTATCACTGAGGTTAAATTAACAGGTCTGTAGTTTCCTGCTTCTGCCTTGCTCCCACTTTTGTGAAGGGGAATCACATCTGCCCTCCTCCAGTCCTCGGGTACCACCCCATCCTCCCATGATTTGTTAAAAGGGTAGTCAGTGGTGTCACTAGTTCTACCCTTAGCTCTTTTAGAATTCTGGGATGAATCCCATCAGGCCCCATTGCTTTGTCCACCTTCAGTTTTAAGAGTTCTTTCAGAACCCTTTCTTCTGTAAATGGGCTGGTATCAACTTCTGTATCCAGAGTGTTACTACTGTTTGTTTTATGTACCTCCCCCTCTTCATTTGTAAATACTGAGCAAAAATATTTGTTTACATCATCACACAGTACTGAATCCCAAGCAGTCACTCTTACAGAGACCAAGAGAGTCACGAGAAGAGGAGAAACTGAAACAGAATAGGACCCAGCCTTAGGACAATAGACCCTGCAGAACAGCGAGGCCAAACCTGGCCCTACACCTAAAGGCAATGTCCAGACTGTAATGCTTCATGAAGGTATGGCTCGAACTTCAGGTTGCTGCCGCACAAATCTCCACTGCAGAAACATTTCTCAAAAAGGCTGTAGATGCAGCCATGCCTCTGTAGAATGACCTCTGACCTCCCCAGACAGAGGTTTGTCAAACTTCTGGTAACAGAAGCAAATGCAGTTAGCAAGACATTTGGAAAGGCACTGCTTAGACACAGATGATCCCAAGGACTCAGAGGCAAAGGAAACAAAAAGCTGATCAGACTTTCTGGAATCTTAGGTTCGATGGTCGCATCACCTCAGAATCCTGTGTACGTCTACCGTATGAAGAAGAGCCTCACAAGAGTGGACTGGGTAGTAAACTGGAAGTTCAACCACCTGATTAAGGGTGAACTCGGAAACCACAGTGGGAAGAAACTTAGGATTTTTCTGCAAGACCGCCCAGTCTTTGTGAAAAATCAACTAAGGCTCCTTACACATCAGGGCCTGAAGCTCAGAAATTCTACAAGCAAACAGCAGCCGGCCTAGTGGCACAGATGGCTGAGGCGCTGGCACCTTACCTCGAACCACGCCGGCGATCCGAGTTCAGGAATGGACTTGGGTGCCGGCAGGGGGAAGAGAGGATTGAGCATCCGGAGTACTGCTCTCCTTTACTGGGGTGGGCTAGAGAGACGCCTCGCTCTGTAGCGACCCCTGGTGCAGACCTGGAGCACTACTGGTATGGCGCAACCAGGAAGGTTGGAGGAAAAAGCAGAAAATAGCACCTCGATCAGCCAAATGACGGCCACCTGGACCAGCACCTCTGTGGAGCCCTGAGAATGCCAATCCATCAGTAGCACCCAAGGCCAAGATGGATATCAGTAAGGCACTTTCTCCCGGAAGGGGAGGAACAGCCTGATGAACGGATACGTCGGGTTACCCTGGGGGTGGCTACGATTTGAGGTCAAGGGTTGGCGACGGGGTCCCAGGGGAGGAGTCGTTGGTAATGGCCTGAAAGAGAGGCCAATCGAGACACAGGGGAGATAAGTAACAAGGAAAAAAGAAGTAATAGCAACCAAAAATAGCACCTTCCAAGAGATGTAGCGCATATCACAGCTCATCACTGGTTCAAAAAGGGGGAAGCATAAGCTTCTCTAACACAAAGTTCAAATCCCATGGTGGGGTGGGGTTATGGATGGGGGGCTTAAGGTGAAGAATCCCTTTCAAAAAAGTTTTGAAGATCTCAAACTGTGCCATGCCCCCCCCCCCCAAAAAAAAAATAACACATGACAACTGGTGAACCTTAAGGGAAGAATAAGGCAGACCCGAAACAGACAGGTGCAACAGATACTCCATAATCTGTGGAGCTGAGCACGTAAAGGGTTCCCATCCATCTGACGCCGCCCAGGTGGAAAAACGCTTCCTTTTCATAGCATAGGTGGATCTGGTGGAGGGTTTCCTCGCCTCCACCAGGACCTGAGCGACCCTGTGGAAGACCCCGAAACAAGACTTTATTATGTCTGAAGGAGCCACGAATGAAGATGCAGGGTCCTGAGCCCCGGATGCACCAGCCTGCCTTGATCCTGGGTCAACAGGTTGGAGAGGAAGAGGAACTGGGGGTTCCGCTGAAAGCTGCTGTAGGAGCGGAAACCAGATTTGCCTCAGCCAGAGGGGAGCTATCAGGATCATCTGGGCTCCCTCTGCCTGGAGCTTTAGAATCACTCTCTGCAGAATGGGAAAGGGAAAGAAGGCATACAAGAACCTCCCTGTCCAACAAAGCGACAACGCGTAGTGCCAGAAAGCACCAGGCTCTGGAAGGAGTGAGCAGAAGCTGGGAAGCTTTATGCTGAATGGGGAGGCATAACAGATTCAAGGCTGGGCGCCCCGTCTCCAAAAGAGAGAGTCTGCTACTTCCTGACTGAGTTCCCATTCATGAGTGAAGGACGAGGTCTGACTGAGGCCATCTGCCAGGACACTTCGAATGCCTGAAACGTGCACAGCTGTGAGAAACAGGTCGTGCTTAACTGCCCAGTTCCACATCCTGACAGGGGGTACGATCAGGTGCCTCCCTACTTGTTGATGTACCAGACTACTGACATATTGTCTGTCTGGATCAGCAGTGATCCACTTAACAGAATGGACTAAAAGGCCAGTAGGGCATAAAAGACTGCCCTAATCTCCAGAATACTGATGTGGAGCAACATCTCCAAGTGGAACCATGAACCCGGAGTTTGGTGGTCCCCCAGGTGAGCCCCCCAGCCCAGACAGGAGGTGTCTGTGGTGAGGGTCCAAAGAGGTGGGGAACTTCAGAATGGAAGACTCTGGGACAGATTCAGAGGATCTAACCACCAAAGGAGATCCTTCTTGATCGCACCGGAGACTAGAACCAGGTGGTCCAAGTCATCCAAGTGTTGATCCCACTGGACACACAAGGTCCACTGGGTGATCCTCATATGCAACCTGGCAAATGGGACAGAGGAGATGGAGGACGCCATCAGTCCCAAGAGGTGTAGCAACACTCTGGCCGGAGGGAATCTGGAAGAGGTCACCACTTGACCTGCTCTCAAATAGCCTCCGCCCTGTCTGGAGGAAAGAAGGCTTTGCACTGGACCGTGTCTAGGACAGTCCCGATGAACTCCAGGTTCTGAGAGGGGATAAAAGTGGACTTGAGAATGCTGACTGTGATACCCAGACACGTGAAATAGGTCCAAAGTGCACAAGAGGGCATCCAGAAGACAGTTCCCGGATGGGGCTGTCAAAAGCCAATCGACCAGGTAAGGGAATATTGCTATACCCCAATGGCGCAAGACCGCTGCCACCACCACAGGGCACTTGGTGAAGACCCAAGGTGCCAAGGAAAGACCGAACGGGAGGGCTGTAAACTGGTAGTCCTCCCCCTGGAAGCAGAAACACAGGAAACTGCAGTGGCCCGGGAACACCAAAATATGCAGGTAAACATCCTGTATATCCAGTTCGCAAAGCCAATGGTCCTTCTGCAGAAGAGGCAGGAGGCCTGCAATGTCAGCAAACAGGTTTAGCCTGCTGAAATCTAAGATGGGTCTGAGGTCGCCCGTCTTTTTTGGGACCAGGAAAAAATGGGAGTAAAATCCCTTCCCCCGTTGGTGCAGAGGGGCCGGCTCTATGGCTGCCTTCTGACAGAGAGCCCAAATTTCCTCCTCAACGAGAGGAACCTGGTGTGTGGAATAAGACGAGTGACATGGAGGGATTCTGGTGGAATCTCCAAGATGTGCCGTTTTGAAATGAGCTATAGGACCCATGCATCTGATGTTCCGTCCCTCCACTCCTGCACAGAGGGCGAACCATCCTCCCACTTGCTCCTTGCCTGCAAGCAGAGGAGGGAGAGGGAGTAGCCAGTCAGGAAGCAGAGGGTTGAGGTGGTCCCCTGGACACACTCAGATTATGAGGTGGGGGGGGAGGGAGGGACCCGTGGCCTTTCTTTTGCCCTGTCATCTAGTGAAGGGCTGTTTACCCCATCTTTTGGTCTGCCTCCAAAAGGGCCGTTTCTTTTGAAAGCCCAATCAGTACATAGATCTCATGGACCTCAGGGCCTGGCCACTGTCTTGGAGGCCCGTGAGAATGTCTTTTAGTGTCCCCTCCAAAAAAAGACTGAGCCACTAAAGGGGGCGTCTTGAATTGCAGCCTGGACATCATTAGAGAGGCCAGATATGCGTAGTCAAGCATGTCATTTAAGAGACACTGCTGTGTCGGAGAAGCAGGCTACCACATCCACAGAATCTTATGTAGCCCTAAGCGAGTGCCTTCAAGAAATTTTCAACAGGCAGACAGAGCTAACAGGGGACAAGGAATGCGGGACAGGGGGGCGACTACCGGAACAGGCACGCGCCTCTCCAAATCTGAGACCAGTTCCAACCTAGGTTCCTTCCACCAGGTTTGGATCAGGGAGTGGAAATCTTGTTGAGGGGCTGTAGTGGTGGGTAGAGGAGAAGGAAGCGGGGAGAAGTACGTGGCCGAGTGGGTAGTGATAGCTAGGCACTCCCAACCCATGAAAATGGTGCTGGTGAGGGTAGCCCTGATAATAGGGATAACCCCTTATGGTGCCCCCCAAAAAACAGAATGGGGTAGAAAATCCAATGTCAGGCCCGATGGTGGGTAGGCCAACGTAAGCCCCTAGGTAGGGAATCCTGGGACCGTATATTTTTTATTTAGCTTTTGTTGACCGGGTAAGTGCACTAGACAAATCCTGCCTATTTTCAGGCACGACCCAGGGAAGGGGATACAGATGAATGCCAACTGACCTTGAACCAGGTGAAGCTGCTGGTGGTATTTGTTTTAGTGAAAGAGGGAAATTTGGCTAGGACACCAGGGAAATTTCCATACTCTTTTCAAAAAGTGCCATGGGATCATTAACATCCACCTGAACTACCACCAATCCAGGCAGATGGGACCTCAGTTTAACGTCTCATCCGAAAGACGGCACCTCAGAAGTGCAGCACCCCTCTCATGCTGCACTACAGTGTCAGTACTGGGATATTAACCCAAGTGCCAGACGTGGGAATTGAACCCACAGCCCTACGATCTCCCGGCCTCAGAGGCGAGTGTGCTACCTACTGAGCCACTGACACTGACATGTGGTCAAGACGGGCCAGGAACAAAATCCTGAGTCAGGATAGCTGACATAAGAGGAGCAGACAACTGAGGGGACAATGTCAAACCAACAGTCGTCAATGTGTGGTACCGGACTAGGCATCAAGATAGCTTTCATCAGGGTTGGATGCGAGGACTCTGACAGAAAGGGAGCTGACCAAACACCTGTCGGCGCCCCTGACGTTAGGAGGGGCGAGGCCAGCAGGAGGCCCTGACATCGGCGCCATCGGTGGGTCCAGCAAAGGCAGGATCGGGGACAATATGAATTGTCAGATTTTGCGCCAGAGCCCCAGGCCTGGAGTCCCCAAGGGGGACTTGGGACACGGTAACTGGGGTGGGAGAGGAGAGAACCACCTCCAGAGGTCCCGATTCCTCCTCCGTACCCGACGTGACCACTGGGGTTGGAGGTAGTGGAGAGGAAGGCTCCTACCCAGGAGAAGCCTGAGGGGAGGGTTGGCCGATAGCCATCAGCGTGCTCGACTAGACGTCAGATGAGGTGGCATCAGCCCCCAACGAGTGAGCAGTGTCCAGGAGGTCGTCCAAGGCTGAGACGACCAGCTTATCGGCCATAAGAGGGACCAGGTGGAGGAGGGGGGAACCCTCAACCAGCTTACTGGTCAGTGTCATGCAGGTCGCCGACTGATCTTGGGGACTTGGCTTTCCGACAGCTGGGCAGTCCCGAGAGCAGCCGGAGGCTGACTTAGCAGAAACCAGGTGTTCGCCAGAGGAGCTGGTGTACATACCGGTGGAGATCGAGAGAAAGGCTGCAGAAAGGCCTGGAGAGGTCCCGGGCACAATCTGGAGTACCACAAGGGCAGGCGGCAGGGGGACGGCCTTACTGGTCGAGGGCTTACTATAACTCAATCTGTCCCGATCCTCCAGATGCTCCCACTCTCGATGTTTTTCCTTATCCATTTTTTTCTTTTTTGACTCTGAAGAAGGGGAAGATGCGATGTCCCTCAGCTTTTGCATCACTTTTTCAAAGGAGGCCATACTGGTCTTCAAAATGTGGGCCTCCAGGGCCTACTGTCTCTGTTTGCGGGTGGCCTAATTAAAGGGTTGACAGTCAGGGCATGCCACGGTGTTGTGGTTCGGGCCCAGGCAAAAGAGGCATCGATGGTGACCGTCTTTATGAGGAATCTGTGCGCTGCACTTATGAACATACGAATGTGCCAGCAGAAACAGACCACCCGGTCTATCCAAGTCTGCTCGAGTGTGCAGCCAACACCCTTAGTTTGCAGCTGCCCCAACCCCCCTCCCTCATGTCATCCCACTACCACCCCCCACCCTCACTCTCCCCTGTTTCCTTTCCAATGCCCTTTTGAAGCTGTTCACAGATTTATATGATACCACCCATTCTGGCAGGTCGTTTCCATTTTGCTACCACCTTCTGCACTTCTTTTGCCTTTGTCGGAGACTGAGAAGACATAAAAGAAACAGACTACAAGCAGATATCAGCGAAATGAAGTAAAATGGCTAACAACTGAGCAACGTTTACAACGAGGAACTCTACGCAGGTCAACAGCAGAAAAGAACTGGAAGGTAGCGTGGGGACCGTCCACTATATAGGGTCACGCTGATGTCCATCACATGACACTGGGTGGACAGTCCCCCACCAGGCACTGCTGGAAAAGTTTGCCATGCGATCCTGATGCCAGGGGACAAAGTTCTATATGTGATGACCTACTGCAGGAACCCTCTCAAAGTAAGATTTGTGAAATACCCAATTTGCCTTCAGTTAACTTCAAATATGGGAGTGGTACTGCAGAATAATTTGTTTTCATTGTGGGTGTTTTCTGATGGTGTCAAGGTTAATTACAATTGCTGATTAGAGACTGGGCATAGAGACATCCTGTTCTTAAAGCTGATCCAGTTCTCAGGAACAAACAATATTTCAACATCCAGAAAATGGAGGCACCCACAATAGTTTACAAGGAACTATGGCAGAGAAAATAAGCTACAACAAACGTTAATTTTCCCAATGGACACAGAAATGTAATTGATGAGTGACAAGATATAAACTTACAATATCTGAAGGTGTAGATTTCCTTTAATAAGCTTATGCATTAAGACACAGCCTTTACCCTTCAGCATTTAGTTTGCACTGATGGTGTTCAGGAGCCGAGATCATTATTTTTCTGCTCATGATATCCCAGTCCATTGCTATGGCACTGGAATTATCTGCAATTGCCAGCAGTCCATAGATACTGATATCTAAACCAAGTGGTACAACAAGGCTGTAACCATATCATGAGAACAACAGTTGTGTAAAAACTTACAGTGAAAGTAGATCTTTAAGGGAATCTCTGTCATCTGGTCACAACTATGGAACTTAGCTGTCAGAATCCCACAGAAGCTTTTTCTGTAGCAGTCTACTAGGGGCTCCCCAGCGCACATCAGGCTCAGACTTCACACACACTATATAAACACGGGTGGCCCCGTTCCCTCCTCAGTTCTTTCCCTAGCCAGAGACCATGGGATACAGGAGTCCCAGCAGGGAACCGAGGGAAGAGAGAGAAGTTGCCCACTGAGCAGAAAGGCTGGAGCAACAGGTCAGCTGAGCTGTAGAGAAAAAGGGGGATGGAGGCATGGCATGATCTGATGACAGAGATTCCCTCAAAGATTTACTGTTATGGTGAGTTCTCACATAACTGTTCTATCTTCTTCTGGGATATCTCTGTCATCCGGTAACACCTATGGAACGAGTCCCAAGCAATTTTATTTATTCGTTTTTTGGTAACCAGTTAAGTGCACTGATCCTGAGGACCGTTTTCAGGCACGACCCAGGCCAGCTAGTGGCAGTTAAACATACATAGGCATTACAGGTAATAATCTCAATTCAAGTTTAGTACAGGCAATAAGTACATACCGTAGTGTTCACAGGTAGCAGTCACAGAAATACAGTACAGTACAGGTAAAAGTAACTACAAGTCACTATAATGTTACAGACCTTGTGCTGGCAAATAGGGACTTTGTGAGAGAACTTACAGTGGAGGAACCGCTGTCAGGAAGTGACCACCACTCAGTATGGCTCACATTGGATATGGGAAAGGAAGGAGTGGAATCTGGCACAACCGTGCTGGACTTCAGGAGGGCTGACTTTGGGAGGATGGGGGAAGTGGTAAAAGGGTACCTTGCCAGAATTCAACCCAGTATGGACACTAACCAGAGGTGGAAGCTCATAAAGCTGGGGATAGTGGAGGCAACCAAAACCTGCTGCAAAGCCCAGAGCAAGAAGGCTAGGGATAAGAAACCAATCTGGTTGAGCAAGGAGGTCATGGAAAAGGTAAGGAGGAAAACAGCTGCCTTTAGGAAGCACAAGAAAACAGGGAGGGGGAGGACAGAGAGGAGTACTTGACAGAATCGAAGGAGGTGACAAGTGCAGTAAGGAGTCAAGCATCTCACGGAACTCAGGCTGGCACAAGGCATTAAGAACAGGAGAGGACTTCTTTAAGTACATCAGGAGAAAAGGAGCTGTAAGGACCACACAGTAAGGATTAGGAAGGAGAGGGTTGGGTGGAAGTAGGGTGCGATAAGGCGGAAGCACTAAATGAGTACTTCTGCTCAAGTATTTACTAAAGAGAATGGGGAGACACCCAAGGTGGGAGAAATGGCAGAAGCGCGGGGGAGTGGTGACAGATGGGGAAATCATGGAGCAGAGTTCTAAAGGGTTTGAGGCACTGGGTGGACAAGGCGCCAGGCCCAGATGGCATCCACCCAGGGTACTAAGGAGCTGGCAGAGGTCCTTGTGGGACCTTTGGCAGACCTATTTAATACCTCACCAGCATTCGGGGTGTGTACCTCAGGACTGGAGGATGGCTCATGTGGTGCCCCTCCACAAGAGTGGCCCCAAGGATGAACCGGGAAACTACAGACCAGTGAGCCTCACATCCATCGTGGGTAAGCTAATGGAGACTATCCTGAAGGAGAGGCCAAAGGACTACATGACAGCAGACAGCATGGCTTCATACGTGGCAGATCCTGCCAAACCAACCTGGTCGAGTTCTATGACTGGGTAACTAGGCAACTGGACAGGGGCCATGCAGTGGATGTCCTGTATCTGGACTTCAGTAAGGCATTCGACTCAGTGCCATATGGAAGGCTGGGAAGGAAGTTAGTAGGCACAGGGGCGGGTGCAAAGCTGGTGAGATGGGTAGGAAACTGGCTGCAGGGAAGGCAACAGAGGGTGGTGGTGGGTGGGAGCTCTCACACCCAAGGGCAGTGACGCGGTGTTTCCACAGGGCTCAGTGTTGGGACCAGTGTTGTTTGGGATATTCATTGCAGACATATCATGGGACATCAAGAGCAAGATCAGTCTGTTTGCTGATGATACCAAGGTAGGCAGCGGTGGTGGATGACCTAGAGGGGTGGCAGGGGTTGCAGGATGATCTGGCAAAGCTTGAAACCTGGTCAGACACCTGGCAACTGGGCTTTAATGCCAAAAAGTGCAAGGTGCTGCATTTTGGGATGAAGAACCCAAGGAGTTACCAGCTAGGGGAGTGCAGCTAGCCCAGACAGAGGAGGAGAAGGATCTGGGTGTGCTCATTACAGAGTCAATGAACAACTTCGGCACAATGTAAGAAGGCAGCTGCAAAGGCCAACAAAATGCTGGGTTGTATTGCAAGGGTATATCCTCGAGGAGGGAGGAGGTGATTCTGCCACTGTATAGGTCATTAGTTAGACCACACCTGAGTACTGTGTGCAGTTCTGCATCCGATCTGAAGAGGGACATTAAGTTACTGAGGGCGTGCAGCCAGAGCGACAAAGATGATCAAGGGGCTGAGGGACTTATCATACGAGAGGAGGTTGAAGGAGTTGAACAAGTACTCATTGAGGAGAGAGGAGACAGGGTGACATGATTGAAACCTTTAAATACATAAAAGGAATAAACAAGACAGGTACAGAGGGGCTGTTCAAAGTAAGGGAGGGAGGGACACTAGGGCCATGATATGAGACTGGAGCGAGGAAGGTTCAGGAGGGAGATGAGGAGACACTTTTTTACAGAGAGGGTGGTGGCTGGGTGGAATGCGTTACCTGCTGAAATGGTATGCAGTAGAACAGTGGACTGCTTCAAACGAGGATGGGACAGGACAAGGGGGAGGGTTAATAAAGGGGAAGGGAGGGGCAGCTGCAGAATAAGGGGTGCTAGCTGCACATTCGAGCAGACTTGATAGACCTCTAGGCCTTTATCTGCTGGCAAATTTCGAATGTATGTTCGTAGACAGGTAGCAAACTGCAGTGTGCATTAAAGTATACAAGCATTTTAATTTGCGTATAGGCAAGCAGTGCATACTTGGGTAAAGGTTGCAAAGGAAATAGACACGGAAATAAGAACAGATAAAAAAAAAAAAAAAATGGCTCAGTTGTAGGAAGGGACATGGGGAGGTAGGAAGAGTGAGATGCCAGAGGCACGTTGCAGGCAGGGTGTGTGCTAGCGAAAGGGGCAGTGACAGATGTATTTCTCCAGGAACCAGGATTTGAGGTTGTGTTTGAAAATTTGGTGAGAATCTGATACTGTAAGAGGGGTGGGCCAGTCCATTCCACAGGGAGGGGGCCACACTAGATAGAGCTCTCCCGCCCATACTGGTGAGGGTCTGGGGTACCTGAAAGATGGGCACCATAGAGAAGCGTAGGTTCCTGGTGTATGTTCTGAAACTGAAGAGGGCTGTGAGGGGGAGAGACAGTGCCAATTCTGGTGGCGGTATCCACTAGGCAACCAAGGGTATAGTCAAATCACCACTGTAAGGGAAGCCATCCTAAGGAGCAGTAAAGGTCACAGTGGTAGCAGTGTAAGGAGCAGACAAGACAAATCGGCAAGCACTGTTGTAGACTACCGTGAGTCTAGCCCTGAAGGATGGTTGAGGTTCTAGAGTATATGGGAGAACAACAGTCGAAGATAGGGAGTAAGTTACCAGTGACTATGGCAAGGCGAGCCTCGTTGGTCAGGTAAGGCTTTAGGTGGCACCCAGTTTCAGGTTTACCCTCTTGACTATGCTGTTTATGTGGCCGTTGTATGTGAGCGAGGGTCAAGCAACACACCTAAGATACTTGAAAGAGAGACATTCTCTAGGGTAGGGCCCCCCGGGGGTAAATGAGAAAGTTATTGGTGGCACGTAGAGTTTTGGCCAGATAAGGTTTTGAGCCAAACAACATGGTCTTTGTTTTTTATTTTTTGCACTGACTAGCAGGAGGCTGAATGAGAACCAGCATGAGGCTGCGCAGTAGTCTTCGGACAAGACGGAAGATATGCAGGAGAGGGATTGGTCACTGTGGAAGATGACAAGATCATTGGCATACAGCAGAGATCTACAGGTGAGGCTGTCGGTGGGAAGGGAGTTAACAAATATAGAGAAGAGTAAGGGGCCCAGGACGGAACCCTGTGGGACACCCGTGGAGACAGAGAGAGGAGGTGAGGTGGTGGTACCAATACCACAGATTGGGAGCACCCTGAGAGGTAGCTTCGGAACCAGTCTGTGGTGTCGGCAGGGCAGCCAAGGACTGATGGTTTAGAGAAGAGGAGGGAAAGACTGACCATGTCAAAGGCTTTCGTTAAGTCTATGAAGACGGTACCAATGGCATGCACTCAGTCCATATTAGTGAGGATGTGGTCTGTGAGGAGGGGCAAGGGCAGTCACAGTGCTGTGATGCTTGCAAAAACCATGTTGTTAGCTGCATAAGAGATTTTGTTTGAAGAGGTAGTCCGTTAATTGGCTATGTATGACCCTTTCAAGGAGTTTGCTCAGGTGGGGAAGAACAGATACGGGCTGGTAGTAGTTAGAGGTGTGAGAGACCCCGGATTTAAAGATGGGGACTACTCTAGCGGATTTCTAAGAGGCAGGCATAGTGAAGGTAGTTAGGGCAAGGTTGAAGACAAAGGTGAGTGGTTTCTAGATCAGTGGTGCAACAAGCTTCAAGAAGACCGGGGAAAGGCAGTCTGAGCCAAGACTACCCCGATTTGGTAGTATCTTTAACATTTTGTAGGTCTCTTTAGGGGTTATAGACATGAAGTAAAAGGGGGGTGAGGGGCGGAAGCGTTTGAGAGGGTACTAGGGGACAGGGTGGCGGAGGGGGTAGAGAGTATTCCTTTCCGGGTAGAATGAGACGGTGGGAGTGGGGCAGGAAAGTGGGAGTGGGGGTAGCCTGAGGGTTAGGGAGGCTAGGGGTTAGCTTGCTGAGTAGGGCTGACAGGTGAGAAAATTTGGTGTGTAGCATTTCTGCGACTTCAGAGGAGTCAGTTAGCAGGCCAGAAGGAGAGTGCAATTTTATGTTGGGACTATGGGTGGGGGGATTCAAGAGGGAGCCTATGCAATGCTGATAGCAAGGACAGTCTGTATGGCAGGAGGCTAGAGGCCTAAGAAAGAAGGCCCTGAAGCAAAGCTAGTCCAAAGCCTGACCCTCTTCTGGAGGCAATGTCCAGACTGTAGCGCCTGACGAAAGTGCGGAGAGTATTTCAAGTGGCAGCAGCATAAATCTCGGCTGCAGACACGCCCCTGAAACAGGCAACTGAAGTGGCCATGCCCCTGGTGGAATGGCTCTAAATAACCCCAGGAAGTTCCTTGCCGCACTTCCAGTAACAAAAAAATAATATAGTCAGCCAACCATTTGGACGAGCACGGTTTCAAAACTTGAGCGCCTTCCCTGCCAAGGGCAAAAAAAAATGAAACAACTGAGAAGACTTCCTACAGTCCCTTGTATGTGTGCATAGTAACATAAAATTCTAAACAAATCCTAAGTGTGGAGCAATGCTTCCCCTGGATTGGCATGCTATGGATAATAAACAGGCAGGTGGATGGACTGATTTAGGGTAAACTCAGACACCACCTTAGGAAGTGTAAGCGTGTGGGTTCAATAACAGACACCAGTCATTTGATATAGGGCATAAAAAACGCAGAAGCTGCGTTTATCATTTTATTTTAAACAAAAATAAAGATATTTACAGAAAAGAAAAAAACTGAGGCGTTAGAACTCTCACACCAAAATAAATTCTTCAGGCAAGTCTTTCCTGCAGACGTCCTGCTCTTCTCTGTACATACAATATCCTTTTCGTGTGTAAAGCTCTCACACAACCTCCTTTCTCACTGGATCAGAAGCTACTGACCATCCTATCAAACTGTAGCCCCCTGGTGGGAAGGTTATATAGTGCTCCTTATGACCTTACAGACATGTGACCTATCAATTTAAGACTTATAACCCTTTACTATAGGTTTGGGACAGTTCACAAGGCTATAGGTCTCGTTAGGAAATGCCACCTTAATCCCATTAACCTACATAGCAATACTTAAAACATAAGATGCCTTGATCTACAAGGAAAACTGTAATTAGAGGTACTGGGCATCATCAGGGTGGTTTAGCTCCTCCGCTTCTAGGTGACATCACTATTCTATCAATAACAGCAGCCATTTTCTGGGCTGCCAGCCCAAAGACCACCTCCGAAATTAACCAGAGCGACATTCAGGTAATTAAAACAAAACATTTTGCTTCTGTTTTGCTATTGGAAACTCTGTCCTTGTCAGATATAAACAGATAAGGGGCATGCTCCCCATCTAATTATTCTGCAAGGCCAAAGAAAACACTTTCTGCTATTCTTTTAAACATTCTTTAAGCCTTTACACAGGACAATCATAGCATATTTATTTATTCAAAAACTCTCCGTGAACAGCCTCGAACCTTTCTTTCCTCTGCTAGGACTACTTTCAATATGTACAACAATTCTCTGCATTACTTGCATACTCCCAACAGCTTGACTTTGCAGTCATCGGGTGAACTTTTCATTCTTGGTCACAGCTCAATCAAACATCTCCCTCACTTATTGGGGCTGCTTTTAACAAAATAAACAATATTTCCAACTGGCTGACACTACAGGACACTTCTCTGCTGCCTGTAGTGTCATTTACTTTTGTTTAAACATTTTATTATTCTTGTCCGTGAAGTGGACATTCTCTGCAGCGGAAGACTGCATGGAGCGTTTACTGCTCCCATGGCAACAAGCCAGACTGCACATTTCTCTTAGATCGCAAGTACTCTGTTGCGTCTCGTTACACCGCAGCATGCGGTTTTTCTTTTTTAGAAGCTCAGCGACTCAAACAATGTCTCCTGCATGAATGTGCACACTAGTCCTGCACAATTGTGCACACAGTCCCTCGCATATAGCGAGCAATTTCTTCACAACAACCAGGGATTTTTTTTTAATGAGAGACACTAAAGGTACTGCTTTCTCTCTATTGGCATCAGTGTTTTCACCAAGCTTCCTCACTGGTGACTTACTGCTTTGCAAGGAGATTCTGTAATTTATACTTAATATTAAAGTGGCAGCTCAAATACAAAAATGCAACCAAAGTGTCCTAACAAAGGGATACTGCAGAGAAATAAGAATGTCAGACTGGCCACCCTGACATGAAAGAAAATACAGGTTACTCACCTGTAACAGGAGTTCTAGAAATGGTATATGTTGTTCATCCACACTGTCTGGCAGGTATCCTTGCTGCTTTAAATCTTGCCGGAAGGTCTTCAAGCTGGCTCCTCCCACCCACCCGGGTGGTAAAACTCTCGGCTCCGCCCCATGACACCAGATCTGGCCCGCTGGAAGCTCAGGTTGTGCATCGAAGCCGGGGGTGGTGGAGTCGTGTGGATGAACAACATACCATTCCTAGAACTCCTGTTACAGGTGAGTAACCTGTATTTTAGGACATAGATATGTTCTTCATCCACACTGTCTGGCAGACTCCTAGCGGTTCTCCGGGAGGAGGAGGCAAGACACACCCCTACTTAGAAATTGAGACTGAGGCAACCGAGGCCCAAAACCAGCATCCCGGGCGTGACTAAGGTCTATGTGGTAGAGGGTGATGAAGGTGTGTGCTGACTTCCAGGTAGCAGCCCTGCAGATTTCCTGGATAGGGACGTCCCTGGAAGCAGCCACCGATGCAGCAGTATGGCGGGCAGAATGAGCTCTTATCCCTCTGGGAGTCTCCATGCCCGCCAACTTACAGCAAAGATCTATGCAGGAGGTGACCCACCTGCCTATCGTCCGCTTGGCTGCAGGTCTGCCAGGTGCAGCTTCAGCGTAGGTGACAAACAGCTGGTAAACCTCTCCCCGTACTTCAGCCATCCACTCCTTGTAATAAGCGAGCGCTCTTCTAGGGTCCGAAGTATGGAGCCTATATTCGGCCTCCGAGATGTCACTGGGGTAGAACACCGGCAGAGTCAACACCTGGCTAAGGTGAAACTCCGACACCACCTTCGGAAGGAATTTCGGGTGGGGGCGCAGGACAACCTTATCCCTGTGGAAGACCAGATAGGGAGACTCGATGGAAAGTGCCTGGAGCTCTCCCATCCTTCTGGTTAACGTGATAGCCACCAAGAAGGCAGTCTTCCATGACAGGTGAGAGATGTCACACCTGTGCATCGGTTCAAATGGCTTGCCCATGAGCTTAGCCAATACCAGCAGTAGATCCCACGGAGGTGGAGGTTCTCGCACCGGAGGGGATATATGATCAAGGCCTTTGAAAAAGCGCCAGACCACCTTCTCCCGCGCCACCAACTGCTTCCCAGCCCGCGCCCAGTAAGCACAGATGGTTGCCAGGTGCACCTTAAGGGTCGCTGACCGAAGCCCTTGCTGAGAAAGGGACCACAGGTAGTCCAGAATGCTTGCCAAGGAACAGGAGGAAGGGTCCAGGCCCTTGCCCTGACACCAAATGGAGAATCTCTTCCTTTTGAATGCATAGCACTTTCTGGTAGACTCCTTACGGGACACCTCAATGACGTTGAGGACCTCGTCAGAAAGACCTAAGGCCTGGAACTCTAGCCGCTCAGGAACCAGGCCGTCAGGTGCAGGGATTGAAGGTCGGGATGGAATAACTTCCCCTGATTGACTGAGATCAGGTCCGGGCGGGCTGGAAGCCGCCTCGGGAGCCTGGAGCTGAGACTGAGGAGATCTGGATACCAGAACTGGCGGAGCCAGTCTGGAGCTACCAGAATCACCTGCGCCTTGTCCCTCCTCACCTTGAGAAGCACCTTGTGGATCAAGGGAAATGGGGGAAAGGCGTAAAAGAGGCCCGAGGTCCACGGCCTCGAGAAGGCATCCCCCTGCAGCAAGCCCTGCTGGGGGGGCGGGCATGAAACAGTCTCAGCTTCGCATTCTCCCTGAAGGCAAACAGGTCCACCTGAGGCATGCCCCAGTGGGAGAACAGATCTTGTACTACCTCCGGCAGGACAGACCACTCGTGGGATGCAGCCCCTATCCGGCTTAGGGCATTGGCCAGAATGCTGGAGGCTCCTGCCACATGGATGGCAAGGAGATCCGCCTCCAGGCTATGCACGAGTGACCAAATGCGGACAGCTTCCTTGCACAGAGGCACGGAGCGCATCCCGCCCTCGCGGTTTAGACAGTACATGGTCGTGGTACTGTCCGTCTGGACCTGGACCACTTGACCCCGTAGAAACGGAGCGAAGGTGGTGAGGGCTAAACGAACCACCCGAAGCTCCAGCAGGTTGATGTGACATCGGGACTCCCGAGGGGACCAGAGGCTGTGCGCTCTGTGCTCCCCCAGATGGGCACCCCAACCCATCAGAGAGGCATTGGTCGATAGACCGTCGGCTCGGGGCGGACAAACAGGATGCCCTCCTGCAGATGTGCTGGAACGGTCCACCACTGGACAGCGTTCCACATCCCCGGTCACTGTCACTAGCTGATCCAAGGGATCGGAGTGCTGTGACCATTGGCTGGCCAGCCCCCATTGAAGGGGACGCATGTACCAACAGGCCCAACGGACCACGCTGGTGCAGGTCGCTATGAGGCCCAGGAGGCGCAGGAAGTCCTGGGCAGGGCGCAACTGCCCAACCTGAAATGATTGGGCAAAGGAGGAAAGAACCTCGGCTCTGTCCGCCGGGACACGTGCTCTGGTTCGTAGAGAGTCGAGCTCTGCCCCAATGAATTGTATCACCTGCTTTGGCACGAGTTTCGACTTGGCCTCGTTGATGAGGAGGCCAACCTGAGAGCAAACCTGGAGGGCCAGCTCTCTGGACCGCTCCACCTCCGTTCTGGAGGAGGCTGCAATCAGCAAGTCGTCCAGGTAGGGGTACACCCGGACCCTTTGGCGCTGCAGGAATGCTGTCACCACTGCCATGCATTTGGTGAAGACTCTGGGAGCTAGGGAAAGGCCGAAGGGCATGGCCCGGAACTCGTAGAGGGATCTCTCTACCCTGAAGCGAAGGAATCTCTGGTGGGACGGACAGATTGGGACGTGAAAGAATGCGTCCTGGAGGTCCAGAGAACAGAACCACATGCCTCGTTCCAAGGATGGGATTATCTGAGCCAGAGTGACCATCCTGAAGGTCTGAGACCTTAGGAACCTGTTCAGGTCATGCAGATCTAGAATGGGGCGCCAGCCTCCAGTCCGTTTTGGGACCAGGAAGTACCTGGACACAAACCCTGGGTCTGGTGGTGGATCCGCCACCTTCCTGACCACCTCTTTTTTGAAGAGAAGGGCGATATCGGCTCGGTGAGCCGACAAAAGGCTGCGGACCCTGTAGCCCCCGAGGGGCGACAGCTCGGAAGGGCGGGG
This sequence comes from Neoceratodus forsteri, assembly GCA_016271365.2. Classification (NCBI taxonomy): domain Eukaryota; kingdom Metazoa; phylum Chordata; order Ceratodontiformes; family Ceratodontidae; genus Neoceratodus; species Neoceratodus forsteri. The sequence goes on from CM057458.1 coordinate 663,182,154, forward strand.
CCTGCTCGAACTCCAGGGGCAGGCCCCTTCCTACCACCTCCAACACCCAGCAGTCCATGGTGATAGCGGACCAGGCGGAAAGGAAGTGGCGGAACCGTCCCCCCACGGGGGGAACCCAGGGGGGAGTGACGAGGCTGAGGGCAACACCCCTCAACCCCGTCACTGGGCAGCCTTGAAGGAGGGACCGGCTGAGGGACTCCTGGGCCTTTTCCTCCCTGCTTCCTGTACGAGGAAGCAGCAGGCTTGGCTTTGGGGTGCCAAGCATGAATCTGCTGGCCCTGATGCTGGTGCTGTTGGGCCGGACGTGCCACAGGCGCAGAAGGGCGAAAAGACTTACGTTGTTGGCGATGGCCCTTGTCCTTCTGGGCGGAGGTGACAGAGTCCAGAGTGGCATTGGATTTTTCAATCTGCTGGAGGTGACCTTCCACTCCAGGGCCGAAGAGGTCAGTCCCCAGGCAGGGGACATCCACCAGTTTATGCTGGGTATCCGCCGTGAAGGTGGATATCCTCAGCCATGCTCTGCGGTGCATGGCCACTGCGGCCGCAACTGATCTGGCACAGGAATGTCCAATGTACAGAGCCATTTGGAGCTGCTGTTTAGCCACCGCCCTTCTCTTCACCATGGTCTGCAGGTCGGCTGGGAGAGGAGGGATCACTTCATCCAGCGAGCCTATGAGAGCGTGGGAGAAGTGTGCCATCAGCACGGCCGAGCTGGTCTGGCGAAGGCCAAGGGAGGATGCAGCGTATACCTTGCGCCCGGCATAGTCCAGCTTTTTGGGCTCCTTGTCGGGGGGCTTATCCACATCCCTACCGTTCCCGGAACGCCGGAAAACACTATCGGTGACCAACCCCTCAGCAGAGGGGTGCTCCGAAAAACTGGACAAAGAGCCGGAAGGGACTGCATACTTCCTGGCTATCCTGGCCGAAGGCGCAGGACAGGAAGCAGGCCACTGCCAAAGCTCCAAGGCTGGGCCAACAATGGCTTCAGCCACCGGAAAGGCCTCCGTGGGCGAATCCCCTCTGTCCAGTATCTCCGTTAGGGGCTACTTGGCCTGCTTGGATACGGGCTCGAGCTGCATACCGGTGGACTCCGAGATGAGCCGAAGCAGACTCAAAGGACGATGGGCTCTCGTCCATCGACTGGCCCCCGGAGGACTCCAGGTCAATGGGCCTGGAGAACAGGGAGGAGTCGTCATCAGACTCCAAGGAGTCCGCCAAGAGCTGCCTGGGGCCTGAGCGACCCTCCACCTGCAGAGGACGGTCGGGAGTGAGGGTGACCAACAACCTGTGGGGCAGACCCTGACCGACCGAGAGTCCTTAGTCGGCGCCCCCAATTTCGGTTGTGGAGGCGGAGGTTCCACCACAATCAGTGTGGCAGCTGGTTTCAGCCGAGCAACTGGCCCAGGCTTGGGCACCTCTACTACAGCGAGGGGTTGTTTCGGCCGTTCGGGTGACAGCCACCTGATGGCCGGGGAAGGCGACGGCGTCGGCTTGTTCCCGGACAGAAGTAACTACTGCCACATTAGGTCCTTGTAGCATCGACGCAGTTTGGGCCGAAGCCTCTCCTCTTCCAAGAAGGAAGACGAGGACAAGCGGCGGCGCCGCTTACTTCGGTGCCGAGACTGAGACCGCCAATGTCAGGATCGGCTGGACTGAGACTATGTCCGAGACAGAGATCCTCGGTGTTTCCGAGGACGGGTCTGGGAAGGGGCAGGGGACACCCGTTCTTCCCTCGGCTCAGAAGACTTGACTGGGGACTCCGGCATGGGAGGTGCAGGCAAGTCCTCGGTCTCCACCGGGGGAACCGGTTAAGAAGGGTTGTTGGCTGCACCAGTCGACAGCCCGTCCGACGGGTCGAGAAAATCTCGACCGCGTCAACGGGTGTCTCGGCCGGCTGACCTGACGGGGACACCGTGAAGCCAGTGACCTTAGCCATAACCTCGACCGAAGTAGAGTGTCTACTGTCCGGGAAGGGCCAAGCGTAGGACTTGCCTTTGGAGTTCTTCTTTTTGGACCGAGAAGAATGTCCTGATGGCCCCTCTCCCTTCGTGGAAAGGGACTGGCAAAGCTCCTTAAAAGAAGCTGTGTAGGAGGATCCCAAAGAGAGCGGCATAAATGCCACGACTGAGGAAGAGGATGACGCGGCCTGTGCAGCCGCCTCCTTGAGGGCAATCATCTGCTCGAGTTGCTCAGCCGAGCCAGCCCTTGTGGACACACCGCCCAAGTCAGGCCTTTGACTTCACACCGGCAGGTAGCGCTTTTCTTGAAGGCGCCTAAGCTGTAACCGGGCAGCATGGTCTTCCGTGACGCTATCGAAACGAACGGCATAATCCTGCAGGCCTGCAGGTCATGGTCAGGTCAAGGCAGTAGACGCACGTGGAGTGCAGATCCGTCCTGGACATTTTCTGCCCACATGGGCACCGCCGAAAACCGGGAGTCGATTTGTCCATCGCAGCCGCGACGGAGTAATTTGACCGAAGTCTTGAAAATTTAAGAATGAGTTTCGGGCGAACTGAAGAATTAGGATCCAGTCTATATGCAGAGCATTAAAGAGGGAACCTGAGCTTCCAAGCGGTAAGGAAGATCTAGGCATAATGGTGCGGAGCCGAGGGTTTTACTACCCGGGTGGGTGGGAGGAGCGAGCTTCAGAACCTTCCGGCAAGATTTAAAGTGGCAAGGAACCTGACAGACAGTGTGGATGAGCAACATATCCATGTCCTCAGAAATGTATTCTATGCTGGTAAAGCTGCTGTTCTATGATGTAAGGGCTGCTCCGTCTGAGGGATCAGACCCATCGACAGAAGAGGAATACAAGCATGCCCCATCAACGTTGTAATGTGCCTTACTGATGATGGATAAGTGAATGTATGCTCCGCCAACGGTGGAATACTCTTCATCAACGATAGGGAAGACAGTGCATGCTCTGTTGATGGTGGGATGCTCTTCGTTGACGAGAGAACAGTAGGGACGTGCTCCGTCGACGATGGAAAGTGCGTCATCGACAATGAGAAAGCAAATGCATGCTCAGTCAATGGTGGCATACTTTTCATCAACAATGGAGGTTTAAGAGCATGTCCCATCGACAGGGGAGGTAGACCCATCGACGATGAAGCAAGTAAAGAGTGCTCCATTGATGTAGGAGGTGTTATCGTCGATGTGGATGTCTTGTGGAGTTCCTCTCCTCGATGGGGGAGTGTGCCACATTGACGGTGAATGCAGCAGGACCTCAGTCGACGGCGGAGCTGAGGAATGACGTCCCGTCGACGATGAACGTTCCTTTCTATGTGAAGTTGAACTTCAATGTTCTTTTCATGAAGAAGTGCCTGCCATCAACGTGGGGATATTGCCCATCGATGAAGAATGTTTTCTTGATAACACATGTTTAGGAGATATGACCGTTGAAGGGCGGTCAGGCAGGACTTTAGGTGAAAGTACTGCATTTCCTTCCCTGTTTTGCTGCGTGAAGAGGACTCAAGACGTTTTAGAGCCCTGTGATCAAGCACCTTGAGTCTGTAACAGGGAAACATCCACTGTAAAGCTCTTGGTCAAGCACAGGAATATGGTGCCATGTATGAAGCCCAGGCATCCCAAGCTATGGGTTCAATCCACGTCGTACACTGCTGGCTCAGAAGAGTAACCTGCTGTCAGAGCTAAAGCAGGCAGGAAAATGAATGGAGACTACCAGGGACCACCCACTTTTATAGGCACAGCCCAGGAAGTGAGGTTGGGTGGGTGGTCCCTGGTGTGGAGACTGCTAGAAGAGAACTGCCGTGTTAGAGCACCACCTATCGGGAACTAGCAGAAGTAATGACTTGCTGCAAGAGACTATTCCGTGGAAGATCTACTGTTACAGGTGAGTAACCTGTTTTTTATAGGATCGTGGATATGTTGTTCAGCCACACTTCTTGACAGACTCCTAGCAGTTCTCCGGGAGGACGGAGGCAAGGCGCACATCCCCACTGATACTTGGGGGGGGGGGATTAGAGAACTGAGGCCCCAAAACCAGCATCCTGGCGTGACTCAAGGTCAATGTGTCTAAAAGTGGACAAAGATCTTTTGCTTATATTGCTCCATTTATTTGGAATGAAATTCCTCAAGATATTAGGTGGTTGTGTTCTGTCAAAAAGTTTGCCGATGCATTAAGGATGTATTTCGAATCTCAATTTAATTGTAACTGTTTTTTATGAATTTTTTTTATGAATTTTACACGTAACAGACATTTTTGTCTGCAATTTGCTGCATTGTATATGTATGTTTGATTATGTATTGTCTGTATGCAATATATGTGGGTCGCACCTGTAAAAGGAACTTGTTTCCAGTGTGCTTACCCGTTAAGCGAATAAACAAACAAACAAACAATGTGGTAATGGGTAATGAAGGTGTTTGCTGATTTACAGGTAGCAGCCCGACAGATTTCCTGGATAGGGATGTCCCTGGAAGCAGCCACCGATGCAGCAGTATGGCGGGTAGAATGAGCTTTTATCCCTCTGGGAGGCTCCTTGTCCGCCAACTCGTAGCACAGACTTATGCAAGATGTAATTCACCTTGCAATAGTCCGTTTTGCTGCAGGTATGCCAGAAGCGGCTTCAGCATTTGACAAACAGCTGGCGAACCTCTCCCCAAATTTCCACCGTCCTCTCCTTATAACAGGAGAGAGCTCGTCTCAGGCAGGGGTGTAGCCAGGCATTTCAGATTTGTACACCAACCTGCCACACTGCAACCCCCTCCCCCACTGTTGTTCGTGCCTGCCCCCCAAGACTCGAGTCCAAAGTTTCTGGCTCTAATCAGTTGATTCCCCACACTAGACCTGCAGTCTGTCTGCGCTGCTAGTGTGGTACTTGCTGCCTGCTGGTAAAACGCCACTGACTGCACCATGAGTCCAAGACTACGGCAGAAATTTCTTCTCTCTCCCCACAGGTAGGCAGATTCACTCCACTTGCCACTCCACATGAAGTCTTCATTCTTTTAGCTGGCTCTGAGTCTGTTCTTCTGTCTGCTGCTCCTCAGTTCTTCTACTGCTTCTCTCGCTCCCAGTACAACTCAACTAATAGTATGGCTTCTAACTTTGCTGGGGCATTCAAACTCACCAACCCCAGACTTGCCATATCCCCTACCAGATGCTGCAGCCAATCACTATACAGGAGGACCATGCAAACCTAATTAAGACCTTCAGCTTCAAAGTCTGTGGTACACTGTGCCACCCCCCAAAACAAAGTTGAAAGAGAAAAGAAAAAGCCTGAGAAGCCAAACAAAGAAATTTAAATGCAGTGGACTAGAGAGGGAAGAGCAGTGCTGGCCAGCTTATTTGCTACTCCCTGCTACTAAACTTGGTACACCATGGTGTACTTGGAGTATCAGTAGCTACACCCTTGGTCTCAGGTTCAAGGTAAGGAGCCTGTATTTGGCCTCCAAGGTGTAATTAGGGTAGTATACTGGCAGAGTTAACATCTGGTTAAGATGAAACTCTGACACCACCTTCGGAAGGAATTTTAGGTGGGGGCATAGGACAACCATGTCCCTGTGAAGACCAGATAAGTGGAGCCCACCGACAGCACTTGGAGCACCCCTGTCCTTCTGGCAGATGCGATAGCCACCAGGAAGGCCATCTTCCACAACAAGTGTGACAACGCACACTTGTGCATTGGTTCAAATGGCTTGCCCATGAGCTTTGCCAGTACCAGCAGTAGATCGAATGAAGGTGGAGGTTCCCACACTGGAGGCGATATGTGATCCAGGCCTTTGAAAAAAGCACCCAACCACTGTCTCCTACGCCAACCTCGGCTGACCGGCCCACACCCAGTAAGCAGAGATGGCTGCCAGTTGCACCCAAAGGGTCGATGACCGAAGACCCCCATTGGACAGAGACCAAAGGTAGTCGAGAATGTTAGCCACTGGACAGGACAGAGGGTCCAGGCCCTTGCTCTGACACCAAATGGAAAACCTTTTCCATTTGAAGGCATAACATTTCCTGGTCAATTCCTTTCTGGATGCCTCCACCACGGTGAGGACATCTTTGGAAAAACCCAAAGCCAGGAACTCTAGCCACTAAGGTACCAGGCTGTTAGGTGCAGTGATTGAAGGTCCGGATGGTATACCGTCCCCTGACTGAGAAAGATCAGGTCGGAGCGTGCTGGATGCCGCTCCGGGGGCCTGCAGCTGAGACTGAGGATACCAGAACTGGCGCGGCCAGTCAGTGGCTACCAGAATCACCTTCGCCTTGTCCCTCCTCACCTTCAGGAGCACCCTGTGGATCAAGGGAAATGGAGAGAAGGCGTAGAGGAGGCCTAGGGTCCATGGCCTCGAGAAAGCATCCTCCTGCAGCGAGCCCTGCTGAGGTGGGCGGGCATGAAACAGCCTCAGCTTGGTGTTTTCCCTGGAGGCAAACATGCCCATCGTCTGTTTGCCCCAGTGGAAGAACAGGCTGTGAGCTACAACCTCGACCGTAGCAGAGTGTCTACTGTCCAGGGAAGGGGCATGTCTAAGCAGCTGTGAGCATCCGCCAGATGGTTTGAGGCTCCTGCCACATGAATGGCTAGATCATCTGCCACCAGATGGCTGACGAGGGTTCAGATGTGGAGCGCTTCCCTGCAAAGCAGACAGGAATGCGTGCTGCCCTGTTTGTTGAAGTAGTACGTGGTCGTGGTATTGTCCATCTGGACTTGAACCACTTGACCCCAGAGCTGAGGAGCGAAAGCTGACAGTGCCAGTCTGACTGCTCTGAGCTCCAACAAGTTGATGTGGTACTGGGGGCCAGAACCCGTGGGCCCTGCTGTCTCCCATGTGGGCTCCCCAGCCCATGAGAGGCACATCGGTCATGAGGACAGCTGTTGGCTCAAGGCGGACAAACGGTATCCCTTCCTGAAACCGGTCTGGGGCAGTCCACCATTGGAGAGCATCCCATATCTTCTGGGTTACAGTGATCAGCTGGTCGAAATGACCGTGGCACTGAGTCCACTAGGCGGCCAGCTACCACTGAAAGGGGCGCATGTGCCACCAGGCCCAATGGACCACAGAGGTGCACACCGCCACGTAACCTAGAAGGCGCAGAAAGTCCCAGGCAGGGAGCAACTGCCCAACCAGAAATGATTGGGCAAAGGAGGAGAGAACCTCCACCCTGTCGGCCAGGAGTCGAGCTCTGGCTTGAAGAGATTCTAGCTCTGCCGCGATGAAGCACATCACCTGGGAAGGCACAAGTTCAGAGTTGGCCTCGATCAAGAGGTTGAGTTTGGAGCAGGTCTGGAGGGTCAGGTCCCTGGAACTCGCTACCTCCTGCTGGGTGGAACCTGCTAAGAGCCAATCGCCGATATAGGGAATTCTGCCCCGATGGGCTGCCACCACTGCGATGCATTTGTTTAAGACCCGTGGGGCCGATGACAGGCTGAATGGCATGGCTCGGAACTCGTATAGGGTTCCTTTGGCTCTGAAGCGGAGGACCCGACAATGAGACAGACAGACTGAGACGTGAAAGAACATGTCCTGGAGATCCAGTGAACAGAACCACATGTTTCTCTCCAAGGATGGTATGATTTGGGACAGAGTGACCATCCGAAAGGTGCATGACCTGACATACTGATTCAGGTCGTGCAGATCTAGAACGGGGCACCAGCCAGTACCTGGAAACGAAGCCTGGGTCTGCTGGATAATCCGCCAATGGAGCCACTGCCTCGAGGAGGAGCTGAGCGATGTCGTCTTGGACAGCTGACTGAGTATGGGCGGATAATCTTTCCTCCCACGGGGCGCGGGCTCGGCTTGGAGGGCACTGCTCAAATTGTAGAGGCAGTCCTTGACTGACCACTTCCAAAACCCACCTGTCCGTGGTGATAGCGGACCAGGTGGAAATGAAGTGGCGGAGCCGGCCCCCCATGGGGAGGACCCAGAGCTGGTGTGACGGGAGAGGGGGTGGCAGCCCTCACCCCGACACTGAACAGGCTTGGAGGAAGAGGATCCAGAACCTGAACCTCAGCCACCTTTACGGACCTGGGAGGGCCTGGGCTGGGGGCACCTGCTGCTGTTGCCCTCCTTGAAAGGAGGGTTGCTGGGCCGCAGGGGAAGAGTGCCGAAAAGGCTTGTTGTTCTTCTGCTGCTTCTTACTCGAAGAACCTTTAGCAGAAGTGGCGTCCAAAGTAGCACTGGACTGCTCAATACGCTGAAGGTGAACAGCCACACCTGGGCCAAAGAGATCAGTGTCCAGGAAAGGCACATCAGCTAGTTTGTGCTGGGTATCTGCCGGGAAAGAGGAGAGCCTCAGCCAAGCCCTGCAGCGAGAGGCAACTGCGGCTTCCAACAGGCGGGCACAAGAATCCCCAATGTCCAGGGCCGTCTGAAGCTGCTGTTTGGCAACAGCCCAGCCCTGGTCCTGCTTGACCACGGTCTGTATGTCCGCGGGGAGACATAGGAGGACTTCATCCAAAGACCCCAAGAGGGCATGGGAGAAGTGTGCCATGACGCCGCCGAACTGAGGCCTAAACATGAGGCCGCACAGACCTTCCGAGTTGAATGATCCAAGTTCTTGATTCCTTCTCGGGGGGAGGGTTCGACCAGTGTCAGCAGAACTGCCAGTACGCCTGAATGCAGAGGCGGTCACCAGGCTCTCGGCCAAGGGTGCTCTGTGAACCGCAAGGGATTCCCATGGCACCGTGATACTTAAGGGCCATGCGGGCAGATGGAGCTGGACAAGAGGCAGCATGCTGCCAAAGTTCTAAGGCTGGGCCAACTATGACCTTGGCCACAGGAAAGGCCTCCGTCGGGGTATCCCCTCTCTTGAGGATGTCCGTGAGAGGGTACTCCGCCTTTTTCTGGATAGGTTCCAGGGGCATCCCTGTAGACTCAGAGATGAGGCAAAGAATGCCCTGAAAAGAAGGACCTTCCTCCATCTCAGTCCCACCGGCCAATTCGTCATCCCCCTGGGTGAGAATGTAGGTCGGTCTCATCCGAATCCGAGGAATACGGATACAACGGTCGACCACCCAGGTAACCTTCGACCCACCAAGGGCGGTCCGGGGTGACGGTGACTGAAAGGCACCAGGGAATCCCAGTGTCTGGCCTAACTTCCTTAGAAGGAGCCCCTTCCACAGGCTGCTTGGGCGATGGTTCCACCAAGACTGGTGGAGAGACCGGTTTAGGCCAAACCGGAGGTTTCGCTGGCTCCACAGATGGGGGAACTGACTTAATTAGCTCAGAAGGAGTTGGATTCGGCCTGGGAGGAGAAAGCCAAGTAATGGCCAAGGTAGAAGCCAGGGTCAGCTTGTACCCGCTCAAAATTAGCTGTTGCACATGAGGTCCTCGTAGCACCGAAGTTTCCGCCGAAGCCTCTCCTCATCTGAGGAGGACGAGGACGATCGATAGAGTCACCTCTTTTTAGAGCGCTTGTGGCTCCTCCACGGTCTGTCAGTCGAGGGGGGCCAGGACCTCGATCAAGATCGGCCTGGCCGATTCGGTCGTTCGGGAGACACCAACGGGACCAGTGATTTCCCAGGGTCGGGGACCACTTCCTCGATGGGATTCCCAGAGGGCTGGGTCTCCTCATCAGGGAAAACAAGGACCGGAGTCCGAGCAAGAAAGTCGTCGACCGGAGTCAAAGGGTCGATCAGGTCGAGAATTATCTCAACATCGTCGATAGACACTTCGGTCGACTGGCCAGACAGCAAGGCTGAGAAGCCAGCGGCTGAAGAGGCAATTTCGATCGAGGTCTAACAGCTAGTTCCTGGGACCGAGATCTCTCCCAATCCCAAGAGCTCTTCGCCGAGACGAAGACTGTCCTGGGTCCTTTTCCTGCTTACTGGACCGAGAGAAGTGTGTGTCCACAGGACTCTCACCCTTAGATGGGAGAGACTGGCACAACTCTCGGAAAGAATCCGAGAAGGCGGAGCCCAGGTTGAGCGAAAGAAGCTCTGAGAAGAAGATTCCACGGCAAGAGCCGCTTCCTCCTCGAAGGCTTGCATGTGCTCCAATTGCTTGGCGGATCCTGCGGCTGTGGAAACTGCCTACCGGGCCTCCTTGGATTTTACCAGAGGATTCAGTTTTTCAGGCCTCCCCAATTTAAGGCATGCAAGACGGTCGTCAAGGATGTTAGATTGAAATGCAAGGCAAAAATCGCACTTCGAGGGGTCATGATCAACACCCAAACAACAGACGCACACGGTGTGCGGGTCGGTACACGACATCTTCTGGCCGCATGGACACCGACGAAATCTGGGGGAAGACTTGTCTTCCATAGTCGAAGAAAAATAGTCGCAATCGCTAATGCGAACAAGGTGAATTTTCAGAATAACCGAAGGTTTTGAAGCCAGGGCCTACAAAATGCAGGCGCACGAAGGAGGCAACCTGAATCTTCCAGAGGAAAGTAAGATCTGGCGTCATAAGGCGGAGCCAAGGGAAATACCACCCGGGTGTGTGGGAGGAGCCTACTTGAAGACCTTCCAGTGATCCTTAGAGGGAAAGGGACATGCCAGGAAGTGTGGATGAACAACATATCCACGATCCTAGAATAATGCTTTCCATAACAGAAAGCACAGCTTGCAAGACACAGCTGGCTCAAAAGGAGGCAAGGCCAGCTTCTCCAAAACAAAATTCAGGTTGCAAGGAGGAACCGGGTTATGGATAGGAGGCTTTAAATGGAGAATGTGTCTCAAAAAAGTACAGGCCACATCCAGCTGTACCACAGTACAGGCATCAATGGGAACATGAAAGGCTGATATGGCTGACAGGGGCACTTTAAGGGAGCAGTATTTGAGTCCTGCATCAGACAAAGTCAGGAGGTACTCCACAACCTGGTTCACCAGACAGGTGAAAGGGTCCAGGCTGTGAGAAGTGGCACAGATAGCAAACTGCTTTCATGGTGGAAGGTTTTCTGGCAGCCACCAAGACGTCAGCCACCTTCTGAGACACCACAAACCAGGCAATGGTCATGTCCTCAGCAGCCATGCAAGCAGGTGGAGGGACCCGAGGTCTGAATGGATGGACCAGGGTCCCCTAGGCCTGAGTCATCGGGTCCTGGCAGAGGGGCAGGAGAAAGTACAGTTACGTAAGAACTTACTGTAACAGTAGATCTTCAATGGGATCTCTTGCAGCAGGCCATTACAGGTAGGACTCCACCGTCGAGCACTAGAACCACACAGAAACTTTTTAACAGTCTTCCAACGGGTCCACCACCACCAGCGTCAAGCGTTGACAGCCACTCTATACAGGTGGGCAGCCTCCCATATCCTCGCAGCGGAGACCCCAGAACATCCAGCTGAGGGAACAGAGGAGGAACCTTAGGTTCCAGGGGAAAAAAAAAAGGAAAAAAGGAAGGCTGACGGTCTTCTCTTGGAGGGGAAGCTTATGCAGGATAAACAGGCCCAGGGGGAAGGAGGGAGGGAAAAGTAAAGCCTGCTGCAAGGGATCCCCTTGAAGATCTACTGTTAAGCTAAGTTCTTGCGTATCTGTACTATCTTACATTGGAGGAATCTCTTGCATCAGGCCATCACAGGTAGGACACGTACAAACTAGTTCCCAAAACTGACAGCATTACATAAATGAGTAAAGGTGATACGGCCTACGAAAGAAGGCCCTGTAAGACAACTAGACCGAAACTGGCTCGACACCTAAAGGCAATATCCAGGCTATAGTGATCCGTAAAGTGTGACCTGAACTCCAAGTAACTGTAGCACAGATCTCTGCAGCAGAGACATTATGGAAACAGGCTACCAAGGCAGCCATCCACCTGGTGGAATGGCCATGAACGACACTAGGAAGCTCATTATCGTACTTCCAGTAACATAAAATAATGCAGTTGGCCAACCATTTGGACAGACACTGCTTTGAAACAAGTGCGCCCTTTTTTTTTTTATTTAGTAACCGGGTAAGGCCCACTAGACACAAGTGTCTGTCTTCAGGGGCGACCTGGGAGCACTGGGTAGTTAAGAGACTTGCTCAGAGTCACACATTATGCAAGTGGAGGTAGTGAGAATCAAACCCAGGTCTGGTCTGCTGGATGTACCAAGCTCATTCACAGCTCATTACTCTAACCTCTAGGCTATACTGACAGCCCAGGGCGAGCTAAAAACAAACAACTGAGAGGACTTCCTGACCCCCTAGTCCTATGTGTACGGTAACACAAAATTCTATGCACATCCAAGGTATGTAGTAATGCTCCCCATGGATTGGCATGCTCTGGAAAATACACAGGAAAATGAATACTGGTTCAAAGTAAACTCAGAAACCACTTTAGGGAAGAACTGAAGATTAATAAGTAAAGACACGCTGTCTCTGTGAAAAAAGAAATAATGCACTTTACACATAAGGGCCAGAAGCTCAGAACTCCTCCGAGCAGAAGTAACAGCAACTAAAATTAACGCCTTCCAAGACAGATAGCGTTGCTCGCAACACGCAGCCAGTTCAAAACGAGGCAGGGTGAGCTTCTCCAATACAAAGTTGAGATCCCAAACCGGGACTGAATTATGGATCAGGTGTTTCAGATAAAGAATACCTTTTAAAAAGTTACAGACCACATCCAACTGGGCCACCGCTCACTCATCAACCGGTACATGGTAAACACAGATGGCAGACAAATGTACCTTAACAGACAAGTATTTGAGGCCTGCGTCTGAGGGACAAAAGGTACTCCAAAATCTGACTTCCCGGGGCACAAGAAGGGATCCAGGCAGTGCAAAGCAGCCCAAAGGGAAAAACCCTTCTACTCCATGGAGTAAGTGGCTCTAGCAGAAGGCTTACAAGCCACCACTAAGACCTCTGCCACCTTGGGGGAACCTGTAAGTGAGAAATGGTGAGGTCTTCAGGATCCAAGCATGAAGGTGAAGCGAACTGAGGTCTGGATGGACCTGGATGCCCTGTTCCTGGGAGAGCAAGCCTGCACATAATGGGACAGGGAATGGAGGTTCCACTGCCAGTAGCTGGAGCAGAGGGAACCAAATCTGGCTAGGCCAAAAATGGGTTGATGAGAATCATGGTCACCCCCCCCCCCAAAACCCCCATCTGCAGTTTGATGAGAAGTCGCTGCAGAAGAGGGAAGGGAGGAAAGGCATACAGAAACCTCCCTTTCCAGGAGAGGGACAACACGTCTTGCCATAAATGTCCACTGAGAAACTCATGTGGAGCCTGGACAAGGGGGACTGTTATTATGGCAGCTGCCATATGACCTAGAAGACGCAGGAACAAGCAGGCTGGGACATGATGGAACAGTACAGAAGTCTGGCCAGCTCCGTCAATTGGTCTGCTCTGTCTTGGGGGAGGAAGACCATGCTCTGGGCCGTGTCCAAAATTGCCCTGATGTACTGCAGGCACTGGGAGAAAGACAGGAAGGCCTTGGCATGACTGATAGTCACCCCCAGGTCCTAAAAAAGATTGCAGGTATGTTCGGGGGTTAGTAGGAGGTGCTCCCGGGATGAGGTCGCCAGGAACCAATCGTTCAGGTTGGGAAATACAAAAAAATCCCTGGTGCCTGAGGGCAGCTGCTACTACTGCTATGCACTTGATGAAGACCCTGGGGACTGAAGACAAAGCAAAGGGGAGTGCCTGAAACTGGCAGTGGGCTCCCAAAAAATGGAAGCGTAGACCGCGCCTGTAAGAAGTGCATTATTTTGATGTGAAGGTACACATCCTGCATATTAAGGTAACAAATCCAATTCCCCTAATGCAACGGGTAGAAGACCCTGCAGCGTGACCATTCTGAATTTCTTGTACTGAATGGAAAGGTTGAGGCTGCTGAGGTCCAGGATGGGCCTTATGTCTCCTGTGCACTTTGGGACTAGGAAGAAATGAGAGTAGTACCCTGTCCCTCCTTGTAGGGATACCGGTACTGGCTCTATACTCTGCCTTCATGGGAGGACATGGACTTCCTCCCCTATCAGAGGAACATGATGTGGAAGATAGTGGGACAGACGTGTAGGGTTGTCTGGAGGCCATTCCGGACACTCCCGGGAGTGGTCCTGTTCGATTATTTCAACTACCCAGCTGTCGATTATGATCTCCTTCCACTTGAGCAGGTGGAGGGAGAAACAACCCCCTACCACCACTTCTTGCTCCACCCAAGGAAGGGGGTCAGGCAAGGAGTGGGGGAAGGGGGGCCACAGGTCCCCCTCTGGGGATCTTTCTGGTGGAGGCAGCTGGGGTGGGCCACGCAAGGGTAGTGGGCTTGCATTTGTCCTGTGTTCTCCCTTGCTGCCAAGCTTGGTGGGGAGGTTGGCGACAAAAGGGTTGCTTCTGCGCAGGCCTAGACTGTGTATGATAAAGAGATTGGACCACCGAATGGCCCTCCCTAAGGCCAGGAGCTTGGTAAGAATGTCCTCCACAGAGGGCCACTGAAAGGGGCATTAAGGATGGATTGCTGCACATCTTGTACAAACCCTGATACTCTGAGCCAAGAATAACAGTGATGGCAGATGCCGGTTGCTGCTGCCCTAGCCAAGGCATCTACAGCATTGTAAGGGTACAAAGAAGGTGGTCACTCACATTACAGACTCCCCTGAGGTGATCCTGCAACTCTGACTTCAGAGCCCCCCCCCGGAGACAAGAGGACAACCTCATGGATCTTATCCCACAGGGAGTTCTGGTATTGCAGCACGAGGACCAGGCAACTGAGAGCCCGGACAGTCAGTGTGGAGGATGCAAATATCCTCTTGCCAAACAAATCCAAATAGTGAGATTCCTTCTTTGGGGGCTAGGAGGTAAGGTGTTTAGGTCATTTGGAATGGTCACGGGCGACATCAATGACCACTGAATCTGTCTGCCTGCTCCCCCAATAAAGGCCTATCCTCTGCGGCATGATAAGAGCCTGTCCACCTTGCGAGAAATGGCAGGGAGAAGATGGAGCTGACTCCAAGCCACCATGGTGACATCCTCATAAGTGTCATTTAACGGGGGGACCACCTGTGGTGGAGCATGAGGCTTGCTCAGGTAAATGGTGAGACAACTACTCTTGGGATCCTTTTCCTCAGAACCAAAGCTCATCATCGCCTGAATGTAGCGCATGACTGCCAAAAGCAAAGGGCAATCTGGTGGGTACTGAGGAATGTCCTTGGGGGCAGAGATCCCCCTCAGAGGAGCCTGAAGAGTGGAAAGGGGAGCCAGAATCACCTTCCCCTTCATCTGGGCACCCTCATCACCTGAATTTGGAAGGATTAGATAAGGGTGGTATTCATCCCCTTCATCAGGTGGCGGAGAAGGGGAGAAAGCCCTCCTAGACGTTTGGGGCAGACGCCGGGGGGCGGGCGACGTAGGCCCGAGGCAGGTCCCTGGAAGAGATCGGTGCCAGTACTTATGAATGGAGCACCTCCCAAAGGGAGGACACCAGTCCTTGAATGTCCACCATGACCCATGTAGGGCCATACAGCGGTGGATAGGGGTAGCCTGGTAGAGCTCCTGGCATCAGCATAAAGTAACCAAGGTAAGGTGCTGGGCAGGGACAGCACTAGATAGGGCAAAAAGGGAAAAAGATGTAGCTTGCCCAGAAATTACCCACTTTCCACATGACAGTGGGTCCACAGTGGTGCGTCTGGTCTGTAACAACAGATGAAAGATGCAAAAGTGAACAATAGGAAAGTAATTTTACTTAAGTTTTAGCTTCTATACTGATAAAATTTGTACTTTTTGATCCAGCTGTTTCCTATTTTGAGCCACATTTTTTACACCAGTAAGTCTAATTTGACCTATGTTTTAAAACCTGTAGCACATCTGCTTATCAGGATAATATGCACCGTCTGGATCAGGGCATGGAGGATCCAGTGGTGGAACAGGCAATGTCAGGGCTGGCGAAGGGTGGGTCCTGTGTGGGGAAGAGTGAGGGCCTGATGCCGACAAAGTATATCTCCACCAGGGTTCGGACCCATGGGAGGCATCCAATGCAGGGGCGGATAGATGGCCAAGGGCGAAGGCCCCTGCATCTGTTACACCTGCATCAGCAGTAGGACCACCGATAGGGCCAGTCTGCTGTGTGCCCAACGAAGAAATAGGCCTGAGCAGCAGAAGCTTAGCAGGCTGGGAAGATCCCTGGCCTGGCATTTCTCAGCCAGAAATAGCAATGGTGGCAGGAGGAGGGACCACCCTTTGCCCTGTGGAAGAGGGGGCATTGGTGGGACGCAAGGACGACGCCCTAGAGAAGGACCCAGATGCGGTCAAGCGAAAGTGCAGCGAATGCAAGCGGGAAGACGAGGACCAGGGTCTATGTTTTTCCTTCTGTCAGTGCTTGTGCTTCTCTGAAGATTTGTCCCTGGACTGGGCTTCAGCCGAACCCAAAGACTGGGCCTGGGTGGCCTGAGGTCGGGCCTGGGAGGCCTAAGAACAGCATGCATACAACTCCAGCTCCACTGAGGCGACCTTCGGCTTTAGCAAGTGCCCTGTGGGGGTCCTCTGGCGGCAGCGGCAGGTGGTGGCATTGAATCTCTGGCAGGATTCCGAGCCTAGGCAGAAAAGGCAAACTGAGTGGCTGTCCTTAGGAATTTGCTGGCCATAGGCACACTTGTTGCAATACTACATCGAAAAAGGAGAATATGACAAACAAAAAGAAAAATGAACAAAAGATAGGGAAAAACTAGGGTTTAAAATAAAAGCCAATGGTATGAAAATGGCAACTGAAGCAGCAACAGTTTCCTTGCAGATCTGATGTGACTAGGTTGTCGATGTGAAAGAACTGTGGAGGACATGGTTGCCGCCCACCGATATAGATTAGCTGACGTCAGTACGGGATGTTGGAGGTGGGCAGCCCCCACTGGTAGACTGCTAGCTAGAAAAGTTCTCATATGGCCTAGTGCCAGATGGCAGAGTCCTACCTGTGATGGCATGCTGTAAGAAATTCCCCCAGCATAGGATCTGGAGGTTCCACAGCCAATTGCTGAAGTAATGGACATCATATCTGCTGCATCAAAAAGGGGGCACCAGAATTAGGGTGGCCCCCTCCATCTGTAGCTGGATGAGAACCCTCTGAATCAGAGGGAAGGGAGGAAATGCGTGAAGAAACCTCCCTTTACAGGAGAGGGACACGTCTCACCAGAAAATTCCAGGCCCTGGATCTAGCGAGCACAAACGTGGCAGTTCTGCATTTAGTGGGGACGCAAAAAGGTCAACTCTCACTGACCCCACCTGTCAAGCAGGTCTTCTGCAACCGAGGACAGCAGCACCCACTCGTGCACTTTGGACTACGACCAGTTGAGGCTGTCCGCCAAGGCATTTTGGGTGCCTGGCACATGGAAAGCTGACAGTTCTAGACTGTGATCTAGAGTCCAGTAGCAGACCCTCAACACCTTCTGGCACAGGGGTAGGAATGGGTCGCCTCTTGCGTGTTGACGTAACAGACCATACCAAGATAGTCCGACTGCACCAGCAGAGGGCCCAGAAAGAGATGGTTCTGGAAGACCTGGAAGGCATACAAAACTGTTCTCATTTCTAAGACGTTTATGTGGAGGTGAATCTCCCAGTGGAACCAGAGACCCTGGGTCTAATAAGGACCTAGATGGGCTCTTCACCCCTGATGCATCCACAGTGAGGAGTGGGGATAAGAAAGGACCCCCCCCTTTTTCTTTTTTTTTTTTAAGAGATTGGCCAGGCCCATCCACCAGTGAAGCACTTTGTGGACTGGCCAGGAGATAAGGACAAGTTTATCTAGATAATCTGAGTGCTGATCCCACTGAACCCTGAGGGTCCACTTCAAAATCCTCATGTGTAACCTGGCCAGAGGGACCATAACAATGGCCACAGTCATGAGGCCTAGTAACCTGAGGAATGTCTTGGCTGGGACACACTGACTCTGAGCCACCGACTGGGCAATAAGGTGGTCTGCCCTGTCCTGAGGGAGGAAGACCTTGCCCTGCATAGAGTCCAGGACTGCCCCTATGTTCTGCAAACGCTGAGAAGGGGTCAACACAGACTTGGGCCAGTTGACTGTGACACCCAAGGACTGGAATAACTGCAGGGTGTATTCTAGAGTCAACAACAGGCGCTCACTGGACTGAGCTTTCAGTAACCAGTCATCCAGATATGGTAACTTATAGAGGCCTTCACACCGGAGGGCAGCTGCTAAGCACTTGGTAAATACTTGTACCGCAGAGGATAAGCCAAAGGGCAATACCCTGAACTAGTAATATTCTCCCTGGAACAGAAACCGCAGGTATCGCCTGTGAAGGGAGGGAATCATGATATGCAGGATAGGCATCATGCATAACGAGGGAGCATAGCCAGTCGCCCTGCTTGAGCAATGGAAGAAGGCCATGCAAAGTGACCATCCAGAAATTTTTGTATTGTATAAAAAAGGTTCAGCTCCTTGAGATCTAGAATGGACCTCAAGTTCCCTGTTCTTTTCGGAACCAGGAAGAACCTGGAATAGAACCCTTTGTTTCTTTGCTGCCTGGGCACTGGCTGTATGGCCCGCTTGCGCAGCATGCTGAGGATCCCCTCCCTGAGCACCTCTATTTGATCTGGAGGATAGAAGGTGGGGATTGGGGGAACATTTGGAGGATGTTCTAGAAGCACTAAAGCATGGCCCTGTTTGATTATGTGTAGGATCTAAGCATCTGTTGTGATGGTTCTCCAATGGGACAGATGGCAGGTGAACCGTCTTCCGACCACCACCTCCTCCTAGCAACGAGTCCAGCTAAAGCTGAATCGGCAGCTGGACCTACTCTCCTCCTCTGGGTTTCTTGGCAGAGGAACCAGAGGTGCAGGAGGTGGCAGGCAAGGCAAAGCTGGTTCTGCATTTAGACTGAAGCTTGGTTCTGGAACCCAACTTGTGAGAGATCTTAGGAAAAGAGGGCCTCAGTCTACTTCTGGGCTGGGTATCGTACAAGGAGTGGACAGATCGAATAGTCCTGCAGGTCACTGATAATATCCAGCATGCCTGGTCCAAATGGTTTGTGGCCCACAGAAAGGGCATTCAACACCTTTTGTTGGACATAAGCTGCAAAGCCAAAGACCCTATGCCAGGAGTGCCTTCTGAGGCAAATACTGGAAGACGCTGCCCTGGCTGTTGTATCTGCAGTATCTCAGCTGGCTCTGAAGAGATGCTTACTGGCATCTTCAGAGGCCTGGAGCACTTTGATAAGCTGTCTCTGGGAACCCTCAGGGAGGGCCTGTGCAGTGGCTTTTGCCCTTCCTCCAGAGTGTTTTGGTGATCAGATAGGTCAAATAACTGGCAATCCTTAGGCCTAAAGTTGCAAAGGTGAAAGTCCTCTTGCCCCAGAGGTCTAGCCTACTGTACTCCCAATCAGGGGACAGGGAACTAAGGAGCTTAGGAGCCTTAGTTCTGTCATGAGCGACCTTGATAACCAATGTGTCAGTTTTAAGCTGGGCATCATAAAAGGACAATCCCTGAGGTGCCTGGTAGAGTTAGTTGGCCTATAAGGGCATAGTTGGTACCATGTTGTGCCTGTGCCAGGCCAAAGTGGCGGCATCATTCAGTGCTGACACCAGAAGAAAAATAACTTTGGGTGGAGATTCAGGAATCTCCAAGAGGTCCACCAAATTCCTCCTGGTTTCATCTTCTTCCTCCATTTGAAACCCCATGGTGGAGAAGAGCTGCTTCATAATACTGAAAAATGAGGGGGTTCTCCAGGAACCTGGGAGTGTGTTTGACGGAATCTTCACTCCTGGAGGAGACAGTGGACCTGTCAGAGGAGTCCACTTCAATACCTTCCTCCTCATCCGTTTCCTCAGGGAGGATGAAACCGGGATGGTATTCCACTTCAACAATGACCTGCTCTATGGCAGGGACCGATGGGTGGAATACTGATGCATCTCTAAAAGACATAGGGCAAATGGGTCAAACTGACAGCAACACCAAAGCAGCAACTGATGGCATGGGCAACGACAGCCCAAGTCGTGAAACAAACTGTTGAATGAGAGATGCAGTAATAGAGAAAAGGATAGCACTGAGGTAGACGGCAGGATAAGGAATCATAAATGACACAGGCATCAGAGGGGGCACGTAGCTTGGGTCCGATGACAAAGAATCACTGGCAGTGGCAGAAGGGGTTGGGCTCAGCACCTGAAGACCTCGAGAATGAAGAGGTCTCGGGCCAGTGACGCCCCTCCGCAGCCCTAGGCTGGGAGGAGAGTCGGAGGGACCCTGAGCACAGCAGAGGCCTGCACAGAATGAGATGCCAACTCCAAAGAAGTTGACAGGGCGATCCCTGGAGAACAGGAGGTGGAATCCCACTTGGGCTGTGATCGCTGACTGGGGGAACGGCCCTTAGTCGGATCCTTGTCCCCTCAATAATGTTTCCCCAAGGATTTGTCCCGGGCCTTGGGGGCCTGAGAGCCCAAAGATAACACCGGTGACTGGGCGGGGGGTGCTCTAGAGGACCCTGCCCTTCGCTGGCTGCCTGCTGCTCCATTAGCAACTTCTGCAGGGTTTTCTTATGTCTGTGCCAGGAGGTGAGGTTGAACTTCAGGCAGGACTCACAGGCAAAAACGTTGTGGCTAGGCCCAAGACAGCAGACACAGAGCTCGTGTCTGTTTAAGAAATCAGCTTCCCGCAGTGACAGAAAAAGAGCCAACAAGGGATTTGTCTTTGACATACAGAAGACGAGAGAATTACCTTTGAATCACTTTAAAGTAAGTAAAAGAAAAAAGGGTATGCAATTGTGGCGGTCAAACACTTCCATGGAGTACATGCACAAATGGTCAACAGCGCGAAAGAACTGAGGAGGAAGCAGGGACACACGCACTTATATACGGTGTGTGAGGTCGAAGCCTGATGGCATGGGCTGCCCCTAGTAGACTGTTACAGAAAAAGCTTCCGTAGGATCCTGACACCTAAGTTCCATAGGTGTGACCTGGTGAGAGATATCACCGAAGAAGATCCTGAGATAGGAAATTATGTCAAAGTTAGACAAGCTGTATAAGACATTAGCTCTTAAACAGTAGCAGGGCAAAGTAACTTTTGAACACAAGGATCATGTTTTCATGCACATACCCTTATGCTTAAACAGCAGAATGACTTGAAATTAAATTTTATCTGGGCGTGTGTAACTGTGCCCTGCTGATGCCAACTGTGACTCTAATACTGCTAAGAAAAGCCCTACTGAAGACACAATTATAACTATGTGCTGAAAATACACAGCTTCATAAGGATCAGCATTACAATTTGAGACCCAGCAAATGGTACTGCAAATCAAATGCAGCCTTTATCAGCAGCAACTGCAATCCAGCTGATCTGCTACACTGCAGTAAAGCAAAGATTTCTGCAGTCCGGCACTTTTGATGAAAGTGCAGTAACGGATACTGAATTGCAATATTTTCTCCCTCAATTCAGCACTTATTACTGTAGCTGTACTTTCTTGTGCGGTCTGTTAGGGTAAAACAAATGTTTTATGAAATTACTCTTCAAATCACTATGACTGCAAATTAAAAATGTTTCAATGGGGCCACCCCAATGGCCAGCAGCAAGGTGACAAACTGTTGTGCAAACAACCCAGGTTTGGCAGCAAGCTTGTGCTGCCATGTCGGTAGGCAGCCCAGTCTGAGCTAGCTGCCCCTTGGCACTGTGTTCCAGTGCCACAATAACCTCTGCAGTTAGGTCAGGGAGTCTGTGAAGGCCCAATGCCAACGATGGCTGTCCTCACATCACCGGGAGGAGGGTGGGATTAGGGCAGAAACATGGGGCATGGGTACTCCTGGCCCTATGTAGATACTCAAGACTACCGGGGCAGCGGTTTACTGGGCTGGGAGCTCATTGGCACTAGACACATTACTGAGTGGAAGGATGTGCCTGGGTGCAAAAAGCATGACGACAGCAAAAATATTTTGTTTAGTAACCAATACTAATTACATCCCCACACTAATTTATGCCCTGTATAGAGGAAATGTAGCCTAAAAGTATTTTCTGAAAAGGGAAAAGTCCTCCCCTCTTGCCCATACAGAACGAAATGAGGAGATAGGTAGTACTACCACTAAAAAGGCCATACAAAATAAATCTGGGGAAGAGAGAAAACTAACCAAAAAAGCCAGTGGCAGCAGCAGATTGAGAGTGCTCTGAAAAGACCAGCCAGGAAATGTAAAAGAGAAAAAAAAATGTAGAAGACAGCAGTAGTTAAAGACTTCCAATAAATGACATGTAGTGTAACTTGGTCTAATGGTCAAATTATCTTAAATGAAGCACTTTAGGAAAGGATGGGATCGTATTTTGGTTCCTTCAAGCCAGCAGCCCAATTCCATTCACTTGTCTATTCGGCAACCAGCCCCCCACCCTGTTGAAAATGTTTGAAAAGCACTGCAGTACTCTTCACTGAAGCAAATATGGTACTTTAGAGCCCCTATTTATTTATTTCAATCTAGGATTACAATACTTTTGAGCCGAGGCTCTTTTACAAAGGTTCCACGTCAGTGTGTGCAACAGTCATCATTTCTAGTTCCAAACATATATTCATTGACTTACAGACATGTAATAACCAGTACAAAGACTTGAGCTATGAGCAAGACCGGGGGGGGGGGAGCAATGGAGGTGGTTGGGGTGTGACTGGAGATACGGGGGAGGTGGGCGAGGGTGGGAGACAGTGCAGCCAGGGGGCCTTGTCGAGGCAATATGACAGGTAAGGTGCTAGGAGTGCAAAGACTGATTGTAAGTGCTGGGGCATTTGCAGCTGGAAAGGTGCAAATGTTAAGATGGGCAATCGCAGGATACAAGCAGTGAGAGGTGCAGCTTAGACTTGAAGAGGCCGAGTGTTGGAGCGGTCGCTAATGTCTCTGCCAAGAGAGTTGAGACAGTTGGATGCCGGAAAGGCGAATGATCTTTGCCCTTGGCTCGTGCGACATCGTGGGATATGTAGTAGATGGGAACTGGATCTCCTTGTAGTGACGTTCCTATGTCTAGGCTTAAGAAGGGCATAGACACCAGGTGGGGCCAGACCCATTATAATTTTCTTGGCCGTGATGCAGGTTTGGTATTTTATGCGTTTGTCCAGTTGAAGCCATCCAGATTGGGAATAAAGGTCACATGTGTGGGTACGGCGATGTGAGCCAGTGATGAGACAGCAGACCTTATTCAGGGAGGTTGCGATACGTTTGAGAGCAGAGGTACAGTCTATGATGCTGACGATGGAGCTTTGGACGGCCACTGCCAGTGCTTCTGGGGTTAGGTGTTTCCTGTGCCAGAATAATATGCCTAACCTAGCATTGGCAGACTTTGCAACATTGCTGATATGGACAGCGTATTAGAGGTGGGGATCAAGGGTGATGCCGGGGTACTTGAACGATTGTGTTTGCTCTAGGATGGCTCCTTGTTTGGTTGCAATGGAGAGGTGGAGTAGTTCGTTTTTGTTGTGGGGGCTGCAGAAGACCATAGACTTGTTTTTTTTCTGATTGAGAAGCAGTTTATGATTTAGAAACCAGGATTCAATGGAAGAGAAGGCCTGCTGAAGTTTATTTTGTAATTGGATTGGATCAGGGTCCGAGGTGAAGATCATATCATCATCGGCGCAGAGAATTATTTGTTCTGGGCAGCTGTCCAGTAGTGAGTTTAAGAATAAGCTGAGGAGAAGGGGTCCCAGAATGGAGCCTTGGGGAACTCCCGAGCGGACCGGTCTAGGGTCCGAGAGTGTATCAGCGTTTCCTACTGTTTGGGACCATTCTTCAAGGTAGCTCTTAAAACCAGCCAATGGAGTCGGTTGACAGCCCAGTGTTCTGAAGCTGGACAAGCAGGAGGCGGTGACTGACAGTGTCGAAGGCTTTAGTTAAGTCAATGTAGATTTAGCCTAGTAGTTCACCGGAGTCAAGTGTGTTGTGGATTGCGCCGGTGAATCCAAGTAGGGCTGTGGAGGTGCTGTGACCTTTGTGGAACCCGTGTTGCTTGCACAGGATGTTGTACTTATCCAGGTACAGTATTCTGTGAGCTGGTCCGAGACGATGCGTTCTAGTGCCTTTTGAGAGTGGGGGTAGTAGAGAGATAGGTCTGTAGTTATCGTGGGCAGTTTTGTCACCACTTTTATGGATTGGGGTGACAGTGGAGGATTTCCGTCTGTCCGGAAACTGGCTAAGGCTGAGGGAGAGGTTGAAAATTCTGGTCAGAGGACTAAGCACTTCATCAAGTGTGAGAGACAGGATTTTGAGATCGAGGGAGTCATTACTGAATCCTGATTTACCAAGGGCTTTGGTTACATATTTGCGTACTTGGTGAGCCTTGACTGCTTTGATGTAGAAGCGGGGGGAGCCTGTGGGAGTAGTGTTCATTGCGGACAGAGGGGTTTCACAATCTTTGTAGTAGTCCTGGGGTAGGACAGCGCTGAGGTCGGTAAAGGCTTTGTTAAAGGTATCCGCAATGGTTTTTGGGTTGAGGGTTGTGGTTCCGTTGATGTAGAGTATTGATGGGGGGGTTTTGGGTGGATTCCCGGTGAGCTCCTTTATGTTCTTCCAGAATTCCCGATCATTGCCCCAGGAGTTTGTGAGGGCATGCTTATTGTAGGCAGACTTCATTTGCCGGATGGTTTTGGTGCAATCATTGCAGGCACGTTTGTAGTTTTGGATGCCGTTTTGCCTTCCAGAGTTTCTGGCCAGCTCCCATAGGTGGTCTCTTGTTTTTAGCATCCTGAGGAGGTCACCTGTGAGCCAAGGGTTACTGAGTGATTTGACTTTGCGTTTCTTAATAGGAGCATATGTGTCACAGGTCACAGTGAAGATGTTTATGAAGTGGTCAAGGGAAGTGGTTACGTTGGTTGCACTGAAGACAGAGGACCAGTCTTGATGGAGGAGGTGGGATTTGAGTCGAGGAAGGTGACCAGTGGGTAGAACCCTGCTGATGTATTTTTGGTGGTTGTTTGATGAATTTATTTGACCAGGTGCAGCTAAGAGGGGAGTGGTCACTGAGAGTCAGGGAGGACATTAGTGTTAGATATCCGCGATGGGTGACTGGTAAGGATCCAGTCCAAGAGTGTGCTGGTGCCGGTCCTGTAATTTTTCCTGGTTGGTGACTCAACCATTTGTGTGAGGTTTGCTGCAGCAACGGTATCCCTGTGTGCACCAGCATCGGCCGCAGGCCAGTTGATGTTGAAGTCACCTAGGAGGATGGATTTGGTGTCTGGTGGGAGTGACTTTACAAAGTCTAGAACAGTTCCCTGTTCTTTGGGAGGGATGTAGATGGCGGCAACAGTCAGGATTTTGTTTTGGGATCTGAGGAGGATTCTCACTGGTCGTATCTGAGCAGTTGTGGGTTGGAGTGAGGTAATGATGTGGTGCCCCTATGGAGTCTTTTAGGTAGAGAGCGCAGCCCCCACCTCTTTTGGAGAGGCGATCTAGCCTAAAGACGTTGTAGCCAGGAAGGCTGACTGCATGGTCCGGTACTGATGGCGTGAGCCAGGTTTCGACAACTGTCAGGATTTGCTGCAAATCAAAGCCACTGGTGACTAATAAAAGCCTTTCTTTAGGGCACAAATTGTTCTTTACCTGGGGCTTTTTTTTTCCTGAGCAGATCATATTACTTGTACCTTGTTATTCCATTTACAAACTTATTATCTAAGAAGAAAAAGACCACTGATCCTTTGAGATCTTTCTTCCACCAACTCATTGGTAAGACTTCGTCACCCCTACCTCCCCCCAACAAAGATACTTATCTAGTTTAACCAGGATAGTCGGAACAATGTTGAATGATGCCACTTGTTCTGAAAGCCTATTTCAAATGAGCGCAACTTGTTCTGTGAAGTTCTTCCTGATATTCCCTTTGAATCTTCCTCCTCTCCCGGTGAGTAAGCAGCTTTTTAAAATATGTACACACAGAGCACATAAAGTATAACTACAGGCTGGGCGGGGGTCTGGGGGCCACCTAAGGCCCCAGAAAATGTCTTGAACTTGGTGCATTCTGTGGGTCATTTGAAACAGAATTTGCTATCCTGCTACCCCATTCCCCATGCTCAGTAAGTTGTATTTTAGCTCCCCCACAAGAGTGTCCAGTCATCCTCCCTCCCCAAGTCCAGTATGTTGCCCGAACCAGTCTCCCCATAGCCCACGTTCTCGCTCCAGTGTAAAGTCACTGGCCCACTCCAAGCCCAGCAAGTTGCACTGCAGCTCCCCTTCCTGTAATCCCCAGCTAGAATACAGGTCACCGACATGCTCCTTGGCGGGGTCAGCTGCAACAACCCACTCACCATTTCCAACGCCTTTAACTCCCTGTTCTCTGACTTGTCTGCCTCCCCTTCCCAGTCCCCCGTCCCCAACTCTACTGGTTCCTCCCTGAATGGACTCACCTCCCAACCTCCCTTCTACCTAAAACGGGTCTCAGTAAAAGAGACTCAGAAGCTTCTTGCTGGTCTCTCCCCTCACAGCAGGGCGGGGCACGACAGCCTTGAACCTAAACAGCTCAGGCTGGGGACATCCTTCCTTGTCAGGCCTGTCACACACATCTTCAACACTTATCTAATCTCTGGGATCACCCCTGACATATGGAAAGTGGCCAAGGCTGACCACTCCCTCCTCAGCTCCACTCTT
This sequence comes from Neoceratodus forsteri, assembly GCA_016271365.2. Taxonomy (NCBI): domain Eukaryota; kingdom Metazoa; phylum Chordata; order Ceratodontiformes; family Ceratodontidae; genus Neoceratodus; species Neoceratodus forsteri. The sequence goes on from CM057458.1 coordinate 663,208,554, forward strand.
CTGTCCCTTGGGTTCTCCCCCCCCCCTGCACATGCCTGGTTCTCAAACTACCTCTCTAGCAGGCAGCAATACACTAACTTCAACCATACCCTCTCTACACCCTCTTCAGTCATCTGTGGGTTCCCCCAGGGATCCGTCCTTGGACCCATTCTGTTCTCCCATTTCATTAATGAACTGCTGTCTGTCGCTGCCCATGGACATACTACCTTTTATGCGGATGACCTCGTCATCCTGGCCAGCTCCCAGGACATCACTACCATTAACTCCTGGCTAAATTCTGACTTTATGCGTATTCAAACCTGGCTAGTGGACCATAAGCTTACCATCAATCTAAAAAAGACCCAAGCCTTGCTCTTTGGCTCCTTGAACAAGACAAAAACCTGTCCTGCTCCATGGTTCTCCCCTGCAGACGGTGGATGCTGTCAAGTATCTGGGCGTCACCCTTGATCCTACTGGATCTTACCCTACATATTCTGAACATCTGTAAGGCAACTAATGGCAAGCTCGGTCTTGCTTATAGAGCAAAAAGCTGCCTCACCCGGCTGCACAGGTGGCCCTAGCTAGGGGGGGTCCTCCTAACAACGCTCTGCTATGGGCTTGTATCCTTTGCCCCGTCCCTAAATCTAGCCTCACGAAATGGGACGATGCTTATAACAATATTTGCCACTTTGCGCTTTCGGTCCCTCCCCTCACGCACCGCTGTGATCTTTACATGCGACTGGAGTGGCTCCATCCGGAAAAGCACAGCACCTTTGTCCTCGGCAACTTCTTTGACAACATTGTCAGAACGGCTACCCCTTCTGCCCTAGCCCTTCCACTCAAACATGGCACTCCAACCTACCACTTAAGATCCAGGGATTCGCTGGACCGCCTGGTTCCAAAAACCCACACCCTTACGGGTGATCGGGTTTTCACTGCCTACGCACTGAAAATGTGGAACTCCCTTCCTGCCTTAATTCGCACCTCCTCCTCCTCCTCCTCCCATCCCCGCTTTAAAGCCTCCTTATGGAGCTTCCTGAAATCAGCCTCTGCCTGTCTCTGTGCCTCTTAGACCACCAGCTGAGGCACATTTTTTCTCCCAGTTTCTTACTGGTGGGGGCGTGGCTCCAGCGTTTAAAGTACTTCTACTCCTGTAATGGGTCGATATAACAATAAATTGGCAATTTTGCACTGGGCCCACTCCCTGCCCACCTGTCCCAGAAGGGTACCCTGCCTTATCCCCATCTTTTCCAGGTCTCTCTCCTGCAGTTTTGTACTCCTCCTGTTTACCCACCTAATGCCCCCCCCCCCAAAGGTATGGCTTACCCTATATTGTTTGCCCAGTTGACAATGTCTGTATTATGTTATCTACCTAATTATCTATTATGCATCTTATGCTGATATCTAAACATTATCTGTTTGTGCCTGAAGTCTTTTACACTGTTAGCTACCTATTAATCTCTGTTACGCCTGATGTTTTCTGTATGTTAACATTGACTCTTCCTGCTGTTCTTGAATGTATGAACCTTGTAATCCTCCCGGGTCGCACCTGAAAATAGGCACTTGGCTGTCCAGTGTGCTTACCCAGTTAATAAAGGAAGAAGCTGCGGTTTCACCTGCTGATTTTGAAGGTGTTGACTGGTTAGAGCCTGAAGCACCTCATAACTTTTTATTCAACTTCTCCATTCTTTTTTCCACAGTTTTCTGTGGAAAAGATTTACAAATTTCACAGCCAGAATTCAAATGTTCAGTTCCCAGGCAGAACAGACAGCTGTCATGCTTGTCTGCTCTGGCGAACACTTCCCCACACTTAACACAGTTTTTAAACCCTGGGGGACCAGTCTTTTTCTTAGGTTTTTCAGAATGCTCCATTTTCAGGACAAAAACCTCAACCGCAAAAGATATTTATTTTTATTTTTGCGGTCGGTTCAGGAACTGATTAGGCCCCAAAAGAACTGATGAATTTAGTAAATTCAGAACCGGGTCAGCGGTTCTCAGAATCAATACAATGGTTCACAGTAACCAGGTTAGCGGTTAGAAAGAAACCGGGTTAGCAGTTTCAACAAAACAAATATAACTTTAAACAATAAATTTTTTTTAATAAAAAAAAGAAAAAGTCCGCAACTAATATAAAACTACTTGGTTCCTCAACGGTTATACCGAACCATGAAGAACCGAGAAACAGACACTAAATCTAATTAAACTAAATTAGACGTTATAATAAAACTAAACAATAAATGAAGGCAGTAGAAAGAAATTAATGTATAATTAATTCAATTATATTTCACAACAGCCAACAACGACCTCAGGGATCTCCTGGGCGTCTAGACTTGTGAGGCGGAGTAAGAAATCTGAGGCGTTGATGGAATGTGCAGCAGATGAGGGCAGCAGTTTGAATATTGTCATGTGCCAATGATTCCATCATTGGCATATGGTTCCATTCTCTGGGCAGTTCTACCGAGCAGGTCAACTGCATAGAGTTATGAATATGAGAAGAATACATAGGATTATAACCACACTAACATATATTTAGTTTGCAGCAATAGAGGTTTAACTAACAGTCCCATTTGTGAAATTATTTTTTTATAAATTATTTCTCTGCATGGACATAATGTTCTGCACTGCTAAGAGTAAGGTGTGGTCATTTTATAAACAATTGCTGAAAAGCCCTAAAGGTGAAAACCGGAATTAGAATGACAAAACTTCCAGTCTGTAACAGGCTGGAATTTTTGTTAAATATAGTATAGCAAACTGAATAATGGTGCCCCACCCCCCCCGGGAGACACTTGCATAGCCAAACTATAGTGAAAGCACATTAGCTCGACTTCCCACATGTGCCACAAAAAAACGGCTAAATTATGCTGATAATCTGCAAATCAACTTACCAACAAAACACTACTCTGTAACTGTCAGATGGCATCACAAAAACTGAGCAAATGGCAGATCAAGCTTACTATACTACTACAGAAGGCTAAGACAGACATACTAAGAAGCTTACTATTGATATTGAAGGTCCTGTAACATCATTCTAAATCTAGACAGCACCAGAAGGCCACAGACACTCCCATACTACTGTCACGCCTGAGCCTACACCGGGAGCCAAAACCTGACCAGTTACCAGCTACGGCAAAACGCAGAAGGTAAAGGCATTAAGGCAAATTCTGCAAAACCTGCTGCCTCCGAACAGTGGTCACCAGCTTGGGCCTGGCAGACACCTCACTCAGTCAGCAGCGCTTAATCACAACAGTAGCATCAATGTGAAGGAAGCACAGTGGAGAATCAGCGAGAGCTCGAGGACAGACACGTCTGACCAAGTCAGGCAGACTGAGCTCAAAGCAACCATCGCTGATCTCTTCTCTGCAAGTGCGAGTCTGTCCCTCTGCCCCTTCTCATTCAGTGGAGCGCAGCACTGACAGCAGGTCCCAACCATCCCGACTTCCTCACAGCCACCACATAGCTGAGCACTGGTCCTGTCAGGAGATTACTGGCGGCTTTAGTGTGACTAGCGCCCGACTACTGCAAGTACTGACTACCGTGTGCAAACACCTTTACGCCTTTGACCCACCCATCCCAAGTCAGCACCATCTTTAGTCTTGACGGGGGAATATAAAAAAAAAAAAAGGAAGGTCTTACTTCTTTTTTCTTTTTAAATGCCCAGTGGAGACTTTTGGCTGGCTGTTCTGGGGCAAGGCAAGGGAACATTTTTTGTATGCCTGTGCGTGCAGGGAGTATGCACAGTTACGCCACTGCCCCTTTCAAAGACACTGTGTGCCCCACTAACCTATCAGAAACATAGATTTTATTGGCAGAAAACATCTTTAGGCCTATCCAGTCTGCCCCTATTCAGTCACCACTGACCCTAGCTGATCACAGCTGTCACTCCATCCCCTGTTCCTCTACCCAATATGCCCCAGTGCTTATCCCACACATGCTTGAAGCTCCTCACAGTCTTTGTCCCCACCACTTTCCTGGCAGGCTGTTCCAGACATCCACCACCCTTTCTGTGAAGAACTATTTCCACACATCTGTCTTAAACTTCCCCCCTCTTAGCTTCATTGAGTGCCCCCTTGTTCAAGTGCCTTACTTTCTCTGAAAGGGACCCTCCACTTGCAGCTTGTTCACTCCTGTGAGGTACTTTAAGGTTTCAATCATGTCCCCTCTCGGGCTCCTCTCTTGCAGGGAGTACATGTTGATTTCCTGCAGCCTTTCCTCATATGGCGTCTCGTACAACCCCCTCACCATTTTGGTTACCCTCTTCTGTGCCACTTCCACTCTTCCAACGCCCTTGCGAAGGTGCAGCCTCCAGAACTGGACACAGTATTCCAGGTGGGTCCTCACCACTTAGCAATACAACAGTAGCACCACCACCTCCCTCCTCCTGCTAGAAATCCCCCTTCCAATGCACCACATCATCCTGCTAGCCATTTCTATGGCTTTGTCATACTGCACAGCTACCCTGAGGTCATCAGATATTATGATTCCTAGGTTTGTTCCTTGCTTAGTTAAACCATGCTGCCAGTGGTAGTCTTGGAGCCCTTTTGCCTCTCATTCAGTAGTCTGTCAAGTAACTTTCCCACCAGTGCGAGATTGACTGGCCTGCAGCTGATAGCATGCTCTCTACTGCTGCTTTTGTGCAGAGGAACCACATCGGCCCCACTCCAGTCCTCTGCAACTTCCCCAATCTCCACTGAGATGCTAAAAAGTACTGCCACAGGGGAGACCAGCACCATGGTCAGTTCTTTTAGGACCCTTGGATGAATCCCACCAGGCCACATTGCCTTATTCTCCTTCAAGGCTTCTAATCCATTCTGGACCCTCTCCTTCGAGATTGGATTTGTGTCTACTCCCCCACCCAGTGCTTAATGCAGCATGCTGGCCCATCCCACCCACCTTCTACCACGCAGACCAAGCAGAAGCAATCATTTAGTATTCCTGCTTTCTCTTGAGCTTCCCCTGTGCAGTCCCCCTGCCCTTCTGAGTCTCACTATCCCTCCCTTTGTCTTCCTCCTATCCTCCAGATACACAAAGGTCTTATCCCCTTTTCAGACCCCTTAGCTATCTGGTCTGTTGGTGCTTTAGTCGACTCGTCCTCCTTCCTGCCTCCCTTTGTTTTGCCAGATGTACCTCCCTGTCTTCATCCTTCTGGGTCTCCTTGTACTTTCTAAATGCTGTTTTCTTCTTCACTGCTTTGGCCACCTCCTTACAGAACCACAGCAGCCTCTTCCTCCTTTTCCTTGCATTCGTCCTTCAAATAGCATGCCACTGCCTGAGCTATACCCTCAATTTTTTTCTACTGCCGCCCCCCGGCAGTTTCCTATTTCTTTAAAATCTGCCCTCCTTAAGTCCAGGACCCTTGTCTTAGTGTGGTTCTTTTTCTAGTTACCTTTGCCACTCTCCTCTGCACCTTCTAAATCCTGTCAATAGCTTCCTCAAGTATGGGCAATATAGAGTTTTATTACTTACCAGGTAAAGTACTGTTACGTAACAACTTACCATAACAGTAGATCTTTGAGAGAGGCTCTTGCAGTAGGTATTCACAAATAGGACTAAGCTGCCAGGACCCCACGGAAAAATCTCTAGCTAGCAGTATGTGGCGGAGGACCCCCCCCCCAGTCAGGTGACCAGCGTCAGCCAACATCAGTATAAAGGGGCGGTCCCCCACACCCGACCTCCAGTTCTTTCCCGCCAAGAGGCAAAGGCCTGACAGGATAGAAGAGGATATGCCCCCATAGACAAAAAGAAGAAACTGAGGGACGGAGGAGGAGATACACTACTGAAAGAGCCTCTCTCAAGATCTACTGTTACGTAAGTTCTTGGAACTGTACTATCTTACTTGGAGAGGGCTCTTGCAGTAGGTATTCACAAATAAGTGAGTCCCAAGCAGTCTGTAACAAGGATAAACCGGGAGAAGGAGGAAACAGCATCCACAAATGACTGAATTCTAATCAGGGCTCACAAAAGGAGTCCCTGTAGAACAGCCAACCCGAAGCCTGCTCTTCGGCGAGAGGCAATGTCCAAACTGTAACGTTTCGTGAAAGTATGGATGGAAGTCCAAGATGCGGCTGCACAGATTTCTGCCGCTGAAACATTCCTGAAACAAGCAGCAGAGGCAGCGACCCTCTGGTGGAGTGACCTCTGACCTGTCCCAGTAGAGTTTTGTGATACCTGTAACAGAAAGTGATACAATTCGCTAACCACTTAGATAGGCACTATTTATAAACAGAGTTGCCTTCTCTTTTGTGAGCGAAAGAAACAAAAAGCTGATCAGTTTTTCTGAGATCGTTAGTGTAGTATCTCAGAATTTTGTGTACATCCAATGTATGCAGAAGGTATTCTCCCTGATTGGAGTGCTCCATGTAAAAGGCCAGGAGCTCGACTGACTGATTCAGAGTCGATTCAGCTACCACTTCCGGAAGAAACTTGGGATCGGTACACATGGTCACCCTTTCCTTGTGAAAAATCAGGTATGGTATTTTACACATTAGGGCTTGCAGCTTGGAAATCCTCCAAGCAGAGGTAATGGCCACCAGGAAAAATGTCTTCCAAGAAAGAAACTAACTCTGCCTCCGCTGCCGGTTCAAAGGGAGGCAGTGTGATATTTTCCAAGATAAAGTTTAAATCCCAAGGGGGAGCAGGATTGCGAATTGGGGGCTTTAAATGAAGGACCCCTTTCAAGAAAGTCTTGGAGACTTCTAGTTGTGCAAAAGTCCTGTCTCTGAAGGGGATATGGTAGGCCGAAATGGCTGCCATATGGACTTTCATAGAAGAGTAACTGAGGCCCAAGTCGTAGAGATGTCTCAGGTAGTCGAATACCTAATTAGCTGAGCAGGAAAAAGGTTCCAAATCCTTGGATCCAGCCCAAATAGTGAAGCGTTTCCACTTCATGGCATAGGTGGACCTGGTGGAAGGCTTTCTGGCCTCCACCAGGATGTCTGCAACCGCGGGGAAAACTCCGAAATGAGCCTTAGTTACGTCTGAAGGAGACACGCGTGAAGATGAAGAGACTTGAGACCAGGATGGACCAGGGTACCCTGATACTGGGTCAGCAGGTGCTGTGACAGTGGAAGAGGAAGAGGAGTTTCCTCTGAAAACTGTTGCAGAAGAGAGAACCAGACTTGCCTCAGCCAAAAAGGAGCGATGAGTATCATTCGTGCTCCTTCTAACCGTAGCTTGTTGAGAACTCTCGGGATCAGAGGGATTGGGGGGAATGCATAAACAAATTTGTCCTTCCAGCACAGAGACAGCACGTCCAGACAAAAAACAGCTTGCCCTGGAGCGAGCGAGCAGAAGATGAAAGTTTTGCATTGTCGGGGGAGGCGTAGGTCTATTCGAGGAGTCCCTCAGAGCTGGAAGACGTCGTCTAGTACAACCTGGTCAAGCTCCCACTCGTGCGACTTGGCTGTTGAGTGGCTTAAAGCGTCCGCGAGAGTATTCTCTATCCCGGGCACATGGACAGCTGTCAGATGGAGGCTGTGCTGGGATGCCCAGTACCAGACTCTCATTGCTTCCCTGCAGAGGGGATAGGAACGGTTTCCCCCTGGTTTGTTGAGGTACCAGACAACACACGTTGTCTGACTGTACTAGGAGGTGACCGGGAAGAACAACTGGGAGAAGATCCTGGAGAGTATAGAGGACTGCCCTCAGCTCGGGAAAATTTATGTGAAGTCTTTAAACTGAGACCAACTGCCCTGAGTCCGGTGAGACCCGAGATGGGCACCCCAGACTGTCCCTGACGCATCTGTCATCAGGGTCTGGGTGGGTGGGGCAGAACAGAATGGGGTTCCCTGACTGAGATGTTCTGTGACCGTCCACCACTGCAGGTCCCTGGTCATTGTGTCTGACACTAGGATCTCATGATCCAGGTCATCCAGAGACCGATCCCATTGAGTTCGTAGGGTCCACTGAGTGATCCTCACGTGGAGATAAGCCAGTGGGATGGTAGTGATGGCGGCCGCCATCAGTCCGAGAAGGTGGAGGACCTTCCTGGCTCCAACCCTTCTGAGCCTCGATAAGAGCAGAGCTTGGTTTGACAGTGTCTAGGCTCTGTCTTGGGGCAAAAAAGCTTTGGTCAGGGTCGTGTCCAGCACTGCCCCTATGAACTGCAGCCATTGGCAAGGGATCAGATGGGATTTGGTAAGGTTGACAGTAATCCTCCAGGTCACAGAAAACTTGCAGAGTGACGGAAAGGGAGCCCAAGAGTTCCTCCTTGGATGGGGCTGCCAGAAGCCAATCGTCCAAACAGAGAAAGATCTGGACCCCTTTGGTACACAGAAAAGCCACCACCACCGCGAGGCATTTGGTAAATACTCAGGGTGCCAAGGATAGACCAAATGGGAGGGCCCTGAACTGGTAGACCCCTGAAAACAAAAGCGGAAGTACTTGCAGTGAGAGTGGCAAATGGGGATATGGAGGTAGGCATCCTGCATAGCCAGGGCACACAGCCACATGCCCGGCCAAAGCATGGGAAGAAGGCTCGGGAGGGAGAGCATTCGGAACAGTTTGTACTCCACAAACTGATTGAGGGAGCTGAGGCTGAGGATGGGCCTTGGGTCCCCAGTTTTCTTTGGTACTAGGAAGAAGTGAGAGTAGTAGCCTGTCCCCTGGAGATGTGAGGGGACAGTTTCTACTGCCTCTAAGCCGGGAGACATTCTGGAGGCTGCGATGCTGCCCTATTTGCAGGCACCTCTCTGATCTGAGGGAGGAGGTTGCCCGTCTTCAGGCAGACCTGGCTAGGATTCGGGAAACCTCCTCCCCCACCCAGGGACCACCGGGGCCAATGCCACTACCTCAGAGGTAGCCAAGAAAGAGGAGAGGCTGGACCAGGGTGGGCTCAGAGAGGGAGAGGGTGGTGGAACAGAGTTGCATCCCTCCAGCTGTACCTCTCCACAATTCATTCGCTCGTCTAGTGGATAGTGGTTCCTCTATGGAGGCACCTGCAGTGGAGACCAAGGAGGAAGCTGGGAACCCTCACAAAGGAGACCCACAGGAGGGTGGCATGGGACTCCACATGGGAAGGAAACAACTCCTGGTGAGGGACTCAATCATTAGGGGGGTAGAAATGGGGGAGGAAGGGAAGAGGGAGGTAAGGTGCCTGCCTGGCGCCACAGCTTGGAGGGACAGGAAGCGAATCCTCAGGATTGTGGGAACAGCTGCAAGAGGGAGGGAGCTGGATGTCACTGTACACCTAAGGACAAATGACCTGGCTAGGAATGGGATCAGAGTAGTGCAAGAAGAGTTTGTAGAGTTGGGGGGGGCCTTAGACAAGTAGCGTATACGGTAACCTTCTCAGAGGTGCTGCCTGTCTATGGCAAGGGTGATGCTAGGGTGCTCCTCACCAGGGATTTCAATGAATGGTTGAACAACTGGTGTGGAGCTCAGGGCTTTGGCTTCATTGGGGACTGGGGAGCCACCTGGAGGGATGCAGATCTATACTGGTGTGATGGTCTGCATCTGTCGGGGGGGGGGGGCAGGATCCTAGGTGAGAGGTTTAAATGCTTCATTGGCAAGCATTTAAACTAGCCAAGAGGGGAGGTAATGAAAAGGAGCAGGGAAATCCCAGCCTCCCCCCACAAAAAAATGGTAAATTAGTGAGGTAAACACCAACATAGAGAAGTCATTAGGGAGCAGAACAGAGGTAAATGTAAAAAAGGGCAAAGGCAGTAAGGACAGGAATGGAGCTAAAAGGGGCAAGACCATCAAAAAGTGGAGGGTGACGAGTACCAGTGCCCACAGTCTGTGTAACAAGCTCCCTGAAGTAGTGGCCTTGATGGAAGAGGGTTGCCTGGATATTGTGGAAGTCACAGAAACATGGTACACAGAGAACCATGACTGGGATGTCAACATACCAGGATACACAATCTACAGGAGGGACAGGGAGAGTAAAAGAGGAGGAGGAGTAGCTCTCAATGTAAAGGAAGAGATCAAAGCAACAGAACTAAAGAGTAAACAGGGAGCAGATGAGGTACTCTGGGTCACCCTGGAGACAGGAAATGGCACCACAATCCGCATAAGGGCTGTATACAGACCCCATCTCAAGGGAAGGGAGAGAATGGACAAGGAAATGATAGAAAGCTTCCTTAGAATGGCAGAAAAAGGGAGATATTGTTGATGGGGGACCTGAATATGCCAGATGTTAACTGGAGCACCTTTGCTGCAGACACATCCAAGAACAGGGTCATTCCTGATGCCCTACAGGAGGCATGCCTCAGACAGCTAGTACTGGAACCCACTCAGGAGGGAGCAATCTTAGACCTGGTGATCTCAAATGGGGACGGAGAAAGAACCTCAGATTTAGAAGTGGGTAGCCACCTGGGAACAAACAACCACCAAACAGTGTCGTTCACGATAAACACAGCCATACAATCAAGCCATACAAAAGCAAGACTATTGGACTTTAGGAGGGCTGACTTTGGGAAAATGAGAGAGTGTCTCAGAAAAGCAATAGCAAACAGGCAAGAAGGAGGGATGCAGGAACAATGGGGAGTAATCAAAACAGCCATCACAGAAGCAACAAGCCTTTGTTTAAAGCAATTCAACAAAACACAATGAAGGAAAAAAACGCTATGGTTCTCAAAAGAGGTGGCAGGCAGGGAAGGTTAAGGAGAAAGGGATAGCATTCAGGAAATATAAGGAAACACAGAAGGAGCAGGACAAAGAACTTTATCAGTTAAAGCAGAAAGAGGCTGGGAAGGCAGTCAGAATAGCAAAGGCCCAAACCGAGGAAAGGATAGCCAACTCTGTTAAGAAAGGGGATAAGACCTTTTATAGGCACATTAGGGAGTGAAGAAATGTGGGTAGAGGGTGAAAGTGAAAAAGCAGGGATACTGAATGAATATTTCTGCTCAGTATTCACAAAGGAAGAGAAGGGGGAGTTACCTAAACCAAACAAGAGAAACACTCCGAAGACAGGGGTCTATACCAGTCCATTTATAGAAGAAAGGGTTCTGAAAGAACTAATAAAATTAAAGATGGTCAAAGCAATGGGGCCTGATGGGATTCACCCAAGAATTCTAAAAGAACTAAAGGTAGAACTAGTGATACCGCTGACTACTCTCTAACAAATCATGGGAGGATGGGGTGGTACCTGAGGACTGGAGGAGGGCAGATGTGAATCCTCTTCACAAAAGTGGGAGCAGGACAGAGGCAGGAAACTACAGATCAGTTAGTTTGACCTCTGTGGTAGGGAAAATGATGGAATCACTTCTGAAGGAAAGAACTGTTGAGTACTTAGAGGCCAGTGGGGCACAGGACCCAAAGTAGCATGGATTCACGATGGGAAGGTCGTGTCAGACGAATCTAATAGATTTCTTTGACTGGGTGACCAAAGTAGTAGACCAGGAAGGGGCTGTGGACATGGCCTACCTAGATTTTAGCAAGGTATTTGATACAATCCCACACAAAAGATTAATACACAAGTTAGCCAGCCTTGGAGTGGGTCCCAAGGTGGCTGCCTGGATAAAAAAATTGGCTAGACAACAGAACACAAAGGGTAGTAGTAAATGGAGTCCACAGTGAAGAAAAGAGGGTTACCAGAGGGGTTCCGCAGGGTTCAGTACTGGGACCGGTCCTTTTTAATGTCTTTATAACTGACACTGCAGAGGAACTGGAAGGAAAAGTATGTCTCTCTGCAGACGACACAAAGATCTGCAACACGGCTGATACACAAGATGGAGTGGAAAGGATGAGAAGGGACTTGGCAAGGTTGGAGGAACTGTCAAATGCATGGCAGCTCAGATTCAATGCAAAGAAGTGCAAGGTAATGCACCTGGGAAACAAAAACTCAGGAGAAGAGTACACAATGGGGGTGAGATACTGACAACGGTAAAAATGGAAAGGGACCTGGGGGTAATTATATCAGATGTCCTAAAGATGGGCAAGCAATGTGAGAAGGCAGTAAGGAAGGCAGGGGGGATACTGGGATGCACAGGGAGAGGCATCAATAGTAGAAAACAGGAAGTTATTATCCCTCTGTACAGACAGTTGGTGAGACCCCATCTGGAGTACTGTGTGCAGTTCTGGAGAACCCATCTCCGCAAAGACAGACAGAGTGGAGGCTGTCCAGAGGAGGGCAACCAAAATGTGCAGGGTCTGCAACAAAAGATATATGAAGAAAGACTAAAGGAGCTCAATATGTATACCCTTGAGGAAAGAAGGGAGAGAGGGGACATGATAGAAACTTTCAAGTACCTCAAGGGAATAAACAAAAAGAAAAAGAGATGTGCAAGAACAAGTGGGCACAATTTGAAGATAGAGGGGGGGACGGCTCAGAGGTAATGTGAGGAACTATTTTTTCATGGAGAGGGTTGTGGGTGCATGGAACAGCCTCCCTGAGGATGTTGTGGTGTCAAGAACAGTGGGGGAATTCAAGAATGCATGGGACAGACATAAGGCAGTTCTAGTGGGGGGTAGGAGGAAGTAAGCTGTTGGTTAACTAGAATCTGCAGCTTATCTGTTAGATAGGAAAATGGGCAAACTAGGTGGGCCAAGCGGTCCTTATCAGCCGTCAAATTCGATGTTTCAGTAGAAGAGTGGATTTCTTCCTTATCAACTGCAGGTGGGGGCGGGAGTACGATGAAGGAGGGGGGGGTCTGCGAGGGTTTTTTGAATAAATTCTATAGAGTGTCCTGCTGAAATTAGCTGGAGCACCCAGGCATCTGCCATTATCCTCTCCCAACCTGATAGATGGGAGGAGAATCTTTCCCCTACCGGTTCCTCTGGACTGGACAGAGGCATTGGGAAAGACAGGGAGTCAGGAGGCGGAGGGCAGGGTGGTGGCGGCCAAGGCTCCAGGAGCCTTCTTGCTGGGGGGGGCCTTGGCGACTGATGCAGCTTTACGTTTGTTGGGACATCTGGGTTGCGCCCGTTTGTTTTTTGGTGGCTGGGGTGCCAAAAGGACCATTTCTGCCCTGGAGAGCATTTGTACATTGTCTGAACAGACTTCAATGCCAAACCCTTCTCCTGCAACTCTGTGATGTCACTGACATCACCGCCAAACAGTACAGACCCTCTGAAGGGAGCATCATGAATGGCCGACTGCACTTCAGGGGCCAGACCTGACACCCGGAGCCAGGCATGACGCCGCAAAGATACGGTGAAGGCCGAGCTCCTGCCTGCTGTGTCCACAGCGTCGTATGTAGCATGAAGTATGTGTCTGCAGGCCGAACACGCGGAGTAGACAAGCTCCTCCAGTTCCTGCTTGGTCTGGGAATCTGGGAGGGAGTCCAGTTTTGATTCTAACTGACAAAGGGTGGCCTTCTAGTAATCCCCCATGTGGCCGACGTAGCCAAGGGCCCTCATGCCCAGGGTGGAAGAAGCGAAAATCTTCTTCCCGTACTGGTCCAGAAGATGGGACTCCTTGTCAGCAGGGGACGAGCTTAGGTATTTAGGGCTGGCTGACTGGTCGTATGCGGCACTAATTACTACTGAGTCAGCCTTTGAGTGAAGGCTGAGGAAGTCCTTCCCCACAGGAGCCTGATACAGCCTGTCTGCCATCCGAGGAAGGAGGGCTGATGAGGAAGGTTGTTTTCAAATAGTGTAAACAAGATCTTCAAGATTTTCTATCCAGGATGGAATCAGGGTAGGAGAAATCTCCGGGAGGTCCAGATGGGCCACGAGCTTCTTTCGCTGGGGATCTGACTCCACCGATTGCCACTCACAGGCAGCCTGGATTTTCTTTAGCAGTTCCAGAAAAGAAGGGTCTTCTGGAGGAGACTTCAGAGAACCTTGTGGTCTGGGTTTGTCTGGAGTACGGGGGCTCATCCTCTAGGTCAGAGCATTCGGAGTCCACATCGTACTCTGAAGACCCCGATTTAGGAGAAGAATCATCATCCTTCCTAGGAGGAGGAAGAGGAGGATCGCCCTCTCTGGGTGTTCCCCAGGGAAGCGTGTCCTCCCTGGCCAGAGACCCAGATGGTTCAGCTCTGGTATCAGGCAGAGGTAAGGGAGTCTCTTCTCGCCAACGCAGGAGGTCCAGCGTCTGTAGATATTCTCGACCTCTTGGGTGATCTGTGTTTCGGCTTCAGCCCACCAGGAGGCCAAGACCATCACCATTCATCACTGGTGGGTTTGGCTGGAGGCACTAGGACCCTGCAGGAGCATATGCCTTTAACAGCTTCTATGAGGAAGGGAGCTGACGTTGGGAATGATGCTGCCCACAAGGCAGATGTACGACATGGCACTCGTGGACTGCCCAGTAATCAATGCCAGCTTCCTCTCCTCCTCAGTTCTGTCTGCCTAGTAGAGGAAGAAATGGTAAGAAGACAGAAAGAGTGGGGGCAGCCGGCCCGCTGGCACAGCGGTTGGATTTCAGCTTGCGACATCAGCGACCCAGGTTCGGGAAGCGGATCCGGGGAATCGGAGGAGGCGAAAGGAGAAGGATTGAGCATCCCATGGACTGCTAGAGTATCCGGTGCATGAGGCACCCATGGCGGAGGCTGGGGGAACCACAGACGACCAGTGTCAACACGCAAGAGAGGCAGGGAGGACAATGGGCGTCACTGCATGTCCGCGCCCCTGGAGCAGTCTAGAAAATAGCTGCCGGCCTCCCTTGATGAATCCTGCCGTCGGCTTCAATTAGCTCTTTCAGGCCGGCTCCCTGACCTATCCCGTCAGATGCAGCACTGTGGCCCAGTGCCGCAACCCTGCCCTGGGGGGGTAACCCAGGGGGTATCAGGGAATCGCAGCCAGTATGAGGGAGTGGAAGTCAATGGGTCCATGACCAGGCTGAGGTACCGGTGGCCAGGGGCAGAAAAAGCATAGTAAATAAAAAAATTAAAAAAAAAGCAAAGGGTGGGGCAAGGGAGTCCAAGGGATAGGGAAAAGGATATATACTAAACAAATTAATAAAAACCTACCAGAAAAGAGAAAAAGAGATATTCTGGGTGGAAGGACTTCAGGATGGCCAAGGATGACCAGGACAACTGGGCATGTGAGGGAGAAAGAAAAGGGGGAAAAGAAAGAGAGAAGGACACCATGTCCACAGTCAGAAAGGAAATGTGTCAGAAGAGCTGGCTTGCTCTCATTCCAAATTGAGATATGTGACACTGCCTGAGATAGTAACCCAGAAAAGAGCTGTTCTTGAAAAATCAGGGACCAGCCTTGAATAGGTTGCACGGAAGAAAAAATTACTCACCTGTAGTAATCTTGTTTCTTCCCAGGGATCCACTAATATTATTACTCTTTGCAGTGCCCCTTTAAGTCAGCACTGCCCTGGAACCAAATGGAATGCTATGCCAATTATGGAATGTTTAGCTCGTGCATTCATTTTCAAACTGCCCTATTCTAACTGCCTGGATTCTACCTCAGATTTCTGTGAAGCCTGCAAAGAGGTCATAGTAAAGATATGTATAAATAAAACAATGAATCATTTTAAATTAATGGCCAACAGGGCCATAAAAAATAGTAATAGGCAAAGAAAGGGCAGAAAAAACATGAAGAATGAGTCCTCTTTTCTGAGCCAGATGCACCCTCAGAAAAGAACCTAGTAGTTAAGTATTAGGGAATGTGCCAACAAATGACATACCCATCATACTGAGACATCTCAGCTGTACAGAGTATTTTTCCGAGATTGTAAAGGGAGGACCGAGGCGGAGAACAACAACATTAGTGGATCCCTGGGAAAAAACAAGATTACTGCAGGTGACTAATTTTTTCTTCTAACCCCAGGAATCCACTAATATTATTAATCTTTGCAGACTATGTAGCAGTACCACTAGGAGGTGGGCAGAATCTATTTAGGAAAGAGACTCTGCAAAACAGCCCTTCCAAAATTGGCATCACTCCTGGCCTGGGTATCCAGGTTGTAATGCTTAGTAAAGGTGTGGACTAATCTCCAGGTAGCTGCTTTACAAATCTCCAGAAGAGGAACATCTCCGGCAGCTGCAATGGCGGCAGCTGTGCCCCTTGTGAAATGGGCCCTAAAACCTGAAGCAGGGACCTTGCCCACCTTTGTGTAGCAACTACTTCCCCATAGGTAAGGAACAATTGTTGCCTGTCCTGCCTATGAGCCTTAGTATTGGCTATATAGTAGATCAATGCTCTCTTCACATCCAAACTATACAGCCTACGTACACCAGAACTGGTGTGTGCTGTAAAAAAACACTGGTAAGGTAATAGACTGATTTAAATGAAAGTCAGAGACTATTTTGGGAAGGAATTTTCTGTTACTTCTCAACACTACCTTATCATTGTGGAAAGAAATATAGTCCTTTTCCACACATAGGGCTTGTAACTCGCATCCTCCTGGCAGAGGTGAGTGCCACAATGAAAACTACCTTCCAGGTGAGGTATTTTAACTCTGCAGTAGCCATGGGCTCAAATGGCGGAAGCATAAGCTGGGCAATACAAATGTTGAGGTCCCAAGCTGGCAATGGTTCCCCATGCGGGGGAAATAGATGTAAACAGCAGACGGAGTGAGGGAAGACCTCAGCTCCCTTAAGACAGAGAAAGCACCGGGGCCGGATAAATTACATCCCAGAGTGCTGAAGGAACTTGCGGATGTCCTGGCGAAAACCCTGGCAGAGCTTTTCACCATCTCTCTGAGGACAGGGTGGGTGCCCCAGGACTGGAAGGTGGCGCATATAGTGCCTATCCACAAGGGGGGATCAAGGGAGGTGGCAGGGAACTACAGGCATGTCAGCCCAACATCGGTGGTGGGCAAGGTGATGGAGGGCATTGTCAAGGAGAGGCTTGGGGGGGGGACTTGGAAAAGTCAGGGTGCCTGGACGATAGACAGCATGGATTCATCTCAGGGAAATCGTGTCAGACAAACCTTGTGGAGTTCTATGACTGGGTGACGAGTGCCTTGGACCTGGGTAGACCAGTGGACATCCTCTTTCTAGACTTCAGCAAGGCATTTGACTCTGTTCCTCACGTGGGCCTGTTGGATAAGCTGGGAGAAATGGGGGTGGGGAACCAGATGATCAGATGGATAGGCAACTGACTCCAGGACTGGACCCAGAGGGTCGTAGCTGCCGGGATAGTCTCATCCCCAAAGAGGGTCATTAGTGGGGTCCCACAGGGATCGGTCCTTGGGCCCCTCCTGTTCAACGCCTACGTCTCTGACATAAGGACAGGAATCAGGAGTGAGATGAGTCTCTCTGCAGATGACTCAAAACTGGAGGCGGTGGTGGATGGGGAGGAGGGGAGGGGGGCCCTACAGGGGACCTGGAGGCTCTGGAAAGATGGTCTAGAAAGTGGAAGCTGAGGTTCAATGCAGGAAATGCAAGGTACTCCACCTGGGGCAAAACCCGGGCCAAGTGTACACCCTGGGAAATGCTACAAGTCTTGATGGCTGAGAGGACCTGGGGTGGTGGTGGTGGATGTCAAGATGAACAACTGCGGAGACTTGTAGTAGGGCAGCAGCCAAGGCCAACGGGATGCTGGGATGCATCGCTGGGGGATCACCTCCAGAAGGAGGAAGTGATGCTCCTCTGTATAACTGCTTGGTGAGGCCACACCTTGAGTACTCGTGCAGTTTGGAGGCCACACTTAAGAGGATATTAAACTCCTGGAGAGTGTCCAGAGGAGGGCAATCAAAATGATTTGGGGCTTGGAGGACAGGACCTATGAGGAGAGGCTCAAAGAGCTAAATATGTACACATTGGAAGAGAGAGAAGGGACCGGGGGGACATGATAGAGGTCTTCAAGTACATGAAGAGGGTAAATAGGGGAGGAACAGTCAGGGTGCTTCGAAGGAAGGAGGAGGGGGCCACTAGAGGGCATGGGTGGAAGCTGGAGGGAAGATTCAGGGAGAAAGGAGGAGGTGCTACTTCACTGAGAGGGTGGTGGAGCCATGGAATGCACTGCCTAGGGGCTGGTGGAGGGTTCAAGAGGGATGGGACAGGTACAGGAGAAGGGTTCTGGAAGCAAAATCCAATGCAGCAAGAATATCCGGAACTGGGAAGGAGAAGCCAGAGAAGGCGAGGGGGGCAGCAAGGTCAGCACCCAGGGTGGGGGCTGACCAATCGAGCAGACTCGAAAGACCGTTAGGCCTATTCTGCTGGCATTTAAGTCTGTTAGTAAAAGGCCCTTAAAGAACCTTCTAGATATAGGGTTTGAGGCCATTGATGCTCCTTTCCCTACAGAGAAGTGGGCTGAAAGTGAAGCAAGATAAACTTTTTAGGGCTGAATGTTGCAATCCTAGAGAATGCAGATGGGACAAATAATCTAGAATGATTGGAATGCCAGCCTGTGCTGGGGCTAGGCCCTTTCCTGTACACCAGATAGAAAATCTTTTCCATTTTGAAGCATATGTTTTCTTAGTACAAGGCTTTCTATAACTTCTAAAGACTTCTAAAACTGTTTGAGAGTATTGGGAGTCTAGATACTCTAAGTCCTCAAGAGCCAAGCTTTGAGTCTGAGAGACCTGAGATTGGGGTATACCACCCTGCCTTGGAAGGAAGTCAACAGTTTGTACCTCTGACATTAAGAGTAACAGGGAGTACCAAGGCTGCCTTGGCCAGTCTGGTGCAATCAGGATCATAGAGGCTGGTTGTGACCTGAGCTTGATGAGTACTCTGAGAATCAAGGGAAAAGGAGAAAAGGCATAAAAGTATTTTCCTGTCCAATTGAGGATCAAGGCATCCACTGGGACAGTTCCCTTTACTGGGGCCCTGCAGCAGTAAAGGGGTAAATGGTGATCCTGGTTTGAAGCAAAAAGGTCTAGCTCTGGGGTTCCCCACCGCCTGAATAGAACTTGCACTACTTGGCTGTTCAGTGCCCATTCGTGATGGGCCTGGTTTATCCAGCTCAAGGCATCTGCCAGTGTATAGTCCTTCCCTGGTAGATGAATTGCCTGTAGTGAGGTATTTATGGAGTAAATGAGACTCCATATTTTCATTGCCTCTGTACATAGAGGAGTGGATCTTGTCCCTCCTTGTTTATTGATGTAGTACACTGTAGTGGTGTTGTCTGTTCTGACCTGAACCACTTTTCCCTGTATGAGATGAGGGAAAGCCTGAATGGCTAAGTACACTGCTCTTAACTCTAAGAGATTTATGTGTAGGAGTGACTCTACGGCACTCCAAGACCCGTGAACTGTGTGGTCCCCAAGGTGGGCACCCCACCCTAGGAGGGTAGGAGGGAGGTGTCTGTTGTGAGCACCAAAGAGGGGGGTTCTTGTAGGAAAGAACACTTTCCGTTAAGTTATCCACCATTGTAAGGCCTGTAGAAGAGTTTTTGTCACAGGGATTAGCTTTGAAAGTGGATCTCGTCACTGGGACCAATAGGCCCCGAGGTGAAACTGAATGTCCCTCATTTGAAATCTGGCGCCCATGACTGTGCCTGTTGCTGCAGCCACGTGCCCAAGCAGTTGTAAACACTGAGTTGCTGGTTTTGGCCTGCCTAGGACAAATGAGCTTGCTAGAAGCTGGACAGCCTGTACTCTTTCCAAAGGAAGGAAGGCCTTTCCCAGAATTGTATTGAGTTCTGCCCCTATGAATACTGCGGTGAGAACTGATTTCTTTAGGTTTAGAAGAAATCCCAGGGAGGAGAGAACACTCTGAGCTAGCAATAAGTGTTCTGACACTTCTTGTTGGGATTTTCCTTCAATCAGCCTGTCGTCCAGATAAGGAAAAACTGTGACACCCAGTTTTCCGAGATGTGCCACTACTACTGCTATACACTTTGTGAACACTCTTGGTATAGAAGTAAGGCCGAAAGGAAGTGTTGAGAACTGGTGAGGGGAGAGTGAACCTGAGATACCTTTTGTGTGATCTTCAGACAGGGATGTGAAAGTATGCATCTTTTAGATCCAGAGAGGACAACCAGTCCCCGTTTTGTAATGCTGGCAGAATTACTGCCACTGCTATCATTTTGAATTTGGGTTTGACCAAAAACTTGTTTAGGCCTCTGAGGTCTAGGATAGGCCGCCAGTCTCCAGTCTTTTTTGTTGTTAGGAAGTATCTGGAGTAAAACCCTTGCCCTCTTTGATTGAATGGAACAGGTTCGACTGCTTTCACCAATAGTAAGTTTTTTTTGTTTTTTTTTTACCTCCTGCTCCAACAGATCTCTTTCTGATGGAGGAACTGATGCAAAATGTTTTACTCTTAGAGGGGGAAGGGTTTTGAAACACAGGGAGAGACCCTGACCCACTAATTCCAGGACCCACTTGTCTAATGTTATTTTTAACCAGTCCTGGAAATGTTGGAAAGCCTGCCCCCTACTGGATGTGGAGAGGCAGCCTGAAGGGAAGTCAGGGATTCTGCTTTTGCTGTTGCTGAGGTTGTGCAGAATGGGACCCTCTGCCGGAGCCCTTCTGCCCCGGCCCTGTAGAAACCAGTCTGCTGGGGTTGTTACAGTGTCTGCGGAGCAGCTCGCACTTGAAAGAAAGGTCTGCTAAATGAAGACCTGCCCCTGCCTCCCCTAGAATAAGAAGTGGAGGGAGAAGATTTATCTCTGGTGGAATTATTTCTGAAAGCAGCCTTGTATTCATCAGCTTTCTTCATGTAGGCTTCAGTCTGTGCACCAAACAGGGAATGGCCCTCAACTAGGAAATCCACTGCTTTGTTTTGAGTGTGCTGGATGAGGTTAGTAGCCTTCAGCCAGGCAAACCTTCTCATGACTATGGTGCCAGCCAACCATCTGGCCACAGTGTCATTTGTGTCTGTTGCCATCTGGGAATTGGTATTTGGAAGCCTCCAAACCCAATTTGGCAGTCTCCAATAAATCAGAAACTGTGAGAGAGGGATTTTCCTCTGCATTATCCAGCACAGACTGCCATAAAGCCTTTTGGTAGAGAGCAGCATAGGCCTGATAAGAGGCCTGCCTGATAGCCAGGGATGCTGAGAGGTACCCCCTCTTAGCCATATTGTCCACCTTTCTGGAATCTTTCAGGTGGGCGAGAAGACAAGGGAGTTTGGGCCTTCTCACAGGCTGCCTGCTGCACAATGCCGATGGTCTGGGTGACTGAATAAAAAGTCAGCACCAGATCTCGAGTTGGTATTTTTTGTCACAGTGTTTATCAATGGGTGTGTGAGCCTGAGGAGCTTTTACAATTTCCATAATGTCTTTTCTGAAAAATTTATACTGAGGAAGTTGAATTCTCTCTGAGGGTGTTAAGCCCATCAGTTCCATATATTGAACATCATCTTCATCCTGTACCTCCTCAATTGTCTGGAGGTCCAGTGTTTCCACCATTTTTTTGATATAAGAAAAATGAGAGGAAAAATCCTCTGAAGGTCTAGGAGGGAAACCAAAATCTTGCTCCGGTGACACCTCAGGTTCTATTCCTTAATCATCATCATCTTCTTCTTCACCACCCATAGTGGAAACCGGCACTAGGGAGGTGGTAGCAGCAGCAGCAATAGTTTTTTCAGATACAGCAGTTACAGGCTGCTGGGAAGGGAGCAATCCCCGCAGCACCTGAAACAAAGCCAGAACTTGTGTAATATCAGCAGGAGAGGGTGTATGTACAGGCACCTGAGGGACCCCTTGCGGCGTTTCAGCCAGGGTGTCAGTGTGCTTACTTTTTCTTAGTTTCTTGGCAGGCACCGGAGAGTCAGCTGGCTGACTGCCTCTCTTACTAGAGCCCTCACCCATATCAGTGGTGGATTTGGAGGCTCTAGAAGGAATTTGCCACATTTTTTGATGGGGTGGACTGGTCAGAGTCCAGGGATCCCACTTCAAGTCTTCTCTTAAGTCTCTCCCTGCGCTTCTCCACAGTTTTTTCAGGGAAAGACTTGCAAATGTCACAATCTTCACTGAAATGCTTAACACCAAGGCAGAGCAGACAAAGGTCATGTTTGTCAGCTCTTGCAAATACCTCTGCACATTTAATACAGTTCTTAAACCCCGTAGGTCCTGTGTTCTTTAGGTTTATCCATGATAGAAAACAGGACTCAAAACCACTAAAAAAATTAAGATCTTAAGATTTTGCAGTCGGTTTAAAAGAAAAAACGATCGGTTCAGAAACCGACAATTTTAATAATGATAAAATTTATTTAATAAAGTGGCTTTCAAAATTCCAAGGTGCTGTACAGAAGTAATACAGATAAAACATATACAAATACATATCATATAAAATCATAATAAAACCAGAAATGCCTTTCCCCATTGAAAAGTTTTTAGTGCCTACTTAAAACTCCCCACCGCCCTGCATTCCCGGAGCCGACGGGGCAGAGAGTTCCAGAGGGTAGGTGCCACAAATCCAAAAGCACGCGCACTGGATGACTTCAAATTAACCCTCAGAATCTCCAGCAACCCCTCATCAGCCGAGCAGAGCTGTCGCACAGGAGTGTAAGGAACCAGGAGTTCTTTCAAGTAATCGGAACCCTATCTGTGTAGGGCTTTGTACGTCCTTAGACCTACTTTGAAGGTGATCCATCACTGCATTGACAGCCAGTGCAGAGCGTGCAGCAGAGAGGTGATGTGGGATCTCCTCGATGCCCCAGTCAACAAACGCGCTGCCGCGTTCTGCGCTAGATGGAAGTGGCGGATATCAACCCCAGGAAGCTCTAGATAAAAGGAGTTGCAGTAATCAAGGTGCTATGTCACGAAGGCGTGGACCAGAACAGGCAGGTCACTGGGTGGAACAAGGTGCCTAATCCTGGCAATGTTCCCAAGATGGAAAAAGGCTAGCTTGACGACTGCTGACATCTGATGATGAATAGTCAGACCAGCATCAAACTCCACTCCAAGGTTACGCACCCGTTCAGAGGCGAGAATCTGTGCCACCCCCAGAACTAAGCCAGAAGTGAGCCCAGTCCTCAATCCCTCTACCCTATGACCCGGGTCCACAACCAAAACCTCAGTCTTTCCAGAGTTCAACTTTAGAACGCTGGAATTCATCCAATCTTGGATTTCTTCGAGGCAGTTGTTCAGTGCCGAGATAGCCCCAAACCTGGTTGGGTGCAAAAGACAGGTAGAGCTGGGTATCATCAGCATAGCAGTGAAACCTCAGCTCATACCGTCTTATAACATCTCCAAGAGGTAGAATATATACTGCGAATAACATGGGGGACAGCACCGAACCCTGAGGTACCCCACAAGGCAGAGAGAAAGCCCCGGATGAAAACAAACCCGAGACCACCCTCTGTGTTCTCCCAGCCAGGAAAGATGAAAACCATCTTAAGACTGCACCCGACAACGTTACAAAAAAGCGGTTCCGATCGGTTTGGGAACAAAGAGCCGCTAGTGGAACCGATAACTACTCGGTTCAAAATGGGAAATAAAGTGTTTTGATAGAGAAAAGGAAAAAATTATTTACCATAGTAATCTTCTTTCTTCCCAGTGATGCTCAGCTATTCATAACTTTGTGCAGTCAGCCTGGTGGGTTGGACTGCCCGGAGAGATGGAACACATGCAAATGATGGAATTCTTTGCACATGAACATCTTTCAAATACTGCCTCTACCAACTGCAGTGTTCTAAGCCCTTCAGATTTGTAAGAAGCCTGGAAGTCAGGCAATATGAAAAAATCCGACAACTAATTATTTAAAACATTTTTTAGGATTAGCCTAATAAAAGAATTTACTTCAAAAAAACTCCAAGGGAGGGATTATATCTATAATAATGGTGTTCAGACAGTGAGAAAACTATTAAACACAGGAAACTCTGTTAAAACCTATTTAGCATAGAGAAGTATATCCAGAAGGGTATGGCTACGTGGCAATAGCATGCGGAATGCAGAGGTTGAAGTTCTGGAAGGGGAGGATGGGAGAGAGAGTTATGAATATCTGAGCATCACTGGGAAGAAAGAAGATTACTATGATAAGTAATTTTTTCTTCTAACCCCAGTAATGCTCAGAATATTCATAACTTTGTGCAGACTACCAAGCAGTACCCCTGGAGGTGGGCACAGAACTCTATTTTGGAAACAGACTTTGCAGGACTGCTGTGCCAAACCTGGCATCACTTCTGGACAAAACATCCAAGTTATAATGCTTTGTAAAGGTGTGCACAGATTTCCAAGTAGCTGCTTTACAAATGTCCAATAATGGCACCTCCCTAGCAGCTGCAAGAGTGGCAGCTGTTCCTCTTGTTGAATGAGCCTCAGCACAGCTGGGGAGACTCTACCTGCTTTAATGTAGCAGAATTGAATAACCTGGACAATCCACCAAGAAATGGATCTTTTTGAGGCTGATTTGCCCATTCCGACATCCCCATATGTAAGGAAAAGTTGTTTCTTGTCTTGCCTATGGCCTTTAGTAGCTGTCATGTAGTAGCTGAGAGCTCTTTTCACATCCAGACTGTGGAGCCTTCTTTCACCAGAGCTTGTATGGTCTGTGAAGAAGACAGGTAGAGTGATTGATTGGTTCAGATGGAAATCTGAAACAACCTTGGGAAGGAATTGTCTGTTTGTTCTCAGGACTACCTTATCCCTGTGGAAGGAAATGCAGTCCTGGTCAACACAGAAAGCCTGAAGCTCACTGATTCTTCTTGCCGAGGTAATTGCTACCAGGAAAACTGTTTTCCAGGTAACGTACTTTAAATGGGCTGTAGCCATGGGCTCAAAAGGAGCACGCATCAATCTGGTTATACATATATTAAGATCCCAAGCGGGCCCTGGTGCCCGGTGAGGAGGGTGCAAATGCACTAGGCCTTTAAAAAATCTTTTGAAAATGGGATCTGGTGCTACTGACACCTTTGTCCTATCAGAAAGGTATGCAGACACTGCTGCAAGGTGAACTCTTAAAGAACTGGGTTGTAGACCTTGTGAATTTAAGTTAGATAATCCAACACCACTGATACCCCTGCATCATTTGGGGTGAAGTTTCTACCAGAGCACCAGAAGGAGAATCTTTTCCACTTAGTAGAATAAGTTTTCTTAGTGGCAGGCTTCCTATAACCTTTCAAGATGTTTAATACAGCTTCAGAAAGGTTCAAGTCTCCATACTCTAATTCCTCAAGAGCCATGCCTTGAGGTGGAGGGACTTGAGATTTAGGAACAGCAATGTTCCCTGACTGGAGGTCAGAAGATTGTGCCCAAGAGGCAAGCTTATTGGCTTGCTCACTGACATGGAGAGCAGAAGAGAGTACCATGGCTGCCTGGGCCAAACTGGAGCTATCAAGATGAGAGAAGCTGAGAGGGATCTGAGCTTCAGCTGTACCCTGAAGACCAGAGGAAAAGGGGGAAAGGCACAGAGAAACTTGCCTGACCAATCCAGTGCCAGGGCGTCCAGAGGGATTGTGCCCTGGGCTGGTGGCCTGCAACAATACTGAGGCAACTGGTGGTTCTGGGTGGGATGCGAACAAGTCCATCTCTGGAACGCCCCACCTGCTGAAAATTACCTGCACCACCTGTTTGTTCAGTGTCCATTCATGATGGGACTGATTGATCCGACTCAGTGTGTCTGCCAAGATACTGTCCTTTCCTGGCAGACGGATGGCTTGCAGGCAAACCTTTAGAGAATATGCCAGAGTCCAAATTTTCACGGCTTCTGCGCATAGGGGACCTGATCTGATGCCACCTTGCTTATGTAATACATAGTGGTGGTATTGTCTGTTCTGACCTGTACCACCTTGCCCATTATCAGTGTAAAGAAAACTTTTAGTGCCAGCCGCACTGCTCTGAGTTCCAGCAGATTTATGTGCTGGAGGGACTCTGCCTCTGACCAGGTACCCTGAGTTGTGTGTTCCCCTAGATGGGCACCCCAGCCCAGAAGGGAAGCATCTGTTTTGAGGACTAGTGAAGGATCCTCCTTCTGGAAGGGGACTCCCTGCCTTAGGTTGGATTCCTTTTTCCACCAACAGAGGGCTTGTAACAGAGGCCTTGTCACTGGAATGAGTTTTGAAAAGGGATCTTTTTTTCTGACTCCAGTGATTCCTGAGGTGAAACTGGATGTCTCATGTGAAACTTGGAACCCTGCACTGTGCCCGTGGATGCAGCCATATGACCCAAGAGCTGCAGAAATTGCCTGGCTGTTTTTTGACCGTGCAACTTGAAAGAATTTGCTATGGCCTGAAGGCTTTGCACCCTGTCCAGTGGTAAAAAGGCCTTGGCCTGTAGAGTACTGATCTCTGCCCCTATGAACTGTAAAGTCTGCGCAGGGGTGAAGACAGATTTTTTCTGGTTTACAATGAAACCCAAGGACTCCAACAGATCCTGTGTGAGCTTTAGAGAGGTAGTGACTTGTTCTGGTGATTTGCCCACCACCAGCCAGTCGTCCAGGTATGGGAAAACAGTCCCTCCCTGTCTTCGAAGAAATGCCACCACAGCTGCTAGGCATCTTGTAAACACCCTTGGTGCCAAGGAAAGGCCGAAGGGCAGGGTTGCAAACTGATAATGACCTGATGGGAGTTTGAATCTGAGAAATTTCCTGAAAGATTCTTTTATGGGGATGTGGAAATAAGCATCCTGTAAGTCCAGAGATGCCAGCCAGTCCCATTTTTGGATTGTTGGCAGAATCCGAGCCAATGTTACCATTTGAACTTTGGCTTTTTCAGGTGCTTGTTTAAAGCTCTGAGATCCAAAATTGGCCGCCACTCCCCATTTTTCTTTGTTTTTACGAAGTATCTGGAATAAAAACCTCTTCCTCTCAGGGTTGCAGGGACTAGTTCCACTGCTTTGTGCTGAAGCAACTTCTGAACCTCTCTGCCTCTAGCAACAGAATTTGTGCTAGGGGTGGGGAGGTGGAAACCTTGGGGTTTTTTTCGAGGAAGAAATTTTAAGTCCAGAGACAGACCTTTGCCCACTACCTCCAGCACCCACTTGTCTGTGGTGATGGTTGACCAGAGGGGGAGGAAATGGGACAGCCTGCCTCCAACAGGTAGGGAGAAGGCGGCCTGCATCTCAGGGGTTCTGTTTAGGCTGGGGTTGATGTTGTGCCTGAGCCCCTCGCCTAGAGCCCCTTCTACCCCTAGCCCTTGAGTGGCCCTGTGGGGGGTACTGCTGGTACTGGGGCATAGCTTCTGGCTGGAAAAAGGGTCTTGACTAGAAAGAACGACCCCTAGCCCCCCTTCCATAGGGCCTGGTGGATGAAGAAGCTCTGTCTCTAGCAGAGTTACTTCTATAAGTAGCCTTATATTCATCCACCTTTTTCATATAGGCCACTGTGGACTCCCCAAAGAGCGCATTTCCCTCTAATGGGAAATCCAGGGCCTTTGACTGGGTATCCTGAGTGAGGTTTGTAGCCCTAAGCCATGCAAACCTCCTCTGAGCCACTGTTTTAGCCATCCATCTGGCTGCAGTGTCATTTAGATCAGCAGCCATTTGTAATTGGTACTTGGCCGCCTCTAGCCCAAACCTGGCAGTTTCAGCCAGGTCATCTGACAAAGGTGAGATGGCCTTCATGGACATTGCCAGTACAGACTGCCACAGGGATTTCTGATACTGGGCAGCATAAGCTTGAAAAGTAGCCAGTCTCATGGCCAATAAGGCTGACAACTAGCCCTTTTTGGCCACACTGTCCAATTTTCTGGATTCCTTGTCCGGTGGGTGTGAGGACAGAGGAACTTTAGCTTTATCACAGGCAGCTTGCTGTATTACCCCTTGATGATCAGGATGAGAGAAGAGGAAGTCAGCTCCCTCCCTCCCTGTCCAGCTGGTATTTTTTATCTATTCGCTTGTCAATTGGAGGAATAGAATTTGAGGTCTGTAGGAGCTTCATAGCATCCTTCTTGAAAAATGTATATACTGGGAGGAGGGCCTTTGTGGGTGTTAGACCCATCATATTAAGGTACTCAATCTCCTCATCTTCCACTTGTTCTGTTGCTGCAGTATCTAGAGCATCTGCCATTTTCCTTACGAAAGAAAAATGGGAAGAAAAATCCTCAGACACCCTGGGAGGCGAGCCAAATTCCTGCTCAGGGGACACCTCTGTGGGGATAGGTTCGTCCTCCTCATAAGCCTCCTCATCCTGCTGCTCCTGAGCAGGGGGCAACACAGTAGCAGCAATCTGGGGACCCTGGGAAGGGGCAGGAGGTTGAGGGATGATGCCCTGCAGAGCCTGAATAATTTTAAATGCCTGAGCTATCTCCTGAGCTGAAGGCATTACAGGCATCTGCGCAGAAGTCCCTGGTTTAGCAGGGGAGGATTATGCATGCTTGAGTTTCCTTAATTTCTTTGAGGGAACCGGAGAGTCAGCCGGTTCTTTCCCTCTTTTCAACCCTTTTTCGCCCGTATTAGGGGCGGGGTAGTAGCACTTGTTGCTTCAACCACAACAGAATGGGGTGTCAGCTGGTCAGAGCCTGAGGGACCCCAGGAAACTTTTTATTAAGCCTTTCAAGGCACTTTTCAACAGTTTTTTTCTGGGAAAGTTTTACATATTTCACATTCCTGGTCCAAATGTTCAAACCCCAGACAAGCTACACATAAATTGCGCTTGTCTGCCTTAGCAAACACATCTCCACACTTTAAACAGTTTTTAAAACCAGGCTCCCCGGTTCTCCTCTTAGGTTTCTCAGTCATGGTGAAAAACAAGGTGAAAAACCCCAACCGCTAAATGCTGCTATGGTTATTTAAACAGCTTAAAAAGGGTTTTCCTTTTTTTTTTGCTTTCGGTTCCGGAACCGAGAGAGGAGATGAAATGTGAGCCAGTTCAGCAGTTCTGTAACCGATAAAAAGCAGTTACAACTAAAGTTTTTAAGGACCAAAAATTAGCGATAATGAATAGGTTCTTTAGTCAGAGAACCGAAATAAAATTAAACTAACTCAGATCCCTCACGGTTATGCCGAACCACGAGGAACCGAGAAAAACAACTATTTAAATAATAAACTAGATGTAAACTAACAATTAGTAGATGCAGTAAAAGAAACTAAATAAACTTATGGTTTTGATGATTTTCTCTATCTTCTTCACGCGAAAGAGACTCCGAGCAACCAGACTTTCAGTCGGAGAGAAAAATCTGAAGGGCTTAGAACACTACAGTTGGTAGAGGCAGTATTTGAAAGATGCTCATGTGCAAAGAATTCCATCATTTGTATGTGTTCCATCTCTCCGGGCAGTCCAACCCACCAGGCTGACTGCACAAAGTTATGAATATTCTGAGCATTACTGGGGCTAGAAACACCCGGAAACTTAACTAAAGGTTCCCCTTTTTAATTAACCAAACAGTCAGTTCCCCTCGGTTCAAAGGAACCTCAGAGCACCAATAAAAAACCTAAAAACTTATCTATGAGGTAAAATTACTAAATAACAATAAGAATAAGGCCGTAATGAAAAGAAATAAGACAAAATACTTAAGTTTTTTGTTCTCATGCACAATTTAGATGATCCTGATAGAGAGAGATCTCCAGGGCATCTGAACTTTGCATCGGAGACAGAAAATCTGAGGTAGAATCCAGGCAGTTAGATTAGGGCAGTTTGAAAATGAATGCACAAGCTAAACATTCCATAATTTGCATAGCATTCCATTTGGTTCTGGGGCAGTGCTGACTTAAAGGGGTACTGCAAAGAGTAATAATATTAGTGGATTCCTGGGGTTATAAAGGAGTACTTCTCTGGGTATGTAAAATGAAAAGACATATGAGCCCCGGAGTAAAACCCTGCCAACCCTAGTTGCCCATCCGAGGAAGAAGGATGTAGCGGGCTAAGGTTTAAGAGTCCCATATGAGCAAGACATACCACTGCAGAAAGACCAGCCTTCGATTCCAAAAGTCGGAGGGTTAAGCCAGGGCTCAGGCTGTTAAGACATGCCCAGTTTCTAAGACATTAAAAACCAGGGAGAAAAGGTACGCCTAAGAACAAGACTGAGAACAGGGGCTCTCACAAGGTGCAGGGCAGGGATAGGGATTCCAAAGAAACTCCCTTCTCTTAATTCTGAGACTGCAGAAGAATCCAAAAGGGCAATTAAGAGAAAAGGAGGTGCAGCAGGTCATAAAATAAAAGGTGGTGGCTGCACAGGTAGGCAGAACTGGAGGGAAGTGTGCTACTGTTTAAAAAATTAGTTGGCCCACAGAAAACGAGTTCTTGTGACAAGCTCTGTCCCTTGTGGGTTCAGAAGAGACAATCCAACAGAAAAACATAGACCCTCCCTACTAAGGACGCAGATGGGGTGGTATTAGCTAGCAGGGCCTATGCAAAGAGGAGTGTGTCTTCCCTGTCAAAACAAGGACCAAAAAGAGGTCCGTCATAATATGACTATACATACAACTTTTTTTTTATTTATTTATTTTTTTATATATATATAGTTTTTTTGGCACCAAGTAGTGCTAAGAGAAAGGGCAAGTTGACCAAGACAGAAATTACCTTCGCCTCCAACAACAAATGACCAAGAAGATCTCGTAAACAGCCATTTTTTATTTTTTTTTTTTGATGGGGAGGAGCCACGAGTAGCATAGAAGGAGAACAAGTACTCTCAGGAGTTCGCCTCCTGATGACTACCCGCCCCCTTTTTCATTTTCCCCCCCCAAAAGGGGGAAGGGAGATGAAACCACCCAGAAGCCTGACCATTCAGGGGAAGGTGGGTGGGTAGCAGTGATGAATTGCAAAGACATTCTGGAAGATCAAGAATTATGGTGAGTACGTAATTTTCATACCTTCCAAGAATCAATCTTCACCATTCATCATTGGTGGGTCAGAGGGCTAAGCCACCACCAGATGGTGGTGTTTGCAAACCCTGAGGGAAACTGCTGTTCCCTCAGCCTCCTGTGGGGGAGACATGAGAGACAGGGGCTCCTCATGGGTCTGGCAAGGCCCAGGACTGGTCAGGCGCAGGCAGAGGCACCTGTGGACTGGGAGCAGGAAGGCATCCCACCAGCTCTCACCTGGCTCTGCAACAGAAGAAATGGGCCCCTGGCATCATGAAGCGACCACCCTATGCCAGGCCTAGGGTGATAACCTGGACAGGCAAAGTCACGCCATCCGCATAATGCAGACTTCAGTTCCCGCCAATCTGCAAGCTACCTTGTTGGCATCATAGGATGTCCTTGCTTGGTGTCTCGCCAGCTCCAGACCCTGGACAGAAAGGCAAATGGCCTGCCTGGTTGCCTCACAGTCCAGCAAGGATGCCATGAGCTGTCCCAGCATCGCCCACAGGTGCCTGCCCTAGGATGCCTGATGTGCAGCAATGCACAATAAAGTGTGCGTCACTGGGAAAAACTCTGTGACCCCAACGGCCAAACTCTGAGGGACAGCCACGCTCTGGGCAGTGATGCCCAGAGGGGGTGTCCAGGATCTGGACCCCAGAAGAGAAGTGAGGTATGGCTCCTGGAGACCCCATGGGTGCACAGTACCTGCGCTGGCAGTCCCTTTGGACTGGAGACGGGGTAGAGGGACGTAGCCAGACATTCTATGATGCCTCCATAAATAGCTGGGGATATGGAGGTATGACAACTGAGCCAGACAGGTCAGGGGCCCCAAAGGGCCAGAAATGCTCGGGGGATGGAGGAGGGTCATGGCAGGTTAGGCCAGATCCTCTACCAGGGTTGCGAGAGTCTATAGGGGGACCTCTCCAGAGGGAGGGGGCTGTCCAACTTGCCCGCCTGGGAATGCTCAACCATGAAGGGACAATCAGGTGGTGTCCTTGTGGGGGAACCCCCAGCCAGGAAGTCGAGCTGTACAAATCCCACAGGGCAGATTCTTTCCTGACCTACCACAGGACCAGACTGTTTCAGAGATGAGAGTAGACCAGAGTCGACACTTCGACTCCTGCCGAGCCCCCAGCCACTCTGGTCACAGAGAACAGCACTGACCAGGACCTCCCAAAGGTTCAATGTTAATATAGCACAACTGCAATAGCGCTGCACTTATGAGCGCATACTTTTCAGCACTATGTCGCAATAGCGCATAGGCAAAATATCGAAATAGCATATGTGTAAATGTATAACAACCTTTTAAAAAAGCATATAATAGACTGTGCATACCTTAATGATTAGTGGAGGCTCTACACTTCCTGCTACCTGTACAACCACGGACCCTTGCGTGTCACTTGTTAACAGGTCCCGCACAACTGACCCCTAGCATCTAGTTCCACCCCTCTCTCCCTCCTCCATCATCAGTGTTTCCCTTGGCAACAATCAAGTTGAAATACTCATGAAGCGATGCGAGTGATGATCTTTATTATACAAACCAGATAAAATAATCAAGTACCACTATCATAGTATTAAAGGCAGCAGGGGAGAACAGTATACAATCATTTACATTTTATTTAACTGCAATGGCAACTGAAGAGCATCTAGGCCTGTAAGCTAGGTCACTGCCCTTCTGGCTCTTCACAAAGCGCACATCCATTTCACCAGCAGTACTGACAGCTAATTACTTAGGGAACACCTGGATACTTACTGACCCGGATCTTTGCGCTGTTTTGTACCTGCGCTTTTGAGTGAAGCTATTTCGTGCATGCTCTGAATTGTGTGTGCTATTTTGCCTTCGCTATTGTGGTTGCACTATATTAAACGGAAACCCCTCCCAAACCCAGCCTCACCAGAGAGGGCTTTGCCCCTTGGAGAAGGTCTAACTGTAGAAACGGAGCCAGTAACCAGGAGTGAGGGAGACCCGGTGCCACAAGTGGCATCACTTCCCCTCTCAGCACTGCAAACGGCACCAGAATCAAACTCAGCACCTGAGCCCCACGCGGCACCAGAAGTGATACAGGACCACAACCCGGTACCGAACTTGGTGTTGCCATCCCCACCGGTGCCAGAATCTGCATCAGAGGCATCCCCGTCTCTGCAAGTGGCACTGTGGGATGCAGGGGAGGCGGCATTGCAGCCAGTGCCGAGAAGAGG
The DNA here is from genome assembly GCA_016271365.2 of Neoceratodus forsteri. Taxonomy (NCBI): domain Eukaryota; kingdom Metazoa; phylum Chordata; order Ceratodontiformes; family Ceratodontidae; genus Neoceratodus; species Neoceratodus forsteri. Next base: position 663,241,137 of record CM057458.1, read on the forward strand.
ACTCCCAGGCCCCGCCCAACACCAAAGGCCTAGACCTAGGCCCAGAAGAGTCTACACACTCACCAGAGCTGGGGAGCCAGTCAGGATCATCCCAATCAATAGTCTCCAGGTTGAAGGATGAGATCAGGGAGATCTCTGGCTGGGCAATCCCAAGGACTCTTCCTCTCCCTGTGCCTCAAATGGCAGAAGGAGGGGACCCAGCCACACGAACAACACTGCCCCACTCACCAGCATCGGCCTCAGTACCAGGAGCAGAAGCAGAATTGGACCGTGGCGCCAAGGGACCTGCTGGTGCAGGCCCAGTGTATAACTGCGAAGCCACCACCAAGGATGTATGGACCCCCGAGGGGGTACCGGACTGCAAGGGGTGCACAACTGGCACCCAGGAGGAGGCCAGCTGTCCCCACAGATCCCCCTCCCACAGGCCTCCCATGTCGGTGAGATGAGGACTAATGGAGGTCTAGTCTCCCTCAGTACATACAGTACTGGGGGGGGGAACTCTGGGAAAACAGCCCAGGGATCTGACTCGAGTCCCAGGTGGGACGTTGGCCTCCGAAGCTGGAAGGGGGGTTCCGGCCCCCACTTCATCGCCCAACGCTCAAGGGTGTGGAGGTCCATGCTGAAGCAGGCATAGCAATAATCCATGTCATGGTCAGCACCCAGGCAGGTGCAACACTGGTCATGTCAGTCAGGAACAGACATTCTTCCCAAAGGGGCACAGATGCATGAGGCGGGAAGATCCGTTCCTTTACCACTCTTCTTAAGCTCTGGACAAGGTATGACAGCACTTCTCAACAGAAAATAATAAAACCAATGAAAAAAGTACATGGCATCGTAGTAAAGGACAGAGGAAAAGAGAAATGGCGACGCAGCATCAAATGAAGGGGTATGGTGTCGACTAACAGCTACGACAACTGTGACGCACTTTCAGCACAACACTCCCACAAAGATTCAGCCTCTATGGTGGGAGAAACAGAACTGAGGAGGAGAGGGAGCCGGCATCAGTTACTGGCCAGTCGACGAGCACCACGTCATATGTCTGCCTAGTGGGCAGCGCCATCCCTGTTGGCTCCTTTCCTCCAAAAAGCCCTTTATGGCATATGCTCCGCGGGGTCCTAGCACCTCCGGCACAGATTCACCAATAACCTACCAATGATGAATGGATTTTTGGAAGATCAGTCTTCATCTCCAGAATGCTGATGTGGAGAAAGCAGTCAAAGGGGGGAACCACAGACTCTGGATCTTCAGTGCATGTGCATGGGTCCCTCCAGCCTATCACTGAGGCATCCATGGTGAGGAACTTCCACAAGGATGGATGGAAAAATGGGGACCCTCTGAAGGAAATGGTATCTGTCTTGAATCCAAAGAGCACTGTGTAAGAGGTCTGTGACTTGAACAAGGTGATCCAGGTATTGGAAAGCCTAGGCCCCACTAGGAGCAATGCATCCAATAGGCAATGTGTAGCTGGAAGTGGATCATGGGAACAGTCACAAAGGCAGCCACCACAAGATCCAGGTACTGCAGCATGGATCTCGCTGGGAACCACGCACTGAAAGCAACCATAAGGAACACCTGAGCATAAGTGGAGTCCATGATAGTGACAAACTAAAGACACTGGCAAGGAGCCAGAACTGATTTGGGTTTGCTCACCAGGGTACTCTGTTGCACTGCTGAGTCCAGCACAAAGTCTGTAGAGCCACTTCTCTGAAGGACACTTTAAAGGAGCAAACTGTCCAGGCAAGGGAATACATATAGGGCTTCCCAGCTAGCACAGTTAGGCACCTGACTGAGACCTGCAGCACTGAGGACAAGCCAAAGGGCAAGACACGAAACTGGTAGCACCTGCATCACATCTGGATGTGCAGGCATGCATCTTGCATGACCGGAACACTGAGCCAATCTCCATGCAACAGCAGAGGGGAGGAGGCACTAAAGAGAAATCACGCATAACTTTTTGTATGCAATATATTCATTCAAGCCTCTAATGTCCAGGACAGGGTGTAGGTCGTCCATCTTCTTTGGAACTAGTAAGTATCTGGAATCAAAATCATGCTTCACTTTGACTAGGTCCAAAGATTGAATGGCTCAATTGTCCAAGAAGGTATCTAATTCTGTTATCAGGACCAACAAGTGCTTTGGAGGGCAAGGGCTGCGAGGATGCACATCAGAGGGCACAATCAATTCCAGCTCATGATGATCTTGAATAGTATCAAGGAGCGACCCATATGAAGTAATCTCCCGTCATGTTGTCAGAAACAGGGAGATCTTGCCCCTTATCTGGATCCTTGCAAGCAGGCAGGGGGTTGGAAGGGTGTCAGAAGGGGAGAGGTCCAGCAGGGACACCAAGACCCCCCCCCCCCATTTCTATTATAGGGGCTTTATTTTATCAACTTGCTATCAAGTGTGCAGCAAAAACAAGGATTGAAAAAGGTCCTGTTTCTAGTTTGCGTATTCCAGTCTATTACTTTTCCACAGATCTTGAAATATAAATATCTGCAGTTTCATAAAACAGTAAAGAGCTATTTTCACATTATTAGAACAAAGAAAAAAAAAAGAATAGTAAGACCTTCCCTTTGTAAATCACAAGACAGAATGATCTCCAGGCTCATGTCTCCAGCAAAAGGCAAAAAGAAGCTGAACGTAAAAGCAGTCATTTTATGTTTGCCACATATACATAATTGCAGCCCGATTTACTAGTTTCTCTTTTATCATAGGGTAGCCACCTAGCCATACATACAGAAGAGCTAATCAAATATTTGCCTGGCAACATACACATAAGAAAAAGTCTATAAAGTTTAGTGCCTAATGCCTATTTCAGATAGAAAGACTTCCTGGCGCTATAAACAATTTTCTCCCAAAGTACTACAAATCAGCTCAGAGCCGAGTGGTGGGGCCTGCCAGAAATGTGGCCCAAAATACAGGAACAGTGAAGGAGAGAGAAGCATCATCTGTAACTGTACAAGAACAACCGTGAAAAATAGGAGAAGCCCTCTTTTACATGGAGGCTTGATACCCTTTTAGTTTGTTTTGGTGTACATAGGCAGAATCAACGATTCTGCTCCTACACAATGGTGGATGAGTGTGGTACAGAAGAATACCATCTATCATCTTTTTTTAAAATTCATTCCTGAATCTTGGATGAATTCTACAGCAAACCACAACAGTGTTTCTCGATTTTTTTTAATTCGATGTACTCAGTCTGGAACCCATTTTAAGTGCACTCGTGTTTTTAGATCACATTACATAAGTGTCAGTAATTAAATCTCTACCCCAATATATCCAGAGACTGGGTGTTTAAAATGTGCGAGAATGTGGGTACTAGGGTGATGTTTTTAAAAAGCTACTATATACAAAATCTATATCTGCACCAAGGGAAATCAGATTACTTTCAGATCCAGAACCCTAATCACAAATAATCAATTATAACAGTATCTAGCACCAGGGACTTCTCAGAAATTCATAACCGAAAACAACAAAAGAACAGGACCATCTCTTTTTTCTGTAGTGTTCCACACTGTCAATGGCTAATTAAAACATATGGGCAATATGCACCTCTAGTAAGGATAGTGGTACAGGCCAAAGATGTGAACAGCACAGAACCCTGGGCACATGAAGATTCCGAAAAGCAAGGACTCTCCGATCTTTGCCGTATCACTAAGGTGGAAACAGCATCGAAGATTCTCAAAGGCTGTACTAATTTATCATTGTTTTGTCAGGAGTGTGCATTGTACAAGCAGGCTGGGGCTACCTGGTGACAGGGTGCACCCCCACATTTAGAAATTGTGCCTGTTAAGCTGCCACTTTCAGGCCCGGTGGTGCTGAGGGTTGAGGCGCTGGACGCCACACCTCGCACCACGCCAGCGACCCAGGTTCGGGAGCGAGCCCGGGCACTGGGGGTCGGCAGGGAAGGAAGACCGATTGAGCATCCGTAGGACAGCTCATCTCTCCGTGGGAGGGTTACAAGATTGTCCTGGCGCAGTAGAGACCGGGGGGTAATACTAGCATGGGACCAAGAATTGGGGACGAGCGCAGCAGGCGTCTATGGGGCAGCTGCATGCTAACGCCAATGCAAGACTGCACTTGGGGGGGCAGGCAAACAAAAGAGAAAAATCCCTTGCGCCTGGATAGGCGATGGCTCCTCTCCGGGCCACCACCACAAGCATATACCAGACCTTGCCTTCGCCTCTCTCTCTCCCCTCCTCCCCAGCCGGCGCTAGATTTGTAGATAAAATGTTGGATGGTGTGGCGGCCCTGCCCCAGGGAGCCAGAGCTGGGGGTTGTTCCTGGTCAGAAGAGGGCAGTATACCCTCTGAGGAGGCAGGATCAGATCGGCGGTAGAGCGGCTGTTGAGTCAAGGTAGCTCGAGAGAGTTCCAGGTCACAAGGAGAATAAACAGAATTGGGGGGGGGGGCTGCAACTTTCAAACTGAATAAACTGCTGAACTGCTCCCCATTTTCTAGTGCCTTGTGCATGGATTGGGGGCCACCTGCCACTGCCTCAGTATAGGGTGTTCAGGTCTCAGAATTATTTCTTTCACTCCTGGTGCCTCAGGCAAGGATTTTAATGTAATCATGTTGGTTTTTTTGGGGGCTCAGTCAGACAAAGAGCCTTGTCCTACTCTATTTCTTTTCCCCTACAGTGTTCCTCTGGGACGTCAGACCCCCTCTCTGCCTTCTTTTGTTTGCTTAATTAAATGCATCCTACGGTTTGTGTGGTGCTTGTACATTGGTTACTGGGGCTTGTCCTACTTATCTGGGCTGCCTGGGTTGAGAGGTTTTATTTCTAACAGGTCGGTTTTCAGACTTCCATTTTAGTGCCTTAAAGAACAGCTTCCAACTAATCAGAGTAGCCCCTTATTTAAAGAAAAAAACGATGCCTGACCTGTCCAAGAGTACAAATGTACAAACTTTTCTTTTTTTCACATGGATATTTAAAAATTATGCCCCTCGTAATTTTATTCCCCGACCTGCCGGCAAAAAAACGGAGTCAGTTCCTGATCCTATGGCCACATCCCCACGCTGGCACATGCAGCCCCATTCTGTGATGTCACTAAACAAAGGCTGCGTGTGCGCGCCCCACTGACTTGAATGGGGCGATTTTTTCTCAAAGATTTATAGCTATTCAGCAATGGGACTTCAACAATCGGATGATCGCTTGACTAGCGGGACCCTGTTAGTCGAGCGATTGCTTTGATTCAAGAATCCCGCTGTTGAATGGCTACAAAATCTTGGGGGAAATCGCCCTATTTGTCAGTGGGGCGTGCATATGCAGCCTTCATTTAGTGACATCACAAACCGGGGCTGCATGCATCGGTGTGCGGGAGTGGCCGTAGGATCCGGCGGGTCTAGGAATAAAATTACAAGGGGCATAATTTAAATGGTAGTGAAAAAAAGGGAAAAGTTTGCACATCTGGAATCCTGGCCAGGTCAGTCACCGTTTTTTTTTTTTTCCCCCGTAGGGGGCTAGTCAGAAGCTGCTCTCTAAAGTGCTCCGTTTGTTAATCGTGCCTCGCAGTGCAACTGCTTTGGCACTGCAGAGCAGCACAGGGAGTCAGCTATTGCTGGCAGTTAGCCAGCAGAGACTCGCACCTTTTCATTATATTTCAGGCACGTACCAGTTTTTTCTGCCCATTTTTTATGCCTTTAGCTTGGGCAGGTTCATGACGTGATGACGTCATAAGCATCAGTGTGACGTCACCAAAACTCACAAGCACTACTTTTTGTGCTCTCCCCGATTTCTCCAGTGCTAGGCAGTCCTGCTGGACAAAGTTTAACTCTGCACAATATACTAATAATTCCCTTACTAGAGAATGTTCTTCTATGACTTAAAATCAGAAGCTTGGTACTTCTTCCAACAGGAAGTGTCATCTCTCGCAGGCACTTTTCCACATCATTTCTTTTTTACTGCAGTCAGCTGGTAGTGTATTGGGGTGGGGACAAGGAGGCTCAACACAGTAATTTCTACCTAACTGGATAAGGCATTTAGAGCCTTATCTATATTATCCACATTAAAAAAAAAAAAAAAAACTTACTTAAAAGCTAGTGGCACCATAGTTTATCAGAGACCTGTGATATTCAAACAATGTAAGAACTGCAGTAGGGTGATGAGACCCTCACCTGTAACTGTAACAATCTAACATCTAGATTCCAGTACCCACCCAATCGAACGGGGGGGGGTAACTGACAGTGGCAAGACCAAGATGCACAAACCCTTACTGTTCCTATTAAATGAGCTACTGAATCCTGCAGGACATCCCCACCAACACAACCGAACAACGGAGGCACAACTGTCATTTTCTGTATTAGAGCTGTTGTCTAAATTGTACATTCCATGTTATACTGTGTTCTAATTCATCTGATTCAAGACGTGGAGCCTTTGCAAATGAGTCTCTGACTCAAAGGGTTTTAATTCCTAGACCTTAAATAAATAAATAAATAAAACATACAGGCACGTCCAGGTGCACCAGAGCAGAACAACACTGCTCACCCAGATATGCAGGCAGCTCCCAACCTTGACTATGCAGAGGGTCAAGATGATAATACAGGGAGCCATGAGGAAAATCCCGACCTGAATGTACTTTGTGATGAGGAGGACGACGCCGACTCCGTCCCTTTTGGAATTTCGGGAACCAAAGGAATAGGGGCACATATTCCAGATTTAAGGGCAACAGTAACAGAGCATCTTTTGCTTTCAGGCGTAACTGGGGTGCAGGACGAAAAGGAAATAATTCACACTGAAGGTATGCGGGCCCATCTGCGTCAACTTTCCCTTAGAGAAAGACTGCAGAACTTTTATATGGCCCCAAATGACATCAGATGCTTGGGTGCTAGAGATTCTGGTACTAGGTTACACAACAGAATTTGCAACAGTACCCTCAAAGGGGTGTTTCCTGCAATCCCCTATGCCAACAGACCCAGTGAAGAGACGGTCATTGTATCAAACCTTGGATCTCCTCAGACAGATTGGGGCAACTGTTCCAGTGCCCCCAACAAGAAAGCTCGGGGATTCTACTCAATTTACTTTGTGGTTCCCAAGAAGTTGGGGGTGGGGGTTCAGACCAATTCTAGATCTGAAGCACCTAAACAGATCTGTCTGTCACACGACCTTCAAGTTGGTGTCCCTATGGTCAATCATAAGGGCTGTTCCACTGGGAGATCTAGCATCCACAGACCTAAGGGATGCACATCTCCAAATCCCCATTTGACAGTCTCCCCTGGAAGTTTCTTAGGTTCGTGATTCAGGGGTAGCACTTCCTGTAAATGGTAACAGCATCCAGGGTGTTCTAGAAGGTCCTTATAGTTCTTGTAGTGTAACTGCGGCAGGAGAAATATCACATATATCCCTACCTGGTCGACTTACTCATCCGAGCGACATCTGGCAGATGGCAAGGAAATCCATGTCCATGACCCTGGAGACGCATGGTTGTATAGTCAATCGGGAGAAGAGCTCCCTCAACCAGTCACTGAGCCTGTAACACTTGGGTGCAGTGTTCAGGATGGACATGGGGAAAGTTTTTCTCTCTGCAGCCAGAAAGGGGACCCTGAGACAAGAGGTTCAGTGGTTGAGAAGCCAGTTGTTGGCCTCTGCTCACAGGCTACTCTGGATTTTGGGAATGATGGCTGAAGCGACAGAGTTAGTGCCATGGACCTGCTTGCACATGTGCCCCCCCCCCCCCAGAACGGGGGACTAGAAGGCTGGAACCCTATCTCTGAGGACTACCAAGCTCTAATCACTTCAGCAATCGCTAACTTAGTGGAACATTCCCAGAACCTGAGCAAGGGGTCCCCATTAGAAACCCCACCAGAACTGATTCTGATGACCGATGCCAGCTTGTTGGGCTGGGGTGCAGTCCTGCACCAAGTTCTGGTCCGGGGCATTTGGACTGTGCAGGAACAACAGCTACAGATAAACTTCTTGGTGATGAGGGCAGTAAGGCTTGCCCTTCTTCACTTTCACAATCTGGTTCAGCCAAAGGCTGTAAATTAAGCTTGGACAACACCACCACAATGGTATACATAAACAATCACGGAATCACAAGAAGCAAGGAGATGCTAACAGAAACAACCAAAGTGCTACTATGGACAGAGAAGAATCTTCTCTCTCTCTCTCGGCAGTTCATTTGGCAGGTGAACTGAACATCCGGGCTGACTGGCTGAGTTGAGAGACTGTTCATCCAGAAGAACGGATGTTAAATCCAGAAGTGTTTGACCTTCTCTGCAAAAGATTTGGTCGGCTTCAGATCGACCTATTCGCCTCCAGTCAGAATGCTCATGTACCAAGGTTCTTCAGTCGGTTCTAATGTCCACAGGCAGAAGCAGTGGATGCTCTGTCCCAGACATGAGATTTCTTCAGAGAATATAATTTGTTTCCTCATCTGTTTCTCCTCCCTGAAGTCCTTCGCAAAATAAGGCACTGAAAAGGAGATTATTAAAACAGGTTTTCAAGAAAAGTAGTGGATACCCTGATGGATACCAGGAAGGCCTCTCTCTACATGTGCAACTTATGATCAAGTGTGGAACACCTTTTTGGCTTGGGCCAGAGAGAGAGAAGTATCAGGCCTTCTAAAGCTATGGTTCCACAAATTCTGATTATTTTGCAGGTAGAAGTAGACAAAGCCCTTTCGGCGAGAGAATGAGTACCCCGAGAGGTCAGGTCTCGGCACTTGGGAAGAACCAGGAGGTTATTCATTTTCTAAGAGCGGTTGGCAGAAGTAGACCGCTGTTTCGATCACCAGTATCCCTGTGAGACCTGAATCTGGTGTTGAATGCTCTGTGTAAATCACCACTCAAACCTCTTCCATCAGCACCAGTGGAAACTGTCTTACAAGGTGCTCAGTCAGAAGGACTGATGAACTTCAGGCACTGTCTCAAAAACAGTCTTACCTTATCATTCATAAGAAAAAAGGTAGTACTGAAGGTGGTTCTGTCCTTCATCCCTAAAATACCTACAGCTTTTCATGTAAATCAGGTAATCTGTCTACTGTCCTGCCTGAAGTCAGATCATGCTAAGGAGCATGAGCTGCACAAGTCAGACTTGGGCAGAGCAGTCGGGACACACCTCAAGCAAACTGCAGAGTTCAGAAGATAAGAGGGCCTGTTCATTTTCTTCGGAGCAGCAAAGAAGGGCCAAAAAAGCCTAAGCTAAGGGCCTGAATCGCCAAGGCCTATGCAGCAGAAAAGAGAAGGCTCCGGCTCTCATCAATGCTCACTCCACCAGGGCTCTGGCTACTTCCTGGGCAGAGAGAGGGGAGGCATTTGTGTTAGAACTGTGAAGGAGGCAATGTGGTCCTCCATCCACACATTCACTAAGTACTACAGACGGCATGTTCAAAGTTCCACCGATGCAGACGTTGGTTGCAGAGTACTGCAGGTGGTGGTTAGCAGATAATTATTTCTCGCCTGTATGGGTTACATATGGGACAGTATTCTCCCTCACCCAACTGGGAAAATTGGAACTGCTTCTTAGAATCCACATGTATTGATTATCCTCTGACAATGTGGAGTGCCAGAGAAAGGAGAAATTCATTCATGCTTAACATAATTTCCTTTTCTGCAAGCTCCAACACCATCAATGGGGCCTCTCCTAGGAGCCTTGGCTGCTTCTGCAGAATATTGTCCGATATGTTACTATGAATGTTGCTTTCAGAAATGATGGTTTGTAAACATGGTTGACATCCTATCCATAGTTATCTGCCAACGTGAAAACAGGTTACTGTTTATTGGATTACAGGCACACAGATCAATAGGATGATATTTCTGAGCATAAGGGGATGCCTACCTGTTACAGGTTAGTGCTTACACTGTTTTTCTACAGTCCTGTTTACTGTTATTACTGTTATTACTGTTACTACTGTTAAACAACTTTGTAACTTTGCTTGCACCATAGCATTTCTAACTAGAAAATGTTGACCTGACACCAGTACAGCAGGAAAGCCAAAATACACAAAAAACAGCCTTGATCATCCCATTCTACAGTGAGGTAAGCCATCATCAACATTTTTTTTTCCCCAGACAAAAGACGTTTTGTACATATGATGTGCTGTTGCTACTACAAAGAGGGAATAATATACCTTGGGCGTGTAACTCCCGTTACCCGGGGTTACTAGAATCCCAGTAAGACCTAGTGGTAGGCAGGGAAGGCAGCTTGTGAAACTCCAGTTAAATGGATTTCACACGGTCTCACTCTGTTCTCAGTCTCAGCTGAGACTGAGGGATGACATCCCCATACAACTCTCGCAGCTGCATGAGCCACACTGGAGTGCTGCAGTTGGAAGTCAGGATAGAATGTTGGGGATTTTGAACAGAGTCTGTGTGCAGTCTTGAAGAGAGGAGCAACACAGCAGTCTGGTTGCAGGCTCTCATAGCCTTAAGCTCTGTTTTAGGGCTACTGTAAGGGAGGTGTGTGTTTTCACCAAAAGAAGAACACAGTAAGCTGACTGTGAAGTGATGGAGACCGTTATTACTGGTCCATGTGCCCCATCCCTGAGGGGATGGGAGTAGAAAGGTTTGCCTGTCTTCCAGGGGCAACCCTCCTGGTTCCGGCTAAGGAAGAAGCTGCTTTATTTCAAGCTGTGCTGTGGCACCAGAAGCTATGGGAGAGAAATTCCTATGAGGAATCGCCTGTAGGGCACCTGCAACCAAAGGGTGAGTTCGCTCTGACAGAGGACCTATGTTTTCACCTGAACTGTTGGAACGTGGGGACTGGACTACTTAATTTGTAGGAGGTCTAGTGTAAAAGACATTGCCGGTTAATTCAAGTAGGTTCAAGTCCAGCACAAAGAGTAAAGTAAAGTGGGGACTGGACTGCTTAATCAGTGGGAGGCCTAGAACAATGGGCTGAGCCAAGTAAAAGTATGCTCAAGTCCAGCACAATGGGAAAGCAAGACAAGCAGAGGAAGTGTGACATACATTTAGCCTTAATCTACATTGCCCAGCTTTACAGAATGATATGATTAATGTCCAGAGAAATGGCCAGGTATGATTTGTGGAAGCGAGAGGTGGAGACCCCATATCAGTAGTAACAAATTCCACCTCTCTTGGAGTTGCTCTGTGCACCTTTACTTTCTCTCAGGTACTTGGCCAGTGCCTGAGGAAAATACCCAGACGTGGGATTAAAGGGAGTACTCTCTGATAGAGCTGAGGTGCTCTTAGGTGGTTTAGGGAGCCACCCGAAAAGGTTTCCATGACATATTATATCATATATTATATCATATATTATATATATATCATATATTATATTATATTATATTATATTATATTATATTATATTATATTATAGTACATATGACATTGGATGACAGTGGGCTCAGGGAGGGTTAGACCAGTCAGGCAGAGGCACATCCCAGATCCTATTCCACTCAAGAACTCATATGCCACACTGCCAAACAGGGACAACCAAATAGAGGTACCCAGAGAAATGGAAGGAAAGGATGTGGAGGTTAGCCAGTGCAAAGATGGAGATTAGCGCCCAGGAGGTGGATAGGCAGAATAGGGGCAAAATTCAGCAGAAAGGCAGACAGCAAGGTGAACCAGGGATAAAGGACAACCAAGGAAGGACTGGGTAGAACAGTGAAACAGTCTAGGAGGTCAAATCACGGAAAGTCATGTGTGCAAATGCCAGGAGCCTTAGCAACAAGATGGAAGATCTGGAGGCTGTCATGGTGCAGTCAGACCTGGACATTGTGGCCATCACTGAAACCTGGTGTAATGATAACCATGACTGGGGTTGGCCATACCTGGCTACAACATATTCAGAAGAGACAGGGCAGGCAGGAAGGAGGAGGAGTGGCACTGTATGTGAAAATGACATAAGGGCCACACAGATCCAGGAGGAACAAAATGGGGGAGAGATACTGTGGGTTAGCTGGAAAGGAAAATGGGGCCAGCCATCCGACAGGTGTGGTCTATAGACCACCAGCCCAGGAGGAAGAAACAGATAAGGAGTTAATGCTAGCCATCCAGAGGATGGCAGACAAGGGTGAGGTAGTATTGGTTGGAGACTTCAATATTCCAGGCGTGGACTGGAGCATTCCAGCAGCAGCATCAACTAGGAGCAGATTTATCCTGGACTCCTTCAGGGTGCCTTCCTCAAGCAACTGGTCATGGAACCAACTCGGCACAAGGCAATACTGGACCTTGTGCTCACAAACAGGGACAGTGTGATGGGGGTAAGTGGGGGAGCACCTGGGGAACAGTGACCACCAGTCACTGTGGTTTGAAATCACAGAAAGAGCAGCACCAAACCACCACAAAACACGTATCCTGATTTTAGGGGCAAACTTTGGGAAAATGGGAGATACTTGAAAGAGGCATTAAGGGGAATGGGGCAGGAATCAGGGGTTGAGGAACAGTGGGAAGTATTTAAAATGGGGATTACAAGAGCAACAGAATTATGTATTAAGCAGGTTAGCAAGAGGAAAAAAAGGAAGAGGAGACCATTATGGTTTTCCAAAGAGGTAGCAAAGAAAGTGAAAGCCAAAAAGACTGCATTCAGGCAATACAAAAAGACACAGGCAGAAGGGGATAGGGAGAAGTACCAGGAGAAGCAAAGGGAGGCAGGGAGGTCAGTAAGGGAAGCCAAAGCTCAGACAGAAGAACACATTGCCAAATCAGTGGGTAGAGGGGACAAAACCTTTTACAGGTACATAAGTGAAAAAAGAAAGGCAAAGGGAGGGATAGTGAGACTGAAGGGGGAGGATGGGGGCTGTGTGGAGGATGACAACAGTAAAGCTGACATATTGAACAGGTATTTCTGCTCAGTCTTTACTGAGGAAGAGGAGGGAAATGGGTCTGAATGGAGTACAAGGGGTGAGAATGTTGCAGAAATGGACACAAGTCCCTTTACACGAGAAAGGGTCCTGAAGGAACTGGAAGTAATAAGAGTTGATAAAGCAATGGGGCCAGATGGGGTGCACCCCAGGGTCCTTAAAGAACTAAGAGAGGTGGTGGCTGAACCTCTTGCTATCCTGTTTAGCCGATCACTAGAAACAGGGGAGGTACCCAAAGACTAGAGGATAGCAGATGTAGTCCCCTTATACAAAAGTGGGAACAAAGAGGAAGGGGAACCACAGACCAGTCAGCCTCACCTCGGTAGTGGGGAAGATCATGGAAGCACTACTGAAGGAGAGATTGTGGAACATCTGGTTGTCAATGGACTACAGGACCCAAGGCAGCATGGTTTCACCAGGGGAAGGTCATGTCAGACCAACTCATTGAATTTTTTGACTGGGTGACTGGGAGGTGGATCAGGGAGGGCAGTGGACATGGCCTATCTGGACTTCAGCAAGGCCTTTGACACTGTGCCACTAGAAGACTACTGCACAAACTGAGGAATATGGGTGTAGGCAGGACAGTAGTGCGGTGGGTAGGTAACTGGCTGGGCAGCAGGACACAGAGGGTGGTGGTAAATGGCTGTCACTCCACAGAGGGAAGAGTGACCAGTGGGGTACCACAGGATCAGTGCTGGGACCGTACTATTCAATATCTTCATCAGTGACATTGCACAGGACCGAAGGCAGAATTTCACTGTTCGCTGATGACACAAAGCTCTGTAACAGAGCAGACACACCAGAGGTGTAGACAGAATTAGAAGGACCTGCAGAAACTTGAAGAATGGTCAGGGTTTGGAGTTGAAATTCAATGCAAGGAAGTGCAAGATAATGCATATGGGCACAAAACCCTGGCACAATATATCAGTTGGGGGTGAGGATATAGCACAAGCAGGAAAGGGATCTTGCAGTTATCATCTCTGATGACCTCAAGGCAGGGAAACAGTGTGACAAGGCAGCAGGTAAAGCAAATAGGATGCTGGGATGTATAGACAGGGCATCACCAGCAGGAAAAGGGAGGTCATAATTACACTATACAAGACACTAGTGAGGCCGCACCTGGAGTACACTGTGCAGTTCTGGAGACCTTACCACGTAAGGACATTGATGTGGGTAGAGAAGGTTCAGAGGAGGGCAACAAAGATGGTGCATGGATTGCATCACAAGTCCTATGGGAGGACAGGTTGAAGGCACTGAACATGTACTCCTGGAGGAGAGGAGGAGAGAGGGATATGATAGAGACATACAAGCATCTTACAGGGAGGAACAGGGTGCAGGAATGCACTATTTTAAGCGAAAAAGATGTTCCAGGACTAGAGGGCATGGGATGAAGTTGGAGGGAGGACGATTCAGAGAAACGTGAGGAAGAATTTCTTCACAGAACAGGTGGACAAGTGGAACACCCTGCCAGAGGAAGTGGTGGGGGCTGAAACAATCACGGGATTTAAGAATGCATGGGATAGACAAAGGAATTCTGGAGGTCAGGGGTAAGGGGCAACAGACTTCCTGGAAAACATAAACTGAACTTACAAACTTAAATGGGCAGACTGGGTGGGCCATAGGTCCTTATCTGCCGACACTGTCTATGTATCTATGTATCTATGTATATGGAAGGTATCCAAGTGGCCAGCAAGGGAGTCGAGCCAGGAAAATCCCAGATAGTGTAGAAGTTCGGGCTGTGTATCCAAAGCAGCGTGCAAGTATGGGCTGTGTGCTGGTGGGTTCAGAGCCTGAGGGCTGGAGTGTTGAAGTGTTACTGATTTTTTTAATCTGCATTACCAGAAGTGTAGCCCTGTGGAGGTCCGTCTATGCTTTGTTTGTTCTGCTTGGATGTGAATAAAAGCCACACTTTAGAATCCCATTCCTGGTATTGGACATTACAGTTATTGCTTCCTGTGTTCGGAATTACTTGGGTGCCCCTGCGCAGAGTAGCCAAACCTAGCCCTAAATTACTTGAGTAACCTATTCCTCCTAACCCAGTCCCCACCTGATACTGCTGTCAGATTCAAATAGCATACCACCTGTCGTTTGCAAAAAGGCATGGGGGTGGGGGCTTACAGGCTCTTTATAAATTTTTTCTTACATACAACTGTATAGGTACTATAAGAACAGAGGTGGCTAGAGAGTCCTTACTCTTTGGAATCTTTATGTGCCCAGGGTTCTATGCTGTTCACAGCTCTGGGCTATATCATTACACTTAGCAGGGGTGCACTTTACCCATATGTATTAATTACCCACTGACAATTCTCGATCGAAAAGGAAATTATGGAAAGTGTAAAAGAATTTCTTCTTTAAAGTGCCACGTGCAGGGTGGGACAAATCAGGTAGCCAGGTGGCTCACAAACTGATTTGTCCCACCCTGGCCTCATGATATTTAACTTCCACCTAGACAACCAACAGGCACAAGTAAAAGTAACCTTGATTTAACGCCTCTTGCAAAGGACAGCAACTCAAACTGCTGTGTCTGCCTTGGATAGGAGTCCAAATCCCTGGTGTGGGATACTAACCCATGACCCTGTTGCCGGGACACAAGAAAGTGCACATTTCACACTGTATAACATGACCGCAGGCATCAGTCCAGTTAAGGGGAAATAATCATGAACCAGTACCATCATGGATTGAGTCAGAATTATTTGACTGTATGGATTGATGGAAACAAGCTAAAATATCAACATTCAATTACACTTATCTGTACATCATTTCATAAATTACCACATGCAGATTTATGCAGTCTGCTCCATTTAAAGGGGCCAGGAAATTTATGTTAATTGTAGGCCCCTGTCAGTTGAGCAGTAGCCTTCATCAATCCCCAACTTGCCATCATAATACCACCTTTCACTTAAATGGGGCACGCCCCAGCGCTCTCCCTTGTTGCACGTTATAACATGCCTGAGTGCAGGAGCGTGTATATCAATAGGGAAACAGAACGGATCGACTGGCTCACCTTGCTGGGGCCAAACTACATTCCTTTCCAGTTAAATACAGGTTGCACAAAAATCCCAAGTATCACAAATGGACTATCACCAGCATCAGCTACCATTTAATGAAAATCACACCCTAAATGCCGAGAATCACTTTAAAGTAAACAGAAGAAGACCAACAAGCATGTACTGTATATTCTCATTCATAACAACCCCCACTAAGTCAATGACCATCCTGACAATTCACATTATTTTTCACTACAATTTGCATCCTAATAAAGAACAGTTACATACGCACTGAAACAGTAGATCTTTGAGAGAATCTCTTTCATCAGGCCACACATATGGAATTATAAGCTGCCAGGCACTAGGACCAAATGGAAACTTTTGCAAGCAGTCCATCAGGGGCCGCGCACTACAACATCAAGCGCCTGCTACTACATAAATGCAAGTGTCCCTTCCCACCTCAGTTCCCCACCGGAGATAATGCTCAGAGGCCCTCTCTGTAGGAATCAGGAGTGAACCTAGGGCTCTGCCAACCAGGCGAGGCTGAGAACAGCAGGTAGATCCTTTTGAAGAAGGAGACAGCAATCACCACAGTCTCAGGATCCTTCAAGGGGGAAGAGGGTGACATAGCATGGCCTGATTGAAGCGATTATTTCGAAGAGCTACTGTTACGGTGAGTACGTAACTGTTCTATCTTCTTTGAGGATACCTCATTTATCAGGTCACTCCTCTGGAATGAATACTAAGCAGTACTGTCCATAAACAGTCTGGGTAGCTGAAGCATACAGGCCTAAGAAAGTAAGCCTTGAAGCTCAGTTAGGCCAAAGCCAGGCCTTCTGTAACAAACAATGTCCAGACCATAGCGTTCTGTGAAGGTGTGGACAGTACTCCAAGTGGCAGCAGCACAGATTTCAGCAGCAGACACATTTTTGAAACAAGCAACAGATGTGGCCATACTTCTAGTGGAGTGACCACAAACAACTCCAAGAAGTTCTTTATCATACTTCCTATAACAGAAAGTAATAGTTTGCTAACCATTTAGACAGGCACTGTTCAGAAACTGGAGCGCTTTTTTCCCCAGGGGCAAATGAAACAAAAAGCTATGAGGACTTCCTGCAGTCCTGTGCGTGGTGTATACAGTACCCGAGTATTCTATGTACATCTAGAGTATGGAGCAATACTTCCCCTGGATTGCCGTGCTCAGGAAAACAAACTGGTAGGTGGATGGTTTGATTTAAAGTAAACTCAAACACCACCTTTGGTAGCTTGAGCAGGTCCGTGAAGAACGATAGTACCACCTGGACATAAGACACCTGTGTGGTCGAAGGGTGCGCTGGTGGAAGTAGACAGAGGAGGCAAGGCCCCCCAGCATCAGTGGTGACACACCACCTGTACTAGGCCTGGTGGCACCTATGGCCTGCCCCGACCTAAAAGTTAGGTCAATGGTCAGGGCAGCTTCACCACTGGAGCAGTCAACAACACTGTAGAAGTTGTACCTGTGCGAAGGGGTGACCTGGAGCACAGTGGTGAGGTTTTCTCCTTCTCTCTTTCCTTCTCCCAGTGTTTGTGCTTGGGGGTCCCAGATGATTTTTCCCAGGATTTTGACAACCCCGAGTGGGCCGGCGTGGCCGCAGAACTCTTTTGCTGGAGCTCTTTCTCCAGGCAGGCTGCCTGCTGTTTTTAAAAGGTGCTTCTCCAAAGTGACTTTTCAACATTGCTGGGTGGCTGTGTTTAGCCCTTTGCAAATTGGGCAGGTTTGCATGCTGTAGTCTGGGCTAAGGCAACATACGCAGACGTCGTGTGAATCGCCAGTGTTAATCTTTTCATGCAGTCACAATAAAGTACAGTTACGTAAGAACTTACCGTAACAGCAGATCTTCAAGAACAGCTCCTGCAGCAGGTTACACCATTAGGACTGAAGCAGGCAGGCGCCAGGACCCAATGGAAATTTTCTAGCTAGCAGTATTCAGCAGGGACCGCCCCCGACGTCAGGCATAGTTCATAAGGGGGCGGTCCCCCAGAATCCCCATTTCTCCCACCAGAGACTCCCCAGCCGCTGGATGACATCAGAAGAGGAGACTGAGGATCCACCATCAAATGGCAATCAGATTAGAATTGAAAACACCTGATCCTTGGAGAAGGATACTGAAATCAAAAAATCTACCTCCAGTGGGGATGGTGGGAGGGAAAGTACCTGCTGCAAGAGCTGTTCTCGAAGATCTACTGTTACGGTAAGTTGTTACGTAACTACTATCTTACTTCGAGAAACAGCTCTTGCAGCAGGTTACACCATTAGGACCGATTCCCAAGCAATAGTGGAAATCCCACACCGCCGGGAGAAGGGAAGGCAGAAACTTTAGAGAAACCTGTTTAGACAGAAGTCCTTGAAGGACTGCTAGACTAAAACCTGCTCTTCGCCTCGATGCAACACCCAGGCTATAAAGCCTGATAAAGGTGTGCACAGTGCTCCAAGTCACTGCTGCACAAATGGCTGAGGTGGATACGTTCTTTACCGCCGCAAAGGAGGTAGCCATCCCCCTTGTGGAATGACCCTTAACCGCATCCAGTAAGGGTTTGTTGCGCTTCTGGTAACAGAACATGATACAATGTATAAGCCACCTGGACAGAGACTGTTTGGAAACGGGAGCTCCCAGCATCCTGTGGGTGAAGGAGACAAAAAGCTGATAAGATTTTCGGTGGTGTTTGGTTCTGTTCAGGTAGTATCGAAGACACCTATACACATCTAAAGTGTGCAACAGGGCCTCTCTTGATTCGAGATATTTAGGAAGTACACTGGTAGATCGATATCCTGATTAAGAGTGAGAGCTGAGACCACCTTAGGCAGAAACTTGGATTGGTCCATAAGGATACCTATTACTGGTGGAAACCAAATAACGTTCTTTGCACATCAGTGCATGAAGCTCGGAAATTCTTCTGGCCGAAGTAACGGCAACTAAAAATAACGTCTTCCATGTAAGGAGACGTAGCTCGCAATCCACGGCTGGTTCAAAAGGTGGCAGCATAAGCTGCTCCAGGACAAAGGGTAAATCCCATGGAGGAACAGGATCCTTAATCGGGAGGTCTAAGGTGGAGGACACCTCTCAGGAAGGAGTGTGCCATATCCAAATGAGTTATGGGACACTGGCCTATAGGAGTGTGATATGCTGAGATGGCACAAAGGTGTACTTTGATCGAGGAGTAGGCCAAGCCTGTCTAAAAAAGAGACAGGAGGTGGTCCAAGACAGACTTTTCTGGACAGTCTGGAGGCGAAAAGCCCCGCGCTTGAGCCCATAGGCAAAAACGGTGCCATTTCATGGCGTAAGCAGCATGAGTGGCCGGTTTTCTTGCGGCCACTAGAACGTCAGCTACCTCCTTTGAGACCCTGTATCACAAAATGGCTGTGTCTCTAGGTGGCAAGCGTGCAGGCTCAGCGAACGAAAGTCCAGATGGACCAAAAAACCCACCTCCTGAGACAACAAGTGAGAGCTGATTGGTAGAGGCACCGGAGGTTCCCGGGACAGCTGATGCAGTAGAGGGAACCAAATCTGCCTGAGCCAGAATAGCACGATAAGTATCAGCGTCACTTGCTCTCTGCCAAGTTTCAGAAGGACCCTCTGGATCAACGGGAAGGTGGGGAAGGCAGAGAGGAATCTGCCCGCCCAGGAGAGGAACAATGCGTCTCGCCAGAAAACACCAGGCCCTGGATCTAGCGAGCAAAAATTAGGCAGTTTTGCGTTGGATGGGGATGCGAAAAGGTCCAACTCCGGTGTACCCCATCTGCGAAACAGATCATCTACTACCTCCTGGAGTAGTTCCCACTCGTGGACTTTGGCCCGAGAGCGACTCAGGCCGTCTCCAATGACGTTGTCCACTCCTGGGACATGAACAGCAATGAGGTTTGCACCGTGTTGCAAAACCCAATCCCACACCCTCATAGCCTCCCTGCAAAGCGGGCAGGATTCTTCAAATCTAGCCACCATTGCCAATCCCGGATTACGGTCTTCGTGATCTGGATTGGAAGTTGCAGATGGTCTTGCTTTTGATCCCACTGGACTTGTAACATCCACTGGGTGACCCGCATGTGGAGACGAGCAAGTGAGACTGTTGCAATGGCCGCAGCCGTGTGTCCGAGCAGGCAAAGGACCAATCTGGCAGGAACGGTCTTCTTCGCCGAAAAGTCCCTGATGAGGGATCTGATGTGTTCCGCTCTGTCCTGGGAGAGAAAAGCTTTCCCCTGGACAGTGTCCAGAACTGCGTCTATGAACTGCAGAGTCTGTGACGGAACTAGGCATGACTTCTCCTGATTGATCATGATGCCCAGCGTCTCGAACAGAGACTGAGTATAATGGATGGCGGACATCAAGGCCTCTCGAGAGGGCGCCATGAGAAGCCAGTCGTCCAGGTAGGGGAACACGTAGTGGCCTTGTCTCCTCAGAGTCGCCGCTACGACCACCATACACTTCGTGAATACCCGAGGTGCCGATGACAGTCCGAAGGGGAGGGCTTGGAACTGATAATGGTGGCCCTTTAACTCGAAGCACAGAAACTTCCTGTGCGCTTGAGCAATGGGTATATGAAGGTAAGTGTCCTGCATGTCCAAGGATGCTAGAAAGTCGCCCTGCTTGAGCATGGGAATCAGACCTGGGAGGGTCACCACGCGGACGCATCTGTACAGGACCGACTCAGTGAGGTCACTGAGGTCCAGTATCAGACGGATGTCCCCTGTTTTCTTGGGAACCAGAAAGAAGTGAGAATAATACCCTGCACTCCTCTGGTTCCATGGTACATGCTCTAGCGCTTCTTCTCCCAGGAGCACGAGCACCTCCTGCTGTATGAGCAGGGCGTGCTGACCCGAGTAACGGGAAAGCAGGGGAGGTCTTGCCGGTGGGTGGGTAGTCGAGAAATTCTATGAAGTGACCTTTCTTGACCAACTGGAGACCCCAGCGGTCAGTGGTGATCTACTGCCACCCTAAAAAGTGGCGAGCGATGCCACCCCCGACCTTCTGTGCCTGTTGATCCAGAGGAAGGGAGGAAGGGGGCCGGGAAGGAGTCATGCTGTGGCAGCACTGGTCCCTGCAGGCTGGGCCGGTTTAGTGTAGCATTCGACTCTGCCTGGGGCTGACAGCCTGGGATTTCTGCTGAAAGGTGTCCCTTTGTTGCTGGCTGGAAAGTGGCTGCTACCTTTGTTGCTGGCTGCGAAAACGGCTCTGGTTCCCACGAAAGGAACTGGGCCTGAATCTGTACATGGACTGTACAGACCGGACTGCCTTCCCAGCATCCTGGAGTTTGGTGATAACCTTCTCCAAGGGTTCACCAAAGAGTACTTCGCCGTTGTAGGGAATGTCGAGAATGTTCTTCTGTACGTCCGAGGTGAAGCAAGAGACACGGAGCCAAGAGTGTCGCCGGAGACACATGCCTCAAGCTGCAGCTCCAGGAGACGAGTCAGCAGAATCGTATGTGGCTCGTAGTACTTGGGTACCCACATTAGACCCTGTGCGGAGAAGGTTTAGGAGCTCCACCTACTGATCGCCTATCGACCAGGTCCTGGCCCTGTTCCCATAGGGCGTTCTTAAACTGTACCATGTGGGTTAGGTAGTTCAGGGACCTGATGAAGCACGTAGCAGCCACATACAGGCGTCGCTCCAGGGCATCCAATTGTTTGGATTCCTGGTCCGGTGGCTGTGTGCTCATGTGTTGCGGTCTTTGGGACCGGTCATGTGAGGCCGTAATGACCAGGGAGTCTGTCAGAGGTTGTTGAGCCAAGTACTGATCCTCTCTCGGGGCCCTGTACAGGTGGTCAGCTTTCTTCGGCACCGCAGGAGTGGAGTGCGGATGCTTCCACGCAGCCTTGGTGACGCCTGCAAAGGTGTCCACCAACGGTGGCACTACCACAGGCTTTGGGTCTTTCTGCCAAAGATAAACGGGCAAGGCGCTGTCTTCCGGGGTCAGAGTCTTCAGCGTCCCATCCCATGTTGTCCTGGATGTGCCTCATAATCTCAGATGATCTCAGAGAAAGAGGGATCATCCGGAGGAGACCTGGGAAGGTCATGTGGAGTGGAGAAGGAGATCTGGAGTAATCCGAGGTATCCGATCTGGAGTCCTCCCCTGACGGAGTATACCGCCGACATCTGGGTCGCTTGGGGCTGGGAGACCCTGATGGAGATCTTGAGGGAGGCCTTCTCCAATCCTTGGATCTACCCCGGGAGGTGGAGTCTGCTCCTTAGGGGTTGGTGGTTGTCCTGCTGGGCCCTGTGCTGGAGAAGGGGGCATAGGAGGTGAAGGAGGAGGAGGAGGTTTTACAGGGACAACATCCTTTCAGATGGTGTCCCACCAGAAAGTAAAGAGGTCCTTTACTTCTTGCAGGTTCATGCCCGACGACAGGCCTGGCGCTGGTGGTCTGTCGCCGGGCCCGCGGGTGTCTCCGGGGTGGGCGAAGGTTCCCTCGGGAGTCCAGCATCCTCAGTGTCACCCGCCTGGTCTTCGGGCAGCGTTGTGTCCTCCTCCGTTGAATCCCTGTGACCGGTGTCCACCGGTGTCTGGGGGCCAGTCTTCGACTCAGTGAATCGCGAGGCCGGCGGTGGTCACTTGGCCGCCTTCGGTCCCTCGAACAACCAGCTAGCGTCTGGTGCCTGGCTGGTGTCCGTGGCTCCAGCGAATGTCTGGCCAACTTCGTATGCTTGGCCGACGCTGGGTCCAACGTCCGCTTTAGGGACGTCAGGTCTTTACTCTTCCTGGGTGGTGGATCCAGACCTCTGGGAGGCTGGGAACCTGACCTGGAGTCAGGGTCCTGACATTGGGTCGATGAGGAAGACTTGTGGCGTTCTGAAGACTTGGAAGAGGCCTGAGAGGGACTAGAGGAAGCAGAGGGCCTTGAAGTCTTGATGGGCTGGAGAGTCGAAGAGCCGCCTGAGGCTCGGACCTCGACCGGAGGGGGGCAGAGAACGAGCCCAGGAGGAAGAGCGGTCCGACCTGGTGGAGCCTGAAGCTACGGGAGTCGAGGCCCGGTTCGGGGATCTGGACGTTGCTTTTTCCCGGTGTTTATGGGCCTTGGAAGAAGAATCGTCTCTGGAGAAAGGTTCTTGGTCCATTCTACTGAGTCTTTCTTCCAGTAGGTAAACCTGAAGTGCCTTCTGGCGGCGGATCCTGGTGCAGCTGTTGAATCCTTGGCAGAAAGTGCAGGCCTTGGTGTTGTGGTCCGGGCCTAAGCACCGCACACAGGAGGAATGAGGATCCTTAAAAGGGATCTGTTTGCCACAGGCATACTTGGAAAGGTGTCCCTCGAGTGAAGGAGTTGGAGAGGACGTCAGATTGGAGAAACTCTTGAAGTTCTAAGTCGTCGTGCGCTAGGTAGAGACAGAAAGGCCGATGCTGGCAAGTCGACGGCTGGAAAAGAACTGGGGATTCTGGGGGACCGCCTCCTTATATACTATGCCTGACGGGGAGGGACAGACATCAGAGGTGGTCCCCGCTGAATACTGCTAGCTAGAAAATTTCCGTGAGGTCCTGGCGCCTGCCAGCTTCAGTCCTAATGGTGTAATCTGCTACAAGAGCTGTTTCTCGACGTAAGATATGAACAATTTCGACAGTCCTTTCAATGACATACACATCGACAAATATCGCTTACAAAAATCGATTACTTAACCATGGAGAGAAAATACATAAGCAGCTATTGCAGCAGCATTTCCATGCACGGTCCGAAGAGTATGGTAGATGGCAGGAAAAGAACCGAGGAGGGAAGAGGCCACCCATGTTTATGAATAGCCAACATCCGATGTAGTTGTTGGCGGCCCCTGCAGGACTGCTTGCAAAAGTTTCTGTGTGGTCCTAGTGCCTACAGCTATAAGTTCCACAGATGTTGCCTGGTTAAAGAGATCTCTTCGAGGAAGATCTGAAATCTCCCAAAAATATGTAATGACTACATTATAATAAGGGGCCACCTTTACAAGACAATATTTTGGAAGAGGAGAAACATCAAAAAAATGACTACTTGTTTTCTGGGTGTATTAAACAGACATCCGTTTCCTTATCCGTGTCTTGCAATCAGTTGTCTTTTCAACACTGTCTGATCCTAGTCCTTTAAATTCAGTTGGTTATATGTTACAACTATGAACAGGGCCACCACTACTCTTTAAACCTGTCCATCAAGTAAACACTAATGTCTAGGACTCCTAGATCACAATGCCTGAAAACTAGAACACAATTCACTTTTGTGTCCAGAACAAAGACCTTAAAAAACAGTCATCTATATTACAAAAATATTATGTTTTACTTTCATGTTTATGATCTCAATGAAAAGTCGAAGTAGTGCTGGGTCATACATTCTCCACACTTACCACTGAAATGCATTATAATGGAAGTAGACCAAACCAAGGCCGTACAAAAAGGCAGTATTCTGTAAAAGGAAAAAAAAAAAAGAGAAGAAAAAAGTTTTATAAATCAAAGAATACATTAAAACAGATTATAAAATGGGTTGGAAATTTCCTGCTGCATGATTAGCTAAATAAGTTCTGAGACCCATATGTTAGTTACCCTGACAAGCACAGGCTGGAACAAGTTCAGGCAATGGGATCTGGAATTTGAGCCAGTCACATACAACATTTTTAAGCCACTTCACTAACCCCTGAAAGCCATCACAAACATGGCCAACACCTTTTCTTACTAAAAAAAAAAACTTCAACACAGAAACATGGCCACCCAGAAAAATGATTGGGACCTAAATTTGGAGGGCTACAAAATATTCAGGAGGGATACAGAAGTGGGTAGAGGAAGGGGTGTAGCACTGATAGTCAAGGATGGAATTTTGGTGAGAGGAGGGCAGGAGGCAGGGGGCGGGGAGTGGAAGCAATAGGGGTAACCCTACAATCGGGGTTGGGGGGGAGGAAAAAGATTAAAAGTAGGGGTGGTATACAGACCACCCGCAATGGATGAGGAACTGGAGGGAAAAACTGATTGAGAACGTCAAGGGGCACTGTGACCGGGGAAAGGGTAGGGTGGTGGTCATGGAGGACCGGAAGCAGACTGGGACACCATGACATCAGCAGTGGTCAGGGAGTAGAGGCTGATGGATGCATTTCAAGATGCCTTTCTGGTCCAACAGGTAGGGAACCTACTGGGAGGGGGAGGGATACAGACAGCGACCAGATAAGGAATCTGGAGGTGTAGCCTGCTGGAAGGAGGAGACCATAACATGGTCTGGGTTATGCTGTGCCGGGCGGGGGTGGACAACAGCTCAAACACAGTGGTAATGGATTTCAGGAGGGCAGACTTCGTGGGCATGGGCAGGATACTGAGGGGGAGCTTGAGCCAGATCAGGCCAGACACGGATGTGGGTAGCTTGTGGGAGGCCATTAAAGAAGGGGTACAGAAGGCTACTAGCTTGTATGCAAGGGTAAGCTGTAAAAATGGCAGGGCCAGCAAACCATGCTGGTGGACCATGGAGGTGCAAGAGGCGGTAAGAGATAAGAAAGCTGCCTATGCATTGGGGGGGGGAGAGAGGGTACAAATTGTCAGCTAGAAGGGTCACAAGGGTGGTGAGGGGAGCGAAGGCGAGGATGGAGCACAACCTGGCTAAGGATATACGTGGGGGGAGAAAGGGTTTTTATAGATACACAGGGGAAAAGAGGAAGGGGAGAGCACAGATCTCCAGGATTAGGACTCGGGATGGATGGGCTCAGGAGGCAGGGGAGCAGGCAAAGGTACTGAACAAGCATTTTGCCTCGGTTTTTAGGAAGGGAGACATGGGCTTCATTCAACAAGAAAACGAGGAGAGGGGGCAGCTAAGAGGACAGGGCAGAGGGAGTAGAGAGAATCAAGAGAGGCTGAGGTACCAAGTGGGCCAGGCCCAGAAGAGGACAGGGACCTTATTGAGAAGAGGGCTAGGGAGGGGGAATCACAGAGGGCAGCGTGAGGGAGGCCCGACGGGTGCTGAAAACTGACAAGACACCAGGACCGCATGGGCTGCATCCAAGGGTACTGAAAGAACTAGCAGATGACCTAGCGGCTCCACTAGCTGTGCTGTTCAACGCTTCTCTCCAGACAGGAAGGGTGCCCCAGGATTAGAGGGTGGCTCACGTGGCGTCCATCCACAAAGGTGGGTCTAGGGAGGAGATGAGAAATTACAGGCCTGTCAGCTTAACATCAGTGGTAGGCAAACTAATGGAGGGCTTCATCAAAGAGATGCCTAGGAGGCAACTGGATAGGCTGGGGCACATGGATGACAAACAGTATGGTTTTGTCCCAGGGAGATCATGCCAGATCAACCTCCTATATTTTTACTACTGGGTGACAGGAACCCTGGACAGACAGAGACCAGTGGATGTCTTGTATCTGGATTTTAGTAAGGCGTTTGACTTGGTACCCCACTTCGGGTTATTGACAAAGTTGGTGGGGAATGGGGGTGGGAAAACAGCTGCTTAGAAGGGTGGAAAGAAAAAATTACTCACCTTAGTAATGTTGTTTCTTCTAATGGGGTCTTGCTGTATTCTGACATATGCAGTGATATCCAACCTTTGAACTGCCCCGGAGAGGAAAGAGTTAACTTTCCATGCGAGGCATGGAACGCTGAGCTCGAGCTCGGTTGAGACTGTCTGTTGTTTGAACCCAAACTGCCAGATCTTTACGAGCTATACTCACTGGGCGTCCTGTGTGGAAACTGTAAACTCACACTAGCCAACTGGCAACTAAATTTAATAAAAAGGTTTTTTTTTTGGTTGCAAGGCAAAGACTCAAGTCAGGAAACCCAAAAAACAAAACACAACACACACCCAAAAATAAGAGGGTGAGAAAAAAGGGGGGGGCCTCTTTGCCAACACTGTTCCTGCCCACCCACATCCTAAAAACCCAGCTTCTGAGGGGGAAGGCGGGGGGGGAGGTCAGAATACAGCAAGACTCCATTAGAAGAAACAACATTACTAAGGTGAGTAATTTTTTCTTCAAACATGAAGTCTTGCTGTATTCTGACATATGCAGACTACCAAGCAGTACCTCCATGGAGGAGGGACAGGACCTACTTTGGAAACAAGTTGTGAAGCACTGCTGTGCCAAACCGAGCATCACTCCTAGCCTGGATATCCAGAGAGTAATGCTTGGTGAAAGTATGTACTGTTTTCCAGGTGGCTGCTTGACAAATCTCCAAGATAGGAATATCCCTGGCAGCAGCCAGGGAAACAGCTGTACCTCTAGTAGAGTGAGCCCTCATGCCTGAGGGTGGGATCCTACCTAATTTTTCATAGCAGAATTGTACACAAGGGACAATCCACCTGGCAACAGATCTCTTAGTGGCAGATTTCCCTTACCAACCTCACCATAAGTGAGGAACAATTGAAGGGAGTCAAACCTGTGACCCTTGGTGCGCTCTATGTAGTAGCTAAGGGCCCTTTTCACATTCAGGCTGTGCAGCCTCCTCTCCCCAGAGGAGGAATGGTCAGTGAAGAAAACAGGAAGAGACAGACTGATTAAGGTGGAAATCTGAAACCACCTTAGGCAAAAACTTCCTATTAGTCCTAAGGACCACCTTATCTCTATGGAAAGAGATAAAAATCAGGCCCCACTGACAGTGCCTGTATTATGCGTCTGGCAGAAGTAATGGCTACCAAGAACACAGTTTTCCAAGTCAAGTACTTAAGCTCTGCTGAGGACAAAGGCTCAAAAGGGGGTTGTATATGCTGAGCAACGCAAACATTAAGGTCCCAAGCAGGGGCAGGGTCCCCGAAGGGAGGACTGGTATGCAGTAATCCCTTGAAGAATTTACAGAATACAGGATGAGCTGAAAAGGAACAGTGCTTGCCTGCTGACAAGAAGGCAGAGACAGCTGCCAGATGCACTCTAGGTGTAGCTGGTCTGAGTCCCAAGCTATTGAGATGAACCATATAGTCCAGGACTGTAGGCAACCCAGCAGACTCTGGAGCAATATGCTTCCCAGAACACCAAACAGTAAACCTTTTCCATTTGGAGTTGTAAGTCTTTCTGGTGGAAGGCTTTTGAGAAGCCCTTAGAATATCCAGAACACCTTGAGAGAGATGCAAATCAGCAAACTCGAACTCTTCAAGAGCCAGGCCTTGAGATTGAGAGATTCGGATACCAAACCCTCCCCTGAGAACATATTAACAGGTTGTAATTCCTGGGAAGAGACAGGGGAAGGTGGACTGCTAAAGACAGCAAGAGAGGGTACCAGGGCTGTCTGGCCCAGTCTGGAGCAATCAGAATCATTTTGCAGGGTTGAGATCTGATTTTGACTAGTACCTTGAACAGGAGAGGGAAGGGGGGAAAGCATACAGGAACTTCCCTTTCCAATTGAGAACTAGAGCATCCAGGGGGACTGAGCCCAACACTGGGGGTCTGCAGCAAAAAAGAGGAAGTTGGTGATTGTCTGGGGCTGCAAAAAGATCTATCTGTGGAGTGCCCCATCTGGAGAAGATCACCTTCAAAATCAGGGGATCTAGGGACCATTCGTGATGGCTCTGGGATATCCTGCTGAGAGCATCTGCCAGGACATTGTCCTTCCCTGGGAGGTGCACTGCTATCAGAGAGGTATTCAGGGAACAGGCCAGAGACCACAACTTCACTGCTTCCATGCACAAGGCCATAGACCGAGTGCCCCCTTGCTTGTTGATGTACCACATTGTGGTGGTATTGTCTGTCCTGATCTGAACTACTTTGTTCTGAACAGACTGGAAAAAACTTGAAGTGCTAGAAACACTGCTCTGAGTTCTAAGAGATTGATGTGAAGCAGAGATGCTTGAGGTGACCACAACCCTTGGGTGGTCAGTTCCCCCAAGTGGGCTCCCCAGCCCAAGAGGGAGGCATCTGTGGTAAGGATTAGAGAATGAGATTGAGTGACTAAGGGGACTCCTTGCCTTAGGTTGTCCTGATCCTGCCACCATTGCAAAGCCTGAATCAGGGAACGAGTCACTGGGATTAGTTTGGTCAGAGAATCCTTTCTCTGGGACCAGAAGGCTCTCAAGTGGAACTGAATGTCCCTCATCTGAAATCTTTCTCCTTGGACCACTGCTGTAGAGACAGCCATGTGGCCCAGGAGCTGCAGAAAATGCCTTGCTGGTCGAGACACCTGAAGGGTGAATGAAGAGGCCAGTGTAACAAGGGTCCTTGCCCTGTCCAGGGGAAGGAAGGCTCTTGCCCTTATTGTATCCAGCTCCACCTCTATGAAGGTGAAGAGCTGCACTGGCTCTAGAACTGACTTTGAAAGATTTAGGAGGAATCCTAGAGAAGTGAGCAGTTGCTGTAGGTGTGACTTGACTTGGTCTGGAGACTGACCTACTATGTGCCAGTCGTCCAGGTATGGAAAGATGGAGATCTTTTTTCTCCTTAGGAAAGCAACCACTACTGCCAGGCATTTTGTGAACACCCTTGGAGCTGATGTTAGGCCAAAGGGCATTGCTCTGAATTGATAGTGGCCTGAGGGCAACTCGAACCTGAGGTACTTTCTGTGGGAGCATCTGATGAGAATGTGGAAATAGGCATTCTTGAGGTCCAGGGAGACTAGCCAGTCCCCTGGCCTAAGAGAGGGTAGAATTATTCCCTGAGTCACCATTTTGAACTTTGGCTTTAAAAGGTACTTGTTTAAATATCTGAAATCCAGGATGGGCCGCCATTCTCCTGTCTTTTTGGGGGTTAGGAAGTACCTGGAGTACAATCCTTTTCCCTTGTGTAGGGGTGGAACCCCTTCTATGGCTCTCAGAGCCAAGAGGGAAGAGACCTCTGCCTGTAGGGCAAGGGCCTCTGAAGGATTTGCAGGTGGAAAGGATCTGGTTCTCATCTTGGAAAATTGTTTGAAGCCGAGAACCAGTCCCTCACTTACTACTTCCAGGACCCATTTGTCTGATGTTAAAGACCTCCAGTCCTGGACAAAGTAAGCCAGCCTGCCCCCTACTGGTAGTGGAGAATCGGCCCGGGCAAACCCATCAGGGTGCCTGTTTGGCAGGGGCTTTAGGCTGAGGGGTGGTAGCAGGCCTGCTTATACCCAGTCTGCCTCTCCTCTGAAGAACCCCTCTGGGCAAAGGCGGAGAGGAGGCCTGGCTTGGTAGAAAGGCCTATGAAAAGGCCTGCCCTGCCCCTGGAATGCTGCTCTGGGAGTGGCTTGCCTTCCTTGGCCTGAGCACTCCTATAGGTGGTCCTGTACTCATCCATTTTCTTCATGTAGTTCTCTGTCTGCTCCCCAAACAAAGAATTACCAACAGGAAAATCCATGGCCTTAGTCTGGGTATCCTGTGACAGGCTAGTACATCTGAGCCAAGCCATCCTATGAAGGGCCACAGATGTAGCCATGACTCTAGATGAAACATCACTGGAGTCCACTGCAGCATGAAACTGCACCTTGGATGCCTCAATACCATCTGCAGCCACCTGCTCCAGCTCCTTGGCAAGCTGGCCAGGGACCTGTTTAGCTAGAGCCATCACAGTGTCCCATCTAGACTTCTGGTATCTAGCTGTGTAGGCCATATAATTAGCCTGCCTGAGTCCCAAAGATGCTGCCATGTACTGTTTCTTTGCCATGGCATCAATCCTCCTGGAGTCCTTATCTGGGGGGTGTGAAGCCAAGGGTATATATGCCTTATCACAGGCAGCAGCCTGCACTACCCAACATGGCTGCACTGTTGGGAAAGGAACTCCGTATCTGAGCCTGAAAGAGTATACCTCTTCTCCATTCTTCTGTCCACAGAAGGTATAGAATTAGGAGTCTTTAAAATTTTAAATATCTGTTTCCCAAAAGACTTATGGAGGGGAATAGATAGCCTCCTGGACTCTGGGATTTCCATCATCTCAACATAATCAGGCTCCTCCTGATCCTCTACTGCTTCCTCCACAGGAAGCTGGAGAGTTTCAGCCACTTTTTTGTAAAACAAAGTGGGAAGGGGGCTCAGAAAGCCTAGGAGGAGAAACACCTGAAGGTCTGTCTGCGGAGATGTCCGGGTCAATGGGCACATCCAGACTTTCATAATCACCATCACTATCCTCATACTCTTCCTCCTCTTCCTCCGGTTCATAAAAATCCTCTAAATTATAATCCAGAACCGGGTGAACCGATCGAACCGAGCTCCTAACCGATGGTGCCGGTTCGGTCGGAACCGGAGTTAGCGATTGAACAATCCTTATCGCTTTGGCTATTTCATCAGCGGTCGGAGAAAGAACTTGTGGATCCGAACCGGCTGACTTATCCCTTCTTTTCCTTTTAACCGAACCAACTCCTCAGAGTCGGTGCTCTTTGCCGAAGAAGTTTCGCCCTGGTCAGAGGGCACTCCTCCTGGTTCGGCTGGAACCGAACCGGGCTGGCCATCCGGGTCAGCGGACTTTTGGCCTCCCTTTCCCTCAGCCTACCTACTCTCTTTTCCAGGGTAGCTGTGGGAAAACTTTTACAATATGGCAGTCTGAATCGAGGTGGTCAAACCCTCAGACAATAACAGGTGGTGTGGGGTCAGCCTTAGCAAAGGCTTCCCACACATACTACAGTGTTGAAACCCAGTGGGCCCGGTTTTTCTTTTGGGTTTCTCAGACATGGCCAGTCCTAACCAAACTTACCTTTTTTCGGCAATCTGCCAGACAAGACACCCTTATCGGTTCCTGACCGTGTTACGGGTCGTGGAAAAAAACGTAATGAAATCAGTTTTTTTTTTTAGAACCGATAAGTACCGGTTACCACACTCTAAAAAGCAGAACAAACTTTTTTTTACAAACCTGATCAGTTCAAACCGAGCCGATCCGACATTTACAAGTTCCACACAGAAGCTAACAATAATAAACCTATCTAGTACTCACGGTACCACAGACAGAGACTGAACCGACAGGTTAGATGGAAGAAATTCGGTTGAAACCGAGGAAAAAAACGACACCTTAACCAACTAAATTGAACCGAGCGAAGGAGACATCTCCGGAGCGACTGTTCAGTGAGGCGGAGTAAAGAATCTGGCGGTTTGGGTTCAAACAACAGATAAGAGTCTCAACCGAGCTCGAGCTCAGCATTCTATGCCTTGCATGGAAAGTTAACTCTTTCCTCTCCAGGGCAGTTCAAAGATTGGATATCACTGCATATTGTCAGAATACAGCAAGACTTCATGTTGTTTGAAACTGGCTTACAGACAGAACACAGAGGGTGGTGGTAAGAGGGACTGTCTCCTCCCCTAGGAAGGTTATGAGTGGGGTGCCCCAGGGTTCGGTACTGGGGCCACTCCTGTTCAACGCCTATGCTCTGATATAGGGACAGGAGTTAGGAGTAGGATGAGCCTCTTCGCAGATGACTCTATACTGGGAGCACTGGCCGATAGGGAGGAAGCAAGGGTGGCAGTCCAGAAGGATCTGGATACCCTGGAGGGTTGGTAAAGGAGGTAGGGGCTGAGGTTTAATTCGGAGAAGTGCAGGGTGTTGCATCTGGGGGTCAGAAACCCAGGGCATGTTTATACCTTGGGAGGGGTCCCACTGCAAGCCACCTCGAGTGAAAGGGACCTCGGGGTGGTGGTGGACACCAAGATGAACAACAGTGAGAACGGTGGCAAAGGCAAACAAGACACTGGGTTGCATAGCCCGGGGAATAATGTCCAGGAGGAGTGAGGTGATCCTACCTCTGTACAATTCCTTGGTCAGGCCGCATCTTGAATACTGCGTGCAGTTCTGGAGGCCGCACCTTAAGGAGGACATAGTACTGTTGGAGAGGGTCCAGAGGAGGGCAACCAGGATGATCCGGGGCATGGGTGATAGGACCTATGAGGATAGGCTGGAAGCCCTTGGGCTGTATTCACTGGAGAAGAGGAAAGATAAGGGGGACATGATTGAGGTTTTCAAATATGTGAAAGGGATCAACAGGGGTAGAGCCAAAGAAATGTTCAGGCTAAAGCAAAGGGGCACAACCAGAGGGCACGAATGGAAACTGGAGGGAGGAACCTATAGAGGTGAACGTAGAAGGCATTACTTCACAGAGGGGGTGGTGGAGCCCTGGAATGCATTACCTGGGAGTCTAGTCGAGCACGGCACTGTGGAGGGCTTCAGCAGGGGGTGAGACAGATGCATGGGGGTACTGAAGCCAAGACTGACCCTCACGGGGACGGGGACTGGGGGGAGCGCCCAATAGAGGCTGGCTACTGAGCAGAAATGAAAGCCTGTCAAGCCTATTCTGTTGTCTTTTAGTATGTTAGTAAGGCCCTAACAAGAACTCACTTAAGTATAAAAACAAACATTCTTTTTTTCTTACCATACCCTTCTTACACACAAACTTAACTTAGAAAGTACTATTCACAGTTTTAATTCCTGGTGTTTATTTGGCAAGCATGAGAAACTCTCCTTCTATCCATACTGGCTTGCCAGGGAAACCTCTGCTGCTTACACTGCTTCAGAAACAAAGATCTTCGCTCCACATAAGGATTCTGATGTTTTTGAGGGGGTGACCATTCTGCCAGAGGATTTCTGCAGCAGTCTGAATTCTAGTGTTCCTTAATGAACAAACACTCCATCTATACAATGTGTAGAAAGACAAATAACTGACAGGGCTGGACTACTTATGGCCAGACCAGCCCGTCAGCACAGTGGTAGCATTATCGCTCATAAAGCTGGCAACCAGAGTTTGAAAGCAAGTTCCTGGTTGTCGGGGAACGGTGAGGAGGAGAAGGATTGAGCGTCCCACAAGACACTTTCCTCCTCCTCCTCCAGGGAGGGAGGGCTGCCGTCCCTGCTGCAATACTGCCACCTGGGTGACCACACGTGGTAGTGCAGATTGGGGGATGTCAGGGGAGGGACGGACATTGGCTGGATCTAGGTACGGACACTGCGCCTCCGTGATCCCTTGTATCCAGTTGTGTGCTGACATCCGTGGGGTGGAAGAAACACCAAGAAAATTACCCCTGCACTCTACGATGACAAAGCGCCCAGCACGGATCTCCCCCTGCCTGTCCTGCATCCACAGCTTCCCGACAAAGTGCGGAAGTTTAAAGGAGGAGGCCCCCCCCAATGTCCCCGCCTGAAGGGAAAAAAACAGCTACACAGGGTAAGGCACTGAGCACCGAACTGCTTTGGGGCTTGAGACCTCAAGGAGTTAAAAGCAGGTGGATGGGGGTATAAAACATGGTGAAAATTGCTTTTTGTTCATTTTTTGTTTAATTTTGTCTCAGCTTACCCATTTTATATGCTCAATGAGGCACTCCAGGTAGTCAACTATCTGGGGTTAATGCACTTCCAGGTGCTAAAGACACTCGGCAAAACCGCCTCATGCCTCACTGTGCACCTGGGCATGCATTAAACCCTGACAACCTAACACCTAGTTGTGTCTTAGTGCTTACAAATTGCAAACAAATGTTTTGCATTCCAAGTGCTCTTTTTTTTTTTGCTGATCACTATTACAGAGCATGTGTTTAGTAAGAATGTATAATTACTGGTGATCCCCTTTAATACACAGTCTATCCAACGTCGTAATAACCAGGTTACCCAGTTATTACCCCATTTTGTTTCACTCCTGGTCAGTTCCATTGTAATACACTTCCTGACTGGCTCTTACTCCACGAATGGGCTGAACACTTCCACAAACATGGTGGCTCCGTTTGTCGGTTAGCGAGGAGCTGCACAGGTAAGTGGCCTCTGTTCATGGATTATTTACTTTTATGTATTTATTTTGTTGATCCTGCCTTTAAAAAAAAAAGTATCTGGCCAATCCTGGTGTCCATTGGCTTTGGGAGAGACAACTGCAATAGGGAATGGGCCATGGCTAACTACCTATAATGCTACGTATGTGTGGCTCCACACTGTTGAGGGACAGAGAGTCAGAGGGACTGAGCAAGCAACCGACTCCCTGTACCAGTAATTAAAAAAAATAAACCATAGACTGTGTGTCTATTAAAATGTTATTTATTTTTTTAACACACCCCTGGTGTGTGATGACCTAATAAACCTCTTGTGCCGAACTCTCGAGGTTTATGGGTCATCAGGGTGTGTGAAAAATCCTCAGTAACACAGACTTTGCACAGGCATTATTTTTAGACTTACTGGTGCAAAGAAGTCAATGTCAAAGGAAGTAACTGAAGGAGCTATGCTGTGATCCCTGCTGCTGGTATTCCGTCCCCTTTATACACCCACACACACACACGATAATTTCAAAAGCAGGACAGATTCTTGGGATAATCTCTTTCTTTTATTTTTAAATTATGCTGTGGAAACGCTCAGTCAGTCACGGACCGTTCCAGATTACAGTGGCAGTCTCCAGAGACCCTGCCTAAAATGAAGCAACACCAGGATCAACCAGATAGATTTTTTAAAAGTAGAAAGGCAGGATCAACCAGATAAACACTGTTAAAAAAGAAATACCTTAACGGAAGTGCAGTCAGACTCCTCAGTTGTGAAGGAACCACTGCCATGTTTGTTGATGTGTTTGGCCCCACACACTGAGTAAGAGACAATGAGGTGGTGCGATAAAAAAAGAGTGACACAAACCGGCGTAATAACTGGTTCTATGGGTTATTACAGCGTTTTGAAACACGGCTCTAGTCCATGTATTAAAGGGTGTCACCAGTAATTATTCTCTATTTATCGTAAAGAATGAAAACTTGGGGCCTTGAGATGCCTTGGTAATAATTTTGTTTGGTTTTATTGGTTTCTTTACTTCTCTATTCACAATCTTTTTATTTTGTCAGCTATTAGTAAAAAAGAATCCAAGTGAATCCTTGTATTATGAAGCAGTGCAAGAAAGCAGCAGCAAGGGCAAACAAGATGCTGGGATGCATATCTAGGGGGATCAATAGTAGGAGAGAAGAGGTTATACTGCCCTTGTACGGTCCCTGGTAAGGCCTCATCTACAGTATGGAGTTCAGTACTGGTGCCCACACCTCAAAAAGGACATTAACCTGCTGGAGAAGGTCTGGAGGAGGGCTACAAAGATGATAGCGGGTCAGCAGGATGAGGCATATAAGGAGAGGTTGAGGGCACTGAACATGTACTCCCTGGAAGACAGGAGAGAGAGAGAGAGAGAGAGAGAGAGAGACATATGACACGTGACTGGGACCTTCAAGTATTTAAAAGGGATAAATAAGGTGAATAAGGAGAGTCTCTTTAAGCTGAGTGGCAACCATAACACGAGGGGACAGTGTCTTAAGCTGGAGGGTGGGAGGTTTAAGAGGGAGGTCAGGAAGCACTTCTTCACAGGAGGGTGGTGGACACTTGGAATGCCCTGCCAGAAGAGGTGATCTCATTGAAGACAGTGGGCAGCTTTAAAAGAGGCTGGGATAGGCATAGTGGGAAGGTAAGGATCATGGGTAGGGAGCATGGGAGGAAGGGCAGGGACAGTAACTCGAGCTGTGGACCCTGCAATACGAGCAGACTAGACAGACCAAATGGCCTTCCTCTGCTGGCTTCTTTGTATGTTCGTATGAAATCAGAACATCTTTACCGGCAAGGCTGGCAATGTATTTCACTGGGAAACTGCAAATCTGTTTTCAGAATTTTACAGACAAAAAAGGCTTTCTACCACTAGCATAATACAGAATAAATAGAAATCTGGTATAATCTAACAGGCAATATTTTTCTTCCTAACCAGGTTTTACTTGGGAGAAAGAAAATATAATCCTATTATAGATTCAACAGAAATTTATTATGGTCTGACAGGTGATAATTTCTTCCTAAGCATATCTTACTTGGGAAGGAGAAAAGAGAATCCTACTGCAGACTGTAAAATCATAAAGATGGACTACAGCAGTACAAACATATAAAAGGCAAAATCTGTTGCTGAGAGAAACATCTATTACTTTTGAAAAGGAAAAATATATGTCTCATCTCTCTTTGAAATACACAGGGCTCTTAAGTAGCTGGCGGTTTCTGACATTACAATACCAGATTCTATTGATTTTTTTTTTTCTAGTAGCGTGAAAAGCAAATTTAACAACCCACTTTGATTCACTGCACAAATATTTTATCATAAAAGTAGAAAATTACAAACATCATAGCAAAACTGTTTATCTTAAGTGAACATATGCTATTTAGAATATTTCCATTTTGAAGTTATCAGTTTTAAACCATAAACAGATCACAAGACCCCCAGCACTTGCACACGTTACTCAGAAAGCAGAGTTTCAGATAAAGTGTAAGTGAAAACCATGGCTATGCCCGCCACAATAATTTTCTGTTTCAGGTAAGGGAAAGAAAAATCAAATTTTAACTTTTGAAGTACTGGAAAGTTACTTACAAGTAAGTAACTCTTGATCTTGGTTCAGTATGCCCTCCATAGAGAAACACTCTTTGGTTCCGGAGCTAGAGCTGCTAGGACCCAAACAGCAACATTTGGGGGTCTAGACAACTTTTAGAAGCCCCAATTGGCTCAGATTCTTTTGCCATGGAAACCTCAGAAGGTAACACAAAAGGAAGAAGTGATACGAACATACAAACACAGTGAAAACACAGCAACAGACATATGGAATAAGCAGACAATCAAACCTGTGAAAGGTTGTACCAGCAGTGACCAAGAAAAATGCCACCCTACCCAGAATCTGAAAGTCTAGGTACATAACAGAATTAGAAATGCAGGTGGAGGCGTTTGTGTATATATCAGTGTCGAGTAGGCACTTCAATGTTAAACCACAATTTTTGCACATTAATAACCTTGCCACCATTCACCAATTTACTTAAAATTTGAAATACACCAATGTGTCAGGATCTCTGTATCCTGAAAATTTTGTGGCAATCGGTTCATGGGGCACAAAGTTACAGTGGGGCAAAGAACACAAAAATCACACAAGGACCTTTTTTATTGCTCACCTATAACTAAACAACTATGAGGATTTGAAACCTGAAAGTTGCAGGTCTGATAAGAGTTTGACCTAAGGTGCTCACCTTTTATCATGTTTATCTTCCTAAGTAGTTTTTTTCAAATATTTAAGAAAAAGAGTTCCATTTTTCAGCATTCTCTGTTTAAAGAGGGACTGAGGCCAAAATGTTTGCATCAATAAATTCAGAATTTGGATCAGCATATCCTCAATCAGCCTCATGCCAAAAATCAGATCTGCAAGTTACTTCATTTAAAAGCTAAAAGTCATTTTGTAACCCTTAATTCACAGCCTGTTTAAAGAAAACAGGTTTCAGTGAAGAGCTGCTGCTGATGTCACCTCCTGAACTCCCAACCTAGTCCTCCCTGCAAGCTACCTTATGTGACCTATTTCTCCTATGTTACTTAAAACTGCAGGTGTAGTAAACATCTGAAAAAGGAAAACTGATACTGTGGGTACTTGCACTTACATAAAGTGTAGATGCAAGGTACAGAACTTCAGAATTTGACTTTGGGATGGAATGCAGTGGCAAACATGGCTTTAGAATGACAAAGGTGTGTGCAATTTTTAAAATACTGCAGGTATGAGATTTTGAAATGTCACCAGGTTGCAACTGTGGAATGCAGCAACAACAGTCTCAGAAAGTAGCTGGAACACAATTTCAGAATGTGGCAGTGACGCACAATTTCAGAATGTGGCAATGACAATTTCGAATGCAGCGCATGGCGCACAGGTTCGGAATGTGGCTGATGTATGAGGTTTGGAATGCAGTGGTGGCGATTTATTTTGGAATGCACAGTGATGCACACTTCGAATGCTGGCGGACGCACAGGTTCAGAATGCGGTGGTGACGACAATTTTGAAATGTATGGTGACGCATTTCCTCGAATGTTGCAGCAACGACGATTCTGGAATGTGGCAGTGACCCTCAGTTTCAGAATGGGGCGGTGGCGCTTAATTTCCGAATGTGCCGGTGATGCTCAATTTCCAAATGTGGTAGTTACGCATAATTTCTGAACATGGTGGTGACACACAATTTCTAAATGTGGTGGTGACACACAGGTTCAGAATGTGGCAGTAATGCATCAGTGACGCAGCTTCGAATGCAGCGGTGATTCAGTTTTGGAATGTGGCGAAGACGCATAATTTCAGAATGCGTCGGTGATGCACAATTTCAGAATGCGGAGGTGATGCACAATTTCAGAATGTGGCAATGATGCACAATTTTGGAATGTGGTGGTGACGTACAATTTCAGAATGTGGCAGTTATGCACAGTTTTGGAAAAATGTGGCTGTGATGCATAATTCTGGAATGTGGCGGTGACGCTCAATTTGAGAATGTGGCAATGATCCACAATTTGAGAACGTGACAGTAACAATTGTAGAATGTGGTATTGAAACACAACTTGGTAGAGATGTGCAATTATGGAATTTGGCAGGGATGCGCCATTTCAGAATGTGGCAGGGATGTGCAATTTGGGAAAGAGGAAGGGATGTGCCGCCCCCTCTATTCCCAGGCTTACCCCCCTGAGCAGGGACACCGGGCAGGTGCACCCTCTCCCCAAGGAACTCAGTCATCTAGCCCTGGCTTACCCCCCAGGGTGGGACCATGGGAGCGGGTCCGTCCCAGCAGACCATAATCTGTAGCGGGAGCAGTGCAGACTGGGGCTGGCATTTTTTTCCATTTTCTTTCCTTGGGGGGATGCGGATGTGCAATGACGCCAGCATCCCCCGCCCTAACATGTGACACCAGCTGCAATGGTACCCCAGCTCCACTAGAGGTACGATAGCGCCGACACTCCCGGAGAGCAGTTCCTGGATGCTCAATCTTCCTACCCCCATCCAGCCCTCCGATTCCAGAGTCCGTCTCCGAACCCAGGATGTTGGCTCCGCAAGTGGACGCCTTGCCACTGCACAGGCGGGCTGGCTCCCCATGTCAAAAAAAAAAGGGATTACCATAGCTACAGTTGCTTAAACTTTGGAGAAGCAGATCCTATAAGGTTGGTGACAGGGAGGACTAGAGTGTGAATTCACGAGATGACATCAGTGGCTATTCACTGAAACTGGCTTTTTTGAATAGGTAGTGAAATCAGGGTTACAAAATAGCTCACAACTTTAAAACAAAGCAATATAGAAACCTAATTTTTGGTATGAGATTTATTGGGGATATGCTTATTCAGAGTTCTTACAAAATTGTGCTAGTTTATCAGGTGTCAGGATCGGTACCCTGTCTACATATGCCGCTGTGCAGTTTTCTTCAGCAGGAATGGAGCTACACCAGTGTGTAACCTCGCCCATGCTGAACATGCTATGTGTGAATTTGTTGTTGTTTAGCTGCTTGAGCGGCCTCATCAATTTGAACATCGAGGTGCCCAATAAATACTTTTTTTGTGTGCGTGTTAATGTATACGCTTCAGTTTTCTTTTCAACCCCCCCCATGTTAATATGGGTACCCAATCCCCTGTGTTTCTTACGTATCTTGCAGTATCAGGAGACTAAAGGAGCTTAATATGTATACCCTTGAGGAAAGGAGGGACATGACAGAAACTTTCAAGTACCTCAAAAGAAGGTACCATCTTTCAGAAAAAGATGTGCAAGAACAAGGGGACACAATCTGAAGATAGAGGGGGTACAGCTCAGGGGCAATGTGAGTAAGTATTTTTTTCACAGAGAGGGTAGTGGACGCATGCAACGGCCTTCCTGAGGAGGTTGTGTGGTCAAACAGTGGGGGAATACAAGAATGCACGGGACAGACAATGCAATTCTGGTGGGGGGTAGGAAGAAGTAGGCTGTTGGTTAACTAGGTTCTGCAGCTTATCCAATAGGTAGGGAAATGGGCAGACTAGGTAGGCCAAGCGGTCCTTATCTGCCGCCAAAGTCTATGTTTACATAAGCCAAAGTAAGAAAACCATCCCATGACATCTTTTATTTTTCAAGCCCTGAAATAAAACGGTCTCTCACTGTCTGCCACTGTCCTCATCCACAAACTGACCCTCCCACCCAGTATGGTGGCAAGAAAAGTTAGCGAAGTGTACTTGGCAGGATGACGGTTGGATCACTGCAGGCCCACCAGAAACAGGCTCCTGACAGCCATCAGCCCCATCATCCTGCATCTCATGAGCCTACCTTATACTTTTGGTACGCCCCCCGCAAGGATGGATGGACATCTGCGCCCCCCCACCCCGAGAGACAGTCAGCCACTTTGCCAGTCTGTTGCCCTGCTGGTGTTGCAGGGTGTGCGAGAGGAGAAAAGCAACCCACCCCCACCCCCGAGAGTGGGCTCAGGGACACTGACTACTTGTCCACATCCCGCCATGCTGGCCTCCATGAGCAACAGTCTCCATTCACCAACCCAGACTGCTGCCATGATATCAGTATCTATCCTACCGACCAAACCACTTCAAATCCCCCAAAACAACACTACAACCCCTTTCCACCTTACACAGCTGATTGGTACTTTTAGAACTCATGGTAACCATTTTCGGATGGCCCGTCGGTACAGCGGTAGTGCTACCCCTCATGATGCCAGCGTCCAGAGTTCAGGAACAAACTTGAGACACTGGGGGCGGTCATACGTCAGAGCAGACATTCTCCTCCAGGTGGGAATGTGCCATCCTACCAGGCTGCGGCCTGCCCAGTATGGCACAACCTGACACACAGTGCAAGTTATGGGGATGTTCCCCCCTTCATCCCAACCCGACAGACAAGACAAATTTCAGTGGAGATAAGTGACCATGGCTGGTGGTCCTGAGGGCTAGAGACAGAAACAGGAGATGACCAAAAAAAAAAAAAAAAATAGTAACCATTTTCCACTTTATGTCTACAGGTCCCACTGATGTCAGCACCAATGGTGGAGGACAAACGCCAGATGCATCACAGAAGTATTTTTTTATGTTTAAAGTAAGTTACTGAAGAGCTGCAGATCCTTTGCGACCATACTGCTTTTTTTTTTTTTAAAT
Organism: Neoceratodus forsteri; assembly: GCA_016271365.2. NCBI lineage: Eukaryota > Metazoa > Chordata > Ceratodontiformes > Ceratodontidae > Neoceratodus > Neoceratodus forsteri. The sequence goes on from CM057458.1 coordinate 663,282,592, forward strand.
ACAGGTATGACTGACTGTTCCAAGCATCCCACAATCCATACTATGCAGGTAAGAAATCTTTATTAGTACAGTATCTCAGCTAATAATTATAATACTGCTGTTGCACTATCACACTGTGCCATCGTACAGTGCAATGGTATAACCAACTGATGAGACACTGTTGTCTTTCACTCGTTTGCTGTTTAATAAGGGCTAGAATGAACTCCTATATTCTGCTGACTTCATTTTCGCAGGGACAGTAAGACCTACGCTATGAGGATAAAATTCCACTATCAGAAAAAAAAGGAAATTAATTGCAAAAAAAAACTTACATTAATGCAGACATTAGGGTTGAGGAACTCAAAGTAGCACAGTAAAACTAAATGTTTTCTGTATTTGCCAATAAAATAAGCACACACACAACAGCGTTGTGTTTCATTTTTCAGTTTATTCTGACCAACAGACTTTTTCTCATGAATATGAGTTCAAAATCTTAATTATGGTTTTAAACTATAGCTTAGTCCTCCTAAATCATCTCCAGTCATTCAGAGATAACAGTACTCAAAAGTCAGTCGCAAATCAAGTAACAGATCATTTCACAAGATTTCTTAATGTCTAGTCAAACAGACAATTATTGATTACAGTCATTTTTAAGTTCTCAAAAAAAAACTTTAAACCTACAATTGGAAAATACTTGTTTGGAACAAGTTAATGTACTACCATCTCCAAGACAAGTGTCAAATGACAACTTGTTTGTCCACTTATTAAGACTGTCATCTGTCAAGCTAACCAATGACCCTTGTAGCTAAAGAAAATGACCCTTGTACCCAAAGACATTTTTATCTCTTTCCTCAAAGCCTAGATGATTTTTTAGCCCTGCCGATGAATTTCTTTGTAGTGTTGTGCAAAAAGTTTAAAAACAACCACGCACAGGGAGTACAAAATGGTAACCGTCACTGAACATAGAGCATATACCGGTAGCTCACCACCTGAGCACGCTCACCAGGAAGGTAAAAAAAAAAAATGCTCAAAGGTAAATGCAACAAATAATTAACTGCAACCACAGAGTGTTCAGCATGGGATAACAGTAATAAAGCAAGTGTTTTTAGCATTTATACTTTTTTGGGCTTTTCATAACTGGATGCTCTCTGTCTCAACTGTTCAACCGGTTGTCTTCTCAGCTGGGATCAACGATCAGTTTCAACCCTAGGCTACATTCTGTCCACTGCCTGACCAGTAAAGCCACTCTGAACTGCTAACCCCACTCTTGCTCCCATCCCGGAGTGCAGAGTCCTTGTCTGCTGCTCTGTCTGCACATGTCTCAATGCAGAAAGCAATAAAGAAAAAAAAGCGGCTGCACACTGGGATGGGGGTGGGGAATAGGCCAACACTGGGGTCAGGGGGTGGAGGCTGGACAGCGAATGTTCAGAAGGGAAGACAAAAACAAACAAGGCTGCTATTACAAAGACACAGCACTCTGCCTGCAAAATTGATAAGACATCACTGCTGATCAAGCCAACAGTTGTTTTGCAAGATCCATTTTTGGGGTCGCAAACAGATGTGAACACACTTATTTTATGCCTTGGATACGCAATAGGACAACTCAAAATATAAAATTTATGTTCAACTGTGAGGGGACTGGATAACTTACGAGTGGAAGAGCCTCGAGTGACTTATGAAAGTCCAGAACACTCACAAGTGTTGATAACTCTTGAGTCAGGCTACTGTATAATTCGATACAGGACATGGCAGTAGTTTATAAGTTACAACTTTTAAATCTGCAATTTGGTGTTTTTTGGTTTTTTTTAAATATTGTGTTTTTTCTTTGATTTTAACAGGTGTTTTCAGAGCTGCACTAAGTACTGTGATGTCATCAGCATTGTAAAACCTGCTCCCTGATTGGTTCAGTATTCCACTGTGGTGACAAATACCTTAAAAATACCTATTGCAACAGCAGCAACTAGAAAGAGGATAATGTATGGGCAGTTATACACAACAAGCCTGTGTCTGCATCAAGAGGCTTTTACGGCAAACAGGAACCTCGAAAGGTTCACTGGTTGCTATACAAAACACGAGATGAACACACAGGCTTTCTGTGTACAGATGCCCACACATTATCTTGTATAGTGTATGGGCAATCATGCCCATTTCAGACACTCCACTTTCTTCCAGTGAATGGAGGTGGGTGGGGGTTTGAGAGTTGATGGTGGCTCAAATTACTGATTCAGCCTTTCAAGTTTAAAACAGACTAAAACTTTCAGCTCCATCTGGATAGAGAAAAGCAACTGTGTGGCATCATTCTAAGTTGTTGTGCTGCAGCAGTGATAACCACTGCAGCATGACATGATGCCACTATTGCAGCACAACAAGCATATTCCAGGCACAGAGTTCCATGAATAACAGATGCACCATACACTGCATATAGAATAGTGTACGGGAGCCCATACACAACAAAGCTATTCTTTCACGAAATAACAAAACAAGGACCTCAAAAGCAAAGCTCAAGAGATCCGTCTGTTGACCTGGTGACCATGAGGTGAAAACATGGCCTTCCTGTACACTGTGGCTCCCATGCACTATTTTATATAGAGTATGGTGTAAAAAGTCATTTTTTGTTTCATCCACCTTTTAATTTTTTTTTTTTTAAAGCACTCAGCAGACAGCGTAGCAGCATGTCTGCCAATGAGCTGTTCGCAGCTCACTGGCTCTATGACATTCTGCATCAGTACCACAACTAAATGTCATTATGCTGCAGTACTAATGTCAGTACAGCAGCAGAACAACTTTTAAGGCATGGAATTCCATGCTTAAAGCCTCACCATACTGTACACTAACATTTCTGATATGTTGCTGTTACAGATGTCACGAGTTAAGATACCTTTTTTATCTCATCATTTTACCACCACTCCAGTGTATGTGGATTTATATATATTTTCTTTGCAGAAAACTGCATTAATGCACCAGTTTAGGGTTCAATTGAACGCCACAAATGTAAATGTCTAGTTAGGATTCCTACCCTCCCCCACCCCACCCCAAGCAGGAAAGGACAGGACCACACAAGCAATCAGTGACAGTCATCATCACGTAAGACAAGCATACACGTGCTCACAGATGACACAAAAGCAGTAGCAATAATGTGCTACCTCTGTGGATTTGTATCTGTGGCATGCATACCACAACACATATTCACTTCTGGCAGCAGACAGAAATGCACAACACTGCTTCTGTCTGCAGAAGCACAGGCCCATATAGCCACAGATACAAATCCACAATACCCAAAATGAAAGAAGTCTTTTGTCTTCAGAATCACAGGCCCCTATGGGGACAGCATTTCTGTGGTCACAGGTATTCATCCACACTATAAGACATACACACAACTGTCTGCACAAGTGCCTGCGCTTCTACATCCACAGTTGTAAAACATACACTGACCTATGGCTGCAGAAGCACTGGCGTCACAAAATTCATGCTACCAAAACTGCAACAGTATTTGTCTGCAGAAGCACAGGTCCCTGAGGGGCCTGTGTCTCTTCAGCCACAGGTATAAAATATACACACCAACTTGTGGCTGCAGAAGTGCAGGCCCCTGTGGTGCCTGCACTTAGACAGTTGTACAGAGAAAATCATGCAGTACTGGATCCAGCTATGTAGTGAGGTACCACCCACTACCCCCTTAGATCAGCAAAAATGGTTTTAAGATAATGAGATTGAAAAAGTTAAATTTTACATTTACAAGGGAAAGTGCAACCCCGAGACAAAACTGCTAGCCTCTGAAAAATATCTACATCTGCTGCTAAAACCATAATCCCTGCACTGCAACAGTACTTCTGTCTGCGGAAGCAGGGGACCCTCATGGGGCCTGCACTTCTGCAGCCAAAGCTACTCATGGACACTGTACAACATTGGTGCCTGTACTTCTGTAGCCGCAGACACAAATCCACAAAAGTAGCACATCAGTGCTAGTGCATTTATGTAATCTGAAATGGCATCAGGAGCGAGATGAGCCTCTTTGCCGACTACTCAAAATTGGAGGTGGTGATGGACAGGGAGGAAGGTAGTAGAGCCCTACTGGAGGACCTGGAGACTCTGGAGAGGTGGTCACGATTCTAGAAACTGAGGTTTAATACTAAGAAATGCAGGGTTCTCCACCTGAGGCTTAGAAACCCAACTCACGCATACATCTTGGGAGGGGAGACACTGCAGGTTTCAGGTGGGGAGAAGGACCTTGGTGTGTTTGTGGATGCAAAAATTAACAACTCTGAACAATGTAGAATGGCTGCAGACAAAGCAAATAAAATGCAGTGTCAGGGGCTCAGCAGGTAGCACACACACTTCTTAGGCCAGAAGATCAGAAGGCTGTGGGTTCTATCCCCACACCAGGCACTTGAATTCTTATCCCAATACTGACACGGTATTGCAGCATGAGGGGATGCTGCACTCCTGAGGTGCTGTCTTTCAGATGAGACATTAAACCGAGGTCCCATTTGCCTGTTCTGGTGGTAGTTAAGGTGGATATTAAAGATCCCATGGCACTTCTTGAAAAGAGTAGGGGTATTTCCCCGGTGTCCTGGCCAAATTTCCCCCCATTCACTAAAAATACCACCAACAACTTAATCTGGTTCAAAGTCGGTTGGCATTCATCTGTATCCCCCTCCCCGAGTCATGCCTAAAACTAGGCAGAATTTACCTAGTGCACTTACCCGGTCAACAAAAACGAAATAAACAAAAATAAATACAAAATGCTGGGGTGCATCGCCGGGGGGGATAACCTCGAGAAGGCAGGAGGTGCTTCTCCATCTGTATAACTGTCTGGTTAGACCGCACCTTGAATACTGCGTATAGTTTTGGCGCCCATACTTAAAAAAAGGACACTGCACTCCTGGAGAGGGTCCAGAGGAGGGCCAACAGGATGATGCAGGGTCTGGGGGGAAGGTACTATGGGGGAGAGACTTGAGGAGTTCAACCTGTACTCCCTGGAGGAGAGGGACAGAGGGGATATGAGCGAGGTCTTTAAACACCTTAAGGGGGTAAACAGGGTAAGCCTAGATATGGTGTTCCAGCTGAGGGAGGCGGCATCCACCAGGGGGTTCTCAGTAAGGCTAATTAGTGGGAAACTCGGGGAGGGGGGGAGAGACAAGGAGACGCTACTTCACCGAGAGGGTGGTGGAACCCTGAAACATGCTGCCTGCAGAGCTGGTCGCTGTAAACACTGTGAAGGGCTTCAAGCGGTGTTGGGACAGGTACAGGGGGAAGGTGAAACCGAGTAATGCCAAGACTGGAGGAGTATTGCAGTCAGGGGATGGGGCTGGGGGGTGGAGAAGGCAGAAACTGTGCCCCGAACGGGTGCTGATCCTTAAGCAGACTCAATTGACCATAAGGCCTACTCTGCTGGCATGTTAGTATCTGTTAACAGGTGTATGTTGCCTGTGTTCCCTGATGCTGGTAATCTAATCACACTGCTGTGTAACGTGCCATAGCAGGATTCATTTTTGGGTGGGTGATTGGGACAACTGGCATGCAGTTTTTAATTTTGACCCACTGTTTCTTCTCCCTTGGGAACAACCTACTCACTGTTATAAAGGTTTTAAACAGCTGTTTTAAAAATCTGGGCTCAGCTGCACAATATGACCCATTTTTTTTAATTTGCCCCTTACTTTTTATACTCAGAGGGTCAGTGTCCCACATAGATACATATCTGAAATGAACCCTGCTGTAGTTACCAATTAGCTGTTAGAAAATGTAATGTTGGGAAGTTACTGATAACTTTTTTTTTTAAACAAGTAATGAGTTTCTGTAATGCAATTCCTTTTATTACTTTTGGCCATGGAGAGATGTAGTGCTGGGAACCAACTACCTTTAATGCTGCGCGACCTGCAGCAATTCCTTTGCTGCACTGCTGGCTTTCTACTTATTTCTGCTCATCACTAAATGCAGTTGCTGCATGCAGCCAGTGCCTGCTCACCCTCAAGTGTTCCAGATAAGCTGCATACAGGCCCTGTATACGCTTGTGAAAAGGGCATTTACAATGACTTTCTGCGGTTGCTTGCATACTTAAAATGCTTTTCTCCTCAGTTTTAAACTGCCTGTTCCAGCCTCTCTCTGTGTAACCCCCTTGTTACTAGAATGCCAGTTAGAATCAGTGGCAGGCAGGGAAGGCAACTTGTGAAATGTCAGGTAAATGGGTTTCACACTGTCACACTCTTGTTTTCAGCTTCAGCTGGGCTGGAGTGATGATGTAATCTTAGAACTCTTGCAGCGCCATAAGTAGTCTAGGAGTGTGAGTTCCAGTAGGAGGCTGCAGCTTGCTGTGCAGCTCCTCATTTAGCTCTGGATAGTTTGTTCTCACCCTAGAAGAAAAACACAGAAGACAGTGTCTAAAGTGGTGGAGACCTTGCTAAGTGGGGTTTCCTTTGCCCCATTCCAGGAGGGATGGGTGTGATCTTCAGGGTTCAGGGGCAATCCCCTCAATCCATTCTGTCTGGTGAAGCTGCCTTGGACATCTTCATTTGTTGTGAGTACAACTTTTCTTCTGAGTAAGCCCAGGAGGGGCACCCGCAATACCTAGGGGTGAATTTCTCTGACAGAGAGACTCAGTTACCTAGACTTTGTGTTTTAAAAGTGTCTGCCTATGTTGGAGTCCAGTATGCGACCGTCCAAGTGCAGAACTTTTAACTTCTGACACCTCAGAGGTGTGTATGTGTAGTACGTTAAATGTGAAACACATTTCAAGACAGCAGCTACAGTTTTATACAGTTGTGTGGTGTTATTAACCAGATAAATGGCAGAGTATAAACTTGGAAGCAAAAGGCAGGAGACCACCCCCCATCTAAAGTGACCCTGTTTACCTCTCCGGGTTCAGTTTGAGCACCAGTACTGTTTTCATTTAGTGCATCTGGCCAATGCCTAATGGAAGCAGTTACGCCTGGATGTGGGTTGATTTCTCTCAAGTTTATCCCAGTATGGTGAGTCCTGAAAGTTCCTGAGCCTGGAAGTGCTCCTTTGTGGTTGTGTACACCACCTTCATTCTTCATGAAATATGGGAAAGTGTCCAGGTAATGGCCATGTGTGCCTAGTCAATGCGAAATGTACCAGTTCTGGCCGTGTGTGCCAATCTCCATTTCAGAACCAGGGTGTTCGCTGTTTGTCAGGAATTTCTGTACCCTGGAGAATCTGCAATACCAGTATGTGTAGTCCTATGGGGTCCATCTTCACTTTGTGATTATTCCTACTTTGTTACGTGAATAAAAGTCACACTCTAGAATCCCAACCTGGTTTGGACAGTGTTGTTATTGCTTCCTTGTCTAGATTTACTTGGGTGCCCCTGTCCAGAAGTGCAAACCTAGCATAACTGTGAGTAAACGTTTTCTCTCAGGGACCTGGGTTGCTGGCCATGGTAACTGGTCCCCCCAGGTGTGTGCCATGTAGCCACACTTGGGTTTGACTGTTCTAGTCTAACAGTCAGGTCACCTAGCCTAATGGTGGTCATTTCTCTGTTTTCCAAATCTGTATTCACTTATGTAAAGCCCCACCCCTCTCGTTTGCTAGACATCTGTGGTGAGAGGAGCAGCCCTGCTAGTTAAATAAGGGGGGGGCCAATGGGGGGGGTATATCTGTATTTTGGTTCCCCCTCCCAACCACAACTAATTGCCTGGCATTCCTTTTTTTTCCTTGGTCCTCCTCTCCTGCAAGGCAAACCCCCAACCACCTGGTGCACTGCTGGCCATTCACTAGATGACAAACACTCATTTTTGCCATCGAATATCTGCTACTTTGCTCTGCTCACACTCCTCCTTCAATGTTATGCGTATATGAAGTCCCATCATTTCGTGATGGTGAAAGCAGGAATGTGCAGGAAGGCAAGTTAATGAGTGGTGAACTCAGACACACCTGTGGACACTAATCATGAGGTCGCAGGGGCCTGTGTTAGCATTAGTTGGTAAGAGGCACGTGACTAGTGGAGCACCACATGATTTGGTGCTGGGATCAGTTCTCTTTAATGTTTTGAAAGGGAGAGAGCGGAGCATCTGGAGGAAGGCCTGTCTATTTACAGAGGACAACAAAATCTGCAATAGTGTAAACACTCTGGAGAGAGTAGAGACAATACAGAGGGATCGGAGAAACATGAGGAGTGGCCAAGGGCATGGAAGGTATGGTTCAATGCCAAGAAATGCAAAATCGTGCACATGGGGCACAAGAACCACAGAGCCAAGTATAAGACCGGGGGTTGTTAGTCTCTAGACAAGAAAGGGACTTCAGGGTTATGTCAGAGGGCCTCAAGGTGGCAGCACAATGTGACAAGGCCATAAGCAAAATTAGTGGAATGCTTGGTTGTCTATCTAAAGGCATCACCAGCAGGAGGGATGGAGGTTGTGCTGCCACTGTACTGCTGTCTGGTACGCCCCCATTTAGAGTACTATGCACAGGTCTGGAGACTGCACCTCTGGAAGGACACTGACAGAGTGAAAGTGCCCAGAGAAGGGCAACCAAGATGGTGCAAGGGTTTAGTGGACACCCCATCAGACAGAGGCTGAAGGACCCAACATGTACACTCTGGAAAACAGAACAGGGAGGGGTGACATGATCAAGACCATCGCATAGGGTACACAGTATGCAGGTGTAGAGCCTCTTCCACATAAGGATAAGCATCAGGACTAGAAGATATTGTCCAAAGGAGGGCTGTATGAAGGTATTGGAAACTGTTACATCTTTATTTTTTTTGCCCTTATGCAGTGAAATTTTGGGATGTGGTAAAAAAACGGGTGGAAAAATAAGATTCTAGTTTCTCCGACACAGAGTTACTTTTTTATGTTATTACTACCATATCTATGGCTAAAGATAGTCTTAGTACATTAAGGATAATAAATGGCCATTTTCTCTACTGGTTATGGATTAGTAGATGTAGATTATTATTACAGCAACAAGGAATCTCTCCTGAAGAATTATTCTATATGGTAATTTTTGATTTACACCGTTCACAACATATAGAAGCTTTGCATTTCAGTTCTATTCGTTGGATTAAATTATGGAGTGGGTATGATTTTCTTTGAAAGCTGTTTAGAATTTAGGTATGAATAAACTAGATTAGCAATACTGTATTTTTGTTTTGACATGGAGTAAGGGGGGATTTCAGTGTTTATATTGTTTAAAATGTTTTCCTTATGTTTGAGGCTTTGGTATGAATTAATATTGATTTGTATAAATTTGTTATAATTTGTTAAATATTTTGATTATTGTATGAATTAATACTTATGTTTTGTATCTATTGATTGGTATATATGTTTTGATATGAATTTGTTTTGATTTTAATAAAAAATTTCCCCTACTCTTTTCGATAAGTGCCATGGGATCTTTAACATCCACCTTAACTACCACCAATCCAGGCAGATAGGACCTCAGATTAACATCTCATCCGAAAGACAGCACCTCAGAAGTGCAGCACCCCTCTCATGCTGCACTACAGTGTCAGTATTGGGATATTAACCCAGTGCCAGATGTGGGAACTGAACCCACAGCTCTCTGATCTCCCGGCCTCAGAGGCGAGTGTGCTACCTACTGAGCCACTGACACTTGCCACCGTCCAGTCAACCAGGGCAGCGCAGACCCATCAGCCCTCCTTCTCCTCCTCCATCCAGGGGGCAGTGCAGTTTATCATCCACCTTAGCCCTTGATATAATAGGCAAGCCTAACAGGACCTTCACCCTCTGCCCATCATGCTTCAATCTCCCTCATGGATCGTAGGGTCCACGGGAAGCCCACCCCTATACCTAATCTTCGGACCGGAGGGACACCCCCGGCACCACAGGAAAGGAAGAGGTAGCATACTAGTGGCAGATCCAAGGATGTCCTCTGTGGAAAACTGCCAAGGGGACAAGCAAGTTCAGCCAAAGGTCAGCTGCCCCTCCCGAGGAAGAAGGGCTACTGGTGACGCCTGGTCCCAACAGCCTCCACACAGAAACTTAGCCTTGCTTGCCCTAGTTTACGTCATTAGATGGGGGAGTGAGGAGTCTCTCGTGAGGTGGACCTTATCAATTCCTGAACCTCAATCCAACACTCAGACTGGCAGCAGCTGCCAAGCAAAAGAGATAATATATACATACCTCCAGGGGTTGGGCTTCTCAGTGGGACCCAAGGTATACGAACACGGATGCACCCCTTGAAAATACAGGTTACTCACCTGTAACAGGAGTTCTAGGAATGGTATATGTTGTTCATCCACACTTATTGGCAGGTTCCTTGCCGCTTTAAATCTTGCCGGAAAGTCTTCAAGCTGGCTCCTCCCACCCACCCGGGTGGTAAAACTCTCGGCTCCGCCCCATGATGCCAGATCTAGCCCGCTGGAAGCCAGGCTGCGCGTCAAGCTGGGGAAGTTGAAATGTAGGATGAACAACATATACCATTCCTAGAACTCCTGTTACAGGTGAGTAACCTGTATTTCTAGGACATGGATATGTTGTTCATCCACACTTATTGGCAGACTCCTAGCAGTCCTCCAGGAGGAGGGAGGCAAGGCGCACACCCCCTACTTAGGTATAAAGACTGAAGAACCGAGGCCCCGACCAACATCCCGGCGTGATCCAAGGTCGATGTGGAAGGGGAAATCGGAACATGCCTGCTTCCAGGTAGAAGCCCTATGGATATCCTGGACAGGAGTATCCTGGGAAGCAGCCACCGATGCAGCGGAAGGGCAGGTAAAATGAGCACTTATCCCTCTGGGAGGCTCCATGCCCGCCCACCTATAGAGGAGACCTATGCAGGAGGTGACCCACCCGCTTGTCGTCCACTTGGCTGCAGGTCTGCCAGGTGCGGCTTCAGCGTAGATGACAAACAGCTGCCGAACCTCTCCCGAACTTCAGCCCTATGCTCTCTGGGCAGGTGAGCGTTAAATAGGGTCCCCATGGATCCTATATACGGCCTCCGAGGCATGAATGGGGATGAACCCCGGCAGAGACAATACCCGGTTAGGGAAAGACTCCGCCACCGCCTACGGAAGGAACTTCGGTTGGGGCGAAGGACAACCTTTGTCCCTGTGGGAAGACCAGATAGGGAGATTCAAAGGAGCTTGAACTCTCCCTCCTTCTGGATGGCAGAGTAGCCCCAAGAAGGTGTTCTTCCACAACAGGTGGGGAACTCGCACCTGTGCAAAGGTTCGAACGGCTTGCCCGTGAGCTAAGCCCATACCAGCAAAGATCCCACAGAAATGGGGATACTCTCTCCAAAGGGGAGGTGTGATAGAGGCCTAGAAAAGTGCCAGACCACCTTTTCTGTGCCACCGACTGCCTTCCGGCCCGCGCCCGGAAGACAGGGGTGACCAACAGAAGCATCTAGAGGGTCGTCGGCCGAAGCCCTAGTTCAAAAAGAATGGACCGCAGATGGTCCGGAATGCTCGCCGAGGGACGAGAGACGGGCCCAGGCCCTATCCCAACACCAAATGGAGAACTCTTCCATTTGAAGGCGAGCATGTTTGGCCGACTTCTGGCAGGACGCCTCGAAAACATCGAGGACCTTGCTGAAGGACCCAAGGCCTGGCCCCTAGCCGCACAGGGACCAGGCCTTCAGGTGCAGGGATTGAAGGTCCAGATGAAAAAACCTTCCCCTGAAGACAGATCAGGACCGGGTGGGCTGGAAGCCGCCTCGGGAGCCTGAGGCTGAGACTGAGAAGAGCTGGAAATCCAGTCTGGGGCCACCAGCATTGCCTGTGCCTAGTCCCTCCTCGCCTTGCCCGTGGGTCAAGGGAAATGGGGGAGAGGCGTAGAAAAGGCCCGGGGTCCACGGCCTCAACGGAATCCCCTACATCAAACCTTGCTGAGGGGGCGGGCACGAGACAGTCTCAGCCTCGTATTCTCCCTGGAGGAAAGGAGGGAGAAGATCCTGTGCTACCTCCGGCAGGGGAGCCCACTTATGAGGCGCAGCCTATGTCCGGCTTAGGGCATCAGCCAGGGTGCTGGAGGCTCCTGCCATCGAATGGTTAGGAAACCGCCTCCCGGCTGCGCGAAAGACCCAATGCGGAGAACCTCCTTACGCAGAGGCAAGGGGCTCGACTGAACCTGGCAGGGTAGGTAGCACATGGTCATGGTGTTGTCCACTTGAACTTAAACCACTAGACCCCGCACAAACGGAGCGAGCGGTGGAAGCAAGTGGACCGCTTGGAGCTCCAGTGGTTAGGAAAGACATCGGGACTCCCGAGGGGACCAGAGGCAGAGCACTCTGTATTCCCCAAGATGGGCACCCCCACCCATCCGAGAAGCATCGGTCGGAGAAGACCGTCGACTCAGGGCGGACGAACGGGATGTTCTCCTGCAACAGCTGGAACAGTCCGAGGGAAAGCGTTCCCCTAACTCCTGGGCTGAAGTCACGAACTGGTCCGAAGGAACGCAGCATTGTGACCACTGGCTGGCCAGTCCCCACTAAGGGGACGCATGAACCAACGGGTCCAACAGACCACGCTGGAGCCGGCCGCCGCGAGGCCCACGAGGTGCAGGAGGTCTCGGCAGGGCGCAATTGCCCAGTCAGACCTGACTAGGTAAGGGAGGAAGAACCTCAGCCCTGTCCGCCAGGAGCCGAGCTCGGACTCAAGATTCTAGCCTCGTCCCGAAGAAGGATCACCCGCTAAGACACAAGTTCCAACGTGGCTCCGATAAAAGGAGACCAGTCTGAGAGCCAGAACTTTGGATCATCCCCTTCCACCTGGAAGGGTTGTAGTCAGGCTGCCATCCGGGTGGGGTTATGCCCGGACCCCTCGATGCTGCAGAAAGCTGCTGAGCAGAGACCGAAGGGCCTGGCCTGGAACTCGTAAGGAGATCACCCTCTTAGGAAAGGGAGGAGTCTCTCAAGAAACGGACGGAACGAAGAGTAAGTACGTCCTGGAGGTCCAGGAAAGAAGCCACATGCCTCGTTCTGAGGATGGGATATCTGAGACAGAGAGACCATACAGACGTGCGGAAGAATGGGGCGCAAGCCCCCCGTCCGTTTGGGACCAGGAATACCTGGACACGAACCTAGGGTCTGAAGGAGGATCTGCAACCTTCCTGATCACCTCTAATTAGAGGGTCAGGCAAGTCTGCCCAGCGGGCCGACAACGAGGCTGTGGATCTCTAAGACCCCGTGGGGCAACGCTCGAAAGGGTGGTGCCTGCTCGCAATCCCGAGGCAGGGCCTTCCCCTAGCACCTCCGACACCCAGAGGTCCGGGAAAGTGGACCAGGTGGAGGAGGTGCGGAGCCATCTCCCCACGGGGGAACCTGGGTAGGGACGACGGGGCCGGGGACAGCGCCCCTTAGCCAGTCACTGAGCAGGCTTGGAGGAGGAGGAATTGGCTGAGGGAATTCCTGGGCCTTTACCTCCCTGTTTCCTTTTAGAGGAAGACGCTGGTTTGGAGTCAGGCTGCCCAGCGCAAGCCTGCTGGCCCTCGTGCTGGGCCGGTTGAGCCGAAGGGGCAAAGGGGCTTACGCAAAGGCTGCCGGCTGCCCTTGTCCCTCCGGGTGGGAATGACAGAGTCCAGAGTGGCATCGGACTTATCGGTCCCCTGGAGGTGTCCCTCCACTCCAGGGCCGAAAAGGTCAGTCCCCAAGAAGGGGATGTCCGCCAACTTGTGCTGGGTTTCCAATGAGAAAGAGGATAACCTCAGCCACGCCCTGCGGCGCATGGCCACTGCGGCCGCCACCGACCTGGCACAGGAATCACTTAAGTCCAGAGCAGTCTGGAGCTGCTGCTTCGCCACCGCCCTACCCTGGTCCTGCATCCGCCGGACTGTGGTCCGCAGGTCGGCCGGGAGATGAGGGAGCACCTCGTCCAGGGAGCCCAAAAGGGCATGGAAGAAATGTGCCATCAGTGCAGCCGAGCTGGCCTGTCAGAGGCCTAGGGAGGACGCAGCGTAAACCTTGCGCCAGACGTATTCCATCCCTTTGGACTCTTTGTCGGGGGGCCTATCCACATCCCGAGCGTTCCCCGAACACTGGAAAACATTGTCGGTAACTAACCCCTCAGCCGAGGGGTGCTCCAAGAAACCGGGCAAAGAACAGACAGGGACAGAGTACTTCCTGGCCGAGGGCGCTGGGCAGGAAGTAGGCCGCCGCCAGAGCTCAAAGGCCGGGCCTACAATGGCCTCGGCCACCGGGAAGACCTCCGAGGATGAACCCCTTCGGTCTAGAATCTCCGTCAGGGGATAAGGGACCCGTTTGGACACGGGCTCGAGCTGCATCCCGGTGAACTCCGATATGAGCTGAAGCAAACCCATTAAGGACGATGGGCTGTCGTCTACAGAACGTTCCGGAGAGGACCCCGGGTCCTCCCGACTGGGGAACACAGAGGAGTCTACTCGACTCCGAGGGGTCTGCAAAGAGCTGCCTCAGGCCTGAGTCACTCTTCGTCCGCCGAGAGCTACCAGAAGTGAGGGGGACAGACAACAGGCGGGACAGGTCGTGACCCGACCGAGGTTCCACCGAGGGCGGTGGGGCAGCAAGATTTGGACGAACAACCGGCCCGGGAGTGGGCACCTCGACTGCACAGAGCGGTTGAGTTGGCCGATCGGGCAGCAGCTGCTTGCTGGACGGGGAATGAATCGGAGTCGATTGATTCCCGGGCAACAACAACTGCTGCCACATGAATTCCTCGTAGCGTCGACGCCACCTGCATCGAAGCCACTCCTCATCAGAGGAGGGTGATGAGGAAGAACGGAAATGCCACTTAACTCGGTGCCCCGACCGAGAACGCTGAAGTCGGCGTGAGAGGCTTGACCGACACCCGAATCCTCAGGGAAACCGAGGGCGGGCCTGGGAAGGAGCGGGGCGCGCCCGCTCCTGCCTCGGCTCGGAAGAAAGGGCCGAGGCCTGTCAACCCGAAGGTACGGGCACAACCTCAGCCTCCGTCCAGGGGAACCGGCGAAGGGATGGCGGCTCCAGCAGAAGACAGCCCGGATGACGGGTCGAGAGATTCGACAACGTCGACAGGAGTCCTGGTCGGCTGACCTGACGGGGACACCGTGAAGCCAGCGGCATGAGCCGTACCCTCGACCAAAGTTGAACATCAGCCGGCAGGGAAGGGGGAACTCTCCCGCTCCCCTACAGCGCCGACGAAGGGACTTAGCTTGCGATACCTTGACTTGGGCCGAGAGGCATTCAAGGTCCCTCTCCCTTCAAGGAAAGGGATCAAAGCTCCTTGAACGAAGCTGAATGAGGAGAACTCAAGGAGAGTGGGATAAGCACCGCGACCGAGGAAGAGGGAGGGGCAGCCGCCCCCTCCCCGGAGGAAAGAAGATTGAGCTGCTCAACCGAGACAGCAGACGCGGACACTGCCCGATGAGTCTCCAAGGAATTTTCCGGAGCGGGAAAAGTTTCAGGTCGCCCGAGCCCCGAACGGGCCGCACGATCCTCCAGAGAGCTGGTAGAAAGGGCATCGCAAAAAATCACAAAGTTGCGGATCATGATCCAAGTCAAGGCAGTAGGCGCATGTGGATTGCGGGTCTTTCCTGGAGGAATTAACAGAGTGCTTCCGAGAGCTGGAAAACGAAGGCGTCATCGCCGCAGCGAAAGAAGAAGATCGAAGTTTAGAAAAACTTCCAATTAAATTCGGAGAAACCGAAAATTTCAGGAACCAGTCTAAAACGCAGAGCGCTAAGGAGGGAACCTGAGCTTCCAAGCGGTAAGGAAGATCTGGCGTCATGGGGCAGAGCCGAGAGTTTTACCACCCGGGTGGGTAGGAGGAACCAGCCTGAAGACCTTCCGGCAAGATTTAAAGCGGCAAGGAACCTGCCAGTAAGTGTGGATGAACAACATATCCATGTCCCTAGAAACATGCTTTTAGGCCCTCTGCAACCTCCCTTGAAGTAGTGGCACACAATCTGTTCTCAACATGAGCTGCACTGCCATGGGCCATGGACCTGGCATTCCACCGTGCTGATGAGCCAGATGTAAACAGGAACAGCCACCTGTTTTCACCAGGAGCTGCAATTCCATGGGCCACTGACCTGGCATTCCAGAGTGCTGATGAGCCAGACGTAACCAAGCTCACCCCGCAGCAACTACAGCACGGGACTATTCTCCACATTCTCAGATGAGGTCTAGAAGGAGGTTGCCAGATACGCATCAAGGGCCATGCTTTATCCCACCGTGCCTCTACACACCTAAGGCTGCAGGTATGACAGACAGGTCGCCAAGGCACACTAGGGGAATGCCCCCTACAAGGGAGAGTTCCCATTCAGATTGTCTCTAAAGAATCCAGAGAGACGACGAAAACCGAAGCACCACAATCCAGGAGCAGGTACAGACCCTTGCCACAGGGATCCAGTCAGAGTATTCAACCCCATATATACTCAGGGGACTCATTAAATTGGCCTTGAGCAGATAATCCTTGGTCATCTCTTGCATCCAGCAGAGGAAGAAGCATACGAGATGCTAAAAAGCTCACAGTAAAAGCCGTAGACCCATCCTCAGTGGGGGGCAAGCTTCCAGTTGTCTCAAGGAAAGGATTTACATAGCCACGATCAACGGGGTACCAGAGAGTTTTAAGCAGCCCCCAACACACACTGCATGTGGTACCCGCATCCTTGTCGGCACAGAATCTGTTGGCTTTTCAAACAATCAGAGGCCACTTACAGGCTGCAGTGAGTGCACTGCTCAAAAGATACTTGGGCATTTACAGCCGATTCATCATAGTACATTTACAGTCGATTCATCATAGTCACAAATCGATCTGGAGTTTTCAGAACTGGATGGGTCCTAAAATGTCTGATCAGATTCATCCACCATGGGACATTCCAGATGAGTACCCTGGCATCTATCCTCAGGAGAATTCCATCGGGAGATCAACTGGTCTCAGCAGCGTTGCAGGGGCATTTTTACATATCCTGACCGGGGGTCTCCCTGGTCAATGCCCCACAGTATGAGCAAACAACTCTGGCAGTGACCGACGTCACACAATGCCTCTCACCCACAGAATTCCTGATCTCCAAAGAGCTCTCTTCCGCCATACAAGCATCTGATTCATACAGGGGTAATCTTCCGAACTTCACAAATTAAAGTCTTTCCCTACGGTGGCTAAATTCAGGCGCCTCAGGGTTCTCTTCAGCAAAGACCAAGCAGCCTAATGTCTTTCTGGCAGCTCCCTCACACAGCTTACGGGGAGCTCCGTCTCCTTGACAGTCTCCATGCCATGGGCTCTGGTGGTCCTGGCAGTCGAACCTACTTCAGCAGGGGGTCCAGGCAAAGGTCAATCTGGGCCAGCAGATTCAAACATTTGGTCAGTCAAACCTGATCCATCAGGATCCAGCCAAGGGGGAGTCTGAGCCCACTGAGTCAAGCTATTGCCAGGAGGAAGCATTCCTGCATTCGGGAACTTGTTACTCAAACTTTATAAAGATTCTCAAGCGGGGACATCCTCACCAGGGGAGAATTACTACCAATACCAGCCTTAAGGGCTAACAAGTAGTCGAGGGTTCAGCCCACTACAACATCAGCATACTGGAAATACCACCTGACATTTCCATTTTTGGAAGCACAGATTTCCAACCAGGATGCCCTCATCCTCAGTCAAGTGAACCACAATGGCCTGCACCTATCACTAGGGAGGTACATGAGCTTTCGGATACTACAAGAAAACCCTATTGCTCTTCCAGTGGGCAAAATGCAGAGCATCTCGGGGTGAGCTCGGTGGCCGTATACATACCAGAACAGGTGCTCAGCATGGAGAATTGGCTAAGTCTCTAAAGGTCGGCCCCTTGGCGGGGCCTCCTGCAGGTACTTCTTTATTGGCTGGTGAAGACGCAAAGTTCCCCAGTCCTGCTCCGGTAGAGCCGACTGTAGCATAGGATGCCTTCTTCCCAGACTGAGGACCCTGCAGTTCCAGGTACAACTCTCCTCAATTCCCGCTAATCTCAAGAATCCACTTCTACTATTCCCAAGGCTCCTACGCAAGATCTCCCCGGATGGCATGGAGCCATCCGCAGACCTTGGAAACGCAGCCTGGTCCTCAGAACCCTCATCAAGACCCCACTGAACCTCATTAAGGAAACGTCAGACATCCTCCACGCAGTAAAGGCCGTCTTCTCACAGCACTCACTTCAGCCCACTGTATAAGCAAATGGGAGCTCTATTTTCCAAGGAACCTCACACCATGTTCCCCCAGAACTTGGTGAGTCTCCAGACATATCCATCCTTCCTACTGAAGGTGTTGTTTCCCTTCCTCGGCTATTAGGAATTGAATATCCCAGCCCTACGTCCTAGCCTTAAGAGGGAAAAGGAAAGGGAAATTCTTCTGGACTACAGGCATGCACTTGAGCCTTACATCAGGAGAGCGGTAGCCTGTATACGACTCTCAGTCTATTCACCCTCCCCTTCAGGTTGAGTTTAAAAAAAAAAAAAGCAGCCTTAAAGCCTCTTGGACCACATGAATTTGTTTTCTTTTCTATCACCTTCCAAATGTGGAGACTGGCTATGCTGGGCCCATGGCGGACCCATTCAGCTTGAGCAGTAGCTACCCCCTGGGCGGAATCCAGAGAAGCCTTCCAGCAGTCTTTAACAGAATGACCACTTGGAGGTCCATCCATACCGGGGCAAAGTTCTATAGAAGGGATGAGTCTGCCTCCACCGAGTCATCCCTTGATTATCTGGCCCCTCCATAGGTGGGGGATCCGTAAGGGCCTGCTTACATTCTTCCCACCTGGGAGCAAAGGGATGTACTGCTTTAGTATATCCCACTAATTATGAGCCAAGAGACCAGATTAGGAGAGGGAAATTGAAATTTAAATACCTGTAAATTTTCTCTCTCAGACTGCTGGTCTCCGGGCTCCTTCCCTCCCAGAATGTTAGATGCTGGCCATCTGGCCCGAGGGTTTTAAGTCGGCTATTCTAGGCCGCAAGCACATATTAACATTTCTTCTCGTTGTCTCTCTGTGATGTTTCACTTCAGAGGACATGCTTTGGAACAAACTGAGGGCTACAGGATGCGGAGGGGAGGATCTGGTCTCCCTGCAGAGATCAGTTTCCTGCCTGTTATGTGGTTTCAGGAAGGACCTCTCACTAGTTATGAGCCTGGAGACCAGCAGTTGGAGAAAGAAAATTTACAGGTATTTAAATTTCAATTTAAAGAGCTGGTGACGATTTGCTGTACTTTACATTTTTGAGCAGTTTTCATTTTTCAGTATAGTTTTAGGTGTTTGCTAATTTCTTACTTCCGTTGCCTTATTTCACGTCCACTTTGCTGCCTCCGGTCAGATATGCATCCCTGTTGATGTGTAGCGCTGCTGCTCCCTGTATCATGACGCAGTGATGTCAGGTAGGGAAGTCCAAATCTGTAAGCAGGAGCGATGCACCTTTCTTTTCAGTGGGTAATGCGATCTCGCTAGTGTGATCTGTTGGTGCCATCCCAGCATTACTTTTAAAATCGGGGTCAGTGTTCATATTCAGTGCTTGTTCAGTCTGCAGTTTTAGATGTGGTCCTTTGCCAAAATGTTCTACTGTTTTAGCAGCATTATCTGCTGATGTCCAGAGGTTATAGTTTTTATTTGATGTGAGGAAATAATGCTGTTCAAACGCACAGCAGTACTACTTTGGTGACGGCACAAAATTGAACAGCACTGGATAGGTAAATGTGGTCCTGTATTAATTTAAAGTGGATTTAAAATGCATTGCCTGGGATGGGCTAGGCATGCTGAGCATAAGTTTGTTTTCATTCGTGCACCGTATGGTGGGGTCGGGTTGGAGACAACAGAAATGTGCAAAAGTACAGTACTGTACTAAAAACCACAATCCAGTGCAGAGCAAAAGCAACAATATATTGACAGATTGCAACATCCGCAGCTCCTCATTAACCAGATAAAGTACAAAGAAAAAAAATGCAAGGACAACCCCCTTAATTGCTGTGCTGAAAAGGGGTGTTAGGGAAGGTATAATGTTGAAATACCGGTATGTGGAAACAATCATTGAAAGCCACGACTTCTCAGAAAGCACCTGGGACGATTTTTCTGAGAGTCTAGCAGTTGTCATACATTTTGTTAACAACCATTTTTAAGTTCTCATCCTACTGATGACAGGGATGTGCCACTGTATTCCTGTTCTGAGTTGCACTTTGGAAATGGAATACAGAAACATAGACTTTCATGGCAGATAAGGACCGCTTGGCCCACCTAGTCTGCCCATTTTCCCTACTTACAGGATAAGCCACAGATCCTAGTTAACCAACAGCCTATTTCTTCCTACCCCCCACAAGAATTGCCTTATCTCTGTCCCATGTATTCTTGAATTCTCCCACAGTTTTAGACCCCACACAACCTCCTCAGGAAGGCTGTTCCATGCATCCACTACCCACTCTGTGAAAAAATACTTCCTCACATTGCCCCTGAACCACCCCCCCCCCATCTTTAAATTGTGTCCCCTTGTTCTTGCACGTCTTTTTCTGAAAGATGCAACCCTCTTGGACTTTGTTGATTCCACTGAGGTACTTAAACGTTTCTATCATGTCCCCCCTCTCCCTCCTTTCCTCAAGGGTATACTTATTAAGCTCTTTTAGTCTCTCCTCGTATGGCTTCTCTTGCAGACCCTGCACTATTCTAGTTACCCTCCTCTGGACTGCCTCTATCCTGTCTATGTCCTTGCGGAGATGGGGTCTCCAGAACTGGACAAAGTACTCCAGATGGGGTCTCACCAACTGTCTGTACAGAGGGATAAGAACTTCCTGTTTCCTGCTGGTGATGCCTCTCCCTATGCATCCCAGTATACCCCCAGCTCTCCCTACTGCCTTCTCACATTACTTGCTAACCTTAAGGTCATCTGATATGATTACCCCAGGTCCTTTCCTTTTTTTTTGCTACTACGCCCCCCAATTGTGTAATCTTCCCTGGGTTTTGTTTCCCAGGTGCATTATTTTGCACTTCTTTGCATTGAATCCTAGCTACATAGATACATAGACAGTGTCGGCAGATAAGGGCCTATGGCCCACCTAGTCTGCCCATTTGAGCTTGTAAGTTCAGTTTGTTTTCCTAGAAGTCTATTTCCCTTACCCTGACCTCTAGAATTCCTTTATGTCTATCCCATGCATTCTTAAATCCCGTGATTGTTTCAGCCCCACCACTTCCTCTGTGCAGGGTGTTCCACTTGTCCACCACCCGCTCTGTGAAGAAATTCTTTCTCATGTTTCCTCTGAATCGCCCTCCTCCAACTTCATCCCATGCCCTCTAGTCCTGAAACATCTTTTCGCTTAAAAATAGTGTTTTCCTGCACCCTGTTCCTCCCTGTAAGATACTTGATGTCTCTATCATATCCTCTCCCTCCTCTCCTCCAGGGAGTACATGTTCAGTTCCTTCAACCTGTCTTCATAGGACTTGTGATGCAACCCATGCACCATCTTTGTTGCCCTCCTCTGACCTTCTCTACCCTGTCTATGTCCTTACGTAGGTATGGTCTCCAGAACTGTACACTGTACTCCAGGTGGGGCCTCACTAGTGTCTTGCAGCGGAATTACATCCTCCCTTTTCCTGCTGGTGATGCCCCTGCCTATACATCCCAGCATCCCATTTGCTTTACCTGATGCCTTGTCACACTGTTTCCTACCTTGAGGTCATCAGAGATGACAACCCCAAGATCCCTTTCCTGCTTGGTGCATGCTATATCCTCACCCCCCAACTGATATATTGTGCCAGGGTTTTGTGCCCCATATGCATTATCTTGCACTTCTTTGCATTGAATTTCAACTGCCAAACCCTTGACCATTCTTCAAGTTTCTGCAGGTCCCTTCTCATTCTGTCTACACCTCTGGTGTGTCTACTCTGTTACAGAGCTTTGTGTCATCAGCGAACAGTGAAATTCTGCCTTCTATATCCTGTGCAATGTCACTGATGAAGATGTTGAATAGGACCGGTCCCAGCACTGATCCCTGTGGCCCACTGGTCACTCTTCCCTCTGTGGAGTGACAGCCATTTACCACCACCCTCTGTGTCCTGCCACCCAGCCAGTTACCTACCCACCACACTACTGTCCTGCCCACACCCATAGTCCCCAGTCTGTAATAGTCTTCTATGTGGCACAGTGTCAAAGGCCTTGTTGAAGTCCAGATAGGCCATGTCCACTGCCCTCCCTGATCCACCTCCCAGTCACCCAGTCAAAAATTCAATGAGGCTGGTCTGACATGACCTCCCTGGTGAAACCATGCTGCCTTGGGTCCTGTAGTCCATTGACAACCAGATGTTCCACCAATCTCTCCTTCAGTAGTGCTTCCATGATCTTTCCCACTACCGAGGTGAGGCTGACTGGTCTGTAGTTCCCTGCTTCCTCTTTGTTCCCACTTTTGTATAAGGGGACTACATCTGCTGTCCTCCAGTCTTTGGGTACCTCCCTGTTTCCAGTGATTGGCTGAACAGGATAGCCAGAGGTTCAGCCACCACCTCTCTTAGTTCTTTAAGGACCCTGGTGCACCCATCTGGCCCCATTGCTTTATCAGCTCTTATTACTTCCAGTTCCTTCAGGACCCTTTCTCGTGTAAAGGGACTTGTGTCCATTTCTGCACCATTCTCACCCCTTGTACTCCTTCAGACCCATTACCCCTCTTCCTTAGTAAAGACTGAGCAGAAATACCTATTCAATATGTCAGCTTTACTGTTGTCATCTCCACGCGGCTCCCATCCTCCCCTTCAGTCTCACTATCCCTCCCTTTGTCCTTCTTTTTTCACTTATGTACCTGTAAAGGTTTTGTCCCTTTAACCACTTGATTTTGCAATGTGTTCTGTCTGAGCTTTGGCTTCCTTACTGACTTCCCTGCCTCCTTTGTTTCTCCTGGTACTCTCCTATCCCCTTCTGCCTGTGTCTTTTGTATTGCCTGAATGCAGTCTTTTGGCTTTCACTTTCTTTGCTACCTCTTTGGAAACCATAATGGTCTCCTCTTCTTTTCCTCTTGCTAACCTGCTTAAAGCATAATTCTGTTGTTCTTATAATCCCCATTTTAAATACTGCCCACTGTTCCTCAATCCCGATTCCTGTCCCATTCCCTTAATGCCTCTTTCAAGCATCTCCCCATTTTCCCAAAGTCTGCCCCCCTAAAATCCAGGATACGTGTTTTTGTGTGGTTTGGTTCTGCTCTTTCTGTGATTTCAAACCACAATGACTGGTGGTCACTGTTACCCAGGTGCTCCCCCACTGTTACCCCCATCACACTGTCCCTGTTTGTGAGCACAAGGTCCAGTATTGCCTTGTGCCGAGTTGGTTCCATGACCAGTTGCTTGAGGAAGGCACCCTGAAGGGAGTCCAGGATAAATCTGCTCCTAGTTGATGCTGCTGCTGGGATGCTCCAGTCCACGTCTGGTATATTGAAGTCTCCAACTAGTACTACCTCACCCTTGTCTGCCATCCTTTGGATGGCTAGCA
This sequence comes from Neoceratodus forsteri, assembly GCA_016271365.2. Classification (NCBI taxonomy): domain Eukaryota; kingdom Metazoa; phylum Chordata; order Ceratodontiformes; family Ceratodontidae; genus Neoceratodus; species Neoceratodus forsteri. The sequence continues at coordinate 663,305,914 of CM057458.1, forward strand.
TCAGCTCCCTATCTGTTTCTTCCTCTCTGGGCTGGTGGTCTAGACCACACTGTGCGGATGGCTGGCCCCATTTTTCCTTTCCAGCTTAACCCACAGTATCTCTCCCCATTTTGTTCCTCCTGGATCTGTGTGGTCCTTATGTCATTTTCACATACAGTGCCACTCCTCCTCCCTTCCTGCCTGCCCTGTCTCTTCTGAATATGTTGTAGCCAGGTATGGCCATCTCCCAGTCATGGTTATCATTACACCAGGTTTCAGTGATGGCCACAATGTCCAGGTCTGACTGTACCATGACAGCCTCCAGATCTTCCATCTTGTTGCTAAGGCTCCTGGCATTTGCACACATGGCTTTCCATGATTTGACCTCCCTAGACTGCTTCACTGTTCTACTCCAGCCCCTTCCTTGGTTGTCATTTATCCCTGGTTCTCCTGCTGAATTTTGCCCCTTTTCTGCTTATCCACCTTTTGGACACTAATCTCCAACTTTTGCACACTGCTTTGCAGAGATAGCCACTCCTCTGGTTCACTGGTTCCATTACTAGCTGTGGGGTGAGCAAGAGTACCATCCTTGCTGGCCTGCCACCCCCTTTGCTAGTTTAATGCTTGTCAATGTAGCATTTAAACTTATCATTGAGTGCTTGATTCCCTCCAGGATGGATGCAGGCCGTCAGGCTTGAACAAACCTCCATCCCTCCAGATGGGTCCCCAGTCACCAATGAATCCAAACTCTTCCTCACAGCACCAGTTCTTCAACCATGAGTTAAAGTTCCTGGTGCATGCACTCTATGCTCTCCCTTGCCTCTCACAGGTAGTACTTCTGAGAAAGTGACAGAAGTAGCTACTTGCTTGAGACCCTCCCAGTTTCCTAAACTCTTCCTGAACTTCCTTTGGCTCCCGCTTGCCAAGTCATTAGTACCTAGGTGGATAATGACATCCAGCTCACCCTCCTGTCTTGCCTTCCCAGTGATCCCCAGTATCTTCCTTCCACCCCTCCATGCCGTGGCACCTGGTAGGCACCTCACCTCCCTGTCCTCCCCTCCTGTGTTCCTAGCTGGATCCTCTTATGATGGAGTCCCCACCAGGATTCGCTTCCTCCTCCTCTGGGGTCCACTGCTTTCCCCACTGAGGTCACCTCCTTGCCTAACCTCCACATCCTTTCCTTCCACTTCCTGGGTACTCTATTTGGTTGTCCTCATTTGCCAGTGTGGCATATGAGTTCTTGAGAGGAATAGGATCTGGGATGTGCCTCTGCCTGACTGCTCTAACCTCCTTGAGCCCACTGTCATCCAAGTGCTCCTCGTCTCGGCATCCTTGAGGCAGCTGCATTGGACTGGGTGGTTCCTGGACAGGGTGATGGTACTCCTGACCCAGTTTACTTCCGGCTCTGAGTCTGGCTACCTCATCCCTCAGTCCCGAGAGATGCATGCAGATAGGCAGCACCTCAGTGTCCAGAAGGTCTGCCTGAATATGGCTGCCCCACAGCCACTGCATTGCACCACTCCCACATTATACTGCAATTCCACTACTTATCTGCTACTGAAGCTCTCTTAGTTCTCTTTTATTTATTTACAGTACTAAAATCCTGTAACTGATCCTCAGATATATATTTTTAAGGAAAAAGAAACCAATAAATAAATAAATGAGTCAAAACACTTGTCGTACTGAGGGTGGTCTTCTTCCCCCTTATGCCCCTCCTACTTCACACCTCTTACTATACCCTGTGTTTAGCTCCTGTCAATCAGATTTATCAGGGCATATAATTAAGAGTTGGGGGAAGGGGTGGAGGGGCGAAAATTTGCAGCAATTAAAGACAGCACAGAATTACACCACCACTATTTTTTAAATTTTCAACAGCCCAAAAACAATTATAAGTAAAGACAACACAGAAATAAAGTATAGTGTCACTACAAGCCTACAATCTAAGTTTAAAAGAAAATACAGTTACCAGTTACTCTGAAGCACTGAATTGAATATGTTTCCTTCCTTCACCTTCTGGCTTCTTCTGAGAAGATGAACTTCTGTTTGCTGCTTTAACTGTGACTAAGCCCCACCTCCAGTTATCACGTAGCTGAGGTCAGAGGCCAGACAATTAACACCCTTCACCCAGCTACAGGACAGTCAGACAAGCCAAGATAAAATTTGCAGCAATTAAAGACAGCACAGAATTACACCACCACTATTTTTTAAATTTTCAACAGCCCAAAAACAATTATAAGTAAAGACAAACTGCCATACTTCCGACCATTCCTCCAACCTTGCCAAGTCCCTTCTCATCCTTTCCACGCCTCCCTGTGTTTCAACCCTGTTGCAGATCTTTGTGTCATCTGCAAAGAGGCATACTTTTCCTTCCAGTCCCTCTGCAATGTCACTTATAAAGACATTAAAAAGGACTGGACCCAGTACTGAACCCTGCGATACCCCACTAGTAACTCTTCTTTCTTCAGAGTGGACTCCATTTACAATTACCTTCTGTGTCCTGTTGTCTAGCCAATGCTTTACCCAGGCTACCACCCTGGGACCCACTCCCAGGCTGGTTAATTTGACTATTAATCTTTTGTGTGGGACTGTGTCAAACGCCTTGCTAAAGTCTAGGTAGGCCATGTTCACAGCCCCTCCCTGGTCTACTACTTTGGTCACCCAGTGATAAAAACAACTTCTTCTATGGTTTCTTGGGGTGGGGCAAGGGATAATGGAACTGGAGGACCATGAAATACCACCCCTTTAAGCATTATCCTTCCAGGTTTTTATGGAATAATGTTACAGTGAACAACCACCTGTCTATTCAATGGACACACATTTTTCCATTAACTGTTACGTTCTTAATGACTGCATTGTAACATTTTCCCATAATTAACGGGGAAATATATAAATATAGGGAGGAGATGGGTGGAAGGAAAGGGCAGCTTCAGAATAAGGGGTACTAGCTGCACATTCAAGCAGACTTGATAGACCACTAGGCCTTTATCTGCTGGCAAATTTTGTATGTTCGTTAAGTATTTTTATTTTATAAGAAATATAAAACTGTTATTTTAATGATGAAGTAGCTAATTTCCTGACCGACCAGGGCAGAAATTGGAATGCCCCTGCTAGCTAAACAAGGAAACCAAGTAAACTAGACAGTTATATAACATCCAGCTTACAGCCATGTGCAAACAAAATTATTTATCGGAGAAACGTTTCTGCATTCACCAGCAATGTACCTGACACAGTATAGAAACCAAGGTACATTTAGGCATTGCCATTGGGTTTAAATATTTAACTTCATTTACTGGGTGAGTGCACTAGTAACAAATACCTTTTTCAGGCACGGTCCAGATGCAGAAGCAGACAAACTGAAAAACAAATTACAGTGCAGTGGTAGCTACTGGAACAGAGAGTGGGCATGGACAGCGGGTAAGTCAAGCTGTGTAAGTGAGAAAGCACAGTGGATGTTCCTGGCAGGTGGACTGTGAGCTGAGGGAAGAGCTGACAAGAGAGTAGTGTCCTGGCCAAATTTCCCTCATTCACTAAAAATACCAACAGCTTAATCTGGTTCAAGGTCAGTTGGCATTCATCTGTATCCCCTTCCCCTGGGTCGTGCCTGAAAATAGGCAGGATTTGTCTAGTGCACCTACCCGGTCAACAAAAACTAAATAAATAATAAATACGTGTCCCTGTTTTGAATACAACCACAAGCTGGATAGCATGAGAGGCGCTATCGCTCTGGCTGGTTTCCCCTGTCATGTATCCAGGGGTTGGATTGGTAGGAGACACTAATGTACTACAGAGTCTACTGCCTGAGCTCTCCTGGCTGAAGAGGAACTGTAGCGTGGCTCTCCTGAGCCGAATGAAACCCCTGCAACTGTGGAGCGCTGCCTCTCCTTAAGGAGCCTCCTGAGCTCCAAGACTGCCCCCCAATGAGGCTCTTCCAGAGCCAAAATGAAGCCCCTGCTACGGAGTGCTCCCGCTCCAGGCATGCCATCGAAGATGCTGCAGCAGAGTGGCTCCTCCTGAGCCGAACTGATGCTCCTGCCCACTGAGCTAGAAAACAGCTTCTGGCTGGGCCTTCCCGGGGCTGACACCCCAGAGGGGCTCCTCCTGCTCGGCGATGACCCTGCAAGAAACGCTGCATCAGCAGTCTGCGCAACAGGGCCGCCGGCGAGGAATGAAGCGCTGCTCTCGGGCAGAGACGAGGAAGTAAAGCACGGCTCTCCAGAGCCGAAAAAGAATGGGCAGCGAGGCTCTCCAAAATAAGACGCGACTCTCCAGAGCTGAAAATGAATATGCCATGTGGCCCACAAGCATGGCCCTGAGGCCGCCGATGAAGGAAATAAAGCGTGGCTCTACACAGCCAAAACAAATGGGCAGTGAGGCTCTCCAGAGCCGAAATCAACGAGGAAAATAAAGCGCAGCTCTCCAGAGCCTAAGAGAATTCGCAGTGCAAAGGACCCAGAGGCCTGTGATCTGCCAGACTCTGGTGCTGGCTGCGGCAATCTGATGTAGAAATAAGGAGCCAGACCACCCAGCACATAGGATGGAAGCTAGGAACCCTTGGGAAGAAAATTAGGAATCCTTTTCCTCCTCCCCAAATGACCATGGTGGGGGGGGGTGGGGGGGGCATGCCTCAAAGCATGGGAAAAAACTAAGCGAGAAGGGGTCCAGTCTGTTCAGCATGCATAGCTGAGACTGGGGATCCTCCATAATCTGTGAGGCAACGTTGTTTAAGTTTCCTCCTTGCCAAATCCTTTTCTTAATATAAAATAGACTGCACTTACAGTTTGGTGTCTTCAGCTCTGCCACCACAGTGGCAGAGCCCCTGCAGAGAACCTGCCTCATGGCAGGCAGGAAATAAACCGAGGGCTACAGGATGCGGAGGGGACGATCTGGTCTCCCTGCAGAGATCAGTTTCCTGCCTGCCACGTGGTTCCAGGAAGGACCTCCCAGTAGTTATGAGCCCAGAGACCAGCTTAGGAGAGAGACAGAGCTATTGTACTGCCTAAAATTAATATTGGGTTTCAAAAGCAGTAACTATTACCTTTTATATCTGAAGCAGTTTTTCTTCTCCCTTTGGGAAATTAGAAGATTTTTTTTACCTGATGTTAGCAGGTGTGGCCTGTGGAACAGCCTAGCAGCTGACATTATCTACTTCTAGGCCCCATTAAATCAACACTGTAACTTCACTGATTATGACCATCACAGCTACTCAGAAAGAGCCATCGAGTAGCTGCCAGGTCAATCACATTTGATGTCCTAGTCGGAGAAACCACAGTGGTGATGTAGTTAAGGGAATATAACCCAACAAGTACGATGCCAGAAGAGTGCCACTCCATACATCTAGCATAATACTTTCACACAGAAAACTTTCTAATGAGAACAGAAAAGGAAAAATACTTCTATACAGAAGTACACACTGGAGGAGAGGAGGGACAGGGGAGACATGATAGGAGTCCAAGTATGTAAAAGAAATAAGAGCAGAAACAAGGAGCTGTTTAGGCTAAAAAAAAAAAAAGGGAGGGACAACGAGGGGTATGAGTGGAAACTGGAGGGGGACATTATGGGAGGGGACGTAGGAAGCATTCTTTCACTGAGAGGGTGGTGGAGCCATGGAATGCGCTGCCCAAGAGGCTGGTAGAGGAGGGCACAGTGGAGGGCTTCAACAAGGGGTGGGACATGAACAAGGGGAATATAAATCCAATGAAGACCCTCTTGGGGGCAGGAAGGCAAGAAACCACTAGGTGACTGGCTACCGAGTGGAATTGACAGACCATTAGGCCTATTCTGCTGGCTTTTTAGCATGTTAGTAAATAGAAAGTTACAATTAATACTTCTTAAAGTTTGTAATTTTCCTGTCCGCTATTTTTGATTCTACTAGCTCTTTAAGGGGAGACATGGATCTGTGGTTCCTTATTTTATTATAACCAGGAAAGCTGCTCTTTAAATTAGTACATTACCATGTTAACCAGCAAGTTCTACACTATCTGCAATACAAATACTGGGTCAGCTCTGTCATATAGCTCTACAAATGCTCCTTTTGAATCCAGCACCTTGTAATAGCAAGTCACAGAACACAAATGTTTTTAACTCAAAAGAAATCACTTCAATGTGTGATGACACTTGACACACACACACACATGCTGTTTGGAGCGCTAATTCTCAGCTGCAATAGCTTACTCAAAATAACCTGAACCAGAGCCTATACTGTAACTTGATGAGTGTACCTCACTCTGCCCCCAAAAAAACAACATCTCAGAGTGTCTTGTTTCCATTTCTATTTAATAGAAACAATTGATTATTTAATCACACACAGATGTAAGTTTTATTTATTTATTGAAATGTTTCACCAGGACACACTGAACAAGTAGTTCCTCGTACCACGGTGTGACCTGGAGGAAGGGGTTACATAGGGTTGTGAAGGATGATCATTTACAATAGTATGTGGGTAGTACAAACAATACAACATTGTAAGATTGTGCAACAGTTGGAACAAAAGGTATTGTATGTCACATTTTACAGTGGCACATCAGGGAGTAAGCAACAGCAAATGGTATCTAGCAACTCCAGACTCAAGCTACTGTGGTTTGGGTAAGTTTCTGTCACCCAAATGGAGTCCTGATTTCTTTGTCAGTGTTCTTTGTCCCTTGGAGAAGTTGCTAGCGGCTGGGATGCAATACTGTAGGTGTAGTAGCAGCGGCCGTAAATTCTACTGAACATAAGTTATTACAATCATTAAAATTTGACCTAAAAAGTGGACACTTCCACACATACATTTATCCTTGTAATGTGATTTTATACATACATAATTACTGGCTACCATTTTTTTCCCCAGAGAGAAAGCTGGTTATAATTTGCCGTTATAACCAGCCCACAAACATACGCCAGCTTTCTCTATCAGAAGCACGAGACACAAACACCTGCAAAAGAAGCTGCTTTAGTCACTCACTCACTCTCTATCAGCCACGTTTGTCCTGTCGGCTCCATCCCTCCTCTCAACGGTTCAGCTCAAAACTGAAATAGTGAGGCAGTCTCCATAAAAATCTATACCTGTCCAGCAAGGAAGAAGCGAAAAAAAAAAAACTTCTTCTCAATTATTCACACGAAGACGACCAAACGTAACAAAAAACACTGCAGAAAATGTTAACATGAACCCTAACCCACACTATCCTAATCTCCTTCTCTCCTCACGCAATGCGAGATCAATGGCGAACTACCTGGCAACACCAAAAGACCTGGAGCACTCCCTAGCAACCCCAGACCAACCGGAACCCTCCACACTGAACTGACAACCGGACTTTATACTTAAAACTTTTAAAAAGTATTGCTAAAAGAGTTGAAACATTTTCTTACCGAAACATTTGCTTCACGTTTAACATTTCGCCAAAAAATTTCAGAACTGGGAAAAAAACTGCAACCACCACAACGTTACTCCATAAACAACTGTAAGTTTCAATATATCCAAGCTTTAAATAAGACATCTACTGAAAGTGTTTCTTTAGAAAACTATTTTATTGTTTGAAACACAAAGTATTAAAACTGCTACGCTGTCTCTTTACTGCAATAAAAACCTTAATAAATTACCATACTACAGTTCTCTTAATCACAGCTTTTACAATCGCGAGGGTAGTGGGGGTGGCACAGCAAAAAAATGGAAGCCAGTAATTATAAAAAATAAAGAATGGGGAGGTGGTTATTAACTCGAATTTTACACACATCCTCGGTGTGGGATGCCACACCTCGGGGGTGTGTAAAATTCTCGTAATTACCACCTCCCCATACATTATTCTCTATATTATACATATGATACCTAAGAATTGATTTCACAATTACAAATAGCACATTTGGAAAACAGATACTCTGACTTCTATGTGTCCACTTCATGAAAGAGACTTCTCAAAATGATTTTGTGAGCTTTGCCATAGCAAATGGGATTAGCAACCTGTAGTTACCTGTAGGAGTTGTGATTTAATCTCCTACCATTCAAACTGCCAAAAAGTGCTGTTTTCCATGAAATTAATGCTTTTATTTCTGTGTTCTGCTTCATTTGAATAAGACGCCCCTTTCATTTTCTCAGTGCTGCAACCCCTCCCTTCCCCCAAGCATGACATCATGCAAGGGAAACAAAGTTTAAAAGCACTGTTTTGAAACAGAGGCCTCTGTTCGTCAGTCTTGGTACTGCAGACATTTACACTACCGCCATAGGAGAATGCATCTCTCAGTAAAGAAATCTTGTCAGCTAGATACTATATGTACAATGCCTTGCTTAGAAAATAAACATATGACAGCTTTTATTGTTGAAGCCACTACAGAGATTTGAGATTGCATCTCACAGTAAGGGAAATGGAAAACAACGTCTTATTGTGCCCACAATGCCTTGCTTTGTACATCTACATATGTGCAGTCATCACCACCAAAATAAGGACTGCACCTCTGAGTAACTAACATTTACATCAACATGATAATTTACTCAAAATTCCTTGGTGCTGTATGTAAAACATTGACAGTTCCCTTGTATGACATCATTCTGGGTGTGTGACTGCACACAGAAAACTGAAGGACAGTGCTGATAAAACAAATAAATATTAGTAAGATTTTTTTTTTTTACAAAACAAACTGCAGCTTCGGCATCTGAAGCATGAGTGGTAACGGCATACTATGTGAAAAGGCATCTGCGAAAGCTCACAAAATCACTTTAAGGACATTCCCTGGTATTTCAGCAACCCCATGTCAAAGTCAAAATTTTTGCCCAGTACTTGAGGGTCATCTAAACATTAAAAATCCACAACAAAAAAATCCACAACAAAAAACATGGGTTGCCATGCCACGCTTGTTTTTACGTTACATTGGTGAGACTTAATTTGTTTATGGAAAAAATCCAGAAGTGGTCAGATTGTTTTATGTGGTTATATCATCAATATTTCAGATGTCAACATGAGCATGAAAGAAAATGTGAAACAAAGACACATCATCTGTCATGATGCCTGCTTCATTTTTTCCACAAATGCAAAAATAGAGAGTAAATTACCAATACTATGGCACCCTCTTGAACTGATATCGCTCCCCCCCCCAAAAAAAAGAGGGGGGGGGGATATTTTATGTTTTTATACATAAAACCATTTCAAACCTATGTCATTTTCATAAAACATTTCTGACAGATTTATAATACGGTCATGAATATAGAAACAAAGAAATATAGGGGCTGCCATGCTTCTTTTGGCTGTATCTGCTTTCAAAGTTGCAGTTTCAGAGGTGGTCAGCTCAGGATAAAAATAATTGAAACATCCCAATAGAAAATATAACTTGCAAGAATGCTATTCAAACAATTTGGAAGTACATGAAGCATGGCAAGGAATTTAACATTAAAATAAATAGTGTAACCAACGAGAGAGATATTTAGGTAAAGTGCCTTGAATGATACCAACTGCTGCAACTGTGGGAGCAAACTTCCTTGCAGTCATCCTGTATATATTGTTAGCTGGACATGACATAATAGGATAAATCATTATTCCATTAATGCTTCCACATGTTTAAGAATGTACTTGAGCCAGAAAACAAACAAGCTTGAAAACTTTTTCAAGAGCATCAGAAAAATGAGAATTTGAAACACCAGGGAACGTCTTTAAGGTGCGTAAACCTTTATTTAAACATGAACCATAAATTCCTTGTTTACCCTAAACAGGTTAGTTACAGAATGGTCCAACATTTCTATTTGGTTTAAAAAGCAACTCTGTAGTTCAGCATGTGCTTTCATAAACGTTTCAGTGATTACAATTTGCTACAGAATACATTTTTTCCAATGTTCACTCCCCCCCCAATTTATATTTATGCTCTGAGGCCCTTATGGACTCCCTACTGCCACACCACCTCTCTTGACATTCTCTCTGTCCTTTCTAAATATGCCATATCCCAAGACATTTCGGTCTCAGCTTTGGTTCTGGTTAGCCCATGTTACTGTTGCTACTATAAACCGCTCTACAGCTCTTACTGCCTGCAGCTCATCAATTTTATTCCCTAAGCTGCTTGTGTTCTTATACATCACTCTACACTTGCCAGTCCTTTCCTTCTATTATTCCTATACTTGGTGACTGTTGAACACCCACTGTTTCTTATCTTCCCTTGCCTGACCCCTATTTCTCTAGTGTCCCACGTCTAATGGGAGAACATCTGGGCTCTCTTTTGGCATTCGTGTGCACTGCTGCACTCACTATCCTCCCCTTACCTAGTTTAAATACCTGCTGTTATATCTAGCTTTTGCACTAGAAAACTGGTTTCCCTCTGCTCTGATGTAGGTTATCCTTTGCAAACAGCAAGCTATTATCCCAAAGGTAGCAGGAACCCCTCCTCAGCACATCAACCTTTCAGCCACAAGTTAAACACTATCATACAACAGGGGTCTTCAATAACCTGCTAAGTAAATAGCAGTATTCTCGCCGCAAACTGATATCAGCAAGCTGACGTGTACACTGTGAGAAAACGCACCACAAACATATTGTGTACACGTCAGCACAAACTATCAGTACTCTCTCTACATCAGCTACTCTAGCAGCCAAACGCTGCGGAAGAAGACTGCAAAGAAAAAGACAAAGGTACCACAAAAACTCTACTAAATAAATTAAATACAAACATAACTAAAAAGCCCTTATTATATAAAACGGATATGTGATGGTAAGGGACTCGATATGTGTACGATAGCAACTCGTGGCAAATGAGCTCGGGGAAAAATCATGATAATCCCAAAGCTCACGTGCCACTCGTTGTGATATTACACAGTGTCCCCTTACCATCACATATCCCCTTAATATTTTGTCCTAGCTACTCTTCCCTACACTTGATGAAGCCACTTCTGGTGTAGTGACTGCGTCCCTGTCGGAACAGTCACCTAGAACAGATTGTGCCAGTAATGTGAAACTATTCTGGGTCTTCACCACTGGGGTCCCAGTCCTGCCACTGCAGTTCATCTTCCCATCTCCCACCCCACCATCCTTCCTCATTGCAGTCCATTCAGCAGCGCAGACTCATGGTGCCCATTAGGGTTGTCACGGTATGAAATTCTGACGGTATGATTACCGTCACATGTAATACCGCGGTTATCGTCATACCACGGTATTGCAGTACAAGTACTTTTTGCATAAAAAAGGCAAAAAAACTAGTTGAAAGGTCCCAATACCGCGGTATACCGTGAATCACGGTTATCGCAGTACAAGACATTCCTCATGGTATCAATACCGTGACTTCTTATACCGCGGTATACCGTGAAACCGGTATACCGTGACAACCCTAGTGCCCATTGAGATAATGGTATTGCAGCTCCCAGTGGACCCTGCACCGAGTTGTAGGTCCGGTGCTGCACTTCAGCCCTAAGGGCAGCTAAAGCCACACTAAGTGCCATAAACTTCCTGCACACTAGGCATCCAACAACCTTCCAGAGCACCCTCTAGAAGCTGGTAGTGACATCCCATGTTGCTATCCACCTGCCTACCATATGCGTACTTGCTTCAGTGTGCATGGAGACTGGAAAAGAAAACACTTAAAACCACAGTACAGCAGTATTTCCTGGCCCTCTTCACCTTAAAGAAAATTTAAAAGACTGGGTGTAGGGCTTCATAGCCCATTACCTTAATAGCGCGATAAGCGCAACAGTCCACAGTGCAGAGCCACTCAGCAAGGGTGTGGCTCAGCATGACACCAGTAACACTACTGAAACAGAACAATCACGAACTCACCGCTCAGCACTAGAAATAAATGTTGTCCTCACCAATTTTTTTTTTTTTTGCAAAAATACAGTTTAGTGAAAAGCAAGTTAGGCAGACCACCTCCACCGATCAACTTTACTGGTTGCTGTGCTTCAGTACTTATCACTAATATGTTTCACAAGACTGCACTGTCACTTTAACTTGTAAATGAATTAATCTTTTACCAGTGTATATAATGAACAGGCTCTATAGGGGGCATATACTCTGAAAGTCCACTGGGTGAAACGTCAGTTCATTCTTTTTCATCTCGGTGGAAGTGGTCTACCTATCTTGCTTTTTAGTAAACTGTTGTATTTTTACAAAAAACTTTTGGTGTGGACAGCAGTTATTTCTGGTCCTGAGCAGTGAGTTCTGTTTCAATTTTAATGAGTGTCCAGTAAGGGAGAGAAGGAACTGTAAACTGGGTCATACTGCTGGCCAGCTGATCCCTTCTACTTCCCAGTCCACCTGCCCCATCCCACGCTCAGACGGTTTATGACATCTAACCAGGAAGAGCACCCGGGGGGGGGACTGAAGCCTATGGAAAAGGTTTTTACAACATTTTTACCAATGTTTACGCAATCTTTTATAATAATGAAAGCCATCGCTCAACCAATAGGGGGTCTATTTGTTGGGAGATGGCTTTCATTTTTATCAAAGGTTGCTTAAACATTAGTAAAAAGGTTGTGAAAACCTTCCAAAGAGGTTTCAATGGGGTGCGCCCCGCTCTCTCCTAGGTCAGATGTCACAGAACGTCTGAGCATGGGGGCTGGGCAGGTTAACCGGCAGTATGGCCAGAGTTATGATCCCTTCCCTCTCTTACTGAACACTTAAAAATTATACTTCTGGGCTAGGAGGAGTACCGCACCATTAAGGTAATGGGCTATGAAGGCCAAAAGAGAAATATTATCTTTGAAATTTACTCTTAAGTGTTATTATATAAATTTAAGTGCTAACATGTGCAGCTAGGAAACACGCTGTGCAAATAGAAGTAAATAAAAATAAGAAATAATTATCTCTTGATCTCTTCCTTGGTAATTTCACCCTCTAAGTACCTAAGACAGTACCCACCTCCCAACCACTGCCCACCAGGCGCCATCTATACCCCAATCAGGCAGCTGTGACAGCTACTCTGTTAGGCAGATGCTGCTCACTCCCGTTTTGAACAGCACAACTGCCCTCTTCATTTGCTTTCCTCTGCTGACACTAACTCCAGTGCAGCTCAGTTTTGCACCTCCCAGGACCAGATCCTTTAATTCCCTGTTCACCCCTTATCTCCAGCCAATACCTTACTAATTTTCGAAATCTCATATCACTATAGAGATGTTCTATCCTCTTCCCTGCCCCCACCCACTTCCTGCTCTTATACTGCCACTCAACAACCTTCTACTCCTGCTTCTCACCCTCCCTCTCCCTTCCTTCCTTACTCCCCTCAACTCCCACACCTCTTCATGATTCTCCTCTACTAATCAATCCCCCCAATGCCCCCTCATCACTCTGCCTTAACCCTTTCAGCATTAATCCCATAATCTGGCCTTCTACCTGTCACTCTCAGGTAACATATCTCCCTCCTCATCTCTCTTCATCATCCCCCCAGAGCCCCATAGCAACTCTCCCTTCCCTTCTCACCCAGGAAACGCCTCCTACCTTCTTTTTTCCTTCTCCTATTAATCTCTGGAGATGCAGAATGTAACCTAGGCCCAATCACCCCCTCACCAAGCTCCCATCCTCACAAAGGCCTCTGCATCTATCATATCAATGCATGTAGCCTCCTCTCAAAAAATCAACTCACTAAATGTCTGGTTATCCCAGAACCCCCCAGATGTTCTCTGTCTCTCAAACTTGGCTCTCCTTCCATACCACCGACTCCGATCTAGCCTTACCAGGTTTTACTATCCACGGTCACGACCACAGCAAGAGAAGAGGCAGGGTAGCCATGTATGTCCTAAGTACCATCCACTATCAATTTTTATCCCCAAATCCTACAAAACCCTCCTCGCATGCCTCGCCCTTCCGTCCACAGCCCCCATCTATGCAAGTGTCCTATACGCCACCCCAAAAATAGCCCAATTCCTTCAGCTCATGCATTAACACAATCAACTCGCTCTCCTCAAATGAATTATTCATGCTGTGTGACTTCAACATTAACTGGCTCTCCTCCACTCACACTACATTCTCCATGGAAACCCTTAACCTCACCCAACTAATCACAGACCCTATTCATTACAACCACCGTTCCTCCAACCATACACTACTCGACTGGATCCTCACATCTCACCCTCATCAAGTCATGGCAGCCGGAGCCTGCCAGATGTTATTAGTGACCACTTCTTCACTTACCGTGTCACGAAGACACACCTCCCCCACTCCCCACTCAAATACTTCACCTATCGCTCACTCAGGTACCATTCCCCGGACTCTTCTCTCAGACCTCCACTCACCTGATTGATCCTGTCTTTTCAGCAAGAGATGTAAATATGGCCTTCCAAGACTTCTACACCATCCTGACTCAGATCTGGGACTTTCATGCACCTCTCCGCACTTCTGGGTTAAGACGCCTCCACCTTTTGTGGTTCTCACCCGAAATTCTATCCCTATGTAAAGCTCGCAATTGTGCCTGGTCCCTCTACAAATCCACCAACTCTATCTCTAACCTTCACCACTACCGCTCCCTCAGGAACAGGTACACCAAAGCTATCTGGCTAGCCAATAATAATAAATAATACTTTATGTATAATGTGCCTTTCAGATAGTACAGTAAAACAATGGACACAATTAAAACAGTCATCATTATAAGATGTACAGTACAGATCAGAAGTTTTCACTACCATATGCTTTAACCCAAAGAAATTATTTTAGGGCATGTTTAAAGCTCCCCACGGTCGTGCACTCCCTAATCCGACAGGGTAGAGAATTCCAGAAGAACGGGGCCACGAACATAAAAGCACGGGCCCCGGCAGATTTTAAAGTCACCCTCGGAATCTCTAGCAACCCCTTGTTGGCCGAGCGGAGTGGTCTCACAGGATAAGGAATTAGGAGCTCTTTCAGATAGGGCCCAGTTCGTGTAGGGCTTTATAAGTCAGTAATCAGACTTTGAAGGTGATCCACCACTGAACCGGCAGCCACTGCAGTTCCCGCAGCACCTGCGTGATATGGCAAGATCTAGGAGTCCTCATCAACAGCCAGGCTGCAGAATTCTGCAACAGCAGCAGGTGGCAGATATCAACCCCCAGAAGCCCCAAGTAAAGCGAGTTGCAGTAATCTAATCGCGAGGTCACAAAGGCATGGTTTAATGTAGCAGATCGCCGGACGGAACAAGGTGCTTGATCCTAGCGATGTTTCTCAGGTGGTGAAAGGATAACTTGACAGCTGATACCCGAGTCCCAAGTGTCAACACCACGTCCAACATCACCCCTAGGTCTCGCACCTCTTCAGAGACCTGAAGCTCAGCATCCCCAAGGAACAATCCTGGGAGAGGGGAGCCTGCCTCAAGCCCCTCTATCCAGTGATCTGGATACAAAACCGTCACCTCCATCTTCCCAGAATTCAATTTCATCCAATCCTGGATTTCCTTGAGGCAGTTATTAAATACAGAGATTGCTCCTTCCTGGTCGGGATCAAAAGACAGGTGTAGCTGGGTATCATTGGCACAACAATGAAACCTCAGCCCATACCATCTCACAGTGTCTCAGAGGGGAAGCATGTACACCGCGAACAACATGGGGGACAATACTTGAGCCCTGAGGGACCCCACAAGGCAGGGAGATTGGGTCAGAGAAAAAAAAAAAGCTGACACTACCCTCCGAGTTCTTCCGGTGAGGTAAGAAGTAAACCATCTGTGCACCAAACCAAAAAGTCCACAGATAAATCTCAGGCGCTCAAGTAGAACCCCATGGTCAACGGTGTCAAAAGCTGACGACAGATCTAAAAGTACCAAAATGGACCGTTTTCTCTGGTCTCTCGCCGTCAGAAGATCATTGAGCACCCGAACCAGCGCAGTCTCGGTACTATGCCTCTTTCGAAAACCTGACTGGAGAGGTTCGTAGATGCTATGGATGGTCAAATGGTTGTCCAGTTGAGCAGCCGCTACTTTCTCAATCAACTTCCCCACAAAGGGGAGATTCGAGATAGGCCTGTAGTTTGCAAGAGAGTCTGGATCCAGAGAAGCTTTCTTTAATAAAGATGTCACCACTGCCTCTTTCAAGGAACAGGGATATTCACCAGAGTCGAGGGAACATCAGACTATCTGTGCCAGAACCGGGCCGACAGAATCACCACAAACCATAATCAGGGATGGTGGGCCTGGATCTAAACTATAGCATGTGGGGTGCATCCCCTGGACAATCCGCATAACTTCCATGATTTCTGGACAGCCGAAGGTACTCCAGGAAAACGGAGGGATAGTGACCAAGCTTTGATCCCCAGCAACTCGCACAGAATTTGTCAAGTGCATCTCCAACCTAATGTCAGCCACCTTATCAGCAAAGAACTAAGCAAGCTCATCACACTGTAATTGTGAAAATGCTCTTCGGAGCTGCAGACAGGCTGGGTTGCACAGCCTGTCCACAGTTCTGAAAAGCTGTGCTGGTTGATTCTGAGCGGCAGAAATTTCCCCGGACAGGAACTCTGCCTTCTTCCAAGAGATTTCTGACTGATAGAACCAATAATGTTCTAACAGTCTAAGATGGTCAGCATATAAGCCAGATTTCCGCCAACAATGTTCTAACCTGCATCCCAGTAGCCGCAACTCCCTCAAGACTCCATCAAACCACAGAGTCCGAGGTCAGAGGGAAGAGAGGACACACAGGTACTGGAGCAAGAGTGTCCAGGACTGAGGTAATGGCACTGTTGTATGCCAAGACCAAGGCCTCCAGATCCTAGCAATGCACAGGAAATTGAGATAGGTCAAGCACTGCAGCAAGGCCATCAGATGTAATATTCCGTAAAGGTCGGTACTTGACCATCTCCACAGGGGTCGGCCTACAAGGGAGGTGTCAAAATTGAACCTCACAGTATAGTGATCAGACCAACCGACTGGTTCCACCCCCACGTCTGAAGCCTCGATCCCCAGGAGGAAGACCAGATCAAGAGAATGGGCACACTTATGAGTAGCAGTGGTAACCACCTGTGTCAGGCCCAGTGAGTTCATCAACTGGAGGAAGTGTTGTCCAAATTGCAAGAGTTGAGTATTTCAAGTCGCACCTCTCTTCCTGCCCTAACCCTTCATCTTTCTGGACTACAATGAAAACCCTCATCAACCCCTCCCCCAAGCTACCATGCCTTCTCTTAAAGTCAAAGAGTCATTCATCGCCGACCCTACCAATGTTGCCTCCATATTCACCAATTTTTTTTGTTTGTTTGTTTTTTACTTCTTGCACTCTCCCCGACACACCCTGCCCAGGTTTTAACTTCCCTCCTATTTCCACCTCAGAGGTCCTCCAAGCCCTAAACTCTCTAAAAACAAACAAATCCAGCCCAGATGGGCTCCACCCCAAGCTGTTACACCTCTCTGCCCCTGCAATAACTGACCCCCTCACCCATACCCTCAACCTTTCCTTTTCCACAAACACTGTTCCCGCACAATGGAAACGGTCTAAAATAATCCCCCTCCCCAAAGGCAGAGCTTCTTCCTCCCTTAACAACTATCATCCCATCTCCCGTCTCCCCTCACTTGCCAAACTTCAGGAGTCTAGTTCTGTCTAAACTGTCTGACTTCTTATCATCGAACTTCTTCTCTATCAATCTGGATTCCACAGAAACCATTCTATGATTTCCTCCTTATTCTGTGTCACAAACTCCGCATCGTCTGCCATGGACAGCGGCCACATCACTGTGGCGATATTCGTAGACCTTGCCAAAGCCTCTGACTATCCTCTTTCAAAAGCTCCACTCTGCTGGCCTGACTTCCTCCTCAATAAATTGGTTCAGCTTATACCTCTGTGGTAGACAGCAGTCCGTCTCAGTGGGAAACTCAGTCTCACCTTCCCATCCTGCTGAAGTCCCCCAGGGATCAATTCTAGGTCCAGTTATCTTCTCGGTATTCATTAACGACCTCCCCAAAGCTTGTTTGCATACAAACATACACCTTTACTCAGATGACACTATCGTCTATGCCTCCGGTCCAGCCCCAGACACTGTTTACTCTATTCTCCACAGTCTGATTTCACCCAGGTCCTCCAATGATTCAAAGACAACAGCCTTACAGTTATCACCAAGAAAACAGTCCCAATTCTTTTTCTTCCAAGGGATAAGGGCGGCCTAGCCCTTCCCAACTTAAAATTATATTACTGGGCAGCTCATGTGGCATTTATCATACAACGTCTAGTAGGAATTAATCCTATTAAATGGAGGGAAATTGAGGAGAGTATGCTCCCTGGTCGGGACTATTATGGAATAGTTCTCCATAGGAATCCACCTCCGACTGACCAGACAACCTGGAGTCCCTGGATTCTGCACCAAGTGCAGGCTTGGGGCCTGATATGTAGGACATTGGGGATAACTCCTTTCCTGGTCATGTTGTGCTCAATAGACTTATTGGAAGACTTTACCCCAGCCCTTCTGGATCATACATTTCGAAGTTGGAGGCATGTTCACCTCTCGAGGCTTTCACAATTCCAAAGGGGCCATCTCTTTAGAGACTTCGGCGAGTTGAGCCGAGAGTTTCAGCTGCCTCGATCGGACTTTTTCTGATATCTGCAGCTTAAACACTATTTTGAGTCTCCCACTTAGGGTTGCGATTCTGATAAACATACCCAACTAGTTCAGCTGATCCAACAAGCAATAAAAGTACAGGGACTAGCACACACTATCTCTGTTATATACAAATCAATGCTGTCTTTGGTGGGAGATACCCTGCAGATAGGGGAGAGGTGGAATGCAGAACTGGGGACACAGGTCACACCACAACAATGGGAAATAATATGGCACAAGACATCGAAAATTACCTACTCTCATGCCTGGAGGTTATTCTCTTGGAAACTTTTAATAAGATATTTTCGTACCCCAGTGATAACTTCTCATTATCACACCTCCACAGGGGCAGCACGTTGGCGGTTATGTGGTGAGGCTTCTACTCACCATACTCATTTTTTGGTCTTGTCCAAAATTGCAGCCCTTTTTACAGGATGTACTTAAAGAATCAGATGAACTTTTTGGGTTAAGACTCCCTTATAGCGGCGACCTTTTTGTGCTGCATTTCATTCCTCTGGAGCTGCATGAACCCCATACTCAGTATCCTACTTCTAGCAGCCAAAAAGGCCATTACTAAACAGTGGCTTACGGTGGTGGTTCCCACCATCGTTGGCTGAAGACAGATTGTTAACCTCATATATAGATCTGAAAGAATGACCTATAACTTAAATGATAAGGCGGAGTTGGGCACTCTAAAATGGAGAAGATGGGTCGTGCATATAATTAATAAAGATCCAAGCTTTGTTCCCTAATTCCATACGCCAGCTGTCGGACTGCCCAGATCAGTTGGATGAGTGCTTTCTACTGCATCCCTCAATTCAGTTGAGAGTAAACACATGGGGCGGGGTGGGGGGGTGGTCTTGGGGTTGAGGGTAAATGGAACGTTAGACGGAAGATGACTGGAAATGTTCAGTACATGAAGTGCTGGAAGTGCTCACGGGATGCTACCGTCAGATAAGAGAATGTTAAGTGATAGCTCTAATCTGTTAATCATGCTTGAATGCAGCCTCTATCTGAACAATGTATTATTGATTTATAAATACAGGTTACTCACCTGTAACAGGAGTTCTAGGAATGGTATATGTTGTTCATCCACACTCTCTGGCAGGTATCCTTGCTGCTTTAATTCTTGCCAGAAGGTCTTCAAGCTGGCTCCTCCCACCCACCCGGGTGGTAAAACTCTCGGCTCCGCCCCATGACGCCAGATCTGGCCCGCTGGAAGCTCAGGTTGTGTCAAGCCGAGTCGGTATGTGGATGAACCACATATACCATTCCTAGAACTCCTGTTACAGGTGAGTAACCTGTATTCTAGGGACATGGATATGTTGTTCATCCACACTCTCTGGCAGACTCCTAGCAGTTCTCCAGGAGGAGGGAGGCAAAGCGCACACCCCCGATACTTACTTGGGAAAGAGACTGGAGAACCAAGGCCCCAAAACCAGCATCCCAGCGTGACTCGAGGTCGATGTGGTAGTGGGTAATAAAGGTATGTGCCGACTTCCAGGCAGCAGCCCTGCAGATATCCTGGATAGGGACGTCCCTGGAAGCAGCTACCGATGCAGCGGTATGGCGGGTAGAATGAGCTCTTATCCCTCTGGGAGGCTCCATGCCCGCCAACCTGTAGCAGAGCTCTATGCAGGAGGTGATCCACCTGCCTATCGTCCTCTTTGCTGCAGGTCTGCCAGGTGCGGCTTCAGCGTAGGTGACAAACAGCTGGCGAACCTCTCCCCGAACTTCAGCCGTCTGCTCCTTATAGTAAGCGAGCGCTCGTCTAGGGTCCAAAGTATGGAGCCAATACTCAGCCTCCGAGTTGTGACTGGGGTAGAACACCAGCAGAGTCAACACCTGGTTAAGGTGAAACTCAGACACCACCTTCGGAAGGAATTTCGGGTGGGGGCACAGGACAACCTTGTCCCTGTGGAATATCAGGTAGGGAGGCTCGATGGAAAGCACCTGGAGCTCTCCCATCCTTCTGGCTGACGTGATAGCCACCAAGAAGGCGGTCTTCCACGACAGGTGTGAAAGATCACACCTGTGCATTGGTTCGAATGGCTTGCCCATGAGCTTGGCCAATACCAGCAGTAGATCCCAGGCAGGTGGAGGTTCTCGCACGGGGGGGGAATATGTGATCAAGGCCTTTGAAAAAGCGCCCGACCACCTTCTCCTGCACCACCGACTGCTTCCCGGCCCACGCCCGGTAAGCAGAGATGGCTGCTAGGTGCACATTAAGGGTCGTCGACCGAAGCCCTAGCTGAGAAAGGGTCAACAGGTAGTCCAGAATGCTTGCCAAGGGGCAGTCGGAAGGGTCCAAGCCCTTCCCCTGGCACCAAATGGAAAACCTTTTCTATTTGAAGGCATAGCATTTCCTGGTCGACAACTTACAGGACGTCTCAACGACGTTGAGGACCTCATCGGAAAGACCCAAAGCCTGGAACTCTAGCCGCTCAGGAACCAGGCCGTCAGGTGCAGGGATTGAAGGTCCGGATGGAATACCTTCCCCTGATTGACTGAGATCAGGTCCGGGCGGGCTGGAAGCCGCCTCGGGAGCCTGGAGCTGAGGCTGAGGAGATCTGGATACCAGAACTGGCGGGGCTGGTCTGGGGCTACCAGAATCACCTGCGCCTTGTCCCTCCTCACCTTGAGAAGCACCTTGTGGATCAAGAGAAATGGGGGAAAGGCGTAGAAGAGGCCTGGGGTCCACGGCTCGAGAAGGCATCCCCCTGCAGTAAGCCCTGCTGAGGGGGGCGGGCGTGGAACAGACTCAGCTTGGCATTCTCCCTGGAGGCAAACAGGTCCACCAGAGGCGTGCCCCAATGGGAGAAGAGATCTTGTACTACCTCCGGCAGGAAAGACCACTCTTTAGACGCAGCCCCTATCCGGCCTAGGGCATCGGCCAGGGTGTTGGAGGCTCCTGCCATGTGAATGGCTAGGAGATCCGCCTCCAGGCTGCGCACTAGGGACCAAATGCGGAGAGCTTCCTTGCATAACAGCATGGAGCGCGTCTCGCCCTGGCGGTTCAGACAGTATATGGTCGTGGTGTTGTCCGTCTGGACCTTAACCACTTGACCCCGTACAAACGGAGCAAAAGCAGTGAGACCTAGACGGACCGCTCGGAGCTCCAGCAGGATGACATGGCATCGGGACTCCCGAGGGAACCAGAGGCCGTGCGCTCGGTGTTCCCCCAGATGGGTACCCCAACCCATCAGAGATGCGTCAGTCGAGAGAGAGACCGTCAGCTCGGGGCGGACAAACGGGATACCCTCCTGCAGATGTGCTGGAACGATCCACCATTGGAGAGCGTTCCACATCTCCTGGGTCACTGTCACAGGCCGGTCCAACAGATCGAGGTGTTGTGACCATTGACTGGCCAGTCCCCATTGAAGGGGACGCATGTACCAACGGACCACGCTGGTGCAGGCCGCCATGAGGCCCAGGAGGCGCAGGAAGTCCCGGGCAGGGCGCAACTGCCCAACCAGAAATTACTGGGCAAAGGAGGAAAGAACCTCGGCCCTGTCCGCCGGGAGCCGTGCTCTGGCTCGCAGAGAGTCAAGCTCTGTCCCGATGAACAGAATCACCTGCTTTGGCACGAGTTCCGACTTGGCCTCGTTGATGAGGAGACCAACCTGAGAGCAAACCTGGAGGGCCAGATCTCTGGACCGCTCCACCTCCAGTCTGGAGGGTGCTTCTATCAGCCAATCGTCCAGGTAAGGGTACACCCGGACCCCTCGGCACCGCAGGAAAGCTGTCACCACTGCCATGCATTTGGTGAAGACCCTGGGAGCTAAGGAGAGGCCGAAGGGCAAGGCCCAGAACTCGTAAAGGGATCTCTCCGCTCTAAAGCGGAGGAACCTCTGATGGGACGGATGGATTGGGACGTGAAAGAACGTGTCCTGGAGGTCCAGGGAGCAGAACCACACGCCTCGTTCCAAGGATGAGATATCTGAGCCAGAGTGACCATCCTGAAGGTCCGAGACCTTAGGAACTTGTTCAGGTCGAGAATGGGGCGCCAGCCCCCCCATCTGTTTTGAGACCAGGAAGTACCTGGATACAAACCCTGGGTTTGGAGGAGGATCCGCCACCTTCCTGATTACCTCTTTTTCGAGAAGCAGGACAATATCAGCCCGGTGGGCCGACAGCGAGGCCGCGGACCCGTGCCCCGAGGGGCAACGGCTCGAAAAGGTGTGACCTGCTCGAACTCCAGGGGCAGGCCCTTTCCTACCACCTCCAACACCCAGCGGTCCATGGTGATAGCGGACCAGGCGGAAAGGAAGTGGTGGAGCCGTCGAGTGACGAGGTTGAGGGCAGCACCCCTCAACCCGTCACTGGGCAGACTTGGAGGAAGAACCAGCCGAGGGACCTCCCGGGCCTTTACCTCCTTGCTTCCTGTTGGAGGAAGCAGTCGGCTTGGGATGCCAAGCGAGAGCCTGCTGGCCCTGTTGCTGGTGCTGCTGGGCCAGTCAAGAAGCTGGGACCGAAGGACGAAAGGACTTCTGCCGACGGTGGCCTTTGTCCCTCTGGGCGGAGGTGACCGAGTGCAGAGTGGCATTGGACTTATCGATCCGCTGGAGGTGTCCCTCCACTCCAGGGCCAAAGAGGTCAGTCCCCAAGAAGGGGACGTCTGCCAACTTGTGCTGGGTATCCGCCGTGAAGATGGATATCCTCAGCCACGCCCTGCGTCGCATGGCCACCACGGCCGCTACTGACCTGGCACAGGAATCACCTATGTCCAGAGCAGTCTGGAGCTGCTGCTTCGCCACCGCCCTACCCTGGTCCCGCACCTGGCGGACCGTGGTCTGCAGGTCAGGCGGGAGATGAGGAACAACCTCATCCAGGGAGCCCATGAGGGCGTGGGAGAAGTGTGCCATCAGCACGGCAGAGCTGGCCTGTCGGAGACCGAGGGAGGACGCAGCGTACACCTTGTGCCCGGCAAAGTCCAGCTTTTTGTACTCTTTGTTGGGGGGCTTGTCCACATCCCGAGTGTTACCGGAACGCCTGATAACGCTGACGGTGACTAACCCCTCGGCAGAGGGGTGTTCCGAGAAACCGGGCAAAGAGCCAGAAGGGACCGCATACTTCCTGGCCATCCTGGCCGAGGGCGCAGGACAGGAAGCAGGCCGCTGTCAAAGCTCCAAGGCTGGGCCGACAATGGCCTCAGCCACCAGAAAGGCCTCCGTGGTAGAATCCCCTCGGTCCAGAATCTCCGTCAGGGGATATTTGGCCCGTCTGGACACGGGCTCGAGCTGCATCCCGGTGGACTCCGAGATGAGTCGAAGCAGACCCAAGAAGGACGATGGGCTATCGTCCACTGACTGGCCCCCGGAGGACTCCAGATCGCACTGCCTGAACAGGGAGGAATCGTCATCGGATTCCGAAGAGTCTGCGAAGAGCTGCCTCGGCCCTGAGCCACCCTCCACCTGCCGAGGATGGTCGGGACTGAGGGTGACCGACAACCTGTGGGGCAGGCCATGACCCGACCGAGAATTCTTGGTCGGTGCCCCCAACTTTGGTTGTGGAGGCGGAGGTTCCACCACAATCGGTGGACCAGCTGGTTTCGGCTTAGCAACCGGCCCTGGGGCAGGCAACAACTGGAATGAGTGGTTGCTTCGGCCATTCAGGCGACAGCCACTTGATGGCCAGGGTCTTAGCCGGGGTCGGTTTAGGCCCAGATAACAGCAACTGCTGCCACATAAGATCCTCGTAGCGCCAGCACAACTTGCGCCGTAGCCTCTCCTCACCCGAGGAGGAGGACGAGGAAGAACGGCGTCGCCGCTCACTTCGGTAACGAGACAGAGACCACCAATGGCGGGAACGGCTGGACCGAGAAGAGGTCCGAGACCGAGACCCTCGGTGGGACCAAGGGTGAGTCTGGGAAGGGGCGGGGGATACCCGCTCTTCCCTCGGCTCGGGAACTTTAACCGGGGACTGCGGTCCCAAAGGAGCAGGCAGATCCTTGGTATCCACCGGGGGAAACCAGTGAAGTAGGGTTGTCGGCTTCTCCAGTCGACAGCCCATCTAACGGATCGAGAAAAATCTCGACTTCGTCGACAGGAGTCTTGGCAGGCTGGCCTGACGGGGCACCGTGAAGCCAGCAGCCTCAGCCGCAACCTCAACCAAAGTCGACGGTCGGCAGCCCGGGAAGGGGGACTCTCCCGCTCCCACGAACGCCCACGATGGGACTTACCTTTCAAATCCCTTTTCTTGGGCCGAGAAGAATGTCACGAAGGACCCTCTCCTTTCGTGGAAAGGGACTGGCAAAGCTCCTTGAAAGAAGCTGTATACGAGGAACTCAGAGAGAGCAGGATAAATGCCGTGGCCGAGGAGGAGGAAGAAGATGCAGCCTGGGCCGCCTCCTCCTCAAGTGCAATCATCTGCTCGAGCTGCTCAGCCGAGCCAGCTGCCGTGGACACCGCCCAACGAGCCTCTTTGGATTTTACCGGCGGAAAACGTTTCTCGGGGCGCCCGAGCTTCAAACGGGCAGCGCGATCATCCAGAACATTGGCCAAGAAAGAACGGCACAACTCGCAAGCCTGCGGGTCCTGATCTAGGCCTAAGCAGTAGACACACGTGGAGTGCGGATCTGTCCTGGACATTTTCTGCCTGCAAGGGCACCTCCGAAAGCCGGGAACAGATTTGTCCATCGCAGCCGCGAGGGAAGATGAAGACCGAAGTTTAGAAAACTTCCCAAACCAATTTCAGACGAACCGAAGAATTAGGATCCAGTCTAAAACACAGAGCGCTAAGGAGGGAACCTGAGCTTCCAAGTGGTAAGGAAGATCTGGCGTCATGGGGCGGAGCCGAGAGTTTTACCACCCGGTTGGGTGGGAGGAGCCAGCTTGAAGACCTTCCAGCAAGAATTAAAGCGGCAAGAATACCTGCCAGAGAGTGTGGATGAGCAACATATCCATGTCCCTAGAACTAAGTGAATTGTGACTGTCATAATATGAAAACCTCAATAAAAATGAAACTGGAGGGAAAAAAAAGAAACAGTCCCCACATTTTTTGAGACTCCCCACAAGCTAGCAAAACTCCCTGTTCAATCCTCCTCCTCCTCTTTGGACTGGTCCACCCTGGACACAGTGACACCTTACAAATGCCTTGGCCTGTGGCTTGATCAACACCAAGCACACTGACTCTATGTGCATTCAGATAAGCACAATCCAGGGAATCTGAGTTGAGGTCACGACCAGTTTCAAATACCCTGGAGTTCATCTTGACCAAGAGATGACCTACATACCTCATATCGACTCTATAACCCGGTCCATCCACCAAAGGCTTGGCCTCCTATACCGCCTGGGGAACTCACTTTCCTGTGTTGCATGTCGTGCAATTGCCTGCTGCAATCTCCTCCCCACCATCCTATATGGGGCTTCTCTATTGCAGTTCCTCCAGGAGACGGAACTCAATAAACTTACCATTCTCTACAACTGAGTGGCTTGCTTCACCACTAACTCCTCCCCTAGGAGGCATCACTGTGAGGCACTTAAGGACCTGAACTGGCCCACTCTGCGGCACAAACTAGCCTACCCTACTGCCTGCCTTGCCTTCAAATTCTCTACCCTTGTTCCCCCTCCCCACCTAAGTGGACTTCTCTCCCACAAAGTACAAAGCCGAACCCTGCGATCCTCTGCAAATCACCCCTTAGACATCCCTCGGATCTGCTCAAACCAAGGTAAGCGCTCATTCAAATATGCTGCCTCCTACCTATGGAACTCCCTCCCAGCTAGCTTGATTGACTCAACCTCCCGTAACCAGTATAGTACATCTCCTCGAACTGAGCCTCTGTGGCTGCAACCGTTAGCTCCCCCAGTCCAGGTCCCATTGCCGTCACTCTGCTAAACCCACCTTCGTCCCTGATGAATCTCCTAAACAAGGATGTCACTTACTGTTGTTGTCTCTATTCCCTACTAACTGGTGTGCAACTTGACATTTTGTATTGCATATAGAGCCTGAATGCGAACCTGTTCCCCTGTAAACTGTTGCTAATGTAAAACTGTGGAACTACTGCAACTATTGTAATTACCGTAAATAATGCTTTTATGTGCCTTTTCTTCTGTAACTAATTCCGTGTCACCCCTGAAAAAGGGACTTCTGGTCTCAGTGGGTTTACCCGATTACCAAAATCCAAAAAAATAAATAAATTAAGCTTTGCCCCAAACTCGGAGTGCTTTATCGAAACAAAAACTCCATTCCATTGCAGCTGTACTAAGTCCTAGTAGCCAAAACCATACTCCCAATATATAATTATGGTGATACAATCTGCACTTCGGCCTCTGCCATCTCCCTCTCCTGTCTTGATACCACCCTTAACGCATTCTGCCACTTCGCTACTAACTCCCTTCCCTGAACTCATCACTGCACTCTACTCTCCTAACGAAACCTTCCCCCACTCTCACACAGGTCATACAGTCACCCCTTAAATTTCATTGCCAAATACTGGTTCACCCTCCTCCCACCATATCTCTTTTCCCTCCTCTTGCCAGCCCCTGCCCCTCCCTACTCACTGAGGTCCAGCTACCCATGCACCTTCTCAATCCCCCACCGGAGCCTCAGCCTTCTCCACCCGGCCCCCGACTCTGGAACTGGCAGCCAGCCTCCTCCATGACTCCCCCTCATTCCCTGCATTAAAGCGGCAAATAAAGATCAGCTCTCCCCCACTCTGTGGTTGCCTTCCCTCGCCCTCTCCTCCCGCTCAACACTTGACACCCTTGCCCAGTCAAGTCTCTACTGGCAACTCCACTCTTCCATTCTAACAAGTTATCCTGTAAATATTGTAAAGTAGGCACTGTTTTGTTGCCTCATCTTGTTTGTCAGCGAATATGTATATATTGTAAAGTATTTATTGTACTGTGCTGCTCGTCTGTTATTTTTATACATCACTTGACTGAGCTGTAAACTACTGTTTTTATCCTCCTGTAACACTTTCCCCCCAGGTTGCACCTGGAAATGAGCCTTGGCTCAGTGTGCTTTTCCTGGTTATCAACTTTAAATAAATAATTTATTTGCCGATTCATCCTGTTAAAAATATGGAATATATGCCATATGCTCAGTGAGTGGAAAATCCTCTCTCAGTATACTCACCCACATATACAAATTTCAAAATCCCACCATCGATTAAGTCACCGAATTTTAGAGGCTGGGCCATTTAAGAGCTAACTTATTTGGCATAATGTTTTCGCAATACAGATTAAATCATATTCTCAGATACAGGCTCAGTTTGTTTTTTTTCAAAGCATTGCTTCCTAATTAAAAATAACTTGCACTGTCCTAAAAAGTATAACCTTATTGGCATTATTGATCCTGGGTTTACCATCCACAAAAATGATTTTTTCTGATTCTAGATCAACAGCAAAATATCCAGACCACATCAGAAACTACTGCATTTAACCAGGCGGGTTAGCATTCGGTGCTTGATCAACCCCTGGCAGAGACCATGGGAAGCAGCGACCTAAGCTGTGCAGTTGGGGGAGACCTACTGGATGTCAGGGCTTTGGCGTCCTACGTCACTGCATGCCACAACTCCTGGGTGGGGCCAAACAGCAATAAAATGCCGGTCCCAGCAATGACGCCCCATTTCCCAGTCCCGCTGCGCCCACCACAACCCTCTGCTGGCAACTGAGTCAAGTCCTCCTTCGGGAATGGCCCAACTCCCCCGGCCCTGCCCCGAGCATAAACCAGGGAAGAACACTGGCAGTAGCAGGCATGCCAGACACCTTAATGCCAGTCTCCATCAGGGGAGTCCCTCCTCGGTGGCCCCACCCTGGGGAACAAGCTCAAGAGGATCGCCAGCTGGAGGCAAGTCCCTGGGGGGGTAGTCAGGGAACGGAAAAGCTGGAGACTGAGTCACTATGGAAGAGGCACCAAAAAACATACTTAAGAAGAAATAAAATTTGGAAAGATGCTAATCCTCCCAATTATAAACAATGGCTTAACCCAATGACTGATCTAATTAAACAAGCAAAATACATTATTGATGCAAGAAATTACCGTCAGAGTGGGATAAAATCTGGGACTCACTGGAACATTTAATTTGCCAGGGCACTGGCTCATAAGCAGCATCAATCTCAGATATAACTGCCTATTACTTTTTCCCGTTTTGAATTGTTCATTTGAACTAAAATGATTAAGTTCTGAGCAGGACTGTCTCTCCAATAACAAAGCAAATAAAAAAAATAAAATAAGGCCGGCCTGGTGGCGCTGAGGGTTGAGGTGCTGGATGCCTCACCTCGCGCCACGCCGACGACCCATGTTCGGGAATCAGCACAGGCCGTCGGAGGCCAGCAAGGGGGAAAAGGGTACGGAGCTGGATGGAGTAGCCGAAAGGCAGCTCTCCACTCCGGGGAGGACTGGTTGCATCCCTTGGCTCTTGTCTGCCTCCTGGTGGAGGCCAGGGGGCAGAACAAGCTAGAGGATGCAGGCGCTAGGCTGAAAGGTGGGTGGAAGGGACTATCACTGGGGCGTAGTGCGCATGCTCAATTCCACTCCTGGGGCCCTGGGTAAACGGGGTGAAAAACTGAAGGAGAAAAATCCCGGCAGCAGGATGACACCCGACCCTCCGCAGGCACCGCTCCCGGTCCAGGCATAAAGTAAGCACCGGTAATTCAGAGTGCTGGTGTTGGGGGGGGTCAGTGGGACCGAATGGGGATTTGCCAGGAGGAGAGAAATAATGCAG
Organism: Neoceratodus forsteri; assembly: GCA_016271365.2. NCBI lineage: Eukaryota > Metazoa > Chordata > Ceratodontiformes > Ceratodontidae > Neoceratodus > Neoceratodus forsteri. The sequence continues at coordinate 663,334,978 of CM057458.1, forward strand.
TAAAAAACTAAAATAAATAAAATAACTATAAATGATTAAATATGTATCCTTGCTGCAGTCTACAGAGCCTGAATCCTCTTCACCAGTGTAAACAACTGGCTCTTAACTGCACCAAGCTGTTTGCCAGGCAGTTTCTCTTGTATGGATGAAAACTGTTAACAGCTTTGCTAAGAACTGAACAAATACTGGAAAGCAGAAGTCAAACAAAACTGGACTTCAAGAAACACCAGGAAAGTACAGTTACGTAAGAACTTAACGTAACAGTAGATCTTCAAGAGAGGCTCTTGCAGTAGGTAATTACATATAGGACTGACGCCGGCCAGCGGCAGGACCCCACGGAAAAATTTCTAGCTAGCAGTCCCTGGCGTGGGACCGCCCCTTCGTCAGGTGACCAGCGTCATACGACGTCGGTATAAAGGGGCGGTCTCAGATGCCCACCTTCCAGTTCTTTCCCGCCACAGGCCCGGACGAGAGAGAAGCAGATATTTCCCTCAATGGAAAAGGAGCTGAAAAAGCCTAGGGGGATGGCGGGCGGGAAGGTATTACCTACTGCAAGAGCCTCTCTCGAAGATCTACTGTTACGGTAAGTTCTTACGTAACTGTACTATCTTACTTCGAGAGGGCTCTTGCAGAAGGTAATTACATACAGGACAAAATCCCAAGCAGTCAAATAAGAAAGGCACCGGGAGGAGGAACTACTCAGATAAGTAGTAGGAAAGCTTGCGACCCTCAAGAAAGGAGGCCTTGCAAGACCGCTAACCCGAAGCCTGCTCTACGGCGAGAGGCAATGTCCAAACTGTAATGTTTAGTGAAGGTATGGACAGAAGTCCAAGTGGCGGCAGCACAAATGTCTGCCGCGGTCACATTCTTGAAACAAGCCGCAGAGGCAGCAACTCCACGAGTGGAGTGACCTCTGACTTGACCCAGGAGGGTCTTGTACTTGTCATAACAGAAGGTGATGCAATGAGCCAACCATTTTGACAGGCATTGCTTAGAAACAGCATTGCCTTCTCTTTTGTGAGCAAAAGAGACAAACAACTGATCAGTCTTTGAGATCTTTCGTCCTATTGATATAATATCTCAGAATCCTGTGAACATCCATGGTGTGAAGTAAGTGTTCTCCATGATTGGAGTATTGCGTGAAAAAAGCAGGTAATTCGATAGACTGATTCAAAGTAGATGCAGCTACCACCTTCGGGAGAAACTTAGGGTTTGTGTGGAGAGCTACTCGTTCTTTGTGGAAGATCAAATAAGGGATTTGTAACACAAGGCCTGAAGCTCGGAAATTCTATGAGCTGAGGTAATGGGCTACCAAGAAGAGCGCTTTCCACGATAAAACTTCAAGTCTGCAGAAGCCGCAGGCTCAAGGGGAGGGTAAGTTTCGAGGACAAAATTTAAGTCCCAAGGTGGAGCTGGGGTCCGGATCGGGGGTCTTAGATGAAGGACCCCTCTAAGGAAGGTTTTGGATACCTCTAGCTGGGCAAAGGCCTTATCAGTGAAAGGTACTTAGTAGGCTGAGATAGCTGCCATGTGGACCTTCAGAGAGGAGTGACTGAGACCCAGGTCGAAGAGATGACGCATGTAATCCAGCAAAGTGGTTACGGAGCAGGAAAAGGGTTCCTCGTTCCTGGACGCGGCCCAGATGGAAAATCTCTTCCATTTCATGGCGTAAGTGGACCTAGTGGAGGGCTTTCTGGCCTCTACCAAAATCTCGGCTACCTTAGGGGATGCTCCAAAGCGAGATTGAACTAGGTCTGAAGGAGCCATGCATGAAGTTGAGAAGGGACTTGAGTCCCGGATGGACCAGGGTCCCCTGATCCTGAGTCAGCAATCCCGGAGATAAGGGAAAGGAAGAGGAAGAGGAGGAACCTCTGAGTATTGTTGTAGAAGACAGAACCAAATTTGCCTGGCCAGAAAGGAGCAATTAGAATCATTTTTGCACCTTCTAGAGCCAGTTTCTGTAACACACGTGGGACCAGTGGAATTTGGGGAAAAGCATAGATGAATCTGTCCTTCCAGCTCAGAGACAGAGCATCTCTCCAGAAAGCTCCTCGCTCTACAGCGAGCGAGCAAAAGATTGGAAGTTTTGCGTTTTGGGAGGAGGCGAACAGGTCTATTTGAGGAGTCCCCCAAGCCTGAAAAATGCTGTTTAGGACTATTCTGTCTAATTCCCACTCGTGTGGAAGAGCTGACGAGCGACTTAGCCTGTCTGCTAGGACATTGTCTACTCCCGGAACATGGATCGCCGTGAGGTGAAGGTTGTGGAGGGTGGCCCACTCCCAGATCCTCATCGCTTCCCTGCACAGTGGGTAGGATCGAGTTCCTCCCTGCTTGTTGATGTACCACACCACTCACATGTTGTCCGTTTGGACGGCTAGGTGACCGGGAAGGATGTATTGGTGAAGGGCCTGGAGTGCATAAAGCACTGCTCGGAGCTCGAGAACATTGATGTGGAGAACTGCCTCCAATTTCGACCAAAGTCCTTGAGTTCGGTGAGGACCAAGATGGGCCCCCCAACCTTCGCCGGAAGCATCCGTGGTTAAGGTCTGATCGGGGGGAGGATGAAAAAGGGACCCCCTCGAAGAGGTTCTCTTGTACCATCCACCACCTTAAGTCTCTGACCATCGGCGAGGAGATCAGGATCGGAAGATCTAGGTCGTCTACTCGTTGGTCCCACTGAGATCGAAGAGTCCACTGAGATATTCTCATGTGGAGGCATGCTCGTGGGATCGTCGGGATGGCAGCCACCATAAGCCCCAGTAGACGGAGCACCGACCTCGCCGGAACCCTCCTGAAGTTCAGTAGGAGGGAAATCTGTGACTGGAGGGAAACCCCCCGGTCCGGAGGCAGAAAAGCTTTGCACAAAGTTGTGTCAAGAATCACCTCAATGAACTGGAGCCTCTGAGAAGGCTCCAGAAGAGACTGGAGAGGTTGATGGTAATACCCAGGTTGGTAAAACCTGCCGGGTGAGGGAGAGGAAATGCAGGAGTTCCTCCTTGGACGGAGCCGCCAGGAGCCAATCGTCCAGGTAGGGAAAACCTGAGCTCCCAAAGAATGCAGGTGGGCCGCTACCACCGCCAGGCACTTGGTAAAGACTCGAGTAGTCGAATAAAGGCCAAAATGGAAGCGCCTGAATTGGTAATGGACCCCCTGGAACGCAAATCTGAGGTACTTTCGGTGCGAAGGGCGAATGAGGATGTGCAGATACATATCCTGCATATCCAGTGCACAAAGCCATTGGCCCGGCCGAAGCAGGGGCAGAAGGGATTGAAGGGAGAGCAGCCTGAACCTTTTGTATTCAACAAACAGGTTCAAAGAGCTGAGATCGAGAATCGGTCTGAGATCTCCCGTCTTCTTTGGTACAAGGAAGAAGTGAGAATAGTACCCCGTCCCGTAGAGGTGAGGAGGAACGGGTTCTACAGCCCGTTTTGCTAGAAGAGCTGAGATTTCTTTCGTGACCAGAGGAAGATGGTCCCTTGAATAAGCGGAATTCAGAGGGGGTGACGTGGAGGTTTCTGTAGAAACTCTATGGAGTGTACCTCTGCGATGATTTGAAGCACCCATGAATCCAAAGTTATCCTCTCCCACTCCAGGAGGTGGAGGGAGAACCTCCCTCCTACCGGTTCCTCCAGAGTGTCCGGAGGCGGTGGGAGAGGGGAGGAGTCAGGTGGTGTGAGGCAGCGCCGCAGCTGGAGTGCCCGCTTTTTTGGGCGGTGGGAGCTGGCAGCTGCGGGGGCCCGGTGTTTAGTGGTCCGCCTTCCCTGGGGTTTCGCTTGAGGCCGGCTGCATCTGCGAAAGGGACGGCGCTGCGGAGGATGGGGACGGTACAGTGAATCCACGGATTTAAGGGCCGTTCCCTTCTCCTGCAAGTCAGTGATGATGTCCTGACATCACCGAAAAGCACGGAACCCTGAAAGGTGCCTCTGAATGGCGGATTGCACCTCCGGGACCAGACCTGACACACGGTTACGTGGGCTCAAGGTTAACGGCAAACGCAGAGCTCTGTCCAGCGGTGTCCACTGTATTGTATGTCGTCCTTAGCATGTGACAGCTGGCCGAACGAGCAGAACGGACTAGATTGGCCAACTCCTGCTTGAGTTGGGAGTCCGGCAAGGAGTCGATCTTAGATTCTGCCTGGGTAAGGACGGCCTTCTGGTAATCCCCCATGTGAGCTACATAGTTCAGGACCCTTATACCCAGTGTGGAGGAAGCGTAGATCTTCTTTCCAAACTGATCCAGAAGGCGAGATTCCTTATCCGGGGAGACGAGCTCAAGTGTTTAGGATGTGCGGACCGGCTATGAGAGGCGCTGATCACGACTGAGTCGGCATGGGGGTGAGAATCTAAAGTCTACACCCTCCAGAGCCTGGTATAGCCTGCTTGACTTCCTAGGAAGTGGGGCTAAAGCCAACGGTTGTTTCCAAATAGTGGAAGCAAGGTGGGCGTGAGGCTCGATCCAGGGTGGCACTAAAGTAGGGGCCATAAGGGGCAAATCCAGATGTTCGTCGAGTTTCACCCGCTGAGGATCTGGATCTAAGGACTGCCACTGATGGACCTCCTGGATTTTCTTAAGTAACTCCGTGAAAGAAGGGTCCTTCGGAGGAGTCCTCGGCCGGGGTTTGGACGGAGAACGTCGCTCGTCGTCTTTATCGGAAACTCCCACGGAGGCTTCCGAGGAGTCCGAGAGGACCACAGAGGAAGACTCTGAGGCAGAAAAAGACTCCCTCACCCGTCTAGGGGGAGGAACGTGTTCCATGGTAAGAGTCCCAGAACGCGTGTCCTGTCCCTCTCTGGAACCCGAGGGAAGACCCTGGGGAACTGGAGGAGGAGGAGGGCTGCCCAGGGACGCACGGAACCGTGGAGGCACCGCCGTAAGACGGCTCTCGACTTCTCTGGTGAGCTGAGCCTTGACCTCAGCCCACCAGGAGGCAAGAGTCTCCTGCAAATCCACTGGCGGCCTGGGGGGCGGAGGAGGAGGAGGGGGATAGTGAAACGGAGGATATCTGTAGGGAGAGTACCCAAGACCCATCTGCGGATAAGTCGGAGACGGGTAGTGAGGCGTCGGGTACTGCGGAGCCAGAGGATTCGGCGCCGGGTACGGTGGTGCGGGGTACTGCGGGCCCGGGAAGACTGGCATCAGGTATGACGGCGGGTACCGAGGCGCAGGAGGAGCTGCTGGAGCAGATAGCCCTGCCGGGCACTCCAGGGGCGGATCAGCCAGGAAAGGCCCCTGGGGTGGAGGGCCCAGAGAAGGGAAAAATTCCCCTGCTGGCGTCGGAGAGGCCGGTGTCGGGTCCGGCGACAGCGGGCCGTGTGTGGCTCTGGGCCGGGCATTGAGGGGCCGGCGCCGGAGCCGGCGTCGGGGGAGCTGGCGTCAGATCCGGGTTCTCAGTGGGGAGATCTGACGGAAGCCCAGGATCCCTAGTCTCATCTGGGGAGGGTGGTGAAAAATCCCGAGTCAGGCAAGGGGAACTGGGGCTCCCCTGACGAGCGAAGGCCGCAGAGAGCCTGGCATGACGGAAGAGGGTGGTTCTGACGTGAGGCTCTGGGATTCGCAAGACGCCGGAGGAGCCGACGTGGTGACTTATGGGTCGAAACCCGCAGACGCCGGAGGAGCCGGCGCCTGACTTCGTGCTCTCACGTCCGAGATGAGCCGAGGAAGAAGAGAGGCTCGGGTCGGAGGGAGAGACAGCCTCGCGCCGCCCAAGGGTCGGGCGACTTAGGGGCTCTCTTCGCAGACGCCGGAGGAGCCGACGCCTGGCTTATGGGAGGCACCCGCACTCAGTAGGCCGAGGATGTGAGACTGCATTGGGGCTAGAGTCTCCTTTGGCCCGAGACACCCGACAGGCCCGGACTCGAGCCTGAAGCGGGACGACGCCTCCTCCAAACCACTGGAGGCTGCCGTCGAGGATCCCCCGGAGGGGAAATTACCTTACCCGCGACCCCGGCCGGAGTCGCGGAAGAGGAGGCCTTCTCCCGGTGCCTATCCTTGTCCTCCTTTTTATGCCCTTCCGGAGAAGTCGACGCCTACCTTAACTTTCTCAGCTCTTTCTCCATCGCAGACATCTTTTTCTTCAGGAGATGGGCTTCGAGGGACTGCTGGCGTTGCTTGTGGGTTGCCGCGTTGAACCGGAGGCAGTGCAGACAGTTATCAACTGCGTGGTCGGGGCCTAGGCAGAGGAGGCAGAAGGAGGACTGGTCTCTTTGTGTGGGCAGCTACGCCGCATTTAATCGCACTTGTTTTTAGAGGGGACCACATAAATGACGCTCACCTGACGATCAAACAGAAAACTGTAGCTTTCTAGAAAAACGATGAAGAGACAGAACTGCAACGAACTTACTGCGTGAGGTGCTACTCGTGAGCTAACGGCAGGAAAGAATCTGAAGACGGGCGCCTGGGACGCCTTTAACCGACGTCGGATGACACCGTCACCTGACGAGGGGTATCCATGCCAGGGACTGCTAGCTAGAAATTTTTCCTGTGGTCCTGCTCGTCAAGGCCAGTCCTATATGTAATTACCTACTGTAAGAGCCCTCTCGAAGTAAGATCTCCAAGCAGACAGCAGCAGCAGAGATGAATTCAAGGCTTCAGCAAGCACCAGATGACTCAAAAATGATTAAAAAAAAAAAAAAACACACTCATCACAAACTGCAGATCAGAGTGCTCCTGCAACAAGACGCCAATGTTGTATACCAGTTCTGCAGGGTCACTAAGGAAAGGTAAAAGCCATTTCTAATCTCCTGGCACATCCCAACAGGAAAACCTGTGATCAGGTGGATCCAGGCATCCCACAAGATTTCAGCCACAAGCTGATCAGGAGTCATCGAAAGTAAACAGCAGTAGTATATTTTCAAAAATAAATAATCCAAAATAACTGTCAATATTTGAGACACAATAAAACTATCAGTAGTACAATGTCGCTCAAAAGAAAAAGGTAGACCCATTGTTAAGGTAAGGGAGCGACTAGGCTCCCTTACTAAACTGTGCAATGTAAGCTAAAAATAATGAAGGTAAATTTCTTTCTATAAAGTTACCTAGTGCTACTTCCCCAAAAATTTGGGTTAAAGCCTACAAGTCATTCAATTCAATTTTCTTATCCCCCCATCATTTTAACACATTAGAGGTTCCTGAGCTCATCATTTAGCGAATTATGATCAGCCTAACCACCACCGACAAGTCACCCACTCATTGGTCAGGAAAAAGCCTCACATTCATGCCAATATTAGCCGAGGTCCCCTGCGTTCTCGCTGATTTAATCACCACGCTACATCATCAGCGTTGCGACCTCACTGACAGTGACATCACAAGTGATTAACCAGGAAGTTACTAGGTGGCTGTTCCTAAGCAGCTATGATGTCACAGTCTGTGAGGTCACAATGCTGATGTAGTGGAGGAGAATACATATGTCAGCTGCCAGGCAGAGTGCTGTCCTGCCCATAACACCAAACAGCAAGTAAACAATCTTCTAATTAACCAAAGGGAAAAGAAAAAGTACCTCAAATACAAAAAGTAATGATTGACTGCTTTTAAAAACTAGCATTAGTTTTAGGCAGTACTCCAAGTTTTGTTTGTACCGCATATGTTTGTAGGAGCCCACTGTAATAATGGACGTATGTCTGCTATATGAATTAAGGTTCACTAATTAGTGACTATTTACTAGTACATTACTAGAGTATATTTAAATGCATTACTTTTTTTTTCTTAAATAGCACCTTTCCTGGCTTATTCTTATTAATTCAGTATGAACACTTACCTACCCTGGAGTTCTTCGATACATAATTGTAAATCTTACTTCGAGAGGGCTCTTGCAGTAGGTAATTACATACAGGACTGAAGCCAGCAGGCGTCAGGACCCCACAGAAAAGTTTCTAGCTAGCAGTCTCTAGCGGAGGACCGCCCCCACCTAAGGTGACTGACATCACTATAAAGGAGCGGTCCCCCCACGCCCGCCTCCCAGTTCTTTCCCACCGATTGCTCGTGTCAGTGCCTCACGGTAAAGTTCAACGCTTGCCAGCCTGTCGTCAGTAGTTATACCGTTTTTTTTCTCAATTTATTTGATAAATAGCTTACCTTTTTGGTGATGTATATCATCCCCTACACCCTCCGAGCACAAGAGTAAGTGCAACTCGTGCAGCGCCCAACTCTCACACAAGGACGGCCATTCCCAGCGTCTCTTCTGTCTGGGCCCGGATCATCAGGTGGGGAAGTGCCAGTATTGCCTGAAATTCAACGCCACCACCCGTAGACGGAGGCAGCAGTCCCTGGAGGCCCACATCCTAAAGAAGAAAATGACCTCCATGGAGAAGGAGTTGAAAGTTCCGTCAGGCTTCTACTTCCCCCGAAGGCCATTGTAAGAAGAAGGACAAGGAGAAGCATCAGGACCCGGACTCCTCTTCCACCGCGACTTGACTGGAGTCACCCGCGTTGCGGTGACAGCCCGCCCCCGGGACCGCTCATGGACGGCCATCTTGAGGCTTCCAGGATGGAGTAGGGCCCACCCGCTTGGCTCGCCAAGAGGCCCGTGGCTTTGGAGGCCACATCTACCAAGGCCACCAAGCAGCGCCTATTGATACAAGTGGCTCCGTGTCGGACGCCAGCCCCCCTCCGATGCCTACCCGAATCGGGCCGCTATTGCCTGACCTTCGAGGCGGCACACGGCCCCTGTTCTACCCGACCAGATCGCCCCTCCTTCGCAGCCTGCTTCGGGTGTAGGGTCTGCTAAGTCAGACGTCCGTCGACAAGTCGAACTGCCCGACGCCGGACCTTACTTCGTCTGCCATTCCCAGCTCTCCGCAGCCTTCACTACCCTCCTGGGACGCTGGGTCTCCTTAGCCTGACCCCAGGGATTTTCCCCTCCTTCCCCGGGCGATGCTGAGCATTTTTCGCCCCCCCCCAAATCAGGTCTCCCCCGAGCTGGGACGGACGACCCGATGTCGGTTCCCTGGACGCTGGTCCTGTCTACACCAGGCGACATCCCCCTTCCAGACGCCGCTTCCATGCTAGGCCTCCGGTACCAGGGAGGCTGCCCCGGCAGACCCCCTGGTTCCTGGGTATCCGACACAGTCATAGCCAGGTCTGCAGTATCCAGTGCCCCAGTACCAGACGATGGCCAATGAGATGCCGCAGTACACAGTGCCTCATTACCCAATGCAGGGTTACCTGCCATCCGGTTACGGAGTATCCGTATCCCCCTCTCCACCACCACCACCACCCCAGCCCCTGGAGGATTTGAAGGAGACTCTGGCTCCCTGGTGGGCAAAAAGGAAATCCAAAAAACTTCTGATCATAGGAGACTCCATGATTCGGGGAGTTGATACCCATCTCCAGCCAGGGGTAATGGTCAGATGTCTCCCAGGTACATCAGCATGGAGACACATACCGCATTGCTAAAACTGTTCACAAAGCAGGAGAAAACATTGATGTCCTAGTACACATAGGGACTAATGATCTCGCCAGCCGGTCAGTTGTGGAGACCAAGGAACACCTGACCAGGCTGGGTGACGAACTATCATCTATTTCATCTGGCATCTCCTTCTCTGAGATCTTGCCAGTCTGGGAGAGGGGAGCAGATGGACGGAAGGCCAGAGAAGGGGAGATGGGGCGCTAAACACGTGGCTCAAGGGCTGGTGCCAGGAAAAAGGACACAGATTTGTAGGGAACTGGCAACAGTTCTGGGAGCGAAAGTTCTTTAAATTTGATGGACTGCATCTGACTAAGGAGGGAGTCAGTGCATTGGGGCAGAAGTTTGACATCTTTGCAGAATATTTAAACTAGCAAATGGGGAGAGGGGTGCAGCATCCCATATGTCGAATGGGAAGAACACCCTTCCCCCCTCAGCTAGTGGTCAAACAGGTATTCAGCATGTTTGCAGTTCATTTGCATCACCAGGTAAGAAAAAAGGTTGGTCTCCCCATACGACGCACGGGGTAATGCCAGACCTCACCCAACAACTAACACACCAAAATCTGGCCAATGGAAAATCATGTACACAAATGCTCACAGCCTGGGAAATAAGATCCCAGACCTGCAGGCAATAATGTCAGAGGCTAAACTGGACATAGCAATTAGTGAGACGTGGTTTACCAGTAACCACACTTGGGAGACTACAGTACCTGGCTATGTATTGTTCAGAAGAGACCGAGGTGCAAAAGGGGGAGTGGCCCTGTATGTCAATGAAAATATCAAAGCTACAGAAATTCAGAATACACACAAGGAGCCAGAAGAACTGTGGGTCACCCTGGAAACAGGAAATGGGACAGCCATAAGAACTGGGTTGTCTACAGGCCCCAGACCAGGGGGCGGACATAGACACATTACTGCTAGAAGATATACAAAACATGACAGCTAAAGGGGAGGTTCTGATAATGGGAGACTTCAACATGCCGGATACAGACTGGTCAATACCAGCAGGAACATCTGCCAGAACTAGACAGTGCATTCCCTGCAGGGGGAGCGCCTCAAACAACTGGTACAGCAACCCACAAGAGACAGGGCTATCCTAGATCTAGTACTGACTAACAAGGCAGGGATCACAGATCTACAGGTAGAAGGCCACCTGGGGGCCAGTGACCATCACATGGTATGGTTCAATTTGGCTACTACATCTAAATCATCCCATTCCAAGGCAAAAATATGGGACTTCAGAGGAGCTGACTTTGATAAGATGGCCAATAGAGTTAAGCTAGCCCTGGCAAAAAGAAACACAGGTGAGGGGGTACAGAAAGTGGGCAAGCATTAAGGATGCAATACTTGAAGCAACATCCCATTGTGTTAAGACAGAAAAGGAAGTGCAAAGAAGAAGGAAACCACTTTGTTCTCAAATACAGTAGCAGAAAAGGCCAGAGCCAAAAGTCTGGCCTTCAGAATATAAAGGAACACAAGCGGGATGAAGATAGGGAGGCATACCAAACTGCCCTAAGGGAAGCAGGGAAAGCAGTAAGGCAGGCAAAGTCCCAAACTGAGGAAACACTAGCACGAACAGTAAAAGAAGGTGACAAGACTTTCCATAGATACGTTAGTGAAAGGAGAAAGTCCAGAGGGGGTATTGCTAAGCTTAATGGAGAAAAGGGAGCATGTGAGGAGGACCCTGTAAAGGCATCTATCCTAAATAGATACTTTTGCTCAGTATTTACTGAAGAGAAGGTAGGGCAGGGCCCACAGCTCAGCATCATGGACACAGGGGAGGGAGGTTAGCACTACTCCCTTCACAAACGAAGGGTCCTACAAGAGCTTGCTAAGCTCAGGTGGATAAGGCAATGGGACCTGATGGCATACATCCCAGGGTACTTAAGGAGCTAAGGTGGAACTAGCAGAGCCATTAGCAGAACTGTTTAGTGAGTCTCTGAGCACAGGAGAGGTCTCAGAAGACTGGAGAAGGGCTCATGTGATCCTGCTCCACAAGAGTGGTAGCAGGGAGGAGGCGGGAACTACAGACCAGTCAGTCTTACCTCAGTAGTGGGCAAGATTATGGAGGCACTCCTTAAGGAAAGGATAGTGCAACACCTGGAATCCATAGGGGCACAGGATCCAAGACAGCAAGGGTTTACAAAAGGAAGGTCCTGTCAAACTAATCTCATAGATTTCTTTGACTGGGTAACCAGAGTGGTGGACCAAGGGGGAGCAGTTGATGTTACCTACCTTGACTTCAGCAAAGCTTTTGACACTGTTCCACATAGAAGATTGATAAATAAGCTGGGTAGGCTCGGGTGGGTCAGAAGTTGGTCAACTGGGTGACAAACTGGTTGACGGGCAGAAAACAGAGAGTGGTGGTAAATGGTATACAGTCAGAAGAGATGCAAGTCACAAGTGGGTACCCTTAGGATCAGTTTTGGGGCCAGTCCTCTTCAACATCTTCATTAGTGACCTTGCAGATGGACTAGAGGGTAAGGAAGGTCTATTTGCAGATGACACCAAGATCTGCAACAGAGTAGATGATCCAGATGGGGTGGGCAGAATGAGAAGAGATCTAGATAAACTAGCAAAATGGTCAGAAGAGTGGCAACTGGGATTTAATGCAAAGAAGTGTAAAATCATGCACATAGGAAAGAGAAACCCTGAAGCCACCTATAGGCTGGGAGGGGAGTTGCTAGCAGTCACAAAGGAAGAAAGAGACTTGGGCATCATCATCACTGATGACCTGAAATCATACCAAGCAGACCTCTAAAGCAGTAGGTAAGGCTAGGTGGGTGTTAGGGTGTATTAGTAGGGGTATCACAAGTCGTAAGAGGGAGGTAATAATCCCTCTTTACAAGACACTGGTTAGGCCCCATCTGGAGTACTGCGTGCAGTATTGGAGGCCACACCTTCACAAGGACATTAACCAAATTGAGGCAGTCCAGAGAAGGGCAACCAAAATGGTGCAGGGACTGCATCAGAAGACATATGAGGACAGATTAACAGAGCTCAATATGTATACCCTTTAGCAAAGGAGGGAGAGAGGTGATATGATCGAGGCATTCAAACACCTTAACGGCATTAACAAGGTGAAAGAGTAACATGTTTAAATATAAGAAAAATAGCAGGACAAGAGGACACAGCATGAGATTAGAGGGGGGCCGATTAAGGGGGAATGTGAGGAAATTCTTTTTCACAGAAAGGGTGGTGGATGCATGGAATGGCTTACCACAAGACGTGGTGGCTATGAATACAGTGCAGGGCTACAAACAGGCATGGGATAGGCATAAGGGAGCAATACAAATGACTATGAATAGATAGGCTACTGACAGAGCAAAGGCCGATGGCACATTTATAAGGTAGAAAAAGAAATGGGCAGACTGGATGGGCCTTACGGTCCTTATCTGCAGTCAACTTCTATGTTTCTATGTACAGTCATCTTCAGACGCCAGTCCCGGTTCCAGACCCCCTACATCGGAGACGAGAGACTCCCTCCCCTACTCTGGATACCAGAGGTGTGCCCTCCGGTTCCAAAGCGGGGTTGAATACGCTTCCCCGAGGGCTTCCTAAGGGGTCCGTTCCTCCCCCGCATCAGGAGGTGGTGTCTTCCTCCTCCTCGGAACCTTCAGATGACTCCCATGGGTGCTCCAACTTGGATTACGAGCCCCGCTCTCCGGATAAGCCCAGGCCGAGTACTCCTCCGGAAGGTCCTTCCTTTACGGAGTTGCTGCGCAAAATCCAGGCTATCCATCAGTGGCACTCTTTGGAGCCAGATCCACAGCAGCAGAAGCTAGCTGCCCATTTGGACCTGCCCGAGGTCGCTCCTACCTTGGTTCCACCCTGGAACTAGTCTCACGCGGACCTCGTTTCCACTATCTGGAAGCAACCCTCCACCACAGTCCCCCTTCCGAGGAAGGCAGACAGGCTATATCAGGCTCCTGAGAGTGTTGAGTTCCTTACTTCTCACCCCAAGGCTGACTCGGTCATGATCAGCGCCGCCCACAGCCGGAGAACCAATCCTAAGCATTTGAGCTCGTCACCACCCGATAAGGAATCCCACCTTCTGGACCAGTATGGGAAGAAGGTCTTCGCTTCTTCCACTCTGGGTATTAGGGCCTTGAACTACGTCACCCATATGGGGGGGGATTACCAAAAGGCCGTCCTTAGCGAGGTGGAAACTAAACTGGACTCCCTTCCTGAGTCTCAGACCAAACAGGAAGTGGCAGACCTGGTCCGATCTGCTCATTCGGCCAGTACGCACATGCTTCATGCTTCACACGATGCAGTGGACGCTGCTGATCGGAGCTCAGCATTCGCCATAGGTTTGCGGCGGCACGCCTAGCTCAGAGTGTCGGGTCTGGTCCCTGAAGTGAAATCTGCAATTCAGGACGTGCCCTTCATGGGTTCGGTGCTGATGTCAAGGACACAATCACCGGACTGCGTGAGAAGGGCACTGCTCTCAAGGAGGTCGACGACTTGAACAGAGCCCCTCAACCGCAGTGCCGTCCCTTTCGCAAGCGGGCATAGGCCAAGGCAAAACCACAAGGGAAGCGGGCCAATAAACGCTGGGCCCCTCAGGCTGCAAAGCCCCCCCCCCCAGCCCAAACAAGCAGCGGGAGCTCCAGCCGCGGCACTGCCTCACACCACCTAACTCCTTTCCTCTCCCAAAGCCTCTGGCTCTTCCAGAGGAACTAGTGGGGGTCCCCAGCTTATAGCGGAAGGACACTCAATAAATTGAGTTTCTTCAGAAACCTCCCAGAAACCCCTCCAAAGTCGCCTTACTCCCCGGAATACCTTCTTCTGGTTTAGGAGGAAATCTCCGCCCTCCTCCAGAAGGCAGCGATAGAGCTCATCCCCCTCCATCTCAGAGGAACGTGTTACCCTTCTCATTTCTTCCTGGTGCCGAAGAAGTCAGGCGAAGTGAGGCCAATCCTGGACCTCAGTTTCTTGAACCTGTTCGTGGAGTACAAAAGGTTCTGAATGCTCTCTTTTCAGAGCCTTCTGCCCCTCCTTTGGCCAGGACAGTGGCTGTGCACCCTGGACATGCAGGATGCCTACCTGCATATCCCTATTCGCCCGTCCCACCGCAAATACAGTGGTTTGCAAAAGTATTCCCCCCCCTGACAGTTATCAGATGTCTGGATTACAAATGAGACTTACATATATTATTCCAGTCAGTATTTTTATTGCAAACTCATATGCTCTAACAGTATACTGTCAAAGCCAAAATTAATTATCCGTCAGTAGATCTTGTAAAGAAAATTAAAAACTGGAAAATGGTGCTTGCAGAAGTATTCAACCCCTACACATTAGCATTTGGTAGAGCCACCTTTTGCTGCAATAACAGCTTTAAGTCTTTTGGGGTAAGTATCTACCAGCCTTGCACACTGTTCGGGACTGATTCTTGACCATTCTTCTTGGCAGATTTGTTCCAGGTTGTTCAGGTTGGTTGGGTGATGCTTGTGCCACAGATTCTCGATGGGATTGAGATCTGGACTTTGACTTGGCCACTGCAGAACATTCACCTTTTTGTTTAACCACTCCTGTGTTGCTTTGGCCTTGTGCTTGGGATCACTGTCCTGCTGAAAGGTGAAGTTTCTCCCAAGCTTCAGGTTTTCAGCAGACTGAAGCAGGTTCTCTTGCAGTATCTCCCTGTATTTTGCTCCACCCATTCTTCCTTCAATTTTAACAAGATGCCCAGTCCCTGCTGATGAAAAGCATCCCCACAGCATGATGCTGCCACCGCCATACTTCACTGTAGGGATGGTGTTTCTCGAGGCATGGGCAGTGTTAGGTTTGTGCCACACATAGCGCTTTGAATTTTGGCCAAAAATCTCTATCTTGGTCTCATCAGATCACAAAACCTTGTGCCACATCTTAGCTGGGTCACTCTCATGCTTTCTGGCAAACTCCAGACGTGCTTTGATATGGTTCTTTTTGAGTGATGGCTTCTTTCTAGCCACCCTCCCATACAGGCCAGTATTATGCAGAGCTCTTGATACGGCTGACTGGTGCACCTTCACTCCACTCTCAGCCACTGAACTCTGTAGCTCCTTCAAAGTGATTGTTGACCTCTCTGTGGCTTCCCTCACTAGTCTCCTTCTTGTTCGGACACTGAGTTTTGAGGGACAGCCTTGTCTAGGTAGTGCCTGGGTGGTGTGATGCAGCTTCCACTTCCTCACTATTGATCCAACAGTGCACACTGGGATATCCAAACACTTGGGATATTATTTTGTACCCTTTTCCTAATTTATGCATGTCTATTACTTTATCTCTAACTTCCTTAGAATGCTCTTTAGTCTTCATTTTCACACCCTTCCTTCAGATTCACAGTCTGACCAATGGTCATTAAACTGAGAGGGGGTTATCCAGAAAATGTGAGCTACTTTAATGTTTCAGAGGTGAGGCCAATTGTAAGCCAATTGTGTCCTCATTAGGGCAATATTTTTCATCTGTGTAAACTTGGAGCTTCCAGAGCACATGGGTTGAATACTTATGCAAACAGCATATTTCAGTTATTTATTTTTCTTAAAAATATTTTCTAACATAATACCAATGTCACTTTACAATAATTATTTTAAGGGTCAGTCTTTTTAAGTTTGAAATATTACACAGAACAAAATCTCAATGTATCATTTGTCATTCAGACAAATCTAACAACTTTCAAGGGGGTTGAATACTTTTGCAAGTCACTGTACCTCCAGTTTTCTTTTCAGGGGGACCACTACCAGTTCAGAGCCCTCCCATTTGGTCTCTACTCGGGCCCCACCCACCCAGAGTATTCACCAAATGCCTTGCTGTAGTGGCAGCCCACTTGTGTACCAAGGGGGTTCAGGTTTTCCCTTATCTGGATGATTGGCTCCTGGCGGCCCTGTCCAGGGAGAATCTCCTGCGCTCCCATTCCCTTACCCTGCAGGTTTTCACCAGCTTGGGTATTACCATCAACCAGGCAAAGCCCCATTTGATCCCCTCTCAAAGACTCCAGTTTATCAGGGCGATCCTGGATACGACTTCCAGTATGGCCTTCCTGCCTCTGGACAGGGTGGCCACCCTTCGGGCTCAGTCCAGCCTTTTGTCCAGCCGCAGGTGGGTCATTGCCAGGTTGGTCCTTCGCCTCCTCGGACTCGTGGCGGCTGCCATCCAGATGGTGCCTCATGCTCGGCTCCACATGAGAATCTCAGTGGATTCTTCGGTCTCAGTGGGATCACTTGGTGGACAACTTGGATCGCGAGATCCTGGTCTCCTCTACGATGGTTTGGGACTTGCAATGGTGCATGGTCCAGGAGAACCTTTGCCGGGGAGTTCACTTCTGTCTTTCTCCACCCCCCTCCCAAATCCTAACAGACGCCTCGGGTGAGGGTTGAGGAGCCCACCTGGGATCTCAACGCACCCAGGGCTCTTGGTCCAGGCTCGAGCAGACTCTTCACATCAATGTGCTTGAGCTGAGGGTCATCCTGTATGCCTTAAAAGCTCTGCATCTATATCTGCTTCCCAGTCATCTGGCTATTCAGACTGACAACATGGGCATAGTATGGTACATCAACAAACAGGGAGGAACCCGTTCCTACCTTCTTTGCAGGGAAACGATGCGGGTTTGGGATTAGGTGATGCTTCACAACCTTCACCTCATGGCGGTTCATGTTCCAGGGGTCGAGAACACTTTGGCAGACCGCCTCAGCTGGTCGTCCACCCAAGCAGACGAATGGGAACTGGACCAGGGGGTAGTAGAAGACGTCTTCCTACACTGGAGAACCCCTCAGGTAGACCTGCTTGCCTCTCCTCTCAACGCAAATCGTCCCGTCTTCTGCTCGCTCGCTCCAGGGCGCGGAGTTTTTTTGACAGACGCTCTGTCTCTAAACTGGAAGGGCAGATTCATCTATGCTTTCCCCCTGATCCCATTGATTCCAAATGTCCTACACAAACTCTGTTCAGAAGCAGAACACATGATTCTCATCGCTCCGTTCTGGCCCAGGCAAATTTGGTTCTCTCTTCTGCAACAGTACTCAGAGAAACCTCCTCTTCCTCTGTCGCGATTCTTGTTGACCCAGGAGCAGGGGACTCTGGTCCTTCCAGGACTCAAATCCATTCAGCTGCATGCGTGTTTCCTGCAGACGCGATTCGCACCTGGTTCGGGGTTTCATCGCAGGTGGTGGAGATTCTAGTGGAGGCCAGAAAGCCCTCCACTTTTTCCACTTACGCCATGAAATGGAAAAGGTTCTCTATTTGGGCCTCTTCCAGAGCTTTCAAGCCATTCCTCTGCTCTGTTGGGAGGCTCCTGGATTACATGCATCACCTCTTCGACCTGGGTCTCAGTCACTCCTCCTTGAAGGTTCACTTGGCGGCTATTTCCGCTTACCATGTTCCTTTTTGGGGACAGGTCTTTTTTCGCAGCTGGAAGTTGCTAAGACTTTCCTTAGAGGAGTCCTCCACTTGAGATCCCCCATTCGTGCACCTGTCCCTCCTTGGGACTTAAATTTCATTCTCGAGACGCTTACCCTGCCTCCTTTTGAGCCGGCAGCATCAGCAGACCTTAAGTTCCTTTCCTGGAAGGCTCTCTTCCTGGTGGCCATTACCTCCGCTCGGCGAATCTCCAAGCTTCAGGCCTTAATATGCAAACTCCCTTACTTGATTTTCCACAAGGAATGTGTGGCTCTGCGTACCAACCCTAAGTTTCTCCCTAAGGTGGTAGCGGAATCTACGCTCAATCAGTCCATGGAATTGCCTGTGTTCTTTATGCAACATTCCAATCAAGGAGAGTACCTCTTGCATACTCTGGGTGTTCACCGGATTCTGAGATACTACACCAACAGGACAAAGGATCTCAGAAAGACTGATCAACTTTTTGTCTCTTTTGCTCAAAAAAGAGAGGGCAATGCTGTCTCCAAGCAATGCCTTTCGAAATGGTTGGCTCACTGTATCACTTTCTGTTATGACAAGTATCACAAGACCTTGCCAGGTCAGGTCAGAGGTCACTCCACTAGGGGTGTAGCTGCCTCTGCTGCTTATTTCAAGAATGTGTCGGCGGCTGAAATTTGTGCAGCCGCAACTTGGACTTCTGTCCATACCTTCACAAAGCATTATAGTTTGGACATTGCCTCTTGCCATAGAGCTGGCTTCGGGTTGGCTGTTCTGCAAGGTCTCCTTTCCTAAGACCTTCACAGCCAGAGGATCTGTGTAAGAGTAGTTTCCTCCTCCCGTGAGCTTCTCTTTGTTCCAGACTGCTTGGGAAACAGTCCTATATGTAATTACTTACTGCAAGAGCCCTCTCGAAGTAAGATAGTACAGTTAAGTAAAAACTTACCGTAACAGTAGATCTTGAGGGAGGCTTGCAGTAAATGTCTTCCCGCCTCCATCCCCTTAGCTTTTTCTAGCTCCTTTTCCAGGGGGAAATATCCGGCTTCCTCTCTGCCTTTTGGCGGAAAGAACTGAAGACAGGCATGGGGACAGCCCTTTATATTGATGTTGCACAACGTCAGTCACCTGACATGGGGGCAGTCCCTCGCCAGAGACTGCCAGATAGAAATATTTCCATGGGGTCCTGACGCCTGCTTGCTTCAGTCCTATATGTAATTACCTACTGCAAGAGCCTCTCTCGAAGATCTACTGTTACAGTAAGTTCTTACATAACTGTACTTTTTTAGAGCCATTTTTTTTGGGGGGGGGGACTGTATTTTGGTTCTGTGAGGCTGAGCCTCCAATCCCTTCCACTTCTTTGTTCTGAGCACCGCCCTCACGCTAGCACATTATGCCATGTAATTACATGGAAAGAGCAGGGGCATGCTCCACAGAATACTACAGGAGTTCGATTTAAAGTAGCTGTTTTAATAGTTCAGGGCACCAGTTCAGACAAATCAAGGTCACCGCTCAACTAACAAGGGTCATGTTACTTGAGCAGTGGCCTCGATTTATCTGTCCCTGAACAAAAAAAAAACACAAAAAAACACAAAACACTTTAAATCCAGCCATGATAGCAACCTGTGAAGCGCGGCCCCATGCTCGCCATATATCACATCACATAATGTGCTAGCGCAAGGGCTGCACTCAGGACTGGGAACTAAAAGGGATCGGTGAATTGTCTCTACAGAGTCAAAAATATGATCTTGCTCTCCCAAAAACCATGGCTCTAAAAATGATGATGCATCAGGGAACTCCAGTGGAGGTAAGGGTTCACCACTGTGTTTTATGTGGCATTTTTTATAAACGGAAGGGAACGTGCCCTTTAAGTTACAGCATGAGTGCCTGCAACAAAAAATTACTTACCATAGTAATCTTCTTTCTTCCCAGTGATCCTCAGAAATTCATAACTTTGTGCAGTCATCCTGATGGGTTGGACTGCCCAGAGAGATGGAACACATGCAAATGATGGAACTCTTTGCACGTGAGCATCTTTCAAATACTGCCTCTACCAACTGTAGTGTTCTAAACCCTTCAGATTTGTAGAAGCCTGGAAGTCAGGCAACATGGAAAAATCAGATATTTAATTAATAAACATTTTTCTTAGGATTAGCCTAATAAAAACGTGCTACAAAAAACTCCAAGGGAGGAACTATATCTATATATAATAATGATGTTCACCATACAGTGAGAAAAACTATTAAGAGAGACAGAATACTGTGTTAAAATCTATAAACCATAGAGAATGTGCATCCAGAAGGAATGGCTTTGTGGCACTAGCATGCTGAATGCAGAGGCTGAAGTTCTGGAAGGGGAGGATGGGAGGGAGTTATGAATGAATGAGCATCACTGGGAAGAAAGAAGATTACTACGGTAAGTAATTTTTATGTTGCTTGCACACATGTGCAAGAAACAGTGCCATCATCTGAGTTTTCGGAGGTGTGTCAGCCCGTCTTCCAATGCAGTCAGTGTGTTTGCAGGCGCGGCCCCAGTTCCCCAATCACTGCTGCAGCAGTCTATGACAAGCTGAAAATGTAGTGGCATACAGTTCAAAGGGAGAGCTCCCGCTTCAGTGAGCAGAGCTCTTCTTCATACACACACGTGCAAGCCGCATTATACTGTGCTACAAGCGTCCACACACACACACACACACTGTATGGCCGACGGGGGTGCCCAATCCCCAGTCGGCTCCACGCCTCCCCCCAACAGCTGTCCAGGTGCCACACTGGGAGCCAACCCCAGCATGGCAAATCTTGTTTTGGACAACGGGGGTGCCCAATCCCCAGTCGGCTCCACGTCCCCCCGAACAGCTTTTCCTGCTGCTACGCTGGGAGCCCACCCCAGCGTGGCAAACGTCACACATCACCTTCGTTAAAAAAAAAAAAAAAACTGTGAATAAAAAACGGTCCCTCGTAGTCTCCCTGCCCCTCCCACACCTCTTCACACCACCCATCATGCACTTGCCTCCCCACACCTCACTCCATACTAACCTCCGAGCTCAGCGCGATGATCATCGGTGGACTGGGAACACGTCTATACTCTTTAAAGCCGACTCGAACTCAGGAAATGCCGGTAAGCTGTATAATTGGATAGATAGGGTTTTTTCCACTTTATTGCATATCTCAGGCATTTTTTGGAATTTCTGCACCAAATTTTCAACATGGGGTTTTTGGGACCCCTTCTCATGAGTGCTGTCACTGTCATGGAGTTAGTCAGGCCCGAAGGGTGATTTTGCAGTCACTGCGCAAACTCACCTTTCCGGAACGATTAACGAAACACTGCCAGTGTTCATAAGGTGGGCTCTCAAAAAGCCTATTTTGAAAATTTGGTGGAAAAAATTCCTAAAAATGACTGTTTTACGAGCATGCATTGCGCAGTTCCTACGCACGCTCTTAAGTTTGCAAATGTTCAATATTTTCACTCCAGATTTTCAACATTGCCATTTTACCACACCTCCTTATGAGCAGTACAGCTGTCATTTTTCACATCCTGCCCAAAATGCGTTTCCACCCATGTAGCGCACAATGGTGCGGATGGTGTGCAAACTCAATGTATGGGACACATTAAGAAAATCACAGTGACACTGTTCATGAGCAGAGGTCTTAAAATGGCTGTGTTGAAAATTTGGTGAAAAAATTCCTAAAAATAACTTTTACGAGCGTGCGTTGCGCAGTTCCTATGCACACTCGTAAGTTCGCGAATTTTCAATATTTGCACTCCAATGACTTCCAAATACCTAAACAGTACACAGAAGCAAGCAACATTCGGCACTGATAAATGCTCATTTCTTCTAATCTCTGTAATGCTCAGACCATTCATAACTTTGTGCAGACTACCAAGCAGTAGCCCCTGGTGATGGGCACAGAACTTATTTTGGAAACAGACTTTGCAGGACTGCTGTGCCAAATTTGGTGTCACTTCTGGATAAAACAACTAAATTGTAATGCTTTGTAAAGGTGTGTACTGATTTCCAAGTAGCTACTTTACAAATGTCCAATAATGGCACCTCCCTAGCAGCTGCAATAGTGGCAGCTGTTCCTCTTGTTGAATGAGCCCTCAGCCCAACTGGGGACTCTCTACCTGCTTTAATGTAGCAGAATTGAATACACTGGACAATCCACCAAGAAATGGATCTTTTTTGAGACTGGTTTGCCCATTCCAACATCCCCATATGTAAGGAAAAGTTGTTTACTGTCTTGCCTATGGCCTTTAGTAGCTGTCATGTAGTAGCTGATAGCTCTTTTCACATCCAGGCTGTGTAGCCTTCGTTCACCAGAGCTGGTATGATCTGTGAAAAAGACAGGTAAAGTGACTGACTAGTTCAGATGGAAGTCTGAAACCACTTTGGGAAGAAACTATCTGTTCGTTCTGAGGACTACTTTGTCCCTGTGGAAAGAAATGTAATCCTGGTCAACACAGAGAGCTTGAAGCTCACTAATTCTTCTTGCTGAAGGAACTGGAAGGGGACAGGATCAGTTGTGTTCCAGGACAATAGCTGCTGCTTGTTGTTTTTACAGGGTTCTTGTGGATTTTACTTGGTAGGTTATTTCTTTGCTTTCTTACTTTTAAGGGGCTAGCAGGGTATTGTTGTGGGGGCTGTTGGAAGTTTGAAAACTGGTTTGGTGGCTGTAAGTGGGCTCATTTGTTGGATGTTTCACTGGGTAACAGGCTGCACTGGTGGAGGCCTATTTCTTCTGATTTAAAACCTATTTGGTGGGATTTGCTTGGGCCTGGGTATTTGGCTGCTGGGCTCGGATGGGAGACACAGGGCTGATACACTCTCTCTCGAGTCGGGTGTCTGCCTCAACCCACCCTCCCCACCTCCCTCCCAGAATTCTGCTAATTTAGGGGAACACCTGCCCTGCAATTGAAGGAAAAGGCTGCAGGTGCAGCTCATGTAGTTCTAGCCGCAGGGGGGTTGGATTTAAAGGCGGAAGAGAGCTTAGGGTTGTTCCATTTCCTTATAAGTTTACTGTGTTGTACTGCACCTAGTAACAGGGTTACCGGTGTACTGTGGGACTGTATCTAAGATTAGTGGGTGACCTGATTAGGCAGTAGGGGTGTATCTTGGACTGGGGGGAACCTGGTGCCTCACCCAAGGAAACCTACTTGGAAGGGGATGGAACCACATGGCATTAGGGCCGGCATCTTTGGGAGGGTGGTGGGGTACACAGGGTGTGGAGCAGCCATGATACTGGGCTTAGAAGTTTGGTGGTTGCCCAGTGTGCTACCAGCTGGCACAGCTTAGGGAGGAGGTTGCGGGGATTAGGAGACAGCTGGGGGAAGGGGGGAGGTATGGTTGGGGAAGGGGGCAGGGGATCTCCCACAGGGTTGCACCAAGCACTGGGGGCAGCGGCATAGGGAAAGGAGTGCAGGAGAATACTCAGGGGTCACATAGGGACCCTGGCAGAGGGGGCCCATAAGCACACTACCAAGGAAGCAGGCAAGTAACTGGGGACCCTCATAAAGGAGGGACAGAGGGACAACATTCTCAGGGAAGTAGGCAGATGGCCAGGGCTGGACAGAAGGAAGCAAGGCGGGGAGGTGGATCAGATCTTACACTCAGTAACTGCTTCAATTCTCTTCTTCTGCTCGAGGATGAGGGGGGTGATGTAGCCATGACAGGGGTGGTTAGAGATGGAAAGGGAGTGAGGGCAGGAGGCATGGGCCATAAAGCAGGAAGAACAGGGGGAAACCTGGAATGCAGGAAAATGGGGGGGAGCAGTGAATCAGAGCAGGAGGGGCAGGGGGAAGAGGGCGCAAGGAGAAGAACCAGTTGGGAGGAAAGGTAAAGGAGAAGGACCAGAAGTACAAGGAGGATTTAGTAAAGGGAGCTGAGGGTTTAGGCCAGGGGAGCACAACAAGCAAGGAGGAACTAAATGGGGACAACAAGGAAGGGAGGACGAGCCAGGCTAGTTTAGCAGATGGGGGAGAAGGACCAGTTGCGAGCAGTGAGGGGGGAGTTAGCAAGGTACAGAAGGATACTCAGGAGGAGGAGGGGCATAGGATTGGAGGGGAGGAGATGGTCAGGGTAAATAAGGAGGGGGTGGTATGTGGCACCCAGATAGTGGGAGGAACAAGGAGCCGGCTGGGTGGAGGGGCCGGTAGAAAGGATGAGGGACATGGAAGGTGGGGAATTGGAGGAAAAGGAGCGGTCAGAGTGCTCCTGTTGGGGGATTCTATGATCAGGGGTATCAAATGGGATAGGGAGGGAGAAGCCTGGCCAGTTAGAACAAAATGCTTCCCTGGACTAACGGTGCACAGGGCTAAGCACGAGGTATATCAGCTGGCAAAGGATTGTGGGGGTTCCCCGGACATACTGGTCCACCTGGGTACAAATGACATTGAGGGAAATAGCGAGCTAGAGATACAGGCAAGATTCAGGGAGCTTGCCAGGGTCTGTCATGACATAGGATGCACAGTTTCCTTCTCAGAAATTCTGCCGGTGCCAAGGGCTAGTGGGGAGTACAAAAGGAAGATTAGGGAGATAAATCAGTGGCTCAGGGAGTGGTGTGAGGCCAGAGGGTATGCGTTGATTGGGGGGAGACCTGAGAGGATAAGGAGCTGTATGCTAGAGATAGACTCCATCTCAATTTGGAGGAGAGGGAATCCTTAAGTTGAAAATAGAGGGGTTCATTGGTGAAAAGTGGGGTTTAAACTTGTGAAGGGAGGGATGGGAGAAAAGGCTGTCAGGGGTGCCGATAAAGAAGGGACTCTGTCTCCACCCCTGGGGAGCTGGAGGATTGCGGAAAAGACCGATGGTAAAAGTGCACACCCAGGGGAAACAGAATCCCATGGAACAGCAGGAGGAAATGGAAGTATAGGAAAAGGTGGAAGGTAGTCCTGCTAAATGCCAGGAGCTTGGGAAATAAAATGCCTGAGCTCCAGGCGATGCTAACTGAGGGAGCAGTAGATGTGGCAGCGGTCACTGAGACCTGGGCCAGTGCAGGACACGACTGGGACCTGAACCTGGAGGGTTACACTATGTTCAGGAAGGACAGGGGGGAGGGAAGGGGAGGAGGGGTAGCAATGATAGTCAAAAACTGCATTGGCATAGGGGGAGTAGAGGAGACGAGGGAACCGTGGAAGCGATTTGGGTCACCTTGATAACAAGGGGGCAAGAGAGTAAAAATAGGAGTGGTGTATAGACCCCCTGCCCTGGCGGAGGAGCTGGAGGAGAGTCTGGTGGCAGATTTTGGGAGACACTGCAGACTGGGCAGAGGAACGGTGGTGGTGTTGGGGGACTTAAACATGCCAGGAACAGACTGGGAGACTGACATTTTCTGTGACCAGGGAACAGAGGTTGTTGGATGTCTTTCAAGACACATTGCTAACTCAGCAGGTGGGGGAATCGACCAGGGAGGCATGGGTACTGGATGTGGTCCTGGCAGACAGTGACCAGATTAGGGGCCTGGAGGTAAGGGACCCGTTGGCGGGGAGTGACCATGCCACAGTCTGGTTCTGCCTGGACCTAGGAGGGCTAGAAAGCTGCACAAAGACAGAGGTAACTGACTTCAGGGGAACGGATTTTAAGGAAATGGGAAGTATCCTTAAGGAGCATTTGGATGGGATTGGGTCAAACATGGACGCTGACAGTAGGTGGGAAATCATCAGGAGAGGGGTGCAAGATGCTACCAGCACCTGTGCAAGAGTAAGACGAAAATGCGGTAGGGCCCAAAAACCCTGCTGGTGGACCAGGAAGGTCCAGGAGGTGGTGCAGGGAAAGAAGGCAGCCTATAGGCAATTCAAGTGCTCAAGGAGTGAAAGGGATCGAGGGGAGTATGAGCTGATGGCTAGAAGGGCCACTAGGGTGGTGAGGGCGGCTAAGGCAAGGAAGTAGCAGAACCTGGCCAGGGAAATCAGGAGAGGGAACAAGGGGTTCTTTAGATACACTGGGGAAAAACGAAGGGTGACTGGGCAGATTAGCAGGATTAAATCAGGGGAGAGATGGGCACAAGACCCGGGGGAGCAGTCTGAGGTACTCAATGAGTACTTCACCTCAGTTTTCACCAAGGAAAATGGGGGTGCTGCATCATACATGGGAGGAGACAGAGATACTGAGGAGGGGGGGACCCTTACCGATCGGCGGGTCTGGGGAGAGGGGACGTATCACTGGCAGGAGGGGGGCTAAGCAGGGAGAAGAGGTACTGGAAGTGGAAATCACAGCAGACTGAGTGAGGAAGCCCTCAGCTCCCTTAAGACGGAGAAAGCACGGGGCGGATAAATTACATCCCAGAGTGCTGAAGGAACTTATGGATGTCCTGGCGAAAACCCTGGTGGAGCTTTTCACCAATCTCTGAGGACAGGTGGGTGCCCCAGGACTGGAAGGTGGCACAGTGCCCATCCACGACGGGATCAAGGGAGGTAAGAGAACTACAGGCCTGTCAGCCTGACATCGTGGTGGGCAAGGTGATGGAGGGCATTGTCAAGGAGAGGCTGGGGGACCTGGAAAAGTCAGGGTGCCTGGACGATAGACAGCATGGATCTGTCCTCGGAAATAGTGTCAGACAAAACCTTGTGGAGTTCTATGACTGAGTGACAGAGTGCCTTGGACCTGGGTAGATCAGTGGACGCCCTCTTCTAGACTTCAGCAAGGCATTTGACTCGGTTCTCACATGGGCCTGTTGGATAAGCTGGGAGAAATGGGGTGGGGAACCAGATGATCAGATGGATAGGCAATTGGCTCCAGGACCGGACCCAGAGGGTCGAGTTGGCAGGATAGTCTCATCCCCAAAGAGGGTCATTAGTGGGGTCCCACAGGGATCAGTCCTTGGGCCCCTCCTGTTCAACGCCTACGTCTCTGACATAAGGACAGGAATCAGAAGTGAAATGAGTCTCTTTGCAGATCACTTAAAACTGGGGGCGGTGGTGGATGGGGAGGAGGGAGGGTGGCCCTAAGGGACCTGGAGGCTCTGGAAAAATGGTCTAGAAAGTGGAAGCTGAGGTTCAATGCAGGGAAATAAGTACTCCACCTGGGGGCAGAAACCCGGCCAAGTGTACACCGGGGGATGCTACAAGTCTCGATGGCTGAAAGGGACCTGGGGTGGTGGTGGATGTCAAAATGAACAACTCGGAGACTTGTAGGAGGCAGCAGCCAAGGCCAACAGGATGCTGGGATGCATCGCTAGGGGGATCACCTCCAGAAGGAGGAGTGATGCTCCCTCTGTATAACTGCTTGGTGAGGCCACACCTTGAGTACTGCGTGCAGTTTTGGAGGCCACACTTAAAGAGGGACATTAAACTCCTGGAGAGGGTCCAGAGAAGAGGCAACCAAAATGATTTGGGGCTTGGGGGACAGGACCTATGAAGAGAGGCTCGAAGAGCTAAATATGTACACATTGGAAGAGAGAAGGGACCGGGGGGACATGATAGAGATCTTCAAGTACATGAAGAGGGTAAATAGGGGAGGAACAGTCAGGGTGTTTCGAAGGAAGGAGGAGGCCGCCACTAGAAGGCATGGGTAGAAGCTGGAGAGGGGAAGATTCAGGGGAGAAAGAAGGAGGTGCTACTTCACTGAGAGGGTGGTGGAGCCATGGAATGCACTGCCTAGGGGGCTGGTGGAGGCAGAGACGGTGGAGGGGTTCAAGAGGAGCTGGGACAGGTACAGGGGAAGGGTTCTGGAAGAAGCAAAATCCAATGCAGCAAGAATATCTGGAACTGGGAAGGGAGAAGCCAGAGAAGGCGAGGGGGGCAGCAAGGTCAGCACCCAGGGTGGGGGCTGACCAATCGAGCAGACTCGAAAGACCGTTAGGCCTATTCTGCTGGCATTTTAGTATGTTAGTAATTGCTACCAGGAAAACTGTTTTCCAGGTAACATACTTTAAATGGGCTGTAGCCATGGGCTCAAAAGGAGCCCGCATCAACCTTGCTATACATACATTAAGATCCCAGGAGGGCACTGGTGCCCTGTGAGAGGGGTGCAAATGCATTAGGCCTTTGAAAAATCTTTTGAAAATAGGATCTGATGCTACAGCTACCTTTGTCCTAGCAGACAGCTATGCAGATACTGCTGCAAGGTGAACTCTTAAGGAACTGGGTTGCAGACCTTGTGCATGCAAATGAGTTAGATAATCCAACACCACTGAGACCCCTGCATCATTTGGGGTGAAGTTTCTAGTAGAGCACGAGAAAGAGAATCTTTTCCACTTAGAAGAATAAGTTTTCTTAGTTGAAGGCTTCCTGTAACCTTCCAAGATGTTTAATACAGCTTCAGAAAGGTTCAGGCCTGCATACTCTAACTCTTCAGGAGCCATGCTTTGAGGTGGAGAGACTTGAGATTTGGGAACAGCAATGTTCCCTGACTGGATGTTAGAAGATTATGCCTGAGAGGCAAGCTTATTGGCCTGCTCACTGCCATGGAGAGCAGAAGAGAGTACCACGGCTGCCTGGGCCAATCTGGAGCTATCAATATCAGAGAAGCGGAGAGGGATCTGAATTTCAGCAGTACCCTGAAAACTAGAGGAAAAGGGGGGAATGCATAGAGAAACTTGCCTGACCAGTCCAGTACCAAGGCATCCAGAGGGATTGTGCCTTGGGCTAGTGGCCTGCAACAATACTGAGGCAACTGGTGGTTCTGGTGGGATGTGAACAAGTCTATTTCTGGAAGGCCCCACTTGCTGAAAATTACCTGTACCACCTGCTTGTTCAATGTCCATTCGTGATGGGACTGATTGATCCGACTCAGTGTGTCTGCCAAGATATTTTCCTTTCCTGGCAGATGGATGGCTTGCAGGGACACCGTTAGAGAGTATGCCAGAGCCCAAATTCTCATGGCTTCTGTGCATAGGTTACCTGAACTGGTGCCACCCCTGCTTGTTTATGTAATACATAGTGGTGGTATTGTCTGTTCTGACCTGTACCACCTTGCCCATTACCAGTGCAGAGAAAACTTTTAGTGCCACCGCACTGCTGAGTTCCAGCAGATTTATATGCTGGAGGGACTCTGCTTCTGACCAGGTACCCTGAGTTGTGTGCTCCCGTAGATGGGCACCCCAGCCCAACAGGGATGCATCCGTTGTGAGGACTAGTGAGGGATCCTCCTTCTGGAAGGGGACTCCCTGTCTTAGGTAGGATTCCTTTTTCCACCACAGGAGGGCTTGTAACAGGGGCCTTGTCACTGGAATGAGTTTTGAAAGGGATCTTTTTTCTGACTCCAATGAGCCCTGAGGTGAAACTGGACGTGTCTCATGTGAAACCCGGAACCCTGCACTGTGCCTGTGGATGCAGCCATATGACCCAAGAGCTGCAGAAATTGCCTGGCTGTTTTTTGACCGTGCAATCTGAAGGAGTTTGCTATGGTCTGAAGACTTTGCACCCTGTTTAGTGGTAAAAAGGCCCTGGCTTGCAGGGTGCTGATCTCTGCCCCTATGAGCTGTAAAGTCTGTGTAGGGGTGAATACAGATTTTTTCTGGTTTACTATGAAACCCAGGGACTCCAAAAGATCCTGTGTGAGCCTTAGAGAGGTTGCGACCTGCTCTGGTGATCTGCCCACTACCAGACAGTCGTCCACTTATGGAAAGACAGTCACTCCCTGTCTTCGAAGAAATGCCACCACAGCTGCTAGGCATTTTGTAAACACTCTTGGTGCCGAGGAAAGGCTGAAGGGTAGGGTTGCACACTGATAATGACCCGATGGGAGTCTGAATCTGAGATATTTTCTGTAAGATTCCTTTATGGGGATGTGGAAATAAGCGTCCTGTAAGTTCAGAGATGCCAGTCAGTCCTCTTTTTGGATTGTTGGCAGAATCCGAGCCAAAGTGACCATTTTGAACTTTGGCTTTTTTAGGTGCTTCTTTAAAGCTCTGAGATCCAAAATTGGCTGCCACTCCCCATTTTTCTTTGTTGTTAGGAAGTATCTGGAGTAAAAACCTCTTCCTCTCAGGGTTGTAGGGACTTGTTTCACTGCTTTGAACTGAAGCAACTTCTGAACCTCTGCCTCTAGCAATGAAATTTGTGCTAGGGGTGGGAAAGTGGAAACCCTGGGATGTCTTCGAAGAAGAAATCTGAACTGCAGAGACAGACCTTTGCCCACTAACTCCAATACCCACTTGTCTGTGGTGATGGTTGACCAGAGGGGGAGGAAATGGGACAGTCTGCCTCCAACAGGTAGGGAGAAGGCGGCTTGCATTTCAGGGGTTCTGTTTAGGCTGGGGTTGAGGTTGTGGCTGAGCCCCTCGCCTACAGCCCCTTCTACCCCTACCCCTTGAGTAGCCCTGTGGGGGGTACTGCTGGTATTGGGGCATGGCTACTGGCTGGAAAAAGGGTATTGATAAAAAGGAACGACCCCTAGCCCCTCTTCCATAGGGCATAGTGGATGAGGAAACTCTGTCTCTAGCAGAGTTACTTCTATAAGTAGCCTTATATTCATCCACTTTTTTCATATAGGCCACTGTGGACTCCCCCAAAAAGGGCATTTCCCTCTAATGGGAAATCCAGGGCCTTTGACTGGGTATCCTGAGTGAGGTTTGTGGCCCTAAGTCAAGCAAACCTCCTCTGAGCCACTGTATTAGCCATCCATCTGGCTGCAGTGTCATTCAGGTCAGCGGCCATCTGGAACTGGTACTTGGCCACCTCTAGCCCAAACCTGGCAGTTTCAGCCAGGTCATCTGACAAGGGTGGGGTGGCCTTCATGGACAATGCCAGTACCGACTGCCACAGGGAATTCTGATACTGGGCAGCATAAGCTTGAAAAGTGGCCTGTCTCATGGCCAGCGAGGCTGATAAATAGCCTTTTTTGGCCATACTGTCCAGTTTTCTGGAGTCCTTGTCCGTTGGGTGTGAGGACAGAGGGACTTTAGCCTTATCACAGGCAGCTTGTTGTATTACCCCTTGATGATCAGGGTGGGAAAAAAGGAAGTCAGCTCCCTCCCTATCGAGCTGGTACTTTTTATCTATTCGCTTGTCAATGGGAGGAATAGAATTTGGGGTTTGGAAGAGCTTCATGGCATCCTTTTTGAAGAATTTATACACTGGGAGGAGGAGGGCTTTTGTGGGTGTTAAACCCATCATACTGAGGTACTCAATCTCCTCCTCATCCTCAACCAGCTCTGTTGTGGCAATATCTAGAGCATCTGCCATTTTCCTTACAAAAGAAAAAATGAGAGGAAAAATCCTCAGACACTCTGGGAGGCGAGCCAAATTCCTGCTCAGGTGAAACCTCTGGGGGAATAGGTTCGTCCTCCTCGTAAAGCTCAACCTCTTCAAAATAGTGTTGCTCCGGATCAGGGGGCAACACAGTATCGGGAACCTGGGAAGAGTCAGGAGGCTAAAGAATGATGCTCTGCAGAGCCTGAATAATTTTAAATGCCTGGGCTATGTCCTGAGCCGAAGGCATTACAGGCTGCTGCGCTCAAGTCCCTGGTTTAGCAGTAGAGGGTTCTGCATGTTTGAGCTTCTTTAATTTCTTTGAGGGAACCGGAGAGTCAGCCAGTTCTTTTCCTCTTTTTGACCCTTTTTTGCCCGTATCAGGGGCAGGGGTAGAAGCACTGGTTAGTTCAACCACAACAGACTGGGGTGTCAGCTGATCAGAGCCTGAGGGACCCTTGGAAACTTTTATTAAGCCTTTCAATCGCTTCTCAACAGTTTTTCTGGGAATGTTTCCATATATCATTCCTGGTCAAATATTCAAAACGGACAAACCACATAAGGTGTGCTTGTCTGCCTTAACAACGCATCTCACACTTCAAACAGTTTTTAAAACCAGGCTCCCCGGTTCTCTTTTTAGGTTTCTCAGTCATGGTGAAAGATAAAGTGAAAAACCTCCAACCGCTAAATACCAAAACTAATACAGTAATTTAAACAGCTTTTGCTTTTTTTTTTTTTTGGCGGTCTGTTCCTGAACCTATAAGGAACCGAGGAGGAGACAAAAAAATGAGCCGGTTCAGCGGTTCTGTAACCGATAAAAAGCGGTTACAAATAAAATCTTTTAGGACCAAATTTTAGTGATAATGAACAGGTTCTTTAATCAGAGAACCGAAACTAAGTTAAAACTAACTCGGATCCCTCACGGTTATACCGAACCGCAAGGAACCAAGAAAACAACAATTTAAACAATAATAACTAACAATTAATAGAGGCAGTAAAAGAAGACTAAAAATAAATACTTATGGTTTTTATGACTTTTCTTTCTTCTTTCACGCGAAAGATGGCGACAGAGACTCCGAGCGACCAGACTTTCAGGCGGAGAGAAAAATCTGAAGGGTTTAGAACACTACAGTTGGTAGAGGCAGTATTTGAAAGATGCTCACGTGCAAAGAATTCCATCATTTGCATGTGTTCCATCTCTCCGGGCAGTCCTACCCATCAGGATGATTGCACAAAGTTATGAATGGTCTGAGCATTACTGGGGTTAGAATGTCCTATTTAAGTTATATAAATAATTGAAAATAAAATTATGACAAAATGCAAGACTACAAAAAAACCTACTTGTGCTATAAAATGCTGCTGGGATCTTGCACTAGTCCCTTCAATTTTGGTATCTGAGCTTAATATGGATCCTGTTGAGAACGGTTTTCTTTTTCAGTGCTATCTATAGTGCTATTTTCAATGTTCCAGTGTGTTCTGACCACCTACTTGACTTGGAAATGTAGTAGAAATGTCAATCTCCTCTCACTATAATGTGCACAAACCTCAGATCTGTAGTATGTGGTTTGGTTTGCTCAGCTCAAAATAGTATAGATGTTTTTGCATATGTATGTTTCTCTTTCAAGGTCTGTGGACTTCGATTCCTCAAGTGCTTGGAGGAAAAGCTGAAGGAAATTGAGCAGCTC
The DNA here is from genome assembly GCA_016271365.2 of Neoceratodus forsteri. Classification (NCBI taxonomy): domain Eukaryota; kingdom Metazoa; phylum Chordata; order Ceratodontiformes; family Ceratodontidae; genus Neoceratodus; species Neoceratodus forsteri. The sequence goes on from CM057458.1 coordinate 663,367,533, forward strand.
AGATATTACATTCTCCTTGGAGGTCTCTTGGCACAGTATGGAATAAGTAGGGATTCATCCCCTTTTTTGGATCCTGAAACTAAATTTAATTCTTTAATCTTAGACTTCAGCGATATCACAGAGATGACCCTAGTAGTAGAAAAAAAAACTTTATCAGCACTGATGTCTACCCTTGGGGAGATGAAACTGCAGATTATTCAAGGTTCTCTGGAATGGATATAGTAAAGGCTCACTCCAAACCAAAGGGCTTGATTTTCATGTTCTACCTGGGGTGTGCAACTGCAGGCTGGCAGGAGGAGGAAGATGGAGCATGCCAGAGGCTGCTCTCCTCGGGGAAAGAGGGACGGCAGCAGCTCCTGCTAACCAGAGATGATGCTGCAGCGAGGGATGCTTAAGGGTCGGGTGCATGGGTTAGTTCTAGTGTTGTGACATAGATTTTGGCATTTGTCGCTCAGCTAGGAAGTGGGCAGAGAACAACAGGTCGAGAAGGAGACCAGAGGAATGACATCCCAACGTCAGATGTACACACGCGCACCACCGCCTCCTGGGTGGGCTCTCAGCTTTCATCCTCCTCCTCCTCCCACTTAGGTGGCCAGATTTGAGGAGAAGGAAAAAAGAATTGGCTATGAAGTGCTGAACCATACTGCATTGAGGGTGGGCAATTACCATGGAAGGGAAAGCAGAGAAGTTAGCAACTGGACGCAGACCCAACCAGAAAAGATGTTTGGCAGAGTGTGAGCAGCTGTGACCTAGAGAAGCTCTGGCTCTACTAAGACAAAAAAAAAAAACAAAAAAATGTCTACAGTACTATGAGGCAAGTGAAACAAACCCACAATAATGGCCTCCAGCTGTCACCACAGTTACTTACTAAATCTTCAGTCCCAAGACATGTTAACTTGGATCTACACTTGAATATTTGTTTCCTGCAGTCCTCCACTGTTGCGAGCTGCATGTCAACAGGACACCAAATCAAGCATAGGAATTCAGAATAAGCAACAGTTACGAAATCAAACAGACATGACAAAATCTTTAAACTTCACTCCTCTTCCCACTCAAAGGCAAGACATAGGTGGGAGGTGTTAGAGAGCCGCATTTGAGGCAGGAAGAACCTTCAGTAGTGATGCAGCTTGAGCTGCTGAAACAGAATACTTTTTTTTCTGTAAATGCGTTACCTCTGGCTGCATTTCACTTGACAGCTTATAATCTGAGGATCTGACCAATACCAAGTCAAAATGGGAAGGCAGAAAGGAGTGGCATGAGGTGGCAGCCAAATATGAGCACCGCAGAATATACAGTCTACAAAGAAAATCCCTGAGCAAATATCAGGCCCAAGTGGTGGGAAAGACTCTCCACCATGGGGCACAGTCCTCATTGCCATTAAGAGAAATGGACCGCAAGATACAGCAGGTCCTGGAATGACTGGAGCACAAGACAGCAAAATAGAAGCTGCCACCAAAACGGCAGAAGAAGCAGAAGACCGACTGATGCAGACCCAGGTAGCCTTTGCTAAATCCATGACCAAAATGAATCACCTGAGGGCAAGAATGGAAACTATAGAAAATACAGCAAGAACAATGAATCTAAGGTTACTGGGAGCACCGGAAGGCATGGAGGGGGAGAAATACAGGTTACTCACCTGTAACAGGAGTTCTAGGAATGGTATATGTTGTTCATCCACACTCATTGGCAGGTATCCTTGCCGCTTTAAATCTTGCCGGAAGGTCTTCAAGCTTGCTCCTCCCACCCACCCGGGTGGTATAACTCGGCTCCGCCCATGACGCCAGATCTGGCCCTGGAAGCTCAGGTTAAAGGCCGGCCGGGAGAAACAGAGAGTCTGTAGGATGAACAATATATACCATTCCTAGAACTCCTGTTACAGGTGAGTAACCTGTATTTCTAGGACATGGATATGTTGTTCATCCACACTCATTGGCAGACTCCTAGCAGTTCTCCGGGAGGAGGGAGGCAAGACGACACCCCAATACTTACTTGGGAAAGAGACTGGAGAACCCGAGGGCCCAAAACCCAGCATCGGCGTGACTCAAAGTCGATGTGGTAATGGGTAATGAAGGTGTTTGCTGCTTCCCGTGCAGGCCTGCAGATTTCTGGATAGGGACGTCCCTGGAAGCAGCCACGCTGCAGTATGGCGGGTAGAATGAGCTCTTATCCCTCTGGGAGGCTCCATGCCCGCCAACTTATAGCAGAGATCTATGCAGGAGGTTACCCACCTGCTTATAGTCCGCTTGGCTGCAGGTCTGCCAGATGCGGCTTCAGCGTGGGTGACAAACAGCTGGCGAACCTCCTCGACTTTCAGCCGTACGCCTCCTTATAATAGCGAGCGCCTCTAGGGTCCAGAGTATGGAGCCTATATTGGCCTCCGAGGTGTGATTGGGGTAGAACACCGCAGAGTCAACACCTGGTTAAGGTGAAACTCGACACCACCTTCGGAAGGAATTTCGGTGGGGCGCAGGACAACCTTGTCCCTGTGGAAGACCAGGTAAGGAGACTCGATGGAAAGCGCCTGGAGCTCTCCCATCCTTCTGGCTGACGTGATAGCCACCAAGAAGGCGGTCTTCCACGACAGGTGAGAGAGAGCACACCTGCATAGGTTCAATGGTCTTGCCCATGAGCTTTGCCAGTACCAGCAGTAGATCCCACGGAGGTGGGGTTCCCGTGACTGAGGGGAAATGTGATCAAGGCCTTTGAAAAGCGCCAGACCACCTTCTCCTGCGCCACTCGACTGCTTCCCGCCCGCGCCTGTAAGCAGAGATGGCTGCCAGGTGCACCCTTAGGGTCGCCGACCTAAGCCCTTGACTAGAAAGGGACCATAAATAGTCCAAGATGCTTGCCAAGGAACAGGAGGAAGGGTCCAAGCCCTTGTTCTGACACCAAATGGAAAACCTTTTCCATTTGAAGGCATAGCATTTTCTGGTCGACTCTACGGGACGCCTCAACTACATTGAGGACCTCGTCAAGAAAGACCCAAGGCCTGGAACTCTAGCGCTCAGGAACCAGGCCGTCAGGTGCAGGGATTGAAGGTCCGGATGGAACACCTTCCCTGATTGACTGAGAGCAGGTCCGGCAAGCTGAAGCTGCCGCGAATCCTGGAGCTGAGACTGAGGAGATCTGGTACCAGAACTGGCGAGGCCAGTCTGGGGCTATCAGAATCACCTGCGCCTTGTCCCTCCTCGCTTTGAGAAGCACCTTGTGGATCAAGGGAAATGGGGAAAGGCGAAAGAGGCCCGGGTCCACTGCCCCGAGAAGGCATCCCCTGCAGCGAGCCCTGCTGAGGGGGCGGCATGGAACAGACTCAGCCGCTGCTCTCCTGGAGGCAAACAGGTCCACCTGAGGTGTGCCCCAATGGGAGAACAGATGCTGTACTACCTCCGCAGAGAGACCACTGTGGGATGCAGCCCCTATCCGGCTCAGGGAATCGGCCAGGGTGTTGGAGGCTCCTGCCACGTGAATGGCTAAGAGATCCGCCTCAGGCTGCGACGAGTGACCAAATGCGGAGAGCTTCCTTGCATAGAAGCATGGAGCGCCCGCCCCTGGCGGTTAGATAGTACATGGTCGGTATTGTCCGTCTGGACTCGGACCACTTGACCCCGGAGGAACGGAGCAAAGGCGGTGAGAGCTAGGCGGACCGCTCGGAGCTCCAGCAGGTTGATGTGGCATCGGGACTCCCGCGGGGACCAGAGGCCATGAGCCCGGTGTTCCCCCAGATGGGCACCCCAACCCATCAGAGAGGCATCGGTCGATAGAGAGACCGTCGGCTCGGGGCGGACGAACGGGATGCCCTCCTGCAAATGATCTGGAACGGTCCACATCCCCTGTGTCACCGACACAAGCTGGTCCAAAGGATCGCAGCGTTGTGACCACTGGCTGGCCAGTCCCCACTGAAGGGGACGCATGTTCCAGCGGGCCCAACGGACCACGCTGGTGCAGGCCGCCATGAGACCCAGGAGGCGCAGGAAGTCCCGGGCAGGGCGCAACTGCCCAACCAGAAATGATCGGGCAAGGAAGAAAGAACCTCGGCCCTGTCCGCGGGAGCCGCGCTCTGGTCGAAGAGAGTCGGCCTGCGCCCGATGAATAGAATCACCTGCTTGGCTCGAGTTCGACTTGGCTCTTGATAAGGAGGCCCAGTTGAGAGCAGACCTGGAGGGCCAGATCTCTGGACCACTCGCCTCCTTCCTGGAGGAGCTGCTATCAGCCAGTCGTCCAGGTAAGGGTACACCCGACCCCTCGGCGCCAAGAGGAATGCTGTCACCACTGCCATGCATTTGGTGAAGACCCTGGGAGCTGAGAGAGCCAAGGCATGGCTTGGAACCAAGAGGGATCCTTCCGCCGGAAGCGAAGGAATCTCTGGTGAGACGGACGGATAGGGACGTGAAAAAACGCGTCCTGCAAGTCCAGAGAGCAGAACCACACGCCGCGTTCCAAGGATGGTATTATCTGAGCCAGAGTGACCATCCTGAGGGTTCGAGACCTTAGGAACTTGTTTAGGTCGTGTAGGTCGAGAATGGGGCGCCAGCCCCGCGTCCGCTTCGGAACCAGGAAGTACCTGGACACAAACCCTGGGTCTGAAGGAGGGTCCACCACCTCTCTTATCACCTCCTTCTGGAGGAGGAGAGCGATGTCGGCTCGACCAGCCGCCAGTGAGGCTGGGGATCCCGGAGCCCCGAGGGCGCACGGCTCTGAAGGGTGGTGCCTGCTCGAATTCCAGAGGCAGGCCTCTTCCCACCACCTCTCAAGACCCACCTGTCCGTGGAAACAGCGGACCAGGCGGAACGGAAGTGCGGAGCTGCCCCATGGGGGACCAGGGAGGTGACGGGAATGGGGGCGACACCCCTCAGCCCGTCACTGGGCAGGCTTGGAGGAGGGACCGGCCGAGGGACCTCCTGGGCCTTTTCCTCCCTGCCTCCTGTTAGAGGAAGCCGGCGGCTTGGGTTTGGGATGCCAAGGCCGAGCCTGCTGGCCCTGACGTTGCTGGGCCGGGCCGCCGGGGGCACAGAAGGACGAAAGGGCTTAGGCTGTGGTTTGCGGCCTTTGTCCTTCTGAGCGGAAGAGACAGAGTCCAAGGTAGCATTGGACTTCTTGATCCTCTGCAGGTGACCTTCCACCCCAGGGTCAAGAGGTCAGTCCCCAAAAGGGAACATCCGCCAACTTGTGCTGGGTATCCGGTAAAGGTGGATATCCTCAGCCAAGCCCGCCGACGATAGCCACTGCGGCCGCCACCGATCTGGCACATGAGTCCCCTATATCCAAAGCAGCAGTCTGGAGCTGCTGTTTGGCCACCGTCTGCTCTGGTCCCGCACCTGCTTAACCGTAGTCTGCAGATCGGCGGAAGATGAGGGATGACCTCATCCAGGGAGCCCAACAGGGCATGAGAAAAATGTGCCATGAGGACGGCCGAACTGGCCTGACGAAGGCCGAGAGAGACGAGCGAGACTTTTCGCCTCAACATAGTCCAATTTCTTGGACTCCTTGTCAGGAGGTTTGTCCACATCCCTGGCGCAGCCGGGCGCTACTGAAAACGCTGTCGGTAACCAACCCCTCAGCAGAGGGGTGTTCCGAAAAACCGGACAAGGAACCGGTAGGGACCGCATACTTCCTGGCCATCCTGGCCGAAGGCGCAGGGCAGGAAGCAGGGCGCTGCCAAACCTCCAGTGCCGGACCCACTATGGCCTCGGCCACCGGAAAGGCCTCAGTCGGAGAATCCCCTCGGTCCAGAATCTCCGTGAGGGGATACCTGGCCCGTTTGGAAACGGGTTCGAGCTCCATCCGGTGGACTCCGAGATGAGCCGGGTGTCCTAGGAAGGACGACGGGCTATCGTCCATTGACTGACCTCCTGAAGACTCCAAGTCCAGTCGCTTGGAGAAAAGGAGGAATCATCTTCGACTCGGAAGAGTCCTCAAGAGCTGCCTCTGGCCTGAGCCACCCTTCACCTGCCGAGGTCGGTCGGGAGTGAGGGTAACTGACAGCCGATGGGGTAGACCCTTAGCCGACCGAGAATCCTCGGTCGGAGCCCCAATTGGTGGCTGTGGAGGCGGAGGTTCCACCGGAATCGGTGGAGCAGCTGGTTTTGGCCAAACAACCGCCTGGGTATAGGCCTCGGATAAGTCGAGGGTTGTGTCGGCGCCCGTGACAGCACTTAATGGCCGGAAGGCGACGGGTCGGCTTACTCCCGCCAGGAGGAGTTGTTGCAACATAAGGTCCTCAGCATCCCGACGAATTTCGTCAAGCCTCCCTCATCCGAGGAGGAGGACGAGGCAGAGCACACCGCTTATCAGCGTGTGCCGAGACCGAGACCGCCTTATGACGGTGGGATCGGCTGACCGCGAAGAGGTCCGAGACCGAGAGTCCCGGAATTTCCGAGGTCGGTGCGGGGGGGTCGGCCGGAACCGCACTCCTTCGCTCGGATGGTGCATCCGAGGGCTCCGGAACCGAGGCACAGGCGAGCCCATCGGGATCCTCAACTCCTCCCGGGGAACCGGGGAGAGGAGAATCTCGGCTGCTAAAGGCGACAGCCCGTCCAATGGGTCGAGAAAAATCTCGACTTCATCGGTGGGAGTCTCGGTCAACCAACCTGACGGGGACACCGTGAGGCCAGTGGCCGAAGCCGAGCGGGTCGATCAAGCCGACGGCCGACGCCCGGGAGAGGGACCTTTCCGCGCCCCAAGAGCGCCGACGGAGGGACTTACCCTGTCCTCTTTTGGACCGAGAATAAGGTCCCGCAACGTAGGCCCTTCTCCTTTAGTGGAGAGGGACAGACAAAGCTCCTTAAAAGAAGCCGTGTAAGAAGAGCCCAGAGAGAGCGGGATAAATGCCGCGGCCGAGGAAGATACGGCCCGCGCCGCCTCGCCTTCGAGGGCGACCATCCGGCCGAGCTGATCCCGCTGCCCGCCGCCGCGATACCCGCCAACCGGGCCTCCTTGGACTTCACCGGAGGGAAACGCTTCAGGACGGCCCAGTTGCAATCGGGCAGCACGGGCTCGGGACGAGGCCGAGAAAGATGAGCACAGGTCGCAAGCCCGCGGGTGGTCGCTCAGGCGCCTACAGTAGACACACGTGGAGTGTGGATCCGTCTCGAGACATCTTCTGCCCGCATGGGCATCTCCGAACCGGAGTCGATTGGTCCATCGCAGTCACGAGGGATAGAAGATCAAAGTCTTTTCGCAAATTTATTTTTAAATCCGCAAACGGAGAAATAGGAACCAGTCTCAAACGCAGAGCGTTAAGGAGGGAACCTGAGCTTCCAAGCGGTAAGGAAGATCTGGCGTCATGGGGCGGAGCCGAGAGTTATACCACCCGGGTGGGTGGGAGGAGCAAGCTTGAAGACCTTCCGGCAAGATTTAAAGCGGCAAGGATACCTGCCAATGAGTGTGGATGAACAACATATCCATGTCCCTAGAACCTGCTGATACTTTAACTGGTTAAATGGCAACCTTCCACGGAACTTATGGTGGACATGGAAACCCTCACACTAGCCTTTAGGATCAATTTCAGATGGGCTCAGGTTAATCGGGACACTCCATGCACAATCATGCTGGTAACTATGAGCCCAGCAGTCAGGGACCACATCCTACAGTGGGGGCAGGATTAACTATCCAGTAAAGACTGATGGGTAAGAAATCAACAATTTTTTTTTTTTTTTTTTACACAGACTGGTCCTTCGCTACCCTCACCAGGTGCAAGCTCTCTGACCCAATGAGAAAACTGACGGGTCTTGGGGTTCCCCATTCGTTGTTGGCACCAGTGCATCTATGAATAACTTATGGGGGCTAAATATTTCAATTTCATGATCCTGAGGAAGCTAGGAAGAAAGTGGATTCGATCACTGCACAGTTCAGGCAGAGACCACCTGATGCACAAAGACTGCCAGAAGAATCGGAGGATGAAGACCACCAAGGTTTGGTGGGTAACTTTATAATTCAGAGTAGCTTTCTCTCACACCACAGCCAGGAGGCCAGTCAGTTTTGAGAATAAGGAACTTTCACAACTAGTTTGCTTGACTTTTCAACAAAACCATCCTGTAAATTATTCTCACCAGGGAAGGTGAGAATGAAGCTACTAGCTGCATGTTCCTGATCTCAAACTGACTTTGTGCATATAACTTTGTTCTTAAAAAAGTTAGATGTTAAAGCTGTGATTAAAAATAGTGTCAGCCACAAGGTGTTTAACCAGTTAGACGCTGACAGAAAATAAAGTTTAACAATGATAAAGTGGTTGACAGCACTCAGTGCTTACATAATGAAACATAGGGGGCTAAATTGGCTCAGTTAAAGATCTGGGGATGCCCCAGCTCAAAGAGAGAACAGCTATTAAAATGATCTCGAGTAAAGGTTTCATAAATTTGTATTTGAATAAGTTTAACGTGTACCAAGACGCAGATGTTTAGTTTAGTAGAGCTGTAGCAGATGTAGATCATCGTATCATCCCTTTAATACAGACATACAAATAAGTGAGGACAGTGGCCTGCTGGCCATGGATGTTAAATGCCTTAAAGAGCAGCTGAAGGCTTCAGGAGAACTTTAACAAATCATAACATTTAGACAAAGTTCAGCTTATATTTCATATTTGTTCTATATTTCTCCTCACCATTACTTATTACCAGGAGTACCAACTTTTATGAGCCATTGTGGGTGTTCATGCTCAGGAGGTAGCGTTCTTCCATTTGGACAGGTTTCCAAATAATCCTGTTTTGCAAGTAACCCTCAAAACACTGAGGGTGCTTAAGTAAACTTTGTGGGTGTCTGAATACCAGAGCACTCATGAAGTTGGCACCTATGCTTATTACCAAGGTCATCTGCATGAAAACAATATCTTTGCTCATGAAGAGTTCATTTATTCCTGTTGCTTTCTCCCTTCTCGAGATCATAATGCACTGCTTGTGACATCACAGTTACTCCCATGGCAACAGATTGTGATGTCCCAACAGAGTATTACGACTTGAAGTAGGTAGTAAGCTATACAGGAACATGAACTCTCAGGGATAAAGAATATGTATTTGTGCAAATTTCCTCAGTAATAGGGAGGTGAAATCTATAGAATATATATGAAATCGAAGCTAAATTGCACTCAATTAAAACGTTTTTGAAACTTTTCTTTGAGGCGTCAGCAGCTCTAAGTTCATACCTAATGTTGTCCTTACCCAACAGGTCTAACGTAGCTGGCCATCATAAATGTTATTGATGGTAATGTTGTTTTTTTACAGGACAGTACCCACAAATTATGTATCATATAACAGTGGCAATAAGTATACTGTAGCTAACATACATACTATTAATGCAGGAGCTGATGTAACCTTGCTTCACTGTATGTAATGCTTTCTGCTTGCTCATTTTAAATTGAACACAAGTTTTAAAAAATAAAGCAAGACATACATAGAAACATAGACTGTGTCTGCATAAAGGACCCAGAAGTCTAAGAAGTCTGCCCATTTACCTGCCGAGCTCCAAGCTCGGCCTAATGTCAGGCTGGATTTAGAGATCAATAGCCTTAGTGGCTGATCGTCACCCCTTTCCCCTCTTCTGCCTGAGGGTCCCACTGAATATTCCCTTATATCTGTCCCACCCAATTTTAAACCCTGTCACAGACTTGGTTTCAACACCTCTCTGAGCAGTCTACTCCATTTGTCCATCTGGGCAGTCTACTTCATTTGTCCACCACCTAGAACTCCCTTATGTCCCTTCTGAATCTCTACCCCCCCCCCAAATCTCTACCCATGTCTTCAAGTCACTATATCCTCATTCCTTGTGAACAAGTCCTTACAAATCCATCCTGCTGATTCCACCCAGGTTATATGTCTCAATCATAGTCCCCCCCTTTACCTCCTAACTTCAGTGTTATACATGTTAAGGGCTGCCAACCATTCCTTGTAGAACCCATCCTGCTGTCCCTGGATCGTCTTGCCTGTCCTGCCTCTGTATGATCTCTATGTGGTCCACTCTTTCTTGTAGTATGGAATCCAGAAACGCACACAGCACTCCAGGAGCAGTCTTAGCAGGTATGTACACAGGGGCATTATCACCTCAACCTTCCTACAATCAGATCCCATTCCTGTTTTCCCATACACTTTTTGCACAGAGCTGTGGACTTGAGGATGTCACTAATGATGGCCTCCTGGTTGCTCTCCGCAGCTGTCTGCTCCACCCCAGTCTCCCCCCCCCATCTAACAGTCTGTATTAGGGTTGCTTCTACCAATAAGCACTGATCTCTACTTTAGTTACTACAATCTGGACCACATTTCCAATTTTTCTAGGTCTGTTTTCCATTTCTCTAACTCCTGCCTCAGTGTACTCTGCCACAGATCTTGAATGTCATCAGCAAAGAGACGCAACTTATTCTAGATTCCCTCCTCACTACCCCGAATGAAGGCACTTGAAAAGCATGGGTCCAAGAACCAATTCCTGCTGTACCCTGCTCACAACCTCCTGGGGCTCTGAGTATGCCCACTGACGACAACCCTCTGCATCCTGCCCCCAAGCCAGTTCCCTTTCCAACTAGTCAATCTGTCCCCATTCCCACACTGACCAGCTTGTTTATTAACCTTATGCGTGGAACAGACAGGAAGGCATTGCTAAACTTGAGGTATAACATGCCCATTGTTTAGCCTATTGTCCACCGCCTTTGTGACCTAATCAATGAAGCTGAGTGACAAGATTTCCCTGCTACAAATTCATGATGTCGCTGGTCCTGCAACCAATCTGCAGTGAAGACTTCCACTATCTGTTCCTTAATTATGGCTTCCGGCACCTTGCTTAGACCTGAGGTTAGACTGACTGACTTGCTACATTCGAGGTTAGACTGACTGGTCTAATTTCCAAAGTCATCCCTATCGGGATGCCGCATCACATTAGCTACCCTCCACTCTGCAGGAACCATGCCCATCTCCAGGGAACAATTAAACAGAGCTGCCAAACAGCACTTCCAGTGTCTGCCCCACCTCCTTTAGCACTTTAGGATCAGGCACTTAGCGGCCTCATGTGTGCCCTTTCTTCCAAGACTGGTCCTTATACTTGTGGTTTCACCCTGCTCTTTGGTAGGTCCCCCACCCCCACACAAAAATATCTGATATTACACAAAATACTTTTTATTACTAACTAAACCTTCATGGGAGTTTGTCATGACATATAGGCATTTTCAGGTAGAGTAGGTTTTGGTAAATGTCTAGTTTAGTGGCACTTCCACAACCAAAAGCTCATGTAACCTTCATCATGATCCTGAAAACAGGACTATGTTCACAATGGCCATGGGGAAGGCAGGGCTTCATCAAACCATTTCTAGAGCCCCCATTTCCAATCTACTAATCCTTCCAGATCCTCAGTGCCTGGAGGAATACTCTTACACACCCACACATTTGACACTCAGCAGTTCTGAAAGCATCCCCCTAGGGCTGCTAGAGGGTGCATGGCACCCATTACAAGACGACGTGCGTCCACCAGAAGCCAGCCCAGTGGCACGGCAGTAACGCTACAGTCCACCATGCCGGTGACCTGGGATCTGTGGCAATCTCGGGTTGCTGAGGCCCAGCTTGGGGAGATGGGGAAGACTGAGCATCCGAAGGACTGCTCTCTTCCCTGGGGAGGGTGGACTGCTTGCTCAATCAAATGACCTGCAACAGGTGGAGGCCCGGTGGCACTGCTGACTGGGAAGCCACAAAGATGGGAGGGAGCTGCAGGACTTCGCAGCGTGCACATAATAGTAGCAAGACAGGCATCTATGAAGCCCTATGCACAGTCCCCCACATATTTCACCACCAGGATCATTGGGATGGAAACTGGATGCGTCTCTCGAGAGGGAGGGGGGAGTGTTGAATTTGTGGAAGTAACCCAGACCACAGATAAGCATGGAGAGGTGGCAGATGGTGGGGGACAAAAGGAACAGGGTGGAAGGGTGTCTATCACATCTCGGCTGAAAAGTGTAAAAAACTATATTGGGGAAGGGGAGTGCTTCCACATCACTTTATCTCTTTTTTTTTGGGTCAGATGCTGCCAAGACATTTTTATCTCACATCACTTCAGTGTGCTTTAAAGAGAAAAAGGGTTACATTCAGATACCAACTTGCTTCTCTGCTCTTCAAGCTACAGTTTACCCAGTGCCTCATTAAAACGAAACTACATAAACAAGCTTTTTTAATGTATTGTTCCACATAATCTGTGAGCCTTTCCAAAGCCGCTTTAATTCTACTAGTTTGCTTATGACACACCCATACCAGGCTATGTTTATGACAGTAAACAGCTAAAAGAACAGTTAATCGATGCAGACAGCTATATTTTCTCAGCCATATAGTAAACATTGTTTTGCTTAACACACAAAATATACATACAAGAAAAAAGTGAAGCCAATTCAAGTTTCTTGTCTTTTAAGTACTGTAGAAGTGATTAAATGTGTCTGCATGTCTAAAGGAGATAGCCTCACTGACAACAAATCTACAGAAAATGTGTGCAATCTTGGTAGCTTGGCATCCAAAGGAAGCACATCCTCCAGTAAAATAAGAATTTAAAATATGCAGTAATTTCTGGATTTTGGAGCTTAAGACAAAAGGCTACCTTGGCATGTTCTGTCACTTATCTGAGCCCAAAAAATACTAAATTTCCATTTTTAAAGCCAGTTTGGAAGTAGCAAATAAGAGCTGAAAACAGGTCCGGCCTGCCATATGGCACAAAAAAATATATTTTGAAGATTCTGGTGCAAAAAATTAAAAAGCCAATACTAACCCTGGCTACTCCTTGCTGGGTGGTGTTCCCAGTACAAAGGAGGGTATTTATGAGCTACGGACTATTAAAGGAGAACAGTAAGAACCAAAGGCCTCACACTCAAGTGCAGGGCTGGTCCCAATGTGCACTATTTTTACTTACCATTTACTGCAGTAGACTGTATCAGACTACTTTTGCTTACTTCTAGGCTGACATCTTCTGTTACTACAACCCAGACTCCCTTGCAGCTGACAGAGCAGGAGGCAGCAGCAGGAGATTCAATAACCTGCAGTGCATCTTAGAGCTTATAAAATCTCCCATCAGTTGTTTTTCAGGTATACTGTACTTATTAGACATGGGAGGACAGCAGACAAAAGCTAACAGCTTATTTAAACTCTAACATGCACTGCAGGCTACTGAATCTCCCACTGTTGACTACTGCTCTGATGTCAGCAACAGGAGATTCTGGGATCTATAGTAAAAGATGTTAACCTACAACTAAGCAAACTGCTATACTACAGTAAACAGTAAGTAAACCAAAATACTTCTGCACACAAAGTACACATTAGGACTAATCCCATTCTTGGGTGTGGGTCACTTGGTGCTGACCATTTCTCTTTATACCAAGACATTTTGTGCAATGAATTGTAAAAAGAACCAAATTTCACTGTAGAATTGTGACCTCTATTTACTCAAATGAAAGGTATAGCAGAGAGACATAAAAGCACCTTCAATGCGCCTCAGCCCCGCCTTGGAGGAACCACCACTGCACGTGAATTATTCACTGTTTATGCCCATTCAGTCCAACATAGTAAAAATAGTACTTTAAGGTCACAAGGAACTCTAGGTCCATCATGTCTGCCCTTCCACTCCACAAATACGTACAAGTAAGTATGCTGTACAAACACGGGGGGGGGCGGCAGACTAGATGGATCGCATGGTCCCCACCTGCCGACGCTTTTCTTATGTTCTTACCACTGAGAGTACTCACCGATACCCTTGGTAAGCAGAAAATTTGTCAATGCTTACCCCGACGGCTTGTTCTGTCTTCATGTCCACCGTCTCTTCAAAAAGCTGTTCCACAGGTTTACTCAATCTCAGGAAAAGTGCTTTCTGTTGTTGACCCCTCTGAGCTGCAGGGCATGTCCATGCAACCTGCTGGAGGACACCACATCAAACATCCCTGCTTGTTTGATCTTGTCGATATCCTTTTCTACCGTGCAGGTCAACCACCTTTCAATGCACCCCAACATTTATTATTATTTTTTTTTAAATTATTTCTGATCTCAGACTCACCATTTGAGCTCGGAGCTCTTTACATAGGTTCCATGTTAGTACTTCTAGAATAAGTAGTTGATTATACAGAGGATTGAGACAAACAAGGAAACAGGATTAGAATGAGAACATTTAGGTACATTTAGTCTTTAAACAAAGGAATGCAAAAAAAATACAGCAAAAACTAAAACTGGAATAAGTAAACATAGTCCGATACATACAGGAACAGACTAAATAACTGTGCCCAACAGGGAGCCTGTTAGTTGCCAGCAAACACGAGGGGGTTCGCGCATAGAATTAATGGAGAAATGGGGGGAGTGGGTGGAGCCCCAAGTGCAGGGTGTCTGAGAGAGATCTGTTTGGCAGAAGGACAGATGGTAGGAGATGCCTTTGCTAAGTGCTAGCGATGGCAGACAAATTGAGATTACTCTATTAAATGGTTCTTTTTGAAAGTACACAGAGTGGGCAGGCTGCTAATGTTCTCATGGAGGGAGCTGAACCACAACGGTGCCCAACAGGCAAAGGACCTTTGCCCTTGAGATGTCTGACATTTTGGGGTCAGAAAGGATTGCAGTTCCAAATTTCGGGTGGGCCTGGGATTAGTGCTGGGAACTAGGAGTTGTTGGATCCCCGTTGGGAGCTGACCAAGGCAGATCTTTTTGGCCAGGGGGCAGGATTGATATTTTACGTGACCATAGAGCGTTAAGCCAGTGAGCCTTTGCATAGAGATCGCAGGTGTGGGTTAGTCGGTGTGCCCCTAAGGAGAGCCTGCAAGCACTGTGAAGAGCAGTTTTTATACGTCAGCGGGCCATATCTGTGGCAGAGCCATACATCGGCAGACTGTAGTCCACTAGGGAACCCAGAGAACTGTGGACCACTATGTTGAGAGCTTCAGGGGTCAGGTTCTGCCTATGGCGATAAAGCAGCCCTAAGCATTTGTTGATTCCTTTAGCGATGATGTCTATGTGGAGGGCGTAGGAGAGCAAGCTGTCAAGAGTGATTCTGAGATATCTGAAGTGATGAACCCATTCGAGAGGAACACCACGCCTATCACATACTGATAAGCAGGTAGTTTTTGTGCTTGTTCTTAAGGCTGGTAAACAACATGGTTTTGTTTTTTTTGTACTTCATTATCAATTTATGATTTTTGAACCACAACTCAATGTTGGTGAAATCATGTTGCAGCTGTTGCTCAAGAGCAGTGGGGTCAGAGTCATTAGAAAAGATAACTGCATGATCCACGTAAAAGAGGATATAGCACTGACTGGCTAGGGGGAAGCAATTCGGAAATAGGCTAAAGAGGAGGGGGCCCAGTACTGACCCCTGTGCAACGCCTGAGCACACAGGCTTGGTGTCAGAGAGAAAGGGATCTATCCTGACTTGCTGAACGGCAGTGTGAACAACAGTCGCACACTGCTCCACATGTATCAGACCTTTGGAAATTATGACCCCAAGATCCTTTTCTTCCTACAGTACTGTAGGAGCAGCCCCACACAGTGTATAGGTGTGACCTTTGTTTTTCCTCCACAAGTGTAGAACATTTCATTGGGGAACAATGAATCTACGACTCCAAAAGTCTGGGCCTATCACGTCCTCCTGAAATTTGTCACCATCCTCAAGGGGTCCACCATCCTTGGCAGCTTAGTTTCCTCAGTGAATTTAAGCAGTCTATTGTAAAACCCAACTTCAGATCATCGATAAAAATGCTTAACAGCAGTAGCCCCACCACATATCCCTGAGGGATGCAGAGTACCATTCTCCACTCAAGAGTAGTTGCCCGTTCACAAAACCCACCTTAGCAAGGCTGTGCAAATTAGTGCTCATACACTACCCAGTCCCTAGTCAACTCAGTCACTGCATTTGTTTCCTGACCTGCCATTGGCAGGATGCCCCCAAGGAAGCTTGCAGAGGTCCTTCCCTATTACCACTGGAACAAAAATATGTGTTGGGCATGTAAATGGCACAGTAAAAGAGGAACTGCTAGCAGCAGTTGAAGAAAAGAAATTATACTGTATGCCTTTTTATACAACAGAGATGTATTTATAAATAGCAAGATGGTCTACATCTGTCCAGGAAGGGAACAAGACTTTTGGGCAATCGGTTTAAATGCTTGATTGGCAAGCCTTTAAACTAGTCAAGGGGGAAGGCACTGATAAGCAGCAGGAAAATCCCAGCCTCCCCCTACAAAACAGGGTACTAAATGAGAAAAAGACCAAGGTAGAAAGGTCAGTGGGGGTTGCCACTACAAAAGGTAAAGCCATCAAAAAATGAAGAGCAATGAGTACCAATGCCCGTAGTCTGGGTAACAAGCTCCCTGAATTAGTGGCCTTCATGGAGGAGGAAGATCTGGATATCGTGGCAGTCACAGAAACATGGTACACACAGAACCATGACTGGGACGTAAACATACCAGGATACACTATCTACAGGAGGAACAGGGAGGGTAAAAGAGGAGGAGGAGTAGCTCTCTACATAAGAGAAGAAGTCAAAGCAACAGAACAAAAGGGTAAACAGGGAGAAGAAGCAGCACTGTGGGTCAATTTGGAGGCAGGCAATGGCACCACAATCCGCACAGGGGTTGTATACAGACCCCCTTCTCAGGGGGGAGGAAATGGACAAGGAAATGATAGAAAGTATACTTAGAATGGCAGATAAAGGGGAGATATTGCTGATGGGTGATCTGAATATGCCAGATGTTAACTAAGTGCAGTTGCAGCAGCCACTTCTAAGAGTGGGGTTATTCTAGATGTCCTACAGGGGGCATGCCTTAGACAACTAGTATTGGAGCCCACTCGAGAGGGAGCAATCTTAGACCTGGTTCTCTCAAATGGAGATGAAGAGAGTATCACAGATGTAGAAGTGGGTAGCCATCTGGGAACTAGCGACCATCGAACAGTATGGTTCACAATAAACACAGCAATAGAGTCAAGCCATACAAAGACAAAGGTACTGGATTTTAGGAGGTCTGACTTTGCCAAAATGGGTGAGTGCCTAAGGAATGCACTAGCAAATGGCCAGGAAGGAGGGGTGGAAAAACAATGGGGAATAATAAAAACTGCCATCACAGAGGTAACAAGCCTTTGTGTAATGCAAATAAACAAAACGAACGAGGTAAGAAACCACTATGGTTCTCAAAGGAAGTGGCAGTGAAGGTTCAAGAGAAAAAGAAAGCATTCAGGAAGTACAAGGAATCGCAGAAGGAACAGGACAGAGAACTGTATCAGTTAAAGCAAAAGGAAGCTGGAAAGGCAGTCAGAACAGCAAAGGCCCAAACCGAGGAAAAGATGCCAACTCAGTTAAGAAGAGGGATAAAACCTTTTATAGGTACATCAGGGAGCAAAGGAAGACCAAGGGAGGGATAGTGAGGCTTAATAAAGGGGAGGGAGGGTGGGCAGAGGGTGACTGTGAAAAGGCAGAGATACTAAACAAATACTTTTGCTCAGTATTTACAAAGGAAGAGGGGAGGTATCTAAAACAAACAGTAGAAACACTCTGGATACAGAAGTTGATACCAGCCCATTTACAGAAGAAAGAGTTCTGAAAAGCTCTTAAAACTGAAGGTGGACAAAGCAATGGGGCCTGATGGGATTCATCCCAGAATTCTAAAAGAACTAGGTAGAACTAGTGACACCACTGACTACCTCTTTAACAAATCATGGGAAGATGGGGTGGTACCTGAGGACTGGAGGAGGCAGATGTGATTCTCTCACAAAAGTGGGAGCAAGGCAGAAGCAGGAAACTACAGACCTGTTAGTTTAACCTCAGTGGTAGGAAAATGATGGAATCACTCTGAAGGAAAGAATTGTTATGTATCTAGAGGCCAGAGGGCACAGGACCCAAGGCAGCATGAATTCACAGCGGGAAGGTCATGCCAGACAAATCTGATAGATTTCTTTGACTGGGTGACCAAAGTAGTTGATCAGGGAGGGGCTGTGGACATGGCCTAACTAGACTTTAGCAAGGCATCTGACACAGTCCCACACAAAAGATTAATATACAAGTTAGCCAGCCTGGGAGTGGGTCCCAAGATGACAGCCTGGGTAAAGAATTGGCTGGAGAATAGGACACAGAGAGTAATAGTAAATGGAGTCCACTTGAAAAAGGGGGTTAGTTGTGGGCACCGCAGGCTTCAGTATTAGATCGTCCTCTTCAATGTCTTTACAAGCGATATCAGAGGGACTGGAAGGAAAGTATGTCTCTTTGCAGATGACACTAAGATCTGCAACAGAGTTGATGCACAAGGTGGGGTGGAAAGGATGAGAAGGGACTTGACAATGTTAGAGGAATGGTCAAATGTATGGCAGCTTAGATTCAATGCTAAGAAGTGTGGGTAATGCACCTGGGAACAAAAACCCAGGGAAGAGTACACAGGGGGTGAGATACTAACAACAACAAAATGGAAAAGGACCTGGGGTAGTCATATCAGATTACCTAAAGGTGGGCAAGCAATGTGAGAGGGCAGCAAGGAGGGCTGGGGGATACTGGAAGCACAGGAGAGGCATCACCAGTAGAAAACAAGAAGTTATTATCCCTCTGTACAGACAGCTGGTGAGACCACATCTGGAGTATCATGCAGTTCTGAGACCCAATCTCCGCAAAGACATAGACAGGATGGAAGCTGTCCAGAGGGGGCATCTAAATGGTGCAGGGTCTGCACCGGAAGACTATGAAGAGAGACTTAAGGAGCTTAATATGTGTAGCCTCGAGGAAAGGAGGGAGAGGGGGGACATGATAGAAACTTTCAAGTACCTCAAGGGAATCAACAAAGTCCAAGAGGGTAGCATCTTTCAAAAAAAGAGGTGTGCAAGAACAAGGGGGCACAATTTGAAGATAGAAGGGGGCGGCTCAGAGGTAATTTAAGGAAGTATTTTTTCACAGAGAGGGTTGTGGATGTATGGAACAGCCTTCAAGAGGAGGTTGTGGAGTCAAAAACAGTGGTGGAATTCAAGCATGCATGGGACAGTCATAAGGCAATACTAGGGGGTGGGGGTAGGAAGAAGTAGGCTGCTGGTTAACTAGGATCTGCAGCTTATCCATCAGGTAGGGAAATGGGCAGACTGGGTGGGCCAAGCGGTCCTTATCTGCCGTCAAATTCTATGTTTCTATGTAAGATAAAAAGTTATTTCTTGACTCTACACAGCAAGATAATATCCTGCAAAGCTGGGTATGTCACAATGTATATACTGAACCACAGATGAATGGGACATGACAGAAAAACTGAATCCAGTCTGCACATGCTACCTACCTAACTACTCTGGCTCTAGCCCTTGTGACCATCCTGCCCCTTAGTTTCTGTCTCACCGCCACTAAGCCCATATGCCTGCCCCGCCCCCTGAACCTGCTAACCGATCTGGCCCTTACCAATTCTTCCAGTAGCATGCTCTACTTCTCCACCAATCTTTTCATTAAAAAGTGTTTCCAGACATCTTATTTAAAGGGGAAGATTCAACACAAAGGGACCACATTCAAGTGTGGGGCTCATCCCAAAGCACACTGTGTGTGCAAAAACACTTTGGTTTATTTACTATTTATTGTTCAGTACAGTAGATTTGTCAGACTAATTTTGTTTAGCTGTAGGCTGACATCCTCTTTTACTACAAATTCCAGATTCTCCTGCAGCTGACATCAGAGCAGCAGATGATTAAATAGACCTGCAGTGCATGATAGAGCTTTTATAATCTCAGATACATGTTTTCCAGTTCTGCTCATCTCCAGGGGCAAGGTACAGTCCTCTGTGACTTTACAGCCCAAGGAGGCCAGCAGGACCAGCCAAAACCAAAAAACATGATCAGAGCTTATATAAACTTAAACGTGAAGACAGGGTATGGGGGTTAGACAATATAGTAGCCTATAGCAAGTGATTAGCAGCGGATACCTGCATAATTAACATGGAATTCTGGTTGTACTAATGATGGGAGGTCAGATATAGTAGGGGGGACAGTGGGGGAGTGCCTCGGACTGAGGATGGGGACGGCTGGGGATTTGGGGTGGGAGTTCTGAGCTGCTCGGGCTAGGTGTTGGCCTGCCACGCTGTCCGGGCTGGGAGGTGGGAGAGGGGGTCCCTCATGGACCGGATGGTTACACTCCTGGAGGCGAGCCGAGGGTAGCGTGGAGGGCCGTGAGGGAAGGGAGTAACAGGCGAGAAGGGGGGGTCTGATCAACCTTGGAGATGTTGGCTGGATGGGATAGGCAGACCAGGCATGATGGTGTGGGGTGGGAGGGGGAAATGCAGAGAAATTCCCAGAAAATGATTAGAGCTGGGTTGGGGGGAGACGGGGGGAAGGCGTGGGCAGTGTCCGGAATAAGGTTATTTATCCTGATGAAACTAGTATAGGCTACGGCCCTGCAGGGTAATTTAGGAGGGAGGAGGGAAGGGGAGAGAGCACATAATAAGGGAGGGAACGCAGAGGGCGGGGAGGGCTGTCGAGGTTTCATTACTTGCATCCTGGGGCAGTGAACTAAAGTAGTACCTATGCAATGTCTACACAGTGGAAACATCTGAATATGAAATTGCGAGGATCCCTGTTGTTCATCTCGCTGCGGGCATTATGCCCGAGAAGATCGCCTCGGCTGTCTGCCGCAGGGCTTCACCTGAAAAGGCCCTCTGGGAGAGGCCGGATGATGATGAGGGCGGAAGAGGGGCAGCGTTGAGTGGTGAGAAGTGAGATGCTCGAACAGGCCTATTTTTGGTTAACACCCTCTCATATAACAAATGCAGAGGGATCCTCTTCTGGAGTTTAAGACTTCTGACTGCAGGTTGCTTCAGATTCAGTTAGCCAGACTAGAGGCGTCGGGCCACTCTCTTGGGGACCCCATATGGTTGGCGGGATGGGCGGGTCATTTGGGGCCCACAGATGCATCCCACGGGACGCACTGTCTCCGGCTCTTGTTGGGAAGCAGAATAAGGCCGCATCCTGGCACATAGCGGGAACCCCGGGGAGTGAGTGACGTCTCGGGAACGGCAGGCGGGTCCTATCAAGGTGCAGGAAGGGCCAATTCACAGGCCTATCTAAATGGGGGAGATGGGTTTAGGCACTTATTTAAGTTCAGAATAAACAATATACAGGGGATTGTCGGGACATGCAAGGTATTCATGGGCATTTCATTACAGGGTGCTTTGCATTGCCCTCCAAACTCAGGAGAATCCAGAGTAATGGCTAATTGAGAGGGACTTAGGACTAAAGGTACAAGGGGGGGGGATACAGCAGGGAGGGGAGCCAATGGGGACCCAATTGGATAGGGGTAAGCCAGAGTGGAGAAGATGTGGGTGATACTTCGGACACTACCTCAGTATGGAGGCTTTGCAAAGGGTTAAACAATAATATCATGACAAGGCAATCCGAACGATCCAAACCGATTAGGAAAGACTGGGGGGAGGGGGAATAGGGGGGTGGACTGATGAGGGTGGGGGAACCCCAGGTTGATCGGAACTACAGAAGGCAATAGAGGATCAAAGAATAGTGAGGTAAAGCTGGGGGCTTTGATTCTGATCCACACCACTCAGGAAGGATGACAACCAGCAGTGGCGGAGGGGAGATGCGTGCGCATCAAGGCCTACCTCGGAACCCCTTTTGCTGGACCCTAAGGAAAAGAACTCCCTGATAGGTTTGAAGGGAAGGGGTGATAGGACTGAAGGGAGGTCAGTCTGCTCGAGGCCTTAAGAGGGTAATAAAGAACAGAGGAGACTTCTCCATGTACCTCCTGAAGAGGGAGGACTCTGGAGGCCGAGCAGAGCAGAAAAAGAGGGATAGGCAGGCGCATCTGACAATATAGAAATACCCCACTCATCGTTCCAGGAAAGAGTTAAAAGAGGCAGATCAGACATAAATATGCAGAGGACTCGCCATCTTTTCCTTTTTCCCTACTCCCTAATTGACACTCAGGGTGTCAAGAGGCATCTCCTTGGATGATGAAGCCTCAAGGTGAGGATCTTTCCTCACCAAGGGAACTGAAACAGTTCCCTATAGTTGGAAGTACCAGTTTTGTATATAGTTGGTCAATGTTTGAATTGAGTGTTTGTTATATGTCCATAAGTTTGTTGGATGGTTACGAGTTGGAAATGACAGGTACGAACCTAATGATTGCAGTGTTCGATTGGATGATCGAGGGGAGAACCCCCCATTTCCAGCGGGGCCACCTTTGAAAAGCAATGGCTAATTCTCCAATTAAACTGTTGTCCCTGAACATAAATGGTATAACCTCCCCAGTTAAGAGGTCTCGGGTCCTGGCTTACCTCCGCAGAAGCAAGGCAGACTTGGTGTACCTTCAGGAAACACATCTGGGCACTGAGGAACACCTCAAGCTGGCTAAGCTCAGTAGGGGAACTATGTTTAGCTCATCAGCTAGGTCGGGAAGACGGAGGGGGGTGGCAATAATTATACCGGCAGGAACCCCATTTCAACAGCAAAGAACCATCTGTGACTCAGAGGGCAGGTTGGTAATGGTGCAAGGTACTTTAAATAGAGTTCGGTCACCCTGGCGAATGCATATTTCCCCCCTGCAATACCAGTTCCTCAGCTGAGAATGCTCCTTGACAAAATCCTGCAAAACACGAAGGGCATGCTCCTTCCCGCAGGAGATTTCAACTTGACACAACATCCCACGATGGACACCACTAATCTAAGATCCCATAGGCAATCACCGGCTCAGAAGTTTTTTAGGAGATTCACTAAAGAGGTAGGATGGATTGATGTCTGGAGGCACTTACATCCCCGGGCAAGGAACTACACACATTACTCAGCAGCCCATCGGACATACACACGCATAGATCACACGTATACCCAGATGGAATATCTGGGCCAACTGGGGAGTGCATGGATAGGCGACATTTCCCTGTCGGACCACGCACCAGTGAGCTCGACATGGGAGCTGGGGATCTGTGTTAAAAACACACAATGGAGACTTAACCCCTATTATTTACGCTCGGAGAAATTCCGTGAGTTTATTTCAGATAAACTAACGGAGATACTGGAATTCAATCCCCCCTCGGACTCCGCTCCTGCATTACACTGGGACACTATAAAGGCGGTCCTTAGAGGGCATATTATACAACACACAACAGAACTGAACCGCAAAAGAAGGGAATATAGGAACACCCTGGAAGAGAACTTACACTTTCTCCAAATGGCACACAAGATGGGAGATTCGACAGTGCTCCCCAGACTTCAGGAGGTTAAGGCGGAGATGGGACGGTTAGCATTACAACAAAGTGAGATAGCATTAACATTTCTGAGACAGAAATACTATGAGGTGGGACCTCGGGCATCCCGATTACTGGCGTACCAGGTAAGGCGACAAAAGAGGGTTTCAACGATTACTTCACTTAGACACCCCACTGGGGGCCAACCCTTAACTAAAATACATGAAATTGCTGAAGCATTTGCAAAATACTATTCCAATCTGTACTCACCAGAGAGCTCACCATCTGAGAATTTGATCACGGAATATTTGAATGGGATAACGCTGCCCCCACTCGCGGCGGACCATAGTGAAGCCCTAGGGGCCGGCATAACAGAGAGAGAAATAATAGAAGCGATTTCCACTGCAAAAACCCTAAAATCTCCAGGTCCGGATGGGTACGGAAACGAGTTTTATAAGGCACTGAGGCAACAAATAAAACGGCTCTTACCCCTATACAACTCTATCCTTGAGGGGGAACCTCCACCACCCTCATGGGCTTTCGCAACTATTTCCGTAATCCCAAAACCTGGGAAAAATCCCCAGCTTTGTAACTCGTACAGACCTATCTCGGTACTTAATTGTGATTATAAGATATTTATGCACATACTAGCACAACACCTAGACAAAATAATGCCCCAGTTAATAGAACAAGATCAGACTGGCTTTATTAGACAGCGTTCTATAACAGACAACATCAAGCGCACTCTGCATATTGCCCATAAAATGCGAACGAGCAATACCCCATCGGTTCTTATTAGCCTCGACACCGAGAAGGCGTTCGACAGAGTCTCATGGCCTTTCCTCTATAAAGTTCTGGCTAAACTGGGTATTCCCAGGACTCTAATTGGGGTCCTACAAAACATCTACTCGGCCCCTCAAGCATGTGTCAAGGTGGGAGGCCACCATTTGGGATACTTCCCTCTGGAGGCGGGGGACGAGGCAGGGTTGCCCGTTGTCGCCCCTACTTTTTGCAGCATTTATTGAACCATTAGCTCAGTTGGTGAGAGAAGCAGGAAACATCACTGGTGTGAATGTG
Organism: Neoceratodus forsteri; assembly: GCA_016271365.2. Taxonomy (NCBI): domain Eukaryota; kingdom Metazoa; phylum Chordata; order Ceratodontiformes; family Ceratodontidae; genus Neoceratodus; species Neoceratodus forsteri. The sequence continues at coordinate 663,391,723 of CM057458.1, forward strand.
GGGGGTACAGAGCATCGAATAGCCGTATACGCGGACAATGTGCTTTTGTATCTCTCGAATCCTGAACAGTCCATGCCGGCAATCCAGTTACTTCTGGACCGATTTAGTCAGGTTTCCGGCTATAAGCTGAACTTAGCAAAAACAGAAATTCTCACATTTCATTATACACCCTCATCACATGTTTCATCTCTTTTTCCATGCAATTGGAGTCTCACCAAATTAAAATACCTGGGTGTATATATTTCTCAAAGATATGAAGACTTCTTCAAAAATAACTATGATCCCTTTACATCACAACTTAAAACCGACATGGGTTCATGGGCCACGTTGCCACTTTCTCTGGGCCGCAGGATAGAAGCAATAAGAATGATCACCCTCCCTCGGGCCTTGCATCTCTTCCGGAATATCCCTCTACACATCCCAAAGAAAACCTTTGGGGATTGGAATCAGCATATCTCCAGGTTTATCTGGCTGGCCGGAAGACCCCGAGTCAAGATGAGGATCTTGACTCTCCCATGGAAGGACGGGGGTCTCGCACTACCTGACCTGCAGATATACTATCAAGCTGCTATGATGACGCATATAATGGCGAGGCAAAGCGGGGTAGGTCAACCACACTGGCTGCAGATAGAACAAGCTCTAATACCAGACAGGGATTATTTTCAATACATTTATAAAACGGAGACGAGGATGGGAACCCCTGCCTCAGATGACCCCTGGTTGACCGCCCGTTGTAGGGTTTGGCAGCAAATTAAAAGAAACCAGAGGTTAGAACCTTTTCTGAGTCTGCTCTGCCCCATAGCGAACCTAGCGGACTTTCCTCCCAACAGGCTAGATCATGGATTCGGACCTGGGAGAGATATGGGCTGAAGTATCTTCCCAAATAATGACTCATGGTAGGATGTGGCCCTTTAGTGAAGTGCGGAAACAATTCAATATACCAAACAGGGATTTCTATCGGTTCTTGCAGCTCGCACTATGTTCAGGGGCTACCGAGGTGGTCCTTCTTCCTGAGAGATACCCTTCGCTGTTAGAGGGTCAACTTCAACTGAATAAAGGTGGATGGGAACAAGAAGACTACTTTCCTTACTATAGGGCCCAAAATACACATGGAGAAGCCTACACGGAAAATATCCGAACACAATGGCAGAAGGAACTGGGAAACCCCTCACACAAGAGGACTGGCAGAGGGCTCATAGTACGCCTCCGAGTCACTTGCCCCATCAATGGCGAGAATATGCATGGAAGAATCTAATTAGATTCTTCAAGACGCCAATTATTACCAGGCATTATTCCCCGGAGGCCTCTGCTGGGTGCTGGAGACAGTGTGGGGAACCCAGGGCCACGCACACTCACATTATGTGGGCATGCGGGACCCTGGAATCATTTAGGGATCTCCTGCAGGATCACCTGAGAAAGATATTTGGCCCTCAGCTCCATTTGACCAGGGAGATGTTTCTTTTCTTGGACACCCCGCAGGAGTTAAGGAACCCGAATAGTAGATATCTTCTACACCTACTGTTAACCGCAGCCAAAAAAACTATCACCAAGCTGTGGCTGATGGATAGAAAACCCACAATTCCGGACTGGTGGGGCATAACCAAACAGATTTACCGGTTAGAACAAATTACACATAGCCTGAATGAAAGGAAGGAGAAATTTGCAGAAAGGTGGTCCCCGCTGGGTGTTATATTATATGCCTCTGGATGACTCTTTTGTACCATAAGAGGATGTTACCGAAAGGCAGGGAACAGAGCAGGAGTCCCTGGGGAGTTAGGATTGTTTTGTGGAGGCGGAGGCAGGCTGGTCACCGAGAAGAAACAGCTCATAATAAATGACAGGCACAACTGACCTAACGGAACACCATATGTAAAGAGTGGTGAACACATTATCGGATAATTAATGGACAGTACTGTATTATTTTGCGGGTTGACTTTAGGACCCAGCCGATCAACTGCACCCATGTAAACTAACTCAAAGAAAACTTGTGATGATGAAATGCCTTTAAATTGAAGCTCTGTATTGTCCAGCTATTTGATGATTCGAGTGAAATAGATCATAACACCTAACATGATTACTATATATAGGATCCAATCAATTTTTGTATGTAAGCGAACCTGTCATTGTTGTACCTGTGGATGTGTATGCATTTGTCTGTCAAAAAAGTAAAAATTCTGTGTTTCTTTTTAATAAAAAGATTTACAAAAAAATAAAATTAAACATGCAATGCAGGCTACTGAATCTCACTACTGACTGCTGCTCGGATGTCAGCTACAGGGGATTCTGGGATCTGTAGCAACACAAGATGTTAGTGTACAACTATGCAAAATAACTGTGATACAATATATTATCCTACAGTAAACAAGTACCCAAAATGTTTTTGCAAACAAGGTAAGCACTGGGGCGAGCCTACATCTAAGTGTGCCGGCCTTAGTGGCGACTGCTCCCCTTTTAAAGCTCCTTTCTACTAGTCCGAGTAAACCTCCTTTCATCCCTGTATCTGGGCTCAAGGAAAATAAGTCCTTAAAGTCAGCCCTGTTTATCCTGTGCAGGTACTTGTACATTTCTCTCATGTCATGCTTTTCCCTTCTCTTCTCAAGGGCATACATGCTGAAATCCTGCAGCCTCTGCTCATACGTCATGCCCCCTGAACCAGCACCATCTTGGTTGCACTGCACTGTACTGCCTCCACCTCAAAGCCACCAGAGAGAAGCTTTCACGATGATGATGACATCACAATAGCATTGTGCAGCACTGAGGCAAGCAGCTGACATCAAAGAAAAATAGTAACATTTTCGTACAAACAGCAGATTTAAAAGCAAATTGAAATGCAAAACATGGAGCTTATTACCTGTGAAGGGGCAGCACATTCATATCTCATTCGTGGCTCTGCCACTCATGAGCTATTGTCCTGCCCCAAGGAGAAGACAAAAGTACAGTTACGTAAGAATTTACCGTAACAGTAGATCTTCGAGAGAGGGTCTTTCAGTAGGTATACAGGACTGACCCGCGCCAGGACCCCACAAAATAATTTCTAGATAGTCTCTGGCGGGGGACCGCCCCCACGTCATGTGACCGACGTCGGTATAAAGGGGCGTTCCCCCACACCCGCCTTCCAGTTCTTTCCCACCAAGGGTCAAAAGAGGCAAGACGAGAGAGAATAGGATATTTCCCCTCATGGAAATGGAGCCAAAGAAACAGGGGGATGGTGGGCGGGAAGGCAATACCTACTGCAAGAGCCTCTCTCGAAGATCTACTGTTACAGTAAGTTCTTACGTAACTGTACTATCTTACTTCGAGAAGGCTTTTGCAGTAGGTATTCACATATAGGACTGAGTCCCAAGCAATCTGGAACAAGGAAAAGCACTCGGGAGGAGGAGGAGAACTATCCATAGCATGGAACATCCAGCTGAACAGGTCTTAAGAAAGAAGATCTTGAAGCACAGTCAACCCTAAGCCTGCTCTATGGCGAGAGGCAATGTCCAAACTGTAGTGTTTTGTAAAAGTGTGGTGGAGTGACCTCTGACTTGACCAGGCAGGGTCTTCTTGTACTTGTAACAGAAAGTGATACAATGTGCCAACCATGTTGATAGACATTGCCTAGAAACAGCATTGCCTTCTCTTCTGTAGGCAAAAGAGACAAAAGCTAATCAGTTTTCCTGAGATCCTTAGTCTGAGTGGGGTAGTATCTCAGCATTCTATAAACATCCAAAGTATACAAGAGGAATTCCCCCAGGATTGGAGTGTTGCGTAAAGAAAGCGGGAAGCTCAATGGATTGATTTAGCATAGATTCAGCCACCACCTTAGGGAGAAACTTAGGTTGGTGCGTAGAGCCACACATTCCTAGTAGAAAATAAAGTAAGGGATTTTGCACATCATGACCTGAAGCTAGGAAATGCGTTTAGCAGAAGTAATGGCCACTAGGAAGAGAGTCTTCCAAGAAAGGAACTTTAAATCTGCTGTGGCTGCCGGCTGGAAGGGAAGCAGGGTAAGCTTCACCAGAATAAAATTCAAGTCCGGGGGTGGAATTGTATGGGGGTCTCAAACGGAGAACCCTCTGAGAAAGGTCTTGGAGACTTCCAATTGGGCAAAATTCCTGTCCCCGAAGGGAATATGGTAGGCTGAAATCGCTGCCATGTGGACCTTTAATGAGGAATGTCTGAGACCCAGATCGAAGAGATGGCGCATGTAGTCCAGGACTCTACTGGCTGGGCAAGAGAAAGGTTCAAAGTCCTTTGACGTGGCCCAAATAGAAAACAGCTTCCACTTCATGGCGTAGGTGGACCTGGTGGAAGACTTTCTGGCCTCTACTAAGATATCCGCTACGAGTGGAGACCCTCCAAAGCGGGCTTTTGTTAAGTCTGCAGGAGCCACTTATGTAAATGAAGGGATCTGAGACCTGGATGAACAAGGGTCCCCTGATCCTGGGTCAACAATTGTTGTGACAGAGAAGAGGAAATGGAGGTTCCTCTGAAAACTGTTGCAGAAGAGAGAACCAAACTTGCCTGGGCCAGAAGGGAGCGATGAGGATCATTCGTACCCCTCTGATCTGATCTTCTTCAGCACCATCGGAATTAAAGGAATAGGAGGAAGGTATAGATGAATCTGTCCTCATGCGAGAGACAGAGGTCTGCCAAAAAATGCCTCGTCCTGGAGCAAGCAGAAGGTGAGAAGTTTTGCGTTTTGGGGAGATGCGAAGAGATCTATCTGAGGCATTCCCCATTGCAGAAAGATGTCGTCTACGAGCTCTTGATCCAGTTCCCATTCATGGGCCCTGGCTGAGGACCGACTGAGGTGGTCTGCCACCGTGTTTTCCACTCCCGGAATGTGAATGGCAGTCAAGTGAAGGTGGTGCTGGGTTTCCCACATCCATACTCGCATTGCTTCCCTGCACAGAGGGTAGGAATGCATTCCTCCCTGCTTGTTGAGATACCAGACTACGCACATGTTATCTGTCTGTATGAGGAGATGACCCGGAAGGATGAAGGAGTGCAGAGCCTGAAGGGCATAAAGGACTGCTCTCAGTTCAAGCACATTTATATGCAGATTTTGTTTGAACTGGGACCAGCTGCCCTAAGTCCTGTGAGACTCGAGATGGGCTCCCCAGCCTTCACCTGACGCATCGGTCGTCAACGTCTGGGAGGGGGGGTTCAATGCTGAAGTCAACTCCCCGGCAGTGGTTCTCACATACCATCCACCACTTCAAGTCCCTGATCATGGGATCGGAAACTAGCACCTCTTGGTCGAGATCGTCCAGGGTTTGGTCCTATTGAGACCGAAGCGTCCACTGAGAAATCCTCATATGGAACCGAGCACATGGGACTGCCGGAATGGCAGCCACCGTTAGCCTGAGGTGGCTAAGGACTGACTTGGCTCCGACCTTTCTTCGACAGGAGATGGGCTTGAGTCTGAAGGGTGTCCACCCTGTCCTGAGGTAAAAAGGCTTTGCCGATGGGCGTATCCAGAATCACCCTTATAAACTGGAAGCATTGACAAGGGACCAAGTGGGACTTTGCGTGGTTGATGGTGATACCCAGGCAAGCAACAACCTGCAGGGTAAGGGACAGAGTGTAGGAGTTCCTCCCTTGGCGGGGCCACCAGGAGCCAATCGTCCAGGTACGGGAATACCTGAACTCCCTGGGTAGGCAGGTGAGCTGCTACCACAAACAGGCATTTGTAAATACTGGGGGCAAGGAAAGACCAAATGGGAGGGCCCTGAATTGGTTTTGGTTCCCCTAAAAGCGAACCCAGAGGAATCTGCGGTGGTAAGAGCATATGGGGATATACAGGTAGGCATCCTGCATGTCTGAAAGCGCACAGCCACAGTCACTGCCAGAAGGCTCTGCAAGGAGAGCATTCTGAAGCACTGGTACTCCACGAACATGTTCAGGGAACGGAGGTCTAAAACAGGCCTCAAGTTTCCCATCTTCTTTGGAACTAGGAAGAAATGGGAAAAGTAACCCTTCCCCCAAAGGTGGTTGGAGACTGGTTCTATAACGGCCTTTGAGAGAAGGGAAGTGATTTCCTCTAGGACCAGAGGAAGATGTTCCGGGGAGTAAGACAACTTGGGGGGGTGGTCTTAGGGTGGTTTCTGTAGATACTGTATTGAGTGTCCTGCTGAAATCAACTGGAGCACCCAAGCATCTGACATTATCCTCTCCCAACCCAGCAGATGGAAGGAGAATCTCTCCCTACCAGTTTCTCTGGAACCTCCAGAGGCAGTGGGAGAGGTGAGGAGTCAGGAGGTCTGGAGCAGCACAGCATCTGAGGCTCCTGTGGCTTATTTGTTAGGGAAAGTCTTGGTTCCTGGAGGGGCCAGACGCTTGTTGGCCCGTTTGCCCTGTAGTTTTGATTTTTGTCAGTTCAGTCTACGAAAAGGACGTCGCTGCACCTGAGAGGGCCTGTACATAGAATCAACAGACTTAAGTGCAGTGCCCTTCTCTTGCAGGTCAGTAATCATGTCCTTGACATCACCCCCGAACAGCACTGACCCTCAGGAGGAGGCATCCCTGAACAGCAGACTGCACTTCAGGGACCAAACCTGACAGAACCAGGCATGACGCCAAAGACCTACAGTGAAAGCAGAGCTCCATCCAGCTGTGTCCACTGCGTCGTAAGTGGCACGAAGCATGTGCCGACTGGTCGAACGAGCAGAACAGATAAGATCCGCCACTTCCTGTTTAGTCTGGGACTCAGGAAGGGGAGTTTAAATTCGATTCCACCTGACTAAGGATGGTCTTCTGGAAATCCCCCATAAGTGCCACATAATTTAGGGCCCTAATACCCAGAGTAGAAGAGGAACTGATCTTCTTCCCATATTGGTCCAGAAGCCTCGATTCCTTATCAGACGGAGACAAGCTGAGGTGTTTTGGATTTGCGGAGCAGCCGTGAACGGCGCTAACGACGACAGAGTCCACGATGGGGTGTAGGTTCAAGAAATCTACTCCCTCGGAAGCCTGATACAGACGGTCTGCCTTTCTCGGAAGGGGGGTTAACGCGGAAGGTTGTTTCCAAATAGTGGAAACAAGGTCCACGTGAGGCTCTATCCAGGGTGGAATCAATGTAGGAGCAGTCTCGGGCAGATCCAAGTGAGCAGCGAGCTTTTCACACTATGGATCTGGCTCCAGTGACTGCCACTGATGTACTTCCTGGATTTTCCTCAGTAGAAAAGAGGGATCCTCCGGAGAAGACTTCGAAGGGGTCCTTGACCTGGGGCGGTCTGGAGTACATTGCTCGTCATCCACATCACAGCATCCCTCTGAGTCAGAGTCAGAGGTCTCTGATGAAGATGAGAAAGATCCCTCCCTGTGCGGGGGAGGGACAGCCCCTTTAGGGAATTCTCTGGGGCGCGTATACTCCCCACGCCTGGAGCCAGAGAGCTCATCTCTGGTGTCTGGTAAGTGGGAAGGAGTCTCCCATCTCCGACGTAGGGATCCTACGAAGGGTCCAGCATCGGTAGACAAGACTCTACTTCTCAGGTGAGTTCAGCCTTGGCCTCAGCCCATCAGGAGGCCAGAGTCTCCTTCAAATCCACCGGTGGCTGGGGGGTCGGCAGCGTGGGATGGGGATACGGATACTGAGGATATCCGTAGAGACAGCATCCATAACCTGATGCCAGAAAGCCCGGCATCGGGTAAAGCGGTGTCGGGTACTGCGGCGCCAGATACTCTGGAGCCAGGTATGACAGCACCGGATACTGAGGTGTCAGATACCCAGGGGCCAGGGGCTCTGGTGGAACAAAGGGACCTGTCAGACGCCCAGTTGGGAAAAGCAAAGGAAAGGCTGGCCCCATGAAAACGACCGATGGGAGCATCATCTGGTAAGGGGACGTCACGTAAGCCGGCATCGGGGCCGGCGTCCGAGGGTCCGGCATCAGGGTGTTTGGTCCCGAAGGAGGGGGCCCCAATGGCAGTATGTCGAGATCCTCTGTGATGAATGGGGAGGGAGGATTAAAGTCCCAAGGGGTCAGCAGAAGAGATGCAGGGACCTCAGAGGGCAATGCCATGCGCTGCAGGGAATCTGGAGCGTCGGATCGATCACGAGGGTTCGGCGCAGGCTCCTTGGCTGGGCAGGTGTCGGTAGGGCAGACTTCCAGCTTATCAGCCAGATTCGGATGGGAGCTGGAGGAGCCAACGTCCAACTTATCGACCCCTTACTCAAGGAAGGTCGCGCTGGAAATGCAACCTTGTCGGGCGAAAGTTCGACTGTATGCCCTCCCAAAGGAGCAAGCGGCTCAGCAGTCTTGTCCGGGTAAACGTTGGTGGCACCGACATCTGACTTAGCAGACCCGCTCAAACACAAGGGCCACGTGGTGGAAGCAGCCCTCCCGGGAGCGGAGGCCTCTTTTACCCAGGAGGCTCCCAAAGAGCCAGAGCGCAGGCCAGACGGGAGGGGTGACGCCTTCTTGGACACTGCCAAGATGGTTGTCGTGGAGCGGTACCCCGGAGGGTACATTACCTGGCCAGAGTCGCGGTGGCCGTGGAAGCCAAATCCCGCTCCCGGTGCTTCTCCTTATCCCGTTTCTAATTATGACCTTCGGGGAAGTGGACGCCTGCCTCAACTTCTTTAGCTCCTTATCCATGGACACCATTTTTTTTTTTCTTTAAGAGCATGGTCTTCCAGGGACAGCTGCCTTTTTTTTCGGGTAGTGGAATTAAATTGTTGGCACTTCTCCACGGGATGGTCTGGGCCCAGATAGAAGAGGCACAAGGAATGGTGGTCCTTCTGTGGCAGCTGAGCGCCACACAATTCACACTTATGTTTATGCAATTCGGAAGGCGTTGGGGATGACATGCACAGCGAGTCGAAGGAATAGTCGATAAAGCAAAAAAACGAAGCTGAAAAGTCCGAAAACTAGACTGAACAACTAACTAGGGTTGAACTCTACCGCAAGGAACTTTCACAAGTCGACAGCCGGAAAGAACTGGAAGGCGGGCGTGGGGGACCGTCCTTTTATACTGACATCGCAGGACGTCAATCACTTGATGTGGGAGCGGTCCCCCGCCAGAGACTGCTAGCTAGAAATTTTTCTGTGGGGTCCTGACGCTTGGCGGGTCAGTCCTATATGTGAATACCTACTGCAAGAGCCCTCTCGAAGTAAGATCTGCATTTTTGAGTTGGCCTACAGCACATCACCTACACTTCCACTTAAAAGAAATGAAAATTACATACTTGCCATAACTGATTCACACCAGCTGGTCTTAGCTGGAGGCAACAGGACCAAATGGAAGCCAGAACTTTTCAGAAGGGTTGCTGCCAAGGCAATCTGCACAGCGCTGTAAGACTGGCTCACACCGCATGACTTACCTCTGCACCAACCCTCAACCACCTCAGTACCTTTTTCACAAGGGGGGGGCGCAAGAGAAGGGGCAAAACAACACAACAGCATAAGATAGCCATGAAAAAATGGTCAATGTACCAGTAACAGTGTCTTCACAGCCCAAATCATGAACAACAGCTGAAGACCAAAAAAAAACTAGATTGAGCCCAGCAGATGGCGGGTAGGCATGGGACTCAACGGTGAAGCTATTCCTAGATTATCAAAAATTACAGTGAGTAGGTAATTTTCATATCTTCCAGGAATCAGTCTTCACCACTTATTCACACTAGCTGGTCAAAGTACCAAGCTCAGACAAAATCCTCTGGACCAGACAGCAGGAGACAAAGGCAGAGACTTTGCGTCAAACAATGGGAGGATTAGAATTTCTTTTTCTTGAGCTCGTCCACTCCCCTTTCTCCTGTACAGAGGGATTTTTTTGTATCTAACAGAGTCTTGGGTCAAGATTTTCCTCGTGTACCCCAGTAACCTCATCTTGACCCACCATGTTGTCAAGGTCTGGAACACCTGCAAATCTGGGTGAGCAAAATCACTCTGCTCTGGCACAAGTGAACTTGTCTGTAAGACACACACCCTGAAGGGCTGCCTGGGTGTTTTGGGGATGTCCCGTAGAACATCAGACCTCAGCAGCTCGTATAACAGCAGTAAATACAGGTTACTTATCTGTAACAGGAGTTCTAGGAATGGTATATGTTGTTCATCCACACTGTTTGGCAGGTTCCTTGCCGCTTTAAATCTTGCGGAAGGTCTTCAAGCTGGCTCCTCCCACCCACCCGGGTGGTAAAACTCTCGGCTCAGCCCCATGATGCCAGATCTAGCCTCTTGAAGCCAGGTTGTGCGTCAGCTTGGGGAGACTAGGGTGTCAGTAGATTGAACAACATATACCATTCCTCAGAACTCCTGTTACAGGTAAGCAACCTGTATTTTAGGGACTGGATATGTTGTTCATCCACACTGTCTGGCAGACTCCTAGCAGTTCTCTGGAAGGAGGGAGGCAAGGCGCACACCCCCTACTTGGGGAATAATGACTCGAGAACAGAGGCCACAAAACCAGCATCCCGGCGTGACTCAAGGTCGATGTGGTAGTGGGTAATGAAGGTGTGTGCTAACTTCCGAATAGCAGCCCTGCAGATTTCCTGGATAGGGACGTCCCTGGAAGCAGCCACCGATGCAGCAGTATGGCGGATACAATGAGCTCTTATCCCTCTGGGTGGCTCCATGCCCGCCAACCTATAGCAGAGATTTATGCAGGAGGTGACCCACCTGCTTATCGTCTGCTTGGCTGCAGGTCTGCCAGGTGCAGCTTCGGCGTAGGTGACAAACAGCTGGTGAACCTCTCCCCGAACTTCCGCCGTCCGCTCCTTGTAATAAGCATGTGCTCTTCTAGGGTACAAAGTATGGAGCCTATATTCGGCCTCCGAGGTGCGACTGGGGTAGAACACCAGCAGAGTCAACACCTGGTTAAGGTGAAACTCCGACACCATCTTCGGAAGGAATTTCGGGTGGGGGTGCAGGACAACCTTATCCCTATGGAAGACCAGATAAGGAGACTCAATGGAAAGCACCTGGAGCTCTCCCATCCTTCTGGCTGACGTGATAGCCACCAAGAAGGCGGTCTTCCACGACAGGTGAGAGATGTCACACTTGTGCATCGGTTCGAATGGCTTGCCTACAGCTTAGCCAATACCAGCAGCAGATCCATGGAGGTGGAGGTTCTCGCACAGAGGATATGTGATCAAGGCCTTTGAAAAGCGCCCGACCACCTTCTCCTGCACCACCGACTGCCTTGGCGACGGTAAGCAGAGATGGCCGCTAGGTGCACCTTGAGGGTCGTCGACCAAAGCCCTTGTTGAGAAAGGGATCACAGGTAGTCCAGAATGCTTGCCAAGTAACAGGAGGAAGGGTCCAGGCCCTTGCCCCAACACCAAATGGAGAATCTCTTCCATTTAAAGGCGTAGCATTTCCTGGTCGACTCCTTACGGGACGCCTCAACAACGCTGAGGACCTCGTCAGAAAGACCCAAGGCCTGGAACTCTAGCCGCTCAGGAACCAGGCCTTAAGGTGCAGGGATTGAAGGTCCGGATGGAATACCTTCCCCTGATTGACTGAGATCAGGTCCAGGTGGGCTGGAAGCGCCTCAGGAGCCTGGAGCGAGACTGAGGAGATCTGGATACCAGAACTGGGGCCAGTCTGGGGCTACCAGAATCACCTGTGCCTTGTCCTCCCCGCCTTGAGAAGCACCTTGTGATCAAGGGAAATGGGGAAAGGCATAGAAGAGGCCCGGGGTCCACGGCCTCGAGAAGGCATCCCCCTGCAGCGAGCCCTGCTGAGGGGGGCGGGCATGAAACAGTCTCAGCTTCGCATTCTCCCTGGAGGCGAACAGGTCCACCTGAGGCATGCCCCAGTGGGAGAACAGATCCTGTACTACCTCCGGCAGGAGAGACCACTCGTGGGACGCAGCCCCTATCCGGCTTATGGCATCGGCCGGAACGTTGGAGGTTCCTGCCACATGGATGGCAAGGAGATCCGCCTCCAGGCTGCGCATGAGTGACGAAATGCGGAGAGCTTCCCTGCACAGTGGCATGGAGCACATCCGGCCCTGGCGGTTTAGGTAGTACATGGTCGTGGTATTGTCCGTCTGGACCTGGACCACTTGACCCCGTAGAAATGGAGCAAAGGCAGGTTAATGTGGCATTGGGGGACCAGAGGCCGTGCGCTTTATGCTCCCCCAGATGGGCACCCCAACCCATCAGAGAAGCATCGGTCGATAGAGAGACTGTCGGCTCGGGCGGACAAACGGGATGCCCTCCTGCAGATGTGCTGGAACGGTCCACCACTGGAGTGCATTCCACATTCCCTGGGTCACTGTCACTAGCTGATCCAAGGGATCGGAGTGCTGTGACCACTGGCTGGCCAGCCCCCATTGAAGAGGACGCATGTACCAATGGGCCCAACGGACCATGCTGGTGCAGGCTGCCATGAGGCCCAGGAGGCACGGTCAGGGTGCAATTGCCCAACCTGAAATGATTGGGCAAAGTAGGAAAGAACCGCGACCCTGACTGCCGGGAGCCGTGCTCTGGGTCGTAGAGTCTCGAGCTCTGCCCCGATGAATTGTATCACCTGCTTTGGCACGAGTTCCAACTTGGCCTCGTTGATGAGGAGGCCAACCTGGAGGGCCAGATCTCTAGACCGCTCCACCTCCATTCTGGAGGAGACTGCAATCAGCCAGTCGTCCAGGTAGGGGTACACAAGGACCCTCCAGCGCCGCATGAATGCTGTCACCACTGCCATGCATTTGGTGAAGACCCTGGGAGTTAGGGGAAAGGCCGAAGGGCATGGCCTGGAACTGGCAGAGGGATCCCTCTGCCCTGAAGTGGAGGAATCTCTGGTGGGAAGGACGGACTGAGATGTGAAAGAACGCGTCCTGGAGGTCCAGAGAACAGAATCACACGCCTCATTCCAAGAATGGAATGATCTGAACCAGAGCAACCATCCTGAAGGTTCGAGACCTTAGGAACCTGTTCAGGTCGTGCAAGTCTAGACTGAGGCGCCAGCACCCCCCCACCCCCGTCTGTTTCAGGACCAGGAAGTACCTGGACATAAACCACGGGTCTGGTGGAGGATCCGCCACCTTCCTGATCACCTCTTTTTCGAGAAGCAGGGCAATGTCGGCTCAGCGAGCTGACAGAGAGGCTGCGGACACCGTAGCTCCCCGAGGGGAGACGGCTTGGAAGGGTGGGGCCTGCTCGAACTCCAGGGGCAGGTCCTTTCCTACCACCTCCAACACCCAGTGGTCCATGGTGATAGCGGACCAGGCAGAAAAGAAGTGGCGGAGCCATCCCCCCACAGGGGGAACCCAGGGGGGAGTGACGAGGCTGGGGGGGACACCTTTCAACCCAGGGTTTTAAATAACTGATTAGCACTTTTTTTCTTGGGACAATACTAACTGTACAGAAAGCATTTATATAGGTTTTCTAGAAGTGTTATGTTTGTTAAACACAGTGAGACAAGTGCTATGCATTTCACAATGTTTTAGAACTTTTATGAGCAAAATGCTAATCAATTTTTAGAGTTAAATAAAACCCTGCAACCCATTACTGGGCAGGCTTGGAGGAGAGACCGGCCGTGGAACCTCCTGGGCCTTTTCCTCCCCGCTTCCTGTTAGTGGAAGCCGCAGGCTTGGCTTTGGGATGCCAAGCGCAAGCCTGCTGGACCTGATGCTGGTGTTGTTGGGTCAGACGTGCCGCAGGCGCAGAAGGGCGAAAGGACTTATGTTGTTGACGACGGCCTTTGTCTTTCTGGGCAGAGGTGACAGAGTCCAGGGTAGCATTGGACTTTTCGATCCGCTGGAGGTGGCCTTCCACTCCAGGGCCGAACAGGTCAGTCCCCAAGAAGGGGACGTCTGCCAGTTTATGCTGGGTATCCGCCGTGAAGGCAGATATCCTCAGCCACGCGCTGTGGTGCATGGCCACTGCGGCCGCAACTGATATGGCACAGGAGTTTCCAATGTACAGAGCCGTTTGAAGCTGCTGTTTTGCCACCGCCCTTCCCTGGTGCCGCACCTGCTTGACCATGGTCTGCAGGTTGGCCAGGAGATGAGGGATCACCTCGTCCAGGGAGTCCATGAGGGCGTGGGAGAAGTGTGCCATCAGCACGGCCGAGCTGGCCCAGCAGAGGCCTAGGGAGGACGTAGAACACACCTTGCGCCCGGCACAGTCCAGCTTTTTGGACTCCTTGTCGGGGGGGCTTATCCACATCCCTAGCATGTCCGGAATGCCGGAAAACGCTATCGGTGACTAACCCCTCCGCAGAGGGGTGCTCCGAAAAACCAGACAAAGAGCCAGTAGGGACCGCATACTTCCTGGCCATCCTGGCCAAAGGCACAGGGCAGGAAGCCAGCCGCTGCCAGAGCTCCAAGGCTGGGCCAACAATGGCTTCCAGCCACTGGAAGGCCTCCAGGGCTAAATCCCCCGGTCTAGTATCTCCGTAGGGGATACTTCTGGCCCGCTTGGATAATGGGCTCGAGCTGCTTCCCGTGGATTCGAGATAAGCCGAAGCAGACCCATAAATGACGATGGGTTCTTGTCCGTCGACTGCCCCCCGGAGGACTCCAGGTCAAGGGGCCTGGAAAACAGGGAGGCGTCGGACTCCAAGTAGTCCGCAAAGAGCTGCCTGGGGCCTGAGCCACCCTCCACCTGCCGAGGACGGTCGGGAGCGAGGTTGACTGACAACCTGTGGGGCACACCCTTTACCGACCGAGAGTCCTTGGTCAGCGCCCCCGATTTCAGTTGTGGAGGCGGAGGTTCCACCACAATCGGTGCGGCAGCTGGTTTCGGCCGAACAACCGGCCCAGGCTTGGGCACCTCTACTACAGCGAGGGTTGTTTCGGCCTTTCGGGTGACAGCCACTTGATGGCAGGGCTAGGCGCCAGCTTGTTCCCGGACAAAAGTAACTGCTGCCACATTAAGTCCTTATAGCGTAGACGCAATTTGCACCGAAGCCTCTCCTCTTCCGAGGAGGAAGACGAGGACGAGCAGCGCCACCGCTTACCTCGGTGCAGAGACCGAGACCGCCGATGTTGGTGGGATCGGCTGGACCGAGACGAGGTCCGAGACAGAGACCCTCGGTGTTTCCAAGGGCTCGTCTGGGAATGGGCGGGGACACCCGCTCTTCCCCTGGCTCGGGAGTCCTGACCGGGGACTCCAGCACAGGAGGCGCAAGCAAGTCCTCGGTCTCCACTGGGGGAACTGGTGAAGAAGGGTTGTCTGTTTCACCAGTCGACAGCCCGTCCGACGGGTCGAGAAAAATCTTCACTGCAACGACGGGTGTCTCGGCCGGCTGACCTGACGGGGACACCGTGAAGCCAGCGGCCTTAGCAGCAACCTCGACCGAAGTCAAGTGTCGACTGTCCGGGGAAGGGGACCTCTCCTGCTCCCACGAATGCTGACGGTGGGACTTACCTTTCGAGTCCTTCTTTTTGGACCGAGAAGAGTGTCCCGATGGCCCCTCTCCCTTCATGGAAAGGGATTGGCAAAGCTCCTTAAAAGAAGCTGTGTAGGAGGATCCCAGAGAGATCGGGATAAATGCCGCAACTGAGGAAGATGAGGATGCGGCCTGGACCGCCTCCTCCTCGAGGACCATCATCTGCTCGAGTTGCTCAGCCGAGCCATCCGCTGCGGATGCCGCCCAACGGGCCTCCTTGGACTTCACCAACGGGTAGCGCTTCTCAGGGCACCCAAGCTGTAACCAGGCAGCGCGGTCTTCCAGGACAATGGCAGAAAATGAACGACATAACTCGCAGGCCTGCGGGTCATAATCTAGGCCGAGGCAGTAGACGCATGTGGAGTGCGGATCTGTCCTGGCCATTTTCTGCCCGCATGGGCACCGCCGAAATCCGGCAGTCGATTTGTCCATCACAGCAGCAAGGGAGTAATTAGACCGAAGTCTTGAAACCTTTAAAATTATTTTCGGCCGAACCAAAGAATTAGGATCCAGTCTATACACGGAGAGTTAAAGGGGGGAACCTGAGCTTCCAAGCGGTAAGGAAGATCTGGCGTCATGGGGCGGAGCCGAGATTTTTACCACCCGGATGGGTGGGAGGAGCCAGCCTGAAGACCTTCCAGCAAGATTTAAAGCAGCAAGGAACCTGCCAGACAGTGTGGATGAACAACATATCCATGTCCCTAGAAAAAGAATTTGCACAACTCAGCCTTACAACTGCCAGTCGGTATTCCAGGTGACCCCTGCGAAGTTTCGGCTGGGGTAACCAAAACAGAACTGAACAGAAATGTTCGATTATGTTACACAGTCAGGAAGACCGACCCTAAGGGGAAGGGTCTCCTCATTCTCCTGCACATCTTGTCATCTCTTAAATATGACAGGTCTTCGATAAGCCAGGTGCCATTTCTTCATTGCCAGTACCTCAAAAAGGCAATGTAATTAAGATGCCTGCCGTAGCTTACATGCAAGCTGTATAATAAGCCCCTATAATCTAATGTGCTTTAGGACAGCAACAATGAACAGGGGGAAAGCTACTATTTAACAACTTTCTTCTTCTACTCCCCACCACCACCACCGCCCCCCAAGCAGAACTGAACCTACTGGAGGAGACTGTAGACAGTGCCTTAATGGTAAGCACGCATCCCTATCTGAGCAATGCTGGAAGAGCACCACCTTGCTGTGCCCCACTAGTGCCTGAACAAAAACACTCACCCTGCGCTTCTCTGGAAACATTGCCTCTTTGTTGTGGCTGCACCAGATGAAGAAAAACAGCAGCTTCACTAAGAAAGGTGTTCAGCCTCAGCTTCTATGCTGGGCAAGCAAGTAGGAGCACACCTGAAAGTGCACTAGCATGGCAACGTCAACGCCGATGCGCATGACATCACTATGTCAGGCAGGAGGATGCTTGCCGGTTGACCAGCTACACAAGCGCCGAAAGAAAAGGGCACAAAGAGAAGCTATAATCTGAGGTGCCTAAAAAGAGGTGTGAATACACGCTGGCAAACTGCCAACAATGTAGGACGAACCACGTGGCTCAGGACAAGCATGCAACTGACACAATGATGAGTGCCTGCTTAAGGAAGATAAGTGCTTTGCTTAATGGAGATAAGAGAAAAAAATGCACAACTTAGCCCTGAAGCCTGTCGCTCCCAAATAGTCCCCACTGCAACCAAAGCACAGGCAGACTAAAGTACTGCACTCAGAGGTAGGTAGCCCCACCACGCCTCACAGTTAACTATCCACTGTCAACGTGAGGCGATACAGAAACGGTGTTGTGCACAAATATATCAATAGATAAGTTCAGCACAGTAAGACATTAGATGAACACACAAAATATTTTCAGAAGATCCAAGACCGTTTAAGAGAGTGTAAAGAAGGCTCTCCCAAGTTTAATACATGATCACTGCTGTACAGATGAAGTATTACACTTGAAAGACTTTGAAAACTATCCAACCACAAACTACTGCACTTGGATAACACGCTACTGGGCACCACCAGCTCTTTTATAACAACTGTTCCCCAATGCTGCAGAGTGGCTGTGGAGGAGGAGGTGGTGGTAGTGAGGGATGTGGTGAAGTATTTAATCACAGCAACAGTGCTGGATTCCTGGAACAGCCTTCCAGTGGAGTTGGTGACGGCGAAAACGGTCATGGGATTCAAAAATGCCAGGGACAGGCACAAAGGAATCATAGGGGGGTGGAGGGTGCTGAGATCAGTCTGCAGAAAAAATGAAGGTAGAAAATTGGGCAGACTGATTGGACTAACCAGCAGAATGACAGCATAATTGGTTTCCTTGAAGGAATAGAGGGACAACACTCTCCGTTTTTTACATACCTGGCTGAGAGTCTCCCCGCATCTACAAGACACTTGGGAGGATTCCGACTTGCAGTGGGTTTACAACCTGAATCATCGCTCCCATCAGACAAGCACTCCCCAACCTTGGACTATAATGTTGGTTACTGTAGGGCCCGAGACTCATGATCTCATCCTTGCTTCTGCCAGAGTGTACCATCCTCTCCAGCATGAGAGTCAAGATGTTCACCTATTCCCGACTGGGCCTATGCAACCTACAACAGGAGAAAGCAGTCAGCGAGATCGGCTGGACCAAGAGGAGGTCTGAGACCGAGACCCTCGGTGTTTCCGAGGGTGGGTCTGGGAGGGAGCGGGGGAAACCCGTTCCTCCCCCGGCACAGGAAGCACAGGCAAGTCCTCGGTTTCCACCGGGGGAAACCGGTGAAGAAGGGTTGTCGGCTTCTCCAGTCGACAGCACATCAGACAGGTCGAGAAAAATCTCGACTACATCGACGGGTGTCTCGGACGGCTGACCTGATGGGGACACCGTGAAGCCAGCGGCCTTAGCCACAACCTCGACTGAAGTAGAGTGTCGACTATCCGGGGAAGGGGACCTCTCCCGCTCTCATGAACGTAGACGGTGGTACTTACCCTTTTGAGTCCTTTTCCTCGAACTAAGAGGAGTGTCCCGATGGCCCCTCTCCCTTAGCAGAGAGGAACTGACAAAGCTCCTTACATGAAGCCGAATAGGAGGAGCCCAAGGAGAGTGGGATAAATGCCGCAACCAAGGAAGAAGATGATACAGCCTGGGCTGCCTCCTCCTCCTCAAGGGCGATCATTTGGTCAAGTTGCTCAGCCGAGCCCACCGCTGGACACCGCCCAATGGGCCTCATTCAACTTTCTGGAGGAATAAGTCTCGGAGCGCCTAAGTTGAAGTTCGGGTCAGCACGGTTCGAGACCGCTGGGACCGAGAAGGACTTGTACACCGCAGGCCTGCAGCTCGTGATCGAGCCTAAGGCAAACGCACATGGAGTGCGGATCGTCCAAGACATCTTCTGCCCACAAGTGCACCCAAACGGGAGTCGATTTGTCCATCGCAGCCACGAAAGAAGAAAAAGACCCAAGTCTAGAAAATTTAAGTACGAGTTTCGGTTTAACCGTCGAGTTAGGATCCAGGCCTAAAATGCAGAGCGCTAAGGAGGGAACCTGAGCTTCCAAGCAGTAAGGAAGATCTGGTGTCATGGGGCGGAGCCGACAGTTTTACCACCCGGGTGGGTAGGAGGAGCCAGCTTGAAGACCTTCCGGCAAGATTTAAAGCAACAAGGAACCTGCCAGAAAGTGTGGATAGAACAACATATCCATGTCCCTAGAATGAGATATTATCCAAAACATTCAGCCAGCTGGCCAACTTTATACATTCTGGGAGGGAGACCAGCCGTTGGAGAAGGAAAATTTACAGGTATTTAAATTTCGTTTTCTCTCCCCTAAATATGCTTTAGTATATTCCATACTGATGGGATATACTAAAGCAGTACATCCCCAGACATCCCGGGTGGGAAGAATGTAATTCCCTTTAAGGGTCCACCACCACCTAGAGAACTCCACGACCAAAAGATGCGCAGCAGAGGTTGTCACATCCAGCTTGTAAAATCTTGTGAAGGAGTGAACAGATGACCAAGTAGTCGCCCTGCATAAGACTGCTGGAAAAGCCTCTCTGAAATCTGCCCATGAGGTGACCATAGTCCTGGTTGAGTAGGATTTTACTAGACCGGGTAAATGTACCCCAGCTTGGTTTCAGGCAGTGGTGAGAGCTGAATGAATCCATCTGGCGATAGAACCTTTAGAGACTTTTTTGCCCATGTTCTGACCCATGGTGAGAACAAACAGACTGCAAGTTTTGCGCATGAATTCCATTCTTTTAATGTAAAGCTTCACCGCTCCTCTAGGGTCCACAGTGTGAAATTCTCTCTCCTTGTCGTTCTTTGGGTGAGGACAGAAGGAAGGAAGTCAACTCCCAGATGCAATGAACAGGAGACACTATCTTTGGCAAAAAACCTGGATCTGTGCATAGGACCATGGAGTCCTGATGAAATACCCTAAAAGGTTCTGTTGTTGACAGGGCTCCCAGCTCACTGATCCTTCTGGCTCACTTAAGGACTATGAGAAACAAACTTTCATCATGAGATGTATGAGAGCTGCCTCTTAAGAGGTTCAATGAGAGCCTTAGTAAGGGCCTTGAGGACTAAATTGAGTCTCCAAGGAAGGACGACTGGTTTGACTGGTGGGCATTTTAGAGTTGCTGCACACAGGAACCATCTAATATGGGTATGAGAACCCAGGGACTCCCCTGAATCTACCAGGAGGAACGCCCCCAAGGCGGAAACCTGAACTCACAAGGAAACTGGTTGCAGCCCTTTTTCCAAGCCTTCCTGAAGGAAATGAAGTAGAATAGGTAACGAAATTGGCTGGGTTTTTGCCATTTGTTATGATGGAAGCCAAAAACAGAAATATATGACATATTCAGTAGTACACCTTGGAGAAAAATGGGTGACATGAGTATCTTTAACTCAATCACAGAAGTTGTATATCCGAGCTCCTTAACAGTTTCCAGCTCATCTCCAGGCTAAGAGAGACAGATTGTGAAGGTTGGGATGCATCATAGGGCCTTGATAGAGACGGTCTGGATTGAGCCGGAAAATTAAGAGGTGGATGCCTCGACAGGTGAATCAGAAGCGGAAACCATGGACGATAGGACCCGTGAGGGCACGCTAATATCAGCTCTGCCTACTCTAGAGCCACTTTGTGAAGAACTCTAAATAGGAGTGGTATGGGAGGAAAGGCATACAGTAGATTGTATTTCCCCAGTCGAGGGAGAAGGCATCCAGCACCACTGCAAGCTCATCCTTGGCCAGGAAGCAGAATTCTTGAACTCTGGAGTTTTACCGGCAGGTGAAAAGGTCTGAGGACAATCCCAGCACTTGGTGAAGGTTTGTAAGGCCCTGTCCTTCAGCTCCCATTCCCTGGCAGTACGTCCTTGCAACTGAGTCAGTCTGCTGTGATGTTCTCCTGTCCTGGAATGTACGCCACCATCAAGCTTGTGATGAGATGTTCAGCCGACTGAATAGCAGGAGAAACTCCCTGAGCATCCATGAGCTCCTTGTACTGCCCTGATGATTCATGTACATCATTGCTGTTCAGCTGTCTGTTAGGATCAGAACATCCTGGTTGTGGACATGTTCCCTGAACCAATGAAGAGCCAAGCATACTGCTCTCATTTCCAGAATATTGATACTGCAGCAGGATGCCAGTAGAGACCACTTGCCTTGAGCCGAGATCTAACCCAGGTGAACTCCTCAGCCCCTGAAGCTGGCGTCAGTACTGATTCTTACTTGGTGCAGATGTCCCAGCTTGTGACCTCTCATGATATTGGTCCTCAGAGTCCACCAATGAAGAGAAGTCTATCTGGTGAGGAATTAGGATTCTTTGGTCTTGGCTGTGTTCGGACTGAGACAATTGTTTGAGAAGGTTCGCTTGGATGAGAGGAATGTGAATCAGTGCCAGCGGGACTGTATCCGCCAGTGAGACCATGGTGCCTATGAGCTGCATGAAGCAGTGAGCAGACAGCTGGTGAGCCCTGAGAAATTTCTTGATAGACTAAGTGCTTGAATTTAGTTTCTTTCAGAAACATCTTGTTCACTTGCGCCTTCCAGTCTGCCCCCAAATGATTCAGGGTCCGAGCTGGAATTACAGAACTCTTCTTCTGGTCGATAAACCCGTGTGCTGAGAGGCACCGGACAACCTTTGCCACTGTGTGTACTGCCTGAATGAACTGCGATGCCCTGATAAGAACAGCGTCCAGATAAGGGAAAAGCTGTATTCCTTGGCTTCGAAGCCGAGCGATGATTGTCACTATGACCTTGGAGAAGACTCTTGCAGCAGATGAAAGCCTCAATAGAAGAGACTTGAACTGGAAGTGATGTTTCCCTACTCTGAGTCTGAGATATTGCCTGTGTGCCTCTCGGATGGGAATGTATAAATAGGTGTCATGCAAAATCGATAGATGCCAAAAAGTCGACTGGATGGAGCTCCCTGATGATGGATGGTAGGGTCTCCATTTTGATGAATCTGCTACGCACAAAGCGGTTTAGAAATTTCAGGTCCCTGAGTGGTCTGAATCCCTCCTGTGCGTTTGGGAATAATGAATAGTAGTGAGTAAATGCCCCGGCTGAATTATGTGCTGGGAACCCACTTGACAGCTCCTGACTGTAGAGGGTCTGTAATTGCCTGTAACATCGCAAGTGTTCTGGCTGAGTTGCCCAAAATGGGTGAAGGTACCACATGAAGTAACGGGGGGCTTTGAGTCAAACTCAATTAGGTATCCCTTGCATATGATGTCTAAGCCCATCTGTCTGTTGTGGTGTGGACCCATTCCTCGTAAAAATCGGCAAGTCTGCCCCCGACTCAAGGATGTGTTCAAAGTGTTTCACTGTGACTTTGTTGCTGCCCCCGGCCTCTCGGGCGACATTTCTTCCCCCTCCTCTGAAGCTGCGCTGGTTCCAGGGGAGAACCACATTTGTTTGCCTGTGAAGTTCTTGTTTTGACCTTTGTTGTAATTTTGGGCATGAAAAATTCCGCTGGGGGCCTGCTAACCAGGACTTATCTCTGGTCTTCGACTGCGGCACATGCATCTTAGCAGTTTCACCTGATTTTTTCACCGCTTCTTTGAAGGCAGAGCTGAACAGTAGATAACCTTTGTATGGAGCATTCTCAAAGCGAATTTTTGAGAAAGCATCTGCTTGCCAAGTGCAAAGTTAGAGGTTGCACCAACCTGACATTTGATAGAACATGGTTCTAGCAGTACATCTGACTGCTTCCTCCGACACAGCTGCTGAATAAGCGTAGGCTAAACCAAAGAGCTGGAGCTGCTGCAGTGCCACCTTGTTTTTCTCAGAAATTTCCGCCAGCTGGAAAGCTAGGTCCATGGACCATGAAAGAGCAGCTCTGGTTGAGAAAAGATTAGCTGTCACTGCCTTGAGCAAGGTTGCTGAAGCTTGGAAGGCCTTCTTTAAAAATGCATTCACTTTCCTGTCCACTGGGTCTCATAGAGTGATCCCTCCCTCTGCTGGAATAATCATTTTCTTGGTGAGGTTCGAAACCAAAGGGTCAATTCTGGGGCTAGCCAGCCAATCTTCCATTTGCTTTTTGTAGAATTTTAGTAATATAGTGATTTGACGTAGGACTGGATAGGTTCTCTCTGGTCCTTGCCATTCCTCTTTTAGCAAGTCCTAGATAGCCGGGGGAATAGGTAATGCCGTGGCTGGCTTGGAGGACAATGAGAGTCTAAGGGCTGGTTTGGCCTGTTTTGGAGTCATAGGTGAAGAACCGAGGTGATCTGGATCTTTTCTTTTTCTTGGCGTGATGCACAGTGTTGCTCCTCCTCGTACGAGGATGGAGTTCTCTTCCGAATCACCTTCCTGTGGACCCCCCACTCTGGAAATTTGGAGGCTGCAAATTAAAGCAGAGGGATCCATGGCAAATGCTTTGTTCAGTTTTTGTATTAGATTTTGAGCCAGACAGAGCGTGGCCATCTGTTGGCCCTCCATGTGGACACGTCCTCCTCAGTCCGAGCTGCCTGCTGCTGATCCGAAGGAACAGCTGAGGTGAAGGCCTCTGCTGGGTCCTCCACCCTGGAGGCTGCTGCCTGCTCACACTTCAAAGAGAGAGAGCCTGCAAAAGGTGGCCAAAAGGAGAGATTTACCTTTTTTGGCATTTCCTGCCCCTGGGAGTCTTGTCCACCAACATAGTGCGGCCTGATCTCAATGCCCTTAAGGTATGGGGTCTCCTCCCCCATGAGCCTGGGGGAGTATACCCACTGTGGGAAGCTCATAAAAACTGGGGCTGTTGACCAGGGAGATTCCTTCTTTAAAGTCGTTATGCCCCAGCACAGTCATCGATGAGGATGGATATCGACGGGGGGCAGAATGCAGTCTCAGGTAGCACTCAGCAATAAGAGGGTCGCTGACAAAATCCAGGCCCAACAGTGGTCGTCGTCGAGAGGATCAAAATGAATTTTTTAGTACTGCTCGCCTGCTATTTGTGTTTTCCTGTTTGCATCTTGCTGCTTGCGATTTGCTGTTTGCATTTTGCACCTTGCTGTTTACGTTTTTGCTGTCGAGGAGAAGGAGCTGTCACCGATGACAGCATTCCTTTTACTGACCGCCACTTTTGAAACCCAGCAAAAAATGCTGCCGAGAGGGGCTGACCCAAATATTCCTGCCCCAGGATAAAGAGTCAATGGGAGTTAATCAGCTGGGGAGATAAGCTGTGCGGCTCACAAAGCTGAACCTGAATAAATGACAGGAGTTGTCCTGTAGTGAGAACAGGACCAGGCTGTGCAGCATGCAAGGCTGAGCCTGGAGCCCATCAACGATGAGCTTTCCCCTACTGGAAAATGCAGCTGCTGAATAAAGCTCTCCTGATGATATCCAACAAGTGAAAAAGAATAGATAAACTTGCAGTTTGAAGTCTTCTGCGATGCCAGAGGTGACAGCTCTGCTACAGAGTACATGCCACCTGGAAGGCAGGAAGTAAACTGGTGCTCACAGGAAGCGGAGAGGAGGATATCCAGGCTGCAGAGTTTTAGTTCCTGTCTGCATGATGGCATCAGGAGGTACAGCCCATAAGTATGGAAGCCTGGAGACCAGCTTATGAGAGAGAAAGTATTTGTTTTTTTTTGTGAAATTAGAATGCAATGCAACAAACAATTTGTGTCACTTCTCAATTTTTTAGGGAGGCAGGGAGGTCAGTAAGGGAAGCCAAAGCTCAGACAGAAGAACACATTGCAAAATCAGTGGGTAGAGGGGACAAAACCTTTTACAGGTACATAAGTGAAAAAAGAAAGGCAAAGGGAGGGATAGTGAGACTGAAGGGGGAGGATGGGGGCTGTGTGGAGGATGACAACAGTAAAGCTGACATATTGAACAGGTATTTCTGCTCAGTCTTTACTGAGGAAGAGGAGGGTAATGGGTCTGAATGGAGTGAAAGGGTGAGAATGTTGCAGAAATGGACACAAGTCCCTTTACACGAAAGGGTCCTGAAGGAACTG
Source organism: Neoceratodus forsteri (assembly GCA_016271365.2). Taxonomy (NCBI): domain Eukaryota; kingdom Metazoa; phylum Chordata; order Ceratodontiformes; family Ceratodontidae; genus Neoceratodus; species Neoceratodus forsteri. Next base: position 663,416,458 of record CM057458.1, read on the forward strand.
GAAGTAATAAGAGTTGATAAAGCAATGGCGCCAGATGGGGTGCACCCCAGGTCCTTAAAGAACTAAAAGAGGTGGTGGCTGAACCTCTTGCTATCCTGTTTAGCCGATCACTAGAAACAGGGAGGTACCCAAGACTGGAGGATAGCAGATGAGTCCCTCTATACAAAAGTGGAACAAAAGGAAGCGGGGAACTACAGACCAGTCAGCCTCACCCGGTAGTGGGGAAGATCATGGAAGCACTACTGAAGGGAGAGATTGGTGGAACATCTGGTTGTCAATGGACTACAGGACCCAAGGCAGCATGGTTTCACCAGGGGAAGGTCATGTCAGACCAACCTCATTGAATTTTTGACTGGGTGACTAGGAGGTGGATCAGGGAGGGCAGTGGACATGGCCTATCTGGACTTCAGCAAGGCCTTGACACTGTGCCACATAGAAGACTATTGCTCAAACTGGGGAATATGGGTGTGGGCAGGACAGTAGTGCGGTGGGTAGGTAACTGGCTGGCAGCAGGACACAGAGGGTGGTGGTAAATGGCTGTCACTCCACAGAGGGAAGAGTGACCAGTGGAGTACCACAGGGATCAGTGCTGGGACCGGTACTATTCAATATCTTCATCAGTGACATTGCACAGGACCTAGAAGGCAGAATTTCACTGTTCACTGATGACACAAAGCTCTGTAACAGAGTAGACACACCAGAGGGTGTAGACAGAATGAGAAGGGACCTGCAGAAACTTGAAGAATGGTCAGGGGTTTGGCAGTTGAAATTCAATGCAAGGAAGTGCAAGATAATGCATATGGGGCACAAAAACCCTGGCACAATATATCAGTTGGGGGTGAGGATATAGCATGCACCAAGCAGGAAAGGGATCTTGGAGTTATCATCTCTGATGACCTCAAGGCAGAGAAACAGTGTGACAAGGCAGCAGGTAAAGCAAATAGGATGCTGGGATGCATAGGCAGGGGCATCACCAGCAGGAAAAGGGAGGTCATAATTCCACTATACAAGACACTAGTGAGGCCGCACCTGGAGTACACTGTGCAGTTCTGGAGACCTTACCTACGTAAGGACATAGACAGGGTAGAGAAGGTTCAGAGGAGGGCAACAAAGATGGTGCATGGATTGCATCACAAGTCCTATGAGGACAGGTTGAAGGCACTGAACATGTACCCCTGGAGGAGAGGAGGGAGAGAGGGATATGATAGAGACATACAAGTATCTTACAGGGAGGAACAGGGTGCAGGAATGCACTATTTTAGCGAAAAAGATGTTCCAGGACTAGAGGGCATGGGATGAAGTTGGAGGGAGGACGATTCAGAGGAAGCGTGAGGAAGAATTTCTTCACAGAAGCGGGTGGTGGACAAGTGGAACACCCTGCCAGAGGAAGAGTGTGGGGCTGAAACAATCACGGGATTTAAGAATGCATGGGATAGACATAAAGGAATTCTGGAGGTCAGGGGTAAGGGGCAACAGACTTCCTGGAAAACATAAACTGAACTTACAAACTTAAATGGGCAGACTGGGTGGGCCATAGGCCCTTATCTGCCGACACTGTCTATGTATCTATGTATTAGGTCTTTTTTTTTTTGGTATTACATTGGGTTAAATTAATGAACAGCTCTGTCAGAAACACTTCTTCACCTCTGCACTTTTAGATTCTTTACCCACTGTCTTTAGTTGGCTAAACTCTAACACAAGCCACACATTATTTAAATATGTTGCTAGCTTTTAAGACCACAAGCACAACATACATAAAAAAAGTGTACACTAACTACTCTCAATTAAAATGCTGTGTTGTGTATTACAATGCCTAGTAGACCACCGCAACTTGAGAATAAGAAGTGATTGCCTGTGCTGCTGACTGGCTGTTAGCCAGATAGTAGCCCCGGGAGGCAGGGTATTTAGTTGGAAACTTTCCTGCTGTTTGCTTCTGAATGCAAACAGTTATGACCTGAGTCCTACAGTCAGTACCTCTGGTTGTAGATGGCCATTATCATCCGTCTGATGCCCTTTCACTAGCATAATTTTGCTTACTTAAATCATGCTGAGATAGGGCATCAGACCCCACAGACACACTCGCTCTGCAGCCTCAGCCCATACATCTCACACCACAATAGATTAATTTAAAATGTAGTTAGCTGCCATACAGATTATGCAGCAGACAGCAGTGCAATGTACACACTAACGACATAACCTGCCTAAATTAACTCAGTATTAAGTATTTTTTGTGTGTGTGTTATTTCTTTTCTACCCCTATGTGCTCCATGGCAGCCACCCCTTCGGGCTTACCAAGGCTGTCCTCCGACCCATCCATCCTCCGAGATTCTGCCTCAGATCGCAGCCAACCCCCGGGGTGACCCGGCGTAACCCTTCGCCGGATGGGTCCCTCTCCTCCGAGGGGGAAGGCACCAGCCAAGGGGGCAGACCAGCACACCACTTTAGCCCCGGGGATGCTGCTTAGACAGGAAGCTCGGCAGGACCTTGATGGTCTCAGAGTGCCAGGCAGCCGTCATCCGGCTACCGTGAAGCGGTATTTCCATTTTTCTAGTGACTCCCTCCTCACATGCGTCTGCAGTGCTCTTGGTCTCCACCAGAGGCCGCTGCGACGCGACGTTAGCCCACTACCCACCCCCAGGAGAGGAGAGCAGTCCCACGGACGCCAATCCTCTCCGCTTCTGCCGGCCCCCGAGTCCTGAGTCCGCTCTCTGTCGCCTGCGGATGAGGTAAGGCACCAGCGCCCAGCCCTCTACGCCACTGGGCTGGCTAGAATTTTTTTTTTTTTTAAATGTCTAACTTTTATAGTCAGAGACTCATGAAACATCCTCACCAGCCGCATATCTTGCCATCTGCTCCCTACTCCCATTTTTCCCCACCATATAAAAAAAAAAAAAAAAAAAAATGAGCCAGGTCTCCACACTTGTATCCCATACACATTGGTACAGGTCCTTGTGCACTGCCCTCCTCTGGCTCCGTACTCGCATGTCCCTTCCACCAACAACAGCAGCAGAACAGCATATTGGCTCTGTGGGAGCCTCATGACACCCTCCAGGGCTGCGGGCAGGATACTACGGCCCTCGCCCTTCCACCAACAGCAGCAGCAGAGCTGGCACATTCGTATGTATGTAAAAACAGCAGCAGAGCAGCGTGCTAGCTCCGCGGGAGCCTCAGGACACCCTCAATGTCTCCAGGACTGCAGGCAGGCTATATCAGCAATCCCCTTCCATCAACAATAGCAGCAAAACAGCGTGTTTGCTCTGGAGAAGCCTCAGGACACACTTCAGGTCTCCAGGGCTGCGGGCACGATACATCGGCCCTCCCCTTCTACCAACAGCAGCAGCGGAGCAGCGTGTTAGCTCTGTGGGATCCTCAGGACACCCTCCAGGGCTGTGGGCAGGATACATCGGCCCTCCCCTTCCACCAACAACAGCAGCGGAGCAGCATGTTAGCTCCGCAGGAGCCCCAGGTATTCAGTAGTCTGCTCCAGTGTACCGGCACACTAGCAGAGCCGTGCGCTTGTACTGTGGACTTTTACTGTTGGCAGAGCTGTCTAAATAGTTAATTTCATTCTGCATTTGCTAGTGTTTGTAATCCATTTTGTCTAATTCAACAGCTGCTTTACACTGCTGCTGTATAAGCAGCTTAAGGGGTACTAATGGGACATTGCTAGAGCTGAAATAGTACCTCTGTTCTGAACTTGTGTAGATGCCAGTAGTACTGCTGATTCTGCTCTGTTCATTGTATTTACTCTCCCTTTCGTGCTGCAGCATGTGCTCAGAGCGCAAAATATTAATAGCACAAAATATGTTTCTGTGTGCTTACCCTTCCTTCGCTCTTCTGTGTTCCAACCCCCCTCCCCCTTGCTGACCTTCCTATTTTCCGCCTTGACCGCTGCAGTCCTTTGTTTTTCAGCAGGTCCCCCTGTGCTAAATGCCTGTCCATTGCTGTCTCCTCCCTACAGGTCTCCAGGGCTGCGGGCACGATACATTGACCCTCCTCTTCCACCAACAGCAGCAGTGGAGCAGCGTGTTAGCTCTGTGGGACCCTCAGGACACCCTCTAGGTCTCCAGGATTGTGGGCAGGATACATCGGCCCTTCCCTTCCACCAACAGCAGCAGCAGCAGCGGAGCTGCACGTTAGCTCCACGGAAGCCTCAGGACAGCCTCCAAGTATTCAGCAGTCAGCGCCAGCATACCAGCACACTAGCAGAGCCACACTCCACGCAGCTCTCCTTAATTTTATGCCGCCCTCCTTCCACATCCACACACCCCAAAACCAGAGATGTGTCTGGTTATATAATGGGCCAAAAAACAATCAGTCCAATTCCATACACCTGCAGCCATCACCTGATGGACTCTTCCAGTCTAATTCAGTCTAACCCACCCCTGCTCATTCCCAGTGGCTGCTCATTTACTCCCCCTCTTAACAACTACTCATTCTTGCCTCTATTAATCATGTGCTGGTCTGCTTCTCTAAACTGGTTGTTGGACTCCTTCCCCCTTGAAGTAGCCCAGCACATACTTATCTCCGATATATCTAACACCCCCTCCCCACCTACCCCCGCCCGCTAATCTCCACGGCATCCCACCACTGTTGCTATAATTCTGCACTTACCTTTGTGTACACTGACATCACATCTATATTGTAGCCAACCGCCTTATTGCTACTTAACCCCTCAGTCTTACCTGCACTTCACTCCTCGCACTAGCAGTATAACGTTACTAAAAAAGTTAAGATAGCAAGAGGCTAGGGACACAAGTGGTGAACTGGATACGGAGCTGGCTTAGCGGGAGGACCCAGAGAGTACTATCAGGAGAAAGGGGGTACCTGCGACCCTACAGATTATTTCTCAGTTCGGTGCCATCTCTAATTATAAACTCAATCTCTCTAAAACTGAGATCATGCCCCTTAACAATACAACATTTAGGGATGACAAACACCTGGGTCTTGTTTGGAGGAAGGACAAATTGAAATATCTAGGTATTTTTCTTAGCACTTCTCCTACTAAGTTGAAGCAATTCAATCTGGATGCTACTGTGTCCCATCTTAAAGCAGATCTTGAATGCCGGGCCATGTTACCCCTTTCCCTATGGGGCTGATTGAAAATTATTAAAATGAATGTTCTACCCCATTTATTGTATCCCCTTCAGATGTGTAATTTGGCTTTTCCCCAATCCTGGTTCATCCAGGTGCACAAGCTCCTTGCCTCATTTTATATGGCAAGGTAAGGCAGCTCAACAAGTTTTCACCAAATTTATGAGAGCCAAGCAGGATGGAGGTCTACAAGCCCGTAATTTATTCTTGTATTATTTAACTCTACATCTTAATAAACTTTCTCACTGGCTGCTGCCACCTGGGAGCAGCTCTAACACACTGCATGTTCCACAATAGGTAGAGACAGAATATTCTTTATGCTCCGACCACGGGGTAGATATTCGGATACTTCCCTACCACTTTTTTTTTTTTTTTTTACACACACTACACAACTTTATTTCTGTGCCCCTACCCTTCCTGAACTCTTTCAGGAGCGGTCACCGAGGTCTGTCCTACTCCCACCCACCTGAAGCCCCTCTCTCACCTCTAGGAGGGCCCTCCAACTGCCTCGCTAGCCACCTGCCCCCCAAGGCAGGACCGCCAGACTACTCTTCCTGGAGCTCTGTCTACAATCAAGTCTGGCAGCACGAGGTGGAGAACAGAGAAGCAAGAGGTTGAGCTCGACATTGGGAGTGGTGGACCAAACCCCCCACCACAGGGCATTTTTTTCTAGGTATTACGCCCTGGCCTCACCCACCCTAGGCGGAGCCCGAGCGTGCCATGACATCAGGGACGCCCAAATGGGCTCTGCATCCCCTGCATACCCTGAGAGTAGCAGTACCTCTGGTCACCACCGGAGTCCACTGCGATGCTGGGCAATCTCCTTGGAAAGGAAGGAGAGCTGTCCTCCAGATGCTCAATCCTCCCTCTCTCCTGCCAACCCTCGACGGCCCAGACTTGTTCCCGAACCCGGGTCACCGGCGTGGCACAAGATGTGGGGTAAAGCGCCTCAACACTCAATGCCACCGGGCCAGCACTTCCCTACCTTTCTAAAGGAAGGTTACCCCATTCTTTACAGGACACACCCCTTGGGGCATCTCTTCAGATCCATTTGCAACTCTGTTCTTTACTCGAGATATGTCCAAACAAAGGTATTTCCCAACCCTTGTTTGGGAATCCTAACCTGTGGATGGCTGGACAGATGCTCTCTAAGTGATTCTGGCCTGATATAGGCACAGATAAAGTCATTGATCTCAGCCTGAATCAAAAATTATCTTTCCAAGAGGCTCGGACTTTATATCACTGGCCTACCACCTCTTGCTTTAGGCTTTTTCAACTTTCGCACATACGTACACAGTGTCCTGTTACTGGGCCACGGCTCAGTCCTCTCAGTACTGCCGTTTCCCCTCTCTTCTCACCTTATATCTTACTACTGTCAATCACTGCAAAAATGTCTGGTTACTAATGAGGGTCCCCGGGTTTATGGATGGGACCAGGCTCTTCAGCTACATTACCATCTAGGAACTGGTCACTCATCTGGAAGCATTTGTACAAACTGATAAAATGGAACCGATACCACCTTATTCAATTCCAGATTATCCATAACCTTTATTGCACTCCATTTACATTGCAAAAGATGGGAAGATTACCTAATGATCTCTGCTCCAGATGTGGTCAAGAGTCCCGCACCCTATACCATATACTTTGGACCTGTCAGAAGGTTATTCCTTTTGGAACTCAATTCACTCTCGTCTAGATCCTCTGGTGGGGCTTTCTGATGCCTTTCTTTCCGAAATATGTATTTTGGGTGACTATACGGGTTCCTTGATGGGCAATCAGAAAGCTAATATGGCAGTAATCTCGGTATGTGCAAAGGTTATTCTTCGGCACTGGTTAGATCAAGATACTCCTCACTTCCTAGAATGGTATAAAGAAATTTTGTTTGCATTACGAGCTGAGTGCTTTATAGCAAGCTTGTCTGGCAACCTATCCAGATATAAACAGATCTGGGAACCCCTGCACGTGTTGATAACTATGTAAATGGATATACAGTGACTTGCAAAAGTATTCAACCCCCTTGAAAGTTGTCAGATTTGTCTGAATGACAAATAATACATTGAGATTTTGTTCTGCGTAATACTTTATTTAAAGACACTGATCCTCAAAATAATTATTTTAAAGTGACATTAGTTTTATATTGGAAAATATTTTTAAGAAAAATAAATAACTGAAATATGTTGTTTGCGTAAGTATTCAACCCCTGTGCTCTGGAAGCTCCAAGTTTACATAGATGAAAAATATTGCCCTAACGAGGACACAATTGGCCTCACCTCTGAAACATTAAAGTAGCTCACATTTTCTGATATCCCCCAGTTTAATGACCATTGGTCAGACTGTGAATCTGAAGGAAGGGTGTGAAAATGAAGACTAAAGAGCATTCTAAGGAAGTTACAGATAAAGTAATAGACGTGCATAAATTAGGAAAAGGGTACAAAATAATATCCAAGTGTTTGGATATCCCAGTGTGCACTGTTGGATCAATAGTGAGGAAGTGGAAGCTGCATCACACCACCCAGGCACTACCTAGACAAGGCCGTCCCTCAAAACTCAGCGTCCGAACAAGGAGGAGACTAGGGAGGGAAGCCACAGAGAGGCCAACAATCACTTTGAAGGAGCTACAGAGTTCAGTGGCTGAGAGTGGAGTGAAGGTACGCCAGTCAACCGTATCAAGAGCTCTGCATAACACTGGCCTGTATGGGAGGGTGGCTAGAAAGAAGCCATTACTCAAAAAGAACCACATCAAAGCACGTCTGGAGTTTGCCAGAAAGCATGAGAGTGACCCAGCTAAGATGTGGCACAAGATTTTGTGTCTGATGAGACCAAGATAGAGATTTTTGGCCAAAATTCAAAGTGCTACGTGTGGCGCAAACCTAACACTGCCCATGCCTCGAGAAACACCATCCCTACAGTGAATTATGGTGGTGGCAGCATCATGCTAACATACTAAAATGCCAGCAGAATAGGCCTAACGGTCTTTCGTGTCTGCTCGTTTGGTCAGTCCCCAACCTGGGTGCTGACCTTGCTGTCCCCCTCGCCTTCTCTGGCTTCTCCCTTCCCAGTTCCGGATATTCTTGCTGCACTGGATTTTGCTTCAGAACCTTCCCTGTACCTGTCCCACCCTCTTGAACCCCTCCACTGTCTCTGCCTCCACCAGCCCCCTAGGCAGTGCATTCCATGGCTCCACCACCCTCTCAGTGAAGTAGCACCTCCTCTTCTCCTGAATCTTCCCTCCAGCTTCCAGCCATGCCCTCTAGTGGCCCCTTCCTCCTTCCTTCAAGCACCCCAACTGTTCCTCCTATTTACCCTCTTCATGTACCTAAAGACCTCATCATGTCCCCGGTCCTTCTCTCTTCCAATGTGTACATATTTAGCTCTTGAGCCTCCTCATAGGTCCTGTCCCCAAGCCCCAAATCATTTTGGTTGCCCTCCTCTGGACACTCTCCAGGAGGTTAATGTCCCGCTTTAAGTGTGGCCTCCAAACTGCACGCAGTACTCAAGGTGCGCCTCACCAAGAAAGTTATACAGAGGGAGTATCACTCTCCTTCTGGAGGTGATCCCCCTAGCGATGCATCCCAGCATCCTGTTGGTCTTGGCTGCTGCCCTCCTACAAGTCTCAGAGTTGTTCATCTTGACATCCACCACCACCCCCAGGTCCCTCTCAGCCATTGAGACCTGTAGCATCCCCCAGGGTGTACACTTGACCTGGGTTTCTGGCCCCCAGGCGGAGTACCTTGCATTTCCCTGCATTGAACCTCAGCTTCCACTTTCTAGACCATCTTTCCAGAGCCTCCAGGTCCCCCTGTAGGGCCACCCTCCCCTCCTCCCCATCCACCACCGCCCCCAGTTTCGAGTCATCTGCAAAGAGACTCATCTCACTCCTGATTCCTGTCCTTATGTCATGAACAGAAGGGGCCCAAGGACTGATCCCTGTGGGACCCCACTAATGACCCTCCTTGGGGATGAGACTATCCCACCAACTACGACCCTCTGGGTCCGGTCCTGGAGCCAATTGCCTATCCATCTGATCAGCTGGTTCCCACCCCATTTCTCCCAGCTTATCCAACAGGCCCACGTGAGGAACAGAGTCAAATGCCTTGCTGAAGTCTAGAAAGAGGACATCTACTGGTCTACCCAGGTTCAAGGCACTTGTCACCCAGTCATAGAACTCCACCAGGTTTGTCTGGCAAGATTTCCCCGGGATGAATCCATGTTGCCCATCGACAGGCACCCTGATTCTATCCAGGGTCCCCTAGCCCTCCTTGACAATGCCCTCCATCACCTTGCCCACCACCGAGGTCAGGCTGACAGGCCTGTAGTTCCTGCCACCTCCTTGATCCCCCTTGTGATAGGCACTATATGCCACCTTCCAGTCTTGGGGCACCCACCCTGTCCTCAGAGAGATGGTGAAAAGCTCTGCCAGGGTTTTGCCAGGACATCTGCAAGTTCCTTCAGCACTCTGGGATGTAATTTATCCGGCCCCGGTGCTTTCTCCGTCTTAAGGGAGCTGAGGGCTTCCCTCACTCTCCCAGCTGTGATTTCCACTTCCAGTACCCCTTCTCCCTGCCAGTGATGCCTCCCCCCACCTGCCAGTGATGCCTCCCCCTCTCCCCAGACCCGCCGATCGGTAAGGGTCCCTCCCTCCTCAGTATCTCTGTCTCCTCCCATGTATGATGCAGCACCCCCATTTTCCCTGGTGAAAACTGAGGTGAAGTACTCATTTAGTACCTCAGCCTGCTCCCCCGGGTCTTGTGCCCATCTCTCCCCTGATTTAATCCTGCTAATCTGCCCCTTCACCGTTTGTTTTTCCCCAATGTATCTAAAGAACCCCTTGTTCCCTCTCCTAATTTCCCTGGCCAGGTTCTGCTCCTTCCTTGCCTTAGCCGCCCTCACCACTCTAGTGGCCCTTCTAGCCATCAGCTTGTACTCCCCTCGATCCCTTTCACTCCTTGAACACTTGAATTGCTTATAGGCTACTTTCTTTCCCCGCACCACCTCCTGGACCTCCCTGGTCCACCAACAGGGTTTTGGGCCCCACCGCATTTTGCCTTACTCTTGCACAGGTGCTGGTAGCATCCTGCACCCTCTCCTGATGATTTCCACCTATCAGCGTCCATGTCTCACCCAATCCCATCCAAATGCTCCTTAAGGATCCTTCCCATTTCTTAAAACCGCCTCTGAAGTCGGTTACTCCGTCCTTTGTGCAGCCTCTACCCTCCTAGGTCCAGGCGGAACCAGACCGTGGCATGGTCACTCCCCGCCAATGGGTCCCTTACCTCCAGGCCCCCAATCTGGTCATTGTCTGCCAGGACCACATCCAGTACCCATGCCTCCCTGGTCAGTTCCCTCACCTGCTGAGTTAGGAACGCCTCCTGAAAGACATCCAACAACCTCTGTTCCCTGGTCACAGAGGATGTCATAGTCTCCCAGTCTGTTCCTGGCATGTTTAAGTCCCCCAACACCACCACTGCCTCTGCCCAGTCTGCAGTGTCTCCAACATCTGCCACCAGACTGTCCTCCAGCTCCTCCGCCAGGGCAGGGGTTCATACACCACTACTATTTTACTCTTCTGCCCTCTGTTATCAAGGTGACCCAAACGCCTCCACGGTTCCCTCCGCCTCCCTACTCCCCTATGCCAATGCAGTTTTTGACTATCATTGCTACCCCTCCTCCCCTTCCTCCCCTGTCCTTCCTGAACACAGTGTATCCCTCCAGGTTCAGGTCCCAGTCATGTCTTGCAGTGGCCCAAGTCTCAGTGACCGCTGCCACATCCACTGCTCCCTCAGTTAGCATCGCCTGGATCTCAGGCATTTTATTGCTGTGGGGATGCTTTTCATCAGCAGGGACTGGGCATCTTGTTAAACTTGAAGGAAAAATGGATGGAGCAAAATACAGGGAGATACTGCAAGAGAACCTGCTTCAGTCTGCTGAAAAACTGAAGCTTGGGAGAAACTTCATCTTTCAGCAGGACAATGATCCCAAGCACAAGGCCAAAGCAATACAGGAGTGACTGAACAACAAAAAGGTGAATGTCCTACAGTGGTCAAGTCAAAGTCCAGATCTCAATCCCATCGAGAATCTGTGGCACTGTTTGAAAATTGCGGTCCACAACCAACCTGAACAACCTGGAACAAATCTGCCAAGAAGAATGGGCAAGAATCACTCCTGAACAGTGTGCAAGGCTGGTAGATACTTACCCCAAAATACTTAAAGCTGTTATTGCAGCAAAAGGTGGCTCTACCAAATACTAATGTGTAGGGGTTGAATACCTCTGCAAGCAGCATTTTCCAGTTTTTAATTGTCTTTAAAAGATCTGACGGATAATTAATTTTGGTTTTGACAATATACTGTTGGAGCATGAGTTTGCAATAAAAATACTGACTGGAATAATATATGTAAGTCTCATTTATAATCCAGACAAATCTGATAACTTTCAAGGGGGTTGAATACTTTTGCAAGTCACTGTATATCCTTCACTTTTTCTTCTTGGCAGACTGGTGCATACTGGGTCAGGGTTTACGATTTATATTTTTGCTGAAGCTCTGGTCATTCCTCCGGGGCTGGGTGGGGGGTTGAGAAATACTGTAAATGTTAATGTTTGTTTAATGCAATCATCAGAGACAATAAAATGCATTTCCTTTTATACGGAACTCATCTATATTCTGCCTTTTTTTTTTGTGACTTCACCCTTATACAAGCTGGAGGTCTTTGTGAACTGTGTCTCTGTATTACTATGTACTTCAATAAAGTTTATTAAATGCGAAAAAAGGAGAAAGGGGATAGCTAGCGGAGTGCCACAGGGGTTGGTGCGAGGTCCAATAGTCTATTTTTATTAGTGACATATCCAAAAGCCTGGAAGGTAAGGTTAGTTTGTTCGCAGACAATACGAAAATAGGCAACAGGGTAGACACTCCAGTAAGAGCGGAAAAGATGAAGGCTGACCTAAGGACTCTGGAACTATGGTCAAAAACATGGCAACTAAACGTCAATGTAAAGAAAATGCAAGATCATGCACCTTGGAAGTGGAAACCCAAGAGAATACTACTACCTAGGAGGAGTAAAACTGGAATCCACTAAGCAAGAAAGAGAGAGAGGAATAATTATAACTAATGACCTGAAAATGTCCAAACTATGTGAAAAAGCAGCACTAAAGCCGGCCCATCAGCACAGCGGCAAGGCGTCTGCTTGCGGCGCCAACATCTAGGGTTCAGTGACTGGCCACGGGGAGAAGGATCGAGTATCCCAGGGACTGCTCTCATTTTCCAGGGAAGGGGGGGTGTCTGGCACTATGCAGGCCTCTGGCGGAGACTGGGGGTACTGCCACTGCCAGCACCTCACTCAAAGGAGGCGGGACAGATGCTGGCATCATTGCATGTCCCCACCCCAGGGATCTAAGCATACAGGAAAAAAATTCCAGCTCCATTATCACTGTCAGCCTATATCCTGACGCCCATAAGCGATCATCATCTTATCTATCATGTGAGGAAGATCAACTGCCCCAAAGCACCCACAAGACACACTGTGACTCGTTCTTATAAATCCCTGGACCTCAACCCAATGCTTACTGACCTATCAACTGCTCACCAGGGCCCCCTCTCTTCCGCTACCTCCACCGACCTTGCCTGGGACTTCTTCCATTCCAAATTCCTCGCCATCTGGAATAAATGTGACCCCCCTCAGGCGGGTCCAAGTGCATGGCACCTGGATCACCCCTGAACTCCTAGCCTACAAGTCTCATAAATCCACCAGTTCCCCCAAATGATTTCCAGCGATGTACTCTCCGTAACTTGTACACCCGCACCATAAGGCTTGCACATATGGAATATTTCCATACCACCTTCCAAACCAACCTGAACCACTCATCCAAATTCTGTAAAATGGTACATGCCCTCTTCTCCCCTCCTACCCAATCTCCTGTCTCGGTTCTCCACGACTCTGATTCCGTAATCTCTCACCCCTTAGCAGTTGCCTCCAAATTTAACTCCTATTTATTTCTTGTGCCGCTGTACTCAGCTCTCCCCACCATCCTGCATCCCCTACCCCACATCCCCCCTTTATTCTCCACTATATCCTCTACTACCCTTAAGGCCCTTCTTAACCTAAACCCCTCCGCTGGGTCCTCCCCGACAGCATTAACCCAAAACTCCTCTTCCTATCAGCCCCTGCCACTGCCACCCCTCTTGCTTCTCTCCTGAACCCCTCCTCCCTTTCAACAGTCCCCAAGGCCTGGAAACATGCCACAGCCTTCCCCCTTCCTAAAGGTGGAGACTCCTCCTCTCCTGACAACTAACGGCCAATCTCCCTCCTCCCTATCCTGTCTAAGCTCTAAGAACACCTTGTCCTATCTTAATTCTCCTCCGTCTTCACCCCTTTCCAGTCTGGCTTCAGGAAGAATGATTCCACCATTACCTCTCTCCTCAGGCTTACTCACTCCATATTTACCAGAATGGACAGTGGCTTAATCACCTCCACCATATTCGTCAACCTTGCCAAGGCTTTGGACACTGTCTCATTCCATCCTTCTAACCAAGCTCTCCTCAGCTGGGTTCTCTCCCTCCGCTATTGACTGGTTCAATTCCTACCTGGTTGGCAGAACCCAATCAGTCAGGATTACAGACTCTGCATCTCCCCCTCCCCCCCCCCAAAATCCAGACAGGTGTTCCACATGCCTCTGTTCTGGGCCCCCTTCTCTCTTCCATTTTTCTCAATGACCTCGCCACAGTCTGCTCATCATCTAGCATCCACGTGTTTGCAGACAACACTGTTCTGTACACATCTGGCCCTTCCCCCTCTTGTGTCACTACCAGCTTACAGCTAGGGTTCGACAGGGTCCAGCGCTGGCCAGTTTCACACCAGCTATTCCTCAATGCTAAAAAAAGACTATCCCCATGACCTTTGGCACTAGTCAGGTTGTCTCACTTCCCTTCCCACTTGCCACACCCTCAATGGGACATGACTGGAGGACACTTCTTCAGGTAAGTATCTTGGTGTCTGGCTTGAGAGGCACCTTGATTTTTCTGTGCACATGGATGCTACTGCCAAGAAACTTTACTCCAAGCTTGGCGCTCTATACTGAAACAACAGCTGCATCCACTACCTACCTGCCGTGCTGCAGTGCAGAAAATGATCCTCCCAGTCTTTGATTACGGTGACAGTCTTCAGTGCAGCTCCCAAAACCTCCTTAGCCAAACTAGACACCCTCTATAGCCCCTTCTGCCGCTTTGCACTTGATGCTCCCCCTCTTTCCCCATCACTGTCACTTCTATAATTCCTTCTCCTTCCTCGCTCGAAGACAGGAGACACTCCCACTATATCTCCTTCACAGCTAAATTCTGGTTTGATTCCCTCTCGTCCCATCTCTCCTCCTCATCTCCACTATCTCCTCCCACTCACTTCCTCCCTCCATAGCTATGACCCCTACTCTCTAACTACACCTAGAAGATCCACTGCTAAAGGCCAATCTGCATTCTCCTACCACCTGCGCAAACTGTGGAACTCCCTCCACCGCTCCAACACGCCCCCTCCCCCGCTGCTCTCTCCTTCACAAACTCCATCCCCATATCTGCACCTGCTCCTAAATGCTGCCCTCTCTCCCTACTCCTCATGGCTCACCTCCCTCCACCCCATCTTCACCACCTCCCTCAAATTTGTTCTTCTCTTCCTCTCTCTCTCTCTCTCTCTCACAGTTGTCCTATATAAAGCTACATCTCTTGCTAAAGTAAAATTACAGTGCAATATGCTCATCTCAACAACCCAGTCTATGTATACAGCTCCTCTATTACTGTTTACTGTAAACCTACAGACTGTACTATGTTATATATTACTTGTTTGACATATTGCATATATATTTATTACCGTATTCCCTCTGCCCCTTCTACCAGGATGCACCTGGAAACGAGCCTCAGCTCAGTGTACCCTCCTGGTGAAACTTTTAAATAAATAAAATGCCCTGTATACAGCGAACTGCAGCATCTCACTCCTTTCCGATGCTGAACTGTGAGAAATTCACCACTCATTTATCTGCCTACACTAAAATCCGCCACGTGCTCACGCTTTCTCCGGCAAACTGTCCGACCCGCATGAGCTCATGCTTTCTTCATAAGACTGTCAGGCCCGCATGCTCATTACGAGGGGTGAGTGCATCACTGGAGAGTAAGGCTGCAAGCACACAAGGGAATTTTTCTAAGTTTGTGGACCAATCAAAAGAGAGAAAGCACAGCTGAGGGAAAGGGAAGGGGAGCAGAAATACAGTAAACATGTTTGGGCCTGGAACTCTGGGCATTAAGTGTGGTAGGGTGGGGAGACGATACTAAAGGGAGAGCAGACTACAACCGTCTTTGGCACACGAGTCAATGTTAAAAAAAAAAGAAAAAAAAAAGGCAGCGTAAATGCCAATTTGCAAAGCTTAATTATGACCTGTACGGACCTTATCTGGAGAAATGACTAGTACAATATAATGTGGGGAGAGGGTATTACTTCTGTATAACGTATGGTAGAACGCTGTTATTACTCAGAAATCATCTTTTTACAGCGCTGTTACACCATCGATGTGATGTCACGCTCTTGTTATACTACCGTCAATGCGTCACATCGATGGTGTAACAGACTAGAACCACCACACGGAGCTGTTGCTATGACCCCCACATGATCAAAGCAATTGACTATTGGGAATAATGTTAGCTTGCACGTATTTTGGGCTGTCCATTTAATAGTGTTATTGCAGTGTTTTTTTTTTTTTTTTTTTATTACTTTCTTTTTATGTTTTCCTGGCTTTCATTTTTATCAACGTTCCTGATAAACCTGTTCGTTTTCAAATCACATGATTTTATCAGTCTTCCTGTGTAGCAAGGTAAGCGAACAGTCTTATAATTTGTGTGCAGTGATTTTAAAACCTCTTGTTGATTGTGCAGATGACCATACACTATAAAAGACAACATATGGTCATCGGGGCATAACCACGCTAGGCTTGCCATCTCGTGGTTCCTATGGCAGCTCTGAGAAACCTCTCTAGTTGCGCTCTCGAGGTTTACCAGAACTGCCATGGGAACCACTCAATGGCAAGCACAGCATGGTTATGCCCCGATGACTATACGTTATCTTCTATGTTATCACTGTACTGACAGGGACTTTAAGTTTGAAAAGTTCTTTACTGACAGTTGGGTCTTTGTCACGTTCTCAGTACGTTTAACAGCAAAGCCTCTGTAATTTAACTTTGCAGATCACCTTTAAAGCAGGCTTCACTGAATACTGTTAGCAAACAGTTTCCGTTACCTCACCTCACTCTTTTTATAAACACCAGTCATGTCAAGCCACATTACTGGACTTCTCACCAGACCCAAGACAAAAGTCTTCTCAAGTGAACTAATTTGTATTTTGAACAGCACGTGGCAGGGATGTTTGATCCCATCCAAGG
Source organism: Neoceratodus forsteri (assembly GCA_016271365.2). Classification (NCBI taxonomy): domain Eukaryota; kingdom Metazoa; phylum Chordata; order Ceratodontiformes; family Ceratodontidae; genus Neoceratodus; species Neoceratodus forsteri. Next base: position 663,432,962 of record CM057458.1, read on the forward strand.
CCTCCCTTGCAGATCATTTCTGCAAATATTTTGAAAAAGTAACAGCACGTACTTTATGCAATTAATTATTCACTGCTTGATCCTAAAAACGGACACATCTCAGATTGTTGCAACCAGTCCCCCCCCAGCACTGGAGGGCAGCCCATACCGGCTGACTGCCAACAAGAAGCACACACACAATGGCTAATTACAGTAATTATAAGTCAAGAGTTTACTGTACTAACACAGGCATGGTTTACTTGCACAGACACTGTTCAATCACTGGCTGTGATCAGCTAAAATAGCTGGAGGAAAAACCAGAAGTAAAAGGGGTAGGGGCATATTTATTTATAGTGCCTTGTGTTATAATGGTTATTATGAAATAAATGGTCAAACTCCTCAAATCTGATTGGCCAAGACCACTTTCAACTGGGATGGTATCTCAGTACATATTCCTAGTCTAAAAGTAGGTCATCCCATCAGTCAAAAAAGTAAAAATAAAATGGATCCAATTCCCAACTCTAAAAACACACTTCAAGCTGTGCGATATCATCCCTTCCTGGGTGACTGAAATCACTCAGCCTATGGCATCATGCCTCACAACACACCTGAGGCGGGACAACTGTCACAAGATATCACACCCCTTATTGTGGATCACTGCTTAATTACATATGCCTGTAAACAGGCATTCAGTTGCATAGTGTACCTTCATGGTCAACAAAAACTAAAATAAATGTGAGTGAATTAACAGAATCAATGTCCAGAGTTTGTGGAAATTATGCCAATTCTGGTTTCATTAACCCGGGGTAAACCCATATTCGCCCCTCCAAACACACCCACACCCTGTTACAAAACAATTTAGCCATCCGCCTCAGTATCAGCCCATTTTAAAGACACTCACTTCACTGTCTAAGCGAGTAGTTCTAATCTAAATTGGAATTATTTTGTGATGAATTGGGCATCTATATGATCACCTGTTCTTTTCATTCTAGTCGATTTCGAAACCAAGAAGTCCCATGTTGTTGAGAATGGGCCAGTAAAACTGCACTCAAACTTGCCTGAATCAGTATGAAAAGAAAAAAATTACTCACCTTAGTGATGTTGTTTCTTCTAATGGAGTCTTGCTATATTATGACAGTAGCAGTTTGTCCCACCACTAGAACTGCTCCGGAGGTGAAATGGTTAATACCATTCCAAAACAGAACTTTGAGCACGAGCTCTAAGAAGCAGCTCTATCTGTGTAATTTCAAACCTGAACTGTCAGATCTTTACGAGCAAAAACTCACTAAGGTCTGTGTGGAAGCTGTAACCTACACTAGCCAAATGGCTACCTAAATATTAACAACCATTGCTGGTCCCAACACCCAAGACTCAAGTCAGGGGACCAGAACTACTAACACAATTCTAACAACATGAGAATAAAACAACAGTATAATAAAACACACACACCCCAAACTCCCAAAAGGGGAGAAACGCTAAAAGGGCATAAAATAGTGCCCACACTAAGTTGCCCGCACCCCACCCAAGTAGAAGTTCTGAGAGGGGCAGGCTGGGGGGGAGGTCATAATATAGCAAGACTCCATTAGAAGAAACAACATTACTAAGGTGAGTAATTTTTTCTTCAAACAACATGAAGTCTTGCTATATTATGACAGTACAGACTACACAGCAGTACTCTCCATGGAGGAGGGGCAGAAACCTACTTAGGGAATAGGCTCTGAAGAACAGCTGTGCCAAACCGAGCATCTCTCCTGGCCTGGACATCCAGGGAGTAATGCTTGGTAAAAGTGTGTACCGTTTTCCAAGTAGCAGCCTGGCATATCTCTAATATAGGATGTCTCTGGCAGCAGCTAGAGACCTAGGCCACCCCTGGTAGAATCAGCCTCAAGCCAGAGGGGATCTCTGCCCAGTTTCTGATAACAAATTGGATACAAGAGACAATCCACCTGGCAACTGATATCTTAGTGGCAGGTTTGCCTTTCCCAACTTTACCATAGGTAAGAAAAAGTTGGAGGGATTCGAACCTGTGACCTTTGGTACGCTCTATATAGTAACTAAGAGCTCTCTTAACATCCAGGCTGTGCAACCTCCTCTCACCAGAAGAGGAGTGATCAGTGAAAAAATACTGGAAGGGCGATAGATTGGTTAAGATGGAAATCTGAAACCACCTTAGGTAAAAACTTCCTATTAGTCCTAAGGACTACCTTATCCCTGTGGAAAGAAATAAAGTCAGTTTCCACTGACAAGGCTTGCAACTCACTTACGCGTCTAGCAGAAGTGATAGCCACCAGAAAAACAGTTTTCCAAGTTAGATACTTAAGCTCTGCAGAAAACAGAGGTTCAAAAGGGGGTTGCATTAACTGGGCAATACAAACATTAAGGTCCCAGGCAGGGGCCGGTTCCCGAAAGGGGTGGATTAGTATGGAGTAATCCCTTAAAAAACTTGGAAAACACAGGGTGAGTGGAAAGAGGGGATGACTTTCCTGCTGACACAAAAGCAGATACAGCTGCCAAATGGACTCTCAGGGTAGCTGGTCTGAGACCCAAGGAATTAAGATGGACCATGTAATCTAATACAATGGGCAAATCAGCAGATTCTGGGGAAATATTTTTCCCAGCACACCAAATGGAAAACCTTTTCCATTTAGAACTATAAGTAGCCCTAGTGGAAGGCTTTCTGGAAGCCTTTAGGATTTCAAGAACACCTTGAGAGAGGTGTAAATCAGCAAACTCTAACTCCTCAAGAGCCAGGCCTTGAGGTTGAGGGATTTGAGGTCCGGATACCAAACCCTTCCCTGGGCACAAGTTAACAGGTTGTGAATCCTGGGAGGCAAAGGGAAGATGGATTGTCAGTGACAGAAGGAGGGTACCAGGGCTGCCTGGCCCAATCCGGGGCAATCAGAATCACCCTGCAAGGCTGAGATCTGATTTTGACTAATACTTTGAATAGGAGAGGAAGGGAGAAAGCGTAAAGAAACTTCCCCTCCCAATCCAGGAGAAGGGCATCCAGGGGGACTGAGCCCAACACTGGAGGCCTGCAACAGAACAGAGGAAGTTTGTGATTGTCTGGGGCTGCAAAAAGATCTGAGGAGTGCCCCATCTGGCAAAGACTATCCCCAGCACTTGAGGATCCAGGGACCATTCGTGATGGCCCTGGGAAATCCTGCTGAGAGCATCCGCTAGGAGACTGTCCTTCCCTGGAAGGTGAACTGCTATGAGGGAAGTGTTCAGGGAATAGGCCAGAGACCACAACTTCATTGCCTCGGTGCACAAGACCGAAGACCGAGTGCCCCCCTGTTTGTTGATGTACCACACTGTTGTGGTGTTGACTGTTCTGACTTGTATCACCTTGTTGTGGACAGATGCAGAAATGCTTGAAGAGCTAAAAAGACAGCTCTGAGTTCCAGCAAATTGATGTGGAGCAGAGATTCCCGGGGGGACCACACTCCCTGAGTGGAAAGGTCGCCCATGTGGGCTCCCCAACCCAGAAGGGAAGCATCTGTAGTGAGAGTCAAATTGTGAGCAGGGGGAATGAAGGGGACCCCCAATCTTAAATTACTCTGATCCTGCCACCACTGGAGGGCCTGGATCAAGGTTCGAGTCACTGGGACCAACTTGAAAGGGGTCTCTTCTCTGAGACCAATAGGTTCTCAAGTGAAACTGAATGTCTCTATCTGAAATCTTGCTCCCTGCAACAGCTGTGGATGCAGCCATGTGTCCCAGGAGCTGCAGAAAGTGTCTTGCTGGTTCGAAGACCTGCAGGGTGAAGGAGGAGGCCAGAGTCACTAAATTCGTCACCTTTCTAAGGGAAGAAAAGCTCTGGCTAGCTTTGTGTCCAACTCTGCCCTATAAAGGTGAGTACCTGGACTGGTTCCAGAACCGACTTTAGTAGATTGTAGAAAGCCCAGGAGGTGAGAAGCTGCTGGGTAACTTGCAGGTGAGATTTTACCTGTTCTGGGGACTGGCCTACAATGAGCCAATCGTCTAGATAGGGAAAACAGCAATCCTTTGCCTCCTTAAGTGAGCCACTGCCACTGCTAGACACTTTGTGAATACCCTTGGGGCAGAGGTAAGGCGAAGGGCATTGCTCTGAACTGGTAATGACCTGAGGGTAGTTCGAATCTGAGGTACTTTCATGGGGAGCTTCTGATTAGACGTGGAAATAGGCATCCTTGAGGTCCGGGAGGCTAACCAGTCCCCTGGCCTTAGGGAGGTAAAATCATTGCCAGAGTTACCATTTTGAACTTTGGTTTCAAAAGATGCTTGTTCAGATATCTGAGGTCTAATATGGGCCGCCATTCTCCTGTCTTTTGGGGTAAGGAAGTATCTGAATACAGACCCTGCCCTGGTGCAGGGAGGAACCTTTCCACTGCTCTGAGAGCCAACAGGTTGAGACCTCTGCTTCCAGAGCAAGGGTCTCTGAAGCACTTGTAGTAGAAAAGTCTGGTTCTCAACTTGGGAAACTTTTTGAAGCTGAGAACCAGACCCTGGCTTGCTACTTCCAGAACCCACTTGTCTGAGGTTAAAGAAGCCCAGTTCTGACTGAAGTAAGCCAGACTGCCCCCCTACTGGTAAAGGAGAATCGGCCCTGGGCACCCCATCAGGCTACCTGCTTAGCAGGAGCTTTAGGCTGAGGTGTGGGAGCAGGCCTGCCCACCCCTCGTCTGCCTCTGCCTCTGAAGTAGCCCCTCTGAGCATAGGCAGAGGAGGCCTGAGTCTGGTAAAAAGGCCTGTGAAAAGGCCTACCCCTGGGGGTATGCCTCTGAGCAGTGGCTTGCCGCTCCTTAGCTTGGGCACTTTTGTAAGTAGTCCTATATTCATCCATCTTTTTCATGTAATTCTCTGTCTGCTCCCCAAACAGAGAATTTCCCACCAAGGAAAATCCATAGCCTTAGTCTGGGTATCCTATGACAGACTAGTACACCTGAGCCAGGCCAACCTACTACAGCTACAGATGTGGCCATGACCCTAGAGAAACATCATTAACATCCAGCAGCATGAAACTGTACCTTAGAAGCCTCAATGCCATCAGCAGCCACCTGTTCTAGTTAAGCTAGCCAGCTTGTGCATGGGCTTATGACGCTAATTCCATAACAGTATCCCATCTAGATTTCTGATACCTAACTTCACATAAGCCATATAATTTTTGCCTGAGTCCCAGAGAGGCTGCCATATACTGTTTTTCGCCATGGCATCAATCTTCCTGGAATCCTTGTCAGGAGGATGTGAAGCCAGGGATATTAGCTTTATCACAGGCTGCAGCCTGAACTACTAACATGACTGCATTGCTGAGAAAGGAATTCTGTATCAGGACCTGACAATGTGTACCTTCTGTCCATCTTTTTATCTACAGGAGGCACAGAATTAGGAGCATTTAAAATTTTTATTGTTTGCTTCCTAAAAGACTTATGCAAAGGAATAGACAATCTCCTAGACTCTGGAATATCCATCATTTCTACAAAATCAGGCTCTTCTTGCTCATCCACAGCTTCTTCCAAGGGAAGCTGGAGGGTTTCAGCAACTTTTTTGTAAAACATAAAATGAGATGGGGACTCAGATAGCATAGGGGGAGATTCTAGAGGTCTGTCTGGGGAAATGTCCGGTTCAATGGGCACACCCAGACCTTCCCAGCCACATTCATACTGTTCATAATCATCCTCCCCCTCCTCTGGTTCATAAAATTCCTCAACATCATATTCCTGAACCACTGGAACCGGACGAACCGACCTTTTGCCAGATAGTGGCGGTTCGGACGGAACCCGAGACAGTGACTGGACAATTTGTATGGCTTTTGCTATCTCTGCAGCAGTTGGAGAAGGGGTTTTGGACTCCAAACCTGCTGACTTTCTTGTTTTCTTTACTGGAATTGGTTCCTCAGAACCAGCTTTTCTTTTGCCCGAGGAAGTCTCGCCCTGGTCAGAGGGCACTCCCTCTGGTTTGGTTGGCACCGAACCGGGCTGGCCATCCGGGTCAGCGGACTTTTTGGCCTCTCGTTCCCTAAGCCTGCCCAATCTCTTTTCCAGGGTGGCTGCAGGGAAATTCTTACATATCTGGCGGTCTGACTGGAGGTGGTCAAACCCCAGACAATAGACACATGTGGTGTGTGGGCCAGCCTTGGCAAAGACTTCCCCACAGACATCACAGTGTTGAAACCCAGTGGGCCCGGTTTTTCTTTTGGGTTTCTCAGACATAATGCCAGCCCCAGCCTAACCAGAAAAACTTGCCCTTTAAACAGCAGTGCCAGGCAAGATACCCTTATCGGTTCCTAACCGTGTCACGGGTATTGGAAAAAACCGTAATAAAATCCGTTTTTTTTAGAACCGATAAGAACCGGGAACCGCACTCTAAAATGTTAAACTTTAAAGTTAATAAGTTTTAAACCTAGCTGATCGGTTCAAAACCGAACCGATAAACTTACAAGTTCCACACAGACAAAACCTTTAATTTGCTTACGATTACCACAGACAGAGCTTGAACCGAACGGTTTTGAGGTTAAAATAAAACTATTCTCGGTTGAATCGAACCGAGAAAACACTGTTTAAACCGAGAAATGAACCGAGCAGTAGGAGAAATCTCCGGAGCGACTGTTCACTGAGGTGGAATAAAGAATTTAACAGTTCAGGTTTGAAATTACACAGATAGAGCTGCTTCTTAGAGCTCGTGCTCAAAGTTCTATTTTGGAATGGTATTAACCATTTCACCTCCGGAGCAGTTCTAGTGGTGGGACAAACTGCTTCTGTCATAATATAGCAAGACTTCATGTTTGAAAAATGAGTTCTAGATAAGTAACACTACATTTCGTCATGCAGCAGGATAAGTAATGTGACAACATAATTACTAACATTAATAATTTATAATGTGACAAGATAATTATTAACATTAATAATTTAAAAGTAAAATTGTACAAACCTTCCAGTAGTCAGATTGTAAACTGTAGTACCTCTGGTATGCAGATAATGCTAAAAAAGAGGAAGACAGACTTATTACAATTCAAGAAAATTTTAATGTGAAAGCATGGAATAACACAGCACGACTGGGCTGGTTATAAGAAATCTTTCAGCCTATGAAATGTTACTGTACCAAAGCATAAAAAATTCAACTGCATTTAACTGTTTTTTTAAGAATGGTCCTTAAAGTCTACTTCTACCACCTTGTACACCCTTACCTGGCAGACATAGTACGTTGAATGTCACAACAATGCCTTCCGACATGCCAGGAATTCACATTTCTCCAACTTTTATTTGTGCCCTTTGGCCAAACACACAATGCTACTGATGAAGTGGTTTAAAACACAATTTCATATTTTGTACTTTGTTTAGATCCCCATTCAACTTCCTCCTTCCTTAGACTACGGAGTTAAAGCACACCTAAACCACTTAAAAAAAGACTGTGAAAGGACAAGTGTAAAGTGGAGGGAGTTCTCATAGGCACCACTGTACCACCATGGTGCAGTGAAATTTATATCACAACGCCCTTATATGGCATTTTCCTTCAATTCTTAACTTACCTTGTGCATTACAGTTTTAATGTATAAAGGGGAATTCCGTATGCTCCCAAGCTACGTTTATGGGACAGGGCGGTGGTCTAGATTAAGAAAATCATGACAATTTTTTTTTTTTTTTTTGCATTACTTACTACTTTTATTTTATTTCATGCCTCTATCTGGCTTAAGCTGTACCACCCAAGCTGCCATCCTGATGGACAAAGTAACCCAATGTGCCTTACAGCTGACCTCCTGTGGACATCTGCAAAAGAAGCATCCGTGGAGGTCCTCCAAGTATAGTATCTGCCTGCCAATAGTGAGATACGGTACTGTGGCTGAACACTGTTGAAACTGCCTGTACCAATTTCCTCTATAACCGCCAGCAAGCTCTTAGACTCTAGTAAGCTTTAAGACTTCTACCGGGGCTGCACCTTGGGGCTCCGACTGGTCGCCGCTCAGCAAGCATCCCTCCCACTGGATAAAGATCATGCGACTTTTGCCCCGATTGGACCTGCCTGTTTTTGACTTTTTCGTCTTTCACCACTGAATTGTTCTACGGACTCCTGGGGAAATTCTGGGTTATGGAGTTTTATACAGTTTTATTGTAACTGTTGAACTTGTGGACTGTTTTGTCTTCTGACACCTGTATTCTCTTGAACGGTTTCTGCCCCTGTCCATTCTGTGTCTTGTAACCCTCACTCCCCCCACACCTGGCCTTCTGCACTAATCTTTTTTCTCTCTCCTCTTCATACCTCACACCCCTCTGGCTTTTAGTAATTAGTTACTCGCTCTTTGCTGGTGTGACACCAGAAGCAATCTGCATAATTTTCTCTGTCTAGTGCGTCCCCCTCACCCCCCCGCTTAACTCCTTACTCTATTGCAGCCCCTTCTCCCCGCCCAGCGATTTAGCCCTCTGACTTGTGGTTTTTCACACCCAGCCTTTATCTCACTAACCCCCTGCCTCCCTCTCTTTCAGGCAAGCCCTTGAACCAGGTGCTCCGCTCTCATCAGCGGCCATGGATGAAAGTCGTCAGACTGCCACTCCACCCTCCCAGCAAACTCTCAGAGTCTGGTAAGCTTCAAGACTTCTACCGGGGCTGCACCTTGGGGCTCCAACTGGTAGCCACTCGGCCATGCATCCCTCTCATTGGTTAAAGATCCTGCGGCTTTTACTCTGGTTGGACCTGCCTGTTTTTGACTTTCAGCTTTTACCGGCAAATTGTTCTACAGGACTCCTGGGGAAATTCTGGCCCGCCCTCCTCCTCCCCCACCGCCCTTAATTAAATACACTTTGGTGCCTCCCCATCCCCTCTGCTACTTCTCCACTGGTTGACAGTCAAGTGCACCCAGTGCCTTAAAGCAGCAGATAGTTAATTCATCCTAAAACTGCCATCTACGGTCACCCCTACCTGCCTTGCCTCAGCTACTCTCCCCCCTGTGACTGACTGTCCCTACCCTCCATCCTTCCCCATCTCTGGTCAAGCGAGCTACTCTACCACCTCCAACTAAGAGCATGGACAGCAACCATTCTCCCTTCCCCTGCCTTATCACACAAAACTAACATCCTCCATTTTCTGGGTACGCTAACTTTTTCCATGAAACTTTTCCAGCTCACTCTGATCGTGGTCACCCTGGTCTCCTCCTTGGTACTGACTGACACCTGTGCCTCAGTCCTGGCCAGGGACCAAGAGCACCTCAACCATCTCACGTCCTCCAATTCCCACCTGGTCACCCCTCCCCCCTTCCGTGGGAACTCGCCACCCTCGGTCCAATCACCCTTTCCTTCCTTTCTAACTCAGAGCATCAGTGACTCAGCCACTATCTGGTGTCCCTATCCAGCTCACTTTCGGTCCCCTCCTTCATTTATACCCCCATTTTATCCCTCCTTCTCCAAGCTGGAGACGTCAAGTGCAACCCCGGTCCACCTAACTACCACGTCACCACCTCTGACAGCACCTGAGTAAATGCTCCCAGGCTGAAAATTGCCCACATAAATATATGTGCAGCCTTCCCTCCAACTTCCCTGACCTGGAGTCATGGACTATGTTATATAAGCCCCACATTCCGGGAATCTCCGAAACATGGCTAAAACTACATCTTACGGACTCTACCTACTAACTACCCGGGTACTCCTCCCTCTGTCTCGCTAGGCCAGGCAAAATAAGAGGCGGTGGTGTCGCACTGTTTTTCAAGGAACCACTCTCAGCCAACACTGTTCTCCATTCCGATCAATCTGACCCCAGCTAATGGCTCCTCTCCGAACTCACGTTGGGCAACACCAAAAAACTCTACATGGGTGCCTCTACAACCCTCCCACTGCTGGGACCGTGCCTCTCAGTAGCTACCTCTCTGGCCTGGGCTCAGTTTCCCCTCAGAGAGAGACAGTTCTCCTTGGGGCCATAAACCTAAACTGGCTGGGTATCCACCAGCCTGACTATGCTTCCATCCTAAAATCTCATAACCTGGCCCAAACCATTACACTTCCCACCAGGCAGATCCCTTGTACTGCCACCCAGACACTCCTGGACTGGATCATTACCAAAAGGGAGGATTGTGCTCTGCATGCCAGTACAATGACAGACTCCATCAGCGACCACTCCCCCACGTACCTTCTCTGGTCATCCAAGCTCACAACAGCCCCCACCCAAGTACCTGTCCTTCCGTAATTTCAGAAACCCAGCTACCCCTAACCCCTTCAATGAGGCACAGGAACTGGATTGGTCTGCCATCTTATCAGAGTCGAACGTGAACCATGCAGTCACCCTGTTCACACGGACACTCTTAGCTTTATTGGATAATCGCATTCCAGTCACCACCATAAGGGTGGGGGCCACTCGTGCTGGGTCACAAAAGATCTCCTTACCCTTATGTAAGACAGGGATCATGTCTGGTCCACCTAAAAAAGCATCATCATCCCCTGCCCTCTGGGAGGATTACAGGAGCTGGAGGAACCTATGTAAACACCTGGCCAATCTCCAACAAATAAACCTCAGGGAACCAAGAAAATTCTGGACAACTAACTGGATCTCTGCTGAACCCACACTCCAATAAGTCAGCCTTGCAAGTGGACTCTGCCAACGGCCACATAAATGACCCAACTGAAGTGGCCAGGGCCTTTAATGACAAATTCTCCAACCTTACCATGCATCTGAGCAAACTCCCACACGACCTGCTAAATAACCCTGCCTCTCTCAACACTTCATCATCATCACACTGAGGGCCCACCACCCAGCCTCCAACACCAACACCCTCTTTTTTTCTTCAGAGCACTTTCTCATACTGACACTGCCAAACTCCTCAAGGGCCTCCCTAGTCACAGCTCCCCAGGAGCTGATGGTTTATCCCTAGTCTTCCTTAGGCTCATTTCCCCAACCATCATCACTCCTCTCATGGTTATCTTCAACCTCATCCTGACCACCTCCTCCATGCCCAACCCCTGGAAAACTGCCAAGGTCATCCCCATCTTCAAAGCCGGGAACCCACTATCTGCGGACAACAATCACCCAATCTCGATCCTTCCTCACCTAAGCAAACTACTTGACAAAGCTATCCATCATCAGCTGGCTGACTACATAGCCAAACACAGCCCCCTTTAAAGCCAACAGCATGGCTTTCGTAAAAATCACTCTGCAACTACCACCCTTGCACTCCTGACTGACCAATATCCTTCTAAACATGGACCATGGATACACCACAGGCGCAATCTACGTTGACCTCTCCAAGGCTTTCAACATGGTCAATCATGCTCTCCTCCTCTCCAAACTTCAACTTCTAGTCTGCTCCGTGGTGGTCACCACCTGGTTCAGAAGCTGCCTCACAGGAGATCCCAATTTGTCTGCGTTGACCCTGCCAGTCTCCCCACCCTGTTTCCACAGGTGTCCCCCAGGACTCCATCCTGGGACCCCTTCTATTCTCATTTGTAAACACAGTTCCCTCTGACTGTCTCAACTGTCACTCACTTCTCTATGCCGATGACCTTGTGCTCTTCTCTAGTGGTAAATCCCCTGCCTACAACTCCATGACAGTCAAACAGAACTATACCATGGCTCATAACTGGTTCTCTGACAACCTCCTCCTGGTCAATGCCAAGAAAACAAAATCCATGCTATTCGCCAAGCCCTTCTTAACCAAAAGTAATTCTGACTCCCCATTAATAGTCACTTCGCCTGATGGCCATATCCTGGAAGATGTCAAACATTTCAAATACTTAGGTGTCATGCTTGATCCTTCCCTCTCTTTCTCCAAACACATAAGCTCCCTTGTCCTACGGATCCAACAAAAGCTTGGTGCTGTATACAGATTCCGGCAATACCTCACACTGGAGGCCTGCCTAGCCCTCGTCCAGGAGAATTTTCTACCTATCCTGGTCTACTGCTCTTCCATCTACTCCAGGACTTCTTCCAACGATCAAGGTCAAGCTTTCTACAGCCTACAACAGTGCTTGTCGGTTTGCCTCATCAGCACCCTTCTCTACACACCGCTGCACACTCAACAAACAACTAGGGTGGCTCCTGCTATAAGGCCGCTCTGACCACACCCTGTACTGCTCGACTGACTCTGCCATCTGTACTGGCCAGGACTCTCCTCTAGCACCCCTCCTCACCATCCGCACTGCTCATGGCAGCCTTCAATCAACCAGTATCCCTCCCCTGAACATCCCCAGGGTCTCCACATGGGCTCCAGTCCTCTTAAGGTGGCTGCTCCCACACTATGGACTAAACTGTTGAGCTGCATGCTACCAACACCCACCACCACTTCAAAACACGCCTAAAAGACTGGCTCCTGTTGGCATCCACCTGCCACTGCTTTTCCTGAGTAGTTCCCCCCGCCCATTCTCTGGTCGGTCATCCCTCCACTCCACTCTTATTGCCTTCCTTCCCTTCCTCTCCTCCCCCCCAACCTACCGCCAGTTCTAAACATGCCTCACAGTCTGGTTCTTGTTGATATCCACCTGCACTGCTTTTCCTGAGTAGTCCCGTTCCCCCCTCTTCCCTTGGTCTGTCATCTCTCCACCCCACCCTTCTACAGCCCTCCCTCCTTCCTCTCCTCCCGGCCCCCACCCTCTTTTCCCACCAGGCTCTGCTTCTTGGCTAAGTTGATTTGCCACCAACATCCACTGTACACACCGATTTACCAGCTTCCTGCTACTATGTTCCAAAGGTTGCATACTGTATATTCAATTGTTTTAATGTGACCTTCAGTTTAATGCGTTTTCTGCTCTCTTTAATTGCCATTCTGTAAGTTCAATTGTATTAGTGTAACCCTTAATTTCATTTGTGTTTACTGCTCTTCCTTACTTGATGTATCTTTCCAACTCTGCGCCACAGTAGGTGGCCCAGGTCGTGCCTGAAAATGGTCCCTGGGACCAGCACACCTACCTGGTTACAAAAGTCATAAATAAACCTTAGAAGAAATAGATGGTACCATCAATGTCAGTAGTATTGATGGCTGAAATATGCCAAAACACTGTCTCTCACTATCAAAATGATGCAACAAATGGAAGACACCTGTATCAGAGTCCTTCACCAACAGCAGCGAAGAACTAGCCACAGGGCACACTCGGATAGGTCTTCAACTGGATGGTGTGGTTGGGGGAGGTGCAGAATACTGTAGATATAAATGTGAAATAACACAAACTATGTAATCATAATGTATTTCCGGTTGTAATTTTCTTAATCGGGTCTTCATAGTCCCACACCTGCACTTTGGGCACGAGCATGCCTCTTTAATGCCCCCCAAGAACTGCATGATACCATAGATAAAAAAAAAAAAAAAAAACTGTACCACTGATGTACAACAGTACTGCAAGAACACCGCTGCTCCAGTTACCCCATCATGCACCGTTATCACAGAAATTTTACTGTAGTTCAACAGTGCGTGTTTCGAATAATCAAGACAGCTTCTTTATTTGGGGGGGCGGGGGATGCTGTTGAGCCTGAGCAAGATGGCAGCTCTCAGATAGTGCTTGCCACAACATCCTCATTTGGGAGCTACAAGAAGCGACTTTTGGGTAAGCCTAGATGACCTAGTGTGGCTCCTCTTAAATTGGAATATCAGAATGACCAAATGAGAAATCCGCAAAAAGACTGCAGCCAAATGATGGAGCAAAAGCTAAAAATGCTGATACCTCTGCCACATGGTCCACACCTCAGCAGACGCTCACAGCCGCAGCCACCGAGACTGAAGTAGAGGAAACATTAACATCTCTTGGCCTTAAAATAAATAAGCTTATATCCTCAGTCTCAGGTTTGTCGGACAAAATTTAAAAATTACTCACCTTAGTAATTCTGTTTCTTCTAATGGAGATTTGCTGTATTCTGACATATTGCAATGATCCCCAATCTTTAAACTGCCCAGGAGAACAAAAAGTTAACTTTCTATGCAGGGCATAGAATGCTGAGCTCGAGCTCGGTTGAAGTCTCTGTCTGGAGTGTTTCAGACTCAAACCGTCAGAGTCTTACGAGCCCAACTAACTAAAAATTCTAGGTGGAAATTGTAAAATTCCTACTAGCCAACTGGCAGAAAAAAGTTTTGGATTCCCAAGGAAGACTCAAGTCAGGAAACTCAAAAACCAAAAACCAACCTAATACAAATAACAGTAATAAATCAACACCCAAACAAAAAAGAGGAGGGTGTAAACAAAGAGCACCCCTGGGTGCAACACTGCACCTGCCTACCCACTTCCCAAAAACAGGTTCTGAGAGGGGAGGCAGGGAGGGAGCTCAGAATACAGCAATACTCCATTAGAAGAAACATAATTACTAAGGTGAGTAACGTTTTCTTCAAACAACATGAAGTCTTGCTGTATTCAGACATATTGCAGACCACCAAGCAGCACCTCTACTTTGGAAATAGGCTCTGAAGTACTGCTTTGCCAAACTGAGCATTATTCCTAGACTGGATATCCAGAGAGTAATGCTTGGTAAAGGTATGGACTGTTTTCCAGGTGGCTGCTTGACAAATTTCTAAGAGAGGGATATCCCTGGCAGCAGCCAGGGAAGCAGCTGTACCTCTTGTGGAATGAGCCCTCAGGCCTGAGGGTGGAGTTTTTCCCACTTTTTATAGCAGAATTGTATACAAGACACAATCCACCTGGCAACAGATCTCTTGCTGGCAGGTTTGCCCTTTCCCACTTCTCCATGTGAGGAACAACTGGAGGGAGTCAAACCTGTGACCCTCGGTACGCTCTATGTACTAACTAAGGGCTCTTTTGACATCTAAACTGTGTAGCCTCCTCTCTCCTGAGGAAGAATGATCAGTGAAGAAAACAGGAAGAGACACAGACTGGTTTAAATGGAAGTCTGAAACCACTTTGGGCAAGAACCTTCTATTGGTTCTAATGACCTCTTTATCCCCGTGAAATAAGAAAAATCGGGTTCCACTGACAGGGCTTGCAATTCACTGATACGCCTGGCAGAGGTAATGGCTACCAAGAACACAGTTTTCCAAGTCAAGTACTTAAGCTCTGCTGAAGACATAGGCTCAAAAGGGGATTACATAAATTGAGCAATGCAAACATTCAAATCCCAGGCAGGGGCAGGGTCTCTAAAAGGAGGATTGGTGTGAAGCAATACTTTAAAAAATTCACAGAACACAGGATGAGAAGATAGTAGACTTCCCCACAGACAAAAACGCAGAAACAGCTGACAAATGTACCTTGAGAGTGGCTGGTCTGAGGCCTAGGCCATTAAAATGGACCATATAATCCAGAACAGTAGGCAATCCAGCAGTATTTGGAGAAATATGCTTCTTAGAACACCAAATGCTGAATCTCTTCCATTTGGAGTTATAAGTCTTTCTGGTGGAGGGCTTCCGAGAAGCCTTGAGGATATCCAGAACCCCTTGGGAAAGATGTAGGTCTGCAAACTCTAACTCTTCAAGAGCCATGCCTTGAGATTGAAAGACTGAAGATTGGGTTACCAAATCCTCCCCTGAGAGGATGTTAACAGGCTGTAATTCCTGGGAAGAGACAGGGGAAGATGGACTGCTAGGGACAGCAACAGGGGGTACCAGAGCTGTCTGGCCCAATCTGGAGCAATCAGAATCACTTTGCAAGGTTCAGTCCTTAATTTGACTAAAACTTTTAACAGGAGGCGGGAAGGGGAGAAGGCATGCAGAAACTTCCCTTCCCAATTCAGAATCAGGGCGTCCAGGGGAACTGAGCCCAAGACTGAAGGTCTGCAACAAAAGAGAAGGAGTCGATGAATGTCTGGGGCTGCACAGAGATCTATCTCTGGAGTGCCCCACCTTGAAAAAAATCACTTTCAACACCTGAGGGTCCAGGGACCATTCGTAATGGCCCTGAGAGATCCTGCTCAGTGCATCTGCTAGCACATTGTCCTTCCCCGGAAGGTGAACTGCTACCAGAGAGGTTTGCAGGGAATAAGCCAGGGACCAAAACTTCATGGCTTCTGTGCACAAGGCCGTGGACCGAGTGCCTCCCTGCTTGTTGATGTACCACATGGTGGTAGTGTTGTCCGTTCTAACCTGAACCACCTTGTTCTATACTGACTGAGAGAAAGCTTTTAGGGCCAGAAAAACTGCCCTGAGCTCTAGGAGATTGATATGGAGAAGGGATTCTTGGGGGGACCACAGCCCCTGGGCAGTGAGGGACCCCAGATGGGCTCCCCAGCCCAGAAGAGAAGTGTCCATGGTAAGGACCACTGAACAAGGCTGGGTAGCAAAAGGAACACCTTGTCTTAAATTGTCCTGATCCTGCCACCACTGGAGGGCTTGGATCAAGGTCAGAGTCACTGGGATCAGTTTGGTAAGGGAATCCTTACTCTGAAACCAAAAAGCTCTCAGGTGGAACTGAATATCCCTCATCTGGAATCTTGCCCCTTGGACCACTGCTGCTGAAGCTGCCATGTGGCCCAAGAGCTGGAGGAAATGCCTTGCTGGTCGAGATACCCTAAAGCTGAAGGGAGAGGCTAGTTCCATAAGAACCCTTGCCCTTTCTAAAGGAAAAAAGGCTCTTGCTCTGAGTGTGTCCAGTTCTGCCCCTATAAAGGTAAGAAGCTGGACTGGTTCAAGAACTGACTTGGGAAGATTGAGAAAAAATCCTAGAGAAGTGAGCACTTGCTGGGTCACTTGCAGGTGAGACTTGACTTGGTCTGAAGACTGACCCACTATTAGCCAATCGTCCAGATATGGAAAAATGGAAATCTTTTGCCTTCTTAGAAAGGCAACTACTACTGCCAGGCATTTTGTGAAAACCCTTGGGGCTGAGGTTAGGCCAAAGGGCATTGCTCTGAACTGATAGTGGCATGAGGCAGCTTCCAGACCTGAGGTACTTTCTGTGGAAGCACCTGATGGGAATGTGAAAGTAGGCATCTTTCAGGTCCAGGGAGGCTAGCCAGTCCCCTGTCCTTAGAGAGGGAAGGATTATTCCCAGAGTTACCATCCTGAACTTTGGTTTTAAAAGATGTTTGTTCAGATAACTGAGGCCTAGGATGGGTCGCCAATCCCCTGTCTTTTTTGGGGTCAGGAAGTACCTGGAGTATAGTCCTTTGCCCCAGTGTAGGGTAGGTACTCTCTCTATGGCTCTTAAGGCTAGAAGAGAAGAAACCTCTGCCTCTAGGGCAAGGGTTTCCGAGAGATTTGCAGGTGGAAAAGATCTGGCTCTCATCTTTGGAAATTGTCTGAAGCTGAGAACCAGTCCCTGGCTTACTACTTCCAGGACCCACTTGTCTGTTCTGACATCCAGTCCTGGACAAAGTAAGCCAGCCTG
The DNA here is from genome assembly GCA_016271365.2 of Neoceratodus forsteri. Lineage (NCBI taxonomy): Eukaryota > Metazoa > Chordata > Ceratodontiformes > Ceratodontidae > Neoceratodus > Neoceratodus forsteri. Next base: position 663,450,154 of record CM057458.1, read on the forward strand.
CCCCCTACTGAAATAAGAGAGTCAACCCGGGCAGGCCCATCAGGGTGTCTGCTTGGCAGGGGACTTAGGCTGAGGAATGGATGCAGCCTTGTTCACCCCCCTTCTGCCTCTCCCTCTGAAGAACCCCCTCTGTGAAAAGGGAGAAGAGGTCTGTGGCTGGTAAAAAGGCCTGCCCCTGCCCCTAGACTGCTGCCTTTGAGGAGTTGCCTGCCTCTCCTTGGCCTTAGCACTCCTTTAAGTGGTCCTGTACCCATCCATTTTCTTCATGTAATTCTCTGTCTGCTCTCCAAACAGAGAATTACCCACTACAGGAAAATCCATGGCCTTAGCCTGGGTATCCTGCGAGAGGCTAGTACATCTGAGCCAAGCCATCCTCCGAAGAGCCACAGATGTAGCCATGACTCTTGATGACATCATTAGAGTCCACAGCAGCATGAAACTGAACTTTAGATGCCTTAATCCCATCTGCAACCACCACCTCCAGCTCCTTGGCTAGCTGGGGGGAGGCCTGTTTACCCACTGCTAGTACAGTGTCCCACCTGGACTTCTGGTACCTGGCTGTATAGGCCATGTAATTTGCCTGTCTGAGTCCCAAGGAACATGCCATGTACTATTTCTTTGCCATGGCATCAATCTTCCTGGAGTCCGTGTCGGGGGTGTGAAGCCAAGTGAATATTTGCCTTGTCACAGGCAGCAGCCTGCACTACCCCTACATGGCTGCACTGCTGGTTTAAGAACTCTGTGTCTGAGCCTGAAAGTGTATACCTCTTATCCATTCTTCTATCCACAGGAGGTATAGTGTTAGGAGACTTTAGGATTTTTTGTGTCAGTTTCCCAAAGGATTTGTGGAGGGTACCAGACAGTCTCCTGCACTCTGGGATGTCCATCATTTCTACATAATCGGGCTCCTCTTGATCTTCCACAGCCTCCTCCATAGGAAGCTGGAGGGTTTCAGCCACCTTTCTGTAGAACATAAAGTGAGAAGGGGACTCAGAAAACTTAGGTGGGGAAACACCTGAAGGTCTGTCTGGGGAGATGCCTGGTTCCACAGGCATATCCAGACCCTCACTTGCACCATCGTCATCCTCAAATTCCCTTCCTCTTCAAATTCCGGTTCATAAAAATCTTCGAGGGTGTAATCTTGAACCGGGGGAATGAACCGAACCCCTGCCAGAAGGTGCGGATCGGTAAGAACGGGGCGGAGGCGATTCCACAATCTAGATCGCTCTGAGCTGGCCTTCTTGACGGTGTAACATGAACCTCAGGATCGAACGGACAATTTGTCTTTGCGTTTTCTTTTTGTCAGAACCGATCCCTCAGAATCGGCTCTTCTTTTGCCCGAAGTATCACCCTGGTCAGAGGGCACTCCTTCTGGTTCGGTCGGAACTGAACTGGGCTGGCCATCAGAGTCAGCAGACTTCTTGGCCTCCTTTTCCCTCAGTCTACCTAATCTCTTCTCAAGGGTAGATTTGGGAAAATTTTTTTTACACATTTGGCAGTCTGAATCGAGATGGTCAAACCCCAGACAATAAACACAAGTGGTGTGGGGATCGGCCTTATCAAAGACCTCCCCACACTCACGGCAGTGTTGAAACAGTGGGCCCGTTTTTCTTGGGTTTCTCAGACGCATGGCCAACTTATTAACTTACCCTTTTATGGCAACCACCAGGCAAGACTCCCTTATCGGTTCCTAACCATGTCACAGGTATTGGAAAAAAGCGTTACTAAAACACGTTTTTTTAATAACCAATAAGGACCGGTAACCACACACTAAGTAAAAACACAAAACACAAAATGTCACTATCAACTGGCCGGTTCAGCAGAACTGACCCACAACTTTTACAAGTTCCACACAGAAAAACAGAACAATTCCTATCTAGTACTCATGGCACCACAGACAGAGTCTGAACAGACTATGCGGATAACTTTTTCGGTTTAAAAAAACCGACGAAAACTGAAACTTTAACAGACTTTCGAACCAAGCTGAAGAAGAAATCTCCGGAGCGACCGTTCAGTGAGGCAGAGTAAAGAATCTGACGATTTGAGTTTGAAACACTCCAGACAGAGACTCCAACAGAGCTCGAGCTCAGCATTCTATGCCCTGCATGGAAAGTTAACTCTGTTCTCCGGGGCAGTTTAAAGGTTGGGGATCACTGCAATATGTCAGAATACAGCAAGACTTCATGTAGTTTGAATGATGGGATCTCAAATACATTTACCAATTTAGAAACCACTGTGGAGTTGGTAACGGCTGAGACAGCTTCTTTATATACTTTAGACATGACGAGAACAAACAAGTGCTCCGTTTAAGTAAATGATGTAAGGGGAGTAATGTATTCTTTACACTCCGCATCAACACCCCTAGATTTACGTTCACCTTTTCCCAGTTGTTTTTAGTGGGATTTAGGAAGACATAAGTTTACCAAGTCATCCCCTTCATGTCCCTACAGTGCTATTTATTTTTGCAATGTGGTGTCCAAATCACAGTACAACACTAACCAACTCTTACTGTTCCAATGAAGCGCATTATTTTCCCTTAGAAAATGGACAAGTTAGATACTGCATTTTGATTAGCTGTTCCGATTCCACTGGCACATGTTTATGTGCCAATACCCTATCTGCATTTAGGGATCATATGCAGATTTTATGAGCCACTTCCTACAGCATTTTTTTTTTTTTTTTTTTTTTTTTTTAAACAGAGGTCTAGGCAGATTTTGAATCCTAAAAAATCCTAAGTGATGATTTTTTTCTAAACAGCGAAAAAAGTATTCACAGAAACAACCCTGCAGATAAGAATTTTCAATATCATCATCATAGACTATGTGCAGACTTATAAATATCTGGGAACCCATTTGGACTCGAGCCTGAAATGGGATCTACATATAGGATCTATTGAAAAAACAGCAGGAAAATGCTTAGGTTGTTTATACAGGAATACATTTTCCTTGACTGAAGCAACTGGGAAGCACTTGGTAGATTCCCTAATTTTACCACTGATAGACTATGGGGATTTAGTTTATGCCGGGGCTACACAGAGTAGTTTAAACAGATTGGATATACATAGGCTAGCAAGATTCATTCTAAATGCTCCTAAAAGGTCCCACAGAGTAGAATTATATGGAAAACTACAATGGATTAACCTCAGACAAAGAAGGTCTTTACATGCTTTATTATTCATTACCAAATGTGCCTTAGGGCAGGTCCTGGATTATACTGCTAATAAATTAGTAATTAGGCCAATAAAACAAGGCCTGAGACCGGCATTAGGACTGGAATACTGTCAACCAAATTTTAGATCAAACTGGGTAGGTCACATTTTCTGTTTAGAGGGCCAACGTTCTGGAACTCCTTGCCACAAACCCTTCGGTTACCAAATGGTGTAATTAGAGTGGGCGACATCAAATCTTGATTTACTAAAGAAGCAAGACAACAAACCATACTTGAATTATCTCAGGGTATTCTTGAGTTTCGAGTGAAAATTAACAGTAGCATGCACTTTAACTAGGGAATTACTGAACTGTTTGTTTTATGAAACTGTGTTTAATGTTATTTTTTTGTATATGTTTTGTATTTATGTAATTTTTCGAATTTGCACAATGGACCTCACTGGAAATGAGCTTGCCTCAGTTGAGCTATCCGATTCATTCATTTTGTATATGAATTGAATAAAACGTTTACTACTACTACCCTCATTTGTGAGTTCCATCGCAAACATGGCTGTCGCCTTTACTCATATAAAAACCTTTAAGCCCTAAAAATTAAAACTTCCTAAAAATGAATGTATGTATGTGTGTGTATGTACGTTGTGTATGTTACTTTTATTCATGATCCCTTTCTTATACACATAAATTTAAAAAAGCACTATCCAAATTTTTTTTTTTTTTTTTTTTTTAGTAACTTCACGTTTATTGAATTCACTGGCACATAAAACAGCCTTTTAGTATTTAGCAATGATGCTATAACAATGATATACTGTAAAAATCCTGGATATCCGTAACATTACGTTCAGCTTAAAAAAACTAGTATTAAAAAAGAGAGGTAAATTAACAAAACAACTATATGATAGTTTATACTGGTATTCTTTTAGTCATTTCTATCCCTGCCTAATTTAATAAATACAGTTCAAAGAACATTGAATTAGTTTCCTTTTTCTTAGCAGCAACTTTGGCACATGACCTTGTTCACTTCATCTATTTTGCATTACTGATATTCATATAGACAACACCTTTTTGACTTCGGAACTTGGGTTTCATCCAGTCATAAAGCAACCTGTCAATATTGGAGTTGTACAGTTAAAGTGGATGAGACTAAAGATAAGCAATTTCAGCGTTTGTTTGAATTACTGTGTACAAGTCTTCATGCTTTAATTTCATATTCTCCTTGGTGATTCTTTGACAATGAAAAATTCCCCTCATAGCCTAACCAGCCTGACAGAGCTATATCTGCTGCTAATCCTGCCCAAGATGAAACTGAGCCTCTGCTCTATATGAGGCCTGTGCATGTATGCGAGAGTCCGATTAAGGGGACTTCTGCAGATTTTTACATTCATGCATTCCATATTAAGATTTCAAGCTGGGAGGAGAATTCTATTAAAGAGGCATACTGCAGAATGCTGAACTGTTATGTTCCAAGGTAAACAAGAATAAGTTACTCACCTGTAACCATAGTTCTAGGAGTGGTACATGGTTCACATCCACACACTGGCAGTTCCACTAGATAGAACAATATTATTGGCCAGAACATCTTTAGGCTAAGCTCCTCCCAACACTGCCCTGTGACATCAGATCCCGCACAATGGAGTAAGAATCAGGTGCCACTTGCCAGGGGAGGCCCAGTGGGTTGTGTGGATGTGAAGCATATACCACTCCTAGAAAGTACAGTTACGCAAGAACTTATGACAGCAGATCATGAGGAGTGTCTTTTGCAGCAGGTAATACACTTGGGTCTTCGCGGTGCATGGCAGCTCTTCTAGCAGTCTTTTCCACAGGCCGCCCACATGACATCATCTTCTTGTTTCCTACATAAGTGTGGGCAGTCCCTGGTATCCTCAGTTTCCCCTGCCAGATTCAGCTTGCTAAACGAGGACAGAGGGGAAGCCGAGGTACCATAGGTATCCCTACCCATAAGTCATTGGACCAGAATTTGTTCTAGAGAAGGAGGGGGACAGAGAGCGTGATCGTACCTGCTGCAAGAGACCACTCCTCAAAGATAGTACAGTTACGTAAGACCTTATCATAACAGTAGATCTTCGAGAGGAGCTCTTGCAGCAAGCTATCACAATTAGGACTATGCCACAGGCAGAATCAACTTTCTTGCCCACCTGGTCCAAGAAGCAGGATTCCAGGTTGGGAGACTGTGAGCTTAGATGTTTAGGCTGCTTAGATTTGTCATGAGCAGCTGTAATAACTGAAGAGTCCACCTGAGGATGTTCAGCCGAGATTGGTTCATCCTTCGGGGTTCTATACAGCCTGACCGATTTTTTCAGAACTACTAAGACTGAAGCCGGACGCTTCCAGGTTACTCTGGTGAGGTCTTGGAAAGTGTCCACTAAAGGAGGAACAACCAAGGGTTTGAGCTCCTTTTGCCTCAGGTACTTAGCCAAATGTCGGCGTTCCAGATCCAGGTCCTCCGTGTCCCACTCACTGGAGGCCTAGATGTGCCTCATGACATCCATGAAAGTGGGATCGTCAGGAGGAGAGCTGGGCTGGTCCTTCTCTCCTGGGGAACCCAGAATTCCTGAAAAGGAAGAGACAGAAGACAAAGAGTAGGAATGGCTACTGGGTGACGAGTAGCCAGACCTGTCCTTATGGCCTGCTCACTCGAGCGTCAGTGGCTCACCGACCGACGTCCGTTCGAAGACTGGCGACAGTTACAAGACCGACGTCGGTCGGGGGACAGATGGTGGGAGCAGTCCCATCTAGCAGAATGGGAACGGCTGCTGGTATAAGACCTGACCCAGCATCAGCTACCCGATCTGGTAGAGCGCCAGTGTCGGTCTACGGACCATCATCGGGAATGAGCCTTTGGAGAAGGAGGTGTAGACAGCAGCCTCTCAGGGGTGTTCCTTGGGGAAGAAGCACCTCCTGGCTGTGATTCACCCCAAGGGTCCAGGACGGTGACAGGGCAGCTTCCGAGAGGGTTAAGCTACAGACCTGCCCCCACCAGAAGGAAAAAGATCCTGGAGCTCGTCCTTGAAAAAAACAGAGGCTGTCTTCCTAGAAGGGAATTTCCTGGTCAACCTTAGAAGGAGAGCCCTGTTCTGAGCCCCGGGGGGCGGACGACTTCGGGGATGGCGAAGCAGCCCTTCCGCCGGCTGCATCTGGATCCATCGCCCCATCACCCGGCATTGGTAAGGGGACCGACAGGGTCTCGACAGGGGACGTGGCAGTGTCCTAGGACTCCAAGGGCGCGCTCTTGACTGGCGGGGCCGAAGCTTGTGCCTCCGAGGACTTCACGGTGACCCTTAGCGGAGTCACCTTAGGCTTTGCTGGCCTCTCCCCCAAAGGTCCAGCCTTAGCCTAGTCTTTCGACTTTGGATGTTCACCTTAGCCCATCAACCCACAGGCTGTCTTGGAAGAAGGCCATGAATGGGAGCGGGACTGGGACTGACTACAGTCCTTTTCGCGGTACCGCTTGGATTTATCCTCCTCCGGCTTCTCCCCTGAGGTGTGCAAATCCATTTTCCACTCCAGCAGGTACGCTTTTAAGGCCTTCAAGCGGTGGATCAGAGTCCGGCTGGTGAACATTTTACAGGCCGAACAGGCCGCAGTGTCGTGCTCAGGCCCAAAGCAAAAAATGCACTGCCGATGGCAGTCTTTGGGCTGGATCTAGCGACGCAGCTCACCCTTATTAGCATTGGGGGTCCCAATAGGAGGCGGATGGCGAAGACACACGCTGGTATGATGAAAACCGTCGAATACAGTGGAGAAATTAAACTGGAAAGCAAAAAAAAAAAGATTCTTCAGCTGGGCTGGCAAGCCAAAACGAGCAGGAATGTGTGTTCAGACACTACCTTAGGTGAAAAGGAAGGGTTGGTACGAATTGCTACTCCGTCTTTGTGAAAAATTAAGTAAAGGTTCTTTACACATGATGGTATGAAGCTCAGAAATACGTAGAGATGAAGTGACAACCACTAATAATAGTGCTTTCCAAGAAAGAAAACGGAGGTCACGAGTGGCCACCGGTTCAAAGGGTTCAAGAGTTAACTTCTCTATTAAAAAATTGAGATCCCACAGAGGAGTAGGTCGTCTGATAGGTGGCTTACTATGTAACATTCCTCAAAAAACATTTTGGCTAGGTGATGTTGAAACAGTAATCTGCCATCAAGAGGTTCATGGAAGGCTGAAATGGAGGCCAAATGGACTTTGATAGAGGAATAGCTTAATCCTGTGTTGGCAATCGAGGCCAGGTAATCCAATACTTTTGTCAGTGGGCAAGAGTAAGGATCCAATGACAGAGAGGCAGCCCAAACGGAAAAGCATTTCCATTTGTCATTACAAGTTTCCCTGGTTTACATGAGGCCAGTAGAATATTGGCAACAGAGGAGGAAGACTGGCTATGAAAGTGTCCTTAGGAGCCAAGCATGAAGGTATAATGCCTTCAGGCTGGGATGTAGAAGGGTCCCTTGATTCTGAGTCAAGAGATCTGGTCTTATTGGTAACGGGATGGGTTCCTCCACTGAGAACTGTTGAAGTAGGGGGAACCACACCTGCCGAGGCCACGGAGGGGCTATGAGAATCATGGTGGCAGGTTCAAGTTGTAATTTCAGTAGGGACCGTGGCAGGAGAGGGACGGGGAGGAAGCATATAAGAAGAGTCCTGTCTATGATTGGCACAGGGCATCTACAGACCATCCCTTTTTGTTCGGGATAATGGAATAGTATCTGGGGAGACGGTGATCAACTGGGGAGGCAAACCGATCCAGTTGCGGGTTCCCCCACATTGTTGTGCGGACGACTGGTGACTAAGGTCGGCCAGAAGATTGTGGCATCCTGATAGATGGACAGCTGTCAGTACGTGTTGTCATATGGCCTCCTGCCAGACTGCAATCGTCTCCCTGCAAAGAGAATGGGACTTCGTACCGCCTTGTTTTTTGAGGTAGAACACTACTGAGGTGTTGTCTGATTGAATCAGCAATGGTGCCAGGGACAAGTGAGGTTAAAAAGCCTGAAGAGCTAAGCGAATTGCCCTCGTCTCCAGGAGACTGATGTAGAGAGGAGGGATAGAACTGGTCCACTTGCGCTGTGCCCTGTAAGGACCCAGGTGCGGCGCCCCACCCTTCTAGGGATGCATCCGTGGTCAACATCTGCTGGGATGTTGGGGTGGGGGTGGAAGGGCATGCCTTGACAGACTGGCTCTGAGGGTCCACCATACTAGGGCGGACCACAATGTGGGAGTGACCGATTTTGTCTTCGAAATTTCCTGTTCTCTGAGACCACAAGTTCTGGAGAATCCCCTGGACTGGTCTCATGTGAAGAGGGGCAAGTGCTACCATAGGGATGGTAGAGGCCATGTGTCCTAGAAAACACAACATACGTCTGGCTGTGACTACTTTCTGGGTTTATATGTGAGAAGCCAGAGATAAAAGCTTGCCTTGTCTGTTGGTCGGTCGGTAGGCCCCGGTGGAGACAGTGTCTAGGATCGCTCCTGTATATTAGAGAGGCTGTGTAGGGGTCGGCTTGGACTTCGACCAATTGACTGTAATCCCTAAAGAGTGGAACAGAGTTAGGGTTGCGTGTAGGGAGGAAAGCAGATAGGTTTTGGACACTGCCTTGATGAGCCAGTCGTCCACATATGGGAAGACAAAGTGCCCGTCCCGTCATAGGGCTCCTGACACTACCACTAGGCACTTGGTAAACACTCTCTGGGCAGATGAAAGGCCGAACGGTAGTACTTGAAATTGATAGTGTTGTCCCAACAGGTGAAAATGAAGAAACCTGTGGTGGGCAGGATGGATGGGGATATGAAGGTAGGCATCCTTCATATTTAGGGCACATAGCCAGTCCCCTTGTTTCAACACTGGCATGATGGAATTTAGGCCGACCATGCGAAACCTTTTGTACTGGATGTATAGGTTCAATTGTCTGAGGTCTAGTATAAGTCTGAGGCCTCCAGTTCGTTTGGGCACCAGGAAGAAATGGGAATAAAACCCCTTTTGGTGTTCTCCCAGGGGTACCAGATAAATGGCCTTCTTGGTCAGAAGAGCCTGTACTTCCTCCTAGAGAATATGAATGTGGTCGGGCGGGTAGTGGACGGGGGCATGGAAAGGAGTTCCAGAGTGTGACCCTTTTGAAGTATCTACTCGTCATCAGGCCTTTAAATGGAGTGCAAAATGACCGCCCACACCTTCAGAGGCCTGGTCAAAGAAGCGTGGACAGAGCCCCAGTTGGTCACTGGGATGCGGGCGGACCAGCCCCACCAGGAGGGTGGGAGTGGGAGCCCTTGGTGGCAGAGGTGTTGGTTCTGGAAGGCTGGGAATGACCTCTGAATCCACCTCTATGTGAGCCTCTGTATTTTCCATCTCTTTAAAAATAAAAGGGGGATTGAGGAGAATATGATAAATGGGAGGTATGGTACAAGCCATGTACCGTACATAGTGTCTGTCCTGAAGACTGGAAATTATCTATCAGTGTTTGGGTACCTGGGCCGAAATATATAGACCATAAAAAGGGGCAATGACCACTCTATGCTGTACATCTGGTGTAAAGCCTAAGATGCGAAGCCAAGCATGTCGACGCAAGGTAATACTGGTTGCTGACACACTGCCTGAAGTATCGACAGCATCACACCCCAACGACGTAGGTGTCGGGAGATGGAATTGTCAGTAGATATTGTAGCCAGTGACTGTTCCCTTTCGTGTGAAGGAGAGATTTTATGGACTAATTCTATGGCAAAGGACCAGAGTGTGCGTTAGTATTTGATCATGTGTCCCATATAATTTAGGATTCTGAGATTCACAGTACCTGCTTGGAATACCTTCTTTCCCAGATACTCTATCCTAGAGGAATCTTTATCAGGAGGTAAGGAGCTCATGTGTTTTGGTCATTTAGTTAGTATGATCATGAGTGGCAGTAATCACTACTGAATCTGCTTCAGGAGTAATGTACAGAAAAGGGTGATCCAGAGGAGCCTGGTAGAGGCAATCCACCTTCCGGGGAATAGCCTTAACAGTGAACGGATGATGCCATGCTGCAAGCATAGCATTTTGGTTGGTTTGTATATGTGGGGGCACCACTAGGACTGGTTCCTCTGGTAGATCTAGATAGTCTGCCATATCCTAACGTTGTCTGTCATGTTTGGTAGCGGAAAATCTCATGATTTTCTGAATTTGGACCATCATCTAATGAAAAGATGGGTCCTTGGTAGGAGAGGCAGCCACGGGACTCGATAAATTCTCATTTAAGAAGGAAGTATCTGAAAGATGGGACTGGAGCTGGAAATCCAGATCCTGAAATTCCTCATCCTCTATATCGCTGGTAAAATCTGCCAGAAATTCAGCCTTCTAATAGGTAGTCATCCACGTACAAGGGAGGTGACTAGGGTGGTGAATGCTGTCCGTCACCCTGGAAACGTTTAGGCAGAGGAGTAGAGGAACGGGGACAGGTGACTCTGCTCCCCTGGATCGGAGGGATGAGTATGCCAGATGGCATGCAAAGCCTGCTAAACTACTAAGACAACGTCCAGGGAGGAAGGGGCTTCTAAGAAACCAAGGGGATTGTTGGCGGGATTGGACATGTAATTTGAGCAGGTCTTGCACCTGGGTGGTAGACCCCAGGGTCCCATTCCTGGTCTGCCTGCCCCCTATGAGAATACACCTGTGAGAGTGGAGGGGCGGAATGCATGGCAAATGCAGTAGGCTTCCCCAGGAATGTGACCCCTCGTCGATGGGGCCGCTGGGGAAACATGAGTAGAGTGTTAAAATAAAGTCACAGTCGACGAGCCCCCGTTGACGGGACCCACAAAGGATTCATAACAGACCACCGTAAGAGCGCTAGAAAGCACCATCGACGAGAGGGTGAAAACCCCCATCGATGAGGAGGCAGTGTGTGTACGCAGTGTTGACGGTGGGGCACCTGTGATGGTGGCCGTAGTCAAATGTTTAAGCACAGAGGTTGAGGAGGGCTTCTCTTTTTTTTTGTGCCGTTTATGAGAATTAGTGGATGGGGAGCTCTTGGGACGAGCTCCCTGATGCTCAAATTGAGACAATTTCTGCTCCATTAAATAGTTTTCAATCTCCTGCAGCCATCAACGATGGGTTGCCTGGTTAAAATCCTGACAATTAATGCAGGAGGCAATGTTATGTGTGGGCCCCAGACACCTTACACAAGTGATGTGGTTGTTGAAATGGTAAATTTTCCTACCGCAGTGACAGGAACGAAAAAGCGCTGTCCTGCTTGTAGATTCTTTGGACATTCATCAATGTAAAAAAAAAAAAGTGAAACTGAAAACAAAAATCAGCTTCTAAGCTCAAATTCTCATCGGTGACTGCTACGGAGTTGCTCTAACTGCTGGGTGCGAGCTGAAGTCGCAGGACAATGACCTGAGGATACCAAGGAAAAGAGTGCCACAACGACCTCTGGCGATGACCCAAGTGCACCACCTGCTGCAAGAGACCACTCCGTGGGAGACCTATGGTTACAGATAAGTAACCTATTCTGCTAAGAGCATGGATATGGTTCACTTATCCACACTCTGGCAGACTCCTAGCAGTTCTCCAGGACAAGAGGGCAAGGAGTGTACCCCTAGCTGGCGAACCGAGACTGGAGATTAGTGGTCTCAAAATCTGCATCCCGGCGTGACTCAACGTTGATGCAGTAATGGGAAATAAAGGTGTGTGCTGACTTTCAGGTAACAGCTCTACAGATTCCCTGTATGGGGATGTCCTGGAAGCAGCCACCGTGGTAGCGGCTTATCAGGTGCAATAATCCCTGATACTTGGGGGAGGCTCCCGACCAGTCAAGCTACAGCAGCAGTCAATACAAGATGTGATTCACCTTGCAACTGTCCACTTTGCTGCTGGTCTACCAAGCCCAGCTTCAGCAAAGGTGACAAACAGCTGACAAGCCTGTCCCAAAACTCCAGCCATACACTCAACACAGTAGGAAACCGCTCTCTGTAGGTCCAGGGTATGGACCTACGGTCAGCCTCTGAAGATAGGTTGGTAAAATATGCCGGTAATTTTATCACCTGGTTAAGATGAACTCCGATACCACCTTCAGGAGGAACTCTGGGTTGAAGCACAGGCAATTTTGTCTCTGTGGAAGACCAGATCGTGAGTCCACACCAAGAGTGCCTGGAGCTCCCCAATCCTTCGGCCAGACATAACTGCCACCAGGAAGGCTTTTTTCTATAACAGGTTTGACGACTTACACTTGTACGTCAGCTCAAAATACTTGCCCACAAGCTTAACCAAGGCCAGCAGTAGGTTCCCACATTGGAGAGGACAACCCACAAAGCCCTTGAAAAAGTGCCCAACCACCTTCTCCTGGACCACCATCTGCATACCGGCCTGGTAAGTAGAGATGGCTGCCAGGTGCACCTTAAGGGTCCTCACTTGCAGTCCCAGTTGGGAAAGGGACCAGAGGTAGTAGAGGACACTAGCCACAAGACAAGCAACAGGGCTAAAGCTCCTTGCCTCGACACCAAATGGAAAATCTCTTTCATTTAAAGGCATAGCACTGATAGGTCGATTCCTTCTTGGAGGCCCCCACAACATGGAGCCCATTCTAAGAGATCCAAGGCCTGGAACTCTAGCCACTCAGGAACCACGCCATGAGGTCCAGTGATTGAAGGTCTGGGTGCAGGACTGTCCTCTTAAGTCTGGCCAGCAGCTTGAGGCGCAGAGGCAGTCACTGCAGAGACCTACTGCTGAGGCTGAGGAGATCTGGGTACCAGAACTGCCAAGGTCAATCTGCAGCTATCAGGATCATCTGCACCTTGTTCTTCCTGACTGGACCAGTACCCTGTGGATCTGGGGGAAGGGATGACAGGTGTACATGAAGCCTGGGGTCAGGGCCTCACAAAGGCATCCTCCATCAGTGTGCTCGACTGTGAGAGGATGGGCACAAAACAGTCTCAGTTTGGTGTTCTCCCAGGAGGTATACCAGTCTGGACACAGAGGAACGGAATTTGTGTCACCATGTCTATTAAGGTACAAAAATAGTTGTGGTGGTGTCCTCTGGAACGACCTGACCACTGACTAGCAAAACAAATTCCATCAAAGTGAAGCACACTGCATGGAGCTCCATCAGGTTTATATTTATTTGGAAAATGTTTCTCCAAGAAAGACAACGTGAGCTGTAAACAGCTCGTTTCCAGAAGCGTCGGGGGTGGGTAAAAAGAATTGGGAAAACAGGCAAACACGTAGGAATAACAGAGCAACACAAGTACAGTTACTAAAACAAAACAGTCTAGTACAATTACAGAGCAGAAATAACCCAAATCAACCAGCCAGGGTAAACAAAACCATGTTTGGATACAACGTACACTGCAACAACCCAAGAGCAGGTGATCCAGTAGGGTAAAGGTTAGAGGATGGAGAACATATTTGACATTCTAGAAGCAGAAGGCTGAGCACACAATTCGAAGTGCTACTGTATACCCAAGGGAGAGCAGTTATAAGACAAGTGGGGAATGGACAGGCAAGGGGTAGAAGTGGGGGATGGAAGAGGGACAGAGAGGGTCAGCCAAGATCTAACCTCTTCTGGATGCCGAGAACCCTGCAAGGAGGACAGGACCAGGCAGAAAGGAAGGAGAGAGAAAAGGAGCGGGGAGGAAGACATGGCGGAGGAACAGGAGGGGAGGAGAGGGTTACGGAAGTAGGGAGGTGGGCGGGAAATGGATTTGAAAGGGGGGGAGAGGGAGAGGTGGGAAAAAGAGAAAGTCAATCTATACCCCTTCAGGATGACAGAGAACCCTGCGGGAAGAGACCAGGACCAGGCAGAAAAGGAGGAGAGAGAAGGGGGCAGGGAGGAGGAAGAGGTGGAATGTGGCAGGTGACCAGAAGGGAGGAGGTATAAGGAATAGGGAGGTTGAAGAAAATGGGGTGAAATGGAAGGAGAGCATCAGTGTTTGGGGTGGGGGGGACAGCAGTAGTGTTTGAAATAGCACAGTAGGTTGTAGATGATGAAGTAGAGACTCAAAATGGCACAGTAGGTTGTGGTAGGGGAGTGGAGGAGGGATATAATAGGTGGTAACATGTGAAGAAGTAATCAGAAGAAGGGTTCAGTCAGAAAGCCGAGAGGCAAGTCGGGGTGAGGATAGTGAGCAAGGGTAGGGAGAGTTGCGGTGGGGGCCTAGTAACAAGTACAGTTGGAGAATAAAGAAAAATAGAGCTAAAGGACAATGCACCAGGGTTGGGAGGGTTGAATGTGGGCTAAGAACAAATGCAGTTAGGGGAATAGAAATTATGACTGCCTAAGGAGACTGAAAATGAGGAAGAGGAAAGTCTGACAGGAGGTGGGAGTGAGTTCCAAAGCTTTGGGAAGGGGTAGGAGAAAGCTTATTAGCCTGTGGGGTTAGAGCGACGAGGAATATCTGGAGTGCATGCGTCAGTGGATCTGAGAAGGCGGGAGGAGGGAGGTGGAGCAGAGAATAAGAAGGAGAGGTAAGAGGAGAGAGTCCCAAACCAGAACTGAGAAGTGAACTTGGCGCAGTGTGAGAAACACCTGCACGCAAGGGAGAGGAAAGCTAGAGAATTATACAAGGTACAGTGATGTGTGCAGGAGCGGGAATCAAGAGCAAAGGGACAGAAAGCATTTAAGAGAGTATCCAACCTGGTAAGGGAAGACTTGGGAACACCACTGTAGACTATGTCGCAATAGTCAAAAAATACAGGTTACTCACCTGCAACAGGAGTTCTAGGAATGGTATATGTTGTTCATCCACACTGTCTGGCAGGTTCCTTGCCGCTTTAAATCTTGCCGGAAGGTCTTCAAGCTGGCTCTCCCACCCACCGGGTGGTAAAACTCGGCTCCGCCCCATGGCCTCCAGATCTGGCCGCTGGAAGCTCAGGGTTGTGCGTCGAGCCGGAGGTGTCGTAGGATTTGTGGATGAACAACATATACCATTCCTATAACTCCTGTTACAGGTGAGTAACCTGTATTTCTGGGACATGGATATGTTGTTCATCCACACTCATTGGCAGACTCCTAGCAGTTCTCCAGGAGGAGGGAGACAAGGCGCACACCCCCGATACTTACTTGGGAAAGAGAGACTGGAGAACCGAGGCCCCAAAACCAGCATCCCGGCGTGACTCAAGGTCGATGTGGTAGTGGGTGATGAAGGTGTGTGCTGACTTCCAGGTAGCAGCCCTGCAGATTTCTTGGATAGGGACGTCCCTGGAAGCAGCCACCGATGCAGCAGTATGGCGGGTAGAATGAGCTCTTATTCCTCTGGGAGGCTCCATGCCCGCCAACTTATAGCAGAGATCTATGCAGGAGGTGACCCACCTGCCTATCGATCCACTTGGCTGCAGGTCTGCAGGTGCGGCTTCAGCGAGGGTGACAAACAGCTGGCGAACCTCTCCCAATTCCAGCCATGCGCTCCTTATAGTAGCGGCGCCTTCTAGGGTCCAGAGTATGGAGCCTATATTCGACCTCCGAGGTGTGATTGGGGTAGAACACCGGCAGAGTCAACACCTGGTTAAGGTGAAACTCCGACACCACCTTCGGAAGGAATTTCGGTGGGGGGCGCAGGACAACCTTGTCCCTGTGGAAGACCAGGTAAGGAGACTCTATGCAGAGCGCCTGGAGTTCTCCCATCCTTCTGGCTGACGTGATAGCCACCAAGAAGGCGGTCTTCCACGACAGGTGAGAGAGTTCACACCTGTGCATTGGTTGAATAGGCTTGCCCATGAGCTTTGCCAATACCAGCAGTAATCCATGGAGGTGGAGGTTCTACACTGAGAAATGTGATCAAGGCCTTTGAAAAAGCAGACCACCTTCTCCTGTGCCACCGACTGCTCCCGGCCAGCCCGGTAGCAGAATGGCTGCCAGGTGCACCTTTAGGGTCAGTCGAGCCTAAGCCCTTGACTAGAAAGGGACCATAAATAGTCCAAAATGCTTGCCAAAGAACAGGAGGAAGGGTCCAAGCCCTTGCCCTGACACCAGATGGAAAATCTCTTCCATTTGAAGGCATAGCATTTCCTGGTCGACTCCTTACGGGACGCCTCAACAACATTGAGGACCTCGTTGGAAAGACCCAAGGCCTGGAACTCTAGCCGCTCAGGAACCAGGCCGTTAGGTGCAGGGATTGAAGGTCCGGATGGAACACCTTCCCCTGATTGACTGAGAGCAGGTCCGGGCGAGCTGGAAGCTGCCTCGGAGCCTGGAGCTGAGGCTGAGGAGATCTGGGTACCAGAACTGGCGGGGCCAGTCTGGGCTATCAGAATCACCTCGCCTTGTCCCTCCTTGCCTTGAGAAGCACCTTGTGGATCAAGGGAAATGGGAAAAGCGTAAAGAGGCCTGGGGTCCACTGCCTAGAAGGCATCCCCTGCAGCGAGCCCTGCTGAGGGGTGGGCATGAAACAGCCTCAGCTTCGCGTTCTCCCTGGAGGCAAACAGGTCCACCTGAGGTGTGCCCCAGTGGGAGAACAGATCTTGTACTACCTCCGGCAGGAGAGACCACTCGTGAGATGCAGCCCCTATCCGGCTCAGGGCATCGGCCAGGGTGTTGGAGGCTCCTGCCACATGAATGGCTAGGAGATCGGCCTCCAGGCTGCGCACGAGTGACCAAATGCGGAGAGCTTCCTTGCACAGAAGCATGGAACGCGTCCCGCCCTGGGGGTTTAGGTAGTACATGGTCGTGGTATTGTCCGTCTGGACTCGGACCACTTGACCCCGGAGAAACGGAGCAAAGGCGGTGAGAGCTAGGCGGACCGCTCGGAGCTCCAGCTGGTTGATGTGGCATCGGGACTCCCGCGGGGACCAGAGGCCGTGCGCTCTGTGTTCCCCCAGATGGGCACCCCAACCCATCAGAGAGGCATCGGTCGATAGAGAGACCGTAGGCTCGGGGCGGACAAACGGGATGCCCTCCTGCAGATGAGATGGAATGGTCCACCACCGGAGAGCGTTCCACATCTCCTGGGTCACCATCACTAGCTGGTCCAATGGATCGCAGCGTTGGGACCACTGGCTGGCCAGACCCCACTGAAGGGGGCGCATGTGCCAGCGTGCCCAACGGACCACGCTGGTACAGGCCGCCATGAGACCCAGGAGGCGCAGGAAGTCCCGGGCAGGGCACGATTGCCCAACCAGAAATGATTGGGCAAAGGAGGTAAGAACCTCGGCCCTGTCCGCCGGGAGCCGTGCTCTGGCTCAAAGAGAGTCGACCTCTGCCCCGATAAACAGAATCACCTGCTTCCTCGAGTTCCGACTTGGCCTCGTTGATGAGGAGGCCGACTGGAGAGCAAACCTGGAGGGCCAGATCTCTGGACCACTCCACCTCCTGTCTGGAGGGGGCTGCTATCAGCCAATTGTCCAGGTAAGGGTACATCTGGACCCCCCGGCGCCGCAGAAAAACTGTCCCACTGCAATGCATTTGGTGAAGACCCTGGGAGCTGAAGACAGGCCGAAGGGCATGGCTCGGAACTCGAAAGAGGGATCCCTCCTTTCAGCGAAGGAATCTCCGATGTGGGACGGATAGGGCGTGAAGAACGCGTCCTGCAGGTCCAGAAGCAGAACCACATGCCGTGTTCCAGAGATGGTATTATCTGCGTCAAAGTGACCATCCTGAAGGTTCGAGACCTTAGGAACTTGTTGAGGTCGTGTAGGTCGAGAATGGGGCGCCAGCCCCCCGTCCGTTTCGGAACCAGGAAGTACCTGGACACAAACCCGGGTCTGAGGGGGGATCTGCTACCTCCCTGATCACCTCCTTGTGGAGGAGGAGAGCGATGTCGGCCCGACGAGCCGACAGTGAGTATGCGGACCCCGAGGCCCTCCGAGGTGCGACGGCTCTGAAGGGCGGGGCCTGCTCGAATTCTAGAGGCAGGCCTTTTCCCACCACCTCCAGTACCCACCTGTCCGTGGTAATAACGGACCAGGCGGAAAGGAAGTGTCGGAGCCGTCCCCCGGCGGGGCGAACCGGGGATGAGGTGACGGGGATGGGGGCGACACCCCTCAGCCCGTCACTGGGCAGGCTTGGAGGAGGGGCCGGCCGAGGGACCTCCTGGGCCTTTTCCTCCCTGCTTCCTGTTAGAGGAAGCAGACGGCTTGGGTTTGGGATGCCAAGCCCGAGCCTGCTGGCCCTGACGTTGCTGGGCCGGGAGCGCCGGGGGCGCAGAAGAACGAAAGGGCTTAGGCTGAGGCTTGCGGCCTTTGTCCTTCTGGGCGGAAGAGACCGAGTCCAAGGCAGCATTGGACTTCTCGATCCTCTGCAGGTGACCTTCCACCCCAGGGCCGAAGAGGTCAGTCCCCAAAAAGGGAACGTCCGCCAACTTGTGCTGGGTATCCAGTAAAGGTGGATATCCTCAGCCAAGCCCGATGGCCTTGTAGCCACTGCGGCCGCCACAGACCTGGCACATGAGTCCCTGATGTCTAAAGCAGTCTGGAGCTGCTGTTTGGCCACTGCCCTGGTCCCGCACCTGCCTGACCGTAGTCTGCAGATCTGCGGGAAGATGAGGGACGACCTCATCCAGGGAGCCCAACAGAGCATGAGAAAAATGTGCCATGAGGACGGCCGAACTGGCCTGACGAAGAGCAAGAGAGGGACTAGCATAGACTTTTCGCCCGGCATAATCCAATTTCTTGGATTCCTTGTCGGGAGGTTTGTCCACATCCCTGGCGCTCCAGTAGCGCGAAAACGCTGTCAGTAACCAACCCCTCAGCAGAGGGGTGTTCCGAAAAACCGGACAGGGAACCGGTAGGGACCGCATACTTCCTGGCCATCCTGGCCGAAGGCGCAGGGCAGGAAGCAGGGCGCTGCCAAAGCTCCAAGGCCAGGCCCACTATGGCCTCGGCCACCGGAAAGGCCTCCGTAGGGGAATCCCCTCGGTCCAGAATCTCCGTGAGGGGATACCTGGCCCATTTAGAAACGGGTTCGAGCTTCATTCCAGTGGACTCAGAGATGAGCGGAAGTAATCCTAGGAATGACGAAGGGCTATCGTCCACCGACTGTCCTCCTGAGGACTCCAAGTCCATTCGCTTGGAGAAAAGGGAGGAATCGTCCTCGGCCTCGGAAGAGTCCTCAAAGAGCTGCCTCGGGCCTGAGCCACCCTCCACCTACCGAGGCTTATCGGGAGTGAGGGTGACAGACAGCCTATGGGGCAGTCCCTGAGCCGACCAAGAATTTTTGGTCGGAGCCCCAAATAACGGCTGTGGAGGCGGAGGTTCCATCAGAATCGGTGGGGCAGCTGGAATTTGCCGAACAACCGGCCTGGGAACAGGCTCCTCGGCTACGAGGGGTTGTTTGCCGCTCATGACAACCACTTAATGGCGGGGAAGGCGACTGGGTCGGCTTATTCCCAGTCAGAAGGAGCTGTTGCCACATGAGTTCCTCATACCTCCGATGCAACTTGCGCCGAAGTCTCCCCTCATCCGAGGAGGAGGAAGAGCGGCGGCGCCGAGACCGAGACCGCCTATGGCGGCGGGATCGGCTGGACCGCGAAGCGTCCGAGACCGAGACCTAGAACCTCGGCACTCCCTCGGTTCGGAAGATTCCACGAGGCTCCGGAACCAGAGGCACAGGCAGAGCAGCGGGACCCTCAACTCCTACCGGGGGAACCGGGGAGAGGGGATTCTCAGCTTCTCCAGCCGACAATCCGTCCAACGGGTCAAGAAAATTCTCGACTGCGTCGACGGGAGTCTCGGTTAACTGGCCTGGCGGGGACACCGTGAAGCCAGTGGCCGAAGCCGAGGGGTCGACTGTCGACTACTGGGGAAGGGGGATCTTTCCCATTCCCAAGAACGTCGACAGTGAGACTTACTTTTGCTCTTTTTGGACCGAGAAAAAGGTCCAGAAGAAGTTGGACCCTCACCTTTCGTCGAGAGGGTCAGACAAAGCTCCTTAAAAGAAGCCGAGTACGAGGCACCGAGAGAGAGCGGGACAAATGCCGCAGCCGAGGTAGAAGCGGCCCGCGCCGCCTCCTCTTCGAGGGCGATCATCTGCTCGAGCTGATCCGCTGAGCCCGCCGCCGCGGACACCGCCAACCGGGCCTCTTTAGACTTAACCGGAGGAATTCTTTTCTCGGGACGCCCCAGCTGTAAACGGGCAGCACGGTCTTCGAGGACGTAGGCCGAAAAAGAAGAGCACAGGTCGCAAGCCTGCGGGTCGTGCTCAAGGCCTAAGCAGTAGACGCACGTGGAGTGCGGATCCGTCCGAGACATCTTCTGCCCGCAAGGGCATCTCCGGAAACCGGGAGTCGATTTGTCCATCGCAGCCGCGAGGGAGAAAAAGACCAAAGTCTTTTAGAAAAAACTTGATTTGAAGATTCGAAGAGTTAGGAACCAGTCTTATCATGAAGCGTTAAGGAGGAACCTGAGCTTCCAGCGATAAGGAAGATCTGGCGTCATGAGGCGAGCCGAGTTTTCCACCCAGGTGGGTGGGAGGAGCCAGCTTGAGACCTTCCGGCAAGATTTAAAAGCGGCAGGAACCTGCCAGACAGTGTGGATGAACAACATATCCATGTCCCTAGAAATACAGGTTACTCACCTGTAACAGGAGTTCTAGGAGTGGTGTATGTTGTTCATCCACACTGTCTAGCAGGTATCTTGCCGCGATGGGCCGGAAAGTCTTCAAGCTGGCTCCTCCCACCCACCAGGGTGATGAAACACTCAGCTCCACCCCATGACGCCAGCTCTAGCTCGCTGGAAGCCAGGTTGTGCACCGAAGCCGGGGAGGTCAGGTGGGCCCATGTGGATGAACATATACCACTCCTGTTACAGATGCGTAACCTGTATTTCTAGGGGCGTAGATATGTTGTTCTAGCCACACTGTCAAGCAGACTCCTAGCAGTTCTCCAGGAGGAGGGAGGCAAGGCGCACACCCCCTACTTAAGGAACAGAGCCTGGAGAACTGAGGTTCCAAAATCAGAATCCCGGTGTGACTCAAGGTCAATGTGGTAATGGGAAATGAAGGTGCGTGCTGACTTCCAGGTAGCAGCACTGCAGATTTCCTAGATAGGGATGTCCTTAGAAGCAGCCACCGACGCAGAGGTATGACAAGTGGAATAAGCCGTGAGCCCTATGAGAGGCTCCCTACCCACCGACCTACAAAGGAGATCAATGCAGGAAGTGATCCATCTGCCAATCATCCGCTTGGCTGCAGGTCTGCCAAGTGCAGCTTCAGCGTAGGTGACAAACAGCTGGCAAAACTCTCCCCGAACTTCCACCGTACGCTCTTTGTAGTATGTGAATGCTCTTCCCATGACCAAAGTATGGAGCCTGTACTCTGTCTCAGAGGTGTGACTGGGATAGAACACTGGCAGAGTCAACACCTGGTTAAGGTGACACTCAGACACCACCTTCGGGAGAAATTTGGGTGGGGCGCAGGATAACCTTGTCCCTGTGGAAGACCAGGTAAGGAGCTTCGATGGAAAGCACCTGGAGCTCCCCAATCCTTCTGGCTGACGTGATAGCCACCAAGAAGGAAGTCTTCCATGACAGGTGAGAGATGTCACACCTGTGCATCGGTTTGAGTGGCTTGTCGTGAACTTGGCCAGTACTAACAGTAAATCTCACGGAGGTGGTGGTCACGAAGCCGTGTAAGAACAGCACAGTTGGAGCGGAATAAAGGCCGAAGCCTAAGAGGAGCTCGCCGCAGCCCGGGCCACCTTCTTCGAGGGCCGTGAGATGTTCAAGCTGCTCCAGTTGTTCTGCAGAGCCTGCCGCCATGGATACCACCCAACGGGCCTCCTTCGATTTGACCAGCAAATAGTTTCTTTGGTTGCCCCAGCTGGAGTTGGGCGGCGCGGGCTTCAAGCACCGACGGAGAAAAGGACAGACAGTTCTCACAAGCCTACGGATAGTGATCGTGCCTGAAGCAATAAACGCACGAGGGTTGGGGGCAGTGCACGACATCTTCCACCCGCAGGGGCACCAGCGGAAACAGGGGATGGTCCTGTCCTCCATCGCAGCCACGAGGGAAGATGGTGAAGACTGAACTTAAGCAAGTTTCAAAGTAAGTTTAGGAAACAAATTCAAAGTTTTTAGAGCCAGCGCCTGCAAAACTCGAGAGCACTAAGGAGGGAATCTGATGCTTCCAAGCAGTAAGGAAGATCTGGCATCATGGGGCGGAGCTGAGAGTTTCATCACCCGGGTGGGTGGGAGGAACCAGCTTGAAGACTTCCTGGTACATTTTAAAGCGGCAAGGTACCTGCTGGACAGTGTGGCTAGAACAACATATCCACGCCCCAAGAACAGAGACTACCATTTTCTGAACAAGATCATGCCTAACCGATAGTGATAAGGAACTACAGTTCCTGTAAAGGGCACAGAGCTTGAGGCACAGTTTTTTCATGATGGGTCGATATGTACAGAAAAGTTAAGATGTTGGTCAAGCCAGGAACCCAGGTATTTGAAAGAGGTGGTGTCCTCTAGAGTTGTCCCGTCAAGGGTGTGGAAGAAGGGATGGGAGAGCCTAGAGAGTGTCTGCCTAGTGCCAAAGGTCATGGAGACTGTACCAGAATGGCAATGGGATTCCCTAGGGACCAGAACCCATGGGCTGTGTAGTCTCCCAGGTGCACGCCCCACTCTACCAGAGATGCACCCATTGTCTGCGTCACGGTCGGCTCTAGGAAGATGAGATTCCTTCCTCCAGATGTTCTGTGACAAGCCACCATTGGATGACGTTCCACATCAGCTGGGTCACTGTGACTGGCTGGTCCAAGTAGGCCTAAGCGTTGAGACCACTGACAGCCCGGCTCCCACTGATGGTGGTGCTTTCCCAGTAGACCCACTGGACCACACTAGTGCAGGATGCCAAGTACCCAGCAGCCATAGAAAATCCCAGGAAGGTTGAAAGAGCCCAATCTGAAATGAACTGGCAAAGGAGGTACAATCCTGTGCTCGGTCGGCCAAGAGGTGGACCATGGCCCGCAGGAAAACTAGTTCTGCTCCTATCAGCCTGATCACCTGCTTCGGTACCAGTTTGGACTGGTATGAGTTGACCAACTGGCCCAAGTATCAGCAGGTCTGGAGAGCTCTATCTGTGATCTCTCCATGGCCTCTACGGATGGACCAGCCATCAGCCAGTTATCCAGATCGGGGTACACTCTGACCCCTAGGTGCCACAGGTGGGCCACCACTGCCATACATTTGGTTAAGATCCTGCATGCAGAGGAAATGCCAAAGGGCATGACTTGTATCCCTTCAGATTGGAAACTGAGATACCAGTGGCCTGACCCGTGGACAGGAATCTGGAAAACGCATCCTGAGGGTCCAGGGAGCAAAACCACATGTTTTGCTCCAGGGATAGTATAATGTAGCTCAAAGTGACCATCCAGAACTTGCCCTTCTGCATATATTGGTTGAGACTGTGCCAATCCGGTATATGTCCATTTTAGATCAGGAAGTACCTGGACACATAACCCGGACTGGACAGGATGTCCGGGACATGGCCTATTTGCCCCTTTCACAAGGAGCTGAGAGATGTCCTCTCTGAAAGTGGACAGCATATCCCAAGACACCCCGACTCTCAAAACACGTGGAGATGGTAAAGAAAGAGACCCTTGAAGTCTTACTAAAAGGATCGGTACTGAAAAGCCTGTCTTTTAGGCTTTTTCTTCTGGTCCTTCTGGGACGAGGTCAGAGAGTCAAGTTTTGCAATGGACTCCACAGTCTAGGTGTGATGCCCTTTCACCCCAAGGCCAAAGAGGTTGGTGCCCAGGAAAGGGACACTGGCCAGCTTCTGCTGGGTTAGGTGGACAAACGCAACCAGGCACTGCGATGCATGGTGACAGCCACTGCCACCACATGGCTGCAAGACTCGCACATGTCCAAGGCTGTCTGGAGCTCATGTTTAGCCAGTGATTGACACAGATTTCTGATGAGCTCCACTGTCATCCACTGCGTTCACCCAAGGTCAGGAGGGACAGGCACGTGTAAAAGAACTGGCCTGTGAAAGACCCTCCGATGCTGGCCCCAGGAAACAGTGTAGAGACCAATAAAGTACCAGCAGCAGCAGCCACCGCTTCTGCCTGAAGAGCCACAAGCTACTCCGCAGACCTGGCTGTAGCTGAGGTCTCCTTGTGTCCCTTAGGGAGGGCCCTAGGATCCAATTCTGAAGGCCGACCCAACGAGAGCTGTAGCTTCCCATCCTCAAGGGACTCAGGAAGCATGGATATGCAAAGGTCGCACCCAGACATGTCACATTGCCCACCCAGGCAGTATACAAACATGTCATGCAGATCGATGACCAACATCTTCTGCACATACCCAACACATAGTTTGAATCCTGATTCCTTGTTTTCCATCGTTGATCTGGAGACAGAGTCAAAAGAACTACGAAACTAAGAAGAAATTAAATTTTTTATCAAAAAGAAGATTCACCTATGGCGCAGAAAATCCTTAGTGGGAGCACAAAGAAGGTGATCTGTTCTTCCAGCAGACAGAAATATTTGATGTCATGGGGCACTGTCAAGGCCCCTGGAATTCTGTGATTCCGCAGTTGTGAAATTTTCTGCAGAATTTGCATCACGCCGCAGAATTCATACTTTTTGGTGAATTTTCATTCAAATACAGAGTTTTTCCATAGTGCCAGTCTCGCGTGTCCATCCTGTTTATCCTGAAGTCCCTCCTCTGTGCTTGGCAGGTGATGTCATCTATGACATCACAACGTTTTAGCCAATGTTAGGACTGCATTCTGCCACAGAAATGAATAAATCATGTTGCACAAATTGGAAAATGCTGCCGCAGAAGCCTAGGAGCCCTACTGCAGAAATCAGAAAATTCTGCCGCAGAACACTAGGGGCCCTGGGCACTGTAGAGGGATACAATACCCAGACGGTGGGAGAAGCTTAGCTTAGACAATTCGGCCAAAACCACTGTTCAAGTGGAATTGCCAGATTGTGGATAAGTGAACCATATCCCGGCCCCTAGAAACAAACCTTCTACTGCATGTGTAGAAAGACAAATGACTGACAGTAGAAACCATCTGAAGGGGTACTATTTACATTTTCTAAGCAATATTTTATTGAACCTTTTAGTGTCGTTCACCTTCTAGAGTTTTTTTTTTTTGTTTGTTTGTTTTTTGCCCAACCCATTTTCTAAACTCTACGAGTCTCTTCAGGGTGTGTGGCATTAGTGGATACCTGCACTTTCAGGGGCTGTAAGGCCCTATGCCTGTTGCACTGGGCCTCATCACACCCCTGGGCATGTGGGTATCCACCAATAATACACAACCTGTCAGGTCTTATTGCTTATATTATATGACTTCCGAAGGCTTGTATTCTAATGGTCTACTTATGTGTATTCAAGCATTCTGCTCGTTTCTCAACACTGCTTAGAAACTGCAAGATGTGTCCTATGATATTATCATTCCTTCACACAAACCCCTGCAAAGTTTTATTTACTGTAACTCCAAAAATTGATTAGCGTTTTGCTCATAAAAGTGCTAAAACATTGTGAAAATGCATAGCACTTGCCTCACTGTGTTTAACATAACACTTTTAGAAAACCTATATGAATACTTTCTGTACAGTTAGCACTGTCCCAAGAAAACAAAACTACTAATCAATTATTTAAAACCCTGCCCTACCTTTGTCATTACACATACTAATATACAAGATTGCTACATCTTGATATAATCAAATGTTCCTATAATGGCCATGTTATTGTGTGCAGTGCTGGCCCTAGCTATCCCAGAACCCTGTGTGAACCTCCTTGCTGGGGCTCCATATCAGGAGTCGCAAAGCTCCCAAGAAACATCCTCATCGCTGCCATAGCCTCACTGCCTCCCTCGATCTTCATTTTCAGTTACTTCTGTGTCATTTTTGCACTTTATTTGAACTGGAACATAGAGGACCCAGAAGAAAGGAGGCCAACTGGACAGGTGAGGCTTTTTTTTTTGAGGGCATGCTCTTGGGGCCCTGTGCATTTGCAGCATGCTAAGGCCAGTTCTGACTGTGTGGCCAATAAACACACCAACATCATTCATTTCCTGTGTTGAGTGTGCATATCTTACTTTGAACATGAGTTTTTACCAACTGCCAAGACGGTTTCAAATTAGTCCAAATACAATCAATCACACCTACTAGTACCATATGTCTGCATTTAATGTTTCAGAATATGGAATTTTATTTGATAAACTGAGGAGTGGAAATTACATCAATTCTTCTATTTCCACTGCATTGTATTCTAGAAAGCAGAAGTCAGGAACGCAAACTAAATCTCAGATGCTATTAGAATACAAGTCCTATAATCACAGCAGCTACAGCTCTGCCCAGACGGCTACAATCCTGGGCTTTTCAATCTCTCAAGGAGGTTTTACAACCACAACAAATTCCACTTTTATGTACTGTGTTTCTTAGTGATTTTCTTCCAATAGCCATAAACACTGCAGCGCTCCAGCTTATGGAACCAGCACATGGAAATGGTCTGGTCAGACTTACTGTACCATGCAGCAAAATCTACATATTAACCACTACATCGTGTAAGCAGCTCCCTGCAACCATCAAGATTATTCCCACTAAAGCGGAGAAGCAACCTAACAAAGCACATATCAAGTGCAAATAGCCCAGACCAAGGAGAATGAGCTCTGCTAACAAAAATAGCTAGCAGTATAGCCTAGAGGTTAGAGGAATGAGGTGTGAACGAGCTTGATACATCCAGCAGACCAGAGTTTGATTCTCACAACCTCCACTTGCATACTGTGCGACTCTGAGCAGTCACTTAACCAGCCAGTGCTCCCAGGTCACCCCTGAAAACAGGTGCTTGTGCCTAGTGGGCCTTACCTACTTACCAAAGACTTAAAAAAAAAAAAAAAAAAAAAAATGTTTTGGCAGTTTCTCTTGGATGTACTTTAGATTTAAGTAGGTAGCACACTCGCCTCTGAGGCCGGGAGATCAGAGGGCTGTGGGTTCAGTTCCCACATTTGGCACTGGGGTTAATATCCTAATACTGACACTGTAGTGCAGCATGAGGGGGGTGCTGCACTTCTGAGGTGCAGTCTTTCGGATGCAACGTTAAACCAGAGTTCCATCTGCTTGGATTGGTGGTAGTTCAGGTGGATGCAAAAGATCCCATGGCACTTATCGAAAAAGAGTAGGATAATTTCCCCGGTGTCATGGCCAAATTTCTCCCATTCACTAAAAATACCACCAACTTGATTCAGTTTCAGTTGCTTACCATCTGTATTCCCCTTCCCCCGGTTGCCCCTGAAAAAGGGACTTATAGGCCCAGTGGGATTACCAGGTCAACAAAATTCAACAAATAAATAAAATACATGTCCATACATGTATTTTATAGCATTTTTATTCTCATTTCCTTTCCCCACCACATGCTTAGATGCGCGCGACACACACACACACACACACACACACACGTCTTTTGGAAAATTTTAAAACAAAAACACTATGCCCCCACCTGCTAAGTACCCACTTATTAGCCACTTAGTATGTCCCAAAAGAAAAAATTACTCACCTTAGTAATGTTCTTTCTTCTAATGGAGTCTTGCTTTATTCTGATTATTACAGCGATTGCCAACCTTTGAACTGCCCCGGAGAACAAAGAGTTAACTTTCCATGCAGGGCATGGAACGCTAAGCTCGAGCTCGGCTGAAACCTCTGTCTGCTGTTGTTTAAACTCCAACCATCAGATCTTTACGAGCAATACTCACTAGAAGTTCTGTGTGGAAACTAAGACTCACACTAGCCAACTGGCAACTAAATTTATTAAAAAGGTTTTTTTTGATTTCAAAGCAAAGACTCAAGTCAGGAAACCCAAAAAACAAAACAGAACACACACCCAAAATAAAGGAGGGTGAGAAGAGGGCACCTCTAGGGTGCCAACACTGCTCCTGCCCACCCACTTCCCAAAAACCAGGTTCTGAGAGGGGAGGCGGGGGAGGTCAGAATACAGCAAGACTACATTAGAAGAAACAACATTACTAAGGTGAGTAATTTTTTCTTCAAACAACATGAAGTCTTGCTGTATTCTGACTATTGCAGACTACCAAGCAGTACCTCCATGGAGGAGGGACAGAACCTGCTTTGGGAATAGGCTCTGAAGTACTGCTGTGCAAACCAGCATCACTCTAGCCTGGATATCCAGAGTAATGCTTGGTGAAAGTATGGACTATTTTCCAGGTGGCTGCTTGACAAATTTCTAAGATAAGAATATCCCTGGCAGCAGCAAGGGAAGCAGCTGTACCTCTAGTAGAGTGAGCCCTCAGGCCTGAGGGTCGGGTTCTACCCAGTTATTCATAGCAGAACTGTATACAAGAGACAATCCACCTGGCAATAGATCTTTTATTGGGAGGTTTGCCCTTACCGACCTCTCCATAAGTGAGGAACAACTGGAGGAACTCAAACCTGTGACCCTTGGTGCGCTCTATGTAGTACCCAAGGGCCCTTTTTACATCCAGGCTGTGCAACCTCCTCTCTCCAGAGGAGGAATGGTCAGTGAAGAAAACAGGGAGAGACATAGACTGATTAAGGTGGAAATCTGAAACCACCATAGGCAAAAACTTCCTGTTAGTTCTTAGGACCACTTTATCTCTATGGAAAGAGATGAAATCAGGCTCTACTGACAGTGCTTGCAATTCACTGATACGCCTGGCAGAGGTAATGGCTACCAAAAACAGTTTAGTTTTCCAAGTCAAGTACTTAAGATCTGCAGAGGACAAAGGCTCAAAGGGTGGTTGCATATGCTGAGCAATGCAAACATTAAGGTCCCTAAAGGGGGGATTGGTGTGCAGCAATCCCTTGAAGAACTTACAAAACGCAGGATGGGCTGACAGAGGAGAGGGCTTGCCTACTGACAAGAAGGCAGAAACAGCTGCCAGATGCACTTTAAGTGTAGCTGGTCTAAGTCCCAAGCCATTAAGATGAACCATATAGTCCAGGATTGTAGGCAACCCAGCAAATTCTGGAGAAATATGCTTATTAGAGCACCAAATACTGAACCTTTTCCAGTTGGAGTTGTAAGTCTTTCTGGTGGAAGGCTTTCGAGAAGCCTTAAGGATATCCAGAACCCCTTGAGAGAGGTGCAGATCAACAAACTCTAACTCTTCAAGAGCCAGGCCTTGAGATTGAGAGATTTGAGGTTCGGATACCAAATCCTTCCCTGAGAGGATGTCAACAGGTTATAATTCCTGGGAAGAGACAGGGGAAGGTGGACTGCTAAGGACAGCAACAGTGTGTACCAGGGCTGTCTGGCCCAGTCTGGAGCAATCAGAATCACTTTGCATGGTTGATACCTGATCTTGACTAGCACTTTGAACAGGAGAGGGAAGGGGGGCGGGGAAGCATATAGGAACTTCCCTTCCCAATCCAGAATCAGAGCATCCAGGGGGACTGAGCTCAAGACTGGGGGTCTGCAACAAAAGAGGAATTTGGTGATTGTCTGGGGCTGTAAAAAGATCTATCTGTGGAGTGCCTCATCTGGAGAAAATCACTTCCAAAACTAGAGGATCTAGGGTCCATTTATGATGACCCTGAGATATCCTGTTGAGAGCATCTGCTAGAACATTGTCCTTCCCTGGGAGGTGAACTGCTATCAGAGAGGTTTGCAGGGAATAGGCCAGAGACCACAACTTCACTGCTTCTGTGCACAAGGTCGTAGACAGAGCGCCTCATTGCTTGTTGATGTACCACATTATGGTGGTATTGTCTGTTCTGATCTGGACCACCTTGTTCTGTACAGATTTGGAAAAGGCTTGCAGTGCCAGAAACACTACTCTGAGTTCCAAGAGACTGAAGTGAAGCAGAGATTCTTGAGGTGACCACAGCCCTTGGGTGGTAAGATCGGCCAGGTGGGCTCCCCAGGCCAGCAGGGAGGCATCTGTGGTGAGTATTACTGAATGAGACTGAGTGACAAAAGGAACTCCCTGTCTTAAATTGTCCTGATCCCGCCACCACTGCAAAGCCTGGATCAGGGTTCAAGTCACTGGGACTAGTTTGGTAAGGGAATCATTTCTTTGGGACCAGAAGGCTCTTAAATGGAACTGAATGTCCCTCATCTGGAATTTGGCCCCCTGGACCACTGCTGTAGAGGCTGCCATGTGGCCCAGGAGCTGCAAGAAGTGCCTTGCTGGTAGAGACACCTGAAGGGTGAATGAAGAGGCCAGTTCTATAAGGGTCCTTGCCCTGTCCAGGGGAAGGAAGGCTTTTGCTCTTATTGTATCCAGCTCTGCCCCTATAAAGGTGAGGAGCTGTACTGGCTCAAGAACTGACTCTGTAAGGTTGAGGAGGAATCCTAAGGAAGTGAGCACTTGCTGAGTTATTTGAAGATGTGACTTGACTTGGTCTGGAGACTGACCCACTATGAGCCAGTCGTCCAAGTATGGAAAGATGGAGACCTTTTTTCTCCTTAGGAAAGCAACCACTACTGCCAGGCACTTTGTGAACACCCTTGGGGCTGATGTTAGGCCAAAGACATTGCTCTGAATTGATAGTGACCAGAGGGCAACTCAAACCTGAGGTACTTTCTGTGGGAGCACCTCATGGGAATGTGAAAATATAGGCATCTTTGAGGTCCAGGGAGGCTAGCTAGTCCCCTAGCCTTAGAGAGGGCAGAATTATTCACAGTCACCATTTTGAATTTTGGTTTTAAAAGATGCTTGTTCAGCTATCTTAGATCTAGGCTGGGCCGCCATTCTCCTGTCTTTCTGGGGGTTAGGAAGTACCTGGAGTACAATCCTTTGCCCCTGTTTAGGGTAGAAACCCTTTCTATGGCTCTGAGAGCCAGGAGGGAAGAAACCTCTGCCTCTAGGGCAAGGGTGTCTGATGGATTTGCAGGTGGAAAGGATCTGGTTCTCATCTTGGGAAATTTTTTGAAGCTGAGAACCAGTCCCTGGCTTACTACTTCCAGGACCCACTTGTCTGATGTTAAAGACTTCCAGTCCTGGACAAAGCAAGCCAGCCTGCCCCCTAAAGGTATTGGAGAATCTGCTCGGGCAGACCCATCAGGGTGTCTGCTTGGCAGGGCTTTAGGCTGAGGGGTGGAAGCAGGCCTGCTCATTCCCCGTCTGCCTCTACCTCTGAAGAACCCCCTCTGAGCATAAGCAGAAGAGGAGGCCTGGGCTTGGTAAAAGGGCCTTGGAAAGGGCCTGCCCCTGGGATGCTGTCTCTGAGGAGTAGCTTGCCTTTCTTTGGCCTGAGCACTCCTGTAGGTGGTCCTGTACTCTTCCATCTTCTTCATGTAGTTCTCTGTCTGCTCCCAAAACAGAGAATTACCAATGACAGGGAAATCCATGGCCTTAGCCTGGGTATCCTGTGATAGGCTAGTATATCTGAGCCAAGCCATCCTCCGAAGGGCCACAGATGTAGCCATGACTCTAGATGAAACATCACTGGCGTCCACAGCAGCATGAAATTTCACCGTGGATGCCTCAATCCCATCCGCAGCCACCTGCTTCAGCTCCTTGGCAAGCTGGTCAGAGGCCTGTTTAGCCAGAGCCGGCACAGTGTCCCACCTGGACTTCTGGTATCTAGCTACGTAGGCCATATAGTTAGCCTGCTTTAGTCCCAAAGATGCTGCCATGTACTGCTTCTTTGCCATGGCATCAATCCTCCTGGAGTCTTTATCTGGGGGGTGTGAAGCCAAGGGAATATTTGACTTATCACAGGCAGCAGCCTGCACTACCCCAACATGGCTGCATTGCTGGGAAAGGAACTCCGTGTCCGAGCCTGAAAGGGTATACCTTTTGTCCATTCTTCTGTCCACAGGAGGTATGGAATTAGGAGTTTTTAAAATTTTAAATGTCTGTTTCCCAAAAGATTTATGGAGGGGAATGGACAATCTCCTGGACTCTGGGATATCCATCATCTCTACAAAATCAGGCTCCTCCTGATCCTCTACTGCTTCTTCCATTGGAAGCTGAAGGGCTTCAGCCACTTTCTTGAAAAACAAAGTGGGAAGGGGACTCAGAAAACCTAGGAGGATAAACTCCTGAAGGTCTGTCTGGGGAGATGTCCGGGTCAATAGGGACATCCAGACTTTCATAATCACCATCATCATCATTATCCTCATACTCTCCCTCCTCCTCCTCCAGTTCATAAAATTCTTCTAAAGTATAATCAGGAACCGACCGAACCGAGCCCCTGACAGATGGTGTCGGTTCAACCGGAACCAAAGTTAGCGATTGAACTATCCTTATCGCTTTGGCTATTTCATCAGCGGTCAGAGAAAGAACTTGTGGATCCAAACCGGATGATTTTCCCTTCTCTTTCTTTTAACCGGAACAGACTCCTCAGAATTGGTTCTCCTTTTGCCCCGAAGAAGTTTCGCCCTGGTCAGAGGGCACTCCTTCTGGTTCGGTCGGAACCGAACCGGGCTGGCCATCCGGGTCAGCGGACTTCTCGGCCTCCCTTTCCCTCAGTCTACCTACTCTCTTATCCAGGGTAGCTTTGGGAAAACTTTTACAAATTTGTCAGTCTGAATTGAGGTGGTCAAACCCCAGACAATAAACACAGGTGGTGTGGGGATCAGCCTTAGCAAAGGCTTCCCCACACACACACTACAGTGTTGAAACCCAATGAGCCAGTTTTTTTCCTTGGGTTTTTCAGACATGGCCAATTCTATCCCCAACTTACCCTTTTTTCGGCAATCCACCAGGCAAGACACCCCTATCGGTTCCTGACCATGTTACGGGTCTTGGAAAAAAAACGTAATTAAATCCTTTTTTTTTTTTTTTATAGAACCAATACGGACCAGTTACCACACTCACTCAATAAATTCAGTTTTTTTTAAAACCAAACTGATCAGTTCAAACCGAACCAATCCAATGTTTACATGTTCCACACAGAAACTTAATGCAAAACCTATCTAGTACTCTCAGTACCACAGACAGAGACTTAAACCGACAGGTTCAGTAGCAGAAATTCGGTAGAAACCGAGCAAAAAAAACGACACTTTAACCGACTTTTTTG
Organism: Neoceratodus forsteri; assembly: GCA_016271365.2. Taxonomy (NCBI): domain Eukaryota; kingdom Metazoa; phylum Chordata; order Ceratodontiformes; family Ceratodontidae; genus Neoceratodus; species Neoceratodus forsteri. The sequence continues at coordinate 663,483,174 of CM057458.1, forward strand.
AACCGAGCAAAGGAGAAATCTCCAGTGCGACTGTTCAGTGAGGCGGAGTAAAGAATCTGACGGTTGGAGTTTAAACAACAGCAGACAGAGGCTTCAACCGAGCTCGAGCTCAGCGTTCCATGCCCTGCATGGAAAGTTAACACTCTTCTCCGGGGCAGTTCAAAGGTTTGCAATCACTGCAATAGTCAGAACACAGCAAGACTTCATGTTGTTTGAAAGGTATATATTTATACATCCAACGTTGAGCACAGACTTCTCTCAGTTTCTGTTTACTTTCAATGCATGTTGCCAGCAGGTAGTGTGAACTGGCAATATGAACCGAAACTAGAAGGAAACAGTGAGTCGCCGCCGCCCACAGTTGGGCATATTCATGAAGCAGGGGTAGTCATGGAAGGCTCCTATTCTGCCAGGGTTAATGGCTGCTCCAAAAGGAACTTCTGCAGCACCTTCCTGCGGCGGCAAGGTTGAACGTCAGGCAGAGCTCACAGGCAAGGGTGTCCTGGCTAGGCCAGAGACAGCACCCACAAAGACTGTGTTCATCTGTGGAAGAAATCTTCTTTCTGCAGTGGCAGCGACAGAAAAGAGTGGACAGTTGACATACAAAGTAAAGAGGAATCACTTCAAAATAAAGTGATTCCAGCCAAGGCATACAATGAAAAACAGGTTTTGGCAGTCGACTGAATGACAAAGCTTCCGCAGAGTCCGTCAGAGTAGGCCAACAGCAGGAAAGAACTGAGGTGGGAGTAGGGCCACCCACGCTTATAAGCCCTGTCCACACTTGCGGTCTTGTAATGTTACAGACGCTCAGTAAGGTTACAAAAACGGCATACATGGATTGTGTCCACACTGTAGCACGGTAAAACTGTGCTAAGAATCGTTTTAAGGGCGGACGGTGGCGCAGAAGGGTTGAGGTGCTGGGCGCATACTCCTCGTCACCCAGCGACAAACAGGTTTCAGAACGAGCCTGGGTCGGTCGTGGGCTAGAGAGGGAGGGTGAGTATGCGAGTAGCTGCTGGCCCTCTGCCTCGTGAGGGAGTAACTGGTTTCCTCGGAGCTTGGCCGTCCCCTGGTGGAGGTCGGGGTGACTGTGTCACTCCGAGGACTGCCGGCGCTAGGCCAAGGGAGGGTTGAAGAGACTGGCACTGGAGCTGTGATGCGCATGCGCGCCTCCACGTGCATGCATCATCACTTCCAGGGTGTCAGAAGCAGGATTAACTCACTGGGGCGAAAACAGAGGAAACATCGGGGGCGCTTAGGACGTAGCCTCCAGACCGGCTCTGGAAATCTGCCAGGGTGCGCAAGGCGCCATAAGATCCCAAAAGTCCCAGAGACCGGTAGGGTTGGAAAAAAGAACCATGTTAAAACCCTGATCGGAGCAGGGTTTTAGCACAGTTTCAGACAGACACAGTTGCCAATTGGGAACTCGAGGGGGGAAGCACGGTGTCTGAGCACAGCGTGGACACTCACACAACCAAACTCAAACATGGAAAATGAACACGTTTTGAATATGCAGGTTATTGTGGACAGGGCCATATAAGACAAGGGACATCGGTGCGGTAGACCCCTACTAGACTGCTACAGAAAAGCTTCCGTGTGGTCCTAGCACCAGATGGTGAAGCTCCATAGGTGTGGCCTGATGGAAGAGATATCGCCAAAGATCTACAAGTACCTCACACAGGTGAACAGGGCACAGGAGGGGAGCGACTTTCAAACAAGAAAAAATACCAGGATCATGTGGCTTGCAATGAGGTGGGGGAATTTGAGAGGATGTGAGGAAGTACTACTTCACTGAAAGGGTGATAACACACCTGGAACAGACTGCCAGCAGAATGGCGGAGGCAAAAACAGAGGGGGCTTCAATCATGCATGGGAAAGACCCTGGGAAATATTAGTACCCCTCCCAAAATCTGTACTTGTACTCCTACACACCTCACAAAATTTTTAATTGTATCCCTGCACTCCTCCCAAAATTTCTACTGGCACCCTATCTGAAATCTGTACTTCTGCCCCGGTATATCTCCCAAGATTTGTACATGTACCCCTGTATCACTCCAAAATTTTTACTTGCACCCCTCCCAAAATTTGTACTTGTACCCATGCATCCCTCCCAAAATTTGTAGCTGCACCCCTGCATCCCTCTGAAAATGTGTACTTGTACCTCTGCATATGCCCAACATTAACTGCACCCAGGTACACCTTCCAAAGGTTGCAACTGTACCCCTCCAAAATTTGTACTTCTATCCCTGCATCCCTCCAGAAAACTGTATTTGTACCCTCCTGAAATAGGCATCCCTCCCAAACTTTACCCTCTCACACCTCTTAAACTGTACAAAGGGCTGAGGTGCAGACACTGGGAGCATTGTGTGAAAGGTACAAAACATACCTTCGGAGTAGTGTGGGGCAAAGGGTACTAATATGTGGAGGGGTGTAATGGTACGCATGTAAATTGCATGAGGGTTGCAAGAGAAGGGATGCATTTTTTGGCAGTCTTACCAATGTTGCCATTTGTGCAGGGAATGGGGTATAACATTTGGGTAAGATTGTGTGTTATGGAAAGAATTTTGGGAGGGGTACTGGAGGAGGATTAAAAATCTTGGAGAGAATGGAGGTGGGGTAAATAGATTTCAGAGTGTGGGGAAGGCTCCAGGTGCAGGAGTCATTTTGGGAAGAGAGTGAGAAGGAAGTACAGATTCAGTGTGTGGGGGGCAAAGTTGTAAAATGGTGCGGGTTTTGGGGCAGCTGTGCGGGGGTACAAGCTTCAGGAGTCATGGGTAGAGGTGCAAATGGTTGTAGAAGAATGTGTGGTATAAATCTGGGACATGTACAGATGGACACACATCTTGCAAGAGTGGGGATGAGATACAAATGTTGGGGTAGGGTCGGAGTACAACCTCTGTGAGGTGTGCGAGGGAAAATATTAGAAAGTATGCAAGGTAGGAGCAGATACATCAAGGGTGAGGGAGCAGATTTAAGGATACACATGCAACATTTTTTGACAGGTACAGAGGTACACATTTTAGGAGGGGTGCAGTGGCAATTATACATTTCAGGAGGCATGTGGGAAAGAGAGTATGGGTCACAAGAGTGGTGCAAGGTGGGGTTAGAAACTGTGGGAATGTTATGGAATAAATGTAAGGAAGGGGCATGATAGGGATGTACATTTTTATGAAATTATACATTCGGGGAGATGTACTGGAGTGGCAGTACCCTTTTCATGAGTGCTTTGGAACTTCAGCAAAGGGAGCGAATTTAAAAATAATAAATTAGGAGGGAGTTGTGGAGGCTGCAGTCAGGGCCAGAATGGGAATACAGTAATAAAAAGTTACATTTTAAGAGTATGAGAGTTTGTTTTGTTTCTTGATTTGGTGGTGGGGGGGGAGAGATACAGGGATCAACTGGTTGATAATCAACCTAGAGAGCTTAAAAGATATTTACCATTTTGTTTCTGATGCTCCCCATCCAGCTACTCCTACTCTTTCAGGCGCCAAGTCCCAACCCCCATGCTCCCTGCAACCCCCAGAGTAACCAGACATAACCCTTAAATCAGAGGTCCCTCTCTTCCAAGGGGAAATGTACCTTACCGGCCACTCCTACATATCCTGGGTGCTGCAGAGTTAGTCCAGGCAGACTTCCGGGGCTTCATGGCGGCAGGGCCTGTGCCCGTCATCCGGTCAGACGGGGAGCTCAGTTTTCTTTGTTCAGCCCTCACTCTCTGCAGTTCTCACCCATGTGTGAGTGCGGCAACTCTAGAGCGGGGACATACAGGGGGCGTGTCAAAGGCACTATGTCCCCCAAGCACGTCGCCAATCCGCCCTAGTGTGCAGAGGCCAAACCCACCCCAACGATGAAAGCATCCAATGGACACTCTGAGATCCCTCCCTGCTGGTCTCCACTCCAGGTACCCGGGCTTGGGACGCAAACCCGGATCACCAGCATGCGGAGTGAACCCTTTCGCTCAGCGCCACAGTCTCAGCCTTACCATTTTTGTTTTACTGGTTTAAGTCCACTAATAATAGCCCCATCAGAAAACTGGTAGCAAAGGCTGATTTTTGACAATTTGATGTACTGTGTATACTAAGCTGACAGGACCTGGAGCGAAATGATGTCATTGCTGCTTGAATTACATCAGTATCAATCCAAGATTCCACTGGCTGGTTTGAAGTATGGGGAAATTTTTTTTCCTCATAAAACCAAGTAAGAGGCAACACAGCAGCATACATAGATGCCGAATTGCAGTTTCAGTACTTTACAGAGCTGAAAATTCTTTTTAAAAAGTGGTATTCCACACAGAATACCTTTTCCCAAGATTTAATATTCCGTCTTGAAAACTGGTATACAACCCCGCTGCCCCTCTTTTGTGCCCTGTGTTACTGGTGCCAAACTGCCAGATCCTGCCCTGTTCCCAGTCAAAGGCATCAAACATGAGAATGTACCATCCTCAAGGCTGAGTGCCCAACTTTGTCCCACATGCCTGACCCAGATTCAAGAAAGCTCTTGTCCCCGTTATATGGTTGACTCAGTTTTCAGCCAGTGTGTCCAGCCCACTGACAAAACGTTCCTGCAACTCAGCCTGGCCTTTAACCAAGTTTGGGTTATGGAGCCAGGAAGACAAGGAGGGTTCCAGATTAACTTAATTTCCCCACTGCCCCATGTGGCCAGGGGCTGGTTTTTACTCACACATCCCTGTGAGTACCCAAGTCTGTACCAACTGCTTTGATCCTCCTCACGCACTCTGGAAACAGCCATCATTTGCACTGGAGCAACAATTTTTTGCTGCCACCATGCCACTCACTTAAACTCCCACAACATTCTCCTTAAAGCAAAAAATGTAAACACATGCGAAGAATCCAACTGTTGGGCATCTTCAGTAAACTAGGAATTCCCCAAGTGGCTGGCCCGATCGCAGAACTTCCTGCTGATAGGTGCGACCAAGAATATCGCTGGTTGGAGGAAGTGCAGAAGAGTTGAGCATGCTGGGGGCTGCAGTCCTGCCGTCATTGGGTAAGCTCCCTGCAAATCTCAAGAAAATACCAATTTTTGTCTACGGAACCACAAAATAGCACTTATGGCAGCTGACCTACTTTACAAAAAAAATCAGTATACCAGATGGGTTACCAGCAGGCTGATTTTTGTGTTCCATGCATGATGCACGGTATGCACGGAACACTAAAGAAAGGGGAATTTCCAGCCCTGCTTTATTTGTAACAAATGAAGCCGTGTGTGTGCATTTTTAAAGCTTTGCATTTGATCTTTAAAAAGATAGGTTTTTGACACAAATCTAGATCTCCAGATCTGTATCTGAGATTCTGCCCCTTTCAGGCACACTTGCCAATTTAAGGAGGCCAGATCTTAATTGTCTAAAAAATACACCAAAAAATTTAATGAGCTCTGTGGAAATATGTACCACAGCTATATTATGAACCTGCAGGTTCTGTGGACCAACAGAGATCCTAAACTTTTAGTATAGTTTATACATGAACCTGACTCTTTTGAAAACGAAGCTACTTCAGTTGTAAAGTACCAGACAGATTCCGCATCCTGATCATCACACACACAACACATGCAGAGGCCATACCGGGGGCAGGGGGTAACCTGTGTAAATGTTAAGCCTCTAATCTGAGGGTTATGTTTAAATTTTCTTAACGAAGGATCAATAAAGGAAATGTATATAGTAGTGGGCTCAGGGGGACAGCCTTATAGGACTACCTTACCAACTTTATCATGGAACCCATATGACCACTTACATATAAAGTAATAATTGCAATTCTGTATAATATGGAAATCCAAGTAATGAAACTAAGGGAAATGCCAGATAGTCCAAGGACTCTAAATAAATATGTATGCACCACTTTATCAAAGGCTTTTTGATTGGTCTAGTCGCATCAAGACACCAGGCAGCAACCTTTTCTCATTTTGTTTCAGAGGGCAATCCCACATGTCATTAAGGGTGAAATCACTTTGGGTACAGCTAACGTCAGTCTGTGTGCCAAGATTTTTGATAACATTTTTTGATCTGTATTTAGGAGGCTTGGGGGACGCCAATTATTTAATGTCTGAATTATGGCCAGATTATAAGAACATTAATGCCTGACACACGGACCCGCAAAGTGATCCGGCATCTAGGTGCAAGTTAAAACACCTCAAGTCAAGGGTGCTACTACATTGGGTAAACCTGTTAAAACATTCTGTTGGCAAGCCATCAGTCCTTGGTGCAGTCCCACTTCACAGGCTGTGACTAGAAAGACAAGTCAGGTTTAAACAAAAAAAAATCTTTCACTTCATGGCAGCATCCTTCTTGGACAATCTGAAAAGGTTCATTTTCTTTTCAAAGTGCTAGTGTACTGCCTAAAATTAATAATTTTCAAAACAAGTGAACTATTATTTCTTACATCTTAAAAGTACTTCTCTTTTCCCTTTTGTGAATTCGATTTTGTAGCTGACAACAGTTGGTGTGATGTGTGGAGCAGCACTCTACTTGTAGGCTGATGCAGCTCCCCCTCCCCATCATCTTCAGCCCTACGAACTCACTGCCTGTGAAATCACAACTGACCAAGAACCAATCACCTGCTGCGGGATTGGTCGCACTTAAGTGAGGTAACAATGCTGAAGAGGAATCAAGAGAAAAAGAACTAGATGCAGTAGGTCAGTCTAGAAAATCTTCTGAGTAAAAGGAAAAATAAAAAAGTTTCAGAAATAAAAGTAACACTTTAGCACTTTTAACATTTTCTGCCCGATAGCGGTGGCACTACTAGCTCTAATTAAAAGGGGGATCTGGTCCCATACTGGGCACAACACTTTGCTGTGTCTTTAAAAAGTATTTTTCATGTGAAGTCAGGGACAGTGCTAAGATATACCAAAAGGGCCAAAGTTGCAGCCTTCTCAGAAATGACCCCTCTTCCCTCAAACTGTGGGTCCAGATTGATGTGGCTACTCCATAACAATATCTAAAGGAATGTAAAGGGAACTGTACAAAATCTGCTACTGGTTATGTTTTGACCCAGTAGTTTCCTCTTTTGACCCACATTTTTTTTTTTATATATATAAAACACCAGTGGGCCCAATTTGACCCGTATATTAAACCCCCCAGTGCAGTCTCTGTGTGAAGCCACTTATTTTTAGGGAACGCAGCAGTGCATCCTTTTTATGGTACTCAAAAATCTGGACTCAAGTTTGCAGAGATCTCTTTACGTAAGCAGTTTTTGTTGTAGAACACAGCATTTTTCATTTTAAAACTCGGATCTGAACTTTATGAAACTTACCTTTCTGATAATCTTCCAACAAAAGGTTGAAGTGGCCTAGCTGACAAAACAACTCTGGCTCGACTTTTCCTTCTGCCAGCAAGATTAAAGACTCGTAGCAGCGAACAGCCTAAAAAAAGCAAAGTTGAGTAAAACTGTCATTAAGAGATTATTCAGCTAATTCAAAGTAATATACATTTCTGACCAGAGAACTAAAATACTGATCCCAAATTACCAATAGCGAATCTTTTATATCCCATGTTAATACCTGTACTCCACACTGAAAGAAAATTTTTTCAGGCTTGATTGGACGGGTTGATTACCGCGTCTAGTATATCCAAAGTAAAACAGATTTTTAAGAGTTGAAAGAAGCACTAATGGACCCTAAGTTACAGGTGCTTCTGAACCAAGTGCTGACTGCAAACAGAACAGTGATCAGCAGTCAACATTGAGAGCAGTATCACTTCCTGTGCGGGCTGTCAATCACTGCTTTAGGTTGCACTGCAAGCCACAGAATAAAAGACCCAGCGACTAAGGACCATTATAAATACATGCAAGTGTTCCAGTACTTCTGCACGCGAGCACTCCTTAACACTCTAGCAGAATCATTACCAGAACTGCAGAAGGAAGAAGTTGAGAGGCGACTTTTTCTTGTGTTTTTTTCATTAACAACACACTTCAGCATCGTAAAGGAAAAGGCAATATTTGCCCTTCATTCAACTTTCAAATGACAATACTGACAACTGGAATATTAGCACCATAAAAGAGAAAATAATAAAAAGCCTATTATAGAACATTTTTATGTTCTCATCCTGGCCAACTGCCCCATCTGGCCTCTCAGCAGCAATCCCCCAGCCCTGAGGATTCCTTAACTGTCGCAGGGTCCTCTACAGACCAAGGAGCCTTCACTCTAGAGCAGGATCTGGTGTGCAGAATACGCAGCACTGTGATGTGAGGTGCCCCTGTGGTCATCCTGGCAGTCCTTATTTTTCTCCTACGTGACCTCTAACTACACGTCTCCCACTGCCCATGGCTGGTACCACCACACAATCGTGATGGATTGGCACAAACACTGCTGAACCCCCCACCACCACCACCACCAAAAAAAAGGTAGTAAGCTCCCTTAGCTCACCACAGTGGACTGCAGCAGCGGAATGTGGAATACTCTCTGTGTTGGGGCCCACTACCATCAGCGGCACTTACCCAGCCCAGACTACTCCAGAACTAGTGAACAGACTCTCCTGAACCAGCTTGTTGCCACCGGGTCACTGTGTATGTTAAGCAGTGACATCACACACACACACACAGCCCCACCAACCTTGAGGGTGAGATCTCAGACAAGGTTATGGGGCCTGCGACGTTATACTTCTTGGTTGTGGGGGCTCAGATACAGATAACTAAAATAAAGACACTAAAATAGCTGGTACAGCACAGCAAAATATTACACAAGTCAGAGGGAAACACTAACCATTTTCTGAAATGTCCAGCACTACACTGCTAAACTTTTTGTTTTTATTCAGGTTTACATATTAAAAACACATCAAAAATAAAACATTTTTCATTTTGCTAATCATGCTGTACCAATATGCTATGCATTTTCACAGCTGATCAGCATTTTCATGCATGAAACTGCTAATCGATTTTTTCAGCGTACCCAACACCCGAAGAAAGGGACAAAAACGTTGTGCTTCTACCTGGGATGAAGTACAAATACAGGAAAATGCCCCATAGGCGCACACAACAAATTGTCCCTCCTTTCCAACATGCAGTTCCCAATGCCCAGCTAATGATGGATATTGATACAGGTAGTACAAATAGCAAGTCTTTATTCACACCACCATGTCAACGAGGAAGGAAAGAACTGAGGTTAGCAGCACCATCTGTCAACATGCACAATGGTAGGAGTATATCCCTCACACAACCCAATGATATGGGCATCTGTCTGTACTGTCAGGCCCCCCACTATCATCACAGCCTCAAGCACCATCTCCCAGGTGTTAAAATTAGTACTTCCCCTGCTGCAGGACTGTCTGGGTATCCAGGGTTGGCTCGTAGCAGGCTCAAAATATTTACAACAGTGGTACTGAATGCCTTTGTTACTTCAATCCATGGGGTTATTACCCCATGAATGCTGCTGAAGGTGTGCCCCCACTCCCAGTGGTAGTCTGCCCCTTTCTGACATCATTTTGGTGGAGAATACAAGGGGCATGCTTGGAGGTGCTACATATCCCCCTTACTCTTACCCCAAACTCTCAGTGTTTGGTCTTATACCTCCCACTATCACACTTAAGTACCAAAAGTTCATTTGGTTTACACCACAGCTATGTGTGTGGAAGCCATAAGACTCATAAGTGTGGACCACGATAACCACAATACTAGAATGGCACCAATCACCAAGTCAACTGGCCACGTAGGAGACTCATGTATGACGTCCCAGATCTAGGGCCCATATCCTGCATCTACATTATGTCGGGTACCTAGTTGAAATGCTTGTTCTGTCACTTAACCTGGACCATAAAGACCCTTGGCTATCAAAAGCACCACTGGCACTCTATGGCTGGTTAATCACCAGGTCTTGCCTTAGACAATGCTTCTTAATGCAGCTGTAGCCACGGTCCCTTAGATCTCCCGAAATGCCAGCAGGGCCTTATACAGTGTGGAGTGTCGCCCCGATGGCGGAGCAGCATGGCGGCAAAGGGTCTAGGTGGTACCATCCAGAGGTGTGAGCAAAATTGCATTTGATAAGAAAAAAATGGAAACAATTTGATGTAAAAGTGCCACATCAAACACAGGGAGACAGATGTCACTCCGCTATCAATGAACCACCCTGACCAGTTTCACAGGGAAAGGCTTTGTCAAAGAGAGCATACCCAAAACTCCAAAAACAAAGCGTCTAAAATACACATATTTAATTAGATAAATTATTGCTAAATCCTAGAATTGTGATGCTGATCCAAACTTCATTATTGAAAATAAAAAACTGACAATTCATTCCTCTGTAGATGTCAAGATTGGTGCTACAGTGATCCTACTTCTAGAAGGCTGCAACCGAGGACTGGCAGCTTCTATTATTTTTAATAATGAAGTTTGAAATCCTAGGATTTAGCAATAATTTTAGTATGTGCATTTTAGGACACAGTTTTTGGAACATATTTATTGCTAAAATAACTGCTACTGTTAAAACTGCAGCTACACTATAACTTCTTGCATTTTTTAATCCACTTTTACTAGAATGTTGCACGGTCACTTTCACTGTCCACATTAAGGTAATTGTGGGTATGCACTTTTTGAAAAGCCCTTCCGCATGAAACTGTGGGTCACTGGTAGCTAAGCGGTGTCTCACTGTAATTAATGTGGCACCTTTACATCAAATTCTAAGTGTTTCTCTCTTTTCTTATCAAATAAATGCTGTTTTTGCTCACACTACGGATGGTGCTGCCTTTGTCTGGTAAAAGATATATGTAGTTTCAGGCAGGCACATCAGCTCCCCAAGCAGTCTCCATAGGTTGGAGTATACTTGTTCAGGTATTGCTCGTGTAAACGTAGCGTACAGTGCCACTAACCTACTTTTTTATTTATTTTATTTTTAGTTAGTGCTTTTTCTCCCCCTGGAGTCCTCTGCTGGTACCTTCCGATGTGCCCCCGGTGTATCAGACTCCCTCCCCTTCAGCCCCCATGACTTACCCTTCATGGCAGGGGGTGGAGAGACCCTCGACCCACCAGACCGGATCCAGTTCCAAGGAGGCGTTTTCCTGGGCAGTGCTACGGGGAACAACAGTCATCCTTGTGGCAGAGGACTCCTGTTTTTACGTGATTTTGTCCCTCAAGGGCTGTAGCGTGCAATGATGCCAGTGGGCAGCACACACACACTTCTCTAGGCATCTGCTGCATCCCCGCACATCTTCAGCATCAGCGAGCTGCCTCCACTGGGGAAGTAGCGTTCAACTGCTGGGATCCCCTCCCTGGAGAGAGGAGTCCTTGGGACGCTCGAGCCTTCTCAACCCCTGCTGACCTCCGGTGGCCCGTGCATGTCGCGAGGTGTTGCGTCCAGCACCTAATCCATCAGCACCACCGGGCCGGCTATGCATTTTTATTTTTAAAATTACAGGTGGCTATGTCCTCTGGATTAGAGAATGTGCATGTTGGAAGTGTTCCTTTTCAACTACAGTTTTTTTCGAACAAAGGGGACACTAGCCCCCTTCTAGCAGGACAAAAACAAGGAAGTAAAAGCAGGGGGGCCAGAAACACATACTAGCTCAGATATCAGTCGTGCTTTTTCCAAATTAGAAAAAAACAGCACTCAAAGCCAGGAGAAACTTCTGGAACAGAACTTAGAAGCTTAAGTCCATAACGGTAGGGTCCCAAGTTGCCCAAGGGTCTTAAAATGGCCAAGGTACAGTTCTGAGAGAATTTATGGAGGACTGGAAAATACCATGCATGCAGCATCAATGTCATTTGTTAAACGCATTCTTAAGGACTATAAACAGCAGCAAGTTTTAATTCAACAGGAGTTCAGTAATAAGAAGGCAGTGGGTTCCAGCTTCAAGGAACTCCCGGACTTTGAACAATTAGAGACTGCACTCAAAGCGAGCATGGCTAAAAGAATGAGAAAAATTAAAGCAACTAAAACCAAAAAATTTGAACATGACCACCCATAATGCTACTGATATAGAAAATCTGGACATTTTACCTAGTCCAAATAATTTCGCACTATTGAAACGTCCAGAAAATGATTCGACAGATGCTGAGTAAGAAGCAACTACTGCAAAATGCTTAAAATTATATCTTGGAATATAGAGGGATTTCACATTAAACTGGCAGACCCAGAAGTCGAAGAGTATCTGGAGGCACATGAAATTACATGCCTTCAGGAAACATGGTGCGTAGGAACTACAGTCCCTCAACTGCCAGGATATTCAAATTTCTCGAATCTTGCTATAAAAGACAAGAAATCTGGGAGACACAAAGGTGGACTATCTATATATGTAAAGACAGCACTTAATTTCAAAATATCTAAATTAGATACGTCATCAAATAATTTTCTAAACAATAACAGCAATGGAAGGAGAGCAAGCATCCTCTAGATTGATAGTGCTGAATATATGCTGTCCACCGAAAGTAGCAAAGTAGGATAATTTAATGATCCAGCTAAAATCAACACTTGAAAACTAAACTGAAAAAGAAGGAAGCACAGCCATAATAATTATGGGTGATTTTAATGCTAGATGGTCAGTAACACAGATGAATTCTAGGAATCAGTCTAATTTTATTCCCTATCTCTCTATTATTAAACCAAGGGCAACTACTAAAAGAGAAGCCGGAGTTCGGAACAGTAACAGTAGAGGGAAGGAATTACAAAAAAACTTTACAGAATTACATTTATGTGTACTAAATGGACGCCTTCCAGGAGTTAAAGAAGGTAAAATAACACATCAGCGACTAAGAGTCTCCTCAACCATTGATTTGATCTGAACTAACTTGGAAGCCACTAAATTGATATTTACTTTAAATATTATCCAACAATCAGAATCGACCCATTATCCAATAGAAGTACTTATTGAAACCGAACAAATAGATGCGATATACACTGATATATACTAAGGGGCTGGAGATTTATAAACCAGAGAAAAATCAAATGGCAAACTAAGCACCATAAATCAGTTCAGTGAGTTATATATTGAACAAATCTATGATTTACGTACTTAATTACATGTATTAGAAGAGGCAGACCACAGAGACAGTCAAACTTTGGCAGGGCAGCCATACTTTAATCAGGCCTCGTATAGTAAACCAGGTTTTAACAACTAACCAAAAGAAAGGAGGTAAAACTTGGTTTAGCAAAAACTGTAGGAAAGTCGAACAAAATTTTAATAAAATCCTTAGACAGCATAATATGGGGAAATTGGATGGTAAAAAACATAACCATAAAAAAAGGCAAGGGAAGAATATAAAAAAATTCTGGAATGTGAACGACAAAATTACACTCTAGCACTATGGGAGAGACTGAGGAAAGCAGTCCTAAAAAGAGATGGTAAACACTTTTGGCAACTAGTCACTCAGGAATATAATAAATATTCCACAAAGGTGGAAGCATATATTCCATCAAACTTACGAGTGAGCTTTTTCTCAAATCTGTACTTCTCCAAAGAGGAGGAAAAAAAATGCCCGATACCAACTATGAATAAGGTTCAAACAATCTATCCTATTTCCATATGTACAACAGAGGAAAAAATCTATATGGCCCAGATTTCACTGACTTCTAATAAGGCCCCAAGACCAGATATGACAATTGGAAATACACAGAAATGTGACGGCAGAGAAAGGCCCATCTAGTCTGCCCAGCACCCTACCCCGTTATGCTTCCACCTCCTTTCCCAACCCCTTAAATCTATCCCAAGCCCTCTTGAACCCCTCCACCATTTCAGCTGCCACCACCTCCTCTGGCAGCTTGTTCCAGGCCTCCACCACTCTCTCTGTGAAAAACTGCCCCCTGACATTACCTTTGTATTGTCCACCTCCCAGTTTGATGCTATGTCCCCTCGTGTTCGCTCCCTTCTTTAATTTGAACAAACTATCACCCTCCACCTTGTTTATTCCCTTCAGGTATTTAAAGATCTCAATCATGTCCCCCCCTCCCTCCTAGTCTCCAGAGGATACAAATTTGGCCTTCTCAATCTTCCCTCATAGGGTACATCCTGCATCCCTCATACCATTTTGGTTGCCCTTCTCTGTACCCTCTCCATCAACTCAATACTAACATACTAAAAGCCAACAGAATAGGCCTGACGGTCTTTCGTGTCTGCTCGGTAGCCAGCTCACTCTCCCACCCCCACCCCAGCCCCTGAGAGGGTCATCTTCGGCTTCAGTTTACCCATGCACCTATCCCACCCCCTCTTGAAGCCTTCCACTGTGCCCTCCTCCAGCAGATTCCTGGGTACTGCATTCCATGGCCCCACCACCCTCTTAGTGAAGTAACGTCTTCTACGTTCTCCCCTGTAATTTCACCCCTCCAGCTTCCACTCATGCCCCCTGGTTGTGCCTTTCTTTACATAGAAACATAGAATTTGACGGCAGATAAGGACCACTTGGCCCACCCAGTCTGCCCATTTCCCTACCTAATGGATAAGCTGCAGATCCTAGTTAACCAGCAGCCTACTTCTTTCTACCCCCACCCCCTAGAATTGCCTTATGACTGTCCCATGCATGCTTGAATTCAACCACTGTTTTCGACTCCAGAAGGCCGTTCCATGCATCCACAACCCTCTCTATGAAAAAAATATTTCCTTACATTACCTCTGAGACACCCCCTCTATCTTCAAATTGTGCCCCCTTGTTCTTGCACACCTCTTTTTTTGAAAGATGCTACCCTCAGGACTTTGTTGATTCCCTTGAGGTACTTGAAAGTTTCTATCATGCCCCTTCCCTCCTTTCCTCGAGGCTATACATATTAAGCTCCTTTAGTCTCTCTTCATGTGTCTTCCGGTGCAGACCCTGCACCATTTTAGATGCCCTCCTCTGGACAGCTTTCATCCTGTCTATGTCCTTGCGGAGACTGGGTCTCCAGAACTGCACATAGTAATCCAGATGGGGTCTCGCTAGCTGTCTGTACAGAGGGATAACAACTTCCTGTTTACTACTGGTGATGCCTCTCCCTATGCATCCCAGTATCCCCCCAGCCCTCCTTACTGCCCTCTGACATTGCTTGCCCATCTTTAAGTCATCTGATATGACTACCCCTAGGTCCCTTTCCATTTTTCTTGTTGTTAGTATCTCACCCCGCACTGTGTACTCTTCCCCTGGGTTTTTGTTTCCCCAGTGCATTACCTTGCACTTCTTAGTACTGAATCTAGGCTGCCATACATTTGACCATTCCTCTAACCTTGCCAAGTCCCTTCTCATCCTTTCCACTCCATCCTGTGCATCAACTCTGTTGCAGATCTTTGTGTCATTTGCAGAGAGACATACTTTTCCTTCCAGTACCTCTGCAATGTTGCTTATAAAGACACATTAGAGAGGACGGGTCCTAATACTGAACCCTGCGGTACCCCACTAGTAACACCCCTTTCTTCAGAGTGGAATCCATTTACTATTACCCTTGGTGTCCTATTCTCCAGCCAATTCTTTACCCAGGCTATCATCTTGGGACCCACTCCCAGGCTGGCCGACTTGTATATTAATCTTTTGTGTGGGACTGTGTCAAATGCCTTGCTAAAATCTAGGTAGGCCATGTCCACAGCCCCTCCCTGATCTACTACTTTGGTCACCCAGTCAAAGAAATCTATTATATTCGTCTGGCATGACCTTCCCACTGTGAATCCATGCTGCCTTGGGTCCTGTGCCCCTCTGGCCTCTAGGTACTCGACAATTCTTTAGCCTGAACATTTCCTTGGCTCCGCCCCGTTTATCCCTTTCACATATCTGAAGACTCCTATAATGTCCCCCCGTCTCTCCTCTCCTCCAGTGAGTACAGGCCAAGTTCTTCCAGCCTTTCCTCATAGCTCATTTCTCTCATGCCCTGAATCATCCCAGTTGCCCTCCTCTGGACCCTCTTCAGCAGTGCTATGTCCTTCTTGAGGTGAGCTCTACAAAACTGCACACAGTACTCAAGATGCAGCCTGACCAAGGCATTATACAGAGGGAGGATTACCTCCCTCCTCCTGGACATAATTCTCCAGCCTATGCAGCACAGAATCCTGTTAGCTTTAGCCACAGATGTTCTGCAGTTTTCAGTGTTGTTCATTTTGGTGTCTACCACCACCCCCAGGTCCCTTTCACTCGTTGTGGCTTGCTGGGGCCCCCGGGTGTATACATGACCTGGGTTTCTGACCCCAGATGCAGCACCCTACACTTCTCTGGATTAAACCTCATTCCCCACCTCCTTGACCACCCCTCCAGGGTATCCAGATCCCTCTGGACGGTCTCTCTCGCTTCGTCCCTGTCTGCCAGTGCTCCCAGTTTTGAGTCATCCGCAAAGAGGCTCATCCTACTCCTAACACCCCTCCCCGTATCAGAGACATAGGCATTGAACAGGAGTGGCCCCAGTACTGAACCTTGGGGAACCCCACTGCAGACCTTCCTAGGGGGAGAAGACTATCCCACCAACCACTACCCTCTGTGTTCGCCCCACTAGCCAATTTTCTACCCATCTAAGCAACTGTCGTCCAACCCCCACCCCCACCCAGCTTTGTCAACAACCCGATGCGGGGTATCGAGTCAAACGCCTTACTGAAATCCAGATATAGGACGTCCACCAGTCTTTGTCGGTCCAGGGTCCCCGTCACCCAGGTGTAAAAATCTATGAGGCTGGTCTGATACGATCTCCCCGGGACAAAACTATACTGTTTGTCATCCAGGTGTCCCACCCTTTCCAGTTGCCTCCCAAACTTCTCCTTGATGATGCACTCCATTAGTTTGCCTACCACAGACGTTAGGCTGAATGGCCTATCATTTCCCATCTCCTCCCTAGATCCCCCCCTTTGTAGATAGGCACCACATGAGCCACCCTCCAGTCTTGAGGCAACCATCCTGTCTGCAGAGAGGCATTAAAGAGTGCAGCTAGTGGAGCTGCTAGTTTGTCCGCCAGTTCCTTCAGAACCCCTGGATGCAGCCCATCCGATCCCGGTGCCTTATCAGTTTTTAACGCCTGAAGAGCCTCCCTCACCTGCCCTCTGTGATTTCTCCCTCCCAATCCACTCCCTCACTTAAACACCCATCCCCTTCTAGACCTGGCCCACCTGGTACCCCAGCCTCTTCCAGTCCTCTCAACTCCCTCTGATCTCTCCGCTCAGCTGTCTCCCCCACCCTCCCTTCAGGCTGAATGAATCCCCTGTTTTCCTCCATAAATATCGAGGCAAAGTACTCATTTAGCACCTCTGGCTGATCCCCCGCCTCCTGAGCCCATTCCTCCCCCATCTTTATCCTGGAGATCTGTGCTCTTCCTCTTCTCTTCTCCCCTATGTATCTACAGAATCCCTTTCCTCCCCTCCAGATATCCCTAGCTAGGTTTTGCTCCATTCTCGCCTTGGCTCCCCTCACCACTCTGATGACCCTCCTTGCTGTCGACTCATAGTAGCCTCTCTCCCTTACCCCTCTGGAGCGCTTAAAACACACATAGGCAGCCTTTTTATCCTTCACCACCTCTTGCTCCTCCCTGGTCCATCAGCACGGCTCGTTGGTTCTACCATTCTTACACCTTATCCTTGTACATGAGCTAGTAGCCTCCTGCACCTCTTTCTTAATGGCCTCCCACAAGCTACCAGCATCCATGTCTGGTCAAATATTGTCCTAACTCCCCCGTAGGATCCTGCCCACAAAGTCTGCCCCCCTGAAGTCCACTACTACTGTATTAGAGTGGTTATCCTCCCCCTAGACACAGCAGAAACCAGACCGTGGCATGGTCACCACCTGCCAGCGGACTACACACCTCTAGTCCCCTTATCTGGTCACTGTCTGCAAGGACAACATCCAGTATCCTCCCCTCCCTAGTAGGTTCCCCCACCTGCTGAACCAGGAAGGCATCCTGCAACACATTCATCAGTCTCTGCTCCCTGGCCACTGCTGATGACAGTGTCCCAGCCTGCCCCCGGCATATTAAAGTCCCCCATGACCACCACCCTACCTTTTCCATGGACACAGTGCCCCTTGATATTCAACTAGTTTTTCCTCCAGGGCCTCCTCCATCGCGGGGGGTCTGTACACCACCACTATTTTCAGTCTTTTGCCTCCCCTTGTTTGCAGGGTTACCCAAATTGCTTCAACCCCCCAATCAGCCTCCTCCACTCCACTAACCACTATGCCATTTTTGACTATCATCTTAAATAAATTATACAGATACCTCTTAATGGTCCCACAGGCAACTCCCTCAGTTATCCTTAGGCTAGAATTGGGACAGTATTCCATGGCTACGCTCGTTTAGAGAGGCAAATTATGTTTATATTAAGGTTATTTCTTCTGCCTGACTCACTCCTTCCCCGAGCGTATGATAAAATACTCAGTGGAAGGTTATTTTCCATCGATATAGCTGATTAAAAAAAAAAACATCTTTCCACAGGGCTCGGGACATTTGTTACATGAAATATATTTAAACCTAGGTATGACACTTGACAGCGCTCTATCTTTTGCTGAACATGTCCGCTTTATTTTGAACGTGATCAATTCCAGAATTGGAATCCTCTGACAAGCACAGCTGGACTCCTAAGGCATCATGGTTAGCTGTCACCAGCTCAATACTCCCTATAGTGGACTATGGATTAGTCATACTCGTTTATGGCTCTGCCACTGACACTACACTTAAAAGAATAAGTACAGCACACAACAAATCATGTTATCTGGTCTCCGGTGCTCACAGTCGTACCCATACGTGTGACCTATATGCCCTGACCAACTGGCTGCACCTTAAAGGGAGGAGTTCATATCAGACCTGCCTACTTGCGAACAAAAAAAAAAAAAAATCAGTCTAGGGCTCACCCTCCCAACCACCTAGCATTTTCTCACACACACGCCTAACACGAGCAGCACCAGGAGCGCACCTAAGCGCATCTACCTGGTACCTTTCTGTCGGACCACCCAGACTCTATGTTCTTTCATGTTCCGAGCTCCAAGCAGCTTAAACAACCTCCCCCAGGATATCCTCGACAAACCGAAGCTTGGTTCCTTAACGTGCAAACTCAGACAGCATCTTACTGCACTTGGCAACTGTGACTGTCCCAACTAGCTTTTTACCCTAGCAGAACATTGCCACCAATTCCCTATTTTGCACTAGCACCCTACTACTTCCTCTATCAACTCTCCTTAGCCGGTCACTCCCTCCCCACTTCCCCATCCTCACCCACTGACAGCTCCCAGATTTTCTACACTCTCCCCAGATCCTTCTCTCGGTCACTACCAGGTTCTCTGTGCTCCCTCCCACTCTCCCCCCTATACCACTCCACTCCCCTCCCTGCAACCCTCGACCCGACAAAGTCTCCTTGCTGACTGCTCTGCTTTTGCCCCTTCTCTCCACTCTGTTACTTGACAAAACCAATAGTCTGACTGCTCAATCATTGCTGCGTTACACTACTGGTGCAATAACCTGTAATTCGTATTGTAAACTTTTATTTTCTACCTGTAACCCCCTTTACCTGTTTCCCTGTACACGTTCATGCTGTTACCGTTCCTCGTTATTTATCAGTTTGCACTGGGATTGGAACCCCATGCTCTTTTGACAACTGTCTCCTCACTGATGGCTCAAGTGTCACCTAATGTTCTCATTTCTGCACCCACTGTATCCACAAATGTACACAATGCCAACTGTTTCCCAAATGTGTATACATTTATTTACCACATAAATTCTGCCTTGTGATTCAATATCCCATGGTCTGTACTATTTAATTGTACTTTGTATTCTAACCTACTGTATGCTCAGACATGGAACCTTTGTATACGCGTCTCTGACTCAAAGGTATTTGTAATTCCGAGAAATAAAAATAAAAACCTGGGACAATGTAGTTGCCTAGTCAAAACCAGGCTAAGAGATGCAGATCAAACTAATGCATTTGCTCAACTGTCAATTTAAGTTATATAGATGGCATAAATAAATCAAAACTGCACATGGGCTTGAGTACTACTTAATAAAGATGACTGACCCAAAATCACAAAGAATATTAACCAGATTCAGATCAGAAACATATACAGCCCAATACATTAATCATAAATAAAAAATACCAGGAATAACTGCCATACTGTAAATGTGGTAATAAGGCAGAGGACGACCTCAAGCATATTCTACTAATTTGCCCATTATGTGCTAAAAACAGAAGATCTTGGCTATGGGATGGTTATTGGTGGTCTCAACCTCCCATCTGATCAAATGGGGCTGTATTTCTTTTCAACCGATATCGATAGCCTTCATACATTGGCTAGGTTTCTGATGTCCACACACTTGTAATTCAGCAGACTGGTAGGGACTAGAGCAAGACATACATAGAAACATATAATTTGACAGCAGATAAGGACCGCTTGGCCCACCCAGTCTGCCTATTTTCCTACCCAATGGATAAGCTGCAGATCCTAGTTAACCAACAGCCTACGTCTTCCTACCCCAACCCCCCTCAAACTGCCTTATGGACTGTCCCATCCATTCTTGAATTCCACTACTGTTTATGACTCCACAACGCCGTTCCATGCATCCACAACCCTCTCTGTGAAAAAAATAATTCCTTACATTACCTCTGAGGCCCCCATCTTCAAGATTGTGTCCCTTGTTCTTGCACACTTTTTTCTGAAAGTTGCATTGAATCTTATCCGGGGCAATACACTGATGAACAATAATAGAGCCCAAATCAGTACTTTGTAAATATGTATTATGCAATTTTAATGTAGAATAGAACAAAAGATGAGAAGTTTTATGAAATTGAACGTTTTAATGTATTTATTATTACGTACATTGTAATGGCATATGCCGATCAGTAAAAACTTTGACATGAGCGCCAGGATTATGCCTTGAAGTTTTCAGCTGGAAGAAAACTGAAGGGCAAGGCTGTGGTCTTAGCCGGAGCCGTAACTATTACAAAAAGGGACCCAAATCCATCTTAAAAAACAAGTTATTATACTTCTACAGAAGAATCTGGATAGGAAGTATTTTTTTTTTTTTTTTTTAATAAGAAAGGACCTCGAAGCAGCAATAACTGAGGTGGTCAGACAGACTGATGAGGTTTAGCACCCCCTAAAATAACAAAGGGGGGGGAGGGGCCACAGGAGGAAGTCAGAATGAGAAAGGACCGGCAGAAACTTGAATGGTCAGGGGTTTGGCAGTTGAAATTCAATGCAAAGAAGTGCAAGATAATGCATATGGGGCACAAGAACCCTGGCACAATACATCAGTTGGGGGGTGAGGATATAGCATGCACCAAGCAGGAAAGGGATCTTGGGGTTATCATCTCTGATTACCTCAAGGTAGGGAAACAGTACGACAAGGCAGCAGGTAAAGCAAATAGGATGCTAGGATGCATAGGCAGGGGCACCACCAGCAGGAAAAGGGAGGTCATAATTCCACTATACAAGACACTAGTTAGGTCCCACCTGGAGTACAGTGTACAGTTCTGGAGATCTTACCTACGTAAGGACACAGACAGGGTGAAGAAGGTTCAAAGGAGGGCAACAAAGATGGTACATGGATTGCATCACAAGTCCTATGGGGAAAGGCTGAAGGACTTGAATATGTACTCCCTGGAGGAGAAGAGGGAGAGAGGGGATATGATAGAGACATACAAGTATCTTACAGAGAGGAACAGGGTGCAGGAATACACTATTTTTAAGCGAAAAAGATGTTTCAGCACTAGATGGCATGGGATGAAGTTGGAGGGAGGACGATTCAGAGGAAACGTGAGGAAGAATTTCTTCACAGAATGGGTGGTGGACAAGTGGAACATCCTGCCAGAGGAAGTGGTGGGGGCTGGAACAATCAAGGGATTTAAGAATGTATGGGATAGACAAACAGATCCAGAAACAAATGATTTGATACCTTTTATTGGACCAACATGGATGTTACAGAAAAGAACAAAGTGCTTTAGCTTTCGAACCAACCAGGTCCTTCTTCAGAAGCTTTGTGGCAGTTTTTTCAAATATCCCATACTATTAACACCAGATTATATAGAAAAAGCAGAAATAATTCTCATTGGTTTAACATATACATTTAAAACATAATAGAAGATTACGTCAGAGAAGCTAATTAACACCAGTATGCCTTAAACTGAAGAGCCTCAGAATAGACAAATGGGATAGACAAAGGAATTCTGGAGGTCAGGGGTGAGGGGCAACAGACTTCTACGAAAACAAAGTGAACTTACAAGCTCAAATGGGCAGACTGGGTGGGCCGTAGACACTTATCTGCTGACACTGTCTATTTATCTATGCCGACACTGTCTATGTATCTGTGTATTTACGTGACTTTAAAGTGTGAAACTGAAAATCAAACCACAAGGCAAGAAGGGGAAATTAACCTCTCCTCAAAAGCTCTACGTGAAGCACAGCTTCAGAACTTGAATAAAGGCAAGGGACCACAAGTAAGAGATAAGGGCATCACAGAAAGGGAAATGGACACTAATCCATTTACAAAGGAGACAGTCCTAAAGGAACTTGCAAATCTGAAAGTGGACAAAGCAATGGGGCCAGATGGGATACATCCAAGGATACGGAAGGAGCTCAGAGAGGTGCTGGCTATACATCTGACAGCCCTGTTCACTGGAGATGGGGTGGTTCCGGAGGAGGGCAGATGTAGTCCCACTTCATAAAAGTGGTAGCATGGAAGAGGCTGGCAATTACAGGCCAGTCAGCCTGACTTCCGTGCTAGGGAAATTAACTGAATCACTACTAAAAGAAAGGACTCATGACCCAGGGAAGGGGGGTAAAGAAGAATGCCAACTGACCTTGAACCAGATTAAGCTTGTTGGTGGTATTTTTAGTGAATGGGGGAAATCTGGCCAGGGCACCAGGTAAATTCCCCTACTCTTTTCGAGAAGTGTCATGGGATCTTTAACATCCACCTGAACTACCACCAGAACAGGCAGATAGGACCTTGGTTTAATGTCTCATCCGAAAGACGGCACCTCAGTGGTGCAGCACCCTCCCCCCCTTCATGTTGCACTACAGTGTCATTACTGGGATATTATTCCAAGTGCTTGGTGTGGGGATAGAACCCACAGCCTTCTGATCTCCCGGCCTCAGAGGCGAGTGTGCTACCTGCTAAGCCACTGACATGTTCCACATAGGAGACTGATAAAACAAGCTGAGCAGCCTGGGAGTGGGTCCAACGGTGGTGAACTGGTTAAGGAATTGGTTGGGGGATAGGAGTTTGAGGGCAGTGGTAAACTAGAGTTCACTCTGAGGAAGGATGGCTGACCTGCGGGGTGCCACAAGGATCAGTACTGGGACCAGTTCTCTAACGTCTTTATTAGCAAACACTGCAGATGGGCTAGAAGGGAAGGTGTGCCTTTATGCAGATGACGCTAAGATCTCCAATACAGTGGCTGAAATCAAGTTTTGCAACTATCAGTCAGCAGGACTAGACACTGGAAAAATCCACTAGCCCCATGAGCTTTTCTACTGGCCCATCTGGTGTATTTATTACCTTCTCCAGTACAAGCCCACACAGCTAATTAAAGGAAAATCCTACTAGCATGATTAAAAAAAAAAAAACTAAAAATCAACCAGTACTTGGCTAGTGGGCCTGTGCCAATTTCGACCACTGCAATAGGGCAAACACTCCGGGGGAATAGTGACCTAAAAAAGCCTGAAGAGCGGTCAAGAGAGCAGCAACTATGTTTCAATGCAAAGAAGTGCAAAATCATTCACTTGGGGGCTCATAATTCCACTATACAAGACACTAGTGAGGCCCCACCTGGAGTACAGTGTACAGTTCTGGAGACCATACCTACGTAAGGACATAGACAGGGTAGAGAAGGTTCAGAGGAGGGCAACAAAGATGGTGCATGGATTGCAGCACAAGTCCTATGAAGACAGGTTGAAGGAACTGAACATGTACTCCCTGAAGGAGAGGAGGGAGAAAGGGGATACGATAGAGACATACAAGTATCTTACAGGGAGGAACAGGGTGCAGGAAAACACTATTTTTAAGCGAAAAAGATGCTCCAGGACTAGACGGCATGGGATGAAGTTGGAGGGAGGACGATTCAAAGGAAACATGAGAAAGAATTTCTTCACAGAACAGGTGGTGGACAAGTGGAACACCCTGCCAGAGGAAGTGGTGGGGGCTGAAACAATCACGGGATTTAAGAATGCATGGGATAGACATAAAGGAATTCTGGAGGTCAGGGGTAAGGGGCAACAGACTTCTAGGAAAACAAACTGAACTTACAAGCTCAAATGGGCAGACTGGGTGGGCCATAGGCCCTTATCTGCCGACACTGTCTATGTATCTATGTAGGAACCAAAGGATGGAGTACACGATTTTGGGGGTTACTGTCGACTACCAGACAGGGAAGAGTCTTGGGGGTAATCATATCTGATGCTCTAAAGGTGGCCAAACAGTGCGAGAAGGCAGCAGGCAGAGCTAGCAGGCTACTAGGGTGTATAGGAAGGGTATCATTAGCAAAAAGAGGGAGATGGTGATACCGCTGTACAAATTTTTGGTGAGACCTCACCTAGAGTACTGTGTCCAGTTCTGGAGACCACATCTCCGGAAGGACATAGACAGGGTAGAGGCGGTTCAGAGAAGGGCAACTAAAATGGTGCAGGGTCTGCACCACAAGCCCTATGAGAAGAGACAAAGGACTTAATATGTACACCCTGGAGGAAAGGGGGGGGGCAGGGGTTGAGGTTCAGTTTTGCAGCCACTAGTTAACAGGGCTGGTGACTAGGAAACTCTACTAGCCCAACAGACATTTCCACTGGCCCAGCTGGTGTACTTATTGAAATGCTACCTTCAGTACAAACCCGCAGGGCTAGTTAAAGGAAAATCTTACTAGCCTGATACAAAATCCACCAGCATTTGGCTAGTGGGCCAGTGCTAATTTCGATGGGGGGGTTATGATAAGAGACTTTCAAATACGTCACAGTATAAATAAGGTACAAGAGGGAAGCATTTTTCAGAAAAGAAGCTCAAGAACAAGGGGTCATGCTATGAAGCTAGAGGGAGGTAGACTCAGGGGAAACATAAGGAAGTACTTCTTCACAGAAAGCGTGGGGGATGCCTGGAACAGACTCCCAGCGGAGGAGGTGGTGGGGGCAAAAACTGTTACGGGTTTCAGGCATGCACGGGATAGGCATAAGTGAACCTTAGTGGATAGGAAGGGGAGGGTAAAGCCGAAGATCACGTTAGGTCTGCGGTTTTACAGCAGGTAAAAAAAATGGGCAGACTAGGTGGGCCTAGTGGTCCTTTTCTGCCATCAAATTCTAGTCTTCTGTGTTTCTGTTTAGCTTTGTGCCAGCAATTAAACCAAGCACGTTTGAGCTATTCTTGGATATAAAGAAGTTTGTTCAGAAGTTAAATTTGAAAGCTTTTTCTAACAAAATGTGTGTAAACCTGGAATAATCACCCCTGTAGGTCCTGCCCTGGCTGCTGTGAAGACAAAGATCCATGAAGATGGACAGAACCTGGCCCTTAATTTTTGACATGTATCCACTTTTAATCTGCCACCAAATGAGACAGTCTCTGTATTTGAAAATGTGTGCCTCAGGGACCTCGAAGCTGTTTTTTTTCCTGAGGCGTTGCTGAGACACTACGTCATATTTCAAATTAAGAAAGGGAGACCTTGAAACATCCAGAACAAGATCAATCAGTGACCATCAAGTCGTCAGATAAGGGTGGATCTGTCGTTCTTACACAGAACACAGAATGTGACGGCAGGTAAGAACCGCTTGGCCCACCTAGTCTGCCCATTTTCCTACCTAACAGATAAGCTGCAGATCCTAGTTAACCAACAGCTTACTTCCTCCTACCCCCACTAGGACTGCCTTATGTCTGTCCCATGCATTCTTGCATTCCCCCACTGTTCTTGACTCCACGACCTCCTCAGGGAGGCTGTTCCATGCATCCACAACCCTCTCTGTGAAAAAATACTTCCTCACATTACCTCTGAGCCGTCTCCCTCTATTTTCAAATTGTGACCCTTGTTCTTGCACATCTCTTTTCTGAAAAGAAGCCACCCTCTTGGACTTTGTTGATTCCTTGAGGTACTTGAAAGTTTCTATCATGTCCCTCTCCCTTCTTTCCTCAAGGTATATATGTTAAGCTCCTTTAGTCTTTCTTCAGTATGTATTCTGGTGCAGACCCTGCACCATTTTGGTTGCCCTCCTCTGGACAGCCTCCACTCTGTCTACGTCTTTGCAGAGATGGGGTCTCCAGAACTGCACACAGTACTCCAGATGGGGTCTCACCAACTGTCTGTACAGAGGATAACAACTTCCTGTTTTCTACTACTGATGCCTCCCCTATGCATCCCAGTATCCCCCAGCCTTCCTTACTGCCTTCTCACATTGCTTGCCCACCTTTAGGTCATCTGATATAATTACCCCCAGGTCCCTTTCCATTTTAACTGTTGTCAGTATCTCACCCCCCATTGTGTACTCTTCCCCTGGGTTTTTGTTTCCCAAGTGCATTACCTTGCACTTCTTTGCATTGAATCCGAGCTGCCTTACATCTGACCATTCCTCCAACCTTGCCAAGTCCCTTGTCATCCTTTCCACTCCATCTTGTGTACCAGCCTTGTTGCAGATCTTTGTGTCGTCTGCAAAGAGACATACTTTTCCTTCCAGTTCCTCTGCAATGTCACTTATAAAGACATTACAAAGGACCGGTCCTAGTACTGAACCCTGTGGTACCCAACTAGTAACCCTCCTTTCTTCACTGTGGACTCCATTTACTACTACCCTTTGCGTCCTGTTGTCTAGCCAATTTTTTATCCAGGCTACTACCTTGGGACCCACTCCAAGGCTGGCTAACTTGTGTATTAATCTTTTGTGTGGGACTGTATCAAATGCCTTGCTAAAATCTAGGTACGCCATGTCCACAGCCCTTCCCTGATCTACTACTTTGGTTACCCAGTCAAAGAAATATATTAGATTCATCTGACACAACCTTCCCATCGTAAATCCATGCTGCCTTGGGTCCTGTGCCCCACTGGCCTCTAGGTACTCAACAATTCTTTCCTTCAGAAGTGATCCCTTCATTTTCCCTACCACTGAGGTCAAACTAACTGGTCTGTAGTTTCCTGCCTCTGTCCTGCTCCCACTTTTGTGGAGAGAAATCACAACCGCCCTCCTCCAGTCCTCAGGTACCACCCCATCCTCCCATGATTTGTTCAAGAGAGTAGTCAGCGGTGTCACTAGTTCTACCTTTAGTTCCTTTAGAATTCTTGGGTGAATCCCATCAAGCCCCATTGCTTTGTCCACCTTCAATTTTATTAGTTCTTTCAGAACCCTTTCTTCTGTAAATGGACCGATATCGACCCCCGTCTTCAGAGTGTTTTTCTTGTTTGGTTTAGGTACCTCCCCCTCCTCTTCCTTTGTGAATGCTGAGCAGAAATATTCGTTCAGTATCCCTGCTTTTTCACTGTCACCCTCTACCCACATTCCCTCCCCTTTATTAAGCCTCAGTATCCCTCCTTTGGTGTAGCCTAGCACTTTGAAAGTTTCCCACTCAATCTCCAGGTCAAGGAGAGGTTGTTCAGACTGGGATGCAGTACCAGGCCCTGATGGAGAAGGTCCGGGCTGATCTGGAAGGAGAGAGGTGGTCACCTTAAAAGATGAATGAGAAGCGGGAACCGTGGGAGACGAGGCCATTGGGGACAGACTAGAAGCAGTTCTGCCCATTCCAGAGCCACTTTGTGTACGACTCTGGATGGAAGTGGTATTGGATGAAAGGTATACAGACCACCAAACTGACCCCAGTCTAAGGAAAAGTTATCCTGAGCCACTGCTAGTTCATCCTTGGCCAGCAAGCAGAATTTCTTTACTGTGCAGTTTCGCCAGTAGGCGAAAAGATCTATCCGAGGAGTGCCCCACTGTTCTGTTAGGATGTGGAAGGCACTGTCCTTCAGCTCCCATTCCCACGGTAGAACATCTTGGCGACTGAGCCAGTCTACTGTGACTTTTACTGTCCTGGAATGTACACTGCCCATATGCTTGCTAGATGGAAATTGCAAGGTTCTGCAGAACCACAAAGAGGAAGCAGCTGCGCAGTTAGTGATAAGCTGAATCTGGGAAAAATGTGAGGACCCTTAAAGTTCTACTATTAATTGCGGGTTATAGGTACGTATAATGAATAGTATATGTGTGTATAATTTATGTGGTATATAGTAGTTGAGTATGCTTTTAATTAATTTTATAATATGTATTGTGAAAGCGAGGGTTGTATACCTCTATTTATTGCACGTTATTTGTACTCCTTGTAAATGACAATTTTAACTTGTCAAACAATAAAAACAAATTGAATTGAGTTATGGAAAATCAAACAGAATTTACTGAGCTAAACAAGAGCTTGACTAGGCGAGTGGCAAGCCACGAAAAAGATGCAACTGCATGCAAACAGACTAAATACAATAGGACTACTCTTCCACCATTCATAACGGGGATAAGACTACAGCTTAGTTCTCATGTGGGAGGTTAAAAAGTAAAAATCACCAGCATCAAGACAAGAGAGTCAATACTGGATCAACCACCAGAAATAACACCACTAGAGACAAATCAGAAAAAACACTTTTTTTTTTTTTTTTTTTTAAAGTAGAAGACCAACAAACATCCAGTGAGGCGCCAGGCCAAAAGACTCTGAAAAGAACAAGTCAAACAATACCCAACCAGAAGATGTTGCAGGAGTGGACAAAAATAAAGCCACAAAAAACACACAAGCACAACCTCAGTTCCAAACCCCAGTCATAAATTTATCTTCCATGAACCTTACTGAAGCGCAAGTGAATTTACTGTGTAAAGGTTTGTCTTTTGTCCTAGACAAACAGATCGAAGTTGTTCATGGTGAAGGATGACCTTCAAAAACATATAGGAAAGGACATCTTAAAAAATTTTACCATAAAAGAAATCAAAATGGGTTACCAGGACAGGACTACTGCAACATCTTCCGACTCTTTAGAAAATGTGGCTACACCCTTAGCAGATATTCAAGTCACTAGTGAAACATCACCTACTTATACCGGCCAGGTAGAAGCCTTGGCATGATTTAGTCAAGAATTAGTAATCTTAATTTTGTTGCCTTTGTATCTACCCTGAATCCTTCTCTCCTCAGCAGTTGCTGCTCTCCATTTTCTCACTGCCTGAACATTCTATGACCTCGATAACACCATTCCAGGCCATTCAGATGAATAGCATGGATTGGGGTTACTGATGCCATATCATGTCTTAAAAATGAGACAAGAAGCAGCAGTAGCTGTTAAGGACAGTGGAACTCTCTGTATATCTAAGGGCACCCCAAATCTAAATTTTTTATAAAAAAAATTGGTCAGAATACTTTACTGGCATGGAAAAGAAGGAATGAGGGCAGTTAATTATGTAAAAATCAGTTCCTAGCTCCTTTAAGAAGGAAAAACAAGCCAAAGATATTTTAAATCAAGTCTTTTAAAGACTTATCTCTCTTCCGTCTTCCTAAATAATATTTTTCAAAATTCAGTCATTCACAGTTTCCTAGAAACAAAATTAACAGAAACCTGCATGCTTGCTTAAAGTAGGACAGTGGCTTTCTGCTTTTACCCTTCCGCCTTTTTTTTTTTTTTAAATACAAGTCAGTTCACAGCAGGTAACAGAATACAGAAGTGACGGACTGTTATCAATAATGTCATGCTTTCCAATAGTGGGAGACCAGGTCCCTCACAGACTGCAGTGAAGTTTTTCACACAAAAAGAGCATGATTTTCGAACAACAAGTAAAACACTGCTGTTCCAGAGTTTCAAATGCAAATAAAATGCATTTTTTTTTTTTTTTTAATACACCCGGACCATCGGACTCGTTATCCACCTCAGCCTGCCTGAACACGCGGCTGAAGTGAACAAGGTAATTTCTGAGAGAGAGGGAGTCATCTTTGGTACCTCTGAATAATAGCCCAGTCCCCAAGACTTATGTTGGTATTTACATCAAATTAATGAGGGTTTTTTCCTGGCATTCCGCTATGGCCTCCTGATCACGAATGCAATCTCCTGCTGCCCTCCCCAATAAGCCACGCCACTCCCACTCTCTCCCTATTGCTCAACATCACCGAACCACCAGTAGGAATGATAGCTACCTCACCAAGGGGGAGAGGGAGCGCACAGGAACAGTACAACTACTGCCATATGTGCAGCTACATTTAAAAAAAAAAAATTTCTACAGATCTGGGCTGGACCAACCATTCAGGGAGGAAAGGGACCTTGAACACAAGACAAAAGAAATGGGGCAGGGGGTGTATACACTAGGCACCAGATGGAACTGTGGCCAGTACATAGATATGTGGGAAGGAGCATAAAAAGGGTTGCATACAAGTCCTGCAGTTTATGCATATTTAGTGTGCAAATCAAACAAAAAGATACTCGTAAATGTCCTTGCAGAGATGCAACTCCAGGCTATACATACCTTATCTGGAGCACTGGACAGGCAGCTATTTTGTGAAACAATACAGTGCTGTTACTGACCAGAACTTTAGAGTTTTGAACTACTGACATCACGGCGAAAACCCCTAAAGCATGTGGACTTTGTCTCCCGTATGGGCATTACTACTACTGAAATAACAGCAATTATAATTTGTGCTGCTCTTTGCTTTTGCTTTTCTTGTTTGTGGCATTTACTGTCTATATGAGGAAAAGTTTAATAAAAATTAAAATACGAAACAGACCTTTTTTTGTGCGGCATTACCCTCTACTAAGCAAATTAAATCACCAATTGTAGTGAGAAAGACATAATGTGACCTACTGGCTTAGCAGTGGATAATACTGCACCAAAAATATCTTGATTGTTCGTAGTTGCAGGATATGCAATACCAGAGAGAGAGAAGCATGTCCCGGAACACCAGGTTTGACCTTATGAGCCTGCAAGCTCAGAGGTTAGAGCACAGGGATGGTATTCTAGAGCCTGGGTTCAATTCCCAGTAGGCCACAGTTTCTCACTCACTACAATGTGTGATTAAAATTGTTTAGCAGTGGAAAATATTGCACCCAAAAAAAGAAACAAATCTAATTTTCGTCTTAGTTATTCCTAGTTGCAAGATATGCAATGCAGAGAAATGTGAGCCTGTAGCTCAGTGGATAGAGCACAAGAGGTATTCCAGGGGCCTGGGTTCAGTAGGTCCCATTATTTCTTTTTCACTACAATTTGTGCTACTAGAAATCTGTGACTAGGGTTTGTAAAGAGTCCCCAGAGAAATCCAAACTGGAAAGAACTTTCCTACTTAACCTAGGAAGCTACACATTTCTGCTAAGGCTACACAAATTTCCCAAAACCATGACAGTTGCCATACTCACTGCAACAGCTGTGGACCCAGTCCTGACCTCTTTAATTCAGTTCCAGCAGCAGAGGGCAGACCCCACTAAAAATCACAGAAGATAAAGAGAGCAGATACAATACTACTATTGCACAGGTCTCATACTCTGGTGGTTACACACTTCTTAACCTCTTCTCTTTTCTCTTCACTCCCTTAGTTGCATATTTGCATACACTAAACTGTTTTCTATAATAGCTTTCAATAGTGAATGGGCCAGAGATCAAGTAGGATCTGCACTGATACTTACTACAAGCAGAGAAAAACTGAGACTAGGTGAACCAAGCGGTTCTTATCTGCCAGAAAATTCTCTGTTTCATCTTTACTATAGTGAACTGGATATGGTACGTTTGCTTGACAAGAGGCAACTGTTGGTTTGGCAGGAATTCTGAAATATATAACAGCATGAGCAAGGTGCCCATCTTGAAAAAAAAAAAAAACTGGGGTGTGGCCTCAGAGTTCCTCACCATAGGTACAATTAACCCTTACATTATTATGACCAGGAGACACTATTTTAGCAGGGATTGCACAAATTAAATATCTGTTTCATGGGTATTTAAAACGCACATTTCAAACTTATTAGCTTATGACACAAACTAGTTCAGATTTTCAATCTTCTAGGAGAAGAAGCAGAATAGACAGAATCAAGACTTTTAGTTGGTTACTTAGGTTTAGAACTTGAGAATGAAAATGCTCTTCCACTAAAGCTTAGAGCAAGTAATGGATACAAGTCACTTACCAGAATAATCTTAATCAAAACAGACACACAAACATAGACATTCTGCAAAGAATTATGAAGGTGGGCAGCTGCTTCCAGACCAGTTAAATGTTAACCCTACTGTGCCAAGGACTGATGTCAGCCCAGAATCCCTGTATGTTCTAATTCTGTCAGTAGCCTAGGGGTTACTTAAGCAATAAGCCACGAGGGGGTGTGGGTTATCGGGGGATTTACCACGGCTAGAATGGTTTGCCCACGAGGCGCAGCCGAGTGGGTAAATCCCCACCAGCCGTGGTAAATCCCCGACAATCCCCAAAAAGTGGCTTATGGCGATTATACAAAGTACTGCTTTTTAAGTATTTAAAAGAAACAGTACTTGCTATAATGCTTAAATAAGCGACTCAGTAGTAGAGCAGTCAGTGTTTTTGTTTACTTTCCCCTGATGTATGTAGCTGCTGTTTTACAGTCTCTGCTTAGCGGGGAAACAAGATGGCGGTCGGATTGCCCCCCCCCGCCAGATGCGGCTGGCTGGCACCTTTTGCGGTGATTATCAGAGGATTTACAACTGTGGTAAGGTACCAGTCAGTCGTTTTGATTGGTTGTTGTCTAAGGTCCATGGTATAATATATAGTATGAGATGCCAGCTGTGTGTAGCATTTAAACTGCACACTTTTAACAGTCATCATAAAGTTTTTTTTTTTTTTTTTTTTAAACAGCCCAGCTGAGCTGCAACATCTCATTATTGTAGAGCTCAGCTTCTACCCATTTTGCAGCTGGGTATACTAAAGCACAGGAAGGTTGAAGTGACTTTCTTGAGGCCACATAATGGGTATCTGGCTATAGTAACACTTGAATCTGTGAGTGTCTGGTTTTCAGGCCTGTGCACTAGACCACACTGCCTCCTGAATGATAAGATGCACAGTGTTTGGTGTCTGGAAGTATTTTAGTGTAAAGGGTAGTTTTTCTCAAGT
Organism: Neoceratodus forsteri; assembly: GCA_016271365.2. Taxonomy (NCBI): domain Eukaryota; kingdom Metazoa; phylum Chordata; order Ceratodontiformes; family Ceratodontidae; genus Neoceratodus; species Neoceratodus forsteri. Next base: position 663,516,051 of record CM057458.1, read on the forward strand.
TCTTGGATGGCAATAGAAGGTTCAGAGTGTTAAAGCAGCAGTGCATGCTACGTACAAGGACTTTTGTTCTACCAATACCTTTTTATTCTATTTTAGATTGATTTCTTCTTGTGTGTTGCAGATGCCCTTTTTCCTGTTTTTAATCTCATCTCTGATCTCACTGTACTCTTGACAGTCCACTGCGTGACCACATATGGAGTCTGGCCAGATGGACGGTCGTAATAGCAGCTGCCATGAGATCCAGCAGGCGAAGGATCGACCTTGCGGAGGTCCGCTCCTGGGAAGTCACCTGATGTGCTCGACGATGGAGAGTCTATGCTCTGTCTGGCAGGAGGAAGACTCTCCCCTGGACCATATCCAACACTGCCCCAATGAACTGGAGGTGTCGTGTTGTGAAGGGATAAGGTGGGATTTGGGATAACTGACTGAAATGCCCACCTGCTGGAAAAGATCCAGGGTACTGGATAGGGATCTGACTAGGCTGTCCCTCGACGGCGCTGAAAGAAGCCAGTCATCGAAGTAAGGGAACACATGAATGCCCTGTCTGCGTAAAGATGCAGCAACCACCGATAGGCACCTCGTGAACACTGGGTGCCAACGATAGGCCAAAGGGGAGAACTTTGAACTGAAAATTTTCTCCGTGGAAAGTGAACCAGAGAAATCGGTAGTGGGACGGGAAAATGGGGATATGTAGGTAGGCATCCTGCATATCCAGAGCACACAGCCAATGTCCCTGATGAAGCAAGGGAAGGAGTTCGGCAGGGATAACATTCAGAACCTCTTGTACTCTACAAAGAGGTTCAGACTGCTAAGGTCTGAGGTCACCAGTCTTCTTGGGGACTAGAAAGAAGTGCGAGTAGTATCCCCTGCCTATCTGACTCTGACGAATGGGTTCTGTTGCTGCTTTCTGCAGCAATCTCTCTATTTCCTCTCTGACCAAATGGATGCGACTCTGAGGATAATAAGAGGGACCTGAAGGGTGCTCCAGCAGTCTCTCTAGAAACTCTACTGTATGCCCTTTGGCTAAGAGCTGAAGTACCCAAAAGTCCGCTGTGATCATCTCCCAGTCTGGTAGGTGGTTTGAACCTGCCTCCTACCGGTTCCCCTTGATTAATGGTCTGGGGTTGGGAAGGGTCGGAGCGAGTCAGGAGGTGGTTGAGATGGTGGAAGGCACGGCTCCTAAGGCTCTATGGGCTTTAGCCAGGGGAGCCATGCCTGCAAAGGGTGCCCATTTGTTCTGACGTCAGGTCAGCTGTTGCCTTTGCTGTCATCGCTGCTGCGGAAAAAAGGGCTGCTTAGGCTTTTGAGGGGGTTTGTACATGAACTGGACCAAGTGCAAGGCTTTGCCCTTGTCCTTCAAAACGTACAGGGCCACAGAACGGGGCATCCTGGATTGCTGATTGGACCTCAGGTGCCATGCCGGAGATCCTCAGCCAGGAGTGCCTATGTAAGCTGACAGCTGTAGCCTTACCTCTTGCAGACGCATCCACCGCGTCGTAAGTGGCCCTCAGTGTGCGTCAGCTAGCAGATCTAGCTGATCTCACCAATCTGGCCATTTCTTCCTTGAGCTCAGAGTCAGGAAACTTTTCCAGCTTAGATTCTAGCTGACCCAGAATGGATTTCTGGTAGACCACCATGTGAGCAACATAATTCAGTGCTCTAATGACTAGGATGGATGAAGAGTAAAACTTTTTCCCAAACTGATACAGTACCTTTGACTCTTTGTCAGGAGAAGTACTGAGGTGTTTTGGTTTGTACGACTGGTCATGAGCACCAGGGATGACCATGGAATCGACCTTAGGATGGACACTAAGGTGGTCCGTCCCTCATGGTGTCTGGCACATCCTATCTGTCTTCCTTGCCACTGGGGCTACCAAAGCAGGTTGTTTCCATATCGTGGAGGACAAATCCTCATGAGGTCCTATCCACGGTGGGATGAGTGTCGGAAATTGATCTGATAATTCCAGATCTTTTGCGAGCCTCTGGCGTTGGGATCTTGTTCTTCTGTGTACCAGTCATAGGCTGCCTGGATCTTCCTAAGGAGTTCCATGAAGAAAGAATCCTCGGGTGGTGACTTTGGTGATTCCTTCGGTTTTGGCTCATCCCGGGAAAGAGACTCATAGTCTGAGCACAAATGGGCCAAGTACGATTCCAACATTGTCGTCGGGAGTGCTGAGTCTCGATAAAGGTATGTCCACCAGTCTCAAGAGGTCCACAGGTCTCGAGAATTCCACAGGTCGCTGAGGTTGAGGTAAAGGCTTCGTAGAGCTGCCCATCGTCGGCCTGGAGCCTGTCGATGGAGGTCGTCTGTGTGTCAGATCCAAGTTGACAAACACAGGTTTAACCAGGTTCCGACGTTTCTCAAGCTCCAACATGAGCTGATATTTAGCTTCGTCCCACCATGAACAAAGAATCGCCTGCAGATCCACCTGAGGTTGGGGTGGGGTGGGGGTAGAGGTGGAGGCAGATGCCTGTGCCCTGGCATTGGATAACCTGGCACCTGATAATATGGTGATGGGTATCCTGTCAGTGGATATGGCCCGACGGGTAGAGTGAAAACCAGTCGGTAACGTGGTGAGCGGCTGAGGTGCCCGGCCTCAGCCCTAACAGAGGGGCAGTTGGGCCTGGTGAAGGACCCGGCAGAGGAGCCAAGGGGCCCGGGGAGAGCCCAACAGTGGGTCCAGAGGACCTGAAGGAGGGCCTTGAGGGGCTGGTGTCAGGCCTGACGGTGGCCCAGTGGGACCCGAAGGACCCTGTGGGACCGGAATCACCACTGTCTGGTCAGCAGTGAGCCAGGCATTGGGTGAACTGGCACCAGCAGTGGGACAGTGCCTGACGGCGGTCACTCTCCCGCCTCCGGATTCTGCAGTAGTGGGGAAACCAGAGGAACCACCTCTGAAGGTGGAGGGGGAGGACCCTCCAGGATCAGCTGCAGCTCAGGCTGCAGCAGGTCTTGTTCTTCCACATCAGGCCTGTTGTCGGGGCCTGCCGGAGGAACCAGGGCTTGGCGCATGTCAGAGGAGCCGACGTGCGACTTACCAGCCATACTACTCGCAATATACCCTGAAATCTTGAGAGGTCTAACGGTAGTAGGCGTTTCCTTTTCCCAAGAGACTCCAGTCAGAACCATTATCGGTCTCGAAGTGGGGGGCCCCCCCAACACGGACACGATGAGGACCGTTCCCAATGTCGCTCCTTGTCCCGCTTCTACTTGCAATGACCCTCTCGGGAAGAGGACGAGCTCCTGAGTTTCTTCAGCTCCTTCATAGATGCCTTTTTTAGTTTTAGTAACTGGGCTTCCAAGGTCTGTTGACAGAGTTTACGTGTGGCCTGGTTAAAGTCCTGGCAGGCCTCGCAGTCCTCGGTTTTGTACTCTGGGACCAGGCAGAAGAGGCAAAGGGGATGGCTGTCTTTGTGAGGGAGTCGAGTCCCACAAGCGTGGCACTTATACTAACATACTAAAATGCCAGCAGAATAGGCCTAACGGTCTTTCGTGTCTGCTCGTTTGGTCAGCCCCCACCCTGGGTGCTGACCTTGCTGTCCCCCTCGCCTTCTCTGGCTTCTCCCTTCCCAGTTCTGGATATTCTTGCTGCATTGGATTTTGCTTCCAGAAGCCTTCCCCTGTACCTGTCCCACCCCCTCTTGAACCCCTCCACTGTCTCTGCCTCCACCAGCCCCCTAGGCAGTACATTCCATGGCTCCACCACCCTCTCAGTGAAGTAGCACCTCCTCCTTTCTCCCCTGAATCTTCCCCCTCCAGCTTCCACCCATGCCCTCTAGTGGCCCCCTCCTCCTTCCTTGAAGCTTCGGACTGTTCCTCCCCTATTTACCCTCTTCATGTACCTGAGACCTCTATCATGTCCCCCGGTCCCTTCTCTCTTCCAATGTGTACGTGTTTAGCTCTTGAGCCTCTCCTCATAGGTCCTGTCCCCAAGCCCCAAATCATTTGGCTGCCCTCCTCTGGACCCTCTCCAGGAGGTTAATGTCCCTCTTTAAGTGTGGCCTCCAAAACTGCACGCAGTACTCAAGGTGCGCCTCACCAAGCAGTTATACAGAGGAGTATCACTTCCCTCCTTCTGGAGGTGATCCCCTAGCGATGCATCCCAGCATCCTGTTGGCCTTGGCTGCTGCCCTCCTACAAGTCTCAGAGTTGTTTATCTTGACATCCACCCCCGTCCCTCTCAGCCATCGAGACTTGTAGCATCCCCCAGGGTGTACACTTGGCCTGGGTTTCTGGCCCCAGGTGGAGTACTTTGCATTTCCTGCATTGAACCTCAGCTTCCACTTTCTAGACCATCTTTCCAGAGCCTCCAGGTCCCCTGGAGGGCCACCCTCCCTCTCCCCATCCACCACCCGCCCCCAGTTTGAGTCATCTGCAAAGAGACTCATCTCACTCCTGATTCCTGTCCTTATGTCAGATCGTGAGCGTTGAACAGAAGGGACCCAAGGACTGATCCTGTGGGACCCACTAATGACCCTCCTTGGGGATGAGACTATCCCGCCAACTCGACCTTCTGGGTCTGGTCCTGGAGCCAATTGCCTATCCAACTGATCATCTGGTTCCCCACCCCATTTCTCCCAGCTTATCCAACAGGCCACGTGAGGAACAGAGTCAAATGCCTTGCTGAAGTCTAGAAAGAGGGCGTCCACTGGTCTACCAGGTCAAGGCACTTGTCACCCAGTCATAGAACTCCACCAGGTTTGTCTGACACGATTTCCCAGGATGAATCCATGCTGTCGTCCAGGCACCTGACTTATCAGGTCCCCCCAGCCTCTCCTTGACAATGCCCTCCATCACCTTGCCCACCACCGATGTCAGGCTGACAGGCCTGTGGTTCCCTACACCTCCCTTGAGTCCCCCTTGTGGACAGGCACTATGCGCCACCTTCCAGTCTTGGGGCACCCACCCTGTCCTCAGAGAGATGGTGAAAAGCTCCGCCAGGGGTTTCGCCAGGACATCCGCAAGTTCCTTCAGCACTCTGGGATGCAATTTATCTGGCCCAGTGCTTTCTCCATCTTAAGGGAGCTGAGGGCTTCCCTCACTCTCTCTGCTGTGATTTCCACTTCCAGTACCTCTTCTCCCTGCTTAGCCCTCCCCCCACCTGCCAGTGATGCCTCCCCCTCTCCCCTTATTTTTATGCAAATCAGGAGGCGGAGACAACATGCATGATGCAAAAAAACATACTTGCGTAGGTCGATGGTGGGCATGGGGCCCGCTCACTATATAGCGCCACGGTGACATCGGTTACATGAAGTTGGGTGGGTGGTCCCCTGCCAGACACTGCTAGCTAAAAGTTTTCTGTGTGGTCCTAGCACCTGGCAGCTTAGTCCTATATGTTAATATCTACTGCAAGAGCCCTCTCGAAGTAAGATCAAGCTATGTCAGACTCCAAGTACAATTCTGGGGCTGAAAACGGCTGTGACTAAGTCCTGTGCCACAGCCCACCAGTGTGGAAAAAAAATCTCCACACCAGTGGACATTCCAGTTTTCAGCCTGTGATCCACATGAATCGCAGGCGCAACTGCAGAGGATGTTACATCTGGTCCAGCCAGCGTAACCTTCTGCGCCAAAAAAAAAAATACAAATCCGGCACATGCTGGAAAAACTGCGGCTCTGCAAGTGAAAAACCACTTGTGTAATTTTTTTTCTGCATGGATATGGGGGGAGGGAGTCTCTGAAAATCCAGACCCTGCTATACAAATCACACCTAGTACTATCAGGTAGTAAATCTTTTAATTAGCGAAAGGGAAAAGAAAGTCTGTGCACTAGCTCTTTAAGCTGGTAATACAGATGACAACGATGGGTAGATAATTCACAGGAAAGAATGAGCCTGCACAATTGATCTAGGGGCAGCAAAATATTTTTGTTTGTGCAACGGCATATCTCCATAATCAACTAAAGGGAGCAGAAGCTTACCACCATCTGCTTCCTCAAGTCAGCACTACGGCACCATTTAGACCAGCAGAGAAAGTGGAGTGTGAGCCCTACAGCTGTTAAGATGTGGTAAGTGATGCATCAAGCCAGATTCCTAGATATTTGAATACACTGACTTGCTCAACAGAACTGCCATCTGAGTGATACTACAGAGGAGCTGGAAGGGAAGGTCTCCCTCTTTGCGGATGACACCAAAATCTGCAATGGGGTGGACACACCGGAGGGGTGATGTGTTTCAATGCCAAAAAGTGCACTTAGGGCACAGAAACCCAGGGGCGGAGTACAAACTGGGTAGAGTGCTACTGGCGACCACCACGCAGGGAGACATGTAAACATATCAGATGACCTCAAGGTGGCAAGGCAGAGCGACAAGACAGTAGGCATGGCTCATGGGATGCTGGGATACATAGGTAGGGTGTCACCAGTATTAATAGGGAGATGGTGTTGCCTCTGTACAGATCGTTGGCAAGACCCCACATAGAGTACTCTATCCAGTTCTGGCACCGTATCGCTGT